>OW285240.1:36876476-38173039 GCA_935421215.2 Melolontha melolontha
TAAGACAAACAAAATATGGATTATGTTCTGAAAGCAGGACTTCAAGATCATTAATTTCATTATTTAGACTCTGTATATTTAATAATAACAGAAAATCGGCGTAATTCGGCCCTTCAACAGTATGTTTCGGTAATTGCTATTCTGTATCATAAGAAGTGATTGACTTTGCTTTTTCGATTAACTTGCTGTAGCAAGCACATGCATTACTAAAGACGCTATGATTTATAGCATAATCTGTTTTAAATTTATTGTTACTATCTATACAATTAATACACTTAAAGTCTGTTGCTTTACAGTCTTTAGATAAATGATCTTCAGAGCAATTAGGACATTTCAGTGAAAATGTGCAGTTCCTAGCAAAATGACCGTACTTACAGCAGTTAAAACAGCGAACAATATGGAATGACTCACGAACACTTTTTCCATCCCACATACAAGGACCGCCTGTTCATAATTTCACAGAATGTGATAGGGTCCACTTCCACTACAACACTCGAAGCAGCCCTCTTAACAGAAGTTCGCACAACTTTCAAAACCGCAGGTGCTTTCAATTTATTCTGAAGAACTAATTTATCACAAAATTGTTCGTTTACAACTATATCATCGGTATTCACATCATAGATCACTATTTTCGAATTTAATCGACGCGGAACAGTGGCACTAAAGTCGTTTCCCATTTTGTCAGTAATACTCGATTTTAATTTGTTCAAATTACTTGAGTCATTACAACTAATCACAATACTGCCGTCATTGCGTGAGACAACTTTATCGATATTGCTAGACAAGTTGACCGGGTCGATATGCTAAATATAAATTGATTTGAAATATACATAGTTGTAATATTAATTTATTTACATTTCGATACTAATTTTACAAATTATGCCCGCCAATTTAGCCATTTGCCTCATAACAATATATATATATATATATATATATATATATATATATATATATATATATACATATATAATCTTCGTGACCTTGGTATGATAAGGTAAACTTAATAAGTCGGCGATTAAAGGTCTAGTTCATTACTTCAAAGTATATATATTTAAAACAACCCTAATTATTTCGGCAATGATGCCTTTGTCAAGGGAATACAAAATATTCTGTATTCCCTTGACAAAGCATCATTGCCGAAACATGAAGGGTTGTTTTAAATATATATACTTTGAAGTAATGAACCAGACCTTTAATCGCCGACTTATTAAGTTTACCTTCTATATATATATATATATATATATATATATATATATATATATATATATGGTAAATCCAATCAGTAGGCGATTAAAGGTCTGTATATCACTCCAAAATATATGTATTTAAAAAACTCTACATGTTTCGGCGGTACGCCTTTATCAAGAGGATACAAAATATAAATGCTATGTTATTATATATATATATATATATATATATATATATATATATATATATATATACGTATCTATTTACTAATCTCGGTTTCCGGGTTGGAACCGCGTCGAGTTAGGCATAAATAAACCCGGAAATCGAGATCTATATCTAGAGAACGACTGCGGAAACCTATACCTACGTTTATACGTACAATAATTCAAACATAATTCTCTTAAATAGACAATATTATCTTTGTTCTTAACTTTAGACAACCTACTTGTTTTTGCTCGGACCATGGAAAGACTACGTACCTGAAAATAAGAAACGAAAATATATTATCATGTATTACACTACGCAATTCAAATTTTAGTAATACAAACATTCACTTTCAACATCATTTGTTGTTAAAATGTAATTATAATTTCTTTCAGACACAAGCATTTAAGGTTCAGTATCGTTATTTATTTATCGTCTTAGACCTATACCTACGTAATGAGGCTTGTAAGCTTTCACAGTTCGCGTCCATGATCATTTCTGAGATTCCCCGCTGGCACCCCGTCCCTAGCTTCATTCCTAGCCGATATTTCCTTCACTGTCAAAAGGGCCTTCATCATTGGAAGGGAAATTTCCGACTCAACATCTTCTAGGACTTTATTATATATATAATATATATAAATTTATTTAAGAAATCGCTTCCAATGAAGAACACGTTCGTTAATGACGATCAACGTATCTAAATAAACACATCGATCTTCAGGTATAGGAACAAAGGATATGTTATTTGATTTCATCTATGAAGTTGTTCCGACGACCTGAGAAAGTAGGAACTCATATCTGCAACGAGCACTTGGTCATAGTAACGGTCGCGGAATTCTAAATAGGTAGAGGTTAGACAAGTTTCCACTAAGATGGATTCCATGACCATTGTTAACAGACTATAAGGCTACTCATATTGTAACTTGCCAATGTTTTACGATACGTTGCAGGTACAGGGAGATGGATTTGAATAAATCCTTTATTTAGAAAACTATTTATGTTGTAACAGTCAATGCTTGTTGGCACGTTACGAGATGCACAAGATAGATTCATTCCACTGTAGAATAGAAAGCTACTCGCATTGTAGCTTGCCTACACTTTCTGATATATTACGTGGCGAGGGAGAAGTATTTCCAGCACGTATTTTGACGTGCAATGAAACTTGGGTATAACATTATATACTTGTATCTAAAGGGTCCCATCGACGGTCGAACATGTTGGTCGAGCATGTTGGGACCGAGCGGCTGGTCCAGCATCGATGTACTCGCTCCCAACATGCTCGACAGATTTGTTGGGTTGGACCCTCGGTTTGATAGGTACCTCCAACTCCAACCGCGCCTCCAACATGTTGGATCGTGGATTGAAAACCGTCGAGCGGATCGCCCGACAAGGCCTCAGTTTTCAATCTACCTTGTTCCGCGAAGGGTGGTATATAGTACTCGTTATTTGAAAATTTCGTTTAGTGACAACAAACAGCTCTGGACAGAATTTATAAAACTTTATAAAGATCAAGGTTCGTTGTGGGATGTTAAAAGTAAAATTACTGTATCAAGCACATAAGGAAAGAATGCTATGCTATGTTGATTGAGAAATCAAAGGAATTGTTTCCGGAGAGCGACGAAAAGTTCGTGAAAGCTAAAATAAAGTCTCTTAGAACGTTCCTTCGAAGAGAAAGAAAAAAAAAACAGAACAGTCGAAAAACAGAACCGACAGTGGCCGAGATGATGTATACGAACCGACTTTGTGATATAACAACATTAACATCAACAATAGCGGCGCATATTTCTGGAATAATTCGTCCTATCGTTTGCGCTGATATCGCACAACTGAATTTTAGACACATTCTCTCGTATTGGTATTTTACCTTTGAATAAGGCTGCTAACTCGTCCAAGAAGCTCTTCAAAAGTTTCCTCTTTCATTCGCAGATAATTTTAAAAATCTTTTGGCTCGTCGTTAGCCTATTCTGAGAGCAAAGACATGTGACTGAATATGTTTCGCTGTAAAAGTCACTGCTTTGACCACACACGTGGTGCTTTCCTTTTTTTCTTTTCATTCAAACATAAAGAGCCACCACATCCAGCTACGACCTATTCGAAATCCATCGATCTTGAGTTCGACCGTGTATGGAGCCCTGCCAACATGTTGGGTTGGACGTCAGGAATATGTTGGCTAAGATGTTCGACCGTCGATGGGGCCCGTAAGCGTTTTACCATGGAATGATAACACAAAATGATAGAGCATTAACAAAAGCAGCGCAAATTATTTTTGAGATCCGTTAATACACGTTGTTTAAAAAGGGAAGCAATCATACAAGTCTAAAAGGAGAAATGTACTGATTTGAGATGTGCTTTTGTTTTGTTAAAACGTTCGACTACATATACACGCTACACAAACAATTCTTATGACACTGAAACATACCACTTATCATCTATATAATGCTATAATCTATAAAAATTCTTTCTTTGGAGACTGTGGTTAACTAAAAACTTAAAAAAGGTATATAACCCCTTACCACAATTATTAATCGCATCCTAAATACGTATTTTGAAAACTAAGTTGTCATCATCAGTAGGTAAAAACCACTAATTAAAAAGTCGCACATGGGGCACAGTAAAGCTAGAAAACCGATCACGCAACAACTACTTTACACCGCGTCCACGTATAGACTAATTTAACATGCGAATCTAAACTACGAAAATATCGAGAAACACTTACTTTCCCTAAGAAGTAAGTGTTTTTTCGATTTTTCTCATTCCTAGTTCTACTTCTACCTCTCTTCTTATTCGTATTATTGATTCCGTCGCTAGACGGTTTTGTGTTAGCAGTTGCCTTTTTTGATCCATGATATTTTGTGTTGTTTTGTTTCCCAGCACTGGGAATTTCTTTGTCATCGTTGTATGTAGCTCTTTTCCATATGGTTCGGAACTTGTTTCCATTTTGGTTATTTGCAAGTAAGCTCGGTAGAGGTATTCATTTATTTCATTTGTCCATCTCAACCGCTTACTCTTACTGGTCCCTTCGGTGGGCTGACCGGTATGGCCCGTAACACTTTCAGGGATTGGAACTTCTGTTTGTGGTTGGTCTTAGTGTGTTCCGGGTCCATTTCCATTGCTATGTTCGTCATCTGGTGCAGGCAGTCTATGGTGGGTCCGATCTGGGGGTGCCTGCTCCCCCATTCCACCCCGGCATCCACTGCTAGTTTTCATAGCGGTCATAAACCCACAGAGGGGTGCTAACCCAATGCGGTAGCCAGAGCCCATAAAAATTTCGCCTTCTACGACAATGCGCTGGGTTGGTCTTAGGAAACAGGATAGATGGTGTTAGTGATCGACCAGAGATCGGAAAGGGGCGGTCGGAAATATTCCCCTTTACAGCCTAATGGGCTGCCTCTGCCGTGGCTATTGCAAGGATCTATGTCCTTGGGCGCTGGGAACGCCACCTTCCCTACGCCGCTTTATTATTATTATTATTATCTCTTCCACTCACAAGAACTATTCGCTCTTGGTTGCCATTATCTTACCCCATCGGTTCATTCTAACAAGATGGGTGGCATAGTTATCTAGCATTCATTATTTTTATATGAATATTGATTATAGTAGATACTTACCAGTACTTTCAGGGTGTCAACCTTAGTGTTGTCCGCTGCTGACAGCTTGCTTCTCTCTCTGGGTGTGTGGTTTTGTGTTTGTGCGAGCGCACAAGTGTAGGGGTGTTGTATTTTAGCGCACTCGTGCATGTGTTTAGTGTCCGGTCGCGCTAATTTTGAGAGATCGGAGAACCAGCCGTTGCGCAGGGCCGCCAACCCTTTCCCGGCAACTTCTTTACTTTTCCATGCAGTACTTCGACGGCCCGACCCCCGCCCCATCGAGGCAAGGCCCAGATCCGCGAAGCGCAGCCTGCACGGGGTTGCTCATCGCCAACCAATGGAACACTCTTAGCGGCTACTTTGGTCGACGACGGTCACACTTTGTGCCATCTTAACGTTTTCCGCCATTGCGGGGGCACTGCACACACGTCGAGCGTGTGTGTGCTGTTCACGCCAGCCTGGCAAGGTTGCCGCCCAGGACCGACCCCAGTGGTGTGTGCATTGCGCGGCGCCGTGTTTTGCGCCGCGTAGCTTGGTTCCTCTCTCCCCTGCTGGAAAGGCGGAATGGCACCTGCCTGCCCATCGGGCAGACCCCCCTAGAGTTTGGTAGCGCATATGCTAGGCTACCACCCAGTAGAGGACCACATCAGCACCCCACCCGTTCCGTTATTTCGCCTCCCGGCCACGTTGCCCGCGTTCGCGCGCTCCAATTTCAGTTCAGCACGCGACGTATTATTGCAGCCGTGTCTAACAAGACACTTTTTTGCATTTTTAAATAAAGTTTTTGGTAGAGATCCAAAGTATTTATGGACTTGTGTAATTTCTGTGGAATTTCTCCAGTTGCGCCAATCACAATTGGGACTATTAGGACCTTGTCCATCTTCCACATACTCTTGATTTCGTCGCTGAGAGGTAAATATTTATTTACCTTCTCACTATAGTTCCTTGCAGTGTTTTTTTGCCAACGGAACAGCAATGTCAATGATGTACGTCACCTTGTCCTTCTTCAGTGTCAGTATTATATCTGGAATATTGTTGGGAATTGTTTTATCTGTGATTATTTGGCGATTCCAATATAATCGAGAATTTTCGTCCTCGCAAACTGAAGGTGCTTCATATTCATAATACGGGACATTTTCAGAATACGACAAGTGCTTCTGTCTGAGCAGTTGGTGTAATATTTTTGCAACCCTGTTGTGCCTCTCGAGATATTGTTTGGGGGCAAGTACAGAGCATCCTGCCATCAAGTGATCAATTATTTCTTCCTTATCTGCGCATACACAACATTTAATGTCAGATAAATTCTCCCTAAGAATTTTTTTCCTATAGGAACGCGTTGGAATTACTTGATCTTGGATGGCGGCTATGAATCCCTCTGTTTCTGCAAACAGGTTACCTGTATACAGCCATGCCTGCGACGCTGAGGTGTCAAAATTTTCAGATCCAATTGTTAACGGATACTTGCCATGCAGAGATTTATTTTTTCATCTCTCTTTCTGTTGGGGTATATTTAAGATTCTCATGGATGGATTGAATTCATCGTTAGCCGGTTTGAGTGGCGTAAAATTGTCCATTTGAGCAATCGCATTATGCAATCTACTTTCTTTCGACTTTCTTTATTATTATTATTATTATTATTATTATTATTATTATTATTATTATTATTATTATTATTATTATTGCTATTTTTATTATTATTATTATTATTATTATTATTATTATTAAAAATTGGACCTTCAAAACATAAATAATTATTTGGTAACCGGTATTATGTGTGACAAAAAGAATCTAATAAAATAAGGGTTAAAATGTACATAATTATTGTTTTTCTTAATTGTGTGTGTGGGCATTATTGCCCACATTTATAATAAATTTCTAGAAATACATCGAAATAGCTTCCTTTCGTATTCCGTATTTCAATCTTGCGTTTAACAAGTTCTTTTTGAGTAATATCTCACACACACTTCTTAAATCTAGCCTATACCACAAGACCGTAATGATAAGCCAGGCGTATATTGCTTTTATAATTGTATTTGTTTTTCATATTATAAAAATATATAATATGAATTATATGTGGGCCGGTATCAAAGGCACTTACAAACAGGCAACTTGTTTATTTAGACAAGCTAGATTTGTGCATACATGAGTCGCTTCAACAAAAATAACTCGAATGAAATTCATCCTTTCATTAAAAATATCTCGGAAACTGTACCTGATCCTTTTAGATGTCATATATATTCCACAAACTTGCGTCCGTACACTTTAACACATAAATTGCATTTCCTTATATTCAAAATATATGTTTTGGTTTTGAAGTTCTTCTATTAGCTATATTAATCAAAGTTTCAATCGAACTATCTCATTAAATTTATTCAGTTCAACAAATCACAGAAATATATTCGCATAGTGCATCATAAGTATGTAAAAATTAGTTTAAAATGTACTATTCGTTACTTTTTAAATGTATATTTCTAGAAATATGTATATATAGAGGCTATGTGACATTACGGTTGATATTTAGGTGGATATTTAGGTGGTTAGGTGGTTAGGATTTCTATAGATTCACGTATTTGGCGGATAAAATAACATTATGTTTCAACGAGCGAAAACCTTGTGCTTCTAGCAAAACTAGTGTTGCCAATGCTAATACAGATCTATTTTAATGCAAATAAAATAACTATTCTGTAAATTAACTACTTTTAGTTCAAGGAATCTACTATTTTTTTTTTGTATTGAAAAATTAGACTTGCCAGCATACATGAAACTTTTTTAAATCTATTGCAAAACTGTTAAAATTTATGGCGAAAGTATAATTGAATCTGGTTCGCCAATAATGCTTGTAGTTACAACAGTTTGCAATGCAGGGCAAAAACCACGAAGAATATGGTTGTTTTCAGAAACTAAAGTGAAAAATCTCAGGTTTGATAGAAGAAATTATTATATTCTAACGATTAATTAAGACAAACAAAGCAACATAACAAACGTGAAGTCTAATTTCATAGCAAGTTTTTGAAGTGTCATTGACTCTCTGAGGGTACTGCGTTCGGGTTAGGTTTTCGGCATGAGAATTTGTACTGGACCAATACCTAATGGATAAATGAAAAGGAAATTTAGTATTTTTCAATGGATAAACATTTATCCATAAGAGACAAATCGGAAATTTTGAGAGTTGACTTCACCATTTACGGTAATATAGCTTAATCAATAAAATTATTATATTTAAAATTTTTCGTTTTCATTTAACATGTTAAACATGACTTGACAAAACATCGGTTCACTTTATAATATTTTCTACGAAAAGCTCTTAATGGTTTGATATCTTGTATGGCTTATATTTGAATTCTTTCGGGGTTTGGTACACCGAACTGTACGATACTCCCAAATGCCTGGCTACATCTAAAAGCGATCCTACAGACCGTTTCTCTACATAACACAGAATTCTCGTGTATTCTGTTCTTCTTTCAATTTTTTAAAAATATTTAAAATTGTTTCCGCACAAGGTATAGGCCTGCCAGAATAATTAAGGGAAAACATGTGTCTGACCGTCCTTAAACTATTATTCTTCTGGAACCACATTATCATTGCTACCTTTTCATTTTTGTTGTACTTAATCATGATTAAAGTAAATGATCTACTTTTCAATAAAATGTGTTTAATTTAAGGTTCATGTATGAATAAAGATTCAGAAATATTTGAAATAAAAGAAATGTTTTTTTCACTTTATGGCAAACTAATTTAAGAATTAAGCTATAGGCCTTTATTGATGTGTTATATTCGCCGCTAATGCAATGACAATTTTCATTTTGAAATGTCAGAATTGTCTCCTTATTTCAGAATTAGCATCTTATTGGATAAGTCCCTGGCATTATTTTAGTTCAATATAATACAAATACCTTATTATATATATATATATATATATATATATATATATATATATATATATATATATATATATATGAATAGAATGGTAGAACAATGTAATAAACCGGTTGATTCCCTTTGTTGTTTTTTACTCTGGATCATAAAAGAATACACTTTAGAAATACAATATAGCTGATCGCTAAAGCATAAGAAGGTAGATTTATCCAGGTGTTGACACCGAAGCAAATATACAATCTTAAAGTCTTACGGTAAGTTTATTAATGCTAAGAAAAATACCTAAAGCTGATTTAATTAGCCAAAGGTAGTTCTCGAAGAAAGATACAAAAAACAACGACTAAGGTTGATGTAAATAAAATTTAACGGCAGTCAGGATAATTTCATTACATTTTGCTGTGAGTTTTTACTTCATATGATTAATATAAGATAAACGATTGTGTGGGTAGTTACTCAAGCATATTTTATTGGACTCTGTATAATGTTTTGGTATATCAGGGCTATCTTCTTGGGTTCTACGTAACTAGGTCTAGCATCCAAAGTAAACGCAAAGAAATAATACAACAATACGTAAATTGTTAAAATTATGTTCACAAGTCATTTTTTGGTTTAACTTAAAATATCTCATTTTTAGCTTATCAATAGAAAGTTTTGTATAATTTCATTAATGAACAAGACGCCTATTGTTTGGAGTCTTTGTCTTGGATTCGATTGGATCTCTCAAACTATCACATTTACGGATTTCATTCACAAAAGGAGGGTATCTTGCCTCTTAGTGTTAAGCTCAGTACCCACAGTATATCTCTAATTTGAAATATGGATTTCTGGCTGTTGCTAATACTTGTTTCGTAATCGAGTGTGCTATTCAACGTCTATTTAAGTGAAAGTCTATTTCCTACAGAACAGGACGCTTAATGTTTAATTAAAAATCTCAATAGCACATATATCTTGAGATTATTCATGTAAACTTGCTTCCTACTTATTTATCTCATAAGTTTACACTTAAATCGTGTATTTATTATTATTTACTTCATGTTAATAATCCATATGTGTTTTAAAATCATTTTTTTTTAAATTTTATAGTCTCTAACTCTATCGTGCGTCAGGTCTTACTTACTCGAAACTAAGTTCCTCATATATTCTACTAAATTCTTCTTCGTACATATTGTGCATCTCTTCAAATCAGTGATAAGTACACAATAATGATTGATGTGATAACGATGCTATTTGCGATAAATATATTGTTTGCTCTTGTATTGTTTAATCTAAATAAAAGTCTCAACAGAATAATTTCTTCGATTAAAAATAATAAAAATAGTGAAAAGTTCAAACGAATGAACGAATGTAGGAATTAATGTTGAATAATGAATAATTTAATTCTGTCGCCTCCTGGCCTTTTATATGTCGTGTTTTCTATTTATTTCAAATTTTGTCTTCATTCGTGTTTATTTTTCATTTAGGCCACTGTATATCTCTGTCTATTATATGTAGTTTTGTTTTTCCAATCATTGTCCGCAGTTACTTGATCTATATACACTCTCTTTTGTCGTAATCTATGTGTTTTATGCTTTTGATCACGAGATTAAAATTTTCTCCCTGTTTTGGTTCCAGGAACTTCCTTATTTGCGTGTATTATCCCGCAATAACTTCTTAGTAATTCTGATTGCGTCTACATTAAATATTCTCCATGTTTTCCTCTCCTTGTTCTTTCCTTAGTCCTTTCGTATTTGTTTCTCTTGCACCTCTAGTTCTATTTATCTTGATCGTATTGTTCAGACATTGTGGGTACGCTTATTCAAATATATTTTTGCTCTTGACACTTTGCGTTGGCTTACGTTTTAAACTTTGGTGTCTTGAATTGTATATTTTCAATATTACAAAGTTTGTTTGTATTTGTTATGGATATTTTTATTGTTTTAAAATTCCACTGCTCCTGTTTTTGATGTTGAATGTCTTACTCATTTGATTTTCTTATTTCTAAATACCTTTGATCACTCGTGTTTATACGTCCATTAGGAATATTGTTCATAAAATACAACAAATTTAAGTTAAATGTTATTACTAATATGACTAATACATAGAGAAAAAATTATTTTGTATCCCTTTTTTACATCTTCGGTATGTAAAGCATTTTTAAATGAATTGATTTTTATTAAATTAAATGTGATTTGGCAACACTGTTTAATATTAGATTTCTCGGTAAAGCAACAGAGCCGGCGCAGAAGCGTCAATACAACGTTGAAACCTGCTTATGTGCAGTTTGGTTGTGTTAGTCGTCGTGCTACTGTGTCCGCGCGCTTGTTGTCTTCGTTGTTGCGTAGTTTAAGTGTTCTAGAACGTATAAATATGGAAAGAAGAACAATCCGAATAACTTTTGTTATATCTGTAGTAGTTATGTCGTAGTAAAGCAGAGACAAACTATAACTTCGTTTGTGAAAAATGTATACCACGCTTATTTTGGTGTAAAAATTGGCGACCAAGACAAGTCCTGTGCTCCTCATACTGTTTGTTACATTTGCGTTGAAGCATTAAGAAACTGCCAAAAAGGTAGGAAGAAATATTTAAGCTTTGGTGTTCCTATGGTATGGCGATAGCCTAGAAATCACAATGATGATTGTTATTTTTGTTCGTATAATGTTCAAGGATTCAACAGAAAAAATAAGAAACAAATTGTGTATCCCAATCTTGACTCTGCTATTGTACCAGTTCCTCATGGACCAGATGTACCGATACCTACCGCCCCAAAAGCACTAGAAAACGTCATATCGTCAGAATCAGAGGAATCTAATTGCGACCCAGATGACTCAGATTTCACACCAGATTTCAGAGAGCCCGAAGTGTTTAACCAGAGCGAACTAAATGATTTAATTAGAGATTTGCACCTTCCAAAGGATGCATCCGAATTGTTAGCTTCCCGACTTCGTGAGAAACATTTACTGGCACCTGGCGTAACATCAAGCTTTTACCGGGATCGCGAAAAAGAGTTATGTGAATATTTTACTCAAGACGGACCGCTAGTGTATTGCAACAGTATTCCTGACTTAATTTCAAAATTAGAAAATGTGCCGTATGTAAAAGAAGAATGGCGCCTGCTAATTGACTCAAGTAAGCGTAGTTTAAAAGGCGTTTTATTGCACAATGGTAACGAGCTGACCTCGGTTCCCGTTGCCCATTCGGTATATTTAATGGAAACGTATGAAAATTTTGAACTTCTTTTAAAGAAAATAAACTACCAAGAACATCAGTGGATGCTTTGTGGTGACCTTAAAGTGTTGTGCATGCTACTAGGACAACAAGGAGGTTATACAAAATTTCCATGCTTTATTTGTGAGTGGGATAGTCGAGCAAGGGATAGACATTAGACTCAAATATAATGGCCCTCTAGAACAAGCCTTACACCTGGTAGCAAAAATGTATTAAGAGATCACTTGGTTGACCCCAAAAAAGTTTTACTGCCTCCTCTCCATATCAAACTTGGCTTGACGAAGCAGTTTTTTAAAGCGCTAGACAAAAATAGACAGTGTTTTAAATATTTGTGCGAGACATTTCCAGCCTTATCCGATGCCAAGTTAAAAGAAGGTATTTTTGTTGGGCCGCAGATAGGAACATTATGCAAAGACAAGGATTTTCAAAACACAATGACCAATGTCGAGAAAAACGCCTGGGTTTCATTTAAAGAAGTAATTGATAAATTTCTTGGGAACTCTAAGGACGAAAACTACGAAAATATTGTTCAAAATATGTTACAACACTTTCATCGTCTAGGTTGTAATATGAGTTTGAAAGTGCATTTCCTGTTTTCACACTTGAACTATTTTCCTGAAAATCTTGGAGCAGTTAGCGAAGAACAGGGAGAGAGGTTTCACCAAGACATTAAGGAAATGGAACCTCGATACCAAGGCAGATGGAGCATAACGATGATGGCGGACTACTGCTGGATGTTAAAACGGGATATGCCCTTAAAAACATACAACCGAATGTCCGAACAACGCAGCTTTCTGGCAAAAAGACAAAGATTTCACTTAAAAAAGACTGAGTAAAGTATTTTTTTCAACTTTTTTAACTTGTATTCCACCTTTTTACTCAATAAACAAATAATTTTTTTTAGAAATATCGTTTTTTTCATTTAATATTTACAAAAAAAAAAAACCTTATGTGATACAAATAAATGCATAGAATTTTTGAAATCAGCCTACCAAAATTATATAAAATCAGTTTTCAAAATAAAAACAGCTGTCAAAAAGTTTAATTTTGTAGACCTGTGTTATTTACATATAATTTTTAATACAAAATTGGAATGTTATATACGAAATGCATTTTAAAAGCACAACCTCTGTTGATTTCTTTTTAATTTGTTTTTGGTTTTCATGTTACGTCTGCTTAATTTATCAATCATTAAATTTTATTTTTATTTAATATTTCACAGCAATATGTGTTTCAATAAATAATTAAAATATTGTAAACAATAGACTAAAGAGGACAATATTAAAGCATTCTTCAAACATTATTTTGGAGACTACTATCTAATAACTAAAAAACTATCATATTGAATAATATAGTGAGCGATAAAGAAAAACAACGTGCCTTCAAAAACTTTCCTAATTATAGTAGGCTGTTTTTTAAGTAATTAAGTAATTAAAGATTGGTGCACATGCAAAGCTTTAGAAAACTTCAAATTCTGACAATTGTCATACATAAATTCAAATTATTACGCTTATATTTTTTAAATTATTTTATTATAATGTTAGAGTTAAACATAAAATATTTGTTATTTAAAGTCACTATAGAACAGGCCAAAATTTATAAAATGCAGATTGTGTTTATTCCTCTAACCTGTGCAAACAGTATTTCGGGCAACAGTATCCTAACCTGCCAGTTACCTACGCACAACTGCAAAACATTGGAAATAACTCGTAAACCTGACGGTGGGGCACCTAGCAAGCGAACAGCAAATTGCATAGAGGATATTCGACGTCTAGTGGACAACTCACCCAAAGAATCAATAGCCAAAGTATCATAACAAGTTCATTCACCAGTGGGAATAGGTCATACTATTTTAAAATAGGACTTAAAGAAATTCTAATAAATCAATTTGAAAATATGAAGCGTAGGGTTCAGCTTTGTCTTCAAAACAATGGTCAACATTTCCAACATTAATTTAGTATTATTTTCTTTTAATTTTGGCTATTGCAATAAAAATTTAGAACAACTAAATTACTAATCACACACATTTATCTGCTGACATAACCAAACTATCAAAATTATACGATTGTCACAGAATACGTGCACTGTCACTAACCACTAAAGAAAGCCTGGCCATCTCTAATGAGTAAAAGTTTTTGAAGGCACGTTAGATAAGTTATGAAATAAGCTTAATGATCCGAATACATGGAAACAGTGGCCTCAAATCTGAAGCAACAAAAATCTCTAACCACAATAAAAATTAATAAATTCTAAATACGTATTTCGGCAATAAAATTGCCATTTTCAGTAAAACAATATAGAAAATAATACTAAACGTAGCGTCTTTAGCTAAGGTATAACCTTTGAACATATGCTTTTCACCAAATCGTCAGTGGAACAACACTAAATTTTAACATTAAAGCAAACTCCTATATACTACTTAAACCTAGAGTAAAAATTAAAGAACCAGGCAGCTACATATTTCTCACGATTCATAGTTCTGTAATAATTTTCAATAATTAATGAATAATACCAAATATTCGATTAATAAAAGAAATAATATAATGCAACTTTTTGTATGTTCTTTCTTAAATGAAGGATATGAAACTGGAATTGAATCATCTATTATAATTAGGGACCGGACACGAGAGGCCCATGACTCATCGCCCACGGGCGTACTATCAAAAATTTGTATTTTTAAATTTTTAATTTTATTTATATAATAGGAAAACAAACAGGTGGTGATCTATAAAACATGAAATACATATTTATTTGTTCATTTTGTGGTTCTAGTTGAGTAAATTGGTATTAATATTAACTAGCAATATTTTCTCAAGGTTTTCTTCTGCAAAATTTGTTCTCTTTGAATGAAATACATCCTCGTAGATAGAAAATGTCCTTTCTACATCGCAACTGGTTATAGGTGCATACTGGAAATATTCTTTTATTTCAGCGTATTTAGCAGTTAGATATTGAGGCATTGTCCCCATGTCGCATGAGGCAATTGTCGCAATGTTATTAAATCTGGATATCTATTAAAAACTGCGTCTTCTGCCGAAGGCCAAATCCAAAGTCACTTGTAATATTTTTAAAATTATTACTAGCCATATCTAATGTGGTTAATCCATCATTTAATTTGTGATTTTGATTATCAAAATAAGTGATTAGTTTTGGCAAATTTCCCAAGTGTTCCTGAAGAAAGTACAACTGATTTTATAAATTTGGAATTTATGTTAGTTCCTTGCACACAGAAGTACTTCCAGCGTCGTCACTTAAACATGTATCGAAATTTTGTAAACTATCGAAATTCTTTGCATAAAAGCTTCCAACCATGTTCCCCATCTAGTTATTACTGGAGAAGGAGACAGTGACAAAGATGGAAGTTTTTCCCTGTACAGAGCTACTCTCAATGGTGCTTTTCTGAAAACTTTTGTTCACAGATTCTGTGGAGAGCATGTGCTACACAAGTAATATGCAGCATATTAGGATATGTTTCCTTTAAGTGTGCCTGTTTTTAACATATATGCAGGACTGTTACTGACAAATAAAAGAATTTTTCTTTGTACCTGCCATCTGAATGAAGCATTTGGTGCATATTCTTGTAAGTGGTTGTAGCTACTGTTTCCGCATCAACTGTATTTACAACTTTTGTTGCTACATATGCGTTATATGCAGTAGTTGGATGTAGTACATCAGCTACAGCATTACCACACAGCGTCCTAATATGTCGACAATTTCGTCGGCACTTATCTATAGGTACTTCTTTGAAAGATGGCTTCTAGTGCGTTCTATTGCTTTCGTGTAGCACTTAGAAACTTAATATTTGCGTAAGGTGGATTTATCGGTTACATTTCGATCAGAATATTTTTGGAGAAATGTTTTAAAGCTGGGATTGTTAAGTTTATTTAATGGAATATTTGGCGCCATTAAAGTTTCGCCGAGTTCTTCGTTGAAATTGTCAGATTCCAACGGGTCTAATTTCTCTATATGTGTTTGCGATGCTATGTGACGTTTTGCGGACGATTTCTTGGAAGTTTTTAACGACATTTTACAGACTTTGCAATAAATTTCGAAATCACTGGCAATGGACGTACAATCAGTTTGTCCCTAAATTCCCTCACCATTGTTTCACAATGCTATTCTCGACGGTGTTCCATATCATATCTGAAAAAGTAACTTAAACAATGTTCTAGATGTAAACAAATGAAAAACAAAAATGTATGCGTAGATTATTGAAACTTAAGGAAATTCACTGGTCACTTACGTCAACATAATTGGGAGAAGTAGATTCGATGAAACGACATTAAACAAGATCTATTACAAAAATTACGTAGTATGTAACTATGGAACTATGTAACAGTTAAACAATGAAAAAAGAAACTAACTCACCGTACTTTATTTATTTTAAGAAATGTAAACTAATAAATAAAACCATTTTTAAAAACTCCTCACGCTTCTATCTAAGGTCATGAAGAAGAGAATTTAACTGTTATATCGAGGTGTTTGCATCACAATTCAACGACCAAAGACAGATGTGCGGTTAACCGAATGAATGGTGCGATTCAATAACGGCGTGTTGTCCTTAGCGATGTTATAGGCTATTTATATGGTCCATCGTAATTTAGGCCCGATTCGTCCGGTCTCTAATTATAATATAATACACATGCTATACAAATATAAAAACATTAGTGCACATATTTATCTATAAAATAAGGCAATTTAGAATGTCTGTTTTCATCGAAATAGTTTAGTTTTATTTGTAGAGTGTTTGTTATTTTGGGAAGAGGTGCTGTATAAATTCATTAATTTACTATGTCTAAACATTCGTTGAGTTTAGACGGGTAAATAAATATTGTGCCTTCGTTGTATACAATATTAGTCAGGCCTTTTTTATTTTAAGATCTAAAACCCTTATTTATGTTAGCAGTGCTAACATAATTTGTTTCACCCGAATACATATCGATGTACATTTTCCATTAGTTAAGAAGCAAAGTTTAGAAAATTTGTGAATTTAATAATGTACGTATTCGTAATATACTTGAGGTGTGTAACCGTGACAAGCTTGTTTATGTGATATTTATATCATTCACAAAACTAGAATATATACTGATGTATATATTCAACAATATATTCAATAATATTTCTAATATAATCTAAACTAAAATAGCTACAGTCCAGAACCGTATGAAAGTATTTATATTAATAAAAAGAATACCTATTTCAAATCGAACAACTTTATAGATTACTGTTTATCAGAAAGATCACTGCAAGATGTCATAGGATAACTATACGAGGGAGTGTTGATATATAGTCAGCCAAGGCCATTTCCCTTGAACAAAACAAAATCTTGTTATAATGGCAAGAAATAATGACATTTTAAAAGTGTCATTATAAAATATTACGTCAACAAGTATTGCTGTGCAGTAAATTTCGAAAGAAAGCATGTCGAATGCAAATGTGAAAATCGATAAATTGGAGTATCTAGGTATCATGACATACTTGCATTTGAAGAGGTTAAGTGGTAATGAAATTTACGAAGATATGCTTAATACATTTGGCGATCAGTGCTTATCATAAGCGACTGCCAAAATTTGATTGCGTCATTGAGAAGAAGTAAACTTTCCGTTGAAAATGAGAAGCGATCAGGAAAACCGATTTCGGCGTCTACCCCCGAAAATATTGAAGCAGTTCATGACATAATATTATCAGACCGTCGAATTGGGCTGAAACATTTAGCAAGGCACTAAAGATTCGATATAAACGTGTCCATTATATAGTTCACGTCGATTTAGACGTGGAAAAAATTTCTGCTAAATGGATTCCTAAATGCTTGAACGCCGAACACAAACGAGCAAGAGCGAAAGCATCACAGTTAATTTGTGTCCGTTTCGAAGGAGATCCAGATTTTTCCAACCGTCTTGTGACTATGGATGAAACATGGGTCCATTTTGACGACCCATAAACAAAATCAACAATCGATGGGGTGAAAGCATCATGGTTCTCCATGGTCTAAGAAGTTTCGAGTTCAAAAATCCGCTGGAAAAGTTCTTGTTTCAGTTTTTTGGGGATATCGGTGGAATAATTAGGATCGATTACCTAAAAAAGGGTCAGACCATCTCTCGAGATTCTTATTCTAAATTACTAAGGTTATTCTAAATTACTGAGAGAGAAAATTAAGGAAACAAAACCTGGCATGTTAGCGAAAGGTGTGTTGTTCTTGCAGGACAATGTCGCTGCACACAATTCGCGCATTATCATTGATGCAATTCTGGATCTAAGGTTCGAATTACTGGAACAGCCGCCCTATTGCCCAGACCTAGTCCCCTACGACTATTATCTGTTCCCTCGATTGAAAAAAGTTTATGGACGTCAATTTTTGTGTAACGAATAGATAATAGAAACTGTGGAGGGCTGATTTGGAGACCAAGAAGAATCTTTTTGTTTAGAAGGGTTAAAAGCGTTTCAGGGTCGCTGTATTAAGTTTATTAATTTAAGACGAGACTATGTTGAATAATAAAACATTCTTTGTACCAACTTTAAATTGTTTCAATAGCAGGTTAAAAATATATCAATACCCCCTCGTACATCTGCTCCCTGAATAATACTAAATCAGCTAGAACAAACTTCAGCGGTCAGACAATATCTTCTGGCTACTATATGTGGATCCACGTTCTTCAAAATTTCGAAACCATGGTGATGTTCGGTAATCTTTCACTACTCAAAAGATGAAATATCCGGAGAACAATTGAAATTTCAAGTCTTATTGCACTTCCCACCATCCGCAGACAGAAAAGTCTGTTTAAAGAATATAGTAAAATATTATTAAATCCCCACCTTACGGTATGTGTATGTGTAACGTTATTTGAATCTGAATCCATGCAAACCATTAGAAGAATTACGTCTAGTTGTCCATGAATTTCTCCTATAAGTTATGATTCTGCATTCTTGAAGTGCGTATATAGATTAAATAGTATGAAGGCTATCTGCCTGTCACTGTCAAATTTTATCATCGAGAGATATGGTGATGAAATTAATAACAAGTACAATTAGATTATTAGTTTATTTAATAAGATAATTTTAAAGATGGGATATTAATCAAACCTCCAATGTAAATAACTAATTTGTAGAAATTTTAATTATTATAATTTATAACAAGTGTTCAAAATGGGCACCATTCTGTTGAATGAATAATACGACATTTCATGTTGTCAAAAATATTCTGCAATACATTTGATGTTATGTCATTACATTTAATTGTATTCATCAAGTTATTTAAGTTATTCATTCTTGTCTTATATACTTCACATTTTAGCAATAGAAAAATCTAACGGAGTAAGATATGAAGACCTTGCTGGCCAAACTCCTCTCCTTATAACTCGATGAGGGAAGTGTTATTCTAAAAGGGCTAAATTTTCATGAGTTGTATGTGCGGTAGCCCCATCATGCTGGAAACAACTCCATTGAATTCGTCTCGTTGCACCTGAGTTAAAAATGGTGTTAATAACTGGTATAATCGGTATTATTGGTTTTTAATGTTATTGTGAAAAAATGTTGGTCCTATTTTTCTACGACGAGATACAGCTAACCATACTCCAACTTTAAGAGGATGTAAAGGAACTTCGATGTGATTGTTTGGATTGTTTATAGCCCATGTTCTGTATTTTAGTTTATTTATAAACCCGCTTAAATGAAACCAATTTTTGTGATTGTGAGCTTATAGATGCGTCAAATATTAAAAAATATTATCCTAATTATGCTAGTAGTAGTAGTCTTTTGTCATTTTGATTCTGAATCTGATTTAAAATTACCACCATATTTTTCTTAAATATTTGTTTTCAAAAGCGCGTTAAGTTTCAAAGTTTCTTTTATATAAGAAAGGTACTTCTAAAACTATTGTTCTGTAGAACATGGAGTGGACATATCTGGACATGTCCTTACATTATTCCGACGTCAGAGCCGTCAGAGACGTTAAACCACGCCCATTTTTTCTCTGGAACCAATCAAATTAAGATAAGGCTATGTGGGTATACAAAGAACGATACACGGCTTTTTCGATTCAATGTAAGTCGGTTTGTTAGGTAAACGTCTATTATTTCATAATGTCACGTACATGTATAAATAATCCAAACAGCTTCAGTTATGTAATGTGGAGAATTCACTACCAGCATAAGTGGAATATTAATATAAAAGTTCTATTTTCACTATTTTGATTTAACCATTGAATATCAAGACAAGTCATGGGCTTCCAGAATTTGCTGTGCACGCTATGCTGCCATTCTTAGAGGCTTGTCAAACGGCAAGAAAACAGCTGCGCCATTTGCAAGACCCAAACAAATGGACCATTCGACTGATTGCTATTTTTGTTGCACGAAAACTTTCGTATTTTCCAACAAAAATAAGAAAAAAATTAGTTATTGTAGTCTGACCACTGCCACTCGTCCAATACCTCATTTGGAAGCCTTGACAGTACCAAGACCCATAGGTGTTTGGGGTAAACAGTATGATGTAACAGAACCAGAGGTGCAAGTGTCAAGTGATGGAGCAACAATTATGCATATTAACCATCCGAAGAGGACGGACCATACCTATTAAATAAGTTAGAATTAAATGATCTTATTCGAGATGTAAATTGGTCAAAAACTAAAACAGAAATTCCGATATACAAACTTTTTTGGCTGAATCTAAATTACGATCTATCCGGTTGATTAAAAATGTTGTTGAGCGGGCATTATCGGGGGTTAAGGTACAGTTTGAGTTATTTGCTCGCTACGTTAAACCTCAAGCGGATGAGCAAGTAACTGAAATAAAATCCTTTAATACTCGATATACCGTTGTGACGCAGTCATCTGACGTTAACGATATTTTTGATCAACTGGCTAGCATTATAATCACAAAATCGGAGGAGTTTCAGGATAGAGATTCGGGGTGGGCGTTGGTTTCGGTCTCGCATTTAGAAATTAAAATAATTTTTTACGCCCCTCAGCGGATCATCTTACCTGGAACTACCTCCTTCAATTCAAAATAAAAAGGCATGCATCAACATTAAAAATAATGATTACGCATGTCTAGGTTGGTGTTTAACTGCAGCCCTCCACCCCGTTAATAAAAATGCAGAGAGGGTAGCTTCCTACCCTCATTATTCTACCGTTTTGAATTTAGAAAATATTAAATTATTTGAGTATTAATCTCTATACTTTGGCTTTTAATTCAGATTCGAAAAATTATGATGTTATTTTACTAAATCTAGAAAAGATGTTCATATAAATCTATTATTGATTGAAGACGGAGAGAAATCTCATTACGTGTTTATTAAAAATCTCTCCAGACTAATTTCTTCCCAGATTAGTAATAATGGACATATGACATATTTGTGTGACGGGTGTCTGGTATACTTCAGAACAGCTGAACAGTTAGTTGCTCATCAACAATTTGATTGTAATCATTTATATACCGTTCTACCTTCAACCGAACCCCAATAATCAAAATTGGGTGATATTCTATTTTAAAATTCAATGACTTTGAAAAGAAATTGTTTGTACCTTTTGTTATTTATGCCGATTTTGAATGTATCTTGGAACCAATTCACTCTTGCAGCAGTGATCCGGCTATTCCGTATACGTAGCCTACTCATAAGCATGTTGCTGTGAGCTTTGCTAACAATATCGTTAGTAAACATAATTCTAGTTTAAATAAATTTGTGACGTATGCTGGTTTGGATTGCTCAACAGTATTTATCACGCGATTGATGGATGATGTAAGAGATATTTATAAAAAGTATTTAAAATTGTCCTTCCGATGAATCCTTTGACTATTGATGAGAGAAATAATTTTAATAACGCAGTTATCTGTCACATTTGTGATTTGCCATTAAATGGAGATAAAGTGGCAGATCACTGTCATTTAACGGGGAAATTCAGGGGTGCCGCGCATTCAAATTGTAATCAAAATTTCAAAATTCCAAATTTTATCCCCTTGTTTCTACACAACATGAGCCATTATGACAGTCATCTATTCATTAGAAATTTGGCAAACGATAATTTAGACATAAACGTTGTTCCGGTTAATAAAGAAAAATATGATAGTTTTACAAAAAAAAGTTTTAATTGATAATTGCACTGATAAGGCGGGCGTAAACAGATATGTATGTCTAAATTTGCGATTTTTAGATTCTTTTCGCTTTATGGCATCATCCATCGAAAAATTGTCAAATAATTTATCTCCAACCGATTTTAAAGCCGTTAAATCACATTTTCCAGATATTGAACAATTCAATTTAATTAAACGTAAGGGAATTTTTCCGTATGAATATATAGATAGTTTTGAGCGATTGAATGAACCAGCACTACCTCCAATAGATACGTTTTGCAGTACCTTAACCGGAGAGGGTATTTCTAATGAAGATTATATACATGCTCGAGATGTTTGGAATATTTTCGGTTGTAAATCTTTATTGGATTACTCAAATCTATATTTAAAAACAGATGTTTTATTATTAACTGACATTTTTGAAAATTTCCGCGAAATTTGTCATAAAACATATTGTTTGGATCCTGCTCACTATTTCACATCACCGGGTCTCTCTTGGAGAGCCATGTTGAAATATACCAAAATTTAATTGGAGTTACTCACTGATATTGATATGCATCATTTCATTAAAAATAATATTAGGGGCGGGTTAACGCAATTGTTTGATTGTTTGAGATATGCTGCGGCCAATAATAAATATTTAAGTACATTCGATGCGAGTTCTCCGAATTCATATTTAGTTTACTGGGACGCAAACAATCTATATGGGTGGCAATGTCGCAGTATTTGCCATTCGGCGGTTTCAAGTGGTTAACAGATGTTGAAAACTTTGATGTTTTATCGATCGCGGATGATTCAGATATCGGGTACTTTTTAGAGGTAGATATCGTGTATCCAGAAGTATTACACGATAACCACAATGATTTACACTTTCTTCCCGAGAGCATGAAGCCTCCCACATCTAAATTTCCCAATAAGAAATTAATTACAAACTTGCACGATAAATCTAAATATGTTATACACTATAGAAATTTAAGGCAAGCAGTAAATAGCGGTCTCAAAATTACTAGAATTCATAGGATTTTGGAATTTAAACAGTCAAATTGGCTGCAAAAATATATCGATTTGAATACTGCTTTTAGAAAAAATTCGCGAAACGATTTTGAAAAAGATTTTTATAAATTGCTAAACAACTCGGTCTTTGGTAAAACTATGGAAAATGTTGACAAGCGTGTAGACGTGAAATTAATAACTCATTGGGAAGATATAGGAAAACGGAGGGGCGCCTCTAGCTTGATAGCGAAATTAAATTTTAAGAATATTAGTATTTTTGCTGAAAATTTGTTGCTATTCAGATGTAGAAACTTAAAGTTATTTATAATAAACCCTTATATATAGCATTTGGAACTTACTGCAAGTGAGAATTAATGAATATTAAGTCTCATTCTTACATATAAATGTCGACTTATGTGATGCGTTCATATGCGTTCACTTGCAGTAAGTTCCAAATGTTAACTATATATACAGAAAGTATAGAAATGAAAAAGCAATGTCCGTCTTCGAGGAATGCCGTGCATTGAAAAGTTCCAACCAGAACGAAACGCGTCTGTACGTTTCCCGTTGATTGACTTGTTTTTTTCAGCAATTCTTAATTAACCTTATATATAGGTTTCTCCGTTTTGGAATTATCGAAATTGTTAAATTGTTAACTTGTTAACGACTTTTATAATGATTATTTAAAGCGTGTCTATGCTGAACGGGTAAATATATGTTATATGGATAACGATAGTTTCATTTTAAAAATTAATACCGATGATATATATTGCGACATGAAACAAAATTTATCTAAATTTGATATGTCAAACTTTTCGGCCGATAACGTTTACAACATGCCGCTCCAAAACAAGGTGGTTCTCGGTTTAATGAAAGACGAGAACGCAGGTAAGCTAATGAGTGAATTCGTCGGATTACGAGCTAAAGTTTATGCTCTAGAGGTTGAAGGTAGACAGGTGAAAAAATCTAAGGGAGTGAAACAGAACGTAGTAAAAAATGCAATTAGTTTGGAAGATTACAAAATTTGTTTATTCGAACATGAATTAATTTATAGACGTCAAAATTTATTTCGTAGTAAATTACATGAGATTTCCTCCGTTGAACAAAATAAATTGACCCTATCGCCTTTTGATGATAAGCGGTATATTGATGGGGATGGGGTACATACCCTAGCTTGGGGTCATCACAACATCGTTGGATAATCGGATATCGAGTTAAATTGGTAATTATAAATTTAATACCAAAAATTGTGTTACTTAATATTACTTCTGTTATAGTCTCCAAACGGTTTGAATTCCTCCCCTCCACTATTTATTGTTACTCTATATATACCGCTGCAACTTGTTCTAAACTGTCAGTCTAGAGTTTTTCCTCGTGTAACATAGCAGTAAAATGGGGAGAGTTATGTAGATTTTAACTTTATAATTTACAAATTCAAATTTTCCTATTGTTACAGCTGATATTGAGCCGGTTACCTATGCCGAATTCATTGATGATGCTTTGAAAAAGCAGGAAGATGCTATCCTTAGAGAGAAACTGCTTGTCGCACAATCTGTGTATTTGCTTAATAATAGCGGTACTAAGTGGATTGCTATTGAACTTAATCCAGCTTCTGGTTTTGTGCCAATTATTCAAATTCGCTCGTCGACCGTCTGCATCTTTTTCACTGCGGATGAGTGGGAGGAATTTTGCAAGACTGAGGGTTGCAGCCCTAATCATCATATGGAATATAGCACGTACAGAAAAATACAGGTAATTCAACTAAAAAGTCGTAATCGTGAAATTGTTTTATCTAAAGATACATATGACAACATATACAGTTTGATGGAATTATTAAATCAAAAGTTGACTGTTTTAAAGACTGGATTTCTTTAATTTCTATAAATCGACATTGGAATCCTGTGCCCAGATGTCTGGTGATATACACAGCAATATAAAAAGATTATTGTCTTGTCATAGTAACTCTTTAAATGCCATATTTATTTTAGAAATATTATATCTACATTACAATACTTTACATTTTGATATTGAAGTTATGAGATTGGGTTGTTAATTTATATTTATTAAATTTTATATATTCTAATTTATATTGTAAATATATATAGTATTTTAATAATAAATGTTTAAAACTTAATTCCTCTTTCATTTATTTATTGCTCTCCTAATAAAAGAAAAACATTCAAAGTGTTTAGATAGGTTTCACCGAGAAAAATCGTGTTCTATCATGTTTAAAAATATGACGTTGAAAATCGAAATTCACTCACTAAGCAGATTGAATCCTCATCGCTAGCATAAGTTTAATTGAAACACTACTTTTTATTTTAATCATAGTTGGCTAGAATTGACTTTATAAAAACTCTATTCATACAAAAAGGTGCAATTTCGTGGATTATACAACTCATAAAAATTTTATATTAATTGTTTTCAAAATAAAAAAAGTTATTTAGATGTCCCTATGAAAAGCATAACACACTGTATATATATATATATATATATATATATATATATATATATATATATATATATATATATATAAATATAATAACTTCGTGACCTTGGTATGATATGGTAAACCTAATCAGTAGGCGATTAAAGGTCTGTATATTACTTCAAAATATATGTATTTAAAAAACTCTACATGTTTCGGCTGTATACGCCTTTTTCAAGAGAATACAAAATATGAATGACAGGATATAAATGTCAAGTAATTAAGTTGCTATGGTTTAAATTATTCAAAGATACATTCTAGTAATAATAATAAATCATGCCTTAGTATTCCAAAAAATAGATAACAAGGTGTGAAAATATGTGTTGTTCGCTGCTAGCAATTTGTGTCTCCTTCTGGGTATGAACTTGTGTGTTGGTTGCTGCTGGCAGCTTGCGTCTCTCTATGGGTGTGTGGTTTTGTGTGAGAGCGTAAGTATAGGGTTTTGTATGTCGGTGCGTTCGTGCGTGTGTTTAGTGATCGGTCGCATGAATTTAGACATTTAATTACTTGACATTTATATCCTGTCATTCATATTTTGTATTCTCTTGAAAAAGGCGTATACAGCCGAAACATGTAGAGTTTTTTAAATACATATATTTTGAAGTAATATACAGACCTTTAATCGCCTACTGATTAGGTTTACCATATATATATATATATATATATATATATATATATATATATATATATATATATATGTATATATATATATAGTGGATCGGTCACCCGAAGCTGCTCAAGTGCCAACACGAACCGTCACCAAAACATCGTGCCTGTTACCATCGGCGGCCTCCGGTTTGAAGTTACGACGTGTTTGAGCGTAGACTGGTTCAAAACACAAAGACGCATCTCCCAGACAACGGACCTCCTCCAGCCACAGGTGCATCGTGAATGCCGGCAAGCCATCACCCTACTCTTACTAATGCATTCACGATGCCACCGCTAGGCCCCGTCCACCGACGACGTGGACCATTCATAGAGAAGTGGGTCGACTTTCCACTCCATCGATAGCAAATAAAAGCGGGGCCGAATCCCTGGAGAAGTCAAACAACACACAGTCGTGTACTAGTCGTCGAGACGAACACACGCACTTATCATTTAAACAAACGACGGAAACCGCCAGAGCGAACCCTGAAGAAATGGACGGAAGATGGAAGACCATCCCGAAAATTGTGCTGCACCCCAGCGTCGCAGATCAATTCGATCGACAACAACTCGCGGAACTCCAGGCAATTATCGACACAGCAACCAGCGAAAGTGCTGCCCATGCCTTAATAGACAACAATCCAGGATTTATTGTGGACCCGGACGAACCAACGAGAGACATATACGTAATCGAAACCACTCACGAACTAACCGAACAAGAAAAACCAACGGCAGAACAAAACAACTGTCAACCGGAACAGAAAAGTGAAAATCAGGACAACACATTCATATACCCGAAAAAGACAGCAAAGAGACAGAAAACAGAACATGAGGCCGCTACTATTCAAGTAAGCAACTCGTACAGCTCTCTCGAGAAGAAATCAGAAGAAAAAATGGAAGAAGAAACTACAGAAATCACCTCCCAACCGTCAACATCAGGCAGTACTCCCAGGGTAAGTGACAAACAAAACACTACACAAAACACAAACACTGTAACACACAAAACATCAAAAATTACACCGATCATAGTCACAGAGAAAGATAAATGGGCACAAATACGACAACTTCTCAAAACAAACAACATCACAACTGCAGAAAACAAACTTGTTAAACAAGGAATATACATCGAACCAAAGACTGACGATGACCACCGCACAATAAAACACATACTAGACACCGAACTCATTCAATTCTACACCTTTCAATTACAAAGCGAAAAGACACTAAAAGTAGTTATGCGAGGCATTCCTACTTTTATCACAGACACTGACATAACTAACGACCTGACCGACCAAGGCTACCCGCCAATAAAAATAAAACGTATGAATGGAAAAAACGGCATACCCGCACCACTCATACTAATCGAACTGACTAAACTACATAAATCAATTTTCAACATACACGACTGTTGCGGACTTACAATTAAAATCGAACATCTTAACATACGGACAGACATCATTCAATGCCACAAGTGCCAGACTTTTGGACACCAACAAAGACACTGTAACATACAATTCAAATGTATGAAATGCGGTGACCCGCACTCTACACATTTATACACTAAACCAAAATCAACACCACCAAAGTGTGCAAACTGCGGTGGTCCCCACACATCCATATCCCTCAACTGCCCAAATAACCCGAACAACCCTGCCAAAAAATCCATTCCAACTTACATCCCAGCACCACCCCCAACAACAAACGCCTGGACAGAAAAACGAAACAACACAACACCAAACACAACAACACCAAACACAACCGACGAACTCGCACTTGCCCTGGGCAAAATGCTAATTACACTTTACTCCACAAACGCAACAACACAACAGATACACGACTTCGTAATACAAACAGAGAAAATAATAACACTTTTCAACAACAAACAGTAAACACATACAAACTAACACATGACCAACGCGAAAAGCGACAAAACACACGGACAGACACTCAATACATAACCACACAAAACACACACGATTAATAACTAATAATTATTAATCTCTGATGACACAAACACTGACAACCCTGGGAAACAAATCAACGTAGTGGTATTATCGAAGCACACTTCGACCACAAATCACGACCACATCAACAAACCATCCACGCCAAGAACAATCACTCAAGATTCGAAACATAGAACAAAGTTCATTTCGAGGAAAAATCCATCCCCAGAAGAAGAAGAAGATGGAGAAGTCAGTCAGTCAGTCAACCAGCCAGTGAGACAACTGTTGTCAGCCGTAGGTGAAACCGCGGAGCCAGTTAGCAACTCAAACAAATAGTGAAAGTGCGTGAACCCGCGGAAACTCTAGTAAGTACTTTAAGTAGTTATTGACTTAGAAATATTGTGTAAACCTTGTGAGACTTTGGGTATAAGTTAAAAATAAAGAAGAGTTTAATTATTGATGTGCCCAAAGAACCGTGTTTCATTTAAACACCCTGAAACAAAGAGCAGTATTTCATTTAAACAAAAAGAGAGCAACAGGAGCAAATCGGACGGTGGGTCAAGCAACCCACCTCCACCCAAACACCATTGTCACCGGGAGGACGACTGAGCAGGCCCGGGCAGGCCACCCGATTACTTAAATTTTTTTTTTCCTGACTGCCGGTGTAACATGCCCGCTTGTAACGACGAACCGCCGAATGTCCCACCACTGAAACAGAGAGTGGAGGAATCGATTGTACATAATAGGCCATGCACTCGAACGCAGCACATTCAACCGCCAAACTGCTCCAGATGAAGACAGACGAGATTTTGTTGAAACGTCGAGGTAGAGGTTCTTCTCAGAACCAAATCCACACGCGAAACTATACCCAAGAAACCACTTCAACATACATATATATATATATATATATATATATATATATATATATATATATACATATTGCTATGTATTTTTATTTTAAAAAAAAATATTTAAAATAAAATATTTTATGACAGGACTGTATACTAAAAGTATATGATAAGTTGTGCGAGAGAAAATCTGGTTATCCGAGATTTTCATGTAGAGAAAGGGGAGACGAATACTAGCTTTTAAACGAGAAGGTTGCTTGCTTCAAGAAAATATATATTAAAAATATATATTTAATTAGTTTCGGGTTTTGTGTTTTTGAAAGTGTTAATAGTTGATGTTATATTGATATTAAAGTCCCGATATTTACTGAGATAAATTCTCGTTGTTTTGATAATTAAATTTGATTAAGCACCTTCTTCGTGAGAGTCTCCATATTTAATTTTGTAAATAGAATTAAAATTTGATGACGTCATAATTATATTACTAATATTTCCATTGTATTAATCTTCTTGTAGTTAAGAGATTTAATTATTAGGCATATAGATAATACAGTTTAGTATTAACAATTCTTTGTTTAAATATTATAAATGAAAAGTTTGTTCGAGTTGAGTCAGGGTTTCTTATGTGCATGAATAGCACTTGCATAGTTTTTGTTCGTTGTTCAGAATCTGATTATACAGTGTGGTTCTCTGGTGAGAATTTAATATTAAACTTGATTATTTTTAGATAAGTTTTATCGGAGTCATTTGGAGGACGTTTTCCATTCATTTAGCTGTCAATTGTCAATGAATGTTTTTACCTCCAGTTTCTTTGTTGTATGATACAGGATCTTTATACTTTGTAAAGATATAATTTTTTATTTTTTTTATTTTTGTATTAAATATTAAAACATTTTTATTTCACCTTTTAACTTGCGTTTGTTTTATTTACTCATGCCAATATAGTAAATTAACTTATATAAATTATAGATGAATAAATTTTTGTGAACATTTCACTGGCGCTCAACTATAAATTTTAGACGTCTTTCCTAAGTGGAACCCGAGAAGTTAGAGGTCTCAGATTTGAAAATTCACCGGCTGAGAAAACCTAATTGGGAAAACTAGTTGTGGATGGTGGTGTAACAAATCTTCAACACACTATTCATAGCAATATGTATATATTCATACATATAAGGAAGTATATTTGAACAATGTGCTTTCAGAAATTACATTAAGAAATCTAGTCAGACTAAATGAACACTGTCAAACCATCTAAGAGATTGGTCCACATCTTAGAGATATACCGAGTGAGCACAGGCGAGTTGTCAATAAGTATTGCCATTAATAAGACAGCGACAGTCCTAAGACTTCCGAATATTAACACAGGAAATAATATTAGTACTGTTCTTCTGGTCGTTTGTACGCATGCAAGTTAACTAATGATTGCTTATTATATAATTTTAACCAATGATATAACCATGGAAAATCCTGTCAACAGCTCGCAGTGCTTCAGTCACGCAAAATTTGCAAACGCCATTTATGTCAAGTACACCTAGATATGTAAGTCAGATTTCATATTGTTGGTTGAAGGTTAGTAGTAAAGGTAGTAAATTATTATATCGTGTTCAGGAATGAAAAAACTGCTCTGATCTAATACATGTGGCGAATTTTATTTATTTTTAAACATAAAGGATCTTATATCGCATAATTCTTAAGATTTTGTATAAGCAAGTAACTATAATAAGGAATTTCAAAAGATAACAAGATAAATTAACAACCACAAAAGTTTCGTACTAAATATCATAGTTTAATTCTAGAACTAATTATTAACTAAATATTCAAATAGACCTCTTTCCTGCTTTAAACAGTAACAAAGCCGATTATACAAATTTTGAAAAACATTGTTTATCATTTGTGGAATTACAGTATTACTTAGGTCAATGATCATCGCGCAGAATTCTTGCCTATTTGATGGACGTATATCGCCGTATCCATATATTGAATTACTTATAAATGGCCACAAAAAGAAATCATTTGGCGATAAATCAGGTGATCGTGCAGGCAATTTATTTGGACTTGAATTGCCAATTAATCCTTCTCCAAAATTAGTATTTAATCAAGTGGTAACCCTACGTCTGTTATGCGCAGGGCGACCGTCTTGCTGCAACCATATTTAGTTAAAATCAAATTCCTCCCGTAGAGCAGTAACTATAGTATTTTCTTGTAATCTTAGATATTTATTTTCATTCAAATTCCTATAAAAAAAAGGTCCAATTATCCGATTGCCAATAATACCAACCCACGCATTTACTTTTTCCGGATATTGCGTCCGCGTTGGAACGTTAAAATGTAAATTTCTGCGAGACCAATATCTAAAAATTGTATGAATATGTCGTCCGTGAACATAAAATGTTTTTTCGTCTGAAAATAACATTTTATTGAAAAATAGTTTATCAGTATGGTATTTATTAATCATTATTTCACTAAATTCCAGTTAGCGGTAATAATCACCGGAAAGTAGTTTTTGAGACGTCGAAATTTTGTAACAGCGGTATTTATTTTTCTTTAAAATCTTTCGCACCACTGAACTAATGTTCAGTTCACTAGCAATTTGCCGCGAGCACTTAGTTGGATCAAATAGCCGCACATACTTGAACGTCTAGCGCATTAAAATTTTCAACAGAAGCTTCTTCACTTTTTATTATTTATCAAAGTAAACGTTCTATCGAAACGGTGAACTGTGTTACGAATAGTACTTGCGCTAGGAATATTTCTCTCGGAAAAATTTTACTGAAAATAAATCCCTGGTCACTTCTGCAGAATTAGTTATAAATAGTCTTTCTTCGGCAGTAGTTCATTTTAAACTATATCTGAAATTATTTAAAACAACACACGAATTGGAATTAACGCACGTGTAATGACAGTTACTGAATTTGCTGACATTTGCATGAATGGTGACACCTCTCAATTACAGTCGACCACCTACTTTGAATATAGCCATCCCCACCACGATCGTGCGGTTACGGTATATATATGTAATTATAAATGTAATAGATTCTCGCAATGAAACCATAGTTTAATACTTCCGTATTGCTCCAATATTTGACTTAAATTTTGAAAACTATATTTTCATTATAATTTCTGAAGGCACGATCTTATAATATATTCTTATATGACGAAGAACGATGTAAATTATATAATTGAATGAAAAAAACATTAAACTGGTTCCTATTTACTCTATGTAAGTTATTATTAAGACTTTTGCAATGACCCAATATTATCGATTAAATAAAAGTTCGAAAATACTCATCCCAAATGAAAGATTATAAACTGCGTATGGGAAACGGTAGAATAAAGTAACGGTGGAATAAAGTTTTATCCACTTTCTTCTATTACCCTTAAGCAATCGATTTGAACATTATGGTCTCAAGAAAATTTCTATTTGATATATAAGATTGAACGTTTATTCTAATTTTTTCCATAAATAATATATACCATCAAGTTATATTTTAATATAATTTACGCAGATTGGTTGAAAAATTTTATTGAAAAATAGTTCATTAAATATACTTATTTGTACCAGTTTCTATTTACTTCTTAGAAGCAAATTAATAGGTAATCCAAACGATATATGAATGATACCTTTACAGATTTATACAGACGAATACATTTAATCCACATTGTAAATTTACGTTATACTCTAACTCTATTGCAGTACTTTACTGATTCCCTAAGCTAATTTTACGTGTAAAAATTTCTTAGCACGTACATCTTCTGAAACATTTGTCGATAATACAATTTCCCTGTGGAGCTTATGCCATGTTCTAGGTGAAACTTGATACTAGTTAATCTAGAAATTCGGGTCAAAGACACAGAAAACAAGATAGTAAAATTTTATTGAAGGCGTTAAACAAGAGAAAGATGTCTTTGGGAACTTCTTGCACATGAAATGTAACTGATTTTTCACTTCGTTAATTAATTTTAGCCCTTTAACTTTGTTACATTTGGCATATATTAAGAAAGATTTTAATTATATTCTTAAATTATATTCACTAATATATCGAATTTAGAATACTAAAAACCACTATTGTGCCATATTTTATTATTCGTATGTTCAAGTCTTTATTTTGTATCGCCCTGGTAACAAGCGACCTTCCGAGAATCTGCCTACCTGCGACCGAATATTCAACTTAAGTATTCAACAAATTTATTGTATTCGCTAAATTTATATTATATTATTTTTAATTTAATTATTAATTAATTACTTACGACTTCTGTTGTCTTTATTTCGTAATTAGTTGTTTATTATTGAGCTATTTTTTCTAGATGTCGAAATTATACCGACTCCGTATTAAAATTGACATAATTTTAATAACCACATATTGTTAACTTTATCTAAACTACATCATGCGAGGTATTCTTTTAAAGTATTTTTCACAAGGGATATTTTAATAATATTAATTTTATCGAGATCACAACCTTTTAGCTCGCGTCTTTAATTAATTCTTAGACATCACTATTTACAATAATATTGGCTACGTCTAAACTAGCTAATAAAACTCCCCCTCTATTGTGGGGTTTCTTCAGACAAAAGTCTCTCTTCTTTTCCTGGTAACATATACATTCCAATTAGTATTATTTCAACAATTTGGCGCCTAACGTGGGGCGATTTCGTCTTAACAATTTGACATCCAAAACGTGAAGCGAATTCAAATGAACTATAACCGAGGTATTAACAGCAAGCTGGTGAAGTCAAAGAAACAACCGATCAATTCTTCTAAATCCAAATCGAATTATGTGGTGATGCTTAACGAAAACTCATGGGATATAAGATCTTTAATAAATGTGTTACGGCAATTTTGCAGATCTGTTACTACAGCACGTGTATCACCTCTGAAACCAGATGTTTTTAGTGGAGATTTTTTCCAAGTCCCGGAAGTATTTCTCCAACAATTAAAAACGCATCTAAAAGCAGAAACGTTAAACTTCATGAATGTTTGGTGAAATTGCAGCAAATTTTGACGGAAAAGCAGCAATATGGTTTGAGCAACTCGATAATCGAATTGATTCTTTTGATCGTTTCAGCGAATTATTTCGTGAACATTACAAATCTAATGAAAATTAGAACAAACTTCATGAAATTTTATACGAGAATTTTATATGCGAATTGGGACTATACGTAGATTACAACGTTCATTAAGAGGTAATTACGATCCGAATACAGGACCGCAATCTCTCTAGAAACAGCCAAAGCGTTAAGAGAAGCATGTATAAAAATAGACAACTACATCCATGGCGATTCAGCAGTAATATATGCAAGTAAGCTGACGTATTTATTCTTCAATTCAATTTTAGACAACAAAGTGTTGTCTAAAATGTTTTGTTGTTAATCGTTTGATTAATAACAAAATGACTACTGCCATGTAATACTACTCAGATAAACAATGGCATCGCAACTGCCCAATTCTGCGAAAGAAACAAGAACCGTCGTTGAATTATATACAATATAATTATCATTTATAACAGCTCGTATATGTGCGACCGTCACTGGACGCTATGTCAACGCCATCCTGGATACCGCTGCAACTCATTCCTGCAATTATTCAAGATACAATGTCAATCAAGGGCAGTACAGTATTACTGAGCAACAAATTTTCGGGATGGACTGGCTCAAATTTGACAATCGAGTGATGAAAGCAAGTTACATTGCACACAACTTTGTTGTTGGATTATATATTGAAAAGTGGTAAGGCATTTTTCTCGTGTTTTGGCGATATTTGGCGATTTGATATTGGAAATATTTTACCTTCGTAACCGATTTTAGTAGTTCGATGTTAGTGGACGAATACATGTTTATTCTTTTAGTTAATGTGCACGGAATTCAGTTTTCTTTTCCTTTGTCGTAATATACCGGGTGTCCTTGAAATAAAAATACAACGTATGAAAAATCGAAAGATGTAATTATATAGAATAGATATCCAAAAAATTGTGAGTCAATTACGACGCAAACTCCAAAATTAAAAACCGCCAATCTTTCGGAATGCCTATTAGAAATACCTTCCTTAATTTACACATATGCTGCAATTTTTATGTCTATAATACTGTAACATATAGCACTGTTTAGACGGCTGTCGACGTTATAAAAGCCCTTCAATGGAGCAGCTTTGTTTACCTTGGTTTCAATAACCTTAATATAATTACGTACTTCTGTGAATCATTAGTGAGCGAAAACTTTTAAAACTGACCTTACTTTCGTGAGTGTTCCTTTTTTGTTACGAGAAGTACCAAATATAAAATATATAAATTTAGAACGTCCATATTGAATGTATACACTGCAATGTTTATATTTATAAAAACTATGTTTATAAAAATAAGGTGTCGATAACCTGGTAGAAAAAGTTAACAGTTAAAAAATTTTCTGGCACGTGAATTTATAAATTAGATATATTAAAAGAACTAAATATGGGCATTTAATGTCCTATTTGTACAATCTATCTTTCATCGAACACGTAAATGTAAATTGTATCAAACGTAAGTACCGATCGATAACTAAACGAAACTTAAGGCGAGATAGACAATATCGAAAATTTCTTTTTTTGTTATTGTCGTTCGACTTTAAGATATCCTCTTTTATAATATATTCCATCGCACAGTGGCGTAACAAATTTTTGGATTCTTTTCTTGCTTACGAGAGGGAATTTTGAGAAAATAATTTGGGTATATATGTATAATTTAATCTCTCCATTTTTCATACGTTGTCTTTTTATTTCAAGGACACCATATATATGAAACATGGATATAGAAACATTTAACTGTGGAATTTTGCATGCTTGACATTATTTCTTAAATATGTGTTAGAATTTTTTCGATACTTCTTTCGTTGTAGTTTTCTTTTACAAGTTATGTCCTGTTTATTTATTTATTTCACTTGCTAAATCGAAGCACGTAGCACAACAGTACAACCTTAAACATGGAAGCTAAAGTGCGTGTTTATACATTTTTAAAATTTCAAGTAATCTGTGTATAAAAAAGCGAAGTTTAATTCTTTGACAGACATTTATAGATAAAATGATGATAAAGAAGAATTTTGACTATTAATAAAACTATTTAGCTTGTCTATTTATTTCCGTGACACAAAATTTTATAATAATTTACCTTTTTACACTAAGAGTTATCAACGCTTGAGCCGAGGTTTTGGATGCGAAAGCATTTAACGAGTAGTCAGCTATGAGTTTCCTATTTCTATTTCTTATAATTTATTGGTGTTCGTCTTACAAAATTCGATAATGAAATATTGATATCTCTTCTTTCATATTTATGTTATACCGACAATCTGTTGTGGTTAACACATTAATTTGTTCATTGCGGAAATTAAAATTATATTAGAATGGGTTAGATCAGGTACGCATTTTATTTTTTGTTATTGTACAATTCATAAATAGGGTTGCACTTATTGTCCGTACAACAGAGTCGAACGTGCCTATCGCCACGTAACCGTGCGGGGCAAGTATTAACAAATGTGTGGTGCTACTACATTTACAGACGCGTTGTATAAAAAAAGTTATTTGAATTTTGTTAGTATTACATCACCAGATGTCAGCAGTAGTCTTCTTTACATAAGAACATTTATTCACCACGCCATACATAACTCCCCAAAATAACGTTGGAAACATACCTAATTCCCCAGTTATTTATCCAAGCTAAACCAACTGTTGACGCTGTTTAGAAGGGTAAATGTAAAGACACATTATTAACTCATGTCATGTTAAGGCGACACATAAAAATGCGACACTTCAGATATGCCGACCATATTACTCTGATATTCTGATGAGATACATCTGAGACACTCTTTTAGTCTTGTCCTCAATAAAAGCCACTATCCTTCGCAGGCGAAATTTGAGTACCATCATAGAATTCGAAATGTTTCTGTCTAATTCCCTTCAGTTCCCCGCCAGTGCATATTACTAGTTTCTAGTTTCCTCCTGTTTTCATATCTCCTACACCCAGGCTCGCTAATCAAGTCCACACTGAACAGATGCCGCTTAAAAGTACAGTGTCAGGTTATCAAACCGGTAATAGTTTTAATTTTTTTATTACTACTAGGCTGACAGCCTAGTGTTCAGCTCCTCTAGTAATGTCTTAGTATCTAGTTGACCTTCCGTTAGCTTCTACGTCATTTTATGTTATCTTTCTAGCCATCCCTTCTAGCGAAATCTTTGGCGATTTCACGTACGGGTTCTGGTCGTATGAAGAAGCAACAATTAAAAATCTGGAGGTGCCAAATCAGGACTGTACCGACAGTGTAGAGCAACCGAGACTTTCAGCTTGTCACTGTCTTCATCCTTCGCTGCTGCAATGCGCGATCTGGCGTTGTCGTGCTGTAAGTAAAAACTTGTTCTTTCTGGTCTTATTCTACGGATAGAATTCTTTAGTGGTTGTAAAGTTTTGCAGTAACTTATTGCAATAATTCTTGATTCTGTCAGGAGATATTCGGTTATAAATGACTCACCTTGCATACTAGAAAAACCGAGCATGACTTTCTGCGTTAGAAATTCTATCACGAATCGTTGTTTGGTACGAATCTCAGAAATTGAACTCAATAGCGTTGTTGGAGACCTTATATACCAATCTGCCCTTGCAATACACCAATAATAATTTCTCTTTGCCATATTTACAAATTACATGCTAGGCCTAACAAATACAATCTAATGAACTCCTGAGCTTAAAGCACATATAGAAAAAAGCAAAGCTAGGTATATGACTCTGTAAGTAAGGAAGTAAAATTATTTAAATACACCCAACACAAACAGAAATATGCTCCAGAACATGTGTTTATCATACAAAAGCGAAGAAAACCAGAAAATATTTGAAAGAAAAATAATAAAGGAATATGTGGGTCTAAGAAAATGGAAAGTGCAACTAAGAGCAAGAGAATGACAAAAGTCAAGATGGAAGGAGCCGATATTTGGAGGTATAGAAAGTATTACCGCTTTCGAAAAACTGTAACGTTCCAATGATTATCCTTTTCATATTCAAGATTGCTTGTTAAAAGAAAACAAACAAAACACAAGAACTAAATGTCGAGCTTAGTTATTATTGCTCAAAGTTCAAAAGTTGAAAACTATAACATAAATTACAAAATGTTGTTTTAATAAAATAAACAATTATCATGTGCAAAAGATAAATTAAATACTATCATTTGCCATAGGGGCTGAATAACTATAAAAGAACAATAGCAACCGAAATAATCCATTTTCTTAACCGCGATGTATTTAAAGCTAATTAACTAATTAATAAATTACTCATAGGGCACTCTGTCACATTGGGCTTAATGAACTACAGATCACAAAAGACAGAGACGACAGAACTTAGCTTTGTCGATGTGGCAATCTCCGGGTCGACACAAACGACGATCCTTCAGTCAAGATGTCTTAGCACGTGGCCGTCTTCCACGCCGCGTAACAGCAGAAGGAAATTAAATCTGGCCCCATCCAAACGATCTTCATTTAATGCAGCAGATTAATTAGCGTATACTTCGCATCCTAGTGTATATAAGGTGAATAAAATTACAAAAGGGATAACAAAGATAAAAGAAAAGCATCTCTTACCAAGTAGATTTGTCTTAGGTCGCTACCGAGATAACGTGTACAAATCCAGCCGAAAGCTGATTATAAATCCATAATTAGCACAACCGATAATTTAAAATCGCAGTAAAAGGGCTCGACTATGAAGCACGTCCAACTAAATTATAACGCAACGAAAGTAAAAGAGACTGAAGACCAACGATCGTCACCACTTCTTTTCCCACGCACACCTAAACTCTATCACGCACGCGTTCACGACAATACTCATTATAACGGGCTGACATTGGTCGAATATAATTTTAATAAATGGGTGAAAATCTTATCTACGAGGGTCGCTTGACGAAATATCGTAGCAGTGTGAAGATTACAATATGATGAGAGATTAAGAATAGAAGAGCGTTGAGATAAATAGTTAAGGAAACATCAACACATATAAATCTATAAAGACGAAGTGTTAAATGGGATGGAGTAACGAACCATTATACTTATCCAGTCTACAGAGCGCATTGGGTGGGCTAAATTCCAGGTTTATTGCATTTCTTATATAGCAGGAAATACAAGCTATTATTATTATGCACAAAGTTATATATGAAACTGACGGACATACATGGAACAGGAACAAATCGAAAGTACTCAGGACCACACGCATATTAATTTTCCGAATTTTAAATTACAATATTTCTATACCATTTCATATATCTTCTTGTTATGTATTAACATTTTACATATACATCTTAGAAAAGCTTTTTACTTAATATTGTCTAAATGTATTCAATCAGACGTTACATACTCACATTATTTTTTCATCTTAGAAATGTATGATCCTAAGGAGCCACAACTTCGTAATTTGTACACTCACTTTTTATGTTAATCAAGATATACAAATTTGTATATTGCAAAATCGAAAATGTGTTAAAAAAATTTGTTAAAAAAATGTTAATGCGGTCGTTATTCTAAACTTCTGTTTTTTTAACACCAGGGATGCCCTTCGGGAAAACTTTGTTGACTTTTTTATGTAAAAAGCACATGGCCACCATTTTTCTGTTTCCTTTTCTACGTTGCCTATAATGATATTTAATGGCAGCCACCTTTAATAATCCGTCCCTAGTGCCTAATTCTCGAAATCGTTCGATAAATGTCGTTTGCGATATTGACGTCACTGTCGAACATTTTATTATTCCCGAAAGTTACTATCGACAATTATCGCAAAATCTCCCTAAGACATTGAACGCGCAAAATTACTAATCCGCATTGAAAAGTAGTAGAAACAAAGATTAGCGGTTTGGAGTGAATTGTATGGTGTGCTATTATAATCAGCGATATACGAGGAAGAGTGTTTAAGTTCTCGGAATGGGGTAAAAGAAGAAAAAATAAAAAACTATTTTTGTTCTTTTTCCTTACCTTCATAAAAAAATGTTTTATCTTTGTTTGAAAAGTATACTGAAACTGCGTCCTTTACTTCTTTATCGCTTCTCATGCAGTTCTCTTTTCATTCTTGGGAACACAGGGAGAGAGCTCTGATCTATAGGGTGGGTGATTCAAACTATATATAAGTTTATAGCATTAAATAAGTATACTTTATGAAGAGATCCAACGCAATACGACTCTTGTGAACGGGAACATTGTCGTGCAGGAGCAGTACATTTCGGCCAAACATTCTTTTTGATGTGAAACATCTAATGGCGCGCCACGGGGGTAAACTTGGTTCTTCAATGCCATTACGCGACGACCGCTCAGTCAGCCTTCCCTCTTTTCGCCATACCGCTGGCGCTGCCCTCTTTCTGGCGCACGTATACTATGTGTGCGTGTATATCGGTGAGCGCTATAACCTGTTTGTATGCTGGGGCCCCTTCTCTCCGCTATCCCTGTAAGCTATACACTTGGCGTTCGCCGCTTTTATATGTGTCTGTGTGTTCATCGGTGCGTGCTATAATAACTTTACTTGTGTACATTGCGCGACATGTAATACCCGTATAACTCTTATGAGCATAAAATCAGAGTTTTTATTTGCGTAAACGGGACAAATATATTCATATTGTCACTTATAGACTTCATAGGTTATATATTAACTTAAGTCAAATTTTACAGGTCAAATAAGACATGTCAAATTTGATAAGCCTAGGTTACATTGTTAATATGATATTGTACGGAGATTCGAGCATAACAAAGTATTTCCAACCGAATACGTTGCAACATTTTATTGATTATTGAATGAATTCAATTATAAAGTGAAAAACTTCAGTGGTACTAGCTTCACTAACAGGTTGTTCTAAATTTTGCGGTTGATCGTTTGATATATGTTGATTAAAGTGTACCGAAGACATTGTATCTGGTGTTTTCTTACCTGTACAAGTATTACACAAAGTGAAGCTGTTGATGTATTCCTCTCCTTCTATATAAATTGAACGAGGCCGCTGTTGGTGACCTTTCAAACTAATTTGCATTCGAAGCGAGAAAAAGGTAAATATTCTAAAACCTTTGGTTTTATCCACAGCGGCAACGGCGGCGGGGGAAAGTAAGCGGGGAGGGGAGAGGGGGAGGAGCAAGGGGGGGGGCAATCATGATAATGAATCATGACGCATGACGTAGTCGCGTCGAATCGATCGATTGCCGATTCATGACCATGATCATGAATCATGACGCATGACGTAGTCGCGTCGATTCGATCGATTGCCCCCCCCCCTTGCCCCACTCCCCTTGCCCCACTCCCCTTGCCCCACTCCCCTCCCCGCTTACTTTCCCCCGCCGCCGTTGCCGCTGTGGATAAAAACCAAAGGTTTTAGATAAATATGAGTCATAGTGAAAGTAACAGTGAAAGAGACAATCTAAATATTTCTTTACTTTACTCTATATTCCCTTCTTTAAATAACAATCGATTTCGATGTTTCACATCTATCAGGCGTAACTTTTTCTTTAATGACTTATTTTAACCACTTCAGAATTGAAGCGCAGTATTCACTAGTTATGGAAACCCCTAAGTCAAGAAAAACGTCACCATACCGCAGCATCAAATGGAAGATGAATCGCATCAAAAAGAAGATCATGTTTTATATATGATTTCAGTACATGTAAAATTTTAATATACATATCCTGAAATTTCTACACCTGAAGAATCTTTTTATATTATTTTCTACCTTTAAGTTAAATGAACAGATCTGTTTTAGGTTAAATTACGATTATTTCCAAATTTTATTATAATTCTAAATACTTAGTTTTATTGCATTGCTTTAAATCGCATTTAAAACATTTTATTCAATTTAAACGAAAGTTAATTTAAAGTTTCAGTTTCAATATATTAACAGGGTAAAAGCGTCTACTACAGCTTTCCGGCTGAGTTTAATTTAATGAATAATAAATTATAAAATAATTTATCATATAAAAAAAGAATCATGACAATCTTCCAAGTGATTTAAAACAACGACGATCATTTTCCAGACAGCTGAACATGCAGCGTTGTAGCCCTGACCCTCACGCGCCACACACCACACTGCATACTCCGCGCTGCATTTTTACCTGCTTGGAAAGCGACCCTCGTTGTAACTTATATCTGGAAGACTGGTTTGTTTGTCTTCTTATCATACAAGCTAGTGCTCAAATAAGTTTCACCTTCACAGGTATGAATTTTTTAATTAACTTCTTTTGAATACTAATGTGTATGGAAGACGCGTTTTGTTGTTCACTGAAGGTGGAAGACTGTGTTTTTATAACTTGTAATTTTTTAACAAATTTATATATATATATATATATATATATATATATATATATATGTATATATACCGGGTTCTTCTTTTATTATTACACATAGGTATAATGCATTGACTTTTTTTCATTTCGTTACACATAGGGATAAATGTATGGCGGTGGCATAGTAGGCAACCAGTTATATACCAGTAACATTTTTCAAATTGTCAAATATTTATGTTCTTCATTCATACCTAAATCTTAAATTAAATGCATTTGATTAGAAAATACGTGATTTATTTAGAACAGTTAATTATCCCAAACTTATGCGAAGACAATTTTAAATATTTTTAACAAATTCAACGAGAAGATGGATAATACTTCTTTAAGAATTAAATATATCTAAGATAGTAAAATTAGTTTATCAAAAAAGTAGAAAATATAACAAAAAAGTACAAATTTTACCATTTTATGAATTGTAGAACGTCCTCACATTACTTGTAATGAATTAACGAACATAATTCACGTATTGGGGGCATTTCAGTAATAAGATAAAAGCAAATAATACCTCGTGGTATCTTACGAATAAATGGTTTTATAAAATGGAGTAATTTATCTTAAAAAGCAGAAGTGGGAAATTCTTGTAGGTAATAAATATGTTACTATTTCTTTAATAATCCCAATAACTTTTGGACTCTATAATTATCTGACACCATCACTACTGGAATTAAAGATTGAGGAAGGGAAGACACTATGCAGCAAATTTTTGTAATCTGTTAAAACAAGATTATTTTCATATGAAAGACAATCAGTTACCAGAGTAGCAACTGCTTTAGACCCTCGATTTAAAAGAAAAGGTTTTCGTAGTACTGAAAATGCTATTGAGGCTACTTCTTTTCTAGACAGGAAATGTTTAAATGTTATGAAGAAAATAGATCCTGAAAATAAAGAACAAATGCTTGTAATCGAAACAGACATTAGTCGACATTAAAAGTCGCTTTCATTATTTTGATTTTTGCAAAAAAGAATTAGAGAAAGTAAAATGAATTACAGCCGATGTATGAATAACTAAAAGGAAATACCTCGAAAGGCCAAATTCAAATCAGGACGTAGATCCTCTTTTATTTTGGAAGGTACGTTTAGTAAAAAAGGGTAATTGCATTTCTTATTTGGATTTTTTCCTTTAGGTAACAGGAATGGAGCTGAAACCCTTAAAACAATGTGCTAGGAAATACTTCTGTATACCAGTTAGTTCTGCAGAAAGTGAGAGTGTATAGTACAGTTCGTTTAATAATAGAAGAAAGGTGTGCATGACTAAAACCGAAAAATGTTAATTTGATAATGTTCCCAAATAAAAATTTTAAAAATATTAATGAGTAACGAAGTATTTATTTTATTAAAATTTGATCCTTAGCTAAACAAATAATTCAATGAGTTTCATCTTACTATGCTTTTTAACTATTAATGATATCCAAGTTAAAGCATTCAAAGGGAAATAAATTATTTAGATTGCCATGCAGAATGTACATGAAACTCTTTAAATCTATTACGGAACTGTTTGCTTTGTCAGTAAACCTTATTTTATATAAAATTTCTTCATTTTGACTTAACAAATTAAACATTATATGACAAAAATCAGTTCGTTTTACTTTACCTTCCTCAAAAAGCTCTAGCTGGTTTGATATCTTATATAGCTTATATTTTAATTCTTTTAGCGTTTTGAACAACGAATTGTACGTTACTCCAAAATGGCCTGACTACATCTAAAAGCGATCCTACTTCTACATAACACAAGATATTCAGCTTCATGTGTTCTGTTAATACGTGATTGGTTTTAATATATTTTTTGTGGGAATTTAGAAAACAACCGTCTTCTTTGAATTTGCTAAAAATATGTAAAATTGTCATCGGACAAGGTATACGCCTGTTGAGGTAATTACCTGTTATAAATAAATTATCTATTTTTCAATAAAATGTATTTAATAAGATTTAAGTATGAATGAAAAGCAGAAATAATTGACATTTTGAAAAATGTTACTGATGTATAATTGGTTGCCTACTATGCCAGCACCATACACTTATTCCTATGTGTAATGCAAAATGAAAAAAAATCAATGCATTATACCTATGTGTAATTATAAAAGAAAAACTCGGTGTATATATAAATAGAAGGTATCTATATAAAGTTTTACTTATGTCACTATACCATTTTTTAATTATTTTTTTATTGTAATTGTGTAATATTACAAACACGAACGTTTCTTGCAAACCAATGAACAATTCTTAAATCTACAATAATTGCCTAAATGGTCTGCGGAACATACACAAAAACAGGGATGACCACCTAAAACATTTCAAGAAATAAGTGACCGCCGTAAGCGTCGAAAAACTCGGGAATTACGAGATCTGATGAGGAGTTGACGTATGCAGCTGTCATGAGTCAACGCACTTCGGGTAACAATGATGCGTCAATACTAAAAAAAGCTATGATGTCCTCGCCAATTAGAGCCACGAAATTTCGCTAAGTTATTACTACGAACCATTGTTAAAAAACATACACCCAAGGAGGCACTGACAATTTTTGTAGAAGTCGATTTTGGTAGAAAAGCATCTACCCTTGCTATTCCCTTCTAAAAAAGGCAAAGAATTAATGTTTACCTAATCAAGAATCCATACAAGTGACTGAAACATTCCTTGTCCACACAGTTTTGCGACTATATAAATATGTGCCAGCAGTTGTAGCAGACCAAGGCATCATAAGAAAAGTGTCCTATTTTCGCAAGAGGCAATCAGTCTATTGCTCGCAAGCACACGTCTTTACCTCTAGATGAAAATGATGGCGATGAAACTATAGAAGAAAGATGACGGCGGATATATATTGTATATTTTTTAAATAAACAATAATGTGATATAACAATAATATTATATATAATATTGTATATTTTGTTAATAAACATCTAATTAAGAACAAAAATTGTTTTTCATTTGTAAACATTGCGAAAAAAGCATAAAATAATTTTGGCCGGTTTTTTAGTGCAAATAGTATTATGCGCCGCACGGCCTTGCTTTCCACATGTCCGATCGCGACATGCTCGCAACAATAAAGTAATCTGTATTGTTCAAATATATATTATTCTTTTACTTAATTCACATTGAATTTACTGAATATCTTTCTTTCCAGTCAACATTTCTTTATATCAATGTTTAGCTCCTTGTTCATCATACTGGTATATATTACTTTTATTTAATTACTTTAATGTATTTCAAATCTCTAAATTTCTTATGTAAATATTATAAAAGCTTTAAGGACAACGATGTATTTTATTTAGTTAATAGATTAGATAAGATTATCGTTTTATTCATTATTACAAGTACAAGTGTTGAATAAGTCACATAAATAAGCTAATTACAAGAAGCAATATTGGACAAATATAACAGCAGTTTGAACACATACGTTGTACATAATACAAAATATTGTCAATATATAACAACAAGCACTATAGAAAATGCTCTCTGTCCAATCAAATACTCTATAAAATTTATATAAAAACATTATCAAATACTCACAACCGGAAATCAAGGAACTGGCCAATGTCCCAAAATGAATTTTCCAGAAGTATCTGGCGCAAGGCATGCCCGAATCTTTTCGTTGGGAACACTTTTATATGCAGTGGTAGGTAATTGTACACTTTAACAATTTGCGCTACACAACTTTTTTCGACCATACTTTTTGTGGTTTGTATAGGCACTATGTGGCCTCGCATAACCCTTCGTGTCTAATATATATCTTGAAGAACATGATCTTTAAAGAAATCTTCATTTTCCCGCACAAACATGACATAATATGCCAAGCAACTGGCAGACTCGCCCTCTGATTGTGATATGGTTCCCAAAGTATAGTTGAATGATTATATTTTTGAGGCCAAATAGCCAATATGGCTCTTCCAATTTAACTGAGGAGTAATATATTAAGTTGTAATATATTTATTTCAGCATTATTACACACGTCCTGGACTTTTGATACATCAGCAATACCACCATTTATTATTTAAACATTTTCAGTATTGTTACGACGTTCCAGCTACCCCGGAAAGCATCAATACGAGCCAAAAGAGTCCATCGTGTAACAATTTGGCGCTCCCATGTGGTCAAATACAGATACAATCCAACTACCCAAATAGCGTTCCAGTAACAACAGCTTTTTATTTTATTGCTTTTTAAAGAATAATTAAAGAAAACACAATTATTACGAAGGAAATGTAAAATTAGAATGGTAATATATGTTTATATAATTAATTATGTACAATGTATCATTTACCTATGACACACAAAAATTATTTGTAATAGCCAAGCTATATGCATAAATAGAATATAATATTTGCAGTAAATATTTTATTAACAAAGTAAATGTAAATAATCTTAGGTTAGTAGTAGAGTATAGAGACTATTCAAACATATATGCACGGATGTCATAAAAGTATCCACGATGCCGTAAAATAACGACAAAATATATTCTTAATGAGACGTTATAAAAATTTTAGTTGAGTATGTAAATTTTATAAACGAACTACTGACTAGCCATAATGCGAAATACATTAAACTTATAATAAATTTATTTTAAAACGCTGGACGACTACCATCCCAAAAACATGAACTTCATTAACTTGTATGTGAGCATTTTCATAAAACCTTTGTACATTTTATAGTCATAACAATTTAAAATAATTTTTATATTTTCTTCAGATTAATAAAAGCGACTGATGCTAGAGACATAAATAATTTTTATCCCTGGCTATAAAAACTACTGAAATATGAAATATTGTGATAAAAGGCAAATAGTAAATATCAGGAAGTTCTCAGAAACGTTTCTGTCCTTTTGAGTAGAGCATCGTAAATAATAGGTCACGGTATTTTGTAAATAATCTTGTCTGTAACCTATAGAACATTATATGTATATAGAAAATAAATTATCTATAAATGGGATGTACTAAAGGCCCTCACAAGATACACTTGTATTTAATACCTTTACTAAATCAAATGAGGTCGTATAGATGTCAGGAAACATAAATTAACTGCTGATAATAAACAAAGAAAATTAAATTTTTAGGACTAACAACAGGGTTGGGCTATAAAATATGGTTGCTTGATAAGACATGTAACTAATTTGTTCGTCGATCGACCTACTTCTCTAAAGTTCTGTTAACCTTGGTATAAAAAAAGTGCATTCAGAATTATAAGAAACTAACTTTTAATATAACTGTTGTTGCACCCCCTGTGGCGATAATTCTCTCATTGTTATTGAATGGATGTTGTTAACGTATTACGAATCCATTGACCGTATTGACTACAAATTAGGGCCCTATATTTAATTACCACAGGTAACCTATATATCTGACTGAGTATGTGAGGTAATTAATGCAAAAGGAACAAATACGATTGTAATTATTTCTTATTTATAATTTTGCAATTGATATTATTGTATTGCTCTACACTATAAGTATTGCGGTCCGCTTAATAGGATTATTTGTTGCGTAATATATGTAATAAGAAAATACGTAAGTAATAAACATACTACTATGAATAGTGGTTTGAAAATTTAGCACGCCACCATCCACAACTAGTTTTCCCATCTAGGTTTCTCAGCCGGTGAATTTTCAAATGTGAGACCTCTAACGTCTCGGGTTCCACTTAGGAAATACGTGTCTAAAATGTAAGTTGAGCGCCAGTGAAATGTTCACAAAAATTTATTTACTTATTTTATATAAAATTAATATTTAACAAAATTGGAGTGAGTAAGTAAAACAAATGCCGTTTAAAAGGTGAAATAAATATTTAATACAAAAATAAAAAAATTAAAAAAATATATTTACAAAGTATAAAGATGCTGTATCATACAAAAATACTTGAGGTAAAAACATTCATTGAAAATTGACAGCTAAATAAATAGAAAACATCCTCTTTAATGACTCCGAACAAAACTTATCTAAAAATAATCAAGTTTAGTATTAAATTCTTCAAAGAAAACCACGCTGAATACTCAGATACTGATACGCGAGCAAAATTACGCATGTGCAATCACCAAGCACAAAAAACCCTGAATCCACTCGAACAAACTTTTCAATTATAGTTTTAACAAAGACTCTCAATACTAAACTGTATTATTTGTATGCTTAATAATTAAATGTCTTATCCACTTGTTTCAATACAATAGAAATATAATTGTAGTCTTTATGACGTCATAAAGATTTTATATACTCACAAAAAACTATTTAATGGAGACTCTTACGAACAAAGGTGCTTAATCAATTTAAACATCAAATAATTACGAGAATGCAGCCCTTTAAATCTCGAGAATTTAAAACTCTAATACATCAATAAATCACTTTCAATCTATTAACCGAATTAATGAAATATATTTACATATATGTCTCGAAACAAGCACCCCTTCGTTTAACAGCTAGTATACGTCTCTACGTCTCTACAATAGCAACCTCGGATAACAAATTTTTCACTCTAGTTAACCTTCGAAAATTTAAAAACATTTTCAGTATACAATCTTTTCCAAAATAAATATACATTTTTAAATATTTTATTTTTAAATAAAAATCCATAGCAATACGTATTAGGTCCCTAGCTGCAACAATTAATACAATTCAACTAAGTAGGGGAGTATGTATATAATACATATAATATATGCTGTATTATTTACTTATTGTTTGTATGCATTGCTGCATAGATAGTTGAAGACTGCTATTTACCATTTCTCTCTTGTTTTCATTATCATGTAGAGACCTTTTAGTGATAGTGAGAGCGATGTGAACAGTGATGGTAATATTGGAAGACAGCAGAGAAAGCATTTATCACAAGACGTAAAACAGATAATTCTCAATATCTATCATACCCTAATGAAAGAAAATAACGATGAACAAACCAAGAATATTGAAGGAACGATGCAATTAATAAAAGTGCCTACAGGAACAATATATAAGTCGCAAGCAAAAAAGTAACAAAGAAACATCCAGAAAAGTTAATTATTACGACATCGATATTATTATGGAGCAAATATCTACTATGTAGAGACAAAATGCACGTACTCTTCAGTGCTTACATAAAAGAATCAATGATCATCCCATCAATATTCACTATTGTAAAACAACCTCGTGGCTGACATTAAAGAAAACTGGATTTAAGTTTGATTCTATAGATAAACGTCGTACAATTGTGGAAAGCCTAAAGTTGCAAAAACTTCGGTATGACTACTTAATGGCAGTTAAACAATATAGAGAGGAAGGACGATTAATAAGCTATTTAGACGAAACGCGGTATGATACTTGATACTATTATCAAAGCTTTTGCTGGACAGTTCAAGTATGTGTGATGGACGTGCCTGTTTCGAGAAGCAAGAGAATTGTTATTTGTCATGCTGGGTCAGAGAAAGAATGGACTGGAGAGTGTCTATTATCTACAAAAAATGTAAAATTATCAAATTTAGATTACCATCAAGATATGACCTCATCTTTATTAGAAGAGTTTACCAAAAGATAGTATGATAGTGATTGACAACTATCCATAGCATTGGCGACAACAAAGTAAGGTCATACAAAATGTAGTACTAAGAAAGGTATTCTTTTTAGAAGCCAATGATTTATATTATGAGGATCACTATACGAAAATCCAATTATTATTGGAGGTGAAGAACACGAAAGAATATGTGAAGGATTATTATGTAGATAATAGGGTCAATGAAGCAGTACATACAGTTTTACGTTTATCGCCGTATCATTGAGTTTTCGACCTAATAGAATTGATACGGGCCCAACTTAAAAACACCATAAGGCGAACTAATAAAACACCGAAATTTAGTGCAACTATCATAACATATATTAACAATGCTATGGAACACATACGTGCTGAAAATGTTAAACATGTAATTACAAAAGAGAACGAATATTTAGACATGTCTGATACGAGCATTATAGCACCTTTAATTATAAATTTGCAATACGCTTCAAACAGAGACGCCAATTTACCAGACGCCTCAAGCGCAGACGATTCGTAATGAAAGAAGGTTCTACCCGGTGACAATTTTCGTTTGTTAACTTAATGTTACATTACATTTAATAATTATGTATAGCAAAAGCCAATTAAGTTGTCGCAAGGAGGGATAAGTTCGCGCAGGATTAGAAGTAGTGGCGAGATTTGTATTTAGTTTTACATCAAATTGCAAGATACCATAGGCAGCAATGTCAGATAATTCTAACCTCTTCAAAAAAAACCATAATTAAACATTAAAAAAACATAAAATACAAAATTTGATATAAATAATGAGATTGTAATATATAAACAGGTTTTTAAGAATATTTTTATAAGCATCGTAACAAAATCTGTAAGCCTCGTAAGTCGGGAAAGTATAAAATGCAATTCTGTAGCTTACGATTTCCTAATAAACTCTAAGTATGTATCGTAATGAATCGTACAATGAATCCTTTTGAATTATCTGATATACACCTCCAACAGTTATTTGGTTTAGACAAAAGGTCTGCTACCAATTTAATTAATACTTTGGTAGCAGTTATCAAGCATATTCCACTGCATCTGAAGGTAATTATTAATGTATTTATAATTTTAGAAATTTGTTATATATATATATATATATATATATATATATATATATATATATATCTTGAATTGTAGCTTTTAACAACATTACATTTTACAGACACATAATCCTTTCAAAATCAAGTAGGTTGTAATTCTTGGATAGCACTAAGCCAAACATCAATATGTCGAATATTAAATGAAATTTTTTCTGTGATAGCTGAACATATGTGTCTTAATTATGTGCAGTTTCCAAGAACAGCAGATTTCAAAAATAAAATAAAAAAACGTTAAAAAATTAGTTGCCCATATAATGTTTTACTATTGTAATTTCTATGAAAAATGGGGTGCTCGAGGAGTTGACGGAACTCATGTTGATATATCTGCTCCCCCCAGTAAATGATGTGTATCACCCACTGTATGTATATATTAACAGAAAAAGAAGATATTCTATATGTGTGTAAGTAAACATTATGTGTATAAACATATATTTATATAGTCAAGGGTAAAATATCACATATAGGGCTAATTCTAAATATATTTCATTTTTAGTTTGGAGATTTCAAAGGTAATTGGATGTAGTGCATGAAATCAGGATCAGTGCATGATGCTGCTATATGGCAAACAAGTTGCAATGATCACTAGTCGTAGTTAAGAAAAAAAAAAGAATATATATATAAAAAAAAAAACGCTCCCCGGAGCAGACCCTGTCTCGATCGACCTAAACCGCCCTTGCCCGTTCTTGCCAACGTCAAACGGCCCCCCCGGCTTCTGAGACTGCCTCAGCTCAGGAGGTGGGGAGACCCAGAGGGAAGTAAAAACTTAAAAAAAAGGTGGAAAAGGGGCGCCACCGAATTTATGCCGCTGGACGTGGCAAACTTGATGAAAACTGCTATCAAAAAAAAAGAAAGGCAAGTTGCGTGGGCAGAGGGCCAGTTCCAAGACCGAGACTCGTCCCACTCTCGAGGTTCGAGAGACGTGGGAAAGGTAAAGAAAAAAGAAAGTCGTCGTTTCAACTAAACTGTAATTATTGAAACAATCCCCGTATATAAATTATTAAATAACCCCCGTATATAAATTATTTAAACAACCCCCGTATATAACTTAGCGAAAAAAAACTGCTACAGAAATATGCGGCTGAAGGCCCGTCACAAGTAAAGAAACAGATAAATCCCGAACAAAGAGATGTAATTTAAATAATTCAACTAATTAAAATTTACAGTGCGGCTGATGGCCTAGTACGCCCTGGAAAAAAAACAATACGTATTCCTTCTTTATCGTAGGTTCACAATTAATTACAAGGTTCAACAATTTTGTTGAAATTAAACGATCTTTAGCTAGAATGTTTTTTTTTAAGTACAAATAAGATTCCGCAAAATATGTAATTTGCGTATAAAATAAACAATTTCAATGGATTAGCAAAAAAAAAATTGAAATTCAAGCAATTAACGTGAAAAAAGTATTCTAAGTGCTTAGAAAAAATGTGAAAAATACAAATAAGTAAAGGGTTGCTGAACGTATTCTAATTAATTAATAAAAAATATGAAATTCACAATTAAGTGCTAAAATAAATTTACGTTAGAAATTGCAAAATTAAATTGAAATGACCAAAAAAAAACAAATTCGTAAAAATGAACGCACACGTTCGAGAAAATGATCTACAAAAGAACAAAAAAAGCGAAGGTCAAGCAGGTTTTTCGTTAAGAGACAACACCTGCGTTATTGAATGACGATAAATTAATTTTAGAATAATGACGAGATATTTGAACGAAATATGAAATTTACGAATAATAGTTTACAAAATAAAATTAAGTTAACATAAGCTTATCTGTTGATCCAACCACGTTCGGCCTTTTTCCTTCCGAAAAGAAGATCGTCACTGGCGGGAACAATCAGACGATGGTTCAGGATGTTTTAATTGTTTTATCTCTTTTGTCTGCCTGTCGGCTACACCATCTAAATAAAAGGATAACAAAGACAATAAGTAAAAGAAAGGCTCAACAGATATAGCTCTATACATACCAACTATGGCGTTTGATGGCGGTTAAAAATTAAATCGAAGATTGTTAGCGTGTTATCAGTTTTTTTCTCTTTTCCAACACTCTCTAAATCCTCCCAGGGAGATAAACGCATTTAGCGACTAGACTGGATAACTCGATCATTTTAAAAACCCCACGGGGCCGTAAATAAAATACTACAATACGGCTTACAACGATCGGTATCTGTGTTGGGTAGAAGAACGCAACTTCGTTTAAAAAGATCGAAAACTAACAACCAAGTGTCTAGGGCGAGCCGTACTTCTTAGAAAAACGAAAAAAACAAAGCGAACACTAAGGTCAAGGAAAAAAGAAAAAAAAACTCGAAAGAAATTGAATATATATATGTATATATATATATATATATTTAAAAAGCGAATAACGATACCTATACAGGTAGATTCGTTGAAAATTAAACGAAATAAATTAAAGAGATTATTAATTAAATCATGAAATGAAGCAATAAAACGTTGAACGTTACGGACACGTAACAAAGTTATATTAGAAATTACTTAAGAGAGCAATACGAACATGGGGATACCTTAACACATTTAATAGGTAAACAGTTACAAATATGCACATATACTGAACTGTGTATTTATTTTCAATTCCAAACAGGAGCTAGTGGTTATCCTCTTGAGGCGTGGCTTTTCACACTGTTTGCTAATGTTCAAGAAGGCACAATCGAAGCAAATTTCAATAAACACTTAACAAAACGAGAAATATTATAGAGAGAACAAATGGTGCGCTATAGGGCAGATTTAGGTGTCTTTCTAGACATAGGGTTTTGTTATACCATCCAACTAGAGCAACAAACAGCAAAAATTATTCATACATGTTGTGTACTTCATAATATTGCAATAAATCCTGGGATATCAATACAAGGTCACGAAATTGAATATAGAGAAAATGATAATAATGGTAAGTCCATTGTAGGTAAAGAAAACAAAATCACTGTATGCAGTAACAATGAATGCTTTACTTCTTTGCAGATGCTGCTGCTATTAATAATGTGTTACTACTAGGACAAGCTGCACGAAATGCATATATTGAAAATGATTTACTTTTATTATGTATAGGCACTCATTTAAATGTACAGACAAATATATACTCATTAATGTTATATACACGGTAATTTTATTTTATCTCTGTATTATAGTACCATGTAAATATTAACAATTGGTTTTTCTTGGAATTCGAAAGTAGGATTTTGGAACGAATACTTAGTTAGCTATTTCAAATTTTAATAATTTGATTCGATTTGTTTTGGTAATAGCTTTCAAGTACCCATTTCCTACTTCTTTGAGTATAGTTTGTTTATTCTTATAATTTACCTCAGCTTTCTTGCTCAGATTTAGCAATTCTTCAACTAATGCGCTCAAAAGTTTTGTTCTATTGCTAGTGCCATAGATGACCTTAATAGAAAGGACATATAATGTTAAATTTCGAGGATAGATTACAGCCATCTGAGCAGTTGGGGGGATAATTATATTTAAAAAGCATATATAGGGGATTTATTTATTTTTAAATGATGTATTAGACTTTAACCACATTAACTTGAAATACAACTTAAACTGCACAATCAGTAAAATTTAATTTGTATTTAATGCTATAGTGAAAAAATTCAACCTAATTACAAATATTTGCAATGTTTTTCAACTTCACTGAAATATATTTCTTAAAAAATATTACATATGCATGTTCTTAGAAAATATATTCTTTTTTAAATTCTAACACTAAATTTATTTATAATTATGAAATATTCGATTGTTTGTCTCATTTATATTTCGCTTATCCTTGCCTAATAAAATTCTGTTTATATGTCCAATATAATTAAAAATTAATACTTCCACAAATTTCTAATGATATATTGTATAGTGTCCGCCATGTGAATACAATATTTAAATTTAATATTTTTTGGAAATGTTAACAAACAACAATTATAAAAAACTTGTTTATATATTATTTCTGACAATAAAGATTTTGTCTGACTATATATTTGTATTATTATAGTATTTGTATAAACGAATTGAATAAATTACTCTTTCATTGTCGTAAATTTTAAATGACTGTCATCTGTATTTCTCGTGTATATGTTTTCTATGCAGACATCACACGCTTGATCACTTTATTTATTTTTTTTGTAACAAAACCAGCCACGTAAGCAGCAATATTTTCTTCAAATTTTGTGGTAGAGAGATTCATAGGTGATGGTTATATTTTTTGTTTCCTTCACATCTTTGCTAACGGCCTTTAAACAATAAAATTATTATTATTTACATGTAATTAAAATATCATCAAAAAGTATCATCATTATTATTGTTATAAGATACTAACCTACTTGAACAAATTTTTCCAGAGTTAAGAAAATAACAGTGTTATCATTTTCGCAGTTACTGCCCACTGAATGTTTTAGGGTAAAATTTTTAACAAAAAGGTGTAAATGCTGCAGCTGTAGGGTTCGTAAATCGTTTTCCTCTTTGTACTTTTATGTTTATAAACATAATTGTAAACATTAAAAACTACCTCTCGCGTTTGAGCGTGTATCACTTTATGATCCCCTAGTAAAGACATTATGTTCCGTCAAACGTCACTGACAAATGTATTTTGACAATTGAGTAGTGGGGTGGATGTTTTTAAAACCGCCTTCTGCGCACCCCCTCCACGCGCCAGCTTAATTTGCGCTTGCTATACATATGGACTTATGACTTATATATCATTGTGTACCTATTTGTTTGATATATCTATATTATCACACGTACTGTATTATTTTTTTTGCAAATAAAGCTTACGAATAGTATTTCTTTTTTTTATATTTTATTTTTCTATTTTAAATTTTCTTATTTAACTAGAGTGCCCTAATTTGTAGTTAATACAGCCAATGGATTCGTAAACTGCAGGTATACAATACCTCAATACCAATGAGAGAATTATCGCCACAGGGGATGCAACAACAGTTGTGAACAATTGAAAAGTTAATTTCTTGTAATTTTGAATGAACTATACGTTGATTATTTTGTCTACACACATAAGATTTTCGTGTCCAGGACAACCCATTACGTGAAAATGGCTATGAGTATACGTTTACTTAAAATAAACAATGCGAAATGTACAAATGAACATTTAGTAAAGAAAAGAACATTTCAAAATTAAATTTATAATTGACAGAAGAAAAAGTAAGTTTATCCAAGCAAAAGTCAATGTATCTAATTTTATCACTGTTTGCATATTTCCTTAAAAGCGTCTTACAACAATAGTTTCCATACTTGCAGCACAAACTAGAACATTTATTCTAGATTGAGTTGATGTTGGAGCTGCTCCATCTTGAATAATTACGGTAGCGGATTTTATTTTTTTAACGAAGTCTCTGGCGGATTTTGTGCCAAGAAGATACTTTCTTCTTTCAACCTGTGGTTTTACCAGTGGCATGCCCAAATTTTCTATAAAAACGTCGTCATTTTCGACTATCTCCAACTATTAGTTACTTTCGAGAATAAAATGCAGACATTATAAGAACTAATGTGCGTTACATTTTAAAGATGATAAGTGCCCAACTTTGTGTTTTCCTTTTTGTTGTATAACACATAACCGCTTTATCCATTGTGTCGACTGCCTCTTTTGTTTTATTCTAATCTAATCTAATTACAGGCTTTCTACTTGCTTTCTTTAAATCGGAACTTTCCAAGTATAATGTCCTTTTGTAATAAAGGGTGACTCAGAAAGAAATTCGATTTGAAAATAAAATAGTTCATAGGTTTTTGAACGTTTTAATAACTTGAACTTAGAAATATAATTACTAACATCTGGAAATTAAACCTTAAAAATAATGGCATCTAAATGTTGCCCTTAACGTCTCAATCAATATTTCAATATTTTGCCCATTAGACAATAATTTATTTTTGCAAAAACCCCTTTCCCATATACTCGTATGTGTATGTTATGAGATATTTTAAATTAGCTTTTATTACAAATTGTGGCGTAGGAATATCCAGAGGAATTTCGTTTAGAGAAAAAATAATAAAATTGTCGTAACGGCATTCGAAAATCCAACTTCTTTGTTAGACAAACAGTTAGGTTGTAATTTATTACAAAAAAAATAAGTGAATAATAAAACTACGCCAATGCTAAAATAGTGTTTTTGAAGAATATTTTATTGGAGTAATTGTAATTAACGATGCCTTCCGTCTATATGCGTAATTAGAGTTTAATTTCACTGATTAATAAATTGATATTTTTTTTCGTTCCTAGTTACAAATAGGTGATCTTGAATCGTCTTTAATGATGAATCAAAATCTCCTCTTGCATTTTCCTAGTACATATAGTTTCAGAGAAAAACATGATTTTGTTTGGAAATAAAATGCTAAAAAGATTTCATGCATTACGCATTAAATATTAGAAAATGTACGAGGGGGTACTGATATCTAGTTAGCCTAGGCCATTTTTTTTAACAAAACGAAATATTGTTATAATAGCAAGACATTTTAAAAGTGTCACTGTAAAATCTTACGTCAATAAGTTGAAATATTGCTGTGCAGTAAATTTTGAAAGAAAGCATGTCGAATGCAAATGAGAAAATCGATAAATTGAAGTATCGAGGCATCATTAAATACTTTTATTTGAAGAGGTTAAGTAATTTACGAAAATATTCTTAACATACTCAAATATTGGATTGTGGCATTCAAAGAGGAAAACTTTCCGTTGAAGATGAGCAGCGACTAGGAAAACCGATTTCAGCGTCCACCTCCGAAGGTATTGACGCAGTTAAAGACATGATATTATCAGACCGTCGAATTGGACTAAAACATATAGCTGAGGCACTAAAGATTTCACATGAACGCCTCCATCATATATTTCACGTTGATTTAGATATTAAAAAAATTTCTACAAAATGGATTCCTAAATGCTTGAACGTCAAACACAAACGAGCAAGAGTTAAAGCATTACAGTCAATTTGTGTCCGTTTTGAAGGAGATTCAAATTTTTTGAACCGTCTTGTGACTATGGATGAAACATGGGTTCATTTCTACGACCCAAAAACAAAGCAGAAATCGATGGAATGGAAGCATCATGGTTCTCCAAGGCCTAAGAAATTTCGAGGTCAAAAATCCACTGGAAAAGCTCTTGCTTGATTTTTTTGGATATCGATAACAGCACGTTGTTTAACTCGCGTTGATATAGCATTTTAACATGTCTTCATACTTCCGCTTCTCAACATACACTGGATGAATTTAACGACCTTCTACCTAACATGCACGTAGGCGCAGCAATGGCGTCTGAAGATGGTCAAAATCAAAACGAATTCCGTAGTCGTATCGCACAATAGTCTGGGAGCTTTTATTTATGGTGTATACCATTAGTCAGTGGAAACGGGAGTAGGTGACTAAAATAGAAGATGGTAGGTAACGCCACTCCGTTTTGCTTACGGAAGCTCAGGCTGAAAACGGAGAAAAGGGATTGCCCGATTTTAGGCGCATACTGATGCAGACAACAAAAATACAAACGCTAAATACAAAGACGAAACGGCAAAATGCTGCACAGGATTTCTTAAACCTGAAAATATACGCTCAAACACCAACTTGCTAAAGAGATGAAACAAACAGAGGTAAAGGATATGCTCGACAACTGTTAACTCGTGTATTAACTATTACTTTAGTTCATAATAAAAGAACATAATTCTGTTCAAAGTAAATTAATAAAAGATATACGCTGTATACCTAAATATATTATATTCTAAACATAAAAAACAAAAGGAGTGTTTATATAAATGAAATGAAACTAAGCTTACAGTATAGTGAGTACAAGAAAACATAATAAGATAAATTTCCAGTAGAATATAAATTATTTCGGAAAACAAAAAAAAGACAAAATAACATCAAGTCTAGATTGCAGATTAATTAAATAAATTGGTTCCTTATGGTACCAATGAGAAAACTTTACTGTATAGTGATTAAGCAATTATACAAATAGTAAAATTGTTTTATATATTTCAAAAATTTATAAATCAAATAGTTTATATTATATTACCAAGCACACATTTAGACAGTTTTTTTTTGTTTATACTAGGGGACGGCTAAGTACAGATGGTTCGCACAAAAAAAGGTTACAGACAAGAAAAATTCTCATGTTAAAAGTAAATTTAGAATATTCTTAAGAGGATAAAATATAAAAGTGGTAAATGAATAGAAAATATTACGTTAATAATTACCATATATATAACCAAAGCAAATAAAGTTGAAACCAAATTGAAAATAGATTACAAGTAACTACAAATATGTATAACCAAATACAATATTAATTTACTACTGCTACTTAAAATTTTAAATTGGACAGATTATTAATAGAAACTTAAAAGTTAGAAAATTTATGATTATAACACTACAAAAGGGTAATTCAGAGCAAGAGAGTCAAAATATTATACCATTACAAAACATATTAGTTCACGTGTTGTCTTTCGGGCACGAAGATTTTCAGGGGATGTCGGTTTCTTTCTTTAACAGTCGGCATTGGTATATACGATCGGTTCTCCTCAATTCGAGATTAAACAAATTGTTGTGGTTGCAGGAAAAAAAAACAAAACGTCGGTGCCTATATTACAACTTCCAGAGGGTATACAATTCTTCCGCCGGTTACGTCTCAGAAACGCTGTCCAAAAACTTATGCCAAAAGAAGTTTTTTTCTCCTTTTAAACTTCCAACACGGAACGGTATAGGCAATTTCTAATTCGAATTACGTTCTACGTTCTTATCCGCAATGTGATATTTTTCAAAATATATAGAATTACATAAAACTTAATTCCGTCAAGAACGTAACATGCATTTAGAACCACCAACTGATCTTACTTACGACTTCCGTTTCCACCTAGTCAGTAGAGGAGCGGGGAATATCAACGCGATCACAGAGCTGCGGTATGGTCCGGTTCAGTATCAGTCTGGAGTATGCTAGTGAGAGAATCGTTTGGAGATTCTCTCGTGCTGTTTTGGTCGTTTAAAATGGCTGCTATAATTGAAAATCCCACCGACTGTGAATTCAGTACTTGTCTCGATGTTTCAACAAGATTGCACCTCGTCATCTTCTGAAGTTGGAAATCGAACAGTGTTGCTGTGAGACGCCTCTGCTTATATGCTGTTGCATCGGAGGGGGGGGTGTGGCCATGTCGGTAGCGCGCGGCAACGGCTTCGTGTGATTGGTCCGGATCTTAATGTGTTCTTTGCGCGGTTCGGTGAACGTACCGGTGTGTCGTATTTGATATACCATATGTGGGCCGGAAGCTGTTTCCATGTATCGGGCAAGCGCTGGCCGTCGCCACGTTTATTTAGATTTCTATCGCTTCTCTAATAATTGTTGCGAACAAGTTTTCACACTTCGCTAGAATCTTAGTATTATCGAAGTCTGTAGCATGACCCGTTAGTTAATCTGTTAATCAGACGAAGAACACAAACACGGGGAAATAACAACTATTAATAACATCCTACTCACGAATGGTAACTCACGTAGGTTAATAAACAAAGCAGGAAACAGCCACAACACAAAAACTACAAAAAAAGTCAAAAAAGAGTATACATCCAGAGCCTTTCTCCCGTACATAAAAGGCATCTTACATTATTAAAAATACTTTTTTTTATTTACTGCCATCGGTTTGTTTCTTTTATAAAAACCAAGTAATAATGAATGACTTAGTATCGACTGATATTGCTAGGGCCTTAGCATTGATCGAAGATGATCTAACATACCGTGAAGTTTCCCGAAAATTCGGTAAATCAGAATCAACCATCCATCGTAATGTCAGTTGGGGGAGTATGTTAGAAACAGATAACAAGGCGGAAAACACTCAGCCGAAGTTGCAGATGATCGTTTTATAACGTTTCAAACATTGCGAAGCAGACGTCAAACGGCAGTTCAAACAAAAAGCACACCGGAAGATACGCGGAACTACTATACTCGTAACTGCGCGCACAGTAAGAAGAAGACTTTAAAAAGTTGATCTCAATTCATATGTGCCAAAAAAAGCCACAGACTCCAAGCGAAATAATCGTTTAGCGCGACTAGAATATGGTCGAGAACATCGAAATTGGAATGATGACCACTGTGATTAAATTTTGATCAAATTAAGATTGCTGTCCCATGGATCTTCTCAGGAACGAAGGAATTTCGAGATGTTTTAGTTTCCATCAACCACGCACTTTAGTTTTTTTATGCTCACTAAGTATGTTAGAACTTGTCAGTGGGATCTTTTCTCTGACCTTCCCACAACGAAAGTTATCCGTTTAATTGGTTTGTTATCGTTTGTGGCTTTTGAAAATCATCTTTGTTTCGTTCTGTGTTTCAACGTTTCGGTTGATGATTCCCCATCTTCAGGAACATATTTTACTTTCTTTACTTCGTTTAATACGGATTTTTATGATAGAGATTGATAGTGTTTCTGTTGGCGATCGGTCATCTCCAGAAAATTATTGTTTACATTTTTGGTAATGATATTTTTCTTCGGATACAGATTAACATGTTGGATTAGAATAAGGTAGACTATGATTTTCTTTTCTATTTGGTAGATTTTTTTTTGAGTTTTTGATATTGCATATCGTGCGTCGCTTATGTGTAGCCAATGTGATGTCAGTTACTTTATCGATATTTATTGTTATCTTTTGATATTTATTTGAATTGAATCTTATTGGGTTCTCGACTGTGATTTTTTTTTCATATACAATGCTTTCGATAAGAGTTTTCTATTTTAGTGTATTGTTGCGAGAAGTTGTGAGAATGAATAGTGCATATTTGATAACGTTTTTCACTAAATTCACTGCAAAGCCGAGGCGTTGTATTTAAAAAAAGTTTCTGACATCATAACTTCAAAACAGAGAGGTGGAAAAATAAAAATGGTTCCAAAGTTTTTATTTCGAAACAAATTAATTTGATCTGTTCAAGCGTTTTTCGCTTGTTCCTACGGGGAACAAATAAAACCAGGTTCTGAAACTTTATGCGCTCTCTGAATATATGTACTTCTATACTGAGAGAGAAGAAAGTATGAGAATAACATTCTGTCTATTACCAAATCGTTCGTATCTTATTCACATACTAATAAAACTAAAATTTGAAATGCTTAGCCACTTTATTAATACATCAGAATAATTGAAACATACATGAGTGGGTAAAACCCCACCAGTTTTGTATAATACAAAGGTATTTTTAATAATATAAAATATTATTAAAAATCTGGTGTGAAGAACACAAATACAGGTTCACTATTAATATTTTTTGTGAACGTGTCCGAACATATCCCTCCCCAGAGAAGCAGATACGTATTTCGCCTTTCTACAGGCTCATCGGTACGCCCCTGCTGGAGAAAGGATATCTTCAGACATATTCACAAAAAAGAACCACATCGCCACATCACAGAAATTATCCAGAAAAGCGAAATACGTATCTGCGTGTCTGGGGAGAGATATGTTCGGACACGTTCACAAAAAATATTAATAGTGAACCTGTATTTGTGTTCTTCACACCAGATTTTTAATAATATTTTATATTATTAAAAATACCTTTATTAATACATTTTGCTATGTGGTATAACGACTGAATCTTGCTAAAATATATGCCACCATACTTAATCGGAAATTTGCAGCGTCAATAACTTAAGTGGATTTCAAAGTTATACAACAACATTGAATTTGATTTATAGCTAATACTGAGCGAGAAATTGTAAAAATAAGTTAACTAGGCACGATTGCTACGCAAAAATTTTATAAGCAAGTACTTGTTTGAAAATTTCTTGTAGAAAGATATTCATAATTAATTTTGGCATACTATATATTTATTTTTTTAATTCCTTTTTTGGCTAAAATCTAGTTAAACGAAATCGTTAAAAACTAGAAAGCCTAGAAATATTTATTATAGATTATTTATAACACCTTTCTACTCCCTATCTCTTCGATTTCGATTCTGAACAAATTTTGCAGGCCGTTTATTATTTTCGTTTGAAAATAAAACAGATTGACATTACCAATAAATCTGAGATGATCTTCAACCCCGACGCAACGCGTTTCCCTATTTAGAGACTTTTCCCGTGTTAAATATGTATGCACATGCGTAAGACGCTACATACATGCATACGGCAAACTTTCTTTGAATTTCACCATTATAAGTATAATGACGGAATATTAAAAAAATATGTATGTAAATAATTAATAACTAAATTAAAATCTATGGTGAGATTTCACCTACTCAAGCATATTTCAAATTATTTTGTTAAATCAAATTCTATTTGACAGCAGAAATTGTAAAATATTTTTATCATTCTTATTTACGAAAATCTAATGATCTAAAAATGAATGCATCCATTTAACATTATACGTTATTAATATTAATACAGTTTCGTAAGCAATAATTTAGAACAATGAAGGACATTATGTCGTCGTAACTGTTTAACTGGAGTTGGTGGATCTCAACAAGACAAAGCTGGCACAAGACAAAGCTGTGTTATTAATAGGACACCAGGCCATGAAGAGATTAATGGCAATGAGATGACCGGTAATCTGAACAAGGAATGCTCAAAGGCAAGCATGGTAGGATCAGAACCTAAATGTATAATAGGTGATTCCGCCAAGAAGGAGATGTAGTCATTAACAGAAAGAGAACATAAAAGAAAGGTAAACTAACTGAAACTCAATTGTATAATAGCACACGACTAGGGGAGCTGGATGCTAGGTCTTTAGCCAATTAATTGGAAGCAACAAAATAGATCTTAATACTATCACTGGCTTTATAACTGAGACTATCCTCTAAGAAAGGCTTGGTTAGTGAACTGTGGTGAAGAAGATATTAAATTTCGGTAAAATTCTATCGCATCGTATAAGGATAATCAAATTTTGATGAGGAGGATAGTGGTTTTTATCGCAAACACAGAACTAACAGAGTGAAATTGAGAGATTTGCTGTAGGTGTTACAAAGAGCATTTTGCTGGACTTTTTGACGCTCGAACTAAAGACTTAGAAGATAGGTACATGTGGAATTCAAAACAGCGAAGATTTTTCCATTTTCGCAACCACTGCTTGCCGAGTTGTTTGTCGAACGGCAAAATTATTTTGGAACACAAGGCCTAAAAAAGCTAAAAAGCGGTAAATAAGTAATAACCTAGCAATAAACATCCTAAAGCTCAATGAATGAAAAATAACGTATTTCGTATTTTAAAGTGTGATTTGTAGTTAAGTAAATATAAAGGATATATTTACACTTGATTTTATAAACAAAAAATCATCGCATTTTGCTCAAGCAATTAGCCATTTTTACCGTACAAGAACTATCTAACACAACAAAAAGTACCAATAAATTAAAATTGTGAAATTGATGAAATTTCTTGTAAACCCAACTTACTTTTTCAACAGCAAAAAAACACTATACCTAGTCTAGAAAAAAACTGATCTGGTTAATACTTGATTGTATAATAAATATATATATATATATATATATATATATATATATATATATATAAAACTAAAACCAAATCCCGATATTGTATTATAATTCAGAACGATATGGAACATAAGTATCTATAAACCACGAAAATAACATAATCAATAAAATTGAAATTTTAGAAAATTTCAAAATTATACTCCGAACTTACACAATTGATAGCTATTAGACATGAAGCTGTACGATTACAGTGCCCTCTTTAAATACCTAACCGGACGATAAGGATGAAAAGAGTACATATTTTCAATCAAAGATAAAGATAGAAAATTGGATTAAATTTTCAATGATGTTGCCGGCCTCGCTGGCCTCTGGTATAGTATACCTTGGGCATAGTATATTAAACATACAGTAGGGACAGCTGCCGTCGGTACCTTTGATGTTCGTAGCGCAGACTTTATAATCAAAATGGTGGACGAATTGGCGGTCCTTCCTATTTATAATACTAGATGTCGCTATCTAAAAGTGGAAATTATCATATTTTTGATTTATACATACAAATTATGAAAAAAGCAACTACATGCAGACAAATAGTTGAAAATATTAAATGGTGGAACTACCCATATGTTATATATTTAAACTAAAATATATAACATTCCGTTTAATAGAATTGAATAAGAAAGAGGCAATTTAGCTCTATATTTTTTATAACCACTTTATTTTAGGATTTTTTATATAATTATAATGTATACGCGCAAGTAATGTTAAGAAGAATACTAATATAATGAACAATATTATTTATAATGTGTTTTACGCTTTCATACAGGCATAATTTTGGCATCTCTAAATTAAGAAAATACCAAACCAATGTCTACAGAATAATAAAACGTTACGCATATTTTTATTAATAACAAAGACCTTTCTTGTCCAACAGACAAAATACATTTAAAATATACTTGAATTATAGAATAAATATAATCACAATAAGATTAAAATACAGATCTATTATCTATCTATACTTATTGTTATGTATTCATTAATTTTATGAAAATATATATCACACAAGCATAATATGCATATACAACATAATATACATATTTACCCACCAATACTTGAGGTTTTTGCATGGAAAATAAACATAAGAATTAAAATAGTCCTCTTTCCAACAAAATATAGAAGTAAATCAAGTTTATATACACAACATCAAAAACAACATTTTATATTAATAAATTTAAATGATTTAATTTGAAAGTTCGGTTTTATTTCTAAATAAAGTATACGGTTGGTCACACTGATACTGGACATTTTCAAATTTGCTATCCCCGAAATATTATTTTTTAATTTTCGTTAACATTACTTGATATCTTATTTACAAATATAAATATAAGTGACATAGAAACTAATATATCTTGTTGTCAATTGTATACAATATAAATACGTTGTTTGTGTAGAATGTTTCTTTTCTATTTTCTGTCGACACCTGTCGGGCCACTGTTGAAGGACCGCCAATTTCACACATGCGCCCTCAGAAACTGTACACCAAAATAAGCTAGCTGTCTCTACTGTATGTTTAATATACTGTGCCTTGGGTGTTTACTGCCGAATTCATATTTAGGGAATTCACCGAATCAGAGTTGCGCACAGCGTACTAACGCTGTACAAATTACGAATACCACCAACTTTTCGTTTCACCACGGATAAACCACCGCACGGATGAGTAAATGCTTTTATGCACGGATAAACCGCTTCTCGTATAATCCGCCTAGGGATAATCGGGGTTACCGTGTACATTGGTTTACTCGTTTAAATGTTTCTTCACAACTTAAATCCTGTCCGTATTAATATTGCTTCCAAAAACTATTTTAACTATTGATTTTCAATCAATTCTGACTCTATAACAAGAGCGATGATGTGTGATTTGTGACCGATGCGATATAGAACAAGTACACCGCGTCCAACACTACTTTTCTTTCACTTTTGCTTTAGACAAAAATGTTTGTGACATATTTAACATTGTTAATAAAAGCAACTGTCTGTTTAAGTCCATTCGAATCCATTTTTTTAATCAATAATAAATCAGCTTCAAACATTATGAATACGTATTTTGAAAAACTGAAACGTAATTTCTCTTTGTAAATGTCACCCCTATTATCGCTTTTCTTGTCCGTAAAATTCCTAACTAGAATTAGCTTTAATTAAATTTAATTAAATCGGTTCTTTTTGCAATGAGGGAAATCCCGAGTTGTTTTTGTATCACTTGAAAGCCACTCCTTCCACATTGTATAGAAATTCGTAGAATTCCTTTCTTCTTCAGGAGCGTATCTATCTTTTCCAGCGTCATTCATATCTTCTAACATCAAATTAAAAAATCGTGTTTTATAATCAACAAACTGCCAAAATTAATATCCTATTTTATTCTGAAAACATTTCAGTAAAACATTTTTGCGACATTGCTTCTCATGGCATTCAATGGCTGTGCCTTTTCAAGTATTAAAGATATTATGGCAATAATTAATACATGCTTCTCATGCAGCATCATAATAAATAATAAAATGCTAAAAATAAATTTCTGACACACACTGTGGTTTTATCAAGAATGCGATACTAACTGAACTTATGTACTAATAGAATTTACAATATTAGTGTCAAACTGACCTACGTTGGGATGATCTTTACTTACAATGAATAAATTTAGAAGTGGGTAGTTGGATATATCTAATTGGTTGTTTAATAATAAGTTTGTGTTTTTGAATTTATGAATTCCTAAAGCTTCTAAATTATTTAATCTGCGACGGCGTCATTATGATACATTTATAATTGTCAATTGGAGGTCAGTATGACCTTCATAATAAATAGCGACCAGACACCAGAGGCCGATGACACATCGCCCACGGGTGTAATATTGAAAATTTGTTTTTAATTTTATTTATATAATTGGAAAACAAACGGCTGGTGATCTATAAAATACGAAATACATTTTTATTTGTTCATTTTGTAGTTCAAGTTGAGTAAAGGAGTATTAATATTAACTAGCAATACTTTCTCAAGGTTCTCTTCTGTAAAATTTGTTCTCTTTGAATGAAATACATTCTTGTAGATAGAAAACGCCCTTCCTACACCGTAACTGGTTGATATTGTTAGAATAGTGCAAATAAATGATATTGATATTGAGAAAATTATAGACATTGTCGATAACGATGCTGATGAATCGAGGAAAACAGCGGACCTCCTAAGAAATCTATGGTAAAGGATTATATCAAGCGATCAAAGAACATCTATTTCGCTAGTTGTTTCGCCTAGACAACGGGGAAGATATAGAAAAGCCAGAAAGATTGAAACTGTTAAGATTTACGTCTATGAAATAGACAGCGAACCTGAAAACACATCAAAGATACCATTTTATTCACATGTAATAGTATCTATTACATGTGAATAAAGTGGTAAAACAAAGTTATTATTTTATTTTATTTTTATTTTCAAAATGAATTACCACAAAGTTACGGCTACCAGTATTAACATCAAAGATTATTACTAGTAGCAGTAGTAGTAGCGAACCTCCAAAAAGAAAACGGGAAAGGCCTCAGAAAATTAGATATGATGAAATTATTTCCCCGCAAGAAGTTGTTAAACCTAATGCCATATAAACTAAAACAGTAGAAGTAGATCCTGAAGGAGGAACGGACTACAATAGGCTCTTGGAGTGCTATAGCATACAATCTCTATCTTGTCGTCGGAAAAGGTATAGCGCTAAATTCTTACTAAATCTTTTATCAAACGAAATTAATTGCCCGACGATATTGGTCTATATCGACTTCAACGTACCCACTTCTAGCACTTGCAAATGCACTAATTTTAGATTAGCCTGAGCGAAAATCAATGAACTTTTAAAGTCACCGGTGTATATTATCTGTAAGACTTTTGCAAAGTTTATAATGATGTTTAAATTAGTTCTTGCTTATTTTTATTGTTACCTACACATAAATTGAATTAATTTATCATAGTTGTTATATTTGTTTTCTTTTTTTCTAAATATCTATACGATTGATCAATATTCATTTAATTTGTTTTTTGAATCTATTTTTATGTACCATTTTGTACATGTTTTTATGTAATGTTAGTCTACACCACATATTATCTAATCCTATATTGTCCTGTTAGTAGCAACCGTTTTTTGACGAATAAAGATTGCTATTATTATTATTATTAACTGGTTATATTTGCATACTGAAAATATTCTTTTATTTCATCATATTTAGCAGTTAGATTTTGAGACATTGTCCCCATACACAATTGCCGCAATGTTATTAAATATGGATTTCTATTAAAAATGGCGCCAAGTTTTTGCCGAAGACAGTATCCGAAGTTACTTGGAATATTTTTCAAATTATTAATAGGCATATCTAATGTGGTTAATCCATCATTTAATTTGAGATTTTGATTATCAAAATAAGTGATCAGTTTTGGCAAATTTCCAAAGTGTTCCTGAAGAAAGTACAACTGATTTTCTAAATTTGGAATTTGTATTAGTTCCTTGCACTCAGAAATACTTCCAGCATCGTCACTTAAACATGCATCCAAATTTTGTAAACTATCGAAATTCTCTGCATAAGAACTAGTAGCTTCCAACCATGTTCCCCATCTAGTTATTACTGGAGAGGGAGGCAGTGACAAAGATGGAAGTTTTTCCCTGTAAAGAGTTACTCTCAATGGTGCTTTTCTCAAAACTTTTTTAAAAGCGAGTACAAGTCTACCAACCGGAAAGATGTCTGATATGTTCACAGATTCTGTGGAGAGCATGTGCTACACAAGTAATATGCAGCATATTAGGATATGTTTCCTTTAAGTCTGCCTGTTTTTAACAAATATGCAGGACTGTCACTGACAAATAAAAGTATTTTTCCTTGTACCTGCCGTCTGAATGAAGCATTTGGTGCATATTCTTGTAAGTGGTTTTAGCTACTGTTTCCGCATCAACTGTATTTATAACTTTTTTTACTACATATGCGTTATATGGAGTTGTTGGATGTAGTACATCAGCTATTATAGAATCAGTGTGTGAAGGTTTATGGAAAAAAAAATTCATGTGTATACGCCCTTCTCGATTCAAAAATGTGCACGTCACCAACATAATTTTCGGAATCTACAATAAACAAAGTATAATATTTATATCAACATTACTGTGAATGCATATTTATGTTGGTACGAATGATCAGTGTTGCCACATATCGTTCTGTCATATTTTACGTCTGTTTACTCTCGGTTTGTAATGACGAAAGCGGTTTGCAGCCAATGTAAGTGACTTGTTGCATCCGAGATTGTAAACTTTAATAATGATGGACCGTTGCTGACTTTATCAGCAGTGAGAGAAGTAAAATCGTATTTGTATTTTGCTATAATTTCATATGACATATTGCACTTATACCTACTACCTTAACCTAAAGCGTAAACAAATCGATTTTGCCAATGGATTTTACAATATTGTTTTGACATCATTGATGACATGCAAGTCTTCGAATCGTGAACAGCGTATGAATGTTGTTATATATTAGTAAATTTACAATGAAAATCGAAATAAATAATTTCATTAATTTTCTAGACCTGACCATAACAAAAAAATTTCGAAAAATAGATCTAGCATACTATTTATTTTTTGTGTTACTGTAGCGGGTGTTTCAATAGGGACACAAAAATTTTGTATTTAAATAAAACACGGAATAATTGGGATATCAGGATGAAATTTATTCTATGTGTAGTACACATGTTACACTTAAGTATGGATTTAGATATCGCTCATATAAACTCCGCGAGCACGTTTTCAGCGCTCGAATCTTTGGAGCCAATTTTCCACCACTCTTCCACACATGTCGGCCGGAACGTTGGCTATTTTGCGATTACCGAACCTCCTCTTCTTTGATCAATCGCTTAACCAGCTATGTGGAACACAGCACTATCTTGTTGGAACCACATAGCACCGATATCAAGTACATCCAATTCTGACCAAAAATAGTCTTCGAACATGGTACTATAGCGAACTCCATTGACCGTAATATGGCGATCATTTTCATTCACGAAGAAATATGGCTCAATCACACCACCAGCATGAAATCTACACCATACGGTCACTTTTTGTGGATGCAATGGAGTCTCCTGAAACACATGTGAGTTCGTTGCTGTCCAATAACGCATATTTTGCTAATTGACAAAGTCATTGAGCGAAAAATGAGCTTCATCGCTGAAGATGATTTTTTGATGAAATTCAGGACCTTCTTCATAATTTTGCAGAGTCCAATTAGAGAAGTTTTAGCTCTTCAAATGATCAATAGGCTTCACTTTTTAAGTTGAAGGATATAAGCCAAAATCCTTACTCTAAATTTGCCACAATGTGGACTCAAAGATTCCCAATTCCTGGGAATGGCGTGGAATCGACTAATTTGGCTTATTTTGAATTGAAGCAACTACGGGTACGATATTTTCGGTACTTCAACCGATGTGGCATAGTAAATATGTTGACTCGAATTTATCCAGTATAGCACCCACAACCTGTCTGGTGGGACTATTATTACGACAAAAAATTGGAGTAAGCGCTTTTAAAGTTAAGACCACCGACTCAGAACTTCGATAGTAAATTTTTATAATTGCCAAACGTTGCTCGTTCGTGAACCTCACCATAATAAAAATGTGAACCTTCTTTGACGTTTTGACATTGACAAGTCAATTTAAATACGAAATTGTTATGTTCATTTTGGTAATTTTAAATTTAAAATTTTATTATAATATTACCCCTATCTCTTCATAATATTAATTAGGAGGTATCAATTCATAATTATTTTAATTAGTATAAATAAAATGAATAAAATCAAATTCAATTACACACTGGAGTATATATTTTATAATTTCATTAGAATTTTAATAAATTCTATATTATTAACTCGTCGAGACAACAACGATCCTTGTCAAGTCAAATCTTACCCGAGAAACCGAGAAACCAAACTCTCAACGTGCCTTCGCGACGACGCCAAGAGGGAAATGTAAGTTAAATGCTTAATTAAATGGTAAATCAAAACAACATTCTGGACAGAAAATTTTGCTACTCCGTAAACAATTTTCCAATTACAGCTCGGATCGATAACGCAGTAATCTACTTGCTGCGAGAGCTGCTGGCGATTGCTTTCTATGTATATTATATACATATACATATATACATATTTATGTTGGTACGAATGATCAGTGTTGCCACATATCGTTCTGTCATATTTTACGTCTGTTTACTCTCGGTTTGTAATGACGAAAGCGGTTTGCAGCCAATGTAAGTGACTTGTTGCATCCGAGATTGTAAACTTTAATAATGATGGACCGTTGCTGACTTTATCAGCAGTGAGAGAAGTAAAATCGTATTTGTATTTTGCTATAATTTCATATGACATATTGCACTTATACCTACTACCGTAACCTAAAGCGTAAACAAATCGATTTTGCCAATGGATTTTACAATATTGTTTTGACATCATTGATGACATGCAAGTCTTCGAATAGTGAACAGCGTATGAATGTTGTTATATATTAGTAAATTTACAATGAAAATCGAAATAAATAATTTCATTAATTTTCTAGACCTGACCATAACAAAAAAATTTCGAAAAATAGATCTAGCATACTATTTATTTTTTGTGTTACTGTAGCGGGTGTTTCAATAGGGACATAAAAATTTTGCTACTCCGTAAACAATTTTCCAATTACAGCTCGGATCGATAACGCAGTAATCTACTTGCTGCGAGAGCTGCTGGCGATTGCTTTCTAAAAGACGTAATTTCGAGAATTTTGCATCCTTACTGAAATTTTATATTTTATAAAAGCTTCTTATTTGTATTTTATCATTTAAAATAGCAAGAAGAAATGACTGACATCTGCTGAACTTAAAAATTTGGTCGAAAATGTAAATTTACTAAAAGCAATTTTAGAAGTTTATTCTCAAAAGCGCAAGCTACCTAATAAAATTAAATAATAATAATATTATTAATAGAATATTAGGTACGAAATTATAATATCGTGTGCTTTTGTGATTGTTGTGTTGATGTGTGTTGTATATTAATGAAACTTTGATCAGCAGTAGTAGATGTGCCATTAAAGGACACAAGTAGTGCGAGTGCTAGTATCACATCTGCACATTATTTTTATATATTTCGCTGGAAATCAGGGGAAGAGTAGTAAAACAACATGAGGTAGTCTAAATTACATTTGTATATAAAAAATAATTATTATTACATAATATATGATAAGAACATTCCATAATAGTGTGGTAAAAGATTTCAATTAATAGCTATATACATATAATTCTATGGATGTTACTTAATAGCATAATAAATTATTATGTTATTAAGTAACATTCATAGAATTATATTGTATAGTATAGTTGTTATTAATAACTATTCTCTTTCGCAATAATATTTACTTAACTTATTATTATACCAATTACTAATTAAATGCTTTTCTAGATTTTCGACACTAAAACTTCGTCTTCTATTGCTTAAAATATTTTTATATGTTGAAAACGTCCTTTCGACTTCAACTGATGTGATAGGTGCATATTTTAATGACGGCAGATGTTCGGGGTCTAAATGTAAATTACTATCTTTAACAGTCGAACTTAATGATAATGTTAAAATCTTTGATGTTTCTGTCAACTTTTTAAAACCATAATTGTTTTTTGTAACACTATAAAAAACTAATGAGTGGGCAAAAAATATCCGATTTTATGTTGAAAATGTATAAAAAATAATCACCTTATGCACAAACTAAAAATATGAACTAAAGATTAATTTTATGCAAAATATGTAATTTTATTATATCGTTAATCGCATTATTTCAGTGTAGAATGGATGTATCCATAATATTGAAGTGAGATTCCTAATAATAAAAAATATGTTTTTTACATAAAATCCGAACTCTAATCATAATACAACCTGAAACAATTAAAGTACAATATGGACCAGAAGTACATGGACAGACAACCGATGAGTTCCAGAATTGGCGACAAATAAGACAAGAGGTTTCTTTAGAACAAGGTATGAGAAGTAATAATCAAGCAGAAGTGGAAGAATTTATCTGTTCTTCCACTTCTGCTTGAATATTACTTCTGCTTTCTACTGAATTACCGATACAAGAGAGCAGAGAATCCTTTAGAATTTCAAAATGTTTTTTTAAATATCATGGTGTTATAAGTAGAGCAGACGAGATAAGAGAGCAGTAAGAAACCCCATCTAAAAAAGCTTATTTACTAAGAAGGCACTACAGGCATTTTAAATGAGGTAAACATCATTATTTGGGCAAAACTGAAAACTAGCAAAACACTGGAAGAGTTCCACAGTTTAATAGATATAGGTACAGAAATGGCATTCGATACCTGAATTATATCTGAAAAGATATATGCCCATTTGGAAGAAAATAACTTTTTAGAATAACGGAATAGATGTAGAAAAAGACTCCTAATAGATTCTATCATAATAAAAAATGGGGTGACAGCAAAGAGAAACCTCTACTTGGCATATGCAGAGTTTCAGAAAGAGTATACCTCACTCGTGGCTGGCGAAGATTCTTAAAGTATACAGGATTGAGGAGCACGCCATCAATTTTCTTAACTACACCATAGCAAAGTGGAAAACAAGTTTTGTTGGGCCTTGAAACCATTAACAACTCTCTTCAATTCTCAAAATAAGGAATACAATTTACAACAGTCTTTCGCACAAATTAGCCACCTTTGGTAAATGGACGATTATAAGTTGTATGCTAATAAAAATAGCATTTTCACAATTTCCTAACCTGTGTTAAACTGCCGTTACAGCAGAGATATCCAAATAAAGTTGGGATTGGAGATATGTAAAATAAGTTGCATAGAAAAGCTCCAACCACGTTTCGGGCTAAAATTGGCTGTGGGGTTCTAGGATATTAGGACACTGTTCATGAAATTTCAGTGGAGAATATTTTCGACCACGAGGTATGTATAACGCATAACATTGTTACGTTCCCATTTTTTTATTTAGTTTATTTCGTTCAACGCGTATGATATCGCCCCCTACCCTTCCCGATTGCATCCCGCGGGTAGAGGCATTCGAACGTAGGTGGTTATGAGCATATATTCAATTAAGGGGAAGTTTAAAATTCACGAAAACTACGACTTTGAGTAATTAGTCGCTTATGCGGATACTTGCGTAGCACGTGAAACATTTTATAGAATTGCTGTTTACCGTTTTTGGAGTTTAGAAGCTAAAAGGGGAAGCCTTAATTTTCTGGCATTAATTTAGTCCGGCATTTCTTATACGAATCTCCGGAATAATTAAAACGATCCTTACGAAGACCAACTCTAGACACCTGACATCTTTTAGTCGCAACTGCTGACGGATTCGATTCTCCAGTGTCAAATAGAAGACGCAAATTTGCAATTTTTGAGGCCTGAATGTCCCTGCGACTTCCGTTTCCGTTTTATTGAGTTGTAAATACCGACCAGTGGACAAATTTCCAGTGAACGAAGCGAAGTAGCAAATGGTCTCGTATGATTCTCTTAAATACTATTATATTTCTAATTTCTAGCACTAATTTTTACTAATTTTACCGTTTTAAAGTTTTATTATTCACAATTGACCCATCTTTCGATTTAATAATAAATTACATGCTCAATTTAAAAATTTAATTAACAACATGTATTAATTAGGGAAAGTATGTTTAGGCAAGTGGTCAGTTACAAACCAATTTTAACCATTTCACCGGTACACGATTAAAGTCTTTTACTGGCTATTAAATATAAAGGCGATGATCCACTGAGTTTTAATATTTGAACTATAATATGCACCACTGCGATTTTCTTTGAATTTATTGATTTACCTACGATTAGACATAATTTTTTATCGTGCACTTTAGGCTGAACTATTTTCTCTTTCTCTCTATCACTCACGCGCAATTACTTTACTTCGCAATTTCCAGGCGGACTTATATTTGACACAAAACTCCTCTTTTTAAATAAAATTTTTTTTGGCATTATAGTCGATTCCAAATCGTTAAATTCCTATTGCACGCCAAAGAATTTACATGAGATGAGAGCCGTCTTATTTGAAGTCTGTATATTTTTAAATAAGCCTTTAGAATGATTTTTCTTTTTGTTTCATTTATAAATGTTTCAAGTGCAATTTGGTATCTAGAACTTGAATATAACTTTATAATATAAGGAAGAGGAGCATAATACATAATTACTTTCAGCACAATCCTCGTAAAACGCTTGCCTTTTATTTATTTTTTCTTCAAATTCTTATACAATTTACCTGCAAATATTTACAGAGAAGTAATGAAAAATTAAATTATAAATATTACAGTTTCAAATGCTGATGTCCGCCGAGATTAAATCTTTTTAAGTCAAATTTTTACGTTCTTAAAGGCAATAATAACGGTGCTAACAAAACACTTGCATAGCAAGTAACTTTATTAATCTTTTCTCTTTCCAATATTCCAAATTTAATTTTAAGCTTCTAGCAGTTTTTATTATTATATAATTTGTTTATGTATGGGTAAATCTAATTCTTGAATTTACTATATCAAGTTTATTTTAATATTCTTGTGTGTAATTCATTTACGTTGAGTTCTAATGGTCGGAATGTGATTAAAAATATTATATTTATATTATATTTAAAAGTCCGTATGATAAAAAATTTGAATTTTACGTGGTTTGTCTTTTATATTTTGCATATAGGGTTGCAATAAAACAGTAGCTTTTAAAGACTTTATTGTTTTTCTAAATATTCTCCACAAAGATTTATGCCCTTCCGCATGCGCTTGGAGCAACTCTGGAAGCAGTTATTCCACTCGTTTGTTGGTACAGTCAAAATTACGTTTTTGAAGGCATCGACTGCTCTTTCGACGACTGGATAATTAGAATGTGTTCGAGGCAATTAATATGCTTTCGCTGCCGTGTATTATTAAACTATTTTTTTCAAGCGTTTAATTAGAATATTTCGACAAAGTCTCTTTCGTCCGTCAGATGTCACTTATTAAATAATTGCCACCTGATAGGATGAGATTTGCTTTATCTAATAGGCGGTTTCGGCTAAATGTCATATACAGATACAGATCTATTTATAAAGATTTGTATCATTTGTATACATTGCTTCATTAGCTTAACTGACGGAGCCTATAGATGGCAGAAACATATGTCTTAAGCAGAAGTAAATGCTGAAAATACGAGGTATTGTCCAAGTATACAGTTACAGATATGTAAATTATTTACATGTCTGTTTCATAATTAAACAAAAGCATTATACGTGCATATTAACGTATAGATATATTTTAAAACCTTTTTTGTATAGAATAGTTCCTTGAGATTTTTTAAATGATTTTTAGGTTAGGCTGAAATAACAGATTTACACATTTAATTCTCTTTATTAATATTAGAATGAATTTACGGTACATACCAGGGAGAATACGCAGAAGGAGACACTATTTCCATGTTATTTAAATGTATTTATTTCACCTCCGCCGTACAATAATAAGGACAAAACTGCCACCAGACAAAAATTAACTCTTTTGGTTATGGAAAATATAATATCAAAATTATTATAAGCTTGAAGAAAAATATATATCCAATATAGGAGTCATATCCACAAACTAAGTTCTGATTAGTCAAAAATACAATTTGCCCACTTGTATCTTAAATTGACTCAATATTATCACCATTTAAATTTAAGCTTTTGCCGTAGCGTGGCACAAGTTTGTGTATGCCAGTTTTAGTGGAATTTGTTCAATTGTTTCGTTCAATCTGTAACTAATGTTTTTACTTCATCATGGTTGCTCAATCGTTGACCTATTAAAAATAATTTAAGTGGGAGAAAAAGGTGTTGATTGGTGCAAACTAGGGGCTGTGGTATAGGTAATCTAAAATCTCGCATTTAAATTTGTTCAAGAGTGCGAGTGTGGAAATGGATTAATGCTGTTGTACAATGTCATGCACGAAAATAATTCCGGAACTTAGAAGACCTCTCTCTCTTATTTTCCATGACCGTTCCTAATTTTTCTAACGTAACACTTATAAGCAGCAGCATTTCTTACGGTTTCTTCCTCAAGTAAAATACCATGTCTGTCCCAAAACACGGTGGATGTGACCTTCAGATTGGACAGTGTCTGTTTAGTTTTTTTTTTATTCAGTTGGTCCACTACTCCACAATTTCATCGACTGCTACTTACTCTCTGGTCTAACATGAGCAACACAGGTTTCATTGCCCGTCACAATATGGTCCAAAAATGTCAACGCCAAAGCTATAGAGCCCTAAAGATGTTATTATTAATGCCATTTGCTTTATGTTGCATTCCTCAGTGAGCATTTTCGGTAACCATCAAGTTCACAATCTGCGATAATAATTTGGTAATCTGTAATTATAATTTAAAACAACAAAAACCGTGATTTTTGTGATAAGTCAGTAATTAATTCGGTAAATGCTGTTCTTACAAATTTTCTCGTTCACTTTTTCAAGTAAATTTTCAATAACTAATTATGCCTTAGTTTTTATCGTGCATCTTTATATTACTCTCGCTAACTGCCTGCACCATCTTAATATCATTCTTACACGCATTTTCATTATAAAGTTAATCATAAACAGGCCGAATATTTAAGTATTTAAAATTGAATCACTGTCCATATATTACAACTGGAGTGATTTTGTACAAATTCATTCACATATTTATTATACACGACAGGTTAACAATTTGATGTCCACAGCATTCCTATAAAGTAACTAAGCTGTTTCAAACAGATTTGCTGCACTAACGTCATTCTCTTTAAACATATCCACGATGGGAACTTAGTTTGCGGGTATGCCTCCTATAAAAAATAAAGTTGTCTTAGCTGTGGTCGAAAATGTACACAATATTCACTTTATTGTGTCAAGTTAAATATCAGCGTCATACTAATAGTTTAAGGTCTACAGCCTTCCTATAAAGTAATAAAGCTGTGAGATGTGTTAAATCCCAAAGAGTAAATATGAAACGCCGCGTCCACTCCATCGTCCAGAAAAACATGATGATATGAAAGACAAGGAGTTTTCGCAGAAACCAAGAGCATCGAACTTCTGTATAAGAGATAGTCGTCCGGTGTGCTAAATGTTGTCGTGCTGTCACCTGCCGTCATCAATTACCTTGCTAAATGTATTCTGTAGTTTCATATAGCTTATATGACGAAAAATCCGTAGTAAGAGTGAAGCACAAAATTAAGTGTCTCTTCGTCTTCTTCTAGTTTTGCGTTGGACGCCAACACGTCCAGGTACTTGACCACAACGCTCTTTGTACGACCTCCAATAGATCTTTCAGTTCCACTCTATTAGTCCTGTGTCCTCGATAAAAGCCACTATCCTCGTCAAGGGAAGTTTGAGTACCTTTGTAAGATTCAAAGATCTCTTCCTAAAGTTTCTGAAGGCACGTTATATGAAGGCGAGTTTCCTCCTGCTTTTCACATCTCCTAGACCAGGGTAGTTAACCAATGTCCGGTTATTAACCGGGTTATAACTTTAATTTCGTTTTTGTTACTACAATTTAGGTTGACTGAAAGCCTAGCATCCAGCTCCCTTAGTAGTGTCGTAGTATGGAGTTGACCTTCCATTAGCTACAATTTCTTTTTATGTTTTCTTTCTAACTGTAACAAGATATCCCCTCTAGCGGCATCAACATACAGATTCTGGTCATACGAATTTCTTTCAGTACCTTCCTTGGCCAGTTCGTCGGCTAACTCACTGCCTTTAATTCTGTCATGTACTGGTACCCATATTAGTGACACAGTATTGTCTTAGCCACTTCATTGAGCACCTGTTTGCAATATTTCACCAGTTTAGACCTGTAAAAATTAAATGTATTAAAGATTGAGCATTCGGCAATACGATACGATTAAAGCTGAGCAAGATAAGTAACAACGTGATGAAATTTAACGTCAATTAATAACTCTAAACAGAAGTGTGCCAAAATATGTAAATTGTCCTATACTCAATTTAATTGTTTGCTAAGATCAAATCTTCAAACGCAAACTTGCTTTACTTAATAATTAAAAGAAACGCTAGATGGGGTTCAGGTTGAATTCTATTCAACGACGTGGGAGCATCAAACTGTTGCGAGATGGACGCTTGTTGTTCGTGTTGATTCTTTCCGGGCTAGCTGGAGGGTCCTAATAATGCTGTAAATGTTTAAATAGTAAATGATGTGATGTTGATGCATCAAAGGTCCTGAACGTGTGTAATAATGCTGAAATAACTATATTACAATTTATTAACTAAATAAAACACAACAACGTTGTTCTTAAAGTTTTATTTAATATTTACATAAGAAATTGAGCGATTTAAAATGTACTAAGTCATTAAATAAGTATCAATATATATAAGTGCGATGAACGAGTAACTAAAAATTAATATAAAGAAATGTGGACCGGAAAGAAAGTTAAATTATGGTGTAAATTAAATGTGAATTGAGTAAAAGAATAATATATATTTGAACAATAGAGATTATCTGTGTTGCGAGCATGTCGCGATCGGACATGTGAAAAGCAAGGCTGAACGGCACGTGTCAAGTTTGAGCGATGTGTAACTTATAAGAGTTGGAAACAGAAGAAGGAATTTGTGTAGAAGAGCACACTAGTTTGGAAACAGGTAGATTTGTCTAATGGCCTAGAGTGGAGAGGGATCGAAGTGTCCGATGTTTTGAATTAAGAACTAATTGAAAGCGCAAGCTAAGAGCTATGATATCGATGAAACAAATATCATTAAAATATTCCTTGTGAGGAAAGATTTATAATGATATTCGACATGATATAATTATGAAGAAGAGTACGTAATTAAATGAAATAACTTAAATTCAAAAACCAAATGTAATGTATAAATTCGAAAAGAACGTTGAATGTGAATTGACCGTTCAATCAAGTTTATTCCTTGAAAGGGTCAACTGATCAGAATGATAACAAAAAAATGTTTTCTCTTTGCAACGAATATACACAGAAAATGTCTGGATATTTTTAAATTCGAAATATTTGAAGAAATATTTAAAATTAAATTAAAACATTCATATATATACGAAGTATAACAATATTAACCAAAATATAATAAAAAATTAGAAGCAGAACAGAATCAACCTATACTTATATTGTTATGCAAGAGAAATGCTTGTAATACATTGTTATAATATTTAGATTCACAGCTTTTATAAAGAGCATATTTCGTTTCGTACTAACGAAACGTTAATATCTAATTTTAGTTAAGTATTTACATTGACATATATCATTTTCTACGAGACACATATTGTTATAAAATTATCTGATTAATAAACACATTATTCAATTTTGAAATAAATTTGTCATAATGTTGCCTATTATTTTAAAATGTATGTAAAACGCAAACATGTATGTATGTTTAGCTCTCTGAAAACTTTAGTGACAATGAATTTGTAATAAACTACGAAACTATTTTGAATACTTTCATGATTTATTTTCACTATTGAACCGCTTATTTCATATTATCGAAATTTGCAGTTGAAAAGCACTCATCAAAGCGAGTCGATGGAAATAAATAAAATTATTTATTGGCGTGTGTACATATTGGTGAGCATCTATAAAACAAATAATATGCATGGCCAGAAATTACTATAAATATTAGTAATATTAATTACAAGAGGCGATTTTCTCGGACAAGGCAGCTTTAAATTTTAATGCCATTTCCCATTATGCTATTTTAAAATCACGTAGGGCTAGGTAATTTGTGTACCAATTTACAAAACATTTTTTAATTTATTATCCATCAATTTATGTTGTCGTGTATTTATTTTATATCGAAATAAACAAAATCGAATATGGAACCCTCATAAAGTTCCGAATTAAACATGTCATTGAAACAATGTAATACATGTATTCAAAAGCAAGGAAATTGTATTGAAAAATATTTTTTTATTGATGCTCTAGTGTTTTGCTTTAATACATAGTCTAGGAAGATAATAAGATCTCCTCGTAAGACCATGGGAAAAACTGTTTAATTTCATCTCTTTCCTGTAACTGGTGTAGAACACCGTTGGACAATAGAGATTGTTATTATTGTTACATCTTTGTTATCAGTGTACATAGCGACTTAATTGTCTAAGAACTACACTTGCATAGTGTAGGATTGCAATAGCAGGAATCTATATACAAAAAAGGCAATGTTCGTATGTGTGTCCGCTATAGACTAAAAAACTAATGGACCAATTTATGCGCGTTTTTTTGCAAAATTATCCACGTTGTTCGGAAAAAGTTTAAAGATATTGAAATCCTCGATCTGATCAGTAGAAAGAAAAAAGATAATTCAATAATTATGAGTTCTCATTAGCATTACGTTTATCATATATATATATATATATATATATATATATATATATATATATATATATATATATATATATATATATATGGTAAACCTAATCAGTAGGCGATTAAAGGTCTGTATATTACTTCAAAATATATGTATTTAAAAAACTCTACATGTTTCGGCTGTGTACGCCTTTATCAAGAGAATACAAAATATGCGTACACAGCCGAAACATGTAGAGTTTTTTAAATACATATATTTTGAAGTAATATACAGACCTTTAATCGCCTACTGATTAGGTTTACCATATCATACCAAGGTCACGAAGTTATTATATATATATATATATATATATAATACTATATATATATATAGTAAATTAAATCAGTTGGCGATTAAAGGTCTGTTTTACTTCAAAGTACATATATTTAAAAAAAAACCCTACATGTTTCGGTAATGACGCCTTTATCAAGGACATAAAAAATATAAATGACAGAATACAAAAATTTTTTGTATTCTGTCATTTATATTTTTTATGTCCTTGATAAAGGCATCATTGCCGAAACACGTAGGGTTTTTTTAAATGTATGTACTTTGAAGTAAAACAGACCTTTAATCGCCAACTGATTTAATTTACCATATCATACCAAGGTCACGAAAATATTGTATATATATATATATCTATATATATATATATCAATTGATAAATTATTGGACTTTTTCGGCTTTTATATGAAATATTTACAAATATAAAATTAGTCAGAATAATTGAACCATACATGAGTAGGTAAACCCTACCAGTTTTGTATAATACAAAGGCATTTTTAATAATATAAAATATTATTAAAAATCTGGTGTGAAGAACACAAATACAGGTTCACTGTTAATATTTTTGTGAACGTGTCCGAACATATCCCTCCCCAGAGACGTAGATACGTATTTCGCCTTTCTACAGGCTCATCGGTACGCCCCTGCTGGAGAAAGGATATCTTCAGACACATTCACAAAAAAGAACCACATCGCCACATCACAGAAATTATCCAGACCGAGCGTAGAAGTAAATTATTAAATATTAACAGTGAACCTGTATTTGTGTTCTTCTCACCAGATTAATATTTTACCACCAGAATAATATTTTATATTATTAAAAATACCTTTGTATTATCAAATTAGTATGTAATTGCAGAGTAAGTGGGGATGTAAACATTGCTGTCTACAAATTACAAAGCAAATCATACGAAATTTTTAATTGAAAAATATTGTCTACGTTGGGACTTGAATTCAAGTCTACAGTTTGCCAGACTGTCGCTTTTACCACTTAAGCCACGATAGACCTTGGTTCAAGCTATTTAGAAATGAATTATAAAGTTACACTGTTAATGAATCATATGTCAGTATTGAATGTAGATGCCAAGCTAAAAGCCGAAAAACTCCAATAATTTAATTTATCAATTGATATATTTAATAAACGGCTAAGAAATTATCTAAACACTTACACATATATATATATATATATATATATATATATATATATATATATATATATATATATATATAATGAATAATTATTTAATCGAGTAAGCGGTCTGACAACTAAAAAACTCATTTATTAAATTACCCTATATTTCGCAACACTTTGTCGCTTCTTCTGGGGTAAAAAATGTAGAGTTAAAAAATAATAAAATTATTATTATTAATTTTATTATTTTTTAACTCTACATTTTTACCCCAGAAGAAGCGACAAAGTGTTGCGAAATATAGGGTAATTTAATAAAGGAGTTTTTTAATTGACCGCTTACCCGAATTTAACTAAATTTTTGATAATATATCACGGTCGATAATTTCTTTTCAATTATTTATATATATATATAGTATATATATATATAAAGATAATTATTTCGTGACCTTTGTATGTTTTGGTAAATTCAATTTGTTGGCGATTTAAGGTCTGGTTTTACTTCAAAATATATATATTTAAAACAGTCCTACATGTTTGGGCAAATGATGCCTTTTTCAATGAATATAAAATATAAATGACAGTATATTAATGTCATACATTTGTAGTTGCTATGGATAAAATTATTCAAAGATACATTCTAACTGAATAATAATAAATCATGCCTTAGTATTCTAAGTTGTATTCTATTTTAGAATACTAAGGAATTAAATGTAGAATGTATGTATTAATATGTATTTCTCACTATGTCTGCATCACTTATACAATTTTGACATTAATATACTGTCACTTGTAATTCTTTGATAAAGGTAATATTTACCGAAACATGTAAGAGATTATTTTGAATATATACATATCAAAGTAAAATAGACATTAAATCGTCAAATATCCAAATCCAATATATATATATATATATATATATATATATATATATATATATATATATATATATATACCATTTAGATTTCTTATGTGATTCCAGTTAATTTAATTCTTTTCTTGTTTAATAACATATGAGCAAATTGTTTAAACAAGGGATGGCTATGGATTGGTTGGAGGATTACAGTCTTTGATAGGTTCAGCCCGTTGTTGGTTCTACATGTTGATTGGATGTCAGTTTCGATTTAAATTTTTGTTTGACATAAATTAAATGTCAGTTTCGATTTGAAGTTTTATTCGATATGAATTAAATGTCGGTTTCAATAAATAATTTGACAAGTTGATTAGCTAACATAATCAATATAATTACAACTACTTCAAATCAAAACTGACATTTAATTGGCAACAACAAGCTGAACATATCAAAGACAGTGATCCTCCCAACCACGGCCAGCCTTTATCTAAATAATTTTTGCTCATATGGTACTAATCATTTCCTTAATTTCCCTTTTCATTATATGTTGTTCCCTCCCTATTATCTGTGTGTTTCTGAAATCGAAATGGTGAACGTGCTGAATTTCTGAGTAAATAAGGCAGTTTTGTTTGTTTTGGAGTATTTGTGGGCTTGTATCCTTTTGTATAGATATTGTTTAGTCTGACCTATGTAGTAATTATCGCAATATGGACATGGTATTTTATAAACGATATGTGTTTCTCGATTTTTATTTATTTTAGGTTTTAGCTACAAGAAAAGATGTTTATTTGTATTGCTAAGTTTATATGTTGTAGCTATATCATATTTTTTTAATGTATATTTGATTGTTTCTGATAACATTCCTATAAATCTAGCAATAAATATAATAGAATCCAAATGGCATGAAATTAGTCCACACACACAGCTAAATAAGAACGAATTTATTAGAGGTGTAGATTTCCTGTCTCGATAAGATGAATTTTCAATACAAAAACTCTTCTTAGAATCAAACATCTAGTATTGCCATGGACTCTCCGTTAGCCGCTCATATCGCAAGTCTAATAAAGGAACATGTGGAACAAAACATGGACTACCTTTTAAAGAAATTTGGCAACATTCACAACAAATTAAAATTCACGATTGAAGAAGAAATTAATAACAGTATTAATTTTCTTAATGTTTAGTTAACATATGACAGAGAGGGTACTATTTATACAAATTGATATAACAAACCCACAGCTTCTTATCGATATATAATTACCTACAATATTCAAAAATGATAATAAATATTCTGACTGACAGGGCAATAAAACTATCGCATGCTCAGTACAGAAAGATAACATCAAAAAAATTAAAACGATCTTAACAGATAATATCTATCTACCATAACTTATAGAATAAACAATTAAAAAAGAATCCCAATATACAACACTGCAGACGCGAATAACAATTTGAGCAATGAAACAACATATATCACGTTTCCACATGTTCAACAAATATCAGAAAAGTCAAATGTACTTTAAAAAAATTTGATATAACTACAACACATAAACTTAGCGATACAAATAAACATCTATTCTCAAAGTTCAAACTTAAAATAGAAAAAAATAGAGAAACACATATCATTTATAAAATACCATGTCGTTATTGTGAAAATTACTACATAGGGAGGACTAAACAATATATGTGCAAGAGCATGCAAACCCACAAATACTTCAAAACAGGAACTACTGCCTTATTTAGGCACAAACTTCAGCATGACCACCATTTCGATTTCTAAAACACACATATAACAGGGCGAGAACAACACACGATCTGCAATTTACCTTCATACAAAACCTAAACTTAGTTGTACAAAATTTAATATCGTTATGTAATTTCAACTAATTATATAAAAACCATACCAAGGTGACATATAAAAATATGACAGTAAAAAATGTAATATGCTATAATTTTTTATAATTATAATTGTATACCCTAGTAATAGCAAAGCGTTGCCTAATTTAGCTAGTATTTAATACAATGTGGATATTTAATTTATATGGAACGTGAATGTCAGTATGGTAGAGTAGTGTCAATTTGGGAAGACACTGACGCAGAAACCAATTTGGAACTTATAAAGAAAAGTGTACCCCAAACGAGAGAGAAAGACATAGTTCTTGCATGTATAGACAGGCCGAATAACATTGACTGTAATATTCTCCAGTTGTCTTCTAGCGTCCGTAAGGTGTCGATCGTGTTCTTTGAGTTAATTTTATTTCAAAATCAGTTGTTTGAGTTTATTTTATTACAAAATCAGTTGTTTGAGTTTATTTTATTACAAAATCAGTTGTTTTCACAACTATTTGAAATAGAAGGCCTTTATATCTGTAGGTATTACATTATTTTTCATGAATTTTTAATAGGATTTGTTGAAACATGTACTTTATTTGTTATAGATTATTATGTCTAGTTTACCGTCCACATCTGGATGTCGTGATCCAGCAGATGTTTAAATATCAGTGAAATATAACTTATGTATATGTGTAGTTATCTTTGTATTTATGTCATTAGTAACTAAGGGTATTTATGTATAATTATGTAGTAATAAAAGACGACGTGTAAACAACAAATTATTTTTACTCCGAATGGATATTCATAAATTTACAAATATAATGAATAAAATCTTGGTAAAAGAAGAAAAACTGTGATATATGTAAATGTTTAAATTATAATGAAAATAAATAATTTAACTAGAAATTGTTGGTTGTATCTCTGTTAAAAATCCCACTTGAAAATAAATAAAATAATAACGCTTTATTATTCATTCAGACAATAGAATGTGTTTATGAAATTATGTTTCATGGCAAACGAACATAATAATTGAAATATGTTGTTTCCGCTGCACATGAAATAAAAATACAAAATGTTTTACGTAAAATTCGAATTTTAAATTGCGCGCTAATTTAGACCCAGCCCGACCTATGTTTTTGAGGGCGTTAATACTCAGGTTGCGCGATTCGCTCGCGCAGATTGGTGTCTTCCCAAAGCGATTTTACTCTATTCACCGATCGTTGCCCGTATTTTTTTTTGCATAAGGTAATTAACATACTTATTGTACAATTATAGGCTTAGTAAAAATAAGAATTAATCAAAATTGGACGTAATTGATAAAAAATGTAAAAATTAACACACCTCAGAGATTTATTAAAATCTATTTCGTATACCAGTTTAGAAAAAAAAATATTTTTCTCATATTTGACATTAAATAAATTCAAGGTGAAAAATTTATTGGCGAAATTAATAATATTAATAATACTTTAAGGCGACCTGAGTATTATTTGTGAACAATTATAACTAGTACTGACGTACTTTGTTTACACAACAGTAGTTAATGTTTCAAGAAGAATATGCGAAAATAGATACAATGAATATGAAGATAATCTCAAAGTTCTGAATGACACCCTATTAAACAAAGTAAAATAAATACTTCCTGATTCCTACGACAAAGGTGAAGCTGCATGAAATATAATTATTTACGTAACAAATAAAAATATAGGAAGGGTGTAATGAATAAACCAATCCAGTTCAAAAAGTATTTCTTTGCCATCACATTACAAAATTTAAGGCATAAGAGTACCTTAAAATTACTAACATGTGTAATATTACGGCGCGGATTTATATGTGTTAGAAGGAGATCAAGTACAATTCGCGATTCGCGCCTGAGCAGTACCACAGAACATCCCTAAAGAAGAACGGTCATACAATTTTGACAAAATATTCATTGAATTATGCGACATCTGTGAATACTGACTCATATTATTTATAAAATTTAAAATATTAAATCCTAACTGTTTTTACTTAAAATTGTCAGGAATAGTAATGTCAAACGTGTACATTTGACAAATTTATATATATAGTAATTTCAATTCGTTGGCGATTTAAGGTCTGGTTTATTTTAAAATGTATTTATTTAAAACAATTCTACATGTTTCCGCAAATGATGCTTTCTTCAAGGAATATCAAGTATAAAATGCCGAAACATGTAGGATTGTTTTAAATACCTATATACATTTTAAAGTAAACCAGACCTTAAACCGCCAACGAATTGAATTTACCATAACATACAAAGGTCACGAAATAATTATATATATATATATATATATATACAACCCTACATGTTTCGGCAATACGAAAAGGCGTATTGCTGAAACATGTAGGGTTGTTTTAAATATATATACTCTGAAGTAAACCAGACCTTTAATCGCCGACTTATTAAGTTTACCTTATCATACCAAGGTCACGAAGATATTATATTTATATATATATATATATATATATATATATATATATATATATTGTTATGGGGCTAATTGTACCTTTATTCCAGCTAACTGCAAAGGGAAAGACAGAAAGTAACATAAAAATAACATATAATAGAATGGTTAAATTGGCGGACATAATTTGTAAAATTAGTATCAAAATGTAATTAAATTAATATTACGATAACTTTGTATATTTCAAATTAATTTATATTTATTTCAAAATTTACTTTTTATATATTTTTTTAAATTGTCATTTTCATAATTAAAATCATTAGCGCGAAATAAACAGATTTATCAACATTAAAATTTTGTATCGATACTAATTAGACACGCCCACTTTTTAAATGTAAAACCCTCGAATAGGTTATTTGCTTTCGACGCATAAAACATAACCCCACATCCAAAAACTCATAGCAACTATTTGAAAAATATTATTTTAATTTTGTTTTCATGTTTAAATCAATATTTCATTTATATTCAAATTATTATTACATGTAATCTAAAGTAAAATTCGAGGCTATTTCATAATTGCATACTAGGCTTTGAAAGAAATAATTGCCATCAAGGCGTCAGTAGAAATTTTTATTATGAGTGCCAGGAAAAAGTGCTACTCCAAAGTTTTAAATTTAATAAAATCTAAAATACCTGAGTTAGAATTATAAAAGTGTCCGGAAAAGAAACACATCTACATTCAAACCATTTTTGAAGGCGATAACGCCGAGGAACGACCAGTAATCGTTCATAGGCACGTTTATCTGTTATTGTTTACAGAAATCTTATTTTAATAAACTTTTACACATATTTCCTTAACAAACTCTTTTATTTATCAGTGCTCAGCTGGAGATAACTTAGTTATTTTATTATACAATTTTCTATCATACACTTATGGATAAATAGACCGACGAGGAGCCTGTGCAAAATATTACTTGGTCTCCGACACCTAGCAGCAGACACAGATATTATATGAGAAGAGCTGGTGAACTTATGTAATAGGTTTTTTAACAAACCAAGGCGCCCAACCATTAGTATAAATCCTATACTATTCAATTAATATTATTATTATTTATTTCAATCAAAACCATATACAATAATACATTATTACTTATTATTATTAAATCTCAGCATCATCAGCGTTACTTTATTTGGCGCTCGAATGTGGTGTCGTTTTCTTATTACCCCATTCGCTACTTTAATATATATATATATATATATATATATATATATATATATATATATAAAATAATAGACTTTTTATTGGTTCAGCGACCTTTTATTGAATTTTGATGTTTTATTCTACGACGTTTCGACTTTTATTATTATTCAGTCTTTTTCAAGTAACTAGAAACAAGAATTAATACAATGAAAACATGAGAACTGTGTTTGCTTTTGTGAGATTGAATTGACAATTAAATTAACAATTAAAATTAAACTTAGATTAAAGACTGAATTACCAATTAGATTAACAATTAAAGTTAAAATTTAAACTTAGATTAATAATGAGTAAGGAAAAATTAAAGTGGTTAAATCTGTATAAATGAATTGAAAATTTGAATTCAACTACAATTACAGTAAGAAACAATGAATGAACAATGAATGATAATAAAACTCACCGTTTTTATTATCATTCATTGTTCATTCATTGTTTCTTACTGTAATTGTAGTTGAATTCAAATTTTCAATTCATTTATACAGATTTAACCACTTTAATTTTTCCTTACTCATTATTAATCTAACTTTAAATTTTAACTTTAATTGTTAATTTAATTGGTAATTCAGTCTTTAATCCAATTTTAATTCTAATGGTTAATTTAATTGTTAATTCAGTCTCACAAAAGCAAACACAACTCTCACATTTTCATTGTAGTAATTCTTGTTTCTAGTTACCTTACTGTATTGTAGTTTAATTCAAATCTTCAATTCATTTATACAGATGTAAACACTTTAATTGTCCTTACTCATTATTAATCTAATTTTAAATTTCAACTTTAATTGTTAATCTAATTGGTAATTCAGTCTTTAATCTAAGTTTAATTTTAATTGTTAATTTAATTGTCAATTCAATCTCACAAAAGCAAACACAGTTCTCATGTTTTCATTGTAATAATTCTTGTTTCTAGTTACTTGAAAAAGACTGAATAATAATAAAAGTCGAAACGTCGTAGAATAAAACATCAAAATTCAATAAAAGGTCGCTAAACCAATAAAAAGTCTATTATTTTTAATATTAAGACACGGCCAATAAAATAAATAAGAAAAAAAAAAAATATATATATATATATATATATATATATATATATATATTTATAACAATTGATAAATTATTGGAGTTTTTCGGCTTTTATATGAAATATTTACAAATATCAAATTAGAATGTATGTAATTGCAGAGTAACTCCAAAAAAAAAAACTCCAATAATTTATCAATTGTTATATTTAATAAACGGCTAAGAAATTATCTAAACACTTATATATATATATATATATATATATACAGGGTCCGGCAACGAAGCGGGGACGGAAGATTACACGCGTATTTGAAAGTTAGCCAAATATTTAGTCATCGGATATCCTTCCGTACCATCAAGCGCACGTTTTAAAAATATTTCGTTTTATACAGGGTGTTCCAGATGGAAATGCCAAACTAAAGTTGCATTTTTTTAAACGGAACACCCTGTATATTAATAGATAAAATGATCCGCGCTTGAAAGCTGGTTACATCGATATAATGTTGTATTGGTCTAAAGTTGATAGTTTCTGTGTAAATAATTATTTTACTTGATAAATTGATACAGTTCAGTAGGCTATTCTGCATAAGAAAAATCAAAAGATCCGAAACCAATAGAATAGAATATTTTCTACTAGTATGCACTTTCGTTGCTACGTGAAATAAATTCTGCAACTGCCCGCGTTATACAGGGTGTTCACAATTTCGCAAACTCGAAGAAATCTCGTAATTTTTAAATGGAACACCCTGTATATTTTTAGCTCATTGAAAAGCCGTTTTACTACGCTTTCTATTGATAGCTCATTTGATGCACCTAGGATGGATCATTTGCTAATTATTTCTTTTTAGAGTTGAATTAATGAAAAATGCTTGTATTTTTAGTAGCTAATTTGCGCTTTTAAACCTTCTGTAAGATCGGATATTCAACAAATTATTCATAAATGGTCTATAACAAGAAAAAACTCCATTAAGTACGAGAAACGGTTGATTTTCACTCAGCGGTGAAAGCAAACATTAAATTAATATAAAGTAATATAGCATTTTCAATAGATGCACTGCCAATTAAGTTATCTGGTGTTAGTTTAATAAAAAATTTGCACTAATTAATTTGTATTTTAAAGAATTTTGTAAAACCAACTATTTTATGAATACCTAATATGAAACAATACATACCTAATTAGCTTAACATAAATGAAATCATGTAGGAAAGAATCAAGTACCAGTAGTATTAAAAGTTTGCACTATTTTAAATAAATACTAATTATTAACCACAACATCAAATTTAATTAACAAAAGTAGTAGCACAGTAAATAAAAATAAAGTAAATGTAAATAGTAAATGCAAATAAAGCAAAGAAAACTTTCAAATGTCCTTCCTTGTCTCTCAATACATAAATGAAGCCGCCTGGTGAAATTCTGTTGAACATGCTGTAATGTTTCTTGGCGAACATTTCTAAATGCCTCTCTTGTGCGTTACATCATATTTTCCCTTGTTGTAGGAACTTCCACATAAACTAGAGCCTTGACATATCCCCAAAAGTAGAAGTCCATGACAGTAAGATCTGAACTTCGTGGAGGTCAAGCGATTGGACCACCTCGTCCTATCCATTTGTCTTCCTTCCATCGCCCTAGAAACTCCCTAACGTTAAGGCTGTAATGAGCAGGTGCACCATCGTGTTGCAACCAGAAAATTTGTCGGGTGTCAGCATCCACATGCTCAAGTAAATTAGGCAGTTCGTTCTGCAAAAATGTCAAATACATATCGCCTGTAACGGTTTCATCGAAAAAGTACGGCCCAATGATATATGGACCAAGTATACCTCCCCAGACGTTAAGAGACCATCTATTCTGATTGTCTACATGACGTATCCAATGCGGGTTTTCTGTTGCATAATAATGCATGTTATGTTTATTTACCGCCCCATTACTTTTGAAAGTAGCCTCATCGCTAAACAAAATCTTTGTTAAAATATTTGGCATTTCTCGCATTTTATTTAACAAACCACAAAAGTCTGTTCTTTTAATGAAATCATCACCATGCAATTCCTGATTTAATTCCATATGGTACGGATAATACTTATGACTTCTTATAATTCTTCGTACGCTCCTATCTTCAATAGCTGTTACCTTTGAAATACCGTCTATACTTATATGTGGATTTTCCTGTATTGTTAATAATACGGCCAATTCGCTTTTTTCATTGATTACCGGCTTATTTATTTCTCTCTTCTTCTAGGTTACACTACCAGTTTCTGTAAATCTCCCTAATAACCTTTCAAATGCTTTCGGTCTTGGCTTTCTTTCAAGGTTTGGAAATCTTTCTGCATATACTCTACTTGCTAGGAGACAATTTCTTGTACACTCCCCAAGATTAAATATCATATTCACCATTTCTTGAATACTAAAATTAGTCATTATAGCAATTTTTTTTAAAGATTGAACGAAATACTGTGTAAAATGGAACGAAATTTTTGACAACTTGGTTATTAAGTATACAAGCTTAAAACTGACACCAGATAACTTGATCAGCAGTGAATCTATTGAAAATGCTATATTACTTTATATTAATTTAATGTTTGCTTTCACCGCTGAGTGAAAATCATCTGTTTCTCGTACTTAATGGGGTTTCTTCTTGTTATAGACCATTTATGGATAATTTGTTGAATATCCGATCTTACAGAAGGTTTAAAAGCGCAAATTAACTACTAAAAATACAAGCATTTTTCATTAATTCAAATATAAAAAGAAATAATTAGCAAATGATCCATCCTAGGTGCATCAAATGAGGTATTAATAGAAAGCGTAGTAAAAGGGCTTTTCAATGAGCTAAAAATATACAGGGTGTTTCATTTAAAAATTACGAGATTTCTTCGATTTTGCGAAATTGTGAACACCCTGTATAACGCGGGCAGTTGCAGAATTTATTTCACGTACCAACGAAGGTGCATACTAGTAGAAAATATTCTATTCTATTGATTTCGGATCTTTTGATTTTTCTTATGCAGAATAGCCTACTGAAATGTATCAATTTATCAAGTAAAATAATTATTGACACAGAAACTATCAACTTTAGACCCATACAACGTTATATCGGTGTAACCAGCTTTCAAGCACGGATCATTTTATCTATTAATATACAGGGTGTTCCATTTAAAAAAATGCAACTTTAGTCTGGCATTTCCATCTGGAACACCCTGTATAAAACAAAATATTTTTAAAACGTGCGCTTGATGGTACGGAAGGATATCCGATGACTAAATATTTGATTAATTTTCAAATACGCGTGTAATCTTCCGTCCCCGCTTCGTTGCCGGACCCTGTATATATATATATATAGACTATTAAGTATTATCGACCGTACTGTATAAGTAAAAATTAATTAACGGGTGAGCGGTCTGTCAAGTAAAAGAAACTCCATTATTTCAGTCTATATTTCATAACGGATTTGTTACTTCATCAGGAGTGTAATTGAAAGTTAAAATTCAGCACACAAGAACACTAAACATGTTAAAATTAATCAAATTTAGAACATTAAATTAAGATGATGTTTTAAATTTGATTAATTTTAACATGTTTAGTGTCGTTGTGTGCTGAATTTTAACTCTCAATTACACTCCTGATGAAGTAACAAATCCGTTATGAAATATAGAGTGAAATAAAGGAGTTTTGTTTTACTTGACAGACCGCTCACCCGTTAATTAATTTTTACTTATATATATATATATATATTATAATAAAAATGTAAATTGATTTATTGAAGACACTAGCTTTAATTCGTTACATTTCTGTTATTGGGATTTCTTAGAAGGTTGGAAGGCTATTATATTTGTATTGTTTTCTTAATTTAGAGTGTCAAATCTATAATTAAATTTCAAAAGTATATGACTTTCTTATATTTACCAAAATTATAGAACTATGTAAATCTAGTTAATTTTGTATACTATTGTTAATGTTTGGTAATATCAAGGGTTATGTGTGAAGGAAAATTTAATTGTAAACCAATAAGTTCATAATATTAATTAAGAATCAAAATTATAGTATATACTCGTATGTCAAATATTTTGGAAAATTATGTATAACTAAAGCGACCAATGAGCTTCAAAAACAGAAAAAGCTGTTAGGTTGCCATAGTGAGTTATTGAAAACAATTAGAGAGAAGAATTTTTGCACTTGAATTAATGGAATGTGTTTTGGATAAAACGATTTTTTTTTTAAATATAAAAACAAGTATAATTTATATTACCAAGATTTGAACTGTTTTCATCTTATACTCCGCTATCAATTAATGAGCCACAAAAAAATGTGTACCAGCTTTAGATAAATATTGGGAAACATTACAAGGCCTTATATTACCAGGATTGTGACCGTAAATTAGAAAAGCAGAATTTAGAAAAGTTGTATACCTTTGAATAATCGGGTGATCCTAACCTACGAGATCTGCCAGGATTGTGACCGTTGTTCCTGAAGTTAAAATATACCAGCCGTACGTCAGGGAAGCAAGACTTAATTCCAGAAACTAGACGGATAATTGTGATAGAATATTGAGCTAAGTTTTTATTATTTGCATTTTTTTTAAGTAAACAGATACATTTACTTACCGAAGGTATATAAAGATTCCTTTAATGACCATTTTGTTTAAAACATTGTAAGTAAGGAAGTTTTATATAAAAATTCATTTATTCAGCAATTTGATTTATCAGAATCTATTTGTTTATGTAGCCTAGTATTTGTCTCATTTCCGTAGATTCAATTTTTCACCTATAAGAAATTCCACATAACCATCAAATTTTATAATTAAGTTTTCAATAAAAATAAAAATTGTTAATCTATTGTTTATTCCGAATGTTTTCTTAAATATTACCTAATATGATGTATCTAATTAAATATTCACTTATAAAGATAAGATTTTTCTTTTAATAAACGGAATTTAAGAACCAAGACAAGTCGTTTGAATTCAATTAGTTTATCATATTAATACTGAGCTAACATACCTTTTAATTTCTTTGTCAGACAGAATCTTCACGACCCTGGAGATATTAGAGAACTCATGTTCGTTGTTTCTCCAAATTATATTAAATATCACACTTTCTTTTAAGACAAAGTACTATTTGGTTGAAGAGGTTATGATTGTAAGCTGCAAACGTTTATATTCAGTTATTGGACCTGCGCAGAAGTATATCAGAATGCGGCGGTAAAAATTCGAGTTTTAAATTCATTTTACTGCTTTAAAGTATATTATTTTGTCCTTAAAAACACTTTTTAGTAAACGTTTGTGTCAAAGATTTTAATATTTTGGCGGTCCAACGTAGGGCTGCTAAATAATATTATATTTTGGCACTCCAGCGTTTGACGTTAAAAATATATGGTTATAATATATATATATATATATATATATATATATATATATATATATATATATATGATAATTATTTCGTGACTTTTGGTCGTGGTTTTCCTTCTCGTTTAAGGCGAATGCCGACAGCTTAACATCTTAAGTCGCTCCACGGACGCATACATAATAATAACTCATGTCTTGCGTTTCCCTGTTTTTGTTGTCTATCTATTTTAGAATACTAAGGCATGATTTATTATTATTCAATTGGAATGTATCTTTGATTAATTTTATCCATAGCAACTACAAATGTATGACATTAATATACTGTCATTTATATTTTATATTCCTTGAAAAAGGCATCATTAGCCGAAACATGTAGGATTGTTTTAAATATATATATTTTGAAGTAAAACCAGACCTTAAATCGCCAACAAATTGAATTTACTATATATATATATATATATATATATATATATATATATATATATATATATATATACTAATGTGCTGTGACGGTTGTAATATAAAAAAAAATATATTGTTTAAGAAAGAAACTATAGGATTAATATGAATATCAATATAATCAATTGCAGTTAAGTTGCAATATTCAATAGACCTCTTGTTATTCTCTTAAATTGAAGTATACTTGTTTGCCTATCTGAAAGGCTTTGCCTATTTTTAACCTTGTACGATTAATACTGGAAACAGATAGGTTAATTTTCAAAGAAATGTATTTTAAATCTCTTTAAATATAGTTGTGAATAAAACATATAGAGGGAGAGGTTTTGAATATTACATATGTTGCATGAGTGTGATACAATTTAAAAGTAATCGTTTACAAACGAAGTATACATAACCTCAACAGGTGTACATGTGTTTATTATTTATTGTTTCTTTCTTCTGTGGGCTCAAAATTATATGTATAAATGTCCAGCTTTTAAGAACATAGAGAATCTTGTGTTGTGCATCTTAAATACACTTTAATAGTGGGATCGGTGACTCACATAGACATACATATGGAAATTGTTTATGACCAACATAATAAATGATGGTGATTTTGTCTAAATAATAAGGATAATTCTACAAAAATGAAACGAGTAAGTACAGGAATAAAGTAAATGCTTTAATGGATGATATTGTTTCACAAATGTATGGTTAAATTAATAAATGTGACAAATTTTACTTTAATTCTTAACAAACATAGATGCTACTATTTAAAATTTAATGGATTAAAATATAGAAAACAAAGAATTGAGAACTGAGAAAAACGCAAGTTGAACTGTATTCTTCGTAACTTAAATTACGTAATACTTAAAACTAAAAGTACCCATTAGGTATATTCATTTTTTAAAAAAACATTAATAAAAGTTTTACTACCTGAAATTAATTAATATAATTTTCTCAAAATTTCAGAGGAGATTTCAAAATACTTAAGTGACAATAGATGAGGCAGGCTCTTCCAGAAAATCTTCTGGTTTCCACAAATGCAGGATACAAGTTTTGCGGGTGGTTGAATGGCGTCACCTCTATAGTTCGGGTCTCGTAAGATGCTGTCCCCGGTGAAATGAAATTTCCGTTTTGTCAGGAACTGGTTGAAGTATCGATTCCCAAAAGGCGTTAAAATGTTGCTGGATATTCTGGTAATATTTTAATATGTGTGTTGTATAGTTTTCTATTTAATTTACCACTTTTTTTTTTATTTTCAGACGGAGCACTTAATTAAACGTCGGCGTGGTTTTCGGAGAATTTCAACTTAATTACGCCCACTATCTTTTGTTTTTAATCCTCGTTTCTTATTCGTTCAATTAGTATTTGTTAATTTAACCTCGTTACTTTTTTTAATGAAAATGACAATTTAATTATTTTAACCAAATGGCTACTTTACAAAAATTATATACATTGTTCTTGTGAATAAATAATAATTATTTGTACATACAAGTCTTATTTCTATGCTGATTTATAGTCGAGATATTTCCAACGGTTATTAATTTGAAAATGTACAGCTTTCTCTAAAGTATATGTCACTGATAATCGATCAATTAAGTTGAAATGTTTTCGGTAATTCATGATATATAAATAAAATGACTTAGGCAAAAGAAAAGACAAACATAAATGATAATGCAAATTAATTTCTAACAATTAAAACGCGAAATCAACTTTATTGATTTAACAGATGAAGAATTCAGTTCAAAAAATTATCTTAATTTCTAATTTTTGCATCCTAACTAATAATCTGTATTTTAACTAAACTAGGGATTTTTATGTGTGTAGGCTTGACCTACCTCAATATATATATATATATATATATATATATATATATATATATATATATATATATATATAGTAAATTCAATCAGTTGGCGATTTAAAGTCTGGCTTTACTTTAAAGTATATATATTTAAAACAACCCTACATGTTTCGGCAATGTGCCTTTATCAAGGATATAAAATATAAATGACGAATGTCATTTATATTTTATATCCTTGATAAAGTCATACCAAGGTCACGAAAATATTATATTTATGTATATATATATATATATATATATATATATATATATATATATATATATATGTATATATATTGTTGTGAGTCAATTTTCTTAGTTAATTAATTCTTTTCTAATAAGAAATGGGTTTCAAGAATGTTATATCTTGAATGTTCAGATTTGTGAAGTATTACTTTATAGTAAGAATTTAGTAATTGTGATATGAGTTCATAATTGGTTTTGAAATCATGATATCATATAATATTGTATGTTATATTTAATTTATGGTTATGTTTTGCTTATTAGTAAATTTACTTCAACTTATTTTCGCGAGGATTTTGGATTTTTAAAAACCAACTATGTTCTATCTTTCTTTTGAGCAAATATCTGTAAATATTGTTATTTGTTAGACTTATGTGAACTTCTTTTACAAGATTTGTAATTGAGATTACGTGGGTGGATTTTCTTATAATATTATCTTTTATATTATTTTAGAAACCTTTGTATAAATTTCTTAGAATATCTGATTTATACTTTTACAAAATTTCTGATGGGAGTCTTGACGACGAAAAACATTATTATTGATATTATTTTTCTGACGGATATAAAAAGATTTTTATCTGCATGTAATAAATTTAGTTTTATCATTATTCCGATTATATACCGTATATAAAATGTTTATGGACATTCATTGTACATAAAGAAGTGATATAATAAGTACTCTGGATGTATTATCCATATAAGGAAAACATAGATATACATGTGATTACTGAAGAATAGATTTATATGAAAGGAACGCTCTTAAAGAAGAAATCATATTTCCTTTGAATTATTTTGGTATAAGAACATCTCTTCAGGAACTTAGACTGAACATAACCTGGTGGGAGATTCTGCAAAATTGTATCATAAGCATCGCAGCGACTAGGATAGTATCCAGTAGTTTGAATTAAGCAATTGACAGCCAATCTTGATGTTATAATTGGAAACATTCCTGAGAACTTCATCCAAAGAATATAATGAAATTTTGAATTACAAAATTTAACGTATTTATCAGGTATTTAAGTGAAATTGTAATATATAAATTTGTTAAAGATATACCATTACTCGAAGTCACTTATCTATATAACATTTACTCACGTCATCTCAAACGTCATTTTACTTTGCTTTTAAATGTCTGATTTGGTAATTATATTTGGAAATTTTTAAGCTTAGTCAATTTAGAACTTGACATACGGACAAGTTTTCTAGAATTTGTATAGGCAATCCATTTCCTATTATTAAACGAATTACACAATATCATATTATATTACGTACATAATTTTGTTTTTTTTAAATGTCTCATTGAATTCTTTTTATTTATATCTTGTGACAATCAATATAACATTATTTAAATATATTTCTTGACATAAATTTGACTTTTCTGTTTTTATTTCATGTATTAGTAGATGTCTGTCTGTGTATCGAGAACTCGCTTCGAGACCCTTGAGATTGAGTAGTTTTCAGGCTTAATAAATATATTTATTTCTTATATTTAATATTATTGCATTATTGTCATCAGAACGTGAGGCTTTTCTCTGCTCAGCTCCTTCACATTATAACATTTGGCGCCAGCAACGTGGGACAAAGTTTATAGATACTCAGACAGTGCTTACAAGGTACATGAAATAAAAAGGAGTAATATATCAGTTTATAAAAATAAATAAGGAACGTAGACATTTTAAAAAGTGTATAATAAAGATTTAGCTATATTTAATGTTATGGTTCATGTAGCACCCATAAATCAGCTTCTGAATTAGAGGAACAGATAGGACAATACTTATAACTAATTACAAAAAGGGTGAAATTGACGAATTTTGTTTGTAAAATTAGTATCAACATGTAAATAAATTAATACAACGAAAACAGTAATACAAATCAATTTATTTTTACTTTTATAACTTATTTTTATATTTCTAATTCAAATTTCATAATTCAAATTATTCGCGCGAAAATAACGGTATCTAATTTATCTACATTGAAGTATTGTATTGATACCGATTACACACGCCCTCTTTTAAAATTTAGATTGAACACAAATGAATACATCTAGAAATTCATAACAACAACATAACCTGCATTCACCCGAAGACAAACCGTATTTGAAAATTATTAATAAAATGTTATGATTAAGTTAAGAATGTAATATCAATTAAAATATAAACACAAAGCGATGTTGGGATAATTAAATTTCGAGGCTATTTGTATACATTAAAATAGGCGGTGAGAATAAAAGAATAACGAGGGACGCGGAGATATATTGAATTTTACAACCGATGGCGGTATTTTTTTTACGTAATGTCCAAGTTTTAATTTCAAATATTTTAACAAACCTTTAAAATACAACATCCAAAGTGCACAAAATAGAAGCATAATTAAACGGCCAACCTGCTGACGTATAAGCGAGTCTGCTATCATCGAAGATACACCGACAATCGTCCATAGCATCATCACCAGTGTTCCAGCGGTGAAGCGTGGGTCAATTGGGAGAACTATCAGAGGCAACCCGAGACCAAGTTTTAGTACACCGGACTTGGAAATACATAGCTACGAGCCCAGCCAGATCCAACGCCGTATATCCAGTGAAACACAGGTTCTTGACGTCCAACTTATTCTATCAATACGTATTAAAATCACATTATAATAAGCCAATTCAGAATAAGAGAATCTAACTTGCTTTAACTTCGATTTTTAATATTTAAACATCGTTTTTACTAAGATTTATTGCTATAAGTATAGTTTACCATGTAAAATAAGTCAGTGGTACTCACCAGATTCATATAAGCAATACATTTATTTGTTAGGTAACGTAGTTTTATCCACAAATATATTATTCAATACAACATATTAGATTCACGTAGGTTAAGTTCATTATTTTTACTATAAACACTAGTTCATATCATATGTTTGTTACATATTTCTATTTTTAGCTCAATATATTTTTTTAATCATTTCATACTGTCGTATTATTTGTTAACGTTTAATTGATGAGTTTAGCATTTTATTTATACCAAATTACCAAAAAGGAGATAGTTCAAGACCGACTTAGAACCCTGAAAGGAGTAATTATTTTATTTACTTAATTATCTTGCTCTTCGACTGCAGTTAGTGCCTATTTATGTGTACAGAGGACGCAGTTTAATAATTGTGATTAATTAATCACTGGCGCTCAATATAAGTTAACTATTAAAACACAATCACACCACAGCTTGCATTTTATCAATATATATATATATATATCAATTACAGAACAATTTATACTATATTTCTTATCTATAACTTAATTAACAACTTTTACAACTATTATATATATATTAATTCATACTATCAATAATGGAAACTCGTTCCCGTTCTGGATCAAGAATGGAGATAACAAATGATAGACAGGGAAAAGGAGAAGGAGAGAGTTCTACTAATCCAGAAACGCAAGCTGCACAAGAAGAAACGCCAGTAGACCAGATGAGGGTCATGTTTGAAGTTATGATGGAAAAATTTGATCAAAATCAGTTGGAAATGAAGAGGATGAGTGAAGAAAATCAACAAGTTATGAAGGAGGGAATAAGGATAATGAAGGATGAAAATCAACAAGCTATGAAAAATCAAACCGAGGGAATAAATATTATGAATGAGAGGATAGAACAAAATCAACAAATACTGAAGGAAGAAATGAAAAAATGAATGAGAAGATGGAACAGAATATTAACACTAAATTAGAAGATACTATTAATTTACAAAATAGGCAATGGGGATTACTCTTAAAGGACACTGAGGAACGTGTACAGACAAATGTAGAGGAAAAATTATCTCTACAAAAGGAAGAATTTAGAACTTTAATTGACAATAATAAAGTTAATCTGGAGGAGCAGATGAGTATTCATCAAGAGAAATGTTCGCAAAACTATAATACAGCTAATCAAAGGTCAATGGAGTACGAAGACATTTACAATAAAGAGATCGACGCGATGAAGAATAATTTACAGGATCTGATGAAGGACCAGTGTAGCAACAAAGATATCATCGATACCGAAATAAGAAGTATAAGGGATGCCATTAATCAAAAATTAGTATTAACAAACCATCAATCTTATGGACTACCGCAGCTGAGAGTTGAAAATTTAATTACATTTAATGGTGATAATAACTTAGATCACCCGATGTCTTATTTAACTTCCATAGTAAGGTATCTAGAAGATATTCCAGATCAGAAACAGCGCATGTGTATACTGAGAGCTACTCTGAGGAATAGTGCATTAGATTGGTTTATGCGAATAGAAGAACATTATTCTGATCTTAACAAATTCGTAGACCTTTTCAACAAGAATTTCTGGGACGAAACTCAGCAGAATCGTGCCAAGATTCGCTTACTTACCGGGAAGTATAGAATGGGATCAACATCACGAGAGGCATACGCTTCTAAGATTTATAACTGTTGTAAATATGTTCCTGATTTGGATGAGGCTTCAATAGCGCGTCAGCTTTTGAATCACTTTATTCATACGGATACGCACGCGATTATTTGCCAGAGGTTGAATGATATGGATTCATTGATGGACATACTTAGGAGGTTGGATGATTATTCCGAGAATAATCACAATTTAGGTGGGAATCACAATTTTAGAAGTATGTGTAATAGAAATTATAACACTAATAATCCCATTAGTATGAACCGAACGTATAATCGATCTGATCTTTATAATAATCAGTAGAGCTGAGGATGTTTGCGGTATAACCATGGTTATATCATGTAACCATAGTAATTTACTATGGTTACATGATATAACCATGGTTATACCGCAAACATCCTCAGCTCTAATAATCAGTCTAACAATCATCATTTGGATAATTTTCGGCATAATAATAATAATAGAGCACCATTTAATATTAATAACAGGAATTATAACACACGTCCCCAAAATATATTCAGGAATGATTTTCGTCAAAATTCTAGTTTTCCTCAACCGTCCAATAATAGATCTTATAATAATTATCATAATAATTTTAATCGTTCTTCCTATAACAATAATAATTTCGGTAATAATTCAAGGAACAACCATTTTTCAAGAAGAACTAAGAATAATGTTAATTATAATTCAAGAGGACGTGGTCATATAAACAATTTTTAGCGTAGACATAGATCCTTATCTGCGACTATTCCAGAATCCGATTATACCCAAAAAAAAACTCCGATGAAAAAAACCGGACTTATACGAAAATCCGAGACCCAGTACCAGCGCGACAAACGACTAAATATATTCGACTGTAGCATACCTTATAAATTTAACAATATATCTTTCTACCAAAACCCCGAAGAGTTTATTGCTATAAACGATAATGAAAATAAAATATTAGATACGTATAATTTACCCATTATTAATATTAAATTAGATGAAGGCATTATCAATTGTTTGATAGATACTGGTGCAGAAATATCGTTGTTACAGGAGTACAAGGTCAAATTAATAAATAATTATAAGGACAAAATCATCAAAATTAAAGGCACTGATATAGTCGCCGCAAATAAGAAACGGATAGCATCAATTAATCAGAGAATTACTACGGATATTATTATTATTAAACATATATATATATATATATATATATATATATATATATAATAACTTCGTGACCTTGGTATGATATGGTAAACCTAATCAGTAGGCGATTAAAGGTCTGTATATTACTTCAAAGTATATGTATTTAAAAAACTCTACATGTTTCGGCTGTATACGCCTTTTTCAAGAGAATACAAAATATGATTCATATTTTGTATTCTCTTGAAAAAGGCGTATACAGCCGAAACATGTAGAGTTTTTTAAATACATATACTTTGAAGTAATATACAGACCTTTAATCGCCCACTGATTAGGTTTACTATATATATATATATATATATATATATATATATATATATAATACCTTTTTATATGATAGGGAAACTTCAATACGACGCTATAATAGGAATTGATAATATTAAAACTTTAGGTATGGTAATGGATTTCGTGGAAGGTAAGATTTTTATTAAAGACAATGTAATTAATTTAGTTAAAAAATTAACTGAGGAGGAAAAAATAGATTATTTTAAATATAAAGAAGATAAGTTAAATGAAGAGATTAATAATGTTATGAATAGGATTAATATGGTTAAGAAGAAGGAAATTGCTTGTGGTATTATGGAAGATGGTTTAAATAATGAATATATTAATATAAATGATGATTATAATGGAGTGGATAATAGGTTGGCAGGTTTAGAAGTGAATAATTATGAAGAGGATTATGTTTTGGAAGTGAGAGAAGAAGTGAAAGTTGGTAATACAGTTAATAATATAGAAGAGATAGAAGAATTAATAAAAATGCAAAAGATTAAAGACGAACATGTTTCCCTTAAATTGATTGATATTTTATACAAAAACTTGCAGTTAATAAATAATGATGTTGTGTTTGCTAAAAACTATGAACATGTAATTAGAATTGATAAAGAAGATCCATTAGCTAGTAAAAACTATCCGATTCCCTATTATTACCAGGATAGAATAAACAAGGAATTGAAACGTTTAGAAGATACTGGTATAATAGAAAGATCTAACACGTATTTTATAAATCCAATTGTTATAGTGAAGAAGAAAGATGATTCTTTGAGAATATGCTTAGATGCACGGGCCTTGAACCTTAGAATCACACCGGAGTTTGAAATGCCTCAAAATATTGATGTCCTTCTTACGAAATGTGGTAATAAGAAAATATATAGTAAATTAGACTTGAAAAACGCCTTTTGGCTAATCAACTTAGAAAAGAATTCACGTAAATATTGTGGTTTCATTATAAACGGAGTGGTTTATCAATTTCGTGTTTGCCCGTTTGGTTTAAAAACTTCACCCGCCGCTTTAATAAGATTTTTACATCAAATATTAGATAAGTACGAGGACTTTGCTTTACATTACCTTGATGATATTATTATCTTTTCTAACAGTATACAGGACCATTTTCAACATCTGACGATTATCTTAAATACCTTAAGAGAGGAAGGAATGAAATTAAATTTAGGTAAATATCAATTTTTCAGAGAGGAAGTGAATTATTTGGGTTATATTATTAATGAAAAGAATGTATTATTGGATCCTCAACGTTTAGATGAGATCAGGAATTTCCCTCGTCCGAAGAATTTAAGAACCTTGAGAGGATTTCTTGGTATTTTAAATGATTATAGGAAATTTGTGTCCAATTATAGCCAACAAACTTTACCTTTGTTGAATTTACTAAAGAAAGCTGTTAAATGGAATTGGTCGTCAGAGTGCGAAACGTGTTTTATAAAGTTAAAGGAGAATTTCGTGGACAACCTTAAGTTACATCATCCCGATTTTAATTTACCTTTCATTGTGCGTACGGACGCGTCACATCAGACTATAGCCGCAGAATTGGTACAAGTTAAGAAGGATCAAGAAATACCAATTTATTTTATTTCTAGAACTCTGAAACCATGTGAGATCAGATATACAATTTCTGAAAAGGAGATGTTAGCGATTGTGTTTGCCCTAACGAAATTGAAATATTATGTGATTGGTAAGAAGTTTACGTTAGAGACAGATCACAAGGCTCTTATAAACATCATGAGTACTAAACTTAATAACAACCGAATTTATAGATGGACTCTTCTTATTCAAGCTTACGAGATAGATATCAGATATAGATATAATCACTGCGAATGTTTTAAAAAGGAAGGATGGTGATGTTAAGAAACAGAACATTATGATTAATCTGGTAGAATTACAGAAACACGGTATTTTCTCTTTTACGCAAATTAGACAAGTACAATCATCACAGGAATTTTTACAAATTAAAGAGTTGTTAAAGGAAGTTGAAAATTACAAGGGGATGAAAATTAAAGACGGATTTTTACTTAAGTTAATTGGCAAAAATGAAGTTTATGTTTTGAATGAGTATCATACAAGGATAATTGCTCATTATTTGCATAATAGGTATATTCACATAGGAGCACGGAAATGTTGGCTTATGTTTCGTGAGGCTTTTTATTGTATTAATGACGAGCGTATTATTAAAAGTGTGATAAGGAATTGTCAGGTTTGCGAATTAGCGAAGGATAAGAATATTACTCATAAAAATATTAGTCATAATATTATCTCTTATGATAAACTCGATCCAATTTCCATAGATTTCTTATCGAACCTAATTCCAAGTACTAAAGGATATAAGAACATACTGGTAATTTGTGACATCTTTTCTAAATTTGTGAAATTAATTCCAACACAACGTTGTAATACAGAATCTGTGCTACAAGCTTTACAGAGTATTTTATGCAATATGGTATTCCCAGAGCTATACTGTCAGATCATGCCACGTATTTTACGAATGAAAGGTATCAAGATTTTCTACATAGTTATAATGTAAAGACATATTATACTTCTATTAGGTATCCTCAAGGTAATCCTACTGAGAGATATATTCGAGAAACTCTCAAGTACTTAAGGATTTTATTAAATGATAAACATAATAGATGGGCTAAACATTTACGTCAAATTGAATTCGTCATGAATAACATGCCAAGCTCTGTTCATAATCACTCTCCTATAACAGTTTTTACCGGAGAACTTCCAGGAAGACCATGGGACAATAAGGAACTTTTTGACTTTTCAGAACGTTTACAGGATGTTAGAGATAGACTTAGGAAAAGAAAAGATAAGTGGGAACGCAATAGGATGCTAGTACAACGGAAGTACAAAACTTACCAAATAGGTGATTATGTTATAGTTAAGAGATTGCGAGTAACTGACCGTAAGAATAAGATCATGGCAAAGTTATTGAGACCATATCAAGGTCCTTATAAAATTAATCGTATTTTTGGCAATAATACATATGAATTAATCGAAGTTGATACTAATTTTATTAAGGGTAGATACCACATTTCAATGCTACAGGACCATTTAGAAAAGGAGGATTGAATTTTATACCAGCATCATATATATTACGAAAATAATTCCAATTTATAATTTTATTTACTATAATAATGCATGTAAGTTATTTACATACTTTAAATGAATGAATTTATATACACATGGGTTAATAAGAATAGGGGTAAGATATGTATATGACAGTTGGGTATGTTACAGTTCGAAAAAAAAATATATTTATATACGACAATTTTATTTTAATAAACAATGACTAGTTAATATTATATTTGAAAAATTTTCTTATAATTTAAACATAAAAATTATGTTCCGATTTAATTATGTAACTTTGATACATTTTGTTCTATGGCAATAGTTTCCATTATATGCAGTTTTTATTAAGTACTGCTTCAACGTTTAAAGTTTAAGTTTGTTTAGTTTCATCACATATATTGAACAATTATTTTCAGAATTACAAGACCAGTATTTTAATTGATTATTACAAGATACAATCTTCGTTTTTATTTTTTATTTTTATATACCTTCTATTATTGTATTTAATTTTCCGAAAAAATTCCGACTTCATCGAATTTGTTTCGTTAACAATGGGGATGTTGTTGTGAGTCAATTTTCTTAATTAATTAATTCTTTTCTAATAAGATATCGGTTTCAAGAATGTTATATCTTGAATGTTCAGATTTGTGAAGTATTACTTTATAGTAAGAATTTAGTCATTTTGATATGGGTTCATAATTGGTTTTGAAATCATGATATCATATAATATTGTATGTTATATTTAATTTATGGTTATGTTTTGCTTATTAGTAAATTTACTTCAACTTATTTTCGCGAGGATTTTGGATTTTTAAAAACCAACTATGTTCTATCTTTCTTTTGAGCAAATATCTGTAAGTATTGTTATTTGTTAGACTTATGTGAACTTCTTTTACAAGATTTGTAATTGAGATTACGTGGGTGGATTTTTTTATAATATTATCTTTTATATTATTTTAAAAACCGTTGTATAAATTTCTTAGAATATCTGATTTATACTTTTACAAAATTTCTGATGGGAATCTTGACGACGAAAAACATTATTATTGATATTATTTTTCTGACGGATATAAAAAGATTTTTAACTGCATGTAATAAATTTAGTTTTATCATTATTCCGATTATATACCGTATATAATATGTTTATGGACATTCATTGTACATAAAGAAGTGATATAATAAGTACTCTGGATGTATTATCCATATAAGGAAAACATAGATATACATGTGATTACTGAAGAATATATTTATATGAAAGGAACGCTCTTAAAAAAGAAATCATATTTCCTTTGAATTATTTTGGTATAAGAACATCTCTTCAGGAACTTAGACTGAACATAACCTGATGGGAGATTCTGCAAAATTGTATCATAAGCATCGCAGCGACTAGGATAGTATCCAGTAGTTTGAATTAAGCAATTGACAGCCAATCTTGATGTTATAATTGGAAACATTCCTGAGAACTTCATCCAAAGAATATAATGAAATTTTGAATTACAAAATTTAACGTATTTATCAGGTATTTAAGTGAAATTGTAATATATAAATTTGTTAAAGATATAACATTACTCGAAGTCACTTATCTATATAACATTTACTCACGTCATCTCAAACGTCATTTTACTTTGCTTTTAAATGTCAGATTTGGTAATTATATTTGGAAATTTTTAAACTTAGTCAATTTAGAACTTGACATACGCACAAGTTTTCTAGAATTTGTATAGGCAATCCATTTCCTATTATTAAACGAATGTTAGCACAATATCATATTATATTACGTACATAATTTTGTTTTTTTTAAATGTCTCATTGAATTTTTTTTATTTATATCTTGTGATAATCAATATAACATTATTTAAATATATTTCTTGACATAAATTTGACTTTTCTGTTTTTATTTCATGTATTAGTAGATGTCTGTCTGTGTATCGAGAACTCGCTTCGAGACCCTTGAGATTGAGTAGTTTTCAGGCTTAATAAATATATTTATTTCTTATATTTAATATTATTGCATTATTGTCATCAGAACGTGAGGTTTTTCTCTGCTCAGCTCCTTCACATTATAACAATATATATATATATATATATATTGTGGTGGGGCATACCCATTTACATGAGAAGATAGAATTTTGTCGGAACTGTATATTTCACATGTCAAATCAATGAAGTTAATTCCGCGTATTTATTGCTTAAATAAGAATCATGTATTTTATTATTTTCTTTAAGTCACTTGCTTTAGTCATTTTCATCAATATTATTGTATTACCGAAGTTTTTTAACTTGATTGATTGAATATTTTATAGACATATACTTTGGATATAGCTGTACTTATTTGAATTGTTTACGGCGGGAAATATCCCAACTTAGTACAGGCATCTATCGAAAGATTGTACATATCAAAGATAGTTTTTTGTATCACAAAATTAAATTTATAATTTTTATAAAATACCAAAACGATTTGTCGTAGTAAATTACTTCATTTATATAAATTTAATATTAGAGTAAAAAGTACAAACAAGAATCACGAATAAGAAGCCTGGATAAAAACAATTGCGAGTTTAGCGTGGTGGTTGAATTTAATTTTGCACGCGTCGACATATTGTAAAAAGTGTTCCAAGAATTTAGTGAAACATTATTATTAAAAATTTAAAAAAAGGTATATAACCCCTTACCACAATTATTAGTCGTATCCTAAATACGTATTTCGACAACTAAGTTGTCATCATCAGTAGGTAAAAACTACTAATTAAAAGTCGCACATGGGGCACAGTAAAGTAAGAAAAAACGCTTCCGCACAACTACTATACACTGCATCCCTGTAAAGACTAAATTAACATGCCAATCTAAAACTACGAGACAAACACTTGCCTCTTAAGGAAAAGGTCTAAACATGTGTTAAATTGTCGAACAAAGGAACGGCAGACATTCATCTCTAAGGGGGGCGACACTAAATTCGATTTTTAAAAACTACGATGACCCACTATTAAACTTAAATGAAACACCTTATATTTTTTCACAAAACAATAGTATATTTAACTATATGTATATTTCATGTGCATTGCACATATCAGTAGTTATTATTTAAACGTATTATCTCGAGCACATGCATAGTAAAAACATCTATTTTGGGTAGGGGTGTAAAAATTTTTTCAATTACAAATGGTTAAAAAGTATGGTCGTATATTGCAAAAACTGAACTCTATTAAAATTCCGAGAAGGACAAAATTGGGAAGGGCCGTTACATACGAAAAGACAAGACATCTGACTGTGTTGTGTTATATTAAATAACAATCAAGTAACGTGAAAAGGATCTATGAATTATTAGACATTGTAGGTATACAATTTAAAGCCAATTATAAATAGGTGACATGTCATTGTTAAGGAGTTAAGCACTTTTAATATAATGTATAGAATTAACGGTTGGCTCTAGGTGAAACATGATTAATAATTTACTAAACAAAACACCCGGTACATTTGTTCCACAAAACGCGAAACAATTTACATTTTGTGAAACAAACACACCAAGTGCTTCATTCAGCAAACCATTGTTAAGGAGGTAATGTTTGTATCTTTTCACGTGTATGGGCTCCCACATGTCTAAATTTCTGCTGTTACCCCCCCACCCACTTATGGTAATAAAAATGTGAATAGACAGCTGAACGGTATTGGAGATTTATCGCTATTCAAGGAGGTATGTTTATTTTTCGCGATAAATATACTTTCATAAGCATCAAGTTCGTGGGGTTTATTAATTCCTTTGATCAACTTCAAACTTGTAATCGGTACATTGTGCAGTGTGCTCAAAGCGTGATTTGCGACATTTGATTTATCCGGTCTATTGTATTTGATATGTGATATGTGTTCTTTAAAACGGGTTATTATAGGTCGTTTAGTTTGGCCTATATATTTCAAATTACAATTCGCGCAACTAATTTCCTATATCCTTGATTTCGAATTGGAATTAATTCTATCTTTAGTATTCCCTAGCAGACTTTTGATGGTGTTTTCGGACCGAAAGGCTACCTGGAGACCTCTTTCTTTCACAACTTTATTAATGTTTTTCGTGACAGGGTGGTATGGTAGACATATTGCAGTGGAATTTACTTTGAAATTGCTTATTAATTTTTTATTCACACTACAGCTTATATTGCCGGCTAATCAGTCTAGTAGAATCCACGAACTGCCATCTCATGAATCGTTCCTTGCGGATCAGGTTTAGATTTCGTTTTCCAAAATAAAACCATAAACACAAATAAAACACGAATCAGTTCCTTTATGTTGGTGTAATTAAAAATAAAAATAAAAAAAATCCCTCTACAAAGTGTATAGGGTGCTAAAGCATCATCAAACAGTAGCAATGGAGGAAACACTCTTTGTGAATAATGACTCGCACACAGAGAAAAACCTCTTATGAATCTCGATCAAACATAAAACTAATAAATACTAGTGAAATCTGTCAAGTTTAACCTCTAATGTGACCCCTTCAAACAAATATCAAAAACAAATAAGTTTTCAAAACTCACGAAAATTGAAATTTTGTCATGCGCCAAAATAACATAACAAGGTCAAACCCCACTACAGAAACTCCAACCTTGAATTCAAAATGTTCTCGAAATATTATTTTAAGAAAAAAAAAACTTCCCTTACAAAAAACATGACAACTTTCGCTAATATCCATATACTACTTTCAAATATAAATTATTACAATAAATACATGAAATTATAATAATGAAAATAATCATGATATCAAATATATAAACAAAATAATTTTTTATCAACTTACATAGATCTGTGTGCGATTTTATAAAATACACGAGAGATATCTTTTTCACAAAATTTCAAATAAACATAAAACACTCGCATAAATCGAATTAAGATTAACTTGCACCTTACACTAAATGCAAAAACAAAATACAACCCGAATTTATACAACAAAGAATAAAATTGATTATTTTATCCTTTAATAAACCGAACACTTTAGCAGTCAAGATATCTCTAAATCAAAATGAAATTTCCATATCCGCTTGTCCATTCCCACTATCTATAAAATCAAAATCTATACAGACAACACATTTTAACAAATACAATATCCGAAAAAGCGGCAAGTTCAATCCTTTGGACAACCTATATATACAAGGGCTAATCATAATTTCATACATTATAAAATTTATTTTATTTATAAAATAATATATATATATATATATAACGATCCCCGTCTGAAATAAATAAACATACAACTGAGATAGCTAATTTTTTTTTAAAATGTCCCTATTACTGAGTTCGATATAGTTCAATCATTTTCCTTACTTGTCCAAGGAAAATCCATAACAATATGTACTTTTTCTCTTGGTTACTTTGGGATATCAAACTCGTGGATTCGCGGATTGTATTTTTTATTTTTGTTTTTCTAATTAATTTGTTGATTATTTCTATGTCAAAGCCATTGTATGTCGCAATATTTTTAATGAAATCTAGTTCCGTTTCATATCTCTCTTTTGTTAACGGAAAATTTAGTAACCGATTGACTAAGAAGTTAAAGGAAGCTGTCTTATGTTGATAACTATGATTTGAATCCGCGGTGATGAATCTATTAACGTTGGTTTCTTTCCGGAAAATATCGATTTTTATTTTATGTTTATTTCTATTGAGTAAAGTATCTAAAAATGGTATCTTGCCGTATTGTTCCTTTTCCACCGTAAATTTAATAGTCGGAAATTCCAAATTTAATTGATTAACAAACATGTCTAATTCGCATTTCCGTGTGTCAAAAATCGCGAGAATGTCATCTACATACCTAATCGAGACTCTAGGGAAATATTTAGCGTTGTTTTTGAATTCTACTTCAAATTGACCAATGAATAAATTGGCTATGAAAGGAGATAGGCAGTTACCCATTGTTGTGCCTTGTTTCTGTTCATAAAATTTTTCTCCTACTTGGAAACAATTTTGCACCATGCACAGAGTTGTCAATCTCATGTATTCTTTTATTTTTGAAGGTTCAATGTTATTCTTGTGGAGCAAGTTTTCTAAATATTTCATAGTCTCTGGAATAGGTACCGAGGGGAATAACGACGTCACGTCGAATGAAACTAAAATTTCCCCGGTTTCCAGTTCACAATCTTTAATTAATCTAACAAATTCTAAAGAATTAGTGACTGACAGATTTTCTGGTTTAACGGGTAGATTTTTAAATTCATTCACTAACCATTTGGAAATCAAATAAGTCGGTGAGTTAATACCTGAAACTATAGGTCTCATCGAGTTACCTGGTTTATGTATCTTCGGTAAACAATACATTCTTGGTACTACAGGATTACTAACATTCAATTTATACTTTTGGGTAGAAGTTATTAAAATTGGACATTTCTTAATCGCGTCTTTTGTGTCACTAATCATTTTAGGTAACGGATTTTTCTTCATTTCTACATATGGACCTTCGGCAATTAACTTCTGTTTGTGCTGCTGCAAATTCTTATCGATTTGGGTTCTACAAGCTTCTCGAATAAAGTTTTTTTGGCCCTTGTTCAAAATACTTAATCAAAGTTTCGATGCTTGCAATGACCTGTTCCATAGGAATCTGATGGCTTGGCAAACAGTATTTTAACCCTTTATTTAACAAATTTATTTCTAAATCACTAAAATTCTCGGATGATTGATTGATCACTAGTGTTTCTTTTATAGGAATTTTATTAGTATCCTTTTTAGGTGGACATAACTTTCTGAATTTCTTATTAAGTTTTAAACATTTCTTTTTCAATTTATAGTCTTTAATTTCCGTAATTTTCCTGTAAAAGTTACACCATCCTTCGAATTCATTATTGTTCATGCTTTTTACCTCCTTAACAATGGTTTGCTGAATGAAGCACTTGGTGTGTTTGCTTCACAAAATGTAAATTGTTTCGCGTTTTGTGGAACAAATGTACCGGGTGTTTTGTTTAGTAAATTATTAATCATGTTTCACCTAGAGCCAACCGTGAATTCTATACATTATATTAAAAGTGCTTAACTCCTTAACAATGACATGTCACCTATTTATAATTGGCTTTAAATTGTATACCTACAATGTCTAATAATTCATAGATCCTTTTCACGTTACTTGATTGTTATTTAATATAACACAACACAGTCAGATGTCTTGTCTTTTCGTATGTAACGGCCCTTCCCAATTTTGTCCTTCTCGGAATTTTAATAGAGTTCAGTTTTTGCAATATACGACAATACTTTTTAACCATTTGTAATTGAAAAAATTTTTACACCCCTACCCAAAATAGATGTTTTTACTATGCATGTGCTCGAGATAATACGTTTAAATAATAACTACTGATATGTGCAATGCACATGAAATATACATATAGTTAAATATACTATTGTTTTGTGAAAAAATATAAGGTGTTTCATTTAAGTTTAATAGTGGGTCATCGTAGTTTTTAAAAATCGAATTTAGTGTCGCCCCCCTTAGAGATGAATGTCTGCCGTTCCTTTGTTCGACAATTTAACACATGTTTAGACCTTTTCCTTAAGAGGCAAGTGTTTGTCTCGTAGTTTTAGATTGGCATGTTAATTTAGTCTTTACAGGGATGCAGTGTATAGTAGTTGTGCGGAAGCGTTTTTTCTTACTTTACTGTGCCCCATGTGCGACTTTTAATTAGTAGTTTTTACCTACTGATGATGACAACTTAGTTGTCGAAATACGTATTTAGGATACGACTAATAATTGTGGTAAGGGGTTATATACCTTTTTTTTAATTTTTATTTAACCACAGTCTCCATTGAAAGAATTATTATTAAAGTATAATTATCATACCTGAAGATATATCCTACATATCACCAACCTATAAAGCTTCGAGTGACGAAAAATCCTAACTTCTTCCTACAAGTCTTTAAACGAAAATCCTATCCCGAGGGACGCTACCTGCATAATTCCTTTACCAGAACCTTAATCCCGAGGAAAAGAATCTTGAAAACCTTACGAATATCCAGTATCTACATACAACCAAACTTGGGTACTTTTTTTATATCTATTTCCTTTGACATTGAAATTATTTATATTAATTTTTAAACACAATCGTTGATATTATCATTTTTATGAAAAACTTTTATTTACTCATAAATTTACCTTAATATCGGAAAAATATAGTTCCTTGCGTTTTAATAAAAGTAATTTTAGTAAATTTTGTTGCATTATCGAATTACAAATAATTAACTTAACAATTAAAACCTTATTTGATCACGTGACTATTTATAGGTTAATGCATAATATATTCATGTTAACATTTACCTTTTTGAATAAGAATATTATCAATTAAACTTTTTATTTATGTTCTACACTCTCTTGTTTTATTTATTATACTCGTATTATTCATCCAGAATCATTCGATATATAACAACGTGTTTAATCACACACATTTATTATACTAAGTACCAGACCCGCACTATTGTTGTTATTAAGTATAATTTCACCACAAAGACTAGAGCTAGCTGGCGCCCATATAGATATACATTTAACAATTATAACAATAAGATTATGCACTTGGAAGAGACCTATTAAGTTAAGTATAAGTTATTTACTTATTTACATATTGTTTATGTTTTGCCCTTATTTTAGCGACATCTGTAAACTCAAACCTTAGCTACATCTATAGGCCGAATATTGAACTTTGCTACCGGATTCAATATTATTTTAAATTACATAATCAAATTAATTCATAACTTTACATTTCTTTTAATTATAACGTGATGGCATATTTTTAATACACCACCATATGCTTTTCATCAATATATATATATATAAAACATTTGCGGAGATTTTTTTTGCGTTTTGTAGGTCAAGCATAAAACAATTGTTTATTTGAAGCTGTTTTTATTATTCAAACATGTTTCGGATATGCTCCTTAACTGTGTTCTTTAAGTTATGTTACTTCTGTTGTATGTATTTGCATGTCAAATTATAAAATTGTAGTTTACAAAGATATAAATAAATAAAATGTAGTAATGTGAACGAGACAACATATTAAAAATAACTATCGTGAAATAACTGAGTGATTTCACGATATAGTGAAATCATTTTAAGCAAAATAGTGAAAATATAACTTTTTATTGAAAGTGTAATATTCCGCTTATGCCGATGTATAGTGGATTCTTCATATACATAGCAGAAACTGTTTGGATTATTTATAGACGTACGAGACATAATGAAATTAAAAGGTGTTCAACTATCACAAACTGACTTACATTGAATTGAAGGAGCCGTGTGCAGCTCTTTATATACAAACATAGGCAGACATCTACCAATTCTTAATTTAATTGATTGCAGAGCAAAAATGGGCGTGGTTTAAGTGCCCTGACGTAGGAAGCATGCAAGGAATGTTTGGACATATCCACTCAATGTTCGACAGAACAATATTTTAGTATTATCGTTTTTATATGAAAGGAGCTTAGAAATGATGGAAAATTTAATGTTATTTTCTTCCTAGCGTGATGGAGCAAATTTTAAAACAGATTCAGAATCATTATTACTGTTCATTATTTAGAATATTTCATAACGTACATACAAGTGTCCAAAGAACAATGTCTTGTATATACATTGTTGCACAGATGTGCGAATGATGCAATCGTACGATAGAACATCGCAGATCGAGACGCTTCCCCTCTAACTCCTTTTGCAGGTCCGCATCTGCCGTTAGTATCTCGACCAGTGCGTTCGTGCCTGTATAGTGTCACTTTTAGTATCGTAAGATTTGTGAGTTTTGAGAAAAATTACACTGAATAAGTGGATTTCATGTGGCCACACTTGATTAATTAATCCAAAGATAAACTTGGATCATTGCACGTCGCGTCATACAAATCACGACCCAGACGTCGCGTCGTCTGGGTCGTGATTGTTTTTTCTTTCAGGTCCATATGAGTAGATCCATGTTTCATAGCCACTGACGACATTATACATTTGATGAACCTAAGTGGAAGCGTTTCAGTGTTTCTTTACACCACTTCACACGAGCTTCTTTTTGGTCTACAGACATATTATGTGGGATCCATCGCGCAGACAGTTTTCTTACATTTAAATGATCGTGCAAAATTGTTTGTAGTGCAGTCATGGCAATGCCTAAGGATGCACGAAGTTCAACATATTGCAATTAATTTTTCCCCGGAGAAAAAATTAAAAGAAACTATAAAAGACTATATATTTATGTGTATTTTATTCCAGAAAAATATTTGAAAATATTTTATATTTTATGTAAATTTTATTATAATGTGTATTTTGGTCCACGACTGTTTATAGTGCAAGGGTGCCGCAGAGGTTTGCAGTTCTCGCTATGTAGGAAGATTTTGTCATTGTCGCTCTTTTGATTTATTTTAGGTAGGGTAATGATGCCATTTCCGTGAAGAAGGATAGTTAGAGATTAACCAGCTATTGAACAGATAGGTCTAATTAATTGTTTGCTGGATAAAGACTTCTTTTTTATTCAGTTCTTTATAATTTCGGTTTATGTTTTAGTGTGGTGATATTCATGTGTTAAAAGTTAATTCTCGATTTATTACGAGTCTTTTATACTTGTAATTTTTGATTTATGCGGCCTATCTGAAATCTCTCAAGTTAATATTTTTTGTGAAGTGTGACGACTACATTAATTAATGTACGTATATTTCTGTAATTATATGCATTTATTTAGAAATAATTTAGTTATATTATTTGTATAATATTGGAGCTCGTAGATTCAGTAAAAATTGTAGTTTATAATATATATTTAGAGTCAGATGAATATTAAGGAAAATTTTCATATTTTTTTTGAGTATATTTTTTATCTGTAATACTCTAGAAGGTTAGATTTTGGTGGGAAAAGTATATTTGTACCATGTTGAATGTGCGCATGGGTCAGAATTAGTGCGTGCGCATACAGAGATGTTCTGTTGACGTTTTAGTTAGGGATAACGTAATTAATGAAGATTGACAGTTTTCCTCAATATTTAATTAGGTTAATTTTGCCCGCGATCATTTAGTGAGGTTTTTTCTCTTCTACTGTCATTTGTATCAAAGTTTTCCTGACCCCTGATACATTATAGATGTTTCAGTACGGCTTTATACTCGATAAAGTCTAATTATTTTTTTTTTTTTTTTTTTTATTAAAACTTCATGGGGGGAATCTTTGTTTTCTTTTCTAATACCTTTTCTTTTATTATTGTGCCATGTACCCAGTGAGGGTAATCCTCAAGATACAAGAGCTCCTGGAAGGCGTACCCGACTTGAGATAGACCGGCCAAGCTACTGTGTGTTGTGGACCAAGTTAAATAAGCAATTAACACCACAATTCACTGCAATATGTCACATGTCAATCAAACTTAATCATTTCACGGACGGCATCGATATTTTGCGCAACAGCAGCTGTTGATGGTCGATCTTCACGCATTTCATCGCTGAGACTATCACGTCCAAGCTTGAACTCTTGAAACCAGCGATATATTGTAGTTCTAGATAGTGCTTGACTACCAAACGCAAAATTCATTCGCTGAACATTCTTGTTGACTTAAATTACTTCCAAAATCATAGTAAATCATAACACGATAGTGTTCTCTTGTTAAATTCATTTTGTTACTGTATCGCTAACTTCTGTCACCGTAAAAAAACTGTTTGACATTTCTTGGTTCTGTCACTGTTTTCACTCACATAAATGTGAAGTTAGCCGAATTTGTATAAATCATAGGGCAGGTACCAACTATGCTCCCGAAATTTTCAGTGTATTCCTCGTATTAAATTAATTAATAAATTCGTTTGTCGAAACATAAAAAAAACATTTAACGGAGTAAATAAATGTCAAAAATTAACGTAGAAGAACAAAATAAACTTACGAAAAAATTAGATCCGAATATCGATTGGAAAGAAGCGTTCTAAATTGATTTTTGCGTAAACTTTAAACTTCGTTAATTAAAAAATTTATTTCATTAAATTTAAAATTAGCTTTGTCACTAATTAGAGCAACCGTCTGTTTGAAACCTTTTTCATTTTGAATGATTTAAAACTTAAATTAATTAGAGATTGAATTTTATGTAAGAAACTTTTTTATTATTCATACAGGGTGCTTCATTAAGAATTGTCTATATAGTAACTGGAGAAACCTCAGAACAAAATATGAAGATTTAACCTAAAACATTTAAATAAAATATTCCTGCTTACCGAGATATAAATATTCAATTTTAAATTTATGAAAATTCAGAACTATGATTTTTATTATCAAATACTAATAGAACAAAATGATGGTTACATAAGATAAACTTATTAAAACAAATATTTATTTAAACTACTGTAACAAAAGATCAAATTAATTAACATTATAATAAATTTTCAAAATGGCCTCCATTGACATCAGTACATTTGTTTAATTCTATCAAAAAAATTTCTCCTAACCTTTAGAAATATATCGTGTTGATTCCTAATAAAATTCGCAGTATTTTCTAAATGTTGCCATAATTCTTGTTGGGTGTTAATTTCTTGGGCGTATGCAAGTGTCTTCACATGTCCGACAAAAAAAATTTAGCTTATTAAAATCGGGACTCCGAGCAGGCCATGGAAATTCACTTCCTCGCGCTATCCATCAATGAGGAAACTGATTGTTCAAATAATTTCGCAGCACTAAGAGAAAAATGTGGTGGGGCGCCACCTTGCATAAACCACATATCTCTTCTATGGTTTAATGGTCTCTCTTCCAGCTCATCAAAAAGTGTATTTTGAAGAAATTAAAAATATGAATTGCCATTGAAATTTGCAGGTAATTCAAAGGAACCTATTACGTTATCTCTAAAAATTTCTCACCAAACATTTATTCTCAGTAGATGTTGAAAGTGTATCTCTTTGATGGCATGTGGATTTTCATTATCCCAAATATGTCAATTTCTCAAATTAAGAACGCCTCTACGTGTAAAAGTGGGGCTTCATCCTAAAAAAATATTGCGAACAAAATTGTTGTTTACATTTCTAATACCCATAATAAATTGTGCAAAATAGAACAGAATCAGTACTGTACACGTTGGATATAACAAGATGTATTTACACACGAAAGTGTCCCTAAACTTAATCTCTGGTTTAAAATTCGAAGAACTCCGGGAAGTAAATTACCTAAATGAATAAGATATTATATATCGTGGAAAAATTCATTCTACATGCACAAAAAGGAGATTTGGGAGTACGAAGAAAATATACGTTCAATACTAATACTAAGATCAAAATTATTAAATTTCTAAAATAATAAACAATCTTTCTGAGCTGTTATGCAACATGCATTAGGTACATTTACCGCGTATAGTAATTAAATTTTATAGTAATTAAATTAATAATCGGAAATTTCTTATAATTACAAGCGTCTTATTAAGAGAGAAAATACCTTCGTATATATAGGCTGCATGAACTTCTCTAACGTTGTTGGCTTGTTAATATAAACAAACAATTTAACATGACGCCATAAAAAGAAATCCAACGGCCTCATATCGCATGAGCGAGGTGGTCATTTGACCGGACCATTTATCGAGATTACAGGATTATTGAACGTCCACTTCAATAGATCAAGTGTTCGACTAGCTGTGTCACATATGGCACCATCTTCTTTTAACCACATATTACTGGTCTCAACTCCATAAAATTCTGCCCAAAAAATAGTCTTACAACATGGCACGATAGCGAACTCCATTAATCGTAACATGGCGATCATTTTCATCGAAGAAAAATTACGGTCCAATCACACCTCCAGCATGAAATCCACACCATGCGGTCATTTTTTGTGGATGCAATGGAGCCTCTTGAAGCACATGTGGGCTTGTAGCTGTCCAATAACACAGATTTTGCTTATTGACAAAACCATTAAGCCAAAATGAGCTTAATCGCAGAAGATTATTTCTCGAATAAATTCGGGATTTTCTTCAAACTTTTGCAGAGCCCAGTCGGAGATGTTTCAGCTCTTCAAATGATCAAGAGGCATAACTTCTTCAGTTAATTTGATCTTATAAGGGTATAAGCCAAATTCGTTACGCGCAAAATTCGCCACAATGTGGACTGAGAGATTCCCAATTCCTGTGAACGGCGTGGAATCGACTGGTTTGACTCATTTTCAACTCAAACACTTACGGCTACAATAGTTTCGGTACTTCGACCGGTACATTGTCTCAGTGACATAGGAATATTCAATAGTGAATATGTTGACTCGAATTTATCCACTATAGCACGCACACCCCAACAGAAAGAGAGATGGAAAAATAAATCTTTGCATGGCAAGTATCTGTAAACAATTGGATCTGAAAATTTTGACACCTCAGCGTCGCAGGCATGGCTGTATACAGGTAACCTGTTTGCAGAAACAGAGGGATTCATAGCCGCCATCCAAGATCAAGTAATTCCAAAGCGTTCCTATAGGAAAAAAATTCTTAAGGAGAACTTATCTGACATTAAATGTCATGTATGCGCAGATAAGGAAGAAAGAATTGATCATTTGATGGCAGGATGCTCTGTACTTGCCCCCAAACAATATCTCGAGAGGCACAACAGGGTTGCGAAAATATTACACTAGCTGCTCAGACAGAAGCACTTGTCGTATTCTGAAAATGTCCCGTATTATGAATATGAAGGACCTTCAGTTTGCGAGGACGAAAATTCTCAATTATATTGGAATCGCCAAATAATCACGGATAAAACAATTCCCAACTATATTCCAGATATAATACTGACTCTGAAGAAGGACAAGGTAACGTATATCATTGACATTGCTGTTCCGTTGGCAAAAAATACTGCAAGGAACTATAGTGAGAAGGTAAATAAATATTTACCTCTCAGCGACGAAATCAGGAGTATGTGGAAGATGGACAAGGTCCTAATAGGCCCAATTGTGATTGGCGCAACGGGAGAAATTCCACAGAAATTACACAAGTCCATAAATACTTTGGATCTCTACCAAAAACTTTATTTAAAAATGCAAAAAAGTATCTTGTTAGACACGGCTGCAATAATACGTCGCGTACTAAACTGATGTTGGAGCGCGCGAACGTGGGCAACGTGGCCGGGAGGCGAAATGGCGGAACGGGTGGGGTGCTGATGTGGTCCTCTACTGGGTGGTAGCCTAGCATATGCTCTACCAAACTCTAGGGGGGGTCTGCCCGATGGGCGGACGGGTGCCATTCCGCCTTTCCAGCAGGGAAGAGAGGAACTAAGCTACGCGGCACAAAACACGGCGCCGCGCAATGCACACACCACTAGGACTGGTCCTGGGCGGCAACCTGGCTAGGCTGCCGTTAACAGCACACACACGTTCGACGTGTGTGCAGTGCTCCCGCAATGGCGGAAAACGTTAAGATGGCACAAAGTGTGACCGTCGTCGACCAAAGTAGCTGCTAAGAGTGTTCCCTCGGTTGGCGATGTACAACCCCGTGCAGGATGCGCTTCGCTGGTCGGCTCGATGGGGCGGGGGTCGGGCCGTCGAAGTACTGCACGGAAAAGTAAAGACGTTGCCGGGAAAGGGTTGGCGGCCCTGCGCAACGGCTGGTTCTCCGATCTCTCAAAATTAACGCGACCGGTCATTAAACACACGCACGAGCGCGCCAACATACAACACCCCTACACTTGCGCGCTCGCACAAACACAAAACCACATACCTAAAGAGAGACGCAAGCTGCTAGCAGCAACCAACACACAGGTTCATACCCAGAAAGAGACACAAGCTGCTAGCAGCGGACAACATATATGTTCACACTTTGAAAGTACTGGTAAGTAATTACTATAATCAATATTTATATAAAATAAATGAATGATAGATAACTATGCCATCCATCTTGTTCGAATTAATCGATGGGGTAAGATAATGGCAACCAAGAACGAATGGTTCTTGTGAGTGGAGGAGATAATAATAATATGCGTTTATATTGTCCAATGTTGTTGCACCCATTTATAGAACAATATTAAATACACAGCAAACAAAATAAATGAAAATTGTGCAGTAAATTAAATTATATTACTATGTAATCTATTAAGCTAACAGTCTGTTAGAAAAAAAAACACTAAATAATGCTGAAATAGACTTTATATAAAACAAGATACTTCCAAATACCTTGGCTTCCATTAAAATAAATATACAATAGTTGACAAATTTTAATTTCTGTTTGCATATATAGCGTATGCAAAAGATGACCACAAAAATTAAATGTATGGGCGGTTATTTTACATACTTCAATTGTCGGTCCTTCTTTATCAATCTTGTTAAATATCAGCATTATTTCCACTACTCGCTCGTATGACATTAATTTGGGGGAACTCTGGTTTCAGGAAGATTGTTGCTCGGCTCGTAATGCAAGAAATGTGAAGGAATTTGAGAAACACCTTCAACGGTCGTATTATAAGCAAAGATATTTATTTTTTTATTATTATCGGACAAGAGTTAATTTATTTTCGCTTCATGAGAGTTACATTTACTTTTTTTACATAATTTAGAATTAATATTTCATTTCACTTTATTTATATGCGTAAAATATAGGCTATGTTATACATCCTCATAAAATTAATACACCATGAAATAAGTATTCTTCTGAAAATATTCGTGGCGAATTTTATGCGTATTTCTAAGATACGTTCTACATCCCTCTAAAGCAATAAGCTTACTGACTAGCTGTAATCTGACTGAACCTTATGGTACCCCACTTCATCTACGTGCGTCCATTCATTGGCAACCTCGTTATATGTCTTTCTTTACTTTTCTTTGTCACGCTCTTTTCCTCTTCTACTTTCGTATCATAAATTAAAATTTGTCGATTACGGTATAAACCACATGTATATAAAGACAGATTAAAACACCGATATACTCGTATTCTAATCGCCAGCCTCAAATTATATCTACATTCTAAAAATCAAAAACAAGCAACTAACACTTTCGCAATATTCGCTTGAACATATCTATTTGAAATAATTAGATGAACTCAGACAGACCTTAATAATATTAATGACACAACACGTGCACAAAATACAGAAAACTTTTGCGCTGAAATAATAACACCGAGTAGAAAAATAGAAGGAAGAGGGATATCTGATGTGCATGCACTCCATGCGAAATAAATAGATAATCTTCATCAATACTTTCAGGAAAAGCAGGCCAAAGCTACACACCATTAAAGCTAACAAAACCTCAAACACGCGAAAACGAAATATTTTATATTGTATATATTCATATATTTTAGATATTAGTAAATTTAGTATAACAGAATTAAAGAATAACATTTCAAGCTTTATAAATATTCAATGTCCATTTTCAAGAGTAAACCACTAATACAACGTATTTTTATTAACATATTCAAAATTGCAATATTTTTCTTTGATTCAAAAATTTACATTTACTAATCTGTTTATTAGATACTTCGTAAATATTCTTTCTATACTTTATGACGCTATTTTATTCGAATTTTTTATTCGAAGTTTATTACTTCCTTTATACATTTAGACCATTTCTTTATTGCCTAGTGTAATTAGTAAACAATTTCAATAGACCTTTCAATACCTGGTATTATTAATTATATTTATATACATGATAGGCTCAAGATATCCAAATATGCATGAATCAGAAAAATCTATTATAAATGAACCGATCAGATAGAAATACATTAAGAAGATTTATGACACCCTATTTAATACGTAATTAGTAATTCTATTTTATTATTATACTAGCTGACCCGGCAAACGTTGTTTTGCCTTCAAATTTTATTTATATTAAAATAGGTGACCCGGCAGACTTCGTTCTACCTAGAAAAGTATTGATTTAGATATTTAATGTTTTATTGTTATGGGTATGTTTAAAATACAGGTACTTGATAATATTTAAAGGAGATCGGTGCAGGTAATTCATATTTATTAGAAAAAAAAATTAAAAATGTGAATAATAAATGAACTATTAAATGTTAAAAAGTATATACATAATTAATAGAATGTTAGTATTATTCATTATAGTGGACCCGTGGAACTTCGTCTCGCAGGCGTTGCCCTGCGTCATTTCAAATTGCAGAAAATCTGTGGTCAATTGTCCATTGCAATTGATTCTTTGTTTTGAAATATTTGCTGGATGGGTTGCGGTCGGGTCGATTTTGAATTGTATTTTCCCTCATTGAAGCACTCTGTGATAAACAATATTTTTAGTTTTGTTTTCAGGTGCGAAAACGATCAAAGCGGATGGTTTTCCGACACGGGAACATGCGACATACAGTTGACCGTGTGAAAAACATTCATTCTCCAGATTCAGGCCACAAACACTCAATGATTGGCCTTGTGATTTATTGATTGTCATGGCGAATGCGAGACGAATTGGAAATTGGATTCGCTTAAACTCGAATGGCATATCGGTTGGGATCATTGGAATTCTCGGAATGAGAACTTCCTCACCTTTGAACTTTCCTTTTAGTATTCTTGCGTGAATCACATTGCTCAAGAGTTTTGTGACCGCTAAACGCGTTCCGTTGCATAATTTTGGTTGATTGAGATTGCGAAGCATGATGACAACTGAACCAACCTTCAATTGTAAATTGTGCGGTGGCAAGCCAGGTATATCCAATGAATTTAAAAACTCAGTTGTATAGTTGGTTGCTTCGTCTTCGTTTGTTACACAGTCGATAGATTTGAAGGAATGCAGTGAACCAACGATTTTATTTTGAATTGTGCAGTTTAATTGATCCACATCCTTGTTCTTTGCCGCTAAAATTGCTCTTTCACTCAACCAATGGTAGTTTTTGTGGTTAGCAATGATGTTCGGAAATACTTTGTTGATGAGCTCCTCTTTCGTTGAGACGAAATTGCAAAAATTCGGCGGGAACGAAATCAATCCATTCGATGCGTCGACAGGAACACGACCATTTCCAATAGTAAGCAGTTGATTGGAGAACACTTCGGCAGATGGATCGTTTTGCAATGCAACTCGCATGTTTCTCGTCAGCTGAAGTTTTTTCACATAACGCCACAATGTCGATGATTTGAGGCAAGCTTTGATCTCATCGGCAGCGGTCGATCGTGGTAATACTGGTAGTGTTTGCCGGAAATCGCCTGAGGGTAAAATCAGTGCACCGCCAAAACGTCTTGCGTCATTACGCAGATCTTTCATAGCGCGATTCAGAGCTTCTAATGCACGTTTATGCGACATTGTGCATTCGTTCCGATAATGATTTTGCTTGCTACCAAAACTTTGGCCATTGCAGAATGTTTCGCTATGTTACATGTAGGTTCTTCAACTGCTTGAAGGTTTAATGGCAATTTCAATGCCGAATGAGCGGTTCGGCAACCTTCCAGCAGCGTAGCCGCTATTCCAGAAGAAGCAACTGCTACAGCAATTTCTGATCTTGCACGAACTGTAGCCAGAATCAATGATATGAGGAATGTCTTACCAGTGCCACCAGGCGCATCAAGGAAAAACATGCCAACATTTCCATCATCAATTGTGTTCATCACCGTATCGTATACTTCTTTTTGTTGGGGATTCAATGAAGGTACATTCCTTCGAACCAATTGGCTTAATGCATTTGTATCGTAATCACGTTCACGCTGCAATTCTCGTTCGAAAGCGTGGTTTGGTCGACGATCTGGCGATGGCATTCCTAACCTAACTAACAAACTGCTGCACATGAGGTAACACATGTCTTCTATCAAAACCAAAGCCTGGTTGTGCATCTCTTCATTCATCTCAAAATGGGGATACTCTGAATGGACACGAACTCGATGCAAAATGTCTTCTGACATGTCATCCTTGTACTTGTCCCACAATTCACGTGGATTCGATGGAAAACATGTGGAAATAATGATCGCAAATAATGTGCGTAATTGACTTGGAGATGCAGAAACAGTTGCTTCAGTGATTGTCGTGTCCCAATGCGAATCGTTTTCAATCAAATTGAGTTTCTGACATGCAGCACGAAATGTTGGCAACACTACACCATCGACAGTTCGAAGTGACTCAAATGATGTCGGCCCACGAACATTCACCAGCAGTAGTCGCAAGTAGAAGCATTCATCATTCTTCGGATGAACTGTATAAATACGGCCAAGAGCTTCAGTAGAACGCACATCCGGATGACCAGGAACTACATCTCCTTGCTTTCGACGTTGAAATTTCTTCGATGAAGCATTCCAAGTGTAATAACACGGCATCTCTGAGTAAAGCAACGTACGTGCAAACGGATCACTTTGACAAATCGAGAAGAAACTGGTCAATGTTGTCGCTGGTGGGTTTTGAGCACGTTGAGCAGCATTTGCTGCAGTGAAATAAACTCGTTGACCGTTCTCCAGATGCACTGCCAGATGTGTAACAGTCGGATAGCGTTCGTGAATGGGAAATGAGAATATACGCCAAATCGCCTCATTGCAGCTTACGTATCGACCAACTTGATAGCGCATGATTTCATCATTGGGGTCAGGTGCTTGAAGACCAAAAGCCGCCATGTCACTGCCCTTCGTGACATATTTGCAGATGTACTTGATGGACTTCACTGAATTGCAATACTCCACGTTACAATGCGCCTTCAATGTTTTGGAAAGAAGTGGCGAATACGGAACAACCCAAGAGTTGTCGACCACGAAATCATTTCCTTTCACTTTGACTGTGATTGTTCTACCGCCATTATCAAATGATCGACGCCGATACAGTGGATAACCATCGTTGCCAGTGATGGTCTCACCACTCAAACTTCGTGGATAACGCTTGGAACACTTGCCGTCGACCATGCACGGTGATTGTGGGTTAATGGCGCCACACGGTCCATGAGTCATGTTTGTAATTACGACGTCATGCAGGTCTGGATCGGTTTCGGGATCAGGAATCTCGGCACATATGATGTCATCAATTTGGTCTGGTTGGATTCTTTCGACTAACCAAATGAGAATGTGTGCATGCGGCAAGCCTCTTTTTTGCCATTCAATTGAATACATCCAACATCGAGTATCCCCAAAGACACGATGCTTAACAATAAAGTCCATCAGCGACCGGATTTTTTGCCTGAATACACGTGCGGTGATATCGTGCCGATCACTTGATGTTTGGCCAGGAAGCAGCAGTTGAACAATTTCTATCCACTTTGGATTGCACGTGAAGGTGATGAACAGGTCTGGGCGGCCGTAATGACGTACATATGTCATTGCATTTTGCGCATATTCATGCATATGACGTGGGCTGCCAACGAACGTCGACGGTAAAATGGGCAACCGACCAATATCAGATGCATTTCCTTCGGTGCGAATTGCATCGCGTAAATGAATGTACTCCTCCGTACGTAGTTTGGTTTGATTTAATCTGATAAAAAGGAGGCGCTCCGTTTCTATTTTGGCATACATATCGACGCAGAATTGCTGAAACAATCGGCGAAACCGAAGCAAATAGTTGTCTACATTTTGGGGAATAATCAAACGGTACGCGTAAAAATTCATTGCACTGACCTTCTTGGTGGTTTCCTCGCCTAAGATGATATTAGTAATATTAGTGTCATATTGAAAAGAAAATTATTATGATATCGATACTCACCGGTCAATGGATTTATCATCTGGATGTTTATATAATAGCCATCGTCTCCTTGCCAAAACATCAGTGGGTATTGCAATGCATCGTACGAACGATGTGTTTCGGATATTCGTTGCAATTGCCCAGAGTCCCGACATGTGAGCACAATATCGCGTGATTCCCGATTTTCGCCAACAATCACAACTGCAACTCCATCTATTGTTGGAGCGTTAAATTGGCGTTCGTGCGTTCCAGCAGGTCGTTTATCCGCTCTGATCAAGAGTTTATAGTCATCACTTGGCATGCGATCCAACGCAGTTTTGAATAACCGAACTAATGCATGATGTTCATGAAGTAACTGCTGCAAATCTCGAAGAATTCCTCTTTTCATTGCCGTATTGATTGTTTGGCGCAGATCAAGTTGATTTTCCGAATTGCCCATGAAGTAGATTTGGAGGAATTTATGTTGTGCGTCTTCAAGCGGTAGCAATGATCCAATTCGATGGTGAATTTGGCCTTGGATCTGTGGAGTCGATGACGAAATAAGATTGAATGATTTTTGTGCATGAAAAGGAAATGATGGGTTACTTTATTACCTTGAATGTCGGATTGAATCCGCGTTCATCAATAATATCTGCTCCAAATGAAGTCATTTGAAAGCATCCGTTATATTTCTGAGTGTTCGATAGAAAATGACGTGATTCTGGTGTTTCACCACGAAGCAAAGAATGCAATGACTCTGGTGGTAAGGGCAATGGTGGTAATTTAACCTTGCCACTCAGACAGCACAATCCAGGCGTTTCTCCAGTGAACTTCAATGCACCGCAATGGTTGCACACAACCTCCATTGGGCCAATTTGAACGGAAGGATGCGAGCTGTAGTCAAATGTGCAATCGTAATGAAACGCTACTCGATTTAGATCAACACTTGAAGCACTTCTTCTTACGCGTTTATTTCGATTTTCACGTTGTTGAATTGTTTGATTTGCTCGACGATTTTTCATTGTTAACCGAGCCGTTTCATTTGCCGCCTGTCTTTGTTCTTGTGTTTGTGATGCACGAATTCGGGCCATACTAACACGGCGCTGTTCTCGTGCGATTTCTTGTTCATCCGTATTCAATTGATTGGCGATATTCCGAACTCTACTTGCATTACGGGTTCGATGCGAAAGATTAGATGTTCTGGGTCGCGGCATTGTGAATAACACTGAGAAATGAATGTCACAAAAGCAATTAAGAAATTATCAATATATACATCTGCACAGATGTCATGACCTCACAAAAATAAACATCGATGCAAACATGTGCTCAAATATCATAACCTCTGAAAATAAAGACCTTCGTTGGGAACTTACCGTTTGAAAATAGAATTCCACACCAAAATGATCAATCAGAATTAAATGAACAGCGAATTCGAATTGCTTTTCAAAGTAATCCACCTAAAAATAAATTTCACATTTGGAAATTAACGTTTGGATTGATTATCGATGCGCACGCAATAACAAAGAATATAACCATTTACAATGTGCACTTTATCAAACTGAACTCACCTCTATGAAATCACTTTTGAAAAAATGCTGATAAATCGAAACACACGTCTGCACAACACAATATGGAAAGACTGTGCAAATGAATCAGCTGTCAAAAGTTTATGCACACAACTCCATCTACTGGCAATACCGGAACCAGCATTTGATATCATGTTCTTTTTTAATGTGTGACTAAAAAAATTGTCGCAAAAAATTCTCAAAAAAAAAATAGTCACAACGTAACGTAAACATAAACGTCATCTATCATGAAGATGGCGTAGTAAAATCACTCCATACAAAATGTATGGGAAAATTAATTTTCTTTATAATTTTTTTTTTCGGGGATATTTCGGGAATTTTCTGGGGTATTATTCTTGTTTGGCCTGAGACCAATCCGAATTGGTGCGAATCTTCGAAATCGGTCCAGGCGTTCTTGAGTTATAAACATAGTAAAATCACTCCCTACAAAATGTATGAGAAAATGAATTTTCTTGATAATTTTTTTTTCCGGGATAATTCGGGAATTTTCTTGGGTATTATTCTTGTTTGGTCGGAGACCATTCCGAATTGGTGCGAATCTTCCAAATCGGTCCAGGCGTTCTTGAGTTATAAACATAGTAAAATCACTCCCTACAAAATGTATGGGAAAATGAATTTTCTTGATAATTTTTTTTTCGGGATAATTCTGGAATTTTCTTGGGTATTCTTCTTGTTTGGCCGGAGACCAGTCCGAATTGGTGCGAATCTTCGAAATCGGTCCAGGCGTTCTTGAGTTATAAGCGTAGTAACTAACGCCACTCTCTTTTATATATATAGAAGATTTATTTGTCAGTAAGATCTTTAAGACTATCGGAAACATTGGGTACTGTTTGCATGTATAATAGATACAATTTCTAAGAAGTAATAATATAGGTAAATTCCACAACAATGACGTAAAACCTACACACACATTTTAGTTATGTTAAGATAGGGGTAGTGATATATGTTATATATACTTGTAACACAACAGTCACAGATAGAACATCATCAATCTGAATATAGAACATAATCATTCATGCAGAATAGAACACAACATATATTCTACAAGAATCATACAAGAATAAAACAGTAAAAATTAAGTTTAAGTTAACATTAAGTGCGAGATTAATCTTATGGAATTACTACCACCAACCAAAAGAAATAACCAGTTTATACGGAAGTTACGCCCCGTGAGTGGTGGGTCAAATACAAAACTAATACGAGAATCGAGTACAACGCAACATTCGGTACTTTGAGCCATATATAACGGTCTTTCAAACCAGGAGGCACAAACACGATTCATATAACTTCTCTGCGTACATCTAAACGAAGAAAGAGATATGGGATAAGAAAAAACTCCATAGAAAACATTGCTCACATATGACAGAAAATCATAACTGATGCTGATTAGTTATAAATGACTAGAAAGCGAACAACTTTTCCCAGAGACCGAGGTTTTATCTCAACAATACAATATCAAGTAGTGCTTACAGCACACCATAGGAAGGCATAAATATTCAGAAAGATAACTGCAAGAGAAATTTGCATCCTAAAACCATAGACAATATTACTGCAGGATGTAAAATTTTAGCAAGAACAGAATATACTAGTAGACATCATAATGCAGATAAGATACTATACCAAACAATAACACAAAAATACAACCTACATCTACACTTGCAACAATTCTTGAAACTCAAAGATACAAACTCGATCGGAATACCACAATACAAGGAGACAAACAAATTTCAGCAAATAGACCAGACCCCGTACTTCAAGATAAAGAAGAACACATCATATACTTAATAGGCATAACGTTAATAGCAAATACACAAACAAAATTTAAAAATATACACCACTGAAGACAGAACTTCAGTGTATCTGGAAACCGAAAAACCTATATATAAACTTCATTATATCAGTTAGCGGAATTACACTCCATTATTTCTCTAAGGTTCTCAAATCGTTAGAATTACCATTCAAAACCCACGAATTAAAGCAGTTATCAATAATAGAGTCCGTAAATTTTTACAAATAAATTAAATTCTAATCTCTGATTAAACATCCCGATACTTTTATACTCTCCAGAATCATGCAAAAAAGAAAGAAAAACAATAATAATCAATTGCATCATAGAACTTATAAATACCATTCTATGATGTATATCAGCACCGCACTAGCGACCACGTACCATTGAGTTCATACCCACAGATATGTGGGTAGTGTAAAATGTTTGATTCCTGCATGCTGTGGATGTATGAAATAACTCGACATCATAGTAATAGTAATAATAACATCCCGAAAGTATATGTATCTACTAATATATTTAAGTCTCTAAATTGTATATTGAAATAGAACACAAATGATTCGTATTAGATATAAATGTAATAACTAATGTAACCCAAATATGCAAAGCGCATATTTTGCATATATTGCATATTAAATGCATTTTTTTAAATATTTGCATATATCCTTAATAAATAGCATATTGTGCATAATTGAAAGAATTTTGAATGATGTAGATCCTTGGCAGACGTTTCAAGAGTTCAAGATAAACAATTTTATAAATCTTCCATTACGAAGTAATTTATTTGATTACATTTGCAGTTCTCAGCAGAGGCTGTGCGAAATCGGTCGATATCCGTTATTTTTTGAGATACAAAAAAAGTTAAAACCAAGTTACATTCTTTTTGAAGCACAGACACAATGAAAATATAGAGAAATGTACAGGGCGTTTCGGTTTCCCTGTCAGTATTGACTTAATTTTTTATACGGAACTCTAGGTATATCGACCTATTTCGCACCATTTCACATTCGGTGTGCCTTTGTTTAATATTTTGAACATACTTGTTAGGGATTTATATCTAGGTATTAATATTATTGATTTTCGATATAATATTTCAATTTTTGCTTTTTTTCATTGCAGATACCATGCGATAAAAAATATCAAATAGACTAACACGTGAAAAGATCTGTTCATATTACTAAATTGGGTAATATGAAATCTGGAGACGTGTCAAAACCCACATTAATGCAATGTTTTCCATCAATGTCCAAAAAGCTAAACGAACAAGACATCTTTAACCGAGACCTATGTCATGCAATTATTACGTCAAATATTTCCTTGGCAAAGCGTCGTAATCAAAACTGCATTTCTTTTCTCCAAAAGTATTGCAAATTTTATGTCCCAGTTGAAAAAACACTAAGAAACTACTTGAATTCCTTGTATTCGGAGGTAATTGAGGAAATTAAAGCTAAAATTCGGAACAAACATTTTTACATAGGTATTGAGGACGTTGTATAGCTCATTTATTGATTGATATTCTTAGCGACGAGATTCTTCCAAAATCTTACCTCATTGCTACTAAAGAGTTAGAAAAAACAAATGTACTCACAGTGGCCAGATTTGTTCAAGAGGAACTATCAACATTTTTTTCCTACGTCTGTTCCTGGAGATAATTTTTTTTTTGCTCATTTTGTCAGATGCAACCGTACAAGATAAAGGCCGGGCAAAATTTGAAAATCCTTCATCGGAACTTGATACATGTAAACATGTAACATGTCTTGCTCATGCTTTAAATAGGGTTGTTGAGGAGATTAGGAAACATTTTCCTCTTGCAAATAGTTTAATTTCCTACATGAAAATTGTTCTTTGAAGCACCTATAGGGGTTTAGTTTTCTAAAAAAAACTACCAAACACTACTCTTCCATCTCAACTCGTTAATACAAGAATAGGCACTTGGTTGGAAGCCGCTTTTTTGTTGCGAGAACTTCTGTCAACTAAATGATCTAATTTCAGAATTGTCTGACGAATCTCCCAATCCGTAAGCAATAATTCGAAAACAAACAAATAAAACAACTTTCGTTTATAAAAAACAGGAGGAATCTAATTTGGCATTAACTCGAAGTGTAGAAGTAGTAAAACAATTTGAGGCAGCTTTTCAAAAAGTCACAGGCAAAATGGGGGAATAAATTTTTCAAAAATTCAAAAATGTGATGGAAAATTTTTTTTCCTGCTTCATTGGTCAATAATAATAATAATAATAATAGATAGATAGATCAATAGATAAATATACAGATGAATTTCAGTCATACTGTATATAAGCATAGAATACGTAAAAAGATCCTTGAATGTATCATATAACTCTAAATAAATGCAATAATAATAATAATAATAATAATTACTAAATATACTTACTATTACAATATATATTTCAATCTTACCTTTAGGTATACACATTAAACAATATCTTATATCTTTTATATAATGGTACTTAGATATGTATTTTTTAATGAAGTGAACAGCTAGTTAGTCGGTGTCATGTGTTTTATCTGTACCATTAATTGAAATAATTTATTGAGGATGTGCCGTAAATATGTCACTGTAATTTTCCTCTTGTTTGATGATATGTTGGACTGCATTAGACCACGCTTCTGCCAAAATGGCCTCTATTTCTTTTTGAATCAGATGAACAACAGTCGCGCTAATTCTTGGATGGTGATTTTTTAAGATATTTTGTTTTAATTGTGCCCATATTAGCTCGATGGGATTAAATATACAATAGTATGGTGGCAATCGTAAAACGTCACAATCATATCGTTTCACTAACTTGTCTATTACATACTCCCGCCGAAGTTCAAAAGCTTTTAGACATTCCAGCAGTTTTTCTTCGAAATAGATATTATTTTCAATCAAAAATTTCTGTATGGTCTCTTTCCTGCTGGAACTATTTGGTACACTTTTCATTGTTCCCAAATGATACGGCGCGCTGTCCAGTACAATTATACTGGCTTTAGGCGGGCGTGGTATCAAAGTATATTCGAACCAATTTTCTAAATTGGTACCATTTATGTCTTCATAATAATCCAGGAAAGAATTCTTAACGTTTTTGGAAGATATATAAGCGACATAATGTACCCTACCTTCTTCAGATCGACAATGTAAAATTATAGTTCTTTTTCGTCTTGATGCATGAGTGTCTTTTGTACATTTTTTGGAATCATCAACCCATTTTCTCGTATAATATCACGTGTCATACCAAGTTTCATCCAGAAAAAAATATGTTCCTGTTCTCTTCTCTATACTTTCTTATATCTGACACATAATTGTATCGCCATTCGTAAATTCTGGGGGCATCCATAATTGCTTGTCGTTTATCTGTTATCAAATTTGAAGCCATTTCTCTTCAAAACATCCTACAATGTGAATGTCACTCAATGCCGGTGCCTTCGCCATTAGTTTTTATTTTAAACTATTCATTGCAGAAACTTTATTTTCAATATAAATTGCAAATACTGTATGTCGAATAACATTTACGTCTCGAAGACTTAGTTGTCTAAAGTTTTCACTGTCGTCCCACTTTTGCCGAAGTTTAACACCTAACACTACAATATCATCAATATTCATAGGCATCTTAGTTATAAGTGAAGTTTTCTTTCTTGCTTCTATAGTTGTCATTTCATCTAAATCCAATAGACCGTTATATACATTTAACACAATCTCTTTTCCATCTGTCGTTAAATGGTGTCTTTTACATGCACTATTATTCTGAATTGATTCGGCTTTTACTTGTTGAAGATCCATAATTTAAAATAGAAATAAATATATCACTATTACTCTCCTTACCACTACAATTAGGTAAGTATTCCCTTATTTACAGTAGTCACATTAGAAATATTTTACATAAGTATCCTACTAATACATTCCGTATGTATCTAAGGGAATATAGTTTTGAATTTAAATAGTTAAGTACATTTGAAATAGGTCATAAATAACATTCGTGTTCAGGTACCTATTTCTTATACATTTCATTGTTTTATATGCTAATTAACTATTGTTGTTGTTCTTTATTCGAGATGATGTTGTATCTTAGTAGACGCTGGACTGTTCTAGAAGAGGTATTTCAGGTTTCCCAGATTCTTGGGTGTTCACTTAGAGATATGAAAAATCGCGGGCTCAGGAAATTGAGGTTATATCTTTGTGGGAATTTTTTTAAGGTAAACTAATATTTAATACTACGTAAAATTCTGTCGGTTTCCTAGTTTTTAAATTTAATAAGTTTCGCAGTCACCTTCAAAGCGTTTTCTCTCCTAAATCAATCCCACGCTATTCGTATATTCTTTGTTTCTCCAAAGCCTCTTGGGAGATATTATGTGAAAATTTGTATACAATTCAAGTATATTAAAAATAAGTAAACTAAAATCTATTGTTACTCTAGAACAGTGGTTCCCAAACATATTTTGTCTACTGCCCACTTCGAGAATAAATTATTTTTTAGCGCCCCCATTTTTTCACATACTTAAAAACCACTATAACTTCAAATTAAATTAATTATTGTGAGCTATATTAGCGGAGATTGAACATTCATTCTAAACGAGACTTTTACTATGGGTTATAGTGTTATACTGTTGTAGTAAAAGTCTCATTTAGAATGAGGTACACTGACAATGAGGCACACTGCATTGCTTAATTGGGTTATCACAAATGAGTTAACTTGAGACCTGAGCGTAGTAGGTAGTACACAACGGCGCTCATGTCTCAAGTTAACTTTTACGGGCTACACCTGCCAATGAGAATGATTATTGAAACGCAACTTTAGAATGAGGTACACTGACAATGAGGTACACTGCATTGCTTAATTAGGTTATCACAAATGAGTTAACTTGAGACCTGAGCGTAGTAGGTAGTACACAACGGCGCTCAGGTCTCAAGTTAACTTTTACGCGCTACACCTGCCAATGAGAATGATTATTGAAACGCAACTTTATAGTATTCAGACAAAGTATCTTTTATTCGAAATTCAAAATAAAACAAACATAATCGATTCTAATATAAAAACTAATGTGAAGGATGAATCTGATGCTGTTTAATAAGTTTGTTGATACCAGGTTTCAATTTACTCAAGAACAGCCGTAAGTCACCACGTTCGGTAACATGCAAACGATTTCCCTTTTTAGTAAGCAGCGTTGCCACAGCACTAAATCCACGTTCACACAAATATGACGATGGGAATGCTATCAAGAATCGTTGAACGATTGACCACAATCCAGGGTACAATTGCGAGATCGGTTTTTGTAGCCAAAATTCTTGGTAGCCATTTTTGAACTTGATTTTTATTTCCTCGTTCGTTGTCAATTCTATAAGTTCTTCTTCCAGATGTGGTGATATTGCTGTGTTGACATTTGAAAACGGATCCAACACCCAGTCTGGTATTTCCAAGTTCAAAATATCCTGGTATCGTTCGGTGAAGTCAATGTGGAGGTTTTCCAAATGTTGGCAGTAGGCAAACAAGTCGTCGTTACTGCAGGATACTGGTAAATTCTGAAAATTGTGAAACTCACGTCTGCCCATATTCTTTTTGTGTAGAAGCAGTTTGGCTGCGAAAGCAGCAACGACATTTTTTGTTTTAATTAAATTTAGTTCTTCGCCTTGCAGTTGGAGATTCATGTTGTTGAACAATTTATACACGTCTGTCATGTAAGCTATATCATTTTTTGATGTAATGAGCTTGTTGCGCAATTCTGTATCTTTAGTTTCCAAAAACTCTATCACAGAGTCAAACAGGTTGTAAAATCGAGTCAGACAATTGCCTCTTGATAGCCAACGAACTTCGGTATGAAACAACAACCGGTTGAAATCTTCGTCATTAGTAACACAAAGCTGATGAAATAATCTATCATTCAAAGAGCAGTTACGGATTTTATTCACTGCTTTGATGACATATTGCAGTGATTGAAATAGTTGTTCACTTAAATTTCTAGCAAGCAAATGTTGTCTATGAATAACGCATTGTACAGCAAGGACATCTGGAATTTTATTTTTTACGTACGCTATGAAGCCTTTATGGCACCCTGTCATAACCGGAGCGCCATCCGTAGCAGCTGATATAATATTTTTCAAGGGAATCTCATTCTCATCACAAAACTTTTCCAATGTATTGAATATGGTTTCGCCTTTTGTATCGGTCTCTAAATTTCTAGCAAACAATAGTTCTTCACATATTTTCTCATCTTTAATAAACCTCATGTAAGACAGCAACAATGCTTCATTAGTTGGTAAAGTGGACTCATCGAGCTGAATTGGGAATTGACTAGTCCTCAGATGATTGCACAATGATTCTTCAATGTTGCCAGCCATTTCATCAATTCGTCTTTGCACAGAATTATTACTCAAAGGAATTTTTCGGATAATATCTGCGGCCGGTTTATGAAGCACAGTAGTTATTACTTCCTTTATTGCTGGCAAAATTAACTCTTCTCCGATGTTGTGTGGTTTGCCTTTTTGAGCAATTAACAAAGAGATATTGTACGAAGCTCGAAGTCCGTCGTCATCTTGCTTAGCAGCCGCCGAAAAGAGTTTTGCTACACTTGGCTGAGTACTATGCTTCTTCTCTAGGTCTTGAAAATATGCTACATTCTTGTCTTTCTTATCTGGATGCATTTTATTCAAATGATCTTGCAGTTTTGAAGGCTTCATTGCTTCATTCGAAAATGTTTTTAGACATAGAAGGCACAAAGGCGACGATGGGTTTGTAGGATTTTCAATGAATCCGAATTTAATATATTCCGCACAGTATTGCCGTCTCTTCTTTTTTACTTCCGACATTGTTTTGTTTTGAGAAATACGTAAGTAAGTGTTGAACTTAAGTACTGCTTATCTATTACGCGCGAAACCGCAAACGAAAATAAAATAAATATTACGTTGTTTATATAGGATTGCATAAGCAGCACGCACCGACAGGAATAAGACAAACATGCATAAACTCGTTTATCTCATTCGACGCGTCGAGAGTCGAGAGTTCAGTCGGTGTCTAAGAGTCTCCTCCCCGCCCCCCTTTAGACCTGCAGCGCCCAAAAGGGGGCGTTATCGCCCACTTTGGGAAACAGTGCTCTAGAAGAACGCAAATATCATTATATAATAAGAACTATCATAAAGATTTAAAATAAGTATGTATGTAAGTAATTTATTTAGAACATTCCAGTGAAGTATCCTACAAACACGCTTAATAAAATCAAACAATAAAGTAATTATATTCATGCGAATAGGAATTTAATTGCCTGAAGTATTTGAAATTATTCTGGAATATTAAAATAAAAGAATGAATACCGAAAAATACAGAGTGGTTCTAACAAATTCTTATGGTAGGTTATTAAATCTATTCGTTTTTGCTATTAATTTCGAAATTTCATATGTTATAAAATCTAGACCATAAAATATGTTTCTATTTCAAAATAATTAGAAGTATCTTTATACAAGTTTCTGTCCACAAACAATAACAAGTCCATCGCACTAAGGCTGATTTAGAAATAAAATTAAGGAATAATGGATGCCGATTAAGAAAAAACTCTTTCAAAATACTTCACTTTCGAAAAAAATGTCAATAATCAGAAAAGTGGTAATAATCGGGCGCTTTACCCATATTCTAAATTTAAAAATATACGCAATACAATACAGATTAAAACATTAACAAAATCTTACATTCATGGATTTTTTTTTACAATAAGCGCGAGCCGAATACTAGCTAGTTATACCAAAATGTGTCTTCAGAAGATAACGTTTCTGTATGACAGACAGAAACGAAATTTAAAATATCCATTTGGAGTAAGAGGATTGTGAAAAACAAACTTATAGCTGTTTATAAATATATCAAATCCAACTTACATCCTACATATTAGTTTCTACTGGAAAGACAATACGAAACAATATGTTTCATCTACAAAACAAAAAAGTAAGTTGAATTTATTTATTAAGTTTTATTATTATTATAGAATAGTACTACAATTTTTCTTAATGTTCACTAGTTGTATTATTACCTTTTTGACATAGACATATCTCCATATATATCGTGCGTTCAAAAAAAAAAGTGTCTCTAGTGAGCCATGATTTCTAAGTAACATCAAAAAGCATGTCGTAATTTTATCAATATGAATTTCTTAAATGGCAGTTACATCTAAATGACAGACGGCTTTCGAAAATTGCAAGGTTAGAAAATTGTAAGGTTAACTGCCAGGTTATAATCTTCCTGGCATGAACATTTATTCATAAAATTCCGTGTTATCGATGACACTATTGACATTAACATTCGACAATTCAGAACGGTGCAGTTAAGTTACGACATACCTAAAAATTTCATGGCCAACTCTGAGGCTGCTTTTTTTTGAACGCACGATATAAAAATTCAGCCTGCGTATGTCTGCTCTCGCAAAACTCGAAAAATAGTCGGCGGATTAAGTTAAAATTTAGAAACAACATTGCATTCGAATACCCGAGTGTTTTTATATTATTTTTTTTAACACGGCGCGACAGAAATCTTTCCATATCGGTGAAATCTTCGCTGTGCTTTGACATAAGTAGCGCAAAAATTTCTTAAATACTTGATTTAGTAGTACTTTTTTATTATGACTCGACGCTTGCTAATGCTAATCATATACTCTATTTATGCTAATACATTGTTATGAAATCTTAATGCTAAAAAGGAAAATAACTTTGATTTAATCATGAATGAATTGTCTTGTATGAAAACTTAAAATAATGTATTTAGGTTAGATGTAAATATCAAGAAAATATTATTTAAAAAAAATTATGGCAATTGTCAATGTGCCTGGGAGAAATTATTATTGATTTTGTAAAGATGTCTCGCCCACGTTCGAAGATAAGTTCGAAGATAAGATTAAACTGTAATGATAAGAAATCGTTTAGATGAAAATGAATTTGTTTTAACTGTACTTGTTTTAATCCTAAGATTCATAAACCGGCATATCGGTCCTGAAGTAAAATTTATCACAACTTGTTATTCCTGCTGTGTATTGTCTGCATGCTTGTACAAGTTGGAACCTGCATTATTGCACGATGTATAAATATCCGTACAGCTTACTTTGTCATTCAGTTAAACTCCAACCTGTATTGAGTGAAGTTGCAAAACAAAAGCAATAACGGTATCCAAAAGAGTTAGTGCAAATTGTGATTCGAATTTCGAGGAGTGTTCTTCCAACGGGCAAATACGTGCGATGATCTACTTTCTGGAGAGAGTGATATTTCACAAGTAGAAAATTATGAGATAATAGCCAGAGATTCCGAAGCGAATTGTGACGAGTTGTCTGGATCCAGTAGCGAACGATGGTTTAATGATAATCACTAACGCAGAAAATATTAGTGATAGTGACAATTTGAACCTGACTATTGCTTCTGCAAGTTCTTGTATTTCTCCAATAGAACCACCAACTAAAATAAAATTCAACCACATAATATTAACCACTTGTCGAGAGGGATGTGTATATTATGATAGTCAGGAACCAAGAGAGTTTGTCTCAGCGAAAAATGTTGAAAGGTGGTTGACAATGAGCCATTCTATGACCTAGTTTAAGGATGACCAATCATATTGTACCTGGTGATGTCTAAAGTATTAAGAATTAACTAAAGACTCGAGCTAAAGGGCTGTGCTGTCAATTAAATTAATATCACTTGTACCATGATTTAGTGTACTTAAAGTTCACAATAGCGATTTAAATGTGGCTATAATTATGTCAATCTTAATACAGAGTCGGTATAATTTCGATACAGAAAAAATAACTAAATGATATATAATGACGCAAATTAAGGAGAAATGATTAAAGCAGACGACGTATGTAATTAATAACTAAATTAAAATGTATAATAGAAATGAAAGCAAAGTTCCTAAATATGAATACATGAGTTGACTGTTTGGCCGCAGGTAGATAATTTTTGAAGGGTCATTTGTGTGACCAGTACGACACAAAAGAAATGCTTTCTCTTCCAAATACGGAGAATCGAATATGGCATAAAATGTCTAGAAATTTTAATATTTTAGATTAGACATATTTCTGAAAAATATAATTTAAAAATAGAATAAAAAACGTTCTTAATATATACGAAGCGCAACATAAGAAATATAGAGGGTGTCGTTTTAATATATGCGAGGGCTGATCCCCTTGCTCCTCCCCTGACCCATTTATAAACCAAAACAATTATTTATATTCACAAAGTTAAAAGGTGGTGTCGTGAGTTTAAATGTTGTAGACAGACGTGCACAAACGAACATGCATGTGGAGCCTCCACAACTGCTACTATCCAAGAATCTGTTAAAGCCGTCCATGATCTCGTGCTGCAAGATCGACGTGTAACTATTGTTTAAAATTCTGGTCCTTTATCCAATGTGGTATATAATACAGAGTGGCCAAGATAAAAGAGGCTCGGTATAAATACAGTAGTATAAATACTTACAGAAAGGTGAATTACTAATATATTATGAATTTTTATTAAAAAGTAGTAAATACAGAATATTATGAATAACTACATAATGAACATGCAATAGTTCACAGGAGGTGTTGAAAGTGTTCACTATGAACTTCGATACACAAATCATCACGTCTCAACATGTTTTGAAAAACTTTTGCCGGTTCATTTGGTGTGATGTCATCAATTGTATTGCGAATGTTCGTTTTCAACTCTTCAATTGTATGTATCAAAATCCCAGGTAGACAGATCGGGCGATCTGGAATGCCATAAACCTGCGGAAACTGTACGTTCTTCTCCGAAAATTCCATGGACGTATGACATTGAAAACCGTGAAGTATGTGCCATGGTACCATCTTATACTCTCGTTCTTCCTCCGCCAGCTGCACTACGAGTGGTTGCAACAATTCTGTTACATATACTTCAGAGATCACGGTATTATTAAAGAAAATGGGGCGTACTATCCGTTGGGCTGAAACTGCATAACAATCTCTTATTTTTGCATCATGCAGAGGCACCTCAAAGCGTTCCTTTAAATTGTTCATTGACCAATAACGAGTGTTTTGAGAGTTCACGTACCCGCTAATATGGAGCCATGCTTCTGTGCTAAAGTATAGATTTGGGTCCAGATAACCATCAGCGACATGAGTGAGTAACTTTCGCAATAATGTTGTCGTTTTGCATAGTCCGTAGGTTTTAATGTTCGCATCACTATTATTTTATACGCTCGCATATGTAACTGCTTCAACATGTTCTGGCATGACGTTCGCTTGACGTTAAGTTGAAAGGATAGACGTTTAGTTGATTCCCGTGAACTTTTTAGCATAGTCTCTTGAACACGTTTGATATTTTCCGGTGAACAAACCGACTTTACACGGTTACGTTTAGCGTTAGCGACTGAGCCTGTAGCTCTAAATTTAATAATCCTTTGCTACACAATACTTTTAGAAGGAGCAGGCGTTTGTGGTATTTTATAGTGAACTTTTCATTTAATGTTACAAACGATTTACATTCCAAATAATTTTCAACAATAAACACTCTTTGTTTGATTGAAAACTGCATTATGGAGAACCCTATTCACAACCACCATTAACAACTGACAACGCAACACTGGCAAACACAATATAACAATTAATACGGAATGGCAGCTGGACATCACGTCCAGAGATTATGCTCGAGCGCTCGATTCAAATATCACGTATAGTATGACTCCGGGCCTCTTTTATCTTGGCCACTCTGTATAATTACAGCTGAATTGAACATGAAAAAAGTGTCTGCGAGAGAAGTACCTCTAATATATGCATACAAGCAAACTTGGAAAGACTTTTGCAGTCGTCTTTTAATGCAGAATAGACACAACAAAGAAAATTTTCTTGAAAAATTAGTGACAATGGATGAGTTCTGAATCCATCATTATGATATAGAGACCATATTACAGAATAAAGAGTGGACGCATCAAGATTCACAACCGCCGAAGGAAAATTTCAAAATGCAATCATCAGCAGGGAGAGTCATGCTAGCTGTAATTTGGGATGTTGAAAGCGTAATTTTAGTAGATTTCCTGCAGAAGGAGGCCACAATTACAGGTGCTTATTATGCCAATTTTATTCTCAAATTACGTGACTTGATAAGCGTCAGGGGAAGTTGCGCAAAGGTGTTCTCTTGCGTCAGGATAACGCATTTAGTCACAGGCCCGTCATTGCAACAGTTGCGATAGCTCAAGTAGGCTTAGAATTAGTTGAGCGTCCACCATATTCGCCAGATTTCGCCGCTAGCGATTACCGACTATTTCCAAAACTTAAAGTACAATTGGGTGGTAAATAATTTCCGTTAGATAATGACGTGTGTGATATATGCGGTAAATGAGTAGTTTGCAGATGTTGAACAATCTTTTTTTCAAGAAGCAGTAGAAATGTTGGAACATCGATGGGAAGAATGTATTGACCTTAATGGAGACTATGTTGAAAAATAAAAATAAAATATTTGCCATTTTTTTATTGACAGTGGGTCAGGGGTGGAGCAAAGGGACCCTTGTATACAGTCGGTCCCAAAAGTCTTTGTACACCAATGATTTCAGTATGGTCTTCAAAATTTTTTATTGTGAGTGGAACAGGTGTGGGGCAAACTACCCTCGTATATGTAGGTCAGGTGATTAACGTATGGACTTCAAAGTATTTTTATTATTCAGTAGATGTAAAAGCTATTTTCGGAAATAAGAAGGTAGGCCCACGCCATCCCAAATATTGCTTTGCGTCACCGAAAATACAAAAATTTAAATGGATGTTCAAAAATAACAAATAACGTCATACCGATACCTGACACTATAGAAGAGAATACAGTACATCAGTTTAACATATAAATGTTTAAAATTTATTCTTTTATATTTAATCGGACTGTCTAAAACAAAAAAAAAATCGAAAGTTTGTATATATAGACATACTAACCACAGCATTATAATCCACTATAACAAATATGCTCCAAAATATACGAGATAGCACATAAATTATATCACGTGCAGATAAAGCCCCTTTAAGAGAGATATTGTAGATCTAAAGATTAAGTGCAGCTTGACTTTTATAGTATATTTTCTTATTTGTTCTACTATTGATATTGATGAGTTCAATGTCTTGTTCAACTACGAATCACATTCCATCATGGCTTCTCATGATGAAATATATTTTTTTACTTGCTCGTTATTTGCATTTTTTATGTAATTTTTTTAAAAATATCTATAATTTTTTAATTCTAATTTTCATAAGTGCCTTAAACAAAAAGAAGATTGAAATTTTTGCAATTTACTACCCAAGTGTATCGAATATGAACTATAAAAACATATAATAAAATTCGTAGTTCTTCAAGACATCCTTTATATAAATATTTAATAATAGAATAGTATTTCTTCTATTCTATCTACACATAGAATAGAAGAAGGAATTATGATTTAATTATGTACAATGTCGAAAGAATACCTTTGGACGGCAAGTCCAAATCAACAGCACCAAATTTCAATAATAATCGCAACAGTAATTCAATCTGTAAAATCGACAAACAATTTAAAATATGCAAGTTAAGTTGCATATTATATAATAATATTAACACAAAACAAATTTGGGTGAAATCGAAACAGCGAAAAAGACAACTCGCAATTTTTGAAATTTTTAAATTTCAGGTTTTTATAGTAGGCTTCTAAAGTCTAAGATATGATAATCATGCCCAAGGTGTTACTAAATTTTGAAATGTCACTTTTCCGTTAAGTCACCCTTATAAATGTTATGACCGAAAATAGTCCCAATGTATTAACACAATGTTATCTCCTACTGATCTCTTGATGGTTTTGCTACCGTTTTTTTTCTTTCCGGTGCTGACATATTTTTTGCCGTTGTTTTTCTTCCTAAATCCATAACAACTGTTCCAGATACTGCCACAAACATATTGCCCTTTAGATTTCTCCCTGAATCTCTATTTAAAATTGAAAAATGATGTCTGCTTTTCCAAATAAGACAACAATGGATGATGATTTAATACTCAGTTGCTTTATTCGTAATACCAGTAAAGTGTTACCAAAACCATTACAGATTGTTATGAATTTGGCTCTGAAAACTAGTGCTTTTCCTGATCGAAGGAAGAAAGCTAGAATTACACCGGTTTATAAGAAGAGTGACGTATCGTGAAAAATAGCGATTTTGCCAAATTTTAGTAAAATTTTTGAGCAGATTTTGTGCAACACTATCCTTTATAACACTCGTCCGTACATATCCAGCAACCGACATGGGTTCTTGCCATTACGGTCTACCGTTACTAATCTAACGATAGTGATTCAAAATATTTGTGAGGTATAGGATAATAATGGTCAGCTAGACGTTGTATTCACTGATCTTTCTCGAGTCTTCGATATTATTGACCATCAAATATTATTAAACAATTGAGTTAATTATGTATTTTAAAACGTCTTTTGCTCTTACCAATTCTTTTCAAAATCCGGTGTGCCTCAGTACTCTAATCTTGGACCTCTTATTTTTCTACTTTTCATTGATAATCTCTCTCTCGATTGTTCTGTGTTGGCCTACGCCGATGACACTAAATTATACTTATCCGTCGAATCACAGAATGATGATGCCTTGCAAGATAATATTAATATGTTTGCGGATTATTGTAGTAAAAACAGGATAAGGATTAATGTGAACAAATGCTGTGTTGTATCTAACATTCGTAAAATTAAAAAAGTGAAGTCATCTTATATTATTGGTGGCCAAAAGTTAGTGAAAAGGAACTCCGTCAGTGATCTTGGCGTCAAATTTGACTCGGATATGTCCTTTAACTTGCACCTTTCGGATATCATCTCGTCTGCTTCTAGGATGTTGAGCTCTGCTATGAGGTATACCAGTCAGTTTGAGGATCTAACTGTTCTGCAATCACTGTACCAGGCTTTTGTTTTGAGTAGATTGGAGTATGCTTCGGTAATATGGTCTCCTTTGTACTCGATGCATGACTACTTACTTGAACGGATTCAGAGAGATTTCTGAAATACCCTTCCTTCAGATGTGATGGTAGATATCCCGATATACTAACTACAACCGTCCTCTAAACAGATATAACTTAAAATCCTTAAAACATCGTCGAGAGGTTAATGTTGCGCGATTTATGTGTAGGTTAATTGATGTTCGAATTGACTCCCCGAGAATATTAAACTGTATAGCTTTTCATGTGCCTCGAATGACGTCAAGATCTAATCCTACTTTTTACCCACCAAGAGGTGGGCTACTAATGCGCTACTAAGAGTTCCAATTAATTTTATGTACCAATTTTCGGATATTATTTATAGTGACATTTTACGGAAGGTGTTTAGATTGAGTTTTTGTTTTAGTTCATGAATGTCTATGGTCATTTAAGTAATAAAAAGTACCCATTCCTTTAACTATTCAAAACAAAACATGTGTTTGTTACGGTACATTTGTGTAAAGATATATCAATATGTTAGTTATATGTCTGACTCAGCTCAGGTTGAAGCGAAGTGATCGTTACTGTGTAAAGTAAAAAGTAGTGAAATACATTAAAATTTGTTTTATTTTATCTCGATAATAGTTATAATGGAATTTCATCAAGTAAAGGCTGAAACAATCCTATGCAATAAAAGTTATTATTATTATTAGTATTATTATTATTATTATTATTATTAGTAGTATTATTATTATCTCTTACTCCTACCTGCATTTTACCGCATTCTATGTTATTTTTTTCCAATGTTCCTTCGGTTTTGTATTTTGTTTGGCAGATGTCTTAATGCAATCGCCTGGCATTTATAAATTCCTGCTCTTCTAATATTATACCGGGTGTCCTTGAAAGAAAAATACAACGTAAAATATGGAAAGAAGTATCTCTAAGTACATAAAGTTGTCTGTCCTATTGTCGAGGTTTATAACATCATCAGCCATTTAAACAATGTTATCCTTTAGAATTTTTATAAGTATAATCATTTCAGCATTATGCTCGCGTGTGAATTGCATTGAGGTTCTTTTTAGTAGACATTCTCATCCATAGACGGGGGGCATTATTTTATTTTCAGAGGGCTTTTAATTTTTTCGAGTTCTCGTCGTAATTGACTCACAATATTTTGAATTTATATTCTATATAATTACATCTTTTAATTTTTCGAACATGGTGTTTCTATTTCAAGCACACCTGTATATCGTTTCATCCACCGCATTGTCGTTCGATTTGTCTATTAACAGTAACCATTTCCAATATTTGATTGGAGTTCAATGTGTTCTACTCGATAAAGTCGTGAATAAGTTACCCCTACGTAACAGCGATTTCGTAACAGCAAGACTGAGCTAGTACTGATAATGACATTTTGCGGTCGGGATTCATTTTATTTTAACTAGTTAATTTATTTATTTATTTATAGAAACGCACATGTTACATTGATTTTATTATATTAAGATAATAATCTTCGATTGAAATTGTTTGTTCATTAAATTCATGTATAAATAGCCAACTAATTAAGTCACGGCCTGATTCCATAGGTTTATCAAATTTATTAAATAATATTTCCCTTTGAAGATTTCCCAATTTATTTTAAATGAAACGACCGCTTTAATAAGACTTAATTTCTTATTACCCGTTTCGTATTACCTGTTGGCTTTTTTAATGGCACGATGACACAGTTTCTTAATGTTTTACTCAAAAGAGCCTTTGGATATACATAGTAATTTAAATCTGAACTGAAATGAGCTTCTGTATTGTGAAGTGTTGTGGGTGTAAGTAAGGTTAAATAAATTCTGTAAAGCGATGTGCTCGATCTGTGAAACATTTCTTCCAAACAACACTCCTCGGACTTACCATACGAGGGCGGGATGATCTTAAAATTTACAAGACAGCCGCAAAGAAGGCAGTATATGTTTGCGAAAGATCTCTGTTGTACGCATTCACGCACGATTACTTATTACTACATATCTTAAGACGCTAATCATAAAAAGGAAATACCAAACTTATGCACGTTATTTTGAAATACAATGAAAAGACAAATTTTCTATATAATCTAATGCGAATGTTAATTACACAAAAATAATTACAAACCGGTGTTATAAATACTAAACATTTCAATGAACAAAGAATTGCAAAAATATCCAAGACAAATAAAAAGAATGAAAGATTATTGTGAACTATATTAGTATATTTTATAGCAGACATTTATAGAAATTATTTTTCGTGCAAGACAAAAAGGGTGTTAAATCAGTGATTCTTTATTTTTTTGGTATGTGACAATAAAGGTGCTATTATTTATAGCACAAATGCAAGTTTTGAGAAATATCTAATCAGTCGACTTTGCACCTTGCGACTTGTAGGTATAGTTCGAAGATAACCTACAGCAATGGAGGCGTTTCCGTTTCACACGTGGTCTTCATTAAAACTTCCGGTCCACGTGAATTAAATTACTTCTACAACAGATTCTTCAATTCCGACGATTTTAATCGGCTGATAATATAATCAAATATAGCAGAATGCTTCTTTCTAATAGAGGTAAATACTTTGAATTTGGAAACATTCAATTCCAGCCTATTTATTGAGCACCAATTCGATTTTGATTATAGGTTTCGCTATATTTACGAAGATTTTTACGTCGTCAGCAAACATCAATATTTCACAGTTGATGGCTTCTGGAAGGTCGTTAATAAATAGCAAAAACAGCAGTGGTCCTAAATTATAACCTTGCGGAACGACAGATGTGAGACGTTTCATTCTAGAGTGAATTATAATTCTTCGTATTATGCGACTTGTTAATCAAGACTTATATATCAAACAAGAAATTGGGGTCCTGTTAACCAAGACTTAAATAACTCAATAGGAAGGTTATTGAAATCAAAAGCAAGCAATTTCTTCAAAAGAATGCCATAAATACGATTAAAAGCGTTTGATAGGCCAGTGTAGGCAACATGAACCTGACCCTGACTATCCAAAATTTCAGAAAAATTAATTAAATAATTAAATTAATTTATGACAATTTATGACCTGTATTTTGAAACAGAATCTGTTTCAGGAGTCCTCAACAGTATCTTAGAATCTCAGTCAAATAAATTTATTTATAAAATAAGAAGAAACTCAAAATATCGGAAAATTTTTTTTTTTGATAGCAAATATTAGTCAAATACAACAAATTTCCCCGCCCTGTATTCCTAAGATCATGTTTCAATTTAAATTAGGATCATATATTATAAGGGAACTGGAAGAGGAGGACAATATTAATGAATCACGCAGTAATATTTCACCACGTTGACTGAGGTAAGCACGATAAGGGTATAATAACTTTAAACGTAGGTGTGTCTTATTTATACAGTTCAGAGCATGGAGTTTAAAGCTCAGAATAATATCAAAGTTTACAACTTAATTGGGAGCAATATCGCATAATTTGGAAAACACTAGAATACACGAAGGGATGAAATATAACAAGCGAGTAATAATTGACACCTTTCTATTATAATGAAGGTGAGTGAAAATCATTTCGACAATGTTTACATACCGACTAGCAAATTTAGCACTTCTAAAGTAAACACAATCATTTATTAATACTAAGGTCATGATCTTCTCCCGAGGACATATCTACAAGAGCGTGAAAAATGCAAGAGCACTTTCTTATATGGTTTAGAAGCTGTTTCTAGATTTATAATACATGATTGTGTGTTTAATTGAAGTCTTTGTTTTCTCTTTTTAAGAGTATATGACAATATAATAGAGCTACTCAATATACACAATATAATTAAAAAGTTTTCGCACTATGAGTAGAGCAGAGTATTAGAAATTTCCTAAATAAATCGGATCAATGTAGTGAAATTTATAACAAGAGTGTATGAGAACTAAATACGTTAGTATTGTATACGTTAATTACAACTTATGTAGTTTGTAAAAATGGAACGAGTTGTAAACAAATTCAGTGTAAAAAGCGATATTAAGGTAAAGAGACGATAAAAACCGATAATGTGACAAATGCGCGTTGTCTATCTGCCAGGGATCATTATCAGATTTATGCTCGACGAAAAAGACATCGAAAATTCAGTAAAGATGATTGATGTGGAACAAACTTTTTTAAAATAGATTACAACGGGTGTCGAGACTTAGTATTTTCAGTGTGATCCAGTGATTAATAATCAAACTACAGGATCGTCGTGTACTCCAGTATCACATTCCGAAGAAGCGCGAATTTGGAAGTTCGAAAATCAAGAACAACGATTCTAAGTGAAGGCAAGTCTTCCTAGCATGATTTTACGTATGAATTATTAAATAAAATTTCAGGAATTTGATCGGCAGTTCGGAAATCATACCTGCACATTCACCATCTCTACAGTTTCTCGCAAAAAAAAAACACGTTACCGTCATGTACAATTCTTCAAATTCTCAAGATTAGAATCACTACCTTTACGACAATCATTAGAAATATTCCAGGTGACATTGAAAAAACTACAATGCATAGTATCGCGCGATAGAAGACCATAAAATACCAAGAAAGTTCTTATACACTAATGTCCGATCGCCTTTTGTTTTCAAGACACAGGATCTTAAAAGTTTGTCAGAAATTTTTTTTAATTTCTTCCCATGACAGAGTTGTTAACCTAATTATTCCAATAAGACGTATTGCTGATAAAAAAAAAATCTTAACGTACTTCATTAAAAAAATTATTCCTCTTCAATAGCTCACAACAAAAAAAAATCACTACTTGGTCGAAATGAACTTTAAAAACAACAACATAACAAAAAAAAAACACCAACCAAATTAAAAAAATATGTTTAAGGTACCTAGCTCTAAAAGTGTTCAAATTGATGGCGTTGCTCTTGAATACACTTTTCCAATCTTTGTGTTAATGATTGTCGGCACCTTTGATAAATGTCTGGATTATTACGGAATCTATCAACAGACTCTATAATTCTGTGCCATAATTGCTTTTCACTATTTATTTCTTTGGCACACACTTCTCTTTTCATAAAGCCCCAAAATTAAAAATCGAGGGGATTAAGGTCGGGACTACGAGCTGGCTATGGTATAGGTCTTTCACGGCCAATCCACATATTTCCAAATATTCTTTGCAAAAATTCCCTTGTTCTACGAGAAAGTGAGCTGGCGCGCCATTATGCATATAATACATTCTTTGACTAATATTTAATGGGACATTATCTGATTAATTGTTCAGTTTATTTTCCAAAAAATGTCGATAGTGCTCGTCTGTCAATCGAAATGTACCACTTAGGTAATTGTCGATTATACCTGCCCTCACATTAATAGAAAAGCTATACTGGAAATTCCGTACTACGGTTGATGAGGGTTTTCATCACTACAATATTGCATGTTATGTAGGTTCAAAACATTCTCGTTACTAAAACCTGCTTCAACGGTGAACAAAATTATATATACGCAAATATTGTACACGGGGTAAATAATTGATATAAGTGAGTCGCCGACGTGGGCACATGTGTTCTGTTTGTTGTATTGACTTTTTTTGGGTGAGAGTTATAGTTATATTATTTGCTATTCTGGTGGTTTTGTAACTATTACTTACTGTTTTGCAATAAATTACAATTATTGCAATAACATTATAATTTCTATTTATATTACATAATTAAATTTTTAGTTCAAATTTCTTAGTTTCTGAACACTTTTTTATTTCTTTTGAAAAATACTTCATTCTATGATTTTTCTTGCTGTAAAATTTTCTTTTAGCTGTCTACTTATATACAAGGGTAAAGTCAATAATACTTATTTTTTTGAGTGACTTATTATATATTTAATTCCTTCCTCTGTTTGTTGCCTACTTGTCACCTAACCGTTGCCTGTTTCTTGTTTGTCTGAGAGTTAGTCACCACGGCGGGTAACATTGGTGTGAAGTGTGTGTCCCAGTTTTCGGTCTCCCTTTGTGGATTCTCCTATATATACTTCGGTATGTCTTCGAAGGGTTTCAAATGTAATGACGGGCTAATATCTGATAAGTAAATCGCATGTGATTTGTGCAGACAATTTATTCATTCTACCCGTAGTTCGTTATCACGATTAGAGATACATTGTCTTAGGACCAAGGAGCGTGGGCTTACATATTTCAGTGAATCTTGTGCACACTTTACGTCGCAACTTGCGAAACTAAGCAGCTTAGAAGGCACGCTGAGGAAGTTGGAAGAGGAAATCAATGTCCTCAAAGCTTCTCCGGTCGGGGGTGTCGGCATGGGCGCTCCTGTTAGTAGTGGGGGGTGGTGTTGCTGGCAATATCGGTGAGCTTCTGGATCGGCAATCTAGAGAGCCAAATATACTGGTGTTTAATGTGTAAGAGCCGAATATAGCTGAACGTGTGGAGAGACACATTTGTCAGTGCCAGATTTGTAGGATGTCTATCCGAGGCTGATAGTACGATGGATGTTAGCAATTTAAGATTTCATAGACTTGGTCAGCGCTCTCCTGGTAAGATTCGTCCGTTGAAGGTTACTCTTTCATCAAAGACTGATGTATTGAAAATACTTAGTAGGAAGGGGAATATTGGAGCTAATTTGGAACAACAGACTGACCTTACTCTTATGCAGCGGCAGTAATTGAGGGATCTTCGCTCTATGCTTAAAGAGTTGAATGCTGATGGGGCTAGCAAAACGATAAAATACATTAATGGTACACCTAAAATCGTCAATGCAAAAATCTAGGGTCAGTGCCAAATGGTACCCTGCAAGTCTTCTATCAAAATGTTCGAGGATTAGGAACTAAAACAGTCGACTTCTTTAACAACTGTGCCACCGCGGATTTCAATATCTGTGTTCTGACTGCATGCATAACATCGAAGATTGTAAATTGTTTGACAGTGACTTTCATAAATATCAGCGCGATCGGGATCCTCATAATCCTAACAGCCGCGGAGGTGGTGTCTTGATCGCCGTTCGCTCGCGTTTTCCGTCATGCCTTGTGACGGTTCCGGACAGTTGTACTGAAGAGATATACGTGTAAGTTTTGGCTGGAAGTAAGCGCTTTATAGTAGGAGCTGTTTATATTCCGCCGCTGTCGGGTTCAGCTCGGTATTTGGACTTTATTGGCAGCGCCTGCCATAGGAATGCTTTCCAGTGACTGTGAAGCTATTTTTATTGATAATTTAATTGTTAATGGTTTGCGTCAATGTAACTTAGTAACAAGCGCTAATAGTGTGATTTTAGATTTAGTATAACTTAATTCCGAACCTGTTAAAATTTTTCATGAATGTTATTGTCTAGTGAGCCCTGATTTTCATTAGCCATGTTTGAGTTTCGATAGCTCTTGGAAATACAATTTCAGGAAGGCTTCCTATGACCAGATTAGTGATTTCCTTTCTTCTATTGATTGGTCTATTTTACTATCAGATGGTTTCGGACATGGTCTTTCCTATTTGTATCAAACTTTACACTTCTCTGTCGACAGATTTGTCCCAAAATATCTAGTACATTCTGATAAATATCCTAAATGCTTTTCGTCGTCAACAAAGAAATTAATAATGAAAAAAAATAAATACAATAACAAATTTAGAAAAGGTAAGGACAATAATAACTATCTTAAATACAAGTAGCTAAGATTACATGTTAAGCAGTCTATCGACAAGGACTATAAAAAGTTAGTTTTCTTCTCACAGCAATCGACGCCTGGAGATGTTCGGACTTTCTGGAACTTTGTTGATTCGCGAAGAAAAATAACAAGTCTCAATTATAATGGGATTGAATCTGACAAACTTGAATGAAGAAGTGTGTAATATGTTTGCATAATTTTTGAAGTACATGTTAGCTATAATGATACGGACACTAATTTTCCTACACTTGATCTGTCTCATTTCGCAAATCCATTTATTCTTAATAATGTAATCATTGACAGAGACGTGTTTTCTAAACTTTCCTCTCTGAAAGGTTGTTTCAGTTCAGGACCTGATGGTATTCCGGAATATTTCCTTAAAATGTGCAGTTGTGCTTTATCTCTTCCTTTATCAATTATTTACCAGCTCTCTATAAAATTAGGATATTTTCCCGATCAATGGAAATTTGCTCACATTTTTCCAGTTTTTAAGTCTGGTGACAAATCACTTATTAATAATTACCGGCCGATATCGTTACTATCAAATATTTCAAAAGTTTTTTAGTATGTTATATCTAGTTCTAACTATGACACCTTCCGTGAAGTAATTCACGTTAATCAACATATGTAAATGGGATTTAAGTAAAACACTTATACTAATTTCCAGTATATATTACACTTTATTATATATTAATAAATGGATGACATGTTTCGCTACGATGTAGCTTCTTCGGATCTTATATTACTACTGAACACGCTCTTCACAAATGTATGGCTTTTTTCTAAACTATTTCAATGGGTTGCACTTGTCTACATTAGAATCGTCTCTTACCGATATATCGTCTAAAATTATTGTTATTTTAATATTTAATGAAACCAGTTTAAAAGTGGGGAATTATTAAGGTCTAATTGGTCATTTAACAATATATCTGCATATTTAAGTTTATTTATTTCTAAGGATTCCAGTAAATTTAACTTTAATCCTTTTTGTTGTGACTGTAAAATTTCGAAATCTTTATTGAAACTATGATTATTTTCCAACAAATGAATTGCATAATTGGAATCTGTCTTTTTGTTAATAAAACTTTTAAAATGTTCCTGTATTCTTTTCTCAAAGCTCCTACCAGTTTGGCCTATGTATGTTTTAGGGCACTCTTTGCATGTTAGTTTGTATACTCCGGATTTATTACTTTTGCTTGTCTTGGATTTATTATTTTTTTTTTTTTTTTATGAATTTCCCTAAAGAATTATTAGTTTTATAAGCTACATTTATATCTGTTTTTCGTAAAATTTTTCCTATGTTTTCACTTATCGGTCCTATGTATGTTAATAATTTATAATTGCTTGGTTTATCTTTTATTATTGGGTACAGATTTTCTATTGCTTTCCTATATTTCTTTTTCTTAAAATTGTATCTACTATATTTGGGTTATATCCATTATTTTGCGCTATTTGTTTAATGATATTTAATTCTTTAAAGAAGTTTTCATTATTTAAAGGTACTGATATTAATCTGTGTATCATATAATCATACCTTTAAATAATCAGTACCTTTAAATAATGAAAACTTCTTTAAATAATTAAATATCATTAAACAAATAGCGCAAAATAATGGATATAACCCAAATATAGTAGATACAATTTTAAGAAAAAAGAAATATAGGAAAGCAATAGAAAATGTGTACCCAATAATAAAAGATAAACCAAGCAATTATAAATTATTAACATACATAGGACCGATAAGTGAAAACATAGGAAAAATTTTACGAAAAACAGATATAAATGTAGCTTATAAAACTAATAATTCTTTAGGGAAATTCATAAAAAATAATAAATCCAAGACAAGCAAAAGTAATAAATCCGGAGTATACAAACTAACATGTAAAGAGTGCCCTAAAACATACATAGGCCAAACTGGTATGAGCTTTGAGAAAAGAATACAGGAACATTTTAAAAGTTTTATTAACAAAAAGACAGATTCCAATTATGCAATTCATTTGTTGGAAAATAATCATAGTTTCAATAAAGATTTCGAAATTTTACAGTCACAACAAAAAGTATTAAAGTTAAATTTACTGGAATCCTTAGAAATAAATAAACTTAAATATGCAGATATATTGTTAAATGACCAATTAGACCTTAATAATTCCCCACTTTTAAACTGGTTTCATTAAATATTAAAATAACAATAATTTTAGACGATATATCGGTAAGAGACGATTCTAATGTAGACAAGTGCAACCCATTGAAATAGTTTAGAAAAAAAGCCATACATTTGTGAAGAGCGTGTTCAGTAGTAATATAAGATCCGAAGAAGCTACATCGTAGCGAAACATGTCATCCATTTATTAATATATAATAAAGTGTAATATATACTGGAAATTAGTATAAGTGTTTTACTTAAATCCCATTTACATATAATGGATTTCCAGCAAGTATCGGCCGATTCAATTAAAAATTAATCAACATAGTTTCTTGTCTGGCCGTAGCACCCAAACGAACTTATTGCAGTTTTGCTACTATATTAATGACGCACTGGGGCGAGAATCTCAAGTTGACACCGTATATGTGGATTTTGACCGTATTGATCATAAGCTGTTGCTCCACAAAATTGGTCTTTATGGAGTTGATGGTAGCTTGATTTTGTGGATTGCCTCTTGCCTGTCTCATAGGTCTCAAATAGTTAAGTTGTCATCCAAAACATCAAGACCTATATCGGTTATTTCCGGTGTTCCTCAGGGCAGCCACTTAGCACTAATTCTCTTTCTACTTTTTATAAATGATTTATACAAAAACTTCACTTCTTCCAACTTCTTGGCCTACGCAGATGATTTGAGAATATTTAAATGTGTGGACTCTTGCAATGGCGGTAGAGCGCTTCAGGATGATATAGATTTGCTAGCGGCACGGTGTATAAGCAACAATATGTCTCTCAATCTTAATAAATTCCATATTATCACTTAAAAAAAAAAAGAATACTTATGTTTTTAATTACATGTTGCAAGGTACTGCCCTGAAAAGAGTTGACCACGTTACCGACTTGGGTGTTACTTTTTACGGTAATTTATCATTTACTTTACATGTAGGATCCTATTATAAATAAATCCTTGCAGTTATGCGGCTTCATTAAACGTGTATGTAGTGACTTCACGAGCATCATCTATATTATACAAATTTATAAAGCCCTGGTCAGGTCTATACTCGATTATTGTTGTGTGGTATGGTCTCCTTATCATTGGGTTCATATAGATCGGACTGAGCGAATTCAGCGTAAAAGAGCTAACTTTATACTTTTAAAATTAAAAATTGATAAAAACTTATATAATTACGCGGAGAGATTACAACTGCTGGGCATTGAATTGCTGGAGAATAGAAGGCGTACAATATTTGTTAAGCTCGGATATCAGCTGTTCACAATAACATAGACTGTTTAGCCCTTCTTTCTCTGTTACTTTTACGTGTTTCACCGTTTCGTGCTCGCTCGGGTGACACGTTTCATATTCGTTTCCATTGAACTGAATTTGGTAAGCATAACCTAATGGGCAGAGTTATATTAGAACTGAATCTTTTATCTGAAGTCGATTTGCATAATATTTCAAACCACACCCTTCTCCAATTCTTAAAGAAAATTGCGGTTTCCTTGATTCTTCTTTACTTATAGCATTTATAACTATAATTTACAAACTTGTGCACGTTTTATTTTGTATTATGTAATTGTACTATTTACAATTTTTTTCTTGTAATGTACAATAAATAATACTGTTCCAATAGGTGATGAACTTTTTGGAAATGAGACGGGTGAATAAGCTGTTCTTTGAGGACTCGTCTAACTGATCCACAGTTAACATTCCATATAGCTAAATTTATATTACTGGTGCTTATTCCCGGACTATTTTCTACTTTATACAAACTTCTTCATTTTCAACAGTACGAAGAGTTCTGGAAACCCCACTATTAACTTTTGATTTTTTTGAAACAGTCGTCTTCTCTCAAACGTGTATGAACATCAATAAATGTTCTAACATTAAGAACATGTTTTAATGGATATCTCTCTCGATAGATACGTTGAGTTTCGGAGAATTTGATCGAGCTTCACCATAACACATAATCGTGCCTCCGTATTCTTCAAAAGTAAAGAGAACCATTTCTAAAATTAATTTAAGAAAACGACAAACAGCGAAACCAAACACAAACGTAATCAGGAACACGACAAACTTGAATAAATTAGTGCAATATTTTGTTACACTTTAAAAATGATCCTTATACCGTTTGTCTCTATATCTATTTTTACTCCGGAGCTTTGAATATACTTATGCGCAAGTTTGACATTTTGAAATTTTATGCGATGTCATGGTTCGTATATTGAAATTTATATTTCAATTATTTTTCCTTTTAGTCAATTTTAGGTAAACAGGACATCGTTATATTTTTTATTAGAATTTTGTAAACCTATTAGGATGGCTTAATTTATCGAATAACCATTTTCACTTAATTCTGGTCTTTACATTTTTGGTTTGCTTGGAGAGACATCTAAGCGAGACTGTTAAACTTTTGGTTATAGATCGCTGTAACGGTTGGTATAATTTTTAATCGGTTACAAACCCTTAATTACTGCGAATGAATTAATGAATTTTTGATGTTGGCTTCCTCAATTGCTTTTCAATCATGCCAGGATATCTGAGTAATTATCTATCTTTTATTTCGATATTCCGTCTGGGGGTAGTACTTTTTTTTGTTACTAATGACGTATCCATCTTTCTGCATAAATTCACGGACAAACATTCTGGACGTTCTCTTCTTAGCGATTCCGCTTTGAGGTAAGACAACGAGTGTTAAAACTAAAAGTCATTTTGAATTAAAACAGTGTTACTGTTCTGCGGCTTGCAGGAATTGACAAATTGACTTTATTTCATATAAATTCACTAGTATAGTGTTATTTAGTCGAGGATTTTTTCCCCGGATTTGAAAGTTTTACGACAACGTGTTTGCTTCAGGTGAGTTCTAAGATAAGGGGAGGCCTGTAATTATATCACGGCATTGTTCTCCGTTTATTATATTACTCTGGAATCTTCCACTTATTCTTTTTTTCTCATTTATTTAGGGCTGTTATTATCTGCTAAGAAAACTGCTGTGTTAGTATCTGCTAAGAAAAACTGCTTGTTAGAATCGGCTATTGTTAGTATCCACTGAGAAAAACTGCTAAGTTATTATCTGCTAGGAAAAGCTGCTTGTTAGTATCGGCTAATGTGAAATCTGTCTAATTAGAGGAGATATTGACTTCATCCGCAGACATCTAATTACCCGGACACAGGAAATCAACGCAATTGGATCTAAGGGTCATCTATCACGCAAGGTAGGGTGTAGAAAATAACATTTTTTGTGACAGAGGCCCGGAAAAGCAATATATTAGTGATTTTGGAGGAACGCATGGCGTCCTAAAACATGGTGTTCGACTCACCATTTTATTTTATTTTATTTTTTTTTCTCTTGCCTCAATATAAAATTTAACTAAGTTCATTTCATATATTAATCGCTTAATCAGTTTTCTAATTCAAATTGCAGTAGTATTTTTTATGGTATCAATCTCACATGTCAGATTTGTTTTAAAGTAAAGAAATTTGAGTAAATTAAATTTAGTACTTCTTTTTATCAATAACGGAGTTCTATGTAATTTTATATCTAATTTTGTTTAAATAATATATTTTCCATTTAATTGGTAAACTTTCACAATTATAGAATAATATCCTAGTTACATTTTTTTTTAAATTCTTAAACATATATAAACAGGCTGAGCCTTTATTTTTATATTACTATCTGATTGGAGTATCCGATTATGTGAATACATTTTGTTTTAATAATTTATTGCATTATTAATTTCTATTTGTGTGTACCACCTAAGTACTTATTGCATATACTGAGTGTATCGAACCTGTGTAAGGTTCATTAAAGCTTTTATGGATTACCTATGCAATATTCTATAGTTTAGAATACAATATTAATATGATCAATGATATTCCAACTATTTAAAAAAATATTTTGTTTGCTCCATACCTATACCTCTCTGGTATAATATATATATATTTTTGTTGTTTGCTTAAATAAATATAGTTGTTATTGTTATGAACTCTGTTTTTTTTCTTTTCTTTTTTTTTTAAATTGAGTGTCAACTTATTCGAGATTACTAAGTTATCCACTTACTACGACAGAGTCTGTGTTCTATGTTGGCTAAAGGTATGGTGGTGCCCTTTTTTTATGTAAGAACCTCCCGCAACTCGCCTCTTAACTGAGTTAGCCCTTTAGCCAAAACATCTCCGGGGCAACCATGAGTTATAGGTAAGTTGGGTAAGTTTAGGAAGATATTTATCGGCGCAAGTCTAGTGTTCGTGGGGGCATGTAGCAATTAATTTTACAGGTGCCATAATTACATAGACAACTGGGATAATATTCTAATAAAACTCGAAACTACAATACATTAATTTTGGTTCAATAATATCACCACAATCGGACCAAAGTAAAAAAAAATTCGATTGAAAAGTCAAAAAAAAGAGACTATATTGACAAGGTCTTGAATCGGAACCCTGGTTATATAATAAATAGTTTTAACAAAATATTAACTTTAATAAATAATAGCACTAATGCTACTAACTCTATTTTAAGTAACTATAGTTATGCTCCAGTGAGCTGTTGCGATATAGAAAGGTTATTTTCACAATTTCAAAATATTTTTAAATGCGAAAAGACTAAGTTTTATACCTTAACATTTACAAAATATGTGTTCGCATATTGTAACAATCGTGAATAATAATAATTAGAATAATAATAATAATAGAATCTTTTATGAAACAATCATTATTATCCTCATGATTACGCTCGTGACTATGGATAAAACATGCCTATCGACAGAAAGTTCGGTAAGACACACTTACACATGCAAATTATGTTACAGCATTTATATATATATATTAAGCTGGTTCTTCTGTTATAATTTATGTGAACAAACAAGTTGTTAATAATAATAGTTTAAATTATTCAAATATTAAAGCATATTAAATAAAACTGTCTTATCGCGACATCTAGGTTACAATAACAACAGTAGGGTTATCTTTCATGTAGTAATCTACTATATCAAATGTCTATTTTTCTTTTAACTTATTGCTTATTATTATTGGATATTTAAGTTTGTGTTTCGGCGGTATTTTTTTTCCAAGGTAGATATCGTTGACATTATTAGAACGTGGTATCGCAGGTAACAAAAAAAAAACGGAGAATCAAAAAAAAAAAAAGTTCGTTGAAGCGTGGCTTCGATATATAATTAGGCGTCTTCAAGTTTTAAAAAGCGATTTTCTAAGTTTTAAATTCCATATAGAAGCTGAAATATCAAGAATATTATCATTTCCAATTTAATACTACGTTGGAATTACAAATTTACCTTAATTACGAAGTGTATTTTGAATACATATCAGACTAGTATCGAGACAGTAACCTGAGACTATTATCCTTCTAATTCTTGTTTTAATTTAATTGTATGAAAGCCATCCTGTTAAACGTGCTGTATATCCTATTACCTGCCAGAATTCCGGAAGTCCTACACCTGTAAGCAGCTCCGAGATCCTTACCGATGGTCCATAGGTCCAAGCCAGGCTACTATTTGTTATGAGCTTTACAGTGCCCTTAAGTTAAGGTAGAATTTACCCTACAAATAAATAAAGCATTTATTTTGTATTGTTTTAATTGATCGTAGATAGTACAGCTTCACTGTATTAAATACCTCTTATCCGATTATTAATATGTAAATTACTGAGCTAGCATTTGTATAGATATATTGGTTGATAATTAAGACACGACTTACTTTTAATTAGCCCTGAGATAAGATCTTATTTACATAGCGAACATTTTCAAGATTGAGGTTAAATCACATCGATTGCTCTGATTTGTATTTTTAAATTCTTTCAATCCTCCTAAAAGAAATTATTTAACTGATAAATTGTTTGGAAACTTATTTATATATTATATCAACCTACCTCTGATCATATATTAATCGTAATACTAACAGAATTAGCTTATTTAAACCACCATTCACACCGTTGTTTTTTTTTCTATAATAAGTACACTTGTACTAATAACGATATAGGGGGGGGGGGGGTAAATTCCTTAGAGGTGTAATGTATTATTATTAATGTTTATTAAATTGTATTTTATCTGTTCTCTAAAGTGTTTTCTTTTTCATTACATCTCTTATTTTTCTCTCATTCACATATCATTAAATTTATTTATTAATTTCATTATTTATTTCTCTTCTCATTTCATCACACGATTGTATCACTATAATATATATATATATATATATATATATATATATATATATATATATATATATAAATATATATGAGAACGCTGCCTAGTAGCTTTTTTGTTGCTGTCTATATTTGGCCCACCAAATCGTTCGTACGCTATCTTCAGTAAGCGGTGCAATGGCTAGTCTCCGTAGAAATCGCATGCTTAACCATAACGCTTCCTATTGATGAGTTTTAAATTAAAGACCTATTGGCGGGGTAATTTGGGCGCGAAGCTTACCTGATCCATAACATGAACAAGTAAACTGGGCGCAAGTATTTTAGGGGTCCTTTAATCCTATACGTAAACTGGGCGCAAATGGAAATTGTTTGTTTAATATAGCTTGACTGTAAAAAAACACATAGTATACTTTACATTTTGTAGTTTATTAAAAAAAACACATTTCGAAATATGCATAAACATTATATTACAGTGACATATTATATATATTATAAATATGAAGTGCATTTTACGTAATGTAGTCTGCTTATTTCTCCTAACATATCTATTCACAAGATTACCAAGCGATGCTAATTTAGCTGTTATCTTTTCGTTTTTAGGTCTCGCACTAACATGCAAACTATGTATTTTAATACATGTACCAAATGGCACTCTCTTATCTTTTCCATAAAGACATAGATAAAGGGATGCGTTGCATAAAATGAGGAATTAAGTTTTGCTTGAAATGACTACAACAATTAGTTGTTCTTATTACCGAAGCACTTTCTTCTGCCCACATAGAAGGGAGAAATACTGCATTTTCGATAATATATGTATCTAATAAAAAATCACAATATTTATCCAAAAAATCATTGTGTGGCTTGTACGACATTATATCGAATACAAAACAATCCTCTGCTTCATTTGGGTTTATATAGGTTAATTCCAATATGTTCTTTAGCCAATTGTCAATTTCACTTTTTGATTCATATTCTGAGCCTAATCCAATCGACTTTATCTTTCTGTACCATGATTGGTGTAAGTGAAACTGGAAACCGTTAATTTCAACATTAGGCCAAATATTGAGTAATGCTACATGTATGGTCTTTTCAAAATCTACAAAAATTTTATTTGGATTAAACATGCACGATATTTTTAATATATATTGAACTTTAATAAAGAGAAGCAAGTTTTGTAACATTCAGAAGTCTTACTCGATAACAAACAAAAAACAAAGGGAATATAGTGGCCATTTTGCAGAAGAAAATGTACCGTCAATGTAGAGTTGATCCATTTCTGCTAAAATATTAATATTTGTTTCATATGTAAACACAACAATATTATTTTCTATGTCATGAATAAACAAAAAATGTTCATTTTTATTGGTTAATAGCATTTCACAATATGCACTGAGAGCTCTATGCACTTCTTCTCTGTTTTAGGGCACTGGACCTGGTAGTATTTTTCGGCGACAGCGTTTCGTCTAATCCGAAAGTTGTGACAGATGGTAATAAGTGAGATGCTAGTGCTTTGCTAATAATTTTTGAAAGCCTTTCAAATATGTCTTCTTCAGCTTTTCTCTTGCAAGTATTTGAAACTCCTTTTATGTTACTCTTGGTTCGTCTGCTTCATGGTCTGAACATCGTGCTCTCTTGCGACTAGGTTATTAACTGTGTAAATTTTGGCTTTGCAATCCAGTCGTTTCTGGTAACATCTCCACGACGTTTCACTACTTTTTAACACTTTGTCCTTTGAAAATGTGAAATTTTCGTATAACAGCAAATCCTTTCCACGTTTGCTTTTTATCACTGACACGGACATTTTCGTAGTGTATTCCATTCCGATATTTCCACTATCAAAAAGAGAACTAAACCAAGAAAACACAGTAGTGTATTCCGATCTTGTCGCTATCAAGAAAAGAAATAAACTGAACTAGGAAAACACGGAACCAAACTAATTTTGGTTTTTCATATTCGGACCATTTATAGTCGATTAATATTAATGATCGGATCAAATAATTGATTGATTAATTGATGAATTCGATTAATGAATATGCCAATAAAAAAAGTCTCGCTCCTAATTTACCTACGTCCAGATCTATATTACGTTGTTCGCCGTGCTATACTTATAGTATTATATACAAAGGCATTTTTAATAATATAAAATATTTTTAAAAATCTGGTGTGAAGAATACATTTTTTAATACAGGTTCAATATTAATATTTTTGTGAACGTGTCCGAACATATCCCTCCCCAGAGACGTAGATACGTATTTTGCCTTTCTATAATAATATTCTCAGACACATTCACAAAAAAGAACCACATCGCCACATCACAGAAATTATCCAGACCGGGCGTAGAAGTAAATACAGCGCTGCCTGTTGTCAGACAGCCGAAGTACCTCGCCCCGTCCACATAACCAATGTGAAGTAACGACGCCCTTCCAAAGGTGGCACAGCCAATCTCTCTAGAAATTGCATTTTGTTTGTGTCTTCACTCATACTAAGGACTAACCGCATGTGTAATGTATCAGAATAATTCAAACATACATGAGTAGGTAAACCCCACCAGTTTTGTATAATACAAAGGTATTTTTAATAATATAAAATATTATTAAAAATCTGGTGTGAAGAACACAAACACAGGTTCACTATTAATATTTTTGTGAACGTGTCCGAACATATCCCTCCCAGCAGGGGCGTACCGATGAGCCCGTAGAAAGGTGAAATTCGTATCTACGTCTCTGGGGAGGGATATGTTCGGACACGTTCACAAAATATTAATAGTGAACCTGTATTTGTGTTCTTCACACCAGATTTTTAATAATATTTTATATTATTAAAAATACCTTTGTATTATACAAAACTGGTAGGGTTTACCTACTCATGTATGTTTCAATTATTCTGATACATTACACATGCGGTTGATCCGTAGTATGAGTGAAGACACAAACAAAATGCAGTTTATAGAGAGATTGGCTGTGCCACCTTTGGAAGGGCGTCGTTACTTCACATTGGTTATGTGGACGGGGCGAGATACTTCAGCTGTCTGACAACAGGCAGCGCTGTATTTACTTGTACGCCCGGTCTGGGTAATTTCTGTGATGTGGCGATGTGGTCATTTTGGTGAATGTGTCTGAGAATATCCTTTCTCCAGCAGGGGCGTACCGATGAGCCTGTAGAAAGGCGAAATACGTATCTACGTCTCTGGGGAGGGATATGTTCGGACACGTTCACAAAAATATAAATAGTGAACCTGTATTTGTGTTCTTCACACCAGATTTTTAATAATATTTTATATTATTAAAAATACCTTTGTATTATACAAAACTGGTGGGGTTTACCTACTCATGTATATTTCAATTATTCTCATACTTATAGTATAACTCAAGCATTGAATAGCATTATATATATTACAGAAGATTTTATTACATACATTTATAATTTTCAATTTTTTTTCTGATATGCCTTAATTGGCTTTTGTATTACTCTTTTAATGTGGGGTGTTGCTCTAAATTTTAATGACGGATTTAAAGTTGCTACTGAAAAATGTTTGAAGAAAAACAAATGAAAATAATGAGTACAAATTACACTTTACAAAGGCTATGGCTTCTGTGTCTACAATTCATCAACTCGTGAAAATTAAATTTTCATCATATTCGAATAAATTTATGATTGAGAGAAAAGAATAATCCACATACAAAGATGTGTCAGAGTGCTGTTGACGGTTTAACAACGGTCTGTGTATAGTACCACATCAAGGAATCCTTTCATTCTTTTAATAGGTATTCCTTTACTTATTCGTTGTATTATTAATTATAAATCACTTCATTTTGGGTCAGTACAGTTACATGGACTCAAAAACAATATTTTAGCAGAAAGTCATTTATATTTATTCACGTTTTCTTACGAACTTGAAAATTAAAATTAAAATTTTGTTAATTTTTTCTTTTTAAAATGTGTAACTACTCTTAGTGATCTTACTTCACCCAACATCCACTTGAATAATGAATTAATTAAAAACGAGCTGACAAGTTGTGATATCGATGAAATAAATATCATTAAAATATTCTTTGTGAGACGAACTTCAAAATCCTATGCAATTAATTAAATAACTAAGTTTCAAAAAGAGTATTGTAAGAATTGTAACCGAATGTTAGATACTTGAGTTGAACGTTAAATCAGGTAGATTTTTGAATGGTCAAGTGACTAGAATGATAACAAACGAAAGGCTTTCTATTTGCAAATATGAAATATACACAGAAAATGTCTGAAAAATGTTTGAATTCATATTTTTAAATGCGAAATATATTTGAAGAAATATAATTTAAAATTAAATTAAAACATTCTTATTATACACGAAGTTTAACAATACCTTCTAAGTGCAACACATCCGTTATAATTTTCTAGAGCATAACCGCAGAGCATATCCCGTAAATTACCAAACAAAAAATTGTAGGCAAACAATGTTCAAAATTGCTATTCTAATGTCTATTATCTCCAAATGGGGTATGGTCCAAAGTTATGGGATACCTGTGTATGCTAGTGTAGCAGGAACAAAGCATACCATATTGTAAATACCAATCGGGCATCACTTTTAACATTACGAACAAAAATTTAAAAAAGCGATTTAAAAGAAAACAATAAAAATTGTAGAAATAAAATGCTATCCAGAAGTTATGAGTAGTACGCACAGTTTTCAATTACAAAATAAGATGATATCGCCCACGTCTGATATTTTTTAAAATAAAATCTGTTTTAAATATATTTAACTTATATTAACTTGTAACGAACAACACCGACAATTTAAAATAATTTTGTACTGGAAAACAAGTAATCAACCTATAGAAATCTATGAACTATCCTGTCACTGTCACATACGGGACTGCCTAGTATCATTTTTAGCAATCAAGCAAAACATAATTATCACATCGACTCGTCAACAGTATTAAGAGATTTTTCTACTGACTCTTTCTGTAGAAGACGCAGAAAATATAATCACACAAATAGCAAACCTCTTCTTCAAACAAGCGGATTTTAGTTGGGTAAATGGCTTTAGAATTATAATAAAGTCTTAAACGAGTTTTCAATTAATTCCTCTAACAATTCCTTTCAATCATTAGAAACGTAAAACATCAAAACACTAGGCCTTTCATGGGACTCAGAATAAAATAATTTCAGGTATAATACACCAAATGTGATTTCAAACTTAAAAATAACAAAACATCGTCAGTTTATTTAATCTGTTGGAAATAATCCGCCCTGTTATTATTATAGGTAAGATATTAATGCAAAAATGGTGTCAGTTAAAAATTGCATGCGATGAGTCAGTTCCTCACGGCATGCACGTGCAATTCGAACAATATAAGAAAAACATATCCAAGGGCCGTTACGTGTTCGTAACGTCTTAATTATTTGTCGCAAATTAGATTTCATTCTTTACCATTCTGTTCTTTTAATTTTGAAACTACCTGTAGGCATCATTATGAATTAGCTTTCTTTGTTGCGCTCCCCACATTGATTGTCGTACGTGATAGATTCGATCGCGGACATGTAAGACAGAAACCGATCGATCGATTTAATCTATCAGTCGTGATACCGTCGATGGAATTCCGCTCTCGTTCATCACGTGGTTGCATGATTTTAAGGCTTTAATTATCGCATAATTAAGAGTATCGATATTGTACCGAGCCTTCCTGCATTTAGGGTTTTATTAAAACTCCACGTATTTTTTATTGGAAGTACCCAATTTACCTTAAAGCAGTTTTTTTTACGGTGAAGAGAGGGGTTCGTTTCCATTAACAACACATAAGTAGTGTGTAATAAAAAAACACCATTAGAACATTCTGGTATGTAATTTCTAAATTGATTTCTTTCATTCAATTTTTATTCATACATTCAATTCACGGCTGTATCGACCAATTAGTCAGTGGAACATCAGGACCGCTCGCTTCCGACGTACACAGGACCAAGCTAAGAATCACTACCTTTATTTTTTGTGTTTTTTTTATGAATTTAATTTCATATTTTATATTATTAAAAATACCTTTGTATTATACAAAACTGGTAGGGTTTACCTACTCATGTATGTTTCAATTATTCTGATACATTACACATGCGGTTGATCCGTAGTATGAGTGAAGACACAAACAAAATGCAGTTTCTAGAGAGATTGGCTGTGCCACCTTTGGAAGGGCGTCGTTACTTCACATTGGTTATGTGGACGGGGCGAGATACTTCAGCTGTCTGACAACAGGCAGCGCTGTATTTACTTGTACGCCCGGTCTGGGTAATTTCTGTGATGTGGCGATGTGGTCATTTTGGTGAATGTGTCTGAGAATATCCTTTCTCCAGCAGGGGCGTACCGATGAGCCTGTAGAAAGGCGAAATACGTATCTACGTCTCTGGGGAGGGATATGTTCGGACACGTTCACAAAAATATAAATAGTGAACCTGTATTTGTGTTCTTCACACCAGATTTTTAATAATATTTTATATTATTAAAAATACCTTTGTATTATACAAAACTGGTGGGGTTTACCTACTCATGTATATTTCAATTATTCTCATACTTATAGTATAACTCAAGCATTGAATAGCATTATATATATTACAGAAGATTTTATTACATACATTTATAATTTTCAATTTTTTTTCTGATATGCCTTAATTGGCTTTTGTATTACTCTTTTAATGTGGGGTGTTGCTCTAAATTTTAATGACGGATTTAAAGTTGCTACTGAAAAATGTTTGAAGAAAAACAAATGAAAATAATGAGTACAAATTACACTTTACAAAGGCTATGGCTTCTGTGTCTACAATTCATCAACTCGTGAAAATTAAATTTTCATCATATTCGAATAAATTTATGATTGAGAGAAAAGAATAATCCACATACAAAGATGTGTCAGAGTGCTGTTGACGGTTTAACAACGGTCTGTGTATAGTACCACATCAAGGAATCCTTTCATTCTTTTAATAGGTATTCCTTTACTTATTCGTTGTATTATTAATTATAAATCACTTCATTTTGGGTCAGTACAGTTACATGGACTCAAAAACAATATTTTAGCAGAAAGTCATTTATATTTATTCACGTTTTCTTACGAACTTGAAAATTAAAATTAAAATTTTGTTAATTTTTTCTTTTTAAAATGTGTAACTACTCTTAGTGATCTTACTTCACCCAACATCCACTTGAATAATGAATTAATTAAAAACGAGCTGACAAGTTGTGATATCGATGAAATAAATATCATTAAAATATTCTTTGTGAGACGAACTTCAAAATCCTATGCAATTAATTAAATAACTAAGTTTCAAAAAGAGTATTGTAAGAATTGTAACCGAATGTTAGATACTTGAGTTGAACGTTAAATCAGGTAGATTTTTGAATGGTCAAGTGACTAGAATGATAACAAACGAAAGGCTTTCTATTTGCAAATATGAAATATACACAGAAAATGTCTGAAAAATGTTTGAATTCATATTTTTAAATGCGAAATATATTTGAAGAAATATAATTTAAAATTAAATTAAAACATTCTTATTATACACGAAGTTTAACAATACCTTCTAAGTGCAACACATCCGTTATAATTTTCTAGAGCATAACCGCAGAGCATATCCCGTAAATTACCAAACAAAAAATTGTAGGCAAACAATGTTCAAAATTGCTATTCTAATGTCTATTATCTCCAAATGGGGTATGGTCCAAAGTTATGGGATACCTGTGTATGCTAGTGTAGCAGGAACAAAGCATACCATATTGTAAATACCAATCGGGCATCACTTTTAACATTACGAACAAAAATTTAAAAAAGCGATTTAAAAGAAAACAATAAGAATTGTAGAAATAAAATGCTATCCAGAAGTTATGAGTAGTACGCACAGTTTTCAATTACAAAATAAGATGATATCGCCCACGTCTGATATTTTTTAAAATAAAATCTGTTTTAAATATATTTAACTTATATTAACTTGTAACGAACAACACCGACAATTTAAAATAATTTTGTACTGGAAAACAAGTAATCAACCTATAGAAATCTATGAACTATCCTGTCACTGTCACATACGGGACTGCCTAGTATCATTTTTAGCAATCAAGCAAAACATAATTATCACATCGACTCGTCAACAGTATTAAGAGATTTTTCTACTGACTCTTTCTGTAGAAGACGCAGAAAATATAATCACACAAATAGCAAACCTCTTCTTCAAACAAGCGGATTTTAGTTGGGTAAATGGCTTTAGAATTATAATAAAGTCTTAAACGAGTTTTCAATTAATTCCTCTAACAATTCCTTTCAATCATTAGAAACGTAAAACATCAAAACACTAGGCCTTTCATGGGACTCAGAATAAAATAATTTCAGGTATAATACACCAAATGTGATTTCAAACTTAAAAATAACAAAACATCGTCAGTTTATTTAATCTGTTGGAAATAATCCGCCCTGTTATTATTATAGGTAAGATATTAATGCAAAAATGGTGTCAGTTAAAAATTGCATGCGATGAGTCAGTTCCTCACGGCATGCACGTGCAATTCGAACAATATAAGAAAAACATATCCAAGGGCTGTTACGTGTTCGTAACGTCTTAATTATTTGTCGCAAATTAGATTTCATTCTTTACCATTCTGTTCTTTTAATTTTGAAACTACCTGTAGGCATCATTATGAATTAGCTTTCTTTGTTGCGCTCCCCACATTGATTGTCGTACGTGATAGATTCGATCGCGGACATGTAAGACAGAAACCGATCGATCGATTTAATCTATCAGTCGTGATACCGTCGATGGAATTCCGCTCTCGTTCATCACGTGGTTGCATGATTTTAAGGCTTTAATTATCGCATAATTAAGAGTATCGATATTGTACCGAGCCTTCCTGCATTTAGGGTTTTATTAAAACTCCACGTATTTTTTATTGGAAGTACCCAATTTACCTTAAAGCAGTTTTTTTTACGGTGAAGAGAGGGGTTCGTTTCCATTAACAACACATAAGTAGTGTGTAATAAAAAAACACCATTAGAACATTCTGGTATGTAATTTCTAAATTGATTTCTTTCATTCAATTTTTATTCATACATTCAATTCACGGCTGTATCGACCAATTAGTCAGTGGAACATCAGGACCGCTCGCTTCCGACGTACACAGGACCAAGCTAAGAATCACTACCTTTATTTTTTGTGTTTTTTTTATGAATTTAATCGATTCTGCCTTTACTTGATGTAAATCCATATCAAATGATAAAAACACACACAATGTTGTATTAGATTTACACTTTATTTAATAATATTTAATAATATATAACAGCTGTTTCACCGTACAACGATTTCTTCAGATATCTGAAGAAACCGTTGTACGGTGAAACAGCTGTTATATATTATTAAATATTTTTAAATAAAGTGTAAATCTAATACAACATTGTGTGTGTTTTTATCGTTTTTTTTATGTACAATTGGAAACAACAAATTCTCTTATTAGTCAATTTAGATATTTAGCAAGTTCTCTTATTAGTTAATTTAGGTTTTTAATCAGTCTTAAAGATCACGTGATTTCTCTTGTAAGATCTGTTAAAATTACTTTGAGTGAGAAATTATTTGTTTAATTCGACTTATATGTGATAATATTCTGAGATAATATGTTAATCAATTAATTTTTCTTGTCTTCCGTACTACGTACTTTTAATTCATTAGAATAATATTAATTAACTTAATGCAATATCACTTATTAGCTTTTCTTGCAATAGTTCAAAGGTTGCAATTATCCATTTGTAAGAATGCCACGTGAATTTTTTTATTCATGTAACTTTTTTGTCTTAAAAAGAGAACGACCTTTGCCGATCTATCTAACATATTTTTCGAAGAGTTTTTATTTGTGTAATGATAAAAGATAATATTATTTGAAATAAATAAAGTTAATTGTGTTAGCCTGGCCGTTTATTTAAATATTAAAAATAAAATACATATATATATATATATATATATATATATATATATATGTATATATATATATATGTATATATATATATATATATATATATATATATATATATATATCAGTGGTAATACACAAAATGAAAATAGAGTGTTATAATGATAGAAATACCGTTCGTTAGTCGATCGAGTCACTTCACCCTTTCTTTACGGTGGTCCTCTTGTGACTGCCTTCTCTTGCATAACCCCACTCCTCGCGTCTGAGGGTTTTGCGGCTAACAATCGGCCTCGCTACTTGAGGAATCGTCCTCGATTCCCGCGAAGGACTCACACCATGATTTCATTAAATTTGTGGCGTAAACTGATCTGAGTGGGTGTTGTGTTCTTTGAGCTCCCTGTATGCTGTCAGCAGACATCTATCGTTGTTGAGAACCTCTGTCACTTGGTAAGGTCCTCTGCACAAAGGTCGGAGCTTCCTTGATTCACCACTCGCTCCTGGATCTCGACGGATAAGGACTAGATCGCCAATCTGGTATGAACGCGCAGGTCTATGACGTTTGTCAAACTGCTTCTTCTGTTAAGTCTGCGCACGTTGTATCTTGACCAGAGCTTCCTCTCGTAACTCGTCCGTATTGATAGGTTCTTCTTCCGCCAATGCTAATGTGAGTTTATTTTGCAAGGCGTTTCTAGGTTGGAAGCCAAATAGTAGGCTGTGGGTCGATTGCCCTGTCGTCTTGTTTCCAATACTGTTAATCGAGTACTGAATTTGCCTTAAGTTGACATCCCAGTCACGACCGTCTTCTCGATTATACGTCGTCGTGATAGCTGTCATCAGCGTACGATTGTATCGTTCTACTTACCCATTAGCACGAGGCGTTGCGGTAGCATTCTTGATATGCGTAATGTCGTTGGCGGTGCAGAATTCTTCAAACTTCTTGGATGTGAAAGCGGTTCCTCTGTCTGATATCAGTCTATGAGGAGGTCCAAATATACCAAAGGTATCCTCCAAGACTTTAATCACATTTGTCGTTTTCGTGTCTTTGACTGCTTTTAGACAAATATATTTCGTGAAGTTATCTATGTAGGCCTAAACATAAGTATTTCCTTTCAAACTCTTTGGGAAAGGGCCCAAATGGTCGATGTGTGCAGTGTGAAAGGGTACAGGTACTCTCTCAACGTTGTGTAATTTCCCTTCCGCTTTTCCGCCTCTCACCTTCTGGTAGGCGCATTCAATGCACGAGTTCACGTAACTCTTTACCTTCTTTGCCATTTTCGGGAACCAATAATGTTTCCTGAGTATCTGTAGCGTTTTGTCGAAACTAAAATGTCCCATATCGTCGTGACATTCTTTCATAACTCTCCACCGTATATCCTTCGGAACTACCCTTCTCATTTCACCTTGTACGTTGCGGTACAATCGGTTCCTTTCTACTTTGTAGTCTGTGTGAATCTGTCTTTCGGAATTATTGCGTTTTAGTGTTTCGCAAATCCCTACCAGTTTTCTGTCCTGAAGTTGCATCGTAACCAACCAACTTTCTTCGTCTATACGCAGTTTTAATACGTTTAGCGTAGCCGTGGACACTTCTTGAGCGTTTTCGTGAGGATTGCGACTCAACGCATCAACATGTGCCATTGAACTTCCAGATAGATATTCAACTTCAAAATCGAATTCTTGTAGTCTAAGAATCCATCTGGCGACTCTCGGTGTCAATTCTCGTTTTGTCATCATCGTCTTCAAGGAGTTACAGTCGGTCACCACCTTGAATTTTATTCCCAGCAAATATATGCGGAAATGTTCAATTGTTTCTAACACGGCAAGCGCTTCTCGTTCGTAGCTGTGATATCGCTCTTCGACATCAGACGTTTGTCTACTGAAATAAGCGACAGGTTTCATGGGTTCGTTCTCTAGTGTCTGGAAAAGTATTCCGGCAAGTCCAATATTGCTGGCATCAGTATGAACTTCGAAGTCGGCTGCTGGATTATACAGTGCCAGTATCGGACATTGGCTCAGCTCAATCCTTATTCTTTAGAAAGCTTCCTCGTGAGTGTCAGACCATTCCCATTTCTGGTCCTTACGTGTAAGCAATGTCAATGGTTTCACTATCCTGGAATAATCCCGCACGAACTTTCTGAAGAAACCAGTCAGTCCCAAGAACTGTCTTATGGTATGAATATTTTCAGGTCGTTGAAAGTTGCTCACAGCGCTGACTTTTGTCGCACAAGGTCTTACCCCATTAATTTACATTCCCAAGTAGTCGACCTTTTCCATTAGGAAACGACACTTTCTCAAATTTATCGTTAAGTTCTCTTCGCGTAACACATTAAACAGGAGTTCTAATTTCGTAAGTCCCTCTTCAATTGTCTCACTTGCTATTAAAATATCGTCCATGTAAGCACTCATAACGTCCGGTTCTAGTCTCGCAAAAATAACTTTCATTACGCGGTTGAACGTACTCGGCGCATTTACGAGCCCAAACCCAACTCGATTCAGCTCGTACAGTCCATCCGTCGGCACGAACGCGGTTAAATGTTTAGATTCTTCAGCCACTGGTACTTGATAATATCCACTGGACAAGTCTAAGGTCGTGAAGTATCTCTTTCCCGAGAGGTGATCGAGTTGTTCGTCAATGTTCATTCACACTACGTATTCTTTTTGGTAATTGAATTTAACTTGCGATAGTGTGACTGCCTTCTCTTGCATAACTCCACTCCTCGCGTCTGAGGGTTTTGCGGCTAACAATTGTATAGAGTAAGTATACTACATTGAATTGGGCGCCAGTGTATAGAATACACAATGTTAGATCATCCGCAACTTACATGTATTACATCCGGCTACAGATAGGTGTCGGTGAGCATGAATAATTTTAGCAAAGTTGACTCTACAGGCTCCTCGTCCATATGTTTCCCCTAAGTGTATGGCAGTGAATTGTATAACAAAATAACTTAGTTTTCTCCAGCTAAACACAGATAAATAAAAGAGTTGGCTAAAGAAGTATATATAAAAGTTTATTTTAAATAAGTTTTCTGTAAACAATAACATACAACGTGACTTTCGACAAATAATATAATTATAATTGCTTACACGTGTGAATCAAGAAAATAAAAAGGGCTATGTTTCAATGGTGTTTTCAAGTGAGTTACGTTATAAATTAAAGGACAAATATATCTAGGTAAGTACTACAGTTTTTATCAAATTCAAGTTCTTTCACAATTATCAATAATGTTGGAATGTAATTTTCAGGTAATATTATGAGGTTTTTTATTTGGTTATTAAAAAAAATATTTTAAATGTAAATCGTTTTAAAACAGTCTTTATTTGAAATAATTTTTATTAATAAGACCTGGTCGATTCTTCGTGCATTCAAAGTGCAGAGTTTTCAGGTTTACTTGACCGGCTATGAGCGTGTTCCGTCGACGTGGGATCCTTCCTCGCACCGGTGTTCAATCAAAAGATGCTAAGGTCGATTTCTGACCGTACTTCACTGGTATCGTCTTCAAATGTATCTCAAAAGTAGCCCCAAATTATTATGTTACTTTTGTGGTCACTTATAAATTTTTAACTCAGGTATTTCTGCTTTAATTTAATTTTTAAATTCGGAGTCACACTTTTTTAAGCACTTCTAATCAAAATTTTATAACCGACGCTCGATGACAATTATTTAATTCAAAGCCTATTTTGCATTATTGAAATAGCCTCGAATTTTACTTCAAATTACATATTATAATAATTTAAATATAAATAATGTATTGTTTCCAACTTACGAACAAAATTAAAATAATAATTTTCATATGGTTGACCTGGGTTTTTAAATGTAGGGCTATGTGTTATGTGTGACAAGGAAATAACCGTTTCGCGGGTTAGCTTACATTTGAAATGTGGGCGTGTCTAACTAGTATCGATACAAATTTTTAATGTAGATAAATTAGATATCCGTAATTTCGCGCTAATAATTTAAATTATGAAAATGACAATTAAATAAATATTAAAAAGTAAATTTTGAAATAAATGTAAATTAATTTGAAATGTGCAAAGTTATCGTAATATTAATTTATTTACACTTCAATACTAATTTTACAAACTATTTTCGCCAATTTTAATCATTCTTTTACATGTTAGTTCTGTCTTTCCTTTCGCAGTTAGCTGGAATGTAGGAGTAATTCTGCACAACAACAATATACATATATATATATATATATATATATATATATATATATAAATATATATATATTGTAATAAGGCAGATGGTGTATATAACGAAATGCCCCTACGTTCGTGCGCCAAATGTAATAGCGCTGTGATGGAAATCTAAATATGAATAAATGAATGATGAATAAAAGTAGATAAATAATTAAAGTTAAAGAAAGTAAAAGTAAATAGATTTGAATTTATAATTGGGCGCCTTTTAATATGAAAATATATTTAGATCAACGCTATCTATGTTCTTAATATACCAACTAGCAGTCGTGAGCAAGTAATAATTAAAATAGGACTCTTCAGGATCTTCGTCGATAGAATGTGAATATTTATTCCTTTGCATGGTGTTTAAATAGATAAATCTAATATAAAATAACTCCTACAACTTAACACTAACAAATAAAAGAGTGAGTTAGGTAATAAAAATAAATAATTTATTGAAATAAATAGGAATCTGTAACTTGAACAAATAAATGTGTCTAGTGACAAATAAAAATAACTACAAATAAAGCACGTGTGTTTTATACTAAAAGGTTATGTGTAGTTAAGATATATGTTCTTATATTAAATTCCAACAGTTTACACATCAAATCAGGCAAGTACTACTATGTCTTAATTATTCATATGAGATAACTATAATGTGAAGGTTTTAGATGTGAATAAAAGTAAAATTCAGGGTTTTATTATATTAATAGATTTGTTTTAATTAAATAATATTAACTATTTCGACTTTATTGTAGAATATTGATAGAAGTGAACCTGTTTTCCAACGAACTCTGCAGTTGTCCAGAACGAAAGCGAAGTGTTCGGGAAATACAAAGTGCGGGTCCTCCAATTTTTGATGACGGCGTATGCGGCGTAAAACGTCTTCGATTCTGCTTCCTCGTCGGAACTCCAATATTAAAGATACTTGTCTCGAATTTTATAAATTTCCAAGCAATTGACTTCAGGTTTGTTTTCAAATGATGGACCAATTATTAATATCTCGATTCAGCATAAATTTTTAATTATATCACTGGTATTTTAATTTTTATATAAATTTTCTTAGGAGTTGAACAAAATTACGGCCATTCGTTATTAGATTTTTTGGAAAAGACGCCGAAAGCGGTTATTTATTTTCAATGCCTAGTTAATATCGTAAAAAGTTTTACTTTTACTAAATCCATAAACAAGAAAAATCTAAACAATATGATAATTTTGTCATAATAATTAAATTTATAAAATATTTTTCAAGCTGTCAAAACATGTTTTCCAATGCTAGGTTATGTTGTATTTGTGTGTAGAAAATAACATTTTCGCGGGTTAATTGCATTTTAAAAAGGCCTTTTGCCGCACTCGCTCTTTAGAAAACTCGCTGCTATCGCGGCTCGTTTTCTAAACTGACCTCGTGCGGCAAAATGGTGCCTTATTAAACTTGTTTTTTAATATACTATTTTCTATTTTGCGTTCGAAATGAACTCATTATGTAACCCAAAACATATCGAAATGAGCTTATTTCTCATTTCTAAAGAGCGAGTGCGGCAAAAGGCCTTATGAAACGAGTTTTTTATACTATTTTTTCTATTTTGCGTTTTTTACATTAATAAATTGCTTAAATTGGAATTACTTAATTTGAAAGTTCAGAGTTTAATTTTTATATAAAGCATGCAGTTGGTCACATTGATACTTGACATTTTCAAATTTAAATCTTGCTATCCGCGAAGTATATTATATTACATATTATTTATTAATTTTCGTTAACATTACTTGATATTTCATTTAAAAATATAAACATGAGTGACATAGAAACATATACATGTTGTTGTCAATTGTATACAACATACGTTTGTGTAAAATACGGACATATATCATATCTGTCAAATGTATGTACATAAATTCTTAAAATCAAATGACAGCAATGATATTTATTTCTGTATTCGAACAACGCCAACATTGAAAAATGAAAAAAAGTGTATCGAAATGAAGCTGATTTCGATACTGTTTTCGGTTTCATAATGAGTTCATTTCGAACGCAAAATAGAAAAAAATATTTTATTTGAAAATTTTTTTTTAGTTTCTATGGTTTCAAAAATATTTAAGTGTTTCTGAACATTGGAATAACTGTATAATATACACTCATATATAAACGCGACATAATATATACATATTTACGTCAAGCAATATAAAAGATAAATTTAAATGAATGAACGTGCAACCGCTGAGAGTTCCAACGAAACAATCAACAGGTTATTAAGAAAATATCTGCGCAATGTATCTAAAGTGCTTGCTCATGATTAATGAAAATATTTTTAACGTAGTAAGAGTAATGACTTGGTGTCCTACTATTTTTCGAAGAAATTTATTCCTACTTTATATTACATACCAAACATAAAATATAATTGGATTTGTACCTATATTTTTAGTTTTTTCGTGTTACGTTTAAGGCTTCTTATTACAAGTGTGACAATTTTCTAGTATATTAGCACCTATTCAGCCAATTCTTAAAAATATTTATTTATATGTATATGAATAGAGATAATAAAATAAACTCGAGGCTCAAGATGAGTGTAATGTAGTGTTGATTATGTACGAGTATTTACGGAAAAATTATAGTTCTAAAATATAATTTTTGAATGTAAAATTCTGTAAAAGTTGGAGATGATTAGGTAGGAGAGTTCAGTACAATACAAGTATTACATTTACTATGAAGTGTACAGAATTTATTTTGTTGCTTGTTGGATATGCTGTGAATTTCTCGTGTTAGTTTAAACTTACTTCTATTTTTAATACCGGCTGATTGTCGTACCTTAAGTTCCAGGTTCGAGCGCGCGGCTTACTGTCGAAGAAAATTATCCTGGTTTTCCTTCTTGTTCAAAGTGAATGTCGATAAATTCATTTATAAAGTACTGCCATAAATAGCCTTCACATTAAATGAAATTAATTCCGAATTCTGCGGTATTTCTTACGGCTTCTGGGAAATTAAAAGTTATCATTTCGGAATGTTCTTTGTTTAGATATTTAAATAATATGCAGGTGTATTTATGTGCTCATAAGTGCTTTTCTCGCAGAAATTTATATGGTAGAACTATTATTAAAAATATAAATTACAATAATTGAATTGATTCGGCTTTTACTGATAGGTAGTGGGAAAATGTGGCAAATCTGTTCGGCCGTAACTGTTATACTATAGGGTACTAACCATGTTTAAGTATAAAACTTGTTTTAATAAATAACAAACGTGAACTATTTAAATCTAATTGATCGTTAAGTAAATTTTGTGATTGTTTTAATTGTAATTTATTGATTTCTAAAAAAAAGTCACTTTTCTGTCGAAGCAATTGTCGTATTATGATTACGTATTAAAAAGTGAAGATTTTAACCATTAGTTTGATTTTTAAGATAGATTACAACACCACATTTAAAAATGTTTGTTTAAGTCAAAAATTTTTTTAAAAGACCTAGGGTGGCTCATACCCGCACCAGCAATAACTCTTATTATTCGTTTCTGAGGTACAAGATTAGATTACACGAAATGAGATCAATAGTTTTGATGTAAATACGTGCCTCGCAAAGTACTTCTCTAACGTCGCTGAAGCCATGCATTTCTAGAACAGATATGTTTCCAGTGTTATTACTTTTATTGTTTTCTTTCTCTTAATTTTTTGAGATGATATGTTATACGAGGGTTGTCTTTTATATTCTGCATGTAGAGATGAAATAAAAGAATGGATAACCTTTAAAAACTTTATTGTTATTTTAAGTATTCTCCACGAAGATTAATGCGATCTAATCAACTATGGAAGCATTTATTTCACTGTACGGAGGAAGGTCTAGCAATTCAATGTTTTGTTGCGTTAAAAATTCAATTGTATTGCTAGCTATATGCGAACTGGTATTGCCTTGGTGGAGGGTGATTCGTCGTTGTGAGTTGGTTTCTCGGAGCTCAGCTCTTGTAGGGAAATTGTTGCTACATGACCTGCTTTCGAGACAAATGTCGCAACCATCTTTTAGAGACACTTCGAGAACGTATGGTTTTGTAGGCTTTTCTTCGCCATGAAATACCCAAAGAGACGACTGGCGTTTATTTTCTGGCTCATATGAGTAAATTTAAGATTGGTCACCACTCACGATGTTGTACACGTTTTTAGAGTTTCCTGTGTTGAAGGGGTATATAGCTTTTTGACACCAATTCTCCTTAGCTGTTTTCTGTTCTTCGGTCAACAGATGCGACATCCAACGATAAGATTAATCGGTCCACGTTTGAATTCTCCATACCAACGAGAAATTGTTGACTGGTATGGTGCTTCATTCTGACAACAGAAAGCAACTCGGTGGGGCATTCTTTTTAAGATCATTATCTTCGAGAATTATAAAAATTATTGCCCGAAAATTTGCATGGTTTAATTCCATCTTTCGACTAATTTTGACAGTTCGTTTTAGCTAGAACACTACATGTATTGCACTGAAACTTTGGATTTAAGCTAACATTGGAGATTTTTTAGTACTGACATTTGATTAGTGGCGTACTCTATGTCCTCGTACGCGAAACATAAACGACATTGCTACGGTAGGGCCGTCGAGCCGTTAGGCGCTTATTGGTAGCGAGAAAAAAGAGAAAAAAAGCAAGGCTTCGGGCGCCTTGGATTGCCCCACCTACCCGCTCCTGCTAACGTAAAGCGGCCCACCCGGCTATTATGAAGCCTTCGTTCAGGGGTGGGGATACGATATCTAGAGGTACAGAATAAAAGGTGGAAAAGGGCGCCACCTAATTTGGTACCGCTGGACGCCGCAAATTCGGAAAACGATAACAAAATTCAGGCAATTCAAGCGACGGGTAAATGGCGCAACCCAGTCGTTCGAAATGATAAAGGAAAAAAAAAAGAAAAGTTTGGACTTCCAACCAAGTACACAATCTTTATTGTTAGAAATTACGATGGTTGACTTGCTATTTAACACAACAAAAAAGGTACTACGTATGAGTAGACTAAATTAATTATTTAACAAAAACAAAAAAAAAGAAACTGAAAATATAATATAAAAAAAAGCGGAGTAACCTCCACACCAACCCCCCGTAAAAATACGTATTTATCTGGTTTACACGTCTAAATACAAAATTATACTCCGAATCTATTGGGCAGATCCTGTGTACGTAAACTAAAATTTACAAACTCGAATTTTGGCATAAATTGAACAAGACAAAGTTTGGAACAGGTTCGATAATATTTTTAAAATAAATTAACTAATAATTTAATTAAAACAAAATCAATAGAGAAAATATACATATATATATATATATATATATATATATATATATATATATATATATATTGTAATGGGGCAAACAGCACCCTTAGTCCAGCAACTATAATGGGAAAAACAGTATTAACAATTATAAAACTCATAGAAGAAGGGTTAAATTGGCGGATTTAATATGTAAAATTAGTATCGAAATGTATATAAATTAATATGAAGATAACTTTGTATACTTTTAATTAACCTATTTTTATTTATAAACTTACTTTTATATTTTTATTTTCAATTTCATAATTCAAATTTTTAGCGCGAAATAACAGATATCAAATTCATCTACATCTATATTTGGATCGATACTAGTTAGACACGCCCACTTTTTAAAATGCATAAATATGTATATATTATGTCGCGTTTATATACGAGTGTATATTAAACAGTTATTCCAATGTTCAGAAACACTTAAATATTTTTGAAACCATAGAAACTAAAAAAAAAATGTTCAAATAAAATATTTTTTCTATTTTGCGTTCGAAATGAACTCATTATGAAACCGAAAACAGTATCGAAATCAGCTTCATTTCGATACACTTTTTTTCATTTTTCAATGTTGGCGTTGTTCGAATACAGAAATAAATATCATTGCTGTCATTTGATTTTAAGAATTTATGTACATACATTTGACAGATATGATATATGTCCGTATTTTACACAAACGTATGTTGTATACAATTGACAACAACATGTATATGTTTCTATGTCACTCATGTTTATATTTTTAAATGAAATATCAAGTAATGTTAACGAAAATTAATAAATAATATGTAATATAATATACTTCGCGGATAGCAAGATTTAAATTTGAAAATGTCAAGTATCAATGTGACCAACTGCATGCTTTATATAAAAATTAAACTCTGAACTTTCAAATTAAGTAATTCCAATTTAAGCAATTTATTAATGTAAAAAACGCAAAATAGAAAAAATAGTATAAAATGCTCGTTTCATAAGGCCTTTTGCCGCACTCGCTCTTTAGAAAACTCGCTGCTATCGCGGCTCGTTTTCTAAACTGACCTCGTGCGGCAAAATGGTGCCTTATTAAACTTGTTTTTTAATATACTATTTTCTATTTTGCTTTCGAAATGAACTCATTATGTAACCCAAAACATATCGAAATGAGCTTCATTTCGATACACTTTTTTTCATTTTTCAATGTTGGCGTTGTTCGAATACAGAAATAAATATCATTGCTGTCATTTGATTTTAAGAATTTATGTACATACATTTGACAGATATGATATATGTCCGTATTTTACACAAACGTATGTTGTATACAATTGACAACAACATATATATGTTTCTATGTCACTCATGTTTATATTTTTAAATGAAATATCAAGTAATGTTAACGAAAATTAATAAATAATATGTAATATAATATACTTCGCGGATAGCAAGATTTAAATTTGAAAATGTCAAGTATCAATGTGACCAACTGCATGCTTTATATAAAAATTAAACTCTGAACTTTCAAATTAAGTAATTCCAATTTAAGCAATTTATTAATGTAAAAAACGCAAAATAAAAAAAATAGTATAAAAAACTCGTTTCATAAGGCCTTTTGCCGCACTCACTCTTTAGAAAACTCGCCGCTATCGCGGCTCGTTTTCTAAACTGACCTCATGCGGCAAAATGGTGCCTTATGAAACTTGTTTTTTAATATACTATTTTCTATTTTGCGTTCGAAATGAACTCATTAATAACCCAAAACATATCGAAATGAGCTTCATTTCGATACTCTTTTTTTCATTTTTCAATGTTGGCATTGTTCGAATACAGAAATAAATATCATTGCTGTCATTTCATTTAAAGAATTTATGTACATTTGACAGATATGATATATGTCCGTATTTTACACAAACAACGTATGTTGTATACAATTGACAACAACATATATATGCTTCTATGTCACTCATGTTTATATTTTTAAATGAAGTATCAAGTAATGTTAACGAAAATTAGTAAATAATATGTAATATAATATACTTCGCGGATAGTAAGATTTAAATTTGAAAATGTCAAGTATCAATGTGACCAACTGCATGCTTTATATAAAAATTAAACTCTGAACTTTCAAATTAAATAATTCCAATTTAAGCAATTTATTAATGTAAAAACGCAAAATAGAAAAAATAGTATAAAAGACTCGTTTCATAAGGCCTTTTGCCGCACTCGCTCTTTAGAAAACTCGCCGCTATCGCTGCTCGTTTTCTAAACTGATCTCGTGCGCCAAAATGGTGCCTTATGAAACTTGTTTTTTAATATACTATTTTGGTTTTAAGCAAGCCATTGTAAAAACATACTTCTAATGTACATGTTGCTTGTGTTATCATTCTCTCTATATTTTTATATAACTGAAATCCTCATGATATTTTAAAGTGCTTTTGTGTATACAATTATGTCTCTATTTTGCTCATTCTTGAGACATTTACTATTATTTGCAATTGTTACCAAGTGTATGTGTTCTAGCCAGTTATGAATGACATATCTGACATTTGCATTTAGCGAGTAGCTCAATTTTATGTCAGAATTCTAAGTTGTTAAATTAACTAACTAGAACTTTTTCTTCCAAAAAAAGATCTCACCTTAAGGTAACTAAAAGTATGAAAATAATAAATTGAATAAAATCAAAGTGTGTACTTATTTTTTATCTAGAATGAATCAACTGACAGAAAACGAGCAGTTGACTTTATTAATGTTTATTGGAATTGGTGGTAGAAGGAGGTCGTTTAGAGATGTAAAAAATTTCTTTAACGAAATGTTTCCTAATAGAAATCCTATAAGTGTCAATACCGTGAAAAGAACCTTAGATCGTTACGAAAATTTGCGATCTATAAAAAATTCGACGAAAACGGGTCGGCCAAAAACTGCTACGACTCAAAATAAAACACACGAAATAATGGAGCGAATAGTAGAGACTCCTAAAATTAGATCGTGAGGTGATCAGTTCATAGAATTCTCAAAAAGAAAAAGCACATTCTTATAAAGTGCAATTAATTCACGTATTGAAGGAACATGACTCAGATAAGGGACTACAATTGTGTGAGGTTATGCAAGACATGATTAATAATAATCCTTGCATATTAAGTAAAATATTATTCTCTGATGAGGCCACATTCTGTTTGAATGGGTCAGTAAACAGGAACAATTACAGGTATTGGTCAACAGACAATCCACAATCTACCCTAGGCGGAGGAATCGTACGTAATACCGTCAAAAAGTTAACATTGGCTAGGTGTTATTGGGAACAGAATAGTAGGACCATTTTTTATCAACATTAACATAAGAACGTTACTTAGCTTTACTACAGAATGAAGTAGTGCCTCCTTTCCGTAACATCTTCAATGAGAAACAACTGGCTAGTGTCTGGTTTCAACAAGATGGAGCTCCTCCTCATTACGGTGTGGAAGTTCGAAATTATTTAAACACATTTTTTCCAAAAAGATTGGAAGGAGAGAATTTATCGAATGGCCACCAAGATCGCCGGAGTTGCTAATATTAGATTTCTTCATTTGGGGTCATCTTATATTAAAAGTATATACCAATAGTCTACAAATCATTGAAGAATTAAAAGACAGGATTCGTCAGGAAGCGTGAAACATTTGTGTATATCATTTAGAAAACCGTTTACGCCAATTTTAGGACAGATTAGTGCGTTGACAAATCGCCCACGGTTTACAATTCAAACATTTAGTACAGTGACTGAAACTTTTTTTGTTAATTTGTTTGCTTCTTGTTATTGTTTGGTTGATTATTTGTGAGGCTGTAAATAAACGTACCGCATATTGGTGGCAGCGTGGTTTTCGGGATGATTATTTACAAATAACTTAAAAACGTATCAGTTGGTAAAAATTACAAATAATAGGAAATATCTCAAGAATGGAGCAAAATAGAGACATAATTTTATACACAAAAGCACTTTAAAATCACACGAGAATTTCAGCGGTGTAAAAATATATAGGCTATTTCATTTAAAAAAATCAAATTAAATACTGTTTCCATGATACTACGAGCAACATATAAATTAGAAATATGTTCTAACAAGAGCTTGCTTAAAACAAAAAAACTTGAAAATTTCCATTGTTCCAAAAATATTTAAGTGTTCCGGAATATTTGAATATATATAGTAGTTTCACTCTTTTCTTGACCTTTGCATATTATAGGAGATTTTTTATTGGGCGATTTAAGATCTGTTTTTAATTAAATACTTATTTATTTAAGCTAATTCCACTCTTACATGCATCCGCAATTATTGCCTTTTTATAGTATATATATATATATATATATAATGTTTGCATCGATCTGCAATTTACCATCATAATTGATGTTGCTGTTATATAATTATATATCATATGTTATTTAAATATCTGTACGTTTGCTTATCATGCTAACAGCAACGTGTTTAGATCCCTGACTGGCTGTCCGAGTAGGTTTACATGGTTTTTCTTCTGGTCCTAGGCGAATGCCGACAGCTTTATATCTTAAGTTGCTCCACGGGCGCAAGTGTAATAATAACTCTTGACTTCTCTTTATAATTGATTTCAAACTTTTGCTATGTCATAAATTATTATTAATTGAATTGAATGTATTTATGAATTTGTATCTCTCACCATATATATATATATATATATATATATATATATATATATATATATAAAGATAATTATTTCGTGACCTTTGTATGCTATGGTAAATTTTATTTGTTGGCGATTTAAGGTCTGGTTATACTTCAAAATGTATATATTTAAAATATAGATAATTATTTCGTGACCTTAATATGTTATGGTAGATTCAATTAGTTCCCGATTTAAGGCCTGGTTTTACTTCAAAATGTATATATTTAAAACAATCTTACAATTCAATAATAATAAATAATGCCTTGGCATTCTCTAACTGTTTAGAGAATGCCAAGGCATGATTTATTATTATTGAATTTGAATGTATCATTGAATAATTTTATTCATGACAACTACAGATATATTGACTGATATTAATATATTGTCATTTATATTTCAAATTTCTTTGAAAAAGGCATCATATGCCGAAACATGTACGATTGTTTTAAATATATACATTTTGAAGTAAAACCAGACCTTAAATCGCCAACTAATTGAATCTACTATATATATATATATATATATATATATATATATATATATATATATATATATTGTTATGAGGCAAACTGCATCCTAATTCCAGAATCTATAATAGGAAAAACAGCATAAACAATTATAAAATTCATTAAAAAAGGGTTAAATAAGCGGTTTTAATATTAGTATCGAAATGTATATAAATTAATATGACGAAAACATTGTATACTTTAAATTAACTTATTTTTATTTCTAAAGGTACTTTTATATTATTATATACCAGATCACCGGAATACAGGTTCACTTCATACATACTCTACAACAAAGGCGTAATAGTTAATATTATTTCATTAAAACTATACTATTAATAAAATAAAAACCTGAATTTTACTTTTACTTATATCTAAGCCTTTCACAGTATAGTATCCCTTTGAATAGTTATCCTTATGAATATTTAATAACATAGTAGTTACCGGATTTAATTTGTTTACTGTAGTAATTTAGTATAAGATCACATTTATTTATCACACATAACCTTATAAGTATAATAACACACGTGCAAATTTTTAATAGTTAATTTGATTTATCGCTAGATACAGTTATTTGTTCAATTTACAGTTTCCTTTTTATTTCAATAAATCATATTATTTTTATCAACAAGTCACTCTTTTATTTGATAGTGTTAAGTTGTAGGAGTTATTTAACATAAGATTTATTTATTTAAACACATCGCAAAGGAAAATACAACCATTCTACCGGCGAAGATCCAGAGAGAGTCACATCTAACCACTTCATGCTTACGACGACTAGTTGGCATATAAAACATATAGATAGCGTTGATCTAAATATATTTATCATATTAAAAGGCGCCCAATTAAAATTTCAAATTTATTCACTTTAACTTACATATATCTTTTAATTCATATTTACTAGATCATCAGCTATTCAATTATATATTATTTGACGCCCGAACGTGTTGGCCTTGTTTAATTCCTAAACAATATGATAACTCTATTGCAACTTTGACAAAAACAAATAATTTTCCTTTAAAATCAGATATTTGCAAAATAATACTGTGCGTGTGAATTATATAATTTTGGTTGTGTGTAAAGTGTATATCGGTCGTTCCTATTGTACAGCTGGTTTAACAATACATTCTTCGAGGAATTTTTCGACTTTGGAGGGACTGCCTGGAAAAAAAGGTTAGTGAAAGGGAATATTGACGTGTGCGTACATATTATTATTTAAATCTTGCAAAACTTATATTACCAAGTGTGTCTAATAATTGTTCAGATATAATTACATTAATACTCTTACTTTTCAACAATCTATAACTAATATTTTTAATCTATTTCTTAATATTTAAATCTATTTACACGTATAATTGATAAAATTAATATCAAAATGGACACCAGACAAAGATCAAAGGTAACAAAAAATAATGTCGATGAGGACAGAACAGAGCAAGTAGACGTTCCAGTAGCCCAATCATCAGGCTCTTAAGAGGTAAGTTCACCAGACATTAGTATGATGATGAAAATGTTAAATACTCTTATAACACAAAATAATGATCTGAAACAAGACTTTAATGATATGAATAACAAATTAGAATCAAATAATAATGACCAAAAACAAGATAATATTAATCTAAAACAAGAATTGAAAACTAACAATGATGACTTGACTAACAAATTGGATACGACCACCATAAACTTAAAACAAGAATTAACTAACATTAGTAATAATTTAACGACAAATTTAGAAGTAAACATGCAAAATATAAATGGAAAGTTTGAACTTAACAATGCTAACATAGATAATAAATTAAGTGCTTTCAAAATAGACTTGGAGGGGAAAATTGCAGAAATTTCTATCGCTCAAAAACCCATGGAAGAGAACGAACTTAAATATTTAATTAAACTTGACGAAACAGTTAATCTTCAAAATTTGCAGTGGGCAAAACAATTAGATGCCACCACCAATGAAATTTACAATATAACAGAACAGAAAATAAACACAACAACTATAAAAATACAACAAAACGTAAACAAAATGATTTCTGAAAATAATACTTTATTTAACACTAAACTAACAAACTTTAATAAAATTAATGAAGACGAAACAGAACAATTAAAACTAACACTTAAGAACATCAGCTCTCAAATAAATTAATATGAAGATAATTACAATCAAGAAATAAATAATGTTAAACAAAATTTAGATACTATAATGACAACTAACCATGAAAATTATACAACTACTCAAACAAACATAAAACAATTAGAAAATAAAATTAAAATTTATTCTATACTTATTAATTATATTAATGCTAACAATGATACAATAAAAATAGAAAATTTACATAATTTTGACGGGAATATTACGCGAGTACACCCAATGACACACCTTAATTGTATATTAAGATATTTGGAAGACGTTAACGAGGAGAAACAGAAAATAGAAGTAATTCGTGCAACTCTTCGTAATAGTGCTCAGGAATGGTTCCAGAGAATTGAGGATCATTGCCTTACTCTTGACCAATTCGTCCTTCTATTTACACGTAATTATTGGGATGAAACTCAACAGAATAGGGCTAAAATACGTTTACTTACCGGTATGTACAGGTTAGGACAGGTAACACGAGAAACATACGCTTCACGTATATTTAACCAGTGCAAATATATTAGTGATATGGAGGAATCCATGATTGCTAGGCAGCTTTTGAATCATTTCATTTATACTGATACGCAAGCTATAGTATGTCAAAAGTTGACAGATGTGGATTCCCTCATAGACATGTTACGACGTTTAGATGATTTTTCTGAGAATAATCATCAGCAACAACTTAACTATCGTAATTCCAATAATCGTAATTACCCGGCACATAATGTAAATATTTCAAATACCGGTCCAACAAATTCACCACCTCCAAGACATAAGAACTTTTATAATAACAGATATCAAAATTCATCAAGACCTTTTAATAACTATAATAACAGTAATAATAATTATAATTCGAACAATGACCGTAACAATCAAAATAATACACAGAGTAGACCAAATTTTAGTTTTCAACCAGCAAGAAATATAAGTACTAATTACAATAATAATAACAATTGGAATAATGATTATATTCGATACAATAACAATAATTATACCCAACCTACTCATCAACCAGGACGGGAATTTAATAATATCCGCAACCGTAGTCGAGGTCGAGTCAACCACATCTGCAGACGACATAGATCTGCCTCACCTATTCTCTCTAACATGGAGGTTGTAAAAAAAAACGTCGATGGAGCCAGTAGATATTTATGCCGACCCGAAACCAGGTCCATCAACTCAACAGAATTAATCCAAAACAACGACTGTAACATACCTTTAAAAATCCAGAATATCACTTTTTATCAACCACCAGAAGAATTTATTTTAATAGAAGATGCAGATGACCAATTAACCAAAATATATACATTACCCATAATCAATCTAAGATTTGATCATATAAATTTGAATTGCTTAATTGAGACAGGGGCTGAAATTACTTTATTAAAAGCAGATAAAGCTAAACTTATACGGGGATACGAACATAACATAATTAAAACTAAAGGGACAGACATTGTGGCAGCTAATAGTAAAAGAATTGGGACAGTAACAAAGCAGTTATGCACTGAGATATTTATCGAAAAATCTAAATACATAATACATTGTTATATAATAGAGAAATTGCAATATGACTGTATAATTGGAATTGATAACATTAAAGGACTTAAAATGATCCTAGATTTTGAACAGGGTATAATAAATATTGATAATAATAAAGTTATTATTGGGAAACAGCTGTCTGATGAGGAGATTAAAAGATATAATTTATATAAGAAAGATGTGTTAATGAAGGAAATTAATAATATATTATTAGAAAACGTACCGTACTATAGTAGAGATAAGGATTGGAATAATGGCACAGATGGAAATATAAATGAATTAATTAATAATAATATTGGAGTGGAGAAAATGGATGATTTGCAAGGAACGATGAATAGTTACGAGGGAGGAGATGAAGTCGAGATTAAAATAGAGAACCAGACAACAAAGATAATTAATAATTTAGAAGACCGCTCTCTTATATACTTGATTTATTCTTGAGAGCATTTGAGATCCCAACATGCTGGAAGGTGGCAAGAATATTCCCAGTTTTTAAGAAGGATGATGCAACTGATGTTAGAAATTACAGACCCATAGCCATTTTGTCAAACTTGTCTAAAGTCTACGAAAGGTTGCAATATAGATTTATCATGGGATAGTTAAGATCTTACATGTTCCATTGCAGCATGGCTTTGTAAAAGGACGTTCAACTGTTACGAATCTTGTAATAATAACACAGGAAACTGCATCGGAGTTGGATAATGGTAGATGGATTGGTGTGATTAACACGGATTTTTTACGTGCATTTGACACAATCGATCTCCTTCGCGTTTGCATAAGTTGAGCTCGTTTGGAATTAGTTCTGTCCTTGTAACATTAGTGTATAATTATTTGAAGTTAAAACCGAATTTTAGATATTACAACGGACTCACATCCGATGGTTACTTAGACACATTTGGTATACCCCAAGGATTAAACCTTGTCCCTCTTCTATTTAATATGTTCATCAATGACTTGCTTACTTCTATTCCTTGTTCAGTGCTAACCTGTGCAGATGATTTAAAAATTTGCCAAGCTTTTGGAAGTACTACTGGTGGTCAAAAAATTAATTTTCAGTACAATATTCTTACATGTTTGAGTACGCAGATGAAGTAGAGCTTTAAAAAAAGATGTTTCTTGATAAATAAATTAAAATAAACATAAAATAAAATCCCGAACCAACTTCCAAAACACTTGTTAACACGAGACGCTTTATACAAAACTATAAAGCTATACCTCCTTTTGATGCAATCTTGGCACGATCGTGGCGCCACCATGGGTAATGTTAATTCCCAATAGAGCTATATCACATTATAAACTTCAAACAGTAAGAGTACTTCGCGTCGGCACCTTTTATTTCTTGAAATCAAACTATACTACGTGAAGGTATTTTCGCATGCCCTCTTTCAATCTTATATATGTGCTACATTAAGTTTAAGGGATGTCATACTGTTGACTTTTTAAATAAACCGTCCAATTGACTATTTATATCACTTGTAACCTGCAGTTAATAAAGGGAAGAATGATGCGCCGCAAAATGTGTAGAACAATATTTTATTTAAATGATGGCGGCCACATTAAAATTCCGACAATTGCTGGGTAGCTCCAGGTATATTTTTCTTTTAGGAATTTTAATCAATCTCAAAGTTTCAATTCTTTAATATATTTGTTAATAAAACTTTAAAGACAACGTTGTTTTTATTATTATTTAATAAATTTCTTTCGGTTACAACACGATCAGGAACATTCATGCATTATCATTACATTATTTAATGAACTATTTCCTCTGATTGTTGAGATGCCCATCGTCGTGTTTTTAACAATATCATCACGCTTAAATCGCGTAACCAAGCGACAAATTGCAGCTTTCAAAGGACTTTCGCCCAAAGTTTGTTGGATGTAAGCCAACATTTCAGATACATTTAGCCCTTTAGTAAATATATTTGGATTTCAACGCAAATTTGTGCATTTTAGGATTCTATATTTAGACTTTTCATTCACGTTGCTGTAACTTTCAAATAAAATATCAGAAATTAAACAACTTTTACTTACCACCGCTAAAAAGATGTCAGAATTAGAATATAATGTTTCCTTAATTGTGATTATCCTCGTGTTTCTTATTGTTATTCGCAGGACACACGATAGTCACGATTATAATTATCTACGGATTCTATTATAAAACGATCATTTTGTAAGAAACAACAATACCATATACAGTAAAACCTGTCAATAACGGCCACCAAAAAAGGAAACAATTTTGGCGTTATATAAAAGTGGCCGTAATTGTCAGGTTTTTCGCCTTACAAATAAAATACATAATTGGTTTTTAAGATTTTGTTCTTCATTTTATTAATTAAAGTAAATATTATATAAATACATACCGTGTTCTTTTTTATCATTACACATACATCGCCCTATGCCTAGAGCTAAAAAAATAAAAGTTATTGTATGGGTGGCATAGCAGGCAACCAGTTATACACCAGTGACGTATTTTTCCAATTGTCAAATATTTCTAATTTTTCATTCATACTTAAATCTTAAATTAAATACATTTGATTGAAAAATAGATAATTTATTTAAAATAGTTAATTATCCTAACAGGCGTATACCTTGCGCGAAGACAATTTTAAATGTAGCCAGGCATTTTTGAGTATCTTATAGTTCGGTGTTCAAAACCCTGAAAGTATTCAAATATAAGCCGTACAAGATATCAAACCGGGAAGAGATTCTCTTATGCTTCCTTGCAAAAATACAAATAATGAAAATTACTTTTGATGTGGACTAATGTCTGCTTCGATTACAGGCATTTGTTCTTTATTTTCAGGATCCATTTTCTTCATAATATTAAACATTTCTTGTTCTAGAAAAGAAGCAGCCCCTGTAGCATTTTCAGTGCTATGAAAACCTTCTCTTTTAAATCGAGGGTCAAAAACAATTGCTACTCTAATAACTGATCGTCCTTCATATGAAAATAGCCTTGCTTTAACAGATTCCAATTTCTTGTATAATGTCTTCCCTTCTTCAATCTTTAATTCCAGTAGTGATGCTGTCAGATAATTGTACAGTCCAAAAGTTACTGTGATTTTTAAAGAAATCGTAACATATTTATTACTTACAAGAATTTCCCAAAACTACTTTTTAAGATAAATTTCTCCATTTTATAAAACCACTTATTCGTAAGATACTACGAGGTGTTATTTGTTGTTATCGTCTTACTTAAATCCTCCCAATGCGTGGGTTACGTTCGGTGATTCGTTAGAAGTATCATGTACCTAATATGAGAACGTTCTACAATGCTGCAATCTCATAAAATGGTAAAATCTATTTATACTTTTTGTCAACGCCTTCATATTTTTTACCTTTTTTGTGATACACTAATTTTACTATCGTAGATATATTTCATCCTTAAAGAAGTACTAACCATCTTCTTTGAATTTGTTAAAAATATTTAAAATTGTCTTCAAACAAAGTATACACCTGTTAAGATAATTAACTGTCTTAACCCTAGAATGCATGACCTAAATTTTTTACTCTTTTACATATAGTGAGTCTTTGAGACTCACATACATTAAGCACGAGAAAATAGGATTTAGCTGCCTTTTCTTGGTGCGTTTCTCTATTATTCATTAGTAGTTAGTAGTTTTTGTTTAGAAAAACAGTTCTGTAGCATTAAATACAATTTAATAACTCAAAAAATGAAAATACAAAATACCATTTAATATCCATGTGGATATTCTAAAATAATGATATACCCTTAGTTTACATTATTATAATTGTTCCAAATAATAAGAATTTTTAATGGCAGCTACTACATATCATAACACTATGCTCCTTACACACATTGTTCTTGCATTTATTACAAATCTGTTTGCTCATTCTTCCTAATTTTGATGGACAGATATGACAACGCCTTTTCTTCGTAGGTGACTCCTCTTGTTGCTTTACTGGAATTTCAATGAAGATCTTTATTGCTTCGACTGTTCTTTTATGTAAAAACGGATTTTGAGATCTTCTAGTCATATAGGGTAATATCAGAGCTTCGGAAAGGTTTTTTATAAAAATCCTACGGCGATGTTTTTTTCGTGCTTCAAAATCTGGATGCTCAGTTATATAAAGAAAAAATGCATTTACTGCACCGATATCTAACATGTTTGAAAATACGGCAAATGGCCACCGCCGTGTTTGCCTTTTGCACGTATAATTGGTAACCATTTGATCCATATGATCTACACCCCCTTTGGTTTTATTGTAAAATTCGATGATTTCGGTTTTTTTCTTTATACTGTCTTCATTCACAGCGCTGTCATGGTGCATTGTACTAAGCAATATAACTGATTTATTTTTTTTGGGCACATAACTAACAAGGGTTAAGTTTTCACTGAATCCAAACAACGAAGAGGATACCTGACTATCCCATTATTTTTCGACTTCTGCTAACAGCAACAATCCCAGAAATGCGTTCATCTCATCAACTTCCACATTTTTCCACTCTTTACCTTTGTCAGAATATTGCCGCTTTGCTTCCTTGTTAGTACAAGCAACAACTTCTTCTAGGATTTCTCGGGTAAGAAAAACATTCCAAGCATCAATAAATGATATTATCCTGTTGCGTTGCTTTGGACCAGGAGTAAAATGAATAATGTGACATGAAATTTTTGTCTGAGCTGGAGCATCGATTTTCCACTCGTACCCATTCTTTCCTTTCATACCCTGAGAATTCTGATTTTCAATGATTTCTTCTAAATCTTGATCATCTGATTCTAGAGCTTCATCTTCACTGGCTGATTAAATGTCTTCCTCCATATTTTCAATTTCCTCGTTCCTGTTTGGATGAACACATTCCTCGGCTTCCTCTTCTGAATCGCAGTCGGAGCTAGACACATCTGAATCAGATTCATTTGCCCATTGCAGGACCGTGCTTTCAAAATCAGCGTCGCCATACCTCACTGATCTTTTACTGCTGCCGGAAGCCATATGAATATCTAACTTTTTACTAAAAAGGAAATGCAATGTTGCGATATTATTTTCTAAATATGAAAAATAGAATCTTACCTTCTATTCAGAAGCTATTCATAATCTCTATACAACTATATTACGAATAAAAGAGCATAAATGAAGGACAAAAGAAGTTACCGCTACAACTGACTAATCACTGCACCACGACACGCGGAAGGGGGGAAGTTGCAGCTTCAAGTTGGATCGGTCCACTTTTACTGAAACAGCGTCTGTGGGGGGAGTAGGGAAGTAGTTTTCAATATAAACTATTTATGAATATATGGAACTGTATTTATGTTGTTTGACGGGATTTCTTCAACCAGGGTCTATGTAGCAACGACCGAGTCTCTGAGACACACTTGATGTTTATGTGCAGTAGTAACACAAAAAAAGGTGTATGTGTAACCACTTGTGACCCCCCTGTTTGAAAATATTGTTAAAGTACTTATAAAGGGGTGATAGAGGCATTCCTGAACGGAAAACATGGTACACAGAGCCGTTTGCAAAATACAGGCAGTCAAAATGCGCACCGAGTCCGAAAGACTCACTTTATGCATTCTAGGGTTAAATAAATTATCTATTTTTCAATAAAATGTATTTAATTTAAGATTTAAGTATGAATGAAAAATCAGAAATATTTGAGAATTGGAAAATACGTCACCGGTGTATAATTGATTGCCTGCTATGCCACCAATGCATTGACTTTTATTTTTTAGCTCTACATAAAGGGCGTTTTATATGTAATGAATCATTACACATACAACGCGAGAATATGCAAAAAATGCTTCATTCGGACGCCACGTACAAAGAAAAAATACTTTTATTTGTCAGTGATAGTGCTGCGTATATGTTAAAAACAGGCAGACTATTGAAGAAAACATATTCTAATATGCTGCATATTACTTGTGTAGCACATGCTCTCAACAGAATCTGTGAATATATCAGAGACACTTTTCCGGAAGTTGATAGACTTGTATCAGCTTTTAAAAAAGTTTTCAGAAAAGCACCATTGAGAGTAGCTCTTTTCAGGGAAAAATTTCCATATCTGTCGCTGCCTCACACTCCAGTAATAAGTAGATGGGGAACATGACTGGAAGCTACTAGTTATTATGCTGAGAATTTCGATAGTCTAAGACATTTCGTAACACTGCTATGCTAGAAGTATTGGTGAGTGCAAGGAGCTCACACAAATCCCAAATGTAAAAAATCACTTGTACTTTCTTCACGAACACTTTGGAAATTTGTAGAAACTAATCACTTATTTTGAAAATCGAAATCTCAAATTAAATGGCGGATTAACCACATTAGATGTGGCTGTTAATAATTTCAAAAGTATTCCGAGTGACTTCGGATGTGGCCTTCGGCAAAAGTTTGAAGCAATTCTTAATAGAAATCCAGATTTAATTACATTGCAGCAATTATGTATGGAGACAATTCCACAAAATCTAACGGCTAAATATGAAGAAATAAAAGAATATTTCCAGTATGCACCTATAACCAGTTGGGATGTAGAAAGGACGTTTTCTATTTATAAGGATGTACTTAATTCAAAGAGAACAAAATTGACAGAAGAAAACCTTGAGAAACTATTGCTAGTCAATATTAATACTCCTTTACTCAACTTGAACGACAAAATGAACAAATAAAAATGTTCCAATTACAGAAATAAAATTAAAAACTTTAAAAATACAACTTTTCAACAAATACATATGTATTTCGTAATTTTATAGATCACCACCCGTTTGTTTTCCAATTTTATAAATAAAATTAATTAATAAATATGTATTTCGTAATTTTAGATAGATAGATCACCACCCATGTGTTTTCCAATTATGTAAATAACATTAAAAACTTTATAAATACAACTTTTCAACAAATAAATATGTATTTTGTAATTTTATAGATCACCACCCGTTCGTTTTCCATTTATATAAATAAAATTAAATATTTTAGAAATACAGCCTTTCGCCAGTATTGCACTGGGCTTTGCGTCATGTGGTAAGCGTGTCTGTTCTCTAGTAATGATAAACACGAACACAGCATAGGTATGTATACGAAATACTAAAACTATTTTAATCTATGTAATATATACAGAACATAGACTAGGTATATATTATACGTTAATATTAATAGGTATATATACATATTATAGATAGTCCATATGTTGATTATTTATACATATTACTACAACATATTCATAGGAAAAACATAATTTGTTAAGAATTTTTAAAGTATGGTTCAATTTCTGTTTGCTTTAAATTTTTTAGCTTCGATTTAAAAACTAAAGATTCACATTTAAGTAAAATTCGAGGAAAACATAAAAACTTCACCAATGCTATTGCACAACAATTCTATATGTCTCTTAATTTTGCACACATTCACATTCGTTCACATCACTATTACCAAAGTTATGTTCTTCATCATTATTGCACAATTCCTCAACAATTTCCATAATACCTACTGAATAATACCTACTAGAACTCTTTGTAGGCACACGACTATCACCAGAAGCAAATTCATCAAAATCCACAATTTGGTTACGAACTGTAGCAAGTTCTGGGCAAGTGGTATTTAGTCTTCTTCACCAAAAATGATATCAGAGAATCCGGCCTTGGAAAAACATTTCTTAACTGTAGCAGGAAATACCGTTTTTCAAGCAGCTGTTTTTCGGATAAATGCATGGGCTAAATTTATGTTTTTTTCACAATTAAACAAACAAATTAAAAAAACAAACGTTAAAAGCTTTTAAATAAAAAATTTCGGTAAATCAATTTGAAATTCTGAATTATTCCTTAACCTAAGGGCTGACAATGCGAAGTGGTGTTTGGCGGCAGGAAAACTAGTTTAACATTTTTTAACGGAACTTTAGAATGTGACGTGGCATTATTCAAGAAGAGAAGCTCTTCCCTATTTTGTTTGTTCATTTTATTGTCAAATTTACGCAGCCATCGTGTTATAATTTCTGTTGTCATCCAAACGGTTTTTTTAGTAACCCATTCTAAGGATAATTTGTCAACATGATTACCCATAAAATAGCGAGTATTTTTATTTTTTCCAATTATTAATGAATCTTCTTTCTCAGCTTCCATATTTGCACACGGTAAAATAGTCCACAAATTGATTTAAAAGTTATACTTTTAAGTAGAGAAACTTTCCAACCATCCATTTGATACTGCGAAATTTTCCATCTTTGAACTCCTTGGTGCCTCCAGTGCTTTTTGTTTAAGTAGCTACACCGATATTGAAATTGCTTTATTTCAGGGTTTGCAAAACTAATTATAGACGACTTAATCCACTAACAATCCTTCCGACTTCGGAAATTTTCGTTTATGCTCCAAGTTAACACTTTCTACAAGCATCTTTTTTAATTCATCTTTATTTTTTATAATATCGTTAATTTGTTTTTCCAACCCCATATTTTTCGGGCTACCTTCGCGAACTTAACGCATACTTTTCACTTTCCGCGATTATATGTATTTTGTCTTTTGGCGACAAACGTATTCTTCTTAGCTACATACTTAATTAAGAACCTTTCGAATACGGAGACAACTTTAAATAATCAAGTAACCGAAAGAACTTTTCGCATATGGAGAGAATTTTAAACTAACCAAGTATGTAAAAGACCACATTATCTCTAAACTTGTAGAAACGAAGGCGATATCTGTTTGATTAAACATAAACATGTATGTAGTACGCCGGCAATTTGCTTTCCTGCCATGTTCGGGACTGACATCGCATTCACTTCTACAACATGAATTTATTATGTGTACATACTAGGAATACACAAATATGGCCAATTTCGCACAAATACGAAACAATATTGTGTATTTCAATCAATAAAGATACATCACAAATTTCTATAAAGATAGGCTGTAAAAATTTGGGTTTATTTGGCCGAGGTCGTTTTATAAGGGTGGCCGTAAATAACGGATTATCATGGGAATTTCCTTATAGTCGGTTCGGGGAGATTTGAAACTGTCGTTACCTCACGTGGCCACTTTAACACAGATTTCACTGTATCGTTCACGAAATATTTCTTATTTTCCTGGTATTTCACTTACGTTCAACACTAATATTTTTGTTGGTTTGTTTTGCCGCTTAGTAAAATACTTCGCAGTTAGTATAAAACACAGGATGATTTAGTATTCCTATATTTACACTAAAGCCTCTTTGAACTTTGCAAGACATTTATATTAAAAGACTTATTGGCTGTTAAAAGGAAAGAAAAGAAAAGGAAAGGAAAGAAAAATGTTCATAGAAAACCACTAAATAAATATAATATTGTAACCATACTATGGTTTAGTACTGTACGTCAACATTAAGAGTAAAATACCGTTTTAAAATTTATTTAAATAATTTGACATTGATAGAAAAATTTAAATAATTTAACAACTGCGATAGCTACGTTATTTTCAACATTACAAGGATTTAGATAATTTTAATTATGTAAATTGTTTCGAATTGTGGTATTTTGCATTACAATATGTGCATTTATATATGCATACATATATTTTTACTTTGCCAATTATTTGGTAACTATTTGCTTTATCGAAAGTATTTAACAAGTATATTAATTTTTAAACACTGACAATGAGTATGATATACCACAGAATGGACAAGAGCGGATCATGGAATTTACGCGCTGAATCAAAAATGGCCATGTTGTAAATAGCGTTTGTTTATGTTTACGTTTTTGATGTTATTAGTGTTGTGTTATAGGTTATACTGATTTTAAAAATTTTAATTATTTTTTTAGAACCATCGTTTTTATTTATATAGTATACTTTAATAAGTTAAGAATCACTTATTTTTCATAGAATGCGTTGTATACCTTTGTGATTCAGCACAATCATCAACATCCACAAAATTAGGTATACATTATAAATATTTATACAAAAACTTAAGTAAGCTATGCATTTGAATAATACCGATAAATGATGAAATTGACTCAATTTATTTTAAAATATTACACTAGATTCACCATCTACAGAATCATATTTTATAGAGAATATACCCAAGGTAATGAAGCAAGTGATCGAGGTTTCTTCAATGTCAACAGAACTGAATGTCAATTATAAGTCTTTCCATTAAATCTTTAATATATTATAGCATTTAATTGTATAACTAGTTACATATTTGAATAATATTGATTTACAACCATTAACTAAAATCACAATCTTTTTCTAGTTAAATGATGTACTTAACTTCATTTATTCTAAAATATTGTTTCCGTAGATGAAATGCCATCAGAAGTAGATACAGAAGTTATACCTGAGGAAATAATGGATGTAATGAAGATATGTCAACATCAATAGAATCAGATGTCAATCATAAGAATTTCAATAAATTGTAGCATAAGTAATTGTATAACAAATTACTTTGAATAATATTAATTAAACCCACAAAATATTTTGTTATCTTTTAATAGTTTGTCAACCAAATATTGGAACGTTAAAGGATACATCACCATTACAAATAACTGAAGAAAATCTGGTTGCTACTTAGTTATCACTATTATAGTTTTGTTACACTTAATATTTTAACAGAAAAAGCATTTCTTAATACAATAATAAATATATTACATAAATCTTACCTGTTTTATTATTAATAATTAATAATTCGCAAGTATACATTATTTTCAAATTACGTTAAATTATTACGTTAGTGCAGTAATAAAGTGTAAGTATATACCATATGAAATGGTTCTAAAGACTAATTTAACAAAAACATAACATTAGGGTTGTTCATAGACCTAGATGTTTTCAAACATCAAAACCAAATAAAAAAAAATTGTCGATGAGATAGCTGTTTGTGCGTATTTAATATTACATTTTATCTGAGCATGGTTTTCTGACTATCAAACTGGCTCCATAAACATATATATTTATTATTGTTAGTTGTGGTTGTGCAAGGATGCTTATGTGAATCGTAATGATTTATGCTTTGTTTGTTTTGCTTTATCATCTTCTGATAACCAGGAAATAATTTAGAAATAGGTAAAGGTATCTTCAGATATGAGTATGTATATTGAAGACAAATAGTTGTAATGTAAATTTTACAATTTAGTAATTCGTATTTTTAATATTTCCTTCGTTTCTTCTTAATTTTCACATTAAAAGGAATAAGAAAATAATATAATCCTCTTGGACATTTAGAAATTTAAAACCAGTTTCTTGTATTTGCCTAACCTATCAGTTGCATTACGTTAAACGTCAAATTTCAAAACATAAACACACGCTATTTTCAACATGGCGATACAAATACAATGGAATCAAGGTCCCCAAAAGACGCTACATCGATAACAATAGAAAAATCACCTGTTGTCCATTCTGGTTATTCTGTGGTTATACTACACATATTTCGAGGCAGTTGTAAGATATGGAATGATATTCTAGGGATCAAAAGCGCAATGACTAATATTGTTATTGATTCGAAATAAAGTGATAACAGTTGTCTTCAAAACAATGAAGATACTGATAGTATATGCAGCTATCTAAAGGTGTAGATGTATATATTTATATGAGTAATTAGACCAGGAGTCTTTGTCATTAGGACACGTATGAATGGGAATTTTGAGGAATCCAGCAAAATTAAAGTCTATTTGTTAAGTCAATTCATTATTTTATCTCCCAATATTTCGCATACAGATTGTGTGCTTCTTCGAGAGTCAAAATGTGAACATTTATCTATGGAGAAATTACCCGCCTTATTATACATAACGTTTTCGATATATTCCAAATAATCAGACTGATAACAACTAACTTCAACATAATCGATTGCAAAGTTATAAATTAAAGTAACGGACAACACACTTAAATGAACGGAAAAGGTTAAACATTTTATGTTTAACCTTTTGACCGACAACACGTGATTGTCAGCGCGAAAATTTCTTTGTTCGTTCATTTTACAAGTGCTCCATTTATATGTATATATTTATATATATATATATATATATATATATATATATATATACACAGGTATCCTTGAAATAAAAAGACAACGTATGAAATAAGGAAAGAAGTAATTATATAGAATATAAATCAAAAATAATGTGTGTCAATTACGACGCGAACCCCAAAATTAAAAACACCCTGAAAATTCTTATATGTGTCGTCAATGAAATCAAAATATTCAGAGTGTATATATATATACCTCTACTGAAGTTACACACCGTATGTTTACGTGCTAACAGATGTCGATGTTATAAAAAGTATAATATCTTGTATTCTAAGTCAATATATCGTACAAAATCAGCTTTTTAATACATTCAATGTAATACATATTGCTGTGTATAGTGGTTTTAATTAGAAGGATAGTCCACTATTCACCACAATATGTCCGAACTTGAACTCAGCCTGCATTTTCTTTTTAAATGAGACTCCTTTTCATCCAGGGTTTCCCGTAAAGGAGCGTGGATATAAATATGAATTAATAATGATACAAACACATTCACGTACTCTTTTATTTAAAAAAATTTAAAAAAAAATCTTTACTGAATGTAAAGACAGCTAATGCATCATTTATACAGAAGCACAGAGGAAAAAGATTGTATGATAATTAACACGCATACAATGAAAACCTCTAATTGAAACGCGAGCAAAATTAATCCTAATAGATTGATTAGAAAACTTTCAATTTCATTAATTACTTTAACCCAAAATAAAACGTAAACAGATCCAACTGTCAGACGCGAGAATAACATTCACTCGTGCGCAATCTCACAAGTATAAAACTCCCACCAACCTTAAATTCAAAATATTCTAGAACAACGTGACAATAAAAAAAACCTTTTATAAAAAATATAATAGTTTTCTTCACCATCTATATATTAAACTAAAATAGATATAAATTCATAAATCTAAATCATCAAAATTACAATTAAATTACAATGAAAAGCAATAAAATAAAATACTATGAAAAAATACTTACGCTAGCGTAAAAATTTCACACACAAAAATAGAGAGATATCGAGTGGATTAAATTATTAAACAAAATACGAGATACAAACACTAGTAGTTAAATCGATAATGACTTTAATCACAAAGCACGATAAAACAAAAGAAACCCGAAGTTACTAATATAAAAGATATAAAATAAGTTTTTATCTTCAGACTGAACTGACCCACTCGAGCACAAAAATATCTCTGCGGAAATAAGCATAGCGCACGATCAACGTAAAAAATATCATTATCCATCAAAATACGATCCAGGCTGCATAGACATCCGGGAACGCCCTAATCAAAAGTACACATACAAAATATACAGTCATGGTTATAAATGTACATAATTAAATTGTTAAATTTAAAATTTATCTACGGAGAAAAAATCACTACAATATGTAATTAAAAATTATGTGTGATAGATTTATTTACAAACACATTTTAAAAATTCATACTAAAATTACGTGTGTATTACGAGAATGTTTTTTTTTTGTTAGAGAAATTTAAATACGAATGTCAGACTCAGAATATCCCATTGTATTCAAAGACACAATGTTTATAAACACAAGCGATAATTTTTGTTATAACAAGAGTTCGATAACCTGAGGCAGCTGTTTATTTATATAAATAATACTTGTAAATTCTTAAAGCTGATGTATGCTTTACGTGTAGGTAAGTTACAATCTCTTACCTTTAATTGAAAAATTGTAGATGGCCAACAGAACAAATTTAAAGCGAGGTACACAATAACAAGACTATTCATTTTGTTATTGTAGGTCACCTTTAAAGTTTCGTCTCCGATAATATTTATGAAATCTTCAGTAACCTAACACAATTTTTTTAAATATCTTTTGTAATTTTCTTCCTCTCTTATGAGATGGAATTTTGGAAAAATATTCTATATAATGTCTTTACATTTTTCATACATTGTCTTTTAATTTCAAGGACACCGAATATATATATATATATATATATATATATATATATATATATATATATATATATTGTAACAAGACAGTGAAGCTGTTATTTAATATAAACCACTTACGTTGGGCGAAAAATGATTAGTTAAATTTATTTTGAAAAGATTAATTGGGCGCCTTATAAAAATGTGATAAACATCTCAAACTACGCTATCTCTGCGTTACTTCGCCAATTAGCCTCAGGGTGCATGAGAACTGTATAAATAACGTTTAAATAAATAATATATCTCAAGCTCGTCGCGAGTAATTGGTTGTTGCTTCCTTATTAGTAATTCAAGTATACAATTATCAAAAGAAATAACTCCTACAACTAAATCTACATCAATAAAAGATTTATATTAATATTAAAATATAATATTTATTGTATGAAAAATAGGAAACTGTAATAAATTAAGAAATATAGTGGATAAAGTGAAGTTTATGAACTAAATATATATATATGTGACAACAAGATGTTAAATAGACAAGGTTATGTGTGTAATGTAATAATAAACATATGGACTAATTACGTAGAAAATCTTTAATAAATAGGTGAGTACCTTCTTAATTAATTGTACTAAGTAAATTGGTATTTTATTTAGTAAAAAATATGGTATAGAATGTTATATGATAAAAGTAAAAATTCGAGAATCTTTATTTATATGTGTTGATTTGATATCGAAAAAATTAATGCTAAAGACGATATTTGTTTGTTCAGTATTAATAGTAAACCTGTTGTACTAATTTGTAGATTCCAAGCTTCAATGTTGTTGAATCTTGACGATGAAAAACTTGTCCGATCGCTATCCAAAGTTTGGCGGCGTGTGCCTTGGGTATAGGTGACGCTCTGGAAATATTTCTTCGGACTCGGTTCAAAACGGCTTGTATCTCCCTGCGGCCTTGCATGACTGCTGGATACTAGGTATTTACTTGAATTAACGATAATTTGATCAGTAAATGATCTGTAATTCTTCTTGGTTGGATATCTCGCGAATTTAGTGTAATTGTAGATGATAATTTTACAGTGACGCTTAATTATGCGTTTATACATAGAAGTCTGATTATCTGTTAGAATTTCACTTGTAATCTAAATCAGTATTTATGTTGGATGTTTATTATAAGTTTTTCAATGAAAACACGTTTAAAATTAATGATATTTAAGAATTTCTAGGAATAGATAAAAAATGCGTCTATTACTTTTTAATAATTTTGCAAAAGATGATGCCGATAGCGTCTGTTTATTTATCAAAGCCTAGTTATCTTCTATGCTAAAAGTCTCGAAGTTTTGCCTTTTTAATTACTTTCTAAGACAAAATTTAACTATTTTTAATATATTATCTAAATTTAAATATTATTCAACTAATTCTAGCGTAGTTTTAATATTAATCTTAATGCTAATTTTTGTGTACTGCGCACGATAAATATTTACATTTCGGGTTAATTTCCTTGTCACTTAGTGGGCGTGTTTTACTAGCGTCGATATAAAGTATAGATGTATATGAATTTAAATATCTGTGCTTTCGCGCTTAAATTTGAATTATGAATATAAAATAATAAAAATGAAATAGATGAAAGAAATAGAAATATACTAATTTTAAGATTGTAATATTATCGTTATATTAAATCGTATACATTTCGACACTACTAAAACTTGCTAACACCGCTTATCTAACCATGTTTACATTAATTTTCTATATTGAGTAATTTATATTTCCCATTTCAGGTGCTGATCTAAAGGTATATCTTGTATCACAACAATATATATATATATATATATATATATATATATATATATATATATATACATATAATTAATTAATTTAAACGAAGTTATCGACCGTAATATATTGATAAAATAAATTTAAATCGGGTAAGCGGTCTGTCAATTAAAAAACTCCTTTATTAAATAACTCTATATTTCGCAACAAAATTTGTTGCTTCTTCTGGGGATACTACAAGATTAATAAGAAAAATAACATAAAATAAATAAGAGTATAAAACAGTAGTAAAAATACTTCCAAAATGTAGAGTTGAAAAATAATAAAATTGACGTACAATAAAAATAAAAATGATTAGATTTAAAACATACAGTAACTATAGAAACGAGCCTTTAAAACCTTTAAAAAACATGTATATATAAAAGTTAAAACATGCAAAATAAAAAATATAATGCAATATAAATTTAACAATATATGGACCAAATAACAAAACAATTTAAGATGGTCAACTGACAGTCAAACCGAGTATATTAAAATAAATTATACTTAGTCCATTAGTATCACATCTATAATTTATGTTATTTGTGTCTCTGTTAATGTGGACCATTTCTAAAAAGGTTCTTTTTTTAAGATTATTTTCAACGTCTAAGATCTTAACGTCAACAAAATTGAAAGTATGGTCACGATCAAGTGCATGGTCCACCAATGCACAAGATCTCTTTCCAATACGGATATCACTTTTATGCTGAGTGATGCGCTCTTTTAGCCACTGTGATGTCTCACATAGCATTGAGGAGTGATGCTAGTGACGTTTTGCCGACATTGCCTCCTGAGGAACGTAAAGATCATTCTCAACTCATTAAACGCTTGTAGATGAGATATGGCCATGCGCTTTGGAGCAAATATACCATAACCAACTGAAGAATCGATCACAGAAGAAAGGCGAGAATCTTCAGGAATTTGATGCAGATATTGCTCGTATAGTTCGACTTGCATATCCGATGGCGCCTGATAATTTTATGGAACACCTAGCTGTCCGGATGTTCATAGATGGTCTCCGGGATATAGATACGCAGCAAGCATTAAGGTTGGCACGACCGAAAACCTTGATCCATGCTTTGGCGCACGCGCTTGAGTTTGAGACTGCAAAACAAGCCTCTCGGAACCATGCTCGTGTCTGCACTGGTGACAAACAGGAAAGTGAGGAGTTCATGGAGCAGGTGGTCAGTAGAGTTCTAAACCAGATCAAATCAAATAAAAGAGTACTGCGATGCTGGAATTGTGGAGAGATTGGTCACGTTCGGAGTAAATGTGGTAAGGTGGCCAAGAAAGTATCGTCTGAGCAGCAGGAAAACTAAAGCGGACCGATGAGCGGGGGCAATCATCGATCCAGCATCAAGAAGCCCGAAGGAGGCCTGGCCGAGTCGCATCCTTGCAACATCAAACTAATGGCCTGTATGTGGACGCCGTTATGGAAAGAAGGACCTATGCATGCTTGCCAGATACAGGATCGACGAAAACCATTGTACGACCCGGTTTAATATCCAGGAAGAAAGAATTATTTTCTAGCAAATGGAGACTTAGGACAGCTACTGGAGAAGCAGCTTCTGTGGGAGGTGAAGTAGATGTTAACTTTATCATAGGACCAACATCAATCCGATATCGTGTTCTCGTATCGTAGCCGACATAGAAGAAGAAATAATCTTGGAATTAGACATCATGAACACCTACAGCTTCCAGTTAAACATGAAAGAAGGCACTTTAAAAATAAATAATGACGAATTGTTTCTTCATGGGAAAAATTGTGGGAGTGTACAAGTAATTACAGCAGAGAATATTGTTCTGGATGCAAGAAGTGAGACATTTTTGACGGCGTGAATGGAAGGTGATTATTTGGACGGAAATATTACAATGTTGGAACCAAAGGCTGATGATGACGAGGTGGGCCGAGGAATAGTAGTTTCCAAAATGCTGGTTAAGACTCAGAAGACTGTACCGATAAGGGTAATGAATGTGAACCATTACCCTGTTTCATTGAAGAAGCGTACTATTTTGGGGTGGTGTTCACCAGTGTCGGCCGTCGTTCATCGTATAGAGGCGAAGAAGAATAGATTCGTGCAGGTTCCTGAGAAATTGTCCAAGATAATCGACTCCGCCTGTCAAGGGTTGAGCAAGAAGGAAGAAAGTCAAGTTAAGGACCTAATCAAACATTATGAAGACGTCTTTGAAACTGAGACTGGTACGAAAGGTAAAACCAATATTGTAATGCACAAAATAAATACCGGCGATGCAGGTCCAATTCGACAAGGACCAAGAAGGTTACCACTGGCAAAACGTGAGGAAGCCGAGCATATTATACAAGATATGGAAGGCCAAGGAGTAATTGAACCATCGAATAGTCCATGGGCTTCACCAGTGGTCCTTGTCAGGAAGGAGGATGGATCTACCAGATTCTGTGTGCACTATCGTCGTTTGAATAGTGTGACCAAAAAGGACAGCAAGCCTCTCCCAAGAATAGACGATACGCTAGACATCTATCTTGGCAGGAGCAAAATGGTTCTCCACTCTCGACTTAAAGAGCGGTTATTGGCAAGTGGGAATGGATCCCAATGACAGAGAGAAAACTGCCTTCAGTTTAGGTACAGGACTCTGGCAATTTACAGTCATGCCATTTGGACTGCGTAACGCCCCAGCTACTTTTGAGCGACTCATGGACACTGTACTGAGGGGACTGTCTTGGAATACCTGCCTGGTATATCTCGATGATGTGATTGTGGTAGGGAAGACCTTTGAATATCACATGAAAAATTTGGAAGTAGTATTCCAGAGGTTGCGACATGCCAACCTAAGATTAAGTCCAAAGAAGCGTCACCTTTTCCGCAAGGAGGTAATTACCTTGGACATGAGGTTTCCGGAAAAGGAGTTGCTGTGGATCCAGAAAAAGTAAAAGCTGTGGAAAAATGGCCGGTACCCAAAGACAAACATCAGCTAAGAAGATATTATCGACGCTACGTTCCTGGATTCTCCAACATTGCAAAACCACTTACTCGCCTAACAGAAAATCGGGCATTCATTTGGAACAACGAATGCCAAGCGGCCTTTGAGTTGTTAAAAGGTACGTTGATCAGTGCACCTGTTTTAAACTATCCACTGCCATCTGGGAGGTTTGTTCTGGATACGGATGCCAGTAACGTCGTGCTATCTCAAATCCAAGATGGACAAGAAAAGGTCATTGGACACTTCAGCAAGACCCTGTCCAAACCGGAGAGGAACTACTGCGTAACCAGGAGAGAACTACTGGCAGTAGTTAAGATCATTGAGCACTTTTACAAGTACCTGTATGGACATAAGTTCCTGATCCGCATTGGTCACGTCGCCTTAAAGTGGCTCTTACAATTTAAGAATCCAGAGGGTCAAGTAGCTAGATGGATTGAGAGGCTACAGGAGTATGACTTCGACATTGAATACAGAGCAGGCCTCCAACATCTGCAAATGCAGATGCTCTTTCCAGAAGGCCCTGTCCAGAAGACTGTCGATATTGCAACCGAATCGAAGACAAATCGGCCAACGCTCTTGGAACCACCGTGGTTGATGACCAATGGCAACCTGACAATTTGCGCGTAGATCTAGAAGCTGATCCGGATCTTGCAGTCCTCAGGGCTTGGAAGAGAAATGGGCAAAGACCGACCTGGCAAGAAATTGCTCCCCATTCACGAGAATTGCAGTCATCCTGGGCACAATGGGATTCCTTAACCATGGAAGACGATCTCCTGAGACGTGAGGTCGAAAATCACGATGAAAGCGAGCGGAAGATGCAAATGGTGGTCCCCAAGAAAAGAATACCAGAAGTATTGCGAGGACTCCATAATGGTACTTCTGGGGGACATTTTGGAGTCCATAAAACAATGGAGAAGGTGCGCCAGAGATTTTACTGGGTGAATTGTTCACGAGATGTGAAAGAATGGTGCCGAAAGTGTGCTAATTGCGCCGGAAGCAATGGTCCCCAGAGGCGTCGACGTGCACCCATGCGCCAATACAATGCAGGAAGACCATTTGAAAGGATCGCCATAGATGCCGCCGGCCCTTTTCCAGAAAGCGACAAAGGGAATAAATACATAATAGTGGTCATAGATTACTTTACCAAATGGGTTGAAGCATATGCTCTACCAAATCAAGAAGCTGGAACTGTAGCAGACGTGATTGTGAAGGAGTTCGTCAGCCGTTTTGGTGTACCCTTGGAACTTCATTCCGATCAAGGAAGGAATTTTGAGTCCAGTCTATTCGAAAAGATGTGTGGACTTTGGGTATACGGAAACGAGAACAACTCCCTTGCATCCACAATCAGATGGGATGGTAGAGCGAATGAACAAGACCATGATCAGACACTTATCCAAAGTGGTCTTCGAACACCAGAGAGATTGGGACGAACATTTACCATTATTTCTAATGGCCTATCAGGCCTCCGTTCAAGAGACAACTGGCCATTCACCAGCAAACGTGCTATTCGGGAGGGAACTCCGATTGCCCTGTGATTTAAAGTTTGGGAGCAAGCCTGGTGAAGATCTTGCCGGAGAAGATTATGCCAGCACGCTCAGACGACGACTAGATAATATTCATGAAGAAGTCAGACATAGTATCCAAGATGCTAGTGACAGAATGAAGGAGAGCTATGACATCAATGCCGAGAAGAGTGGTTACCATGAAGGCTATCGGGTTTGGTTATATAATCCACAACGCCGACAGGCCTATCTCCAAAACTTCAAAAGAATTTGGAGGGGCCATACGAGGTGTTGAAGCGGATCAACGATGTAATATACCGCATCAGGCGAACACCTCACACTAAGCCAAGAGTCGTACATTTTAATCCATTGGTCCCATACTCTGGAAACAATAATGACGAAACCTCTGACTTGCGCCGATTCTATAGCCAATACCATGAACTAATCTTCGAAGACTTTATGGAAGAGTATTCTGGTTCGAGAAAAGCTCGATTTGGGGTAACCATCGAGAAACAGCAAGATTTGTTTACGGTGCGGCCAGACTACGCGCTTGCTTATTGCGTAGCCCGAGATCTGCGAATTGCCAGGGAATTTAAAGAAAGATTTGGCAGAATCGAAAAATTAAGGCAGCAGGAACCAGCAATTGGGAAGAGTCTCCAAATAATAAATGAAGGAGAGCCCATATTTTATTTGGTCGCGAAAGAACTGTCAAGCCTGAAGCCAACCTATCGTGCCTTATGGGAGGCCCTGGCCCACTTACGCGAACAAATGTTACAACAAGACATTCTGAAATTAGCAGTTCCAAAATTGGTTTGTGGATTGGACCGCCTGGACTGGAGAATTGTAAGGAGCATGTTGGAAGTAATCTTCCGACATACTGGTATGGAAATTCTAGTATGCAGTTACCGACTTGAATATTCCTGTCCATCCAGGCAAGATAAGACCGTGGACTGTTATTTCGATATGACGTCACAATGTAACAAAGGCCCTAACTGTCGAATTCGCCATCGGTTGAGGGAACCAAAGCATGACATGTTTCGAGACGAAACTTCATTCTTAACAAGGGGGCAATGTGGTGACTCATACAAAGACGCGTAGCGCGTCATACTGGTCTGGTAGTCTCTGGAGTGTTCCAAATATGTCGAGAATAATATAAGCCACGATATAAAAGCCGTCGAAGAAGGGATGGCGACATTCAATACCTGAGCTTCGCGGAGTGAATATAAATACAGATACATAAATGTGCTTATTTAGTAATTAGTTTTTATATTGTTATTCATTTTATTATTAATATAGTGTGTGTCTAAAGTTATTGTTAGTTTTATTTAAGAACCCGAAAAGACAAACTTTACAGTATCATAACCATATATACATACTGCTGTGTTCTCTTCTAACCAAGTTAAATTGAATAACTAAATAAATATGAAAACAATAACGAGAAAAAAATTGAACTAATTTAAATCATGCTATATATATAATTATGTTTTCGAATAACAAACTTGTGTTTTAATAGTTATTTAAATAATAAGGGAGGTAAGTAACATTTACTAGTCCAGGACTAGTTTGCATCCGAGGGCTTGCCCGGGGACTTGCAATAGAGTTCGAGACTGGTAAATGTTACCTCCCGAATTGCTTATAACATTTTTCCCACTCCCCAGACAATAAAATCCTCAAAAATTAAATGTAATCATGATAAACAGTAACGGCGAACAACCTCGGAATTTAATAAATTAGACATTAAGTGTTGCTGACAAAGTAGGTGATAATAATATTGAATTATCAAGAAATATAAATAAATATCCCAATATTGTTAATAATGTTTCTAATTGTACAAACTGTAATATTACCATAAATATAAATTAATAGAACACGTGTTTTGATGCACTTTTTTCCCTAGAGGACGTAAGTAAATTACTTACTCCCCGTTGTCATAACAATCACAGTCATTTCAGTAAAACCAACTTACGTCTATAGAAATTTATTTGCACTTCTAACAGTAATATTTAAATTTAACATAAAATATATAATATTATGTGAGTTTGATTACAATGTGATTCGGTAACAACTAACTTATTCTTAATCTTACAGAGTATATGTATGTCTTAAAATCGTTTATAATAAGTATCTGCACTCGTAGGCGGACGTTTAGGGTAGACGTTATCGATGTTTATAATATGATCTGGAATTTTGCCCTCTCGGCTCGGAACGTAGATATTACACAAATACGAGACTAAACGTATACGTCTCTGTATAATGCATAATGACTATTATAACTCTTTCCTCCTTAAGTCGAGAAATGAAGGTTCGCGAAGTTCTCGTGTATTATTTATATTTGGACATCTACATCTTTTAGATAACCCTTTTTTTAAGGCGACGATGCTGATTTGGTATCATGAGGATTCTGTTGTTGTTGCACTGACTTTCTTCTATGCGAACGGGCGTTGCATGGCGTGTATTCTTCGATTCTTGATGTAATCCAGTAATCTGTGTTATTGAGTAAAAGGACGGATTCTGTGAGTATCATCTACAACAGTAGGGTTCATAGCAGTAATAAAAGGTGGAGTACTTTTTTTCGATTCAGTAAACCTTGTTTGTTTACGGTGGAGGTTCATTTATATTAACATCGGGATGTTTTCATACTTTATTCATTTTTTCTAAGCTTTCTTGTAGTTTATCTATTAGTTTATTATGAATTATTGTATTAAGAATATGTACTTAAATTTTCAGAGTGGTTTTGAATGTACTGTTTGATTTTGTTTTCCTCATTTAATTCGAACGGGTTCTTTTAATCGAGTTTTTCTCTAATGACTTGGAAGGGTATATAGTTTGTAGCATTATGTACGCTGTTATTATAATGGAGTACAGCATAATTCAGAAGGTTTGACACGGTTTCTCGTTTCTTTTGTTCTAGTGATCCTAAGGCTTTCAGCTAGAGTGGAATGAAGGCGCTCTACTGGACTGTTGCTGTTAGGATTGTTGTATAATGCAACTGAATTTCATGTACTTTGCAAAATTCTTGAATGACATCATTTTTAAATTCAGTACCATTATCACATGTTATTTTTCGTGGAAGACCGAAATGACATATATAATATGAGTGGTTTCTATGGAATTTGGGCTTTGTAAAGGGTAAGCTTGTCCAAATTTTGAAAAACTGTCAACAATTGTAATAAAACATTGTCCCACGAATTTGTAGGTATCTATGTATATGTGATCGAATGGTTCATGCCCTAAAAGTTTGAAAAAACGAGTTTGGTTGGATGACGTTCAAATTTGAATCTTTCACAAATGTCACATACGTTTATATACTTTTTGACATCTTTATCCAAACTAGGCCGGTAACACGATTGTTTGATCGCTTTGATATTTTCTTGAATGACGCGACGACATGTTTTGGTTTCATGATATAATTTTAATTTTAATCTGCGTTCTTCTTCGTCAAATATATCTGTTACAAAGCTATTTGAAATTACTAGGTGGAAGGCTTTATTCTTGAAAAACTCTTGTATTAAGTTTATAAAAGGTTTTTCTAATTCTTTATGTGTGACATATCTGCAATATAGTTTTTTCGGTTCCAAATAATCTTTTATGACATTTAGGAGACCATTTTCTATGTTGTGGACAGAAATTTTAAAATAGAATCGATTATTATCAATGACTTTTATTTTATTGACTTTTATATTCGTTCACTTTTTGTTTTATTCAGAGATATTACAATTTGATTTGCGAACGTGTTTAGATTTTTCTCTGTATAAGGAATTTCCATAACAGGGTCTTCTACGCTAGTGTGAATGGTATCGTTTTCCGAAAAATCTGGCTTTAGTGGTATGTCTTGCAAAATTGTTACTCTAGATGTGGTAGGTGAAGGATTTGGAGTTTGATATTTCCTATATTCGTCGGACAAGATTTTGTCAATATCGCCAATATCTGTGGGAATGATATCTATCTGGGGCACCTAATTGTGAGAGTTCCTTCAGAATATCTTCGAAGTCTCCAGGATTCGCAATGATTGAAGCGTTATCATCTGTATTTATAGGATTGCTTTCTGCTCAGGAAAGGGCATCAGCATTTGTATTTGGTTTACCTTTTTTATACCTCAAATGGTAATCATATTCCTCGAGTTTGAGTCGCCATCTTACCAATTTAGAATTTGGTTCTTTAAGAGAGAAGATCCATTCTAAAGGCTTGTGATCGCTAAGGATATTGAACTTAACACCAAATAAGTAAGGTCTAAAATATTTGACGGCCCATACAATGGCGAGAAGTTCCTTTTCGATGGTACTATAATTACATTCCGCCGGGTTAAGGGTTCTAGAGGCATATGCTATTGGAAGATCCCGCCCTATATGTCCTTGGAAGAGTACTGCACCAGGAGCCACGTTTGAAGCGTCAGTAGTGAGGTTAAACGGTTTGGAAAAATCAGGATGTTGTAAAATGGGGTCGTTTATCAGTATTTTCTTACAGGTTTCAAAACAATTCACAAAAGCGTGAGAATGTTCGATTTTTACACCCTTTTTTAAACATTGTGTAAGCGGTTTAGTTATGTGGGCAAAATTTTTTATAAACTTTCTATAGTAACCTACAAGGCCTCATTCTTTTGCGGTTTTAGGAATAGGGAATTTCTCAATTCCTGTTATTTTCTTTGGGTTTAGGCGTACACCTTCAGGGGTGATTACGTGTCCCAACAATTCTACAGATTTGCATAAGGATTCTGATTTGTCGAGTTGTATTTTAAGGCCTGCTTCATATAATTTGGAAAAAGCTTGTCTAAGATTACTAATATGTTCTTGCAAAGAGGTGGAAAAGATAATGATGTCGTCCATATATACAAGACAAATTTTGTTTTGAAGATCTTTTAATACATTATCCATAACACGTTGAAAAATAGCTTGCAAAGAGGTGGAAAAGATAATGATGTCGTCCATATATACAAGACAAATTTTGTTTTGAAGATCTTTTAATACATTATCCATAACACGTTGAAAAATAGCGGGCGCGTTTTCTATGCCAAATGGTATTCTAAGGTATTCGTAGTGACCGTTCTCTGCATTAAAAGCTGTCTTTTCAATGGAATTTTCATGTAATTCAATTTGATGGAAACCGGAGGCTAAATCTAAGGTAGTGAAATATTGCCAACTTATCTAAAATATCTTAAATATTTGGTAATGGATATCTGTCATCAATTGTTTTTTCATTTATTTTTCTGTAGTCAGCTACTATTCTCAATTTCTGTTTTCCACTTGCATTCAACTTTTTGGGGACTATCCAGATAGGAGACTCCACGGGAATTGTGATGGTCGAATATTGCCATCTTGGAGCATTTTGGATATTTGAATTTGGACTTCTTGTTTATGAACATGAGGATATCTATAAGATTTACTATGGACAGGTATTTCGTCTATAGTTTTAATTTTATGTTTTATTTGATTCGCGAAAGTCAATTTGTCGTTAGAGTCATGAAAAGTTGATTGATATTCGTTAATTAAATTTTGTAATGCCTGTTTTTCTTCTAAATTTAAATGATCCGTTCTTACATTGGATAAGGATATTTCATCATTATTTTCAATTTCACTAGCAAACAAAGTTGTTAATTTCTCGGAAGAAAAACATTCATAATCGGTTTCGATGAAAATTGATGCGAAATGTGTTAGAAAATCTCTATTAATTTCAAAAATGTGTGTGTCATTTGCAGTATTTGTTATTTCTAATTTTCCTAATCCATTCTTTATACTTAATAAACTTTCTGGGATAACACTTGTGTTTTGCTCTTTTTTTAATTCGGGTATCAAAATCTAGTGGTTAGGAAGATTTGTTTTAATTTCTTTTACAATGGAGGACAGCGGGAGTATTTCAATTTTCTATGTTTCAAAGTCACTACTATATTGTAGAGGGATTGCAATATAGTCGTTAAATAGAAGTTTATTTTTTAAATCAATATTTAAATTTAATTTTCTCAGATCAAGGATACCTATTATTCAATCAAAATAATCATGAAAATTGAATAAAACGAATTCTAAATCTTCTTTGAGGAATTAAATTCTTTGAATGCAGGAATATAAGCTTTGAATTGAGAGCTTTGCATGAACCATATAGGTATAATAATAGGTGTGTCTGTTTTAAATATCGTATCGGCAAAATACTTTTCTGCTATATACGGTCTCATTAACGATGGGTGACAACCGGTATCTATTAATAGTTTCATGGGCGGTTCGTTAATTTTAATAAATAGTAGGGAATTAGCAGAAATATTATTGATGTCTATGTGTCCGGGTGTGAGTTCGCGCCTGTGAAAATTTTGATATTGTTCTGTATTGGGCTGATAGTCAATTTCGGAGGTGATTCATAAGAGGGATTGTTATTTTCGCTGAAATAACTAGGATGATAAGAATGATTATATCCATAAGTATCATAAAGATTACTTTCAGAATAATCGGAATGTAAATTGTTGGGAATAGTTTGAGATGTCTGATAATAAGTTTCAGAAATTTCATCATGACTGTGCCACCCTGTATAATCATAATTATTTTGACATTCGTGTTCAATATTCGTGAGTTCTTCTGGAATAAAGTTTCTAGGTCCTCGATTTTGAAAGATGATATTTTTATTACTGCTACTTTGATTTGTACGGACAGATGTAATTCGTAAAGTTGTCGACATTGCTTCGGGTCTATAATTAGGTTTATGAGAATTCTGTGGTGCAAATACATTCTTTGGTTTGCCAAAAACTTGCGAATTCGTAAAATATTTTTGCTGCATTTGTGGTTTAGGTTGTATATTAATGGGTCAACTGGCGAAATACGAACGGTCTTGTTGTGTTTGCCATGGTGTATTCTGATGAAGGAAGTTTGAATTGTTTCCTCGATTGATATGAACAGGTGGTCTAACTGATGCGTTGTTATGTGTATTAAAAACGGGTTTTGGATTAATTGGATTTCTGCTCTTGTTTATATCCTGTAACGAATTTATTCGTTGAGTATTATAAAAGTGTCGAAAACAATATCAGTGACTTCCGTTAAGGTTTTTGATTCTTTTAATTAAATTTTTGTTCGTAATATATCATCTGCATTAACAAGTAAAATATCTAAAGAGTTACATTTTGGTCAAGAAACAAGGATTTGCGTTCGGTCGGGATTGATGAGTTAATTTAGGAATCTAATAGCGACTTCATTTGTTTAATTATTTCTAAAAAATCTATTATATTTTCATTGCGGTTTTTTGTTATATGCAAAAATTCTCTATTTAATATTAGTCTATCTATCCTATCTCCGAAAGCCTTACGAATTAAGGTCTAAGTGTTTAGATTTGGTCTACACATTATGTAATTTGCTACCTCATCTCCTAATTTTGATCTTATTGAAACATATGCGAAATGATTTAAATTATTATCAGTAGTGACACCATACGTGTTATAAAATTAATTGCAAGAGCTAATAAAACTTTTCAACTGTATATAATTGGCGTGAAATGTTGGAAGACAATCAGCAATGGTTTTGGCTGCTTGAATATTTGAAATATTTAATGTTAATTCATTTTGCTTAATGAATCAGCGAGATTATATATACTAAAATTACTTGTCATTAATTATTAATACTTAAACTTAAAGCGATTGTTGCTGTTCAGGGTAAATGGGGTTGAGAGAAGAATAGCAACTCAATTACTTACTTGTTTTAAGTTTCTTCGGAGTCTCTTTTTTCCTCGATTCGATCCAGAATTGATGGTTGATACCAAAGGTTGAAAATGAAGTTTATTCTTCTTGATTCTACCTTTCTGGATCCTTACTGACTGCGCCAATTATGTTTTCGAATAACAAACTTGTGTTTTAAAAACTATTTATTTACACTTTTAACAGTAATATTTAAATTTAACACAAAATATATAATATTATGTGCTTTTGATTACAATAGCACTCTGACAGTGATTCGGTAACAACTAACTTATTCTTAATCTTACAAAGTATATGTATGTTTTAAAATTGTTTATAATTAATAAGTCTCTACACTCGTAGGCGGGCGTTTAGGGTAGACGTTATCGATGTTTATAATATGGTATGGAATTTTACCCTCTCGGCTGGGAACGTTGATATTACACAAATACGAGACTAAACATGTACGTCTCTGTATAATGCATAATGATTATTATAACTATATACCAATTTATAAAAGAGTATTTTTAAGTTATAGATATTAATTTCGTAAATACATAAATATTGTTTTTGTAACAGTTACGATGTACGTAAAGTTTCAAACAAGATAACGTGAATTGTAAAGAAAACACGGCGTCGGACGGTAAAAAAAACAACACTTGAAAATAAGGACGCATTTAAAATATCAAACATTATTAGAAAGAAATATTAAAGAAAACGTAAATCGGCATAAGAAGGAAAGCTTTTAAATATGGAATATTATTTGCAAGAGTATTTTAACTTAAAATGTATTTGAAAAAGGATTGTCGTCACGGGACATATATAAAGAGAATTTCTTAAGGGGAGAGACACTGATCTAAATAACGTTTTTAAGCGGTGGTTCAAATCAAATGTTGCTTTGTATATTGTATTGAATTTAAGTCATCTTTAGAATGATTATATTTTTAATTTAAAGGAAATTATTGCTTTTGTTTGTTTAATATAATAATAATTACGACCCATATATTATATAACAAAGACTTTGAAGTACTAACATTAAATTTATGTGTTTATTTGTTTTATGTGGACATTTTATTTGATTGTGTGTAATCAATTTCTGTATTAAAACAGATAAAAAAAATAGAATACAGCTGTCTTTAACTTGTAAGTAGGGAAAAGACTCTCACGAACATTTAAAGATATCTGGGTTTTGAAATCGAAATTTTAAACTTTTGTTAAATATAAGAAATATTAATTCAAATAAATCGTGTGTTATTGACGATTTTATGTAGCAGTGTAATGTCTCGCCACGTAGATATGAAATAACACATTTTTCCTTTGTAATATTATCATCTTTTAATACTATTGAATCCACAAACTTTACAAAATATTTATTTTTAGATAAAAACACTGTTTCATGCTTTAGCATCTTGTAGGGTATAAACACTCACTGGTCTAAGTAATACACAGCTGTGTTTTGAAATATTAATATTGTAATCTAAATCTTCAAAGTTTTATTTATATATCTATATAAATGAGAATATTATATGACTAGACATAAGATTTGTGTAATATGTTTTAATAATAATTGACGATATTTAATACAAATGAATATTAATGCACATTTTGACAAAGTGTGTATAATAAATTTATTAAACTTAACATGCTATTGTATTAATTCTCTCCTTATTACATTAGATGCCAGGCCCATTACAAGGAACCCTTTTTGTAAAACAAAAACCCTGAGAGCAATTTAAGAGTCTAACACAATATGTGTGTATTATGATTCATGTTTAATAATCGACGATTCATATTTAATATATTGGCGCCCATTTTTAAAATCAAAGTACACAGCAATATAGGTATATGTATTCATCTCATCGAATGTTTTCGCTGTCGTTTGTTGAAACGTTGTTTTTCAGGATATTTCGCCTAGTTTGGATGATTTCGTCCTGGGAAGGACAATTTTCGTCCCTACGTTTCCGTGACATCACTTCACGATCTTCAACTAAAAGGTAATATAAGTACTTAAAGTATATATTAAATATAATTACATAAGGTGAGTAATTTGAAAGAAATTCAGCCACATTTTTAAAGGAATTCATATAATTTATTTATTTAGTCTTTATGGTTTCTTTTTACGTAAATATTCTGGTAATTCATGCTTTATTTGTGAGTTGCTATTGACGATTATGTGTAAATTAATTAACAAAACTACCAACGCTTAGCTCTAGCTCTTCCCCTGATTAAGCCATTAACTAATTTACGAAATTTTGAGAAAGAACATTTGAGTTTTAATGTAAACAGACCGATAACCCAAATATTAGTGATTTATATTAGCGCGGTCAAGAAATTTTCTATAATTCTATATATATAAATATATATATATATATATATATATATATATATATATATATATATATATATATTAATATACAGCTAACGGGGTTTATATATGCGTGCTGTGAATATACAACAGTTAAAATAATAATTAATTTCTTCAAAATAAATAAATTAATTCAAAGTTCAAGCAAGAGGTTATAAATGTGTTCAATAGAGGGCGTATAGTTATATTACACAGCTGACATCGGTGATATATTATAGCATGTAAAGATGATAATATAAACAAATTATACTTAGCTTTGGTAGGCCTCTTCTAAAGTGCTAAACTTATCTTAAAATATTATGTGGGTGCCTTAATTAATATGCCGACTAGCTCATTTGTCAAGATAATAAGTTTTATATGGGTGCGAGTTCAGTATTTGGAGAAAATAACGGTTTTATAAACAAGTAAATTCAAGTTTAAAACTCTGGATGTAATAACAAGAATAAAACAAGAAGGTGAATGTTAAATATCACAAGTTTAATCTGTTACTCAATGAATTAAGGTAAGTTATATAACAATTTGCATAACATAAAAATATGAAGAGTCACGTGGTTTGATATAGATATTAAGTAGGGTTAAATTCAATAACAAAATGGTTGTGACTAATGTAATTATCTTCTATATAACTAAATTCAAATTAAAAAAGAACTGTAATTTTCTGTTATACTGTATATGAATAATTAGGTAATATTTTTAAGAATTTAATTGAAATATGAACGATTAGTTTGACTAGTTAATAATAACGATTTTATGGTTTTAGAGATTAATAAATATATACTCAAATTTACGTCGGTGGAGTTTTCTGGATCGTAGATGGATAGTGGAGGCTTGAAATGCAGGATTACGAGCTCAGGTATCGATGAAAAGCTTGTAAAAATTTCTAAATTTGGCTTGGCGTCTTTTCGAAATTGATGTTTTCGTTTCCGCGCTTAGCTTGTTAAGGATGCGGGAATACTTGTAAAAATTATACTTGGTGGATCAGGAGCTTGTTGGAAATCTTTTTGGTGAGGTTTTTCTTTTTAATTTTGATTTTTTAACACTTAATTTCTTCAAAAACTTTTTATAAAAATACGACGCGTTCTACCATTTTATAATTATCAAGTTAACTCTCTTTTGTTTTTCTGTTCAATCTCTAGGCGTGTTATTTAGAATGTTAGTTTATATCCATTTAATCTCGTTAATTTATTAAATCAATTTAAATAAATTACAAATACTAATTGTTTTATCATTTCGCAGAAATTATTCTATGAATTTTACAATAAATATAAATGAGTTTTTAATGTTGAAATCTTTGCTAAAATGCCTGTTTACATGTGGGATAATTCCCACTTCATTTAATTCAAAATTACGTACAGTTCTGTTCATAATTGGTGAGATATAATTCCAATCAATTAAGTTAAATATCTTCGGTGGAATAAAAAAAAGTAAAAGAAAATGACTATGGTGAATGAAAACATGAAATTCAATAGAAATGAGAAACAAATTTGATAAATTAAAAAACGCGGTATTAACTTTATTGATGTGGCATGAAAAAATTGCAGTTCTAACTATTACTAACTCTTAATATTAACAAATTTAAACTTTACACAGTATTTCTGTTCTAGGGCTCTCCCGTACATGGGTATGCCTCATCACAATATATATATATATATATATATATATATATATATAAATTCATACGGTTGGAAATGGTAGTTTTTATAGTTCTTTTTCTGTACAATGCACTTTGTGATTAATATAATATATAATTTGTTATATAAACGGTGTAAGAACTGTTGGACAATAAAGTTGTTATTATTATTATTAAGTTTTTATAATTTATTTACTCAACATCATATATCACTTGTTTTAATAACTAATTGTTGGGTGTGCACCACCAACAAAGCTTGCTAAAATATCTTTTTTACGAACGAGATGGTGCATATACATCCTGAAGCAAATATTGATTAAGCTTCCCACAGATTTATTTAGCAGAAGAAGGAAGTAGAATAGCGTCAAGGTTTTACCTTAATTGATTCGCGTTAAAGCCAACTTTTCACTACACCTACACGACGTATATTTTGTAATATGAACTCTACCTCATCGCTTTAAAACTATCAACATTCTAAAAGCAAGAACTGCCTTCTTAAACGAGCACTTTCATCGTTGACAAATAGTCCTAATAAATATTGTCACTACAGCTTCTCACTTCTCGTTATCGTAAGTACTCACCTTTTTTCGGTTTTACGGAGTTAGATATAGTATTGAAGCAAGTTCCAAGTACTTTCTAAGTTACAAAAACTATCTGATAACTTAATAAATATATGTAGATATATATTAGAAAGAATTTCTTATTTTCTTGGCCGTAATTAAAATATGAGATAAAAGTAATATTTTCTGGGAGTAGCGGCCGGGTAATTAAAGCAATATTTATTTCACGTTACTATGTATAGTATCTTTTTCAAAAACTAAAATTTATTTAAATGTTAAAACAGGCAAGAGAGGATATTATAATCAATCTACTGACATTAAATATTTTTGATGTTAATATATTGCAACCTATTTGTTTTGCATTTCAAACTAACTAAATTTTTTATATTAGCAGGTATACTGTTTTCGGTCACGTGTTTATTTTGACGGGTGGAAAAATGTTAGCTTTGTCAACACTTTGCGGGAGAAGTTGGTTTAACTGTTCTGGGATATGCGTTTTTTTTATTTTATTTTTGTGATGTTTATATTGTTATTATCTTTATTTAATGGGTAGGTATATTGCTGATAAGTTTGTTAGTTTAATTGCCCTATTAATTAATCCCTTTCCTACATTCTTTTTGTGTGACATTGATTGGCATGAATCGAAATTCAGAAAACGATATGATGCAGTAGTTTGTGGTATAATTTTTTTTCGATGCGTATTAAGGTTAAGTTTAAGAAGTTAATTTTTGAATTACTTTTCTTTTCTATTGTGAACTATAGTTTTGGATTAAATGAATTAATTTCTTTAGTACGTGTTCTGTTTTATCAGAGGAGATGCAAGCGATGCAATCATCTACGTATCTTTTAAAAAATGTGGGTTTAAACTTTAATTTTGAAATTATGTTATTATGAAATTAACATAACATAATTTTCACATGTTAAGCACGCATTACGCATCTGTTACAAATGAAACTGTGGGGAGCAAGCCATGAGTTATTATTATTATGTCTGCGCTCTTGGAGCGACTTAAGATGTTAAGCTGTGGGCATTCGCCTGAAACGAGAAGGAAACCCACGAAAACCTACTCGGACAGCCTCGCAGACATAATAATAAGTCATGGCTTACCAATACCCTGTTACTGTCGTCTAGCTATTGAAAAGTGGTAAGGTATGTATTATTATTATTAGACTTCAATGTATCTTTGACTAATTTGCTTTTATCCATGATAGCTACAGATACATAAATTGACATTAATATACTGTCATTTATATTTTTAAATTCTTTGAAAAATACATTATTTGTCGAAACATGTAAGATTATTTAAATATATACATATTAAAATATCATAGACCCTAAATCGCCGACTAATTGAATCATTTATATATATATATATATATTGTAAAGTGCCAATCGATGCGCTGAGTAGGATTTAACTAAGAATATAGTATATGAATTAATTATAAAAATTGAAAATCTAAAAGAATGAAAGGTTAATGATTTTAAATTTAAAATGTGGGCGCCAATATACAAATATCCTTAGTCGAATCAACGCTATCTGTCCCTTTTTAATATAACTAGCTAATTGCGGTAGAGCTTGAGTGTAAAAGTTAATTTTTAATAATCTCAGGCTTCACGGTCGGTCAGGTGTATTATTTGCAGCTACAAACCAATCAGTGTATTCTCCACTCAAACACAACAATCACACTTCACAAATAAAAGATTGAATTAGATAAATAAATAAAAATTTAATATCACAAAAATAAGAAAACTGTAACAACAAAATTGAGAGATAAAAATAGGAAACTGTATTTAATATTATATAAATTATGCAAGATGTGACAAAAATTGAAATTAATAAGTGCACATGTGGGAAATGGTGATGAGGTTATGTGTACGAGATAAAATAAACAAATATTTAATAGTTTTTATATCTTATATTATTTTGGTGAGTATAAGCTTATTTGTAGCTAAATATCTGTAAAATTCAACGCTTTAAATTGATGCTTACTTTAAAATTGAATTTGATACATGAAATAATAATTTGTAGCGATTAATTTGAGCAATTATAACTTTTAAAATTAAATAATTTGGAATAAACGTTGTAGGTGAACCTGATGTTGATCTCCTAGATCTGATATACTTCTCAATATGTGGATATGCGGCAGACCAGGAAGCACGGCCTCGTTCACCGTCTTTGGCGGAGTTCGTCGAGTTGAGTGGTGTAAATCGTTGGCTTGCCCTGCTCTCTGCTTCAAATGATGCTTAGGACGATATCTCACGTTTGCGTTGAGGTATTCTTGAGATTTTTTCTTCAAAAGGTGGGCCTTTAATTTGGTTATCGAATGATTCAACACTAGGTAGGAGATTTTCACTTTAAAGATGTTTTAAAAATTTATTTTAAGGAAGTACACTCAAAAACGGCCATTTATGTTGAAAGTTTTATATCAGATGACGCCGATCGCGTTTTATTTTTTATTCCAAAGCCTTATTTCTATATCGAAATAATCTCGTAATTTTAGTTTAATTACATCAATTTAAAATGTGAGTTTATACAATGTTTTGATTTTAACATAAAGGGAAAATTAATTTAATATTTTACATTAACCTAAAATATGATTTGAATATAAATTTAGTAATGTTTTCTACCGTAAAGTTTGCTTTAGCGGGGTTCATATAATTTTGAATTGGTGGGCGTGGTTATCTAGCGTCGATATTAACCTGATGTTGATAAATTAAATACCTGTTGTTTCGCGCGTATAATTTGAATAATGAAAAAATGAAATTAAAATATAAAAAGTTAGTTAAAATCAAAATAAGATAATGATGAATTTTAAAGTAATCGTCGTATTAATTTATTTACATTTCGATGTTAGTTTCACAAATTCCGTCCACCAATTTATTGTTTATACAGGTGTTTATATTGATTGTGTACCTGTACTTTCCATTGTAGGTGCTGGAATACCTGAGCTGGTTGTACCACTACATTATCCCCGTCAAAAGAAAAACGAATGTACTGAAGTTATTTCTTTTCCCAGATATGGAAAATGAATTAAGAACATCAACTTGTTTATCTCCCTCATCATGTGTCAACATATTTAAAAAAAAACAAATAAACAAATTCAACTTGGAACAAAATAATAATTATTATGTAATTCTCTTTTCTAATATATAAATTATTTATTATTCACTTCAAACTTTTTTTTTTTAATTGTAAATCATGATTATTTATTTTAAAAATCTCGTTTCTTTTTATAATATTTGTCTTTATATTCATTATACTTTCTGTATTCGTTTTGTTTATTAACTTCTTTTATGTTTTATTATATCTTTATAAATGTTACATATTCCATACATTTTAATAGCATTATTATATATCTTTTAATAAGGTTTCTTATATTTAGTTTGTATATATGTATTAGTAATATTTTTGTGTTAGTTAAATCTTTCTTTATTAGTGTTATACTTTATAATGTATTGTTGTTCGATCTGTAACATAGTTGTAATACTGGGCTTTTCTCTGTGTTTAAAAATTGGTGTTATATACTTCATGTACTAATTACATTAAATATTCAGGTATTTGACTGTAGTGTTATAATTGTTAGGGTATTTTGTTTATTTCTTTCATTGATGGTACATGCTTAATAATTCTTTTTATAACTGGTTATTCTTAATCTTTAATTATAATTGATATACTGATCTAAGCTTTAGCTTCCATAATAAATAATACTTTCATTATACATACAAGACGTTACATTCACCTTCACTTCTCTTATCGTAAAATGCCATTCAGTAATATATATTTTCTACCTTATAAGAAGACACTTTTGTCTATATTTTAATATTTTCATAATAATAATAATTCATTTATTTTCATATAATTCTATACACCCCTATCATATATTAAGTCCTTCTAACTTTAAAATCTTTACCTAGTCCCTCTTATGTCATATCTACACTCCTTTATTATTTATTCAATCATACTCTCTCTTTTTCAATACTAATACGTTTAAACTTTCATTATTTACCTTTCGCATGTTTATAAGTGAATTGGTTCCCCTTTTAAACTCTATTGATAATACCAATATTATTTTAAATAATTGTTCTATTGTAATTTATTTTCATCATCTGAATATGTGATGTTACCTTCTTTTTCTCAGAGTATATAACTCTTAATTATAGATATTTAGTAGATATATTTGAGCTCCAGTCATGTTTGTTTTCTCTTTAATTTATACATTATTATTTGACTTGTTATATGTTCATTTATTGTATCATATTGTGTTCTTTCTTTCGTATTAAATTGTGTTTATCATCTCTTTGTTTATGTTTAATCTAAGTGTAATTGTTTTAATTTATCTGTAATTATAACTCGTATCCCCGTATTCTGCTTTGTTCATCATCGTGTGTATTAGAACATCGAGATTCTGTCATCGTATTTTTTAAATATTTATTTTTCGACGAACTATTTTAAAGATATCAATGTTGTTATCCCTGTGTAGAAATATCATGTTGCCTCTACCTTGAGATTTATGGAGGTTTTTGTTAATTAGTGTGTATGTATTTATAATTTTTGTGTGAATGTGTATATTAGTATTGATTTTTATATTGGATATATTATTAAGGAAATTGTTATTATTTAAGTATTCATATATTACAGAGTTGTTTATCATGCCTTCTTTATTTAATATTTTATTTGTGTTATCATGTATAATTAAGTTTGTTGAAATTAAAGCTATGTTTTGTATGTACGTGATTTTTGATTGTGTGTTGTTGGTTGCATAATTATGATTAATATTCTTGATGTTAATATGGGATAAGTTAATATTAACGTTATTAATCCCCGTCTTCCCTATGTTAAAGTTATTATTCTCCCTTGCATTGTTTATTAAAAAGTTCTGATATTCTTTGTCGTTTATTAAAAATTGATTAGGAAAATCGGGTTTAGTTTTTCTTCTAAGCGGTATGTTAGTATTATGATTTTGTATTATCTTAGTTGTCTCCTTATTATTAATATTGTGCATATTATTGATTGTATTCTTATCCAGTACCTCTTTATGTGTATTAATTGTTTTATTATTGGTTGGTTTTTGATCGGCATTTTTGAAATCTATCTTGTTATTTTGTTTATTGCGTTTAGCTTCTATTATGTTTTTTGTGATATCTAAGTTCTTGCTTATATTGTTGTAACTAGATCCTATTATGTTATTTAAGTCTAATCGTTTTTCAATGTTATTGGATTCTATTTTGTTGGTTTTGCCTAATCGTTTTGCCCACTGTGAATTTAGAAGATTGACTGTTTCGTCAAGTTTAATTAAATACTTTAACTCATTTTCCTCCATAACTTTTTGTGCGATGGAGATTTCTGCTATTTTTCCCTCCAGATCGATTTTAAAAGCACTTAATTTGTTGTCTATATTGGCGTTGTTAAGTTCGAATTTTTCATTAATGTGTTGCATGTTGGTTTCTAATTTAGTTATTAAATTACTACTCAAGTTATTTAATTCTTGTTTTAAATCAATGTTATCTTGTTTTAGGTTTTTGGTCATTATATCCAATTTATTATTTGTAAAATCTAGTTTGTTATTCATGTCAATGTTATTATTTTTCAATTCATTATTAGTGGTTTCTATTTTATTAGTTAAGTCAAGGTTATTAGCATCTAGTTTGTTATTGGTAGTGTCTATTTTATTAGTCATTTGATTCATTTGTAACATTAGAGCGTTTAACATTTTCATTACCTGGCTATCCTCTGGAGAACTTACCACTTCAGATCCGGATGTTTGAGCTACTGGAATATCTCCTTGCTCGGACCTGTCCTCATCAACATTATCTTTTGTTGCCTTTGATCGATGTCTGGTGTCCATGTTAATGTTAATTTATTTGTTATAGTATAAGAAAGAATTTATTATTTTTTTTTTTTTTTTAAAAATTGATAAGAATTATTATAATTGATATTAAAGAAGTATGAATTTAGATATTAATCAGAATAGTTATATGCCACACAAAATTAATATAAATTGGCAAGAATTGAAAACAATAAATACCCACAAGTTGATTTTCCCTTTCACTAACCTTTTATTCCTGAATATCCCGGTTAAAGTTGAGGTTCCCTCGTAAAATGTGATATTGATTTAGCTATACAATGGACAAATCAGATACACAACACAATACACATAAATACCTAATACAGTTCACAAATTTTTTAAACAAATATCTGTCTGTGTAAAAGTTGGTTGAGCACTATTTTTATAACTGCAGGATAATACTTGGCCTTCACGTTCGGGCGTCAAATGTAAAGTGCCAATCGATGCGCTGAGTAGGATTTAACTAAGAATATAGTATATGAATTAATTATAAAAATTGAAAATCTAAAAGAATGAAAGGTTAATGATTTTAAATTTAAAATGTGGGCGCCAATATACAAATATCCTTAGTCGAATCAACGCTATCTGTCCCTTTTTAATATAACTAGCTAATTGCGGTAGAGCTTGAGTGTAAAAGTTAATTTTTAATAATCTCAGGGTTCACGGTCGGTCAGGTGTATTATTTGCAGCTACAAACCAATCAGTGTATTCTCCACTCAAACACAACAATCACACTTCACAAATAAAAGATTGAATTAGATAAATAAATAAAAATTTAATATCACAAAAATAAGAAAACTGTAACAACAAAATTGAGAGATAAAAATAGGAAACTGTATTTAATATTATATAAATTATGCAAGATGTGACAAAAATTGAAATTAATAAGTGCACATGTGGGAAATGGTGATGAGGTTATGTGTACGAGATAAAATAAACAAATATTTAATAGTTTTTATATCTTATATTATTTTGGTGAGTATAAGCTTATTTGTAGCTAAATATCTGTAAAATTCAACGCTTTAAATTGATGCTTACTTTAAAATTGAATTTGATACATGAAATAATAATTTGTAGCGATTAATTTGAGCAATTATAACTTTTAAAATTAAATAATTTGGAATAAACGTTGTAGGTGAACCTGATGTTGATCTCCTAGATCTGATATACTTCTCAATATGTGGATATGAGGCAGACCAGGAAGCACGGCCTCGTTCACCGTCTTTGGCGGAGTTCGTCGAGTTGAGTGGTGTAAATCGTTGGCTTGCCCTGCTCTCTGCTTCAAATGATGCTTAGGACGATATCTCACGTTTGCGTTGAGGTATTCTTGAGATTTTTTCTTCAAAAGGTGGGCCTTTAATTTGGTTATCGAATGATTCAACACTAGGTAGGAGATTTTCACTTTAAAGATGTTTTAAAAATTTATTTTAAGGAAGTACACTCAAAAACGGCCATTTATGTTGAAAGTTTTATATCAGATGACGCCGATCGCGTTTTATTTTTTATTCCAAAGCCTTATTTCTATATCGAAATAATCTCGTAATTTTAGTTTAATTACATCAATTTAAAATGTGAGTTTATACAATGTTTTGATTTTAACATAAAGGGAAAATTAATTTAATATTTTACATTAACCTAAAATATGATTTGAATATAAATTTAGTAATGTTTTCTACCGTAAAGTTTGCTTTAGCGGGGTTCATATAATTTTGAATTGGTGGGCGTGGTTATCTAGCGTCGATATTAACCTGATGTTGATAAATTAAATACCTGTTGTTTCGCGCGTATAATTTGAATAATGAAAAAATGAAATTAAAATATAAAAAGTTAGTTAAAATCAAAATAAGATAATGATGAATTTTAAAGTAATCGTCGTATTAATTTATTTACATTTCGATGTTAGTTTCACAAATTCCGTCCACCAATTTATTGTTTATACAGGTGTTTATATTGATTGTGTACCTGTACTTTCCATTGTAGGTGCTGGAATACCTGAGCTGGTTGTACCACTACAATATATATATATATATATGAGTATTCCGGAATATAAGAGCAACTAAATCCTTATGCACTACGAGTGGTATAAATTAGAAAAGGCGACCTTTGTAGTGTGTTAGGGTATATGAAATCTGACTTGTGACAGTCAGATTTAATAAATATTATGGTCACAATATTTTGGGATTGTAAGGACATTTTACTTATTGATTTTAAAGATCGGAACAGCACATATTACGCTTGTTTATTACTTAAATTGCAAGACAATATGCGTAAAAAACGTCGAGAAAGATTGTCAATAGGTGTTCGATTTCTGCATGATAATGGTCCCCTACATACTGATGCAGTTTCACAGACTGCAATTCGCTAATGTGCTAACCAAGAGAGTTAACATCCTGTATAGTCCTGATATGCCTCCTAATGATATATATATTTATTTTCCTATTTAGAAAAGAACTTAACCTTCATTTTCATGGCGATATTCAGTTGTAAACAGTTGGAAAGCAGAATTTTGAAGAGAAAATATAGCATTATTTTTTACAAGGGTATAAAATTATTTATTAATTAATCGTTGTAATAAGTAGGTATATTTAAATTAGCGGAAATTACTTTGAAAAGTAAAAATTATCAAACTTAATTTTTGTCACAATGTCAAGTCAAGAATTATTGTGCTTACTTCGCAGACTAGATAATCTTTAACGATTACACTTTTTATGGCCATTTTTTCGATACTATTTTTAGGATAATTCCAAATTTTAATAACTAACCTTGTCTTATTTATATTCACGTAAATCAGCCACTAAATCGACTATAATTGCAACTACTTTTTGCGGAAATAGTCACTTAATTTCTTACGTAATATATTAAGCAACAACCCAATAATTCTTATTAAAAAATGTCCAACAAATACTATAAAAATTGTAAATTAAAACAGTGTACACATTATGCATAAATTATGAATTAATTATTATTAAATTATTAAATATTAAGTAGTAGCATCGATTATTTATCTACTTACGATAATATGCGTACACGGTCACATACGAGTGCAGTTGAAATATTTAGTTCATTTGCTATGTCACATAGTTTCAATCGACAACCGTTACTTACTTTATTAATCACTTTGGAGTAGTTACAGTAAATGACGATTAGTGACATTCTGTATCATCGTGAGCACGGATGATACAGAAAAGCATAAAACCACCTAGAAATAATTCCATGGGACGAAGCACATTCACGATAATATCTACGGTTGCTTTAATTGATTTTCAACGTAACAAATCACGTTTATATGTTTACGCAACAATGAAAACAATTTTCCTTCAATGAATATAAAATACAACCTATCTGTCAGATTTTTGAAAAGTTCCCTCGACTGTAGTTCAAGTTGTTTATTTCCGTTATTTATAACATAGTCCGTATATAATTTATTTTATTTATTAGTCACATTTACTTTTCAAAGTATACAAAAAGATTTTCGTTAGGTAAACTGATAAATATTAGTTTATTGTTCATGTCAAAGGCAAACGATGTATTTTTAATTATTATTAAATCTAATTTCTAGTTGAATCTTCGCATTAATGATCATAATTCGTCGATATTATCATACTCTAAGGACCGCTTGTTCAAAGCTGAACGTAGTTAATCCATAGTTCAACACATGTTGAACTATCGATAAACTTACGTCCAGATTTTGACTATATTTAATAATAGGGTACCCCACATTTTCGAAAAATGTTTATTGGAACCTCTAAAGGGCCTCAAAACAAACAACTTTTCTAACTAAATTATTCGGGGAAACTTACTGGAAAGATATAATTTTATCAAATACGTTACCCACTTTATACGTTATGTATACCTGTGTCCGACGCAAACACAACATAACCAAATATTTCTAATACTGGTCACATTCATGAACACTATTATGTACGCGTACATAAGGAAATGTTTGAATCTTTCTGGCTATATTTCCATTTTTTTTAAATCCAGAGCTAACTTGACTTTTTTGAAATAGCATTAGTGCTTGAAATTGGCATCGTTGGAACGACCATTTTTTTCCAAATTCAGCAATGTAAATATATTATCTATTTTCCAAAATAGTTAAAAATAAAATTGATAAAAAGTGTTTTGGGTCACTTTTGGTGTAACAACAATAAAAAAACATTTATTAAATAAGTAACTACATATTTGCAGAAGGTGTTAAAAGTGTCCACCATTAACTTCCTGGCAGTAATGGATACGTCGAATGAGACCTCGAATTACATTTTCCCACCAAATCAAATGTATATTAGAAATTTCATGCCGAATTAGTAATTTGAGATTTTCTGACCTATTAACGTAAACCCGACTTTTTAAATACCCCCGCGAAAAAAAATCATTTGGTCTGGTGACCTTGCCGGCCATTCGATGGTTCCTCGCCGAAAATCGGTTTAGGAGAGTAGCGTTAAGAATCTTTCTAACGTTAATGGCATAGTGTGCTGGTACACCATCTTGCTCGGACCATATTTCCTGGTTTTGATTAAATTGAGGGATGACATTTTTTTCTGGTAGTTCTAAATACTTATCTGCTGTCAAGTTGCCATCAATGAAAAAACTCCTACAATATTGTTGCTACTAAATTCCATCCAAACATTTAATTTTTGGGGATACTGTGTATGAATCCGATCCATCCAGTGCTGATTTGTATTAGCCCAGTGTCTACAGTTCTATCTTTTAACATAACCATTTAAACAAAATGTCGCTTCATCTGTGAAAATTAAATTTAGAACAAAATTTGGGTTGGTATTCATTTTTGTCATTATATCGCAAAATTCAATCCTATGATCAAAATCATCTTCACTTTTAATTCTTGCAGTAATTGTGTTTTGTAACGATAAACATATTTTTTTATTATTTTTCTCTATTGTCTATTGTCATTGTCTATTAAATCAATAAAGACGTGCAATGAGTTTTCGCCATTGGTTTTTGTTTTTTTCTTCCTAATTTTTGACGATTGTTAACAATATATCTTTTCACCGTTTTTGAAACCGTTGATTTATTGATGTTTCTATGGATGTATTTCATTAAATAATCGACAAACTTCAGCATAAGTGCATTTTCTGCCGCCGTATCCAACAATTGCTACTATAGAATTCTTTTTCTTTCAGTTAAATACATCTTAATTCCATATAATAATTGAGACAAATCTAAAACTCACAGATGGACATTAACGGTTGTCAAGTGTAATTAAATACTTGATCTGTCATCTGTAGTTTCATATCCAACTAAACAAAAAATGTATTTACCCCAAAAGAAACCAAAATACTTTTTATGCATTTTTTAAACTAATTTGGAAAAAAAGCACACTATATTTATATCACTGAATTCCAAAAAAAATATCTTTCCAACGATGTCAAATTCATGCACTGTTGCCATTAAAAAAAGTTGGTCTTGGATTTCAAATAAGCGATAATAAAAAAAAATCAAAATATAGCCAAAAGGATTCGAGCATTTCCTTATATCCATATACAAGATTTCATTTAGATATCTCGAACGGTTCTCGAGATATTAACTGTTTCCATACATCATAACGAGCCTGTATAATCCTGAAGGGTTAAATGTCCCCATATTAAGCAAGAAATAATTCTACAAGAATTTTGTAGAGACTTTAAAGATATGAGTTTAATAAAATAAGCAGACAAAACGAATAAAGTTTCACAAATTATGTCCATGAATTATATTTCCAAAATCGTTAATAATTTTAATAGTTTCATTGGTTGACTTCGCAGATATTTCTTGGTGAAACATTCTTGTAATAACTTGATTAATTATTAGAAAATAAAACACTTGGCTTAGTTTCACGACTTCTTTAATTAGATATACTAACAATTGTTTCGGCTATTAGGCCATTATCAAAGAGCTATCTAAAACTAAACTTACTCTACTTAAGGTTAACTTATATACCTGTGTTCATTATGGGTGGGAGAATGAGGGTAATTGATATTTAAAATTGCATCGATATAGGGGGTATTGGCACCAACGCGGCGTAAAATTAATAGTGTGGCGAGTGATAAGGAGAGATCGCTCGCTGATCCTCTCTGGTCTGAACCTACCTGTTGATGTTATGTCCCCAGGAAGGTCTCTGCCGGCTAACTCTCTCTTGTTTCGGAGAGCGTCGCGGATTCAAGGCCGCGAGATGGAATATGGACGCCACCGTTATTATCCACCTGCAGAGATAACGCTATAACGGGAGCAGGCGGGACCTGGTAGCTCCAACTTACACCAGAGGGTCAGCCCCCTATCACTCGTAGTAAAGCAAGAAACTTTGTTATACTCAAAAGCTAGTGGGAAGGGATGAGATCGAAACACAGTCAACAATTCTACAAATTTATTGTATACACTTAGCGATAGATTACACAATAAAACAATACGGCGGTGCCGTCACTTCCAATATTCTTGCCAGACACAGGCGCTTTCTCAAGACACAATAACGCTTTATAATATAGGTGAAGCCCAGATCAATAGTACAATAAGAAAGCAAAAGAGTTATGAGTAAATTGGATACAGACCGAAAACTAAAATTCTCCCCCCCGTATAAGTATATCGAGAGGCGAGAGGGGTTACCCTAAATTATTCCTCCAGGTTAATGATAATATGATTCTACAAAACGGGATAGAAGGAAATCCCAAAAGACGTTATCGCGAAAGATTCTAGAAATACAAAAACTCAAGAAATACGGCAGGTTACCTTTAAACAATATCCAAGGTTAAGCCTTGTTTGCAAATATAGAAAAAGTAAGTAAAAATACCGAACGTGAAAAATTAAATCACCCAGAAAGAAACTTTTGGAGTACCCCCTGTATAACAGGTGTGCAAAATTTCAGATATATATATTTAAATGTTCGAAGAAAATAACTAACAAAAGTAGATATCTAGAATACCAATTCCGTATACGTAATTTGAATTCTGTACAGTATATAACAAACATGTATAATAAAATTTGCAGATAGATCTATGAATACAAGGTATCGTAACAGACAATATTAGGTCCGATCTGAGGGATCTGACTTCGATTACGACACTAAATTTAAGCAAGAGTCCAACAGTGAAGCTGTCGGTCTTCTGGTACTAAAGTTAGGTTTCTGTTCCAGATCCCGGGGATAATTGAGATCATCAACGGGTTTATTATTTAAATAGACTCGATTGACACAGTAAGACAAATTTGTAATTGGGAAAAGTTCCCTACAAAATGATCTGAATAAATGATTGAGCAATCACTCTAAGTGAGTGTCTTATAAAGAGAGTAACTGCTTGATTTATATTTTAAATTTAGAAAATTACTAAACGTTATACGATACTTGTTTGAACTTTTATAAATAGGACAGCAAGAATTTAAAGGCAACACCTACTTTATTTGGGTTTCACAATCAGTAATCGTCTCTTCCAAATATTATAACCGCTCACATTTGTTAAACAATACTTTGATTTTCCCAGCAGTCCTCACAACGACGCCATTTTGGGAAACCAAGATGGATGAAACCGCGTCCTTTCTCCTATTCCAAAAGGGTCTCGCTAGAATCGTGTGCCCCAAAATTCTCAGGATGCGGACGGCTTAAGGTAGCTCCAGAACTGCGACGGATTAATTCGAACAGCAAAATAAGCCCCAAAATTCTCAGGATAAAATTACCGGAGGGACGCCTACCGCCTCACAAAAGATATCCAATTAATTCTTCGAAATTCAGAGAAATCACGTTAATATAAACGTTAAAAGAATCCGCTAAGATCAGGTTTCTAATCAAACGTGCCACAATCACGACACAGCGCTTAAGGAAGATTAAGTCACAATCGCGGCCGCATCGATTTTGATGAAGATGCCGGATACACGTCATCGTAATTTCGGAAGTTCAAGAAGAAAGGGAAATTAGTTTTCGAAATCTCGAGAATGATTTCAAGTCGCAAAATGTGACAAATAAATCTACAATCGTTATACAATTTAATGTCCAGAGACGAAGATTTCAAATAGGAGTCGGCAAGTGAGATTCCTGTCGCAGAGGCGAACATCGAAAAGGAGATGGCGCAATAAGCGGTGAAATTATAATTAGATTAGCATAAAATTTAAAAGGCAATATTAACAACAGAAAATGCGTTTAGATGATCTACAATTCATAGCAAAAATTCCTACATAATCAGTTTGACATTCGGTGAGACTTTAAGCGAGTTTTCAATGAAAATCTTGTGAGCATTTCGGTAAAGGGTATATAAAAGATGGCCGCATGCTTTAAAACATAGGCTTTCAGGATGGATTGAATGAGTGTAATGGGTTGACAATATAGTAGTTGAAGGGTCTAAACTGTTCGAGATATGAAGTTTAAAGCAAAAATAAAAACATTAGTTGAAATTTATTTACAAGTTATAGCTACGAGGGTTTTATGAGAAGTAATAGAGAAAACTTGCACTAATATAGGTCGTATGCAGGAAAGTGCATTTATATGCGTAACAGTATTTATGAATTCTAATTGTGTGTTTGTGATAACTCGATTTTGTTTTTGGGCTTTTTTAATTTCAAAAATCTCTAATATATTTAACTTTTTACTTTTTACTACATTATGAATGAGGTTACAGCTCTTTATATCGGGTAAGTGGTTCTGGTCTATACAATGTTCTGCGAACCCTGTGTGTTTAACACTATATTTTATATCTCTAATATGTTCTGTTAACCGTTTATTAATACATCTGCCACTCTGTCCGATATAAATAGCTTCACAATTCTGGCATTTTATGGAATATACTCCTGATTTATCTAAGTTATCTATTTTATCTTTAGTATTATTCAACAATGTACCTAAATTTACTTTATTTATCCACACTATGTTAATGTTGAGTTTCTTTAGTAATTTGTTTATTTTCTGTGTTATGGGAGGGATATAGGTGATTACATGCCAACTAGGTTTCTTTAATTCTTTTATTTCTGGGTATAACAATTTTTGAAGTATTTTCCTTTCTTTATGTTTTATCAACTTATCGATGATATCTGGGTTGTAACCATTATATCATATATTATATATATATATATATATATATATATATATATATATATATATATTATATATATATATTATCATCGATAAGTTGATAAAACATAAAGAAAGAAAAATACTTCAAAAATTGTTATACCCAGAAACAAAAGAATTAAAGAAACCTAGTTGGCATGTAATCACCTATATCCCTCCCATAACACAGAAAATAAACAAATTACTAAAGAAACTAAACATTAACATAGTGTGGATAAATAAAGTAAATTTAGGTACATTGTTGAATAATACTAAAGATAAAATAGATAACTTAGATAAATCAGGAGTATATTCCATAAAATGCCAGAATTGTGAAGCTATTTATATCGGACAGAGTGCCAGATGTATTAATAAACGGTTAACAGAACATATTAGAGATATAAAATATAGTGTTAAACACACAGGGTTCGCAGAACATTGTATAGACCAGAACCACTTACCCGATATAAAGAGCTGTAACCTCATTCATAATGTAATAAAAAGTAAAAAGTTAAATATATTAGAGATTTTTGAAATTAAAAAAGCCCAAAAACAAAATCGAGTTATCACAAACACACAATTAGAATTCATAAATACCCCCTATATCGATGCAATTTTAAATATCAATTACCCTCATTCTCCCACCCATAATGAACACAGGTATATAAGTTAACCTTAAGTAGAGTAAGTTTAGTTTTAGATAGCTCTTTGATAATGGCCTAATAGCCGAAACAATTGTTAGTATATCTAATTAAAGAAGTCGTGAAACTAAGCCAAGTGTTTTATTTTCTAATAATTAATCAATTTTAATAGGACAGAAGTTAAAATTTAAAGTGCAATATATAACAATATACATAAATAAAATATTTAATATAAATCTAAAACTCACATATAGACGTTAAAGGTTGTCAAGTGTAATTAAATAGTTGATCCATCATCCGTAAATTCATAGCCAACTAAACGAAAAATGCAATTTTTGGGAAAAGACATAATATATTTACATCATTAAATTCAGAAAAAATATATTTCCAACGATGCCAAATTCATGCACTGTACTAACAAAACAAATAAGCCTTGGATTTCAAATATGCGATAAGAAAAAAAATGAGAATATAGCCCAGATCCTAACATTTACTTATATGCGTATACAAAATTTATGCAAATTAATTTTATATCTCGAAGCGTTCTCGAAATATTTGACCGTTTCCATGCATAATAGCGACCCTGTATATATGGCGTCTGTTATGGGGAAAATATAACGTGTATTCATTTGAAAAGTCAATCTAGGTTACTTTGAAATTTTGATAGAATAAGACGCATATATATTAGTATGTGTTTGTTGTTCCGTAAACATAAATCCAAATGACATTTGATAATGTCAATCACATTTGTTATTTATTTGTATGTATGAAACTGTCAAAATTTACGACTTCGTAGGTTAAGTAGTAAATTTTAATTTACGACATACTTCAAAATGTTCTCAGTAAATCACATGTTACTAGATTGACTTTTCAAATGAACACCCGTTTCTTTGAAAAGTATATTTAAAAGTATATTTGAAGAGTATAGACCGTGTTGGCCTAATGCGTAAGTCACAAGACAATGAATCTGATGAACCGGGTTCAAATCCTGGTCTATGCTCTGTTCACCGTACAGATAGAGTGATAACGACATGGGCACGTGTCCAACCCGTTTTGAAGGAGCGAATAAAATAATCGCTAATTTTGTAAGCAATAGATGTCACTGTACAGGTATCATTTTTTGACAGTCAAGAAAGCAAATTATTAAAATATTTTTCATAAACCATAATGTAAATTTCTTGCAATTTCTGGCTGTTTTAAGTGTTATAAACTGATGAAATTTCTTTAGACTTTGGAGATATTTTTGTAATTCTCTGCTCAAGTAGTATTAAAAACGGTATGTTACAGCTTAAAATTATTGTGTTGTCCGTTTTAATTTTGGCAAATTATCATCCTCATTGATGCGTGTTAAAATTTTATTTATAGTAGGAATTACATTTTGATAAAAAATAAATGGATAATTCTTCTGACACGATTTCTCATATTATCATCAATATTATCCATCACAGCCATTGTCCTTTTATAAGGCTTTGATGAGTGAAATGGCCTGTGCTGTGCTTTTTAAAATACTATATTAATACTTGATTGTGATATATCTGCTGCTTCTGCTGTGTATTCAACAAATTCTTGATTTATATCCATCTGGCGATTGTAATTTACGTATTTTGAATATATTTAATACGGATTATACTTCATTCGCAGAAAAAATGCTTGCTTTTACACTTTTTCGGTTGTGATTCTACTAACAAAATTACATGCTATGTGCTACCTACAGCAAGACTATTTTTACAATAAAAAAAAATGCAAATAGTTTCGAAATCACGGCAAAACTAAGTAAACGACTTAGCTGACAGCCGACAAATCGCTGAAATTTCAATCGTTTATAACTGACTTTTCTTTAATTTTAGCCAGCCAAACAAAGAGGTAGCACTTTCTCCGTAGGGCGGATAGAGTTTAGTCAATAATATCGATTGCGATTTTTCAGAGCCAGCTCAACATAACCTGACAAAAAATGAGTACATGGAGGGTAATACTCTGGGCTAATAATAGGCCGTCGATGAGTTGCGCTAGTCACGTTACCATCCTAGTGTACCGAACGACTCAAGTCGAAACAAGGCTACCATGTTACTACCCCCAAAGACCCGCAAGTCTAGTTACGGTGACTGTTATTATTATATTTAAATGCATTTGTGGTTAATATAAATCAAAATGATGTTTTTTTTTATATTGATATATATTCAAAATGGTAATTATCTACCTAAATTTGGTTAACAATTTGCTAGTTGCATTCATAACGTATAGGGTGGGCAACATATTTTATTTAATTGTGTGTAACTATTCAGTACGTTTCTCCACTATTATTAATACAAAAAGTTTTTTTGAGGTGTTTTAAGTGTTCCAATGGCTATTTCTCCAAAATGTCAGGGTGCTATAACACCTCTTACATAAGTTTTGGGAAAAATATTAATGCTCTCTGTAGAAGTAGTAGATATAGTAGAAGATCTAGTCAGTCATGAAGAAATTTGTTGTTGTTAATTTATTTGACATTTCATATTAGTGTTGTCAGTTCTACAGTGTCGTATAAACTAAATATTCGTAAGCCCATTTTCAACCTGGTTGGACACCTGCCCAAACGAGATATAGTTTACATTTTTCATTAACAAAACATATCAAAAATCACCATATATCGTACAATTTTAGAATGCGAACAAGGAATACCATGCATCACCCCAAAATAGACCGTCCACACAAGTTAACTGGAGTTAAAGTCTATAGATTATTCGAACGCGTCAAAAAATACCATTGGGGTGTTTATTCGTCAATTTTCTTACTGTTTTAACGTTTCAAACACTACAATTCTCGATATTTAGCACGCAATAGAAATATCCCAACTATACCGCTGCACAATTGGCCAGCATTCCTCGTTGTACGAGGTTTACCACATATAGATTTTGCTAATAACCGAACAATAGTCATGGACAACGAGAAATATTTTACATTTAGTCATGCGGAGTTTCTGAAAATACATGTTTCTATACAGATAATATTGAAAATACCCCTGATAATATAAAACTTAAAGAAAAGGCAAAATTTTCTTATAAAGTTTTGGTCTGGTATGCCATATCTGAATTGGGAATATCTAGACCTTATATAAGCCGTGTAAGAGAGCAAGCAGTGGATGCTGGAATGTATATCCACAACTTGCAGACTAAACTAATTAATTTCATTAATGTACATCACATTAATGATAATTACATGTTTTGGCCTGACCTTGCATCGACGCATTATGCTTGAAGAACTCTAAGCTGTTTGGAAGCTTAGAAGATGACTGAATGTTTTTAGAAACGAAGATCCTCCAAGTGTCTCATAGGCAAGGCCTATTGAAACTTTTTGGGCCTTATTGGTTAAAAAGTATATGACAATGGTTGGGAAGCCCGAAATGAACAACAATTACGGTAGAAGATATTCCAAAAACTTAGAGAATATGATTTAGAAGCCGTTCAAACATTAACGAGCGAGATGTAAGAAGGACACTTCGTATAATTGAAGATAGAGGATCCCTAGCGGGAATATAATATTTAAGTGTTAAGTCTCAAGTTCACTAATTGGTGTATGTCATCCTTGCTAAAGTTTTTTTTTTAATTTAAATGATAAAAGTTAAAATATTTTCCCAAAACTAATGTAACAGGTGTTATTCTTAACTATAATTGGGACAAAATCAAACAAATTCTAATAAATATCACTACTTTGTACTTTACACAGTAACGGTTGTTTCGCTGCACAGGAGCTTCGTCAGACATATAACTAACTTATGGACATATCTTCACACAAATGTACCATAACAAACACATGTTTTGAATAGTTGAAGAAATGGATAGTTTTTATTACTTAAAGGTCTATGAGCAAAAACCTTCACAAAAATATTGAACTACGGTTTATACACATAAAGTGTTAAAACTAGGGGTCTACATTACGTTAAAGGAAGGTAGAGCAGCGCTATGGAAAAATAAAGTATATGACAGTCTGAATATCAAATAAATAAATTAAGTAACGGTTAATTATTAATTCCTAATTGATCATTGAGGATCTTATCAGTTTTCTATAATTTATTAGTAGTATATTAATATTAAATTTATTATTATTAGTAGTATATTAATAGTTATAATGGAATTTCATCAAGTAAATGCTGAAACAATCCTTTATGTCATTCTTAAATATAGCCTTGACTTTCTATAAATTTTGTAAAAAAATGTACACTATTTAGAATAAATTAAATAATACTTACCTAGCATCTTTAGTACTCTTCTTGAAGATTGACTATTTTGATGTCTGCTGCTAACTTTCCTACCAGAATTATTGTCCATCGATCCCTGATATTTATTCGACTCTCCACAATCCTTTTTCATCATATTTGTCGAGTTTTTTAGTCTTATCCCAATAAGCACATAAAGCACTGTGATCAATGTCATGGGTGCTACAAAAAACAAACACGTGGAAACCTCGAAGGAATGTTTTATTATGGGCTTCACCACTTGACACATATCACTTTCCGGTGTATCGTTCAAAAAGCGAGCCACTCCGAACTGAAGAGCCTGGGGTATAGCGAAGCACACAGCTACGATCCAAATTGCCAAGATCAACTTCACTATCCGGGATAGTTTCGCAAGGGTGTGTGAGAGAAACGGGTGACAGATTGCGACATATCTCTCAACTGTGAAAGCTGTTATCGTTAAAACTGTAGCATTAGCTGATGTCTCGGAAAATAATCCTCTAAGTACGCAAAAAGCGTAGCCGAAAACGTATGGATAACGGTTCCATATCGAATAAATTTCTTGCGGTAGTCCAGATATCAATAGAAGTAAATCGGAGATGGCTAGGTTGAATAAATAGTAATTTGTAGCCGTGTGCATCGATTTATTTCTTGCAATTACAACACAAGTACTTACATTTCCTATTAGTCCACTTAAAAATATTATAGCATAGATTATAGTTATTGGTATTACTACGTACAAACTATCCCTTTTAGGACCAAATAACATCTTTAAGTACATATCTGTTGTATAAAAAGTTTCGTTGTTGTCCGACGTATCGGATAAATTAACCAAAAGCAAATTTTCTTCCATTTTTTAATTAGGTACTTTTTAAGAACTTAAGCACATGCACAAAATATAAATAAACACTAGTAGAAAATATTTGAACATTGTTTATAAACTCACTAAAACTTTTCGAACAGTTTCGATAAACGTCTACGCGCGTATAATTCCAAGCGCTTCCCCGTGTCCGCGAACAACGTGTTTGGGAGAAAATGTAAGGCGGCAAGGACTACTGGTGAACGCGTTTCTTCCTCTACCATGTGTTACGCCGATCGCATGCGCTATGTAAATAATATTTACTGGACACGCTCGGAATATGATAACTAGTAATTAATTTTACCGTTGAACGAAATTGTTTAACTACTTATATATCAAGATTATATTGCTCGATTTATCATAAATAATATGTGGTAAGTCTACGAATATAAAAAATTTAACCCGGACTATTTGAGTGTCTCATATGTCTCAATATTATAGCTTATTTAAAGACTAGAGTTTTAAACCTTATTAACAACGTAAATACGTTACATTATCCCTCTGTCTACCAAATGGTTCTAATGGATCCAAAAGTAACTTTATTTTCTGTTTATTTAAAGATTTCGCGCTTGCGAACTTTATGATTACATGACTTTATTGCTTATGATGTATTTTGTTTATTTTTAGTTGATATTAATTTTCTTACTATTAAGATAAAATAAAACAAATTTTATGAATTTCACTTTTTAATTATCACTGTAACATATAACTAACTAATATAACTAACTTATTTACAAAATATTTTTTATATTAAACACAAGTAAACAGTAACAAGCAAAAACACATGTTTTATTTTAAAAAATAGTCAGAGGGATGGGTGCTTTTTATTACGGGATGTCTATACAAAACTTTCGCTACGGTTTATATAAAAAAAAAATGTACTGTTCTTAAGTAATAAAACTAAAGGTTTACATTATATTACAGGGATAAAGAATTCTATGGAAAAATACAAAAATACTATACACTATGTAACTGTCTGCAAATCAAATAAATAGATTAAGTAAGGGTGAATTATTTGTTTCTAATTGATCATTTAAGATCTTGTCAGTTTTCTTTATTTTATTGATTTCCAGTGACTCTAATAAATTAAGTTTTTTGCCCTTATTTTCTATATGTAATATTTTAAATTCTTTGTTAAAATTGTGGTTCGTTGAATTGATATGAGACGCATATGAAGAGTCACTTTTATTATTTCTAAATGAAGAAAAATGTTCTTTGACGCGTACTTCAAACGATCTGCCTGTCTGTCCGATATAAGTCATAGGGCAACTACCGCAGGTTAACTCATAGACCTGACTTTTTATTGTTGTTTGTTAAATCCTTATTGTTTTTTATAAATTTGGATAAATTGTTATTAGTTTTAAACGCTGTATTAATGTCAAACTTTCTTAAATATTTACAATTTTTTTTGCTGAGATTTTTATGGATCATCTTGAAAATTCTATTTCAAAAAATCCTCTTTTTCAAAATGTATTATTTTGGTATAGATACGTAGATGACATATTACTAGGTTTCATAGGAACAAATAGACAATTAAATTTATTATTTGATTATATTAACACATTGCATCAAAATATTCAGTTTACAATGGAACAGGAAACAAATAATAGTATTAACTTTCTCGATTTAACGATTACTAGAATTAACAATAAATGTAACTTTGCTATTTACCACAAACCGTCAACTACAGATATTACTATACATAACACTTCTTGCCATCCGATACAACACAAATTAGCGGCTTATCACAGTCTTATACATAGATTAATAAATACTCCGTTGAACCAAACAAATTTCGAGAAAGAGTTAAATTTAATTAGACAAATAGCTATCAACAATGGATATAAAAGTAATATAATAGATAACATTTTAAATAAAAAACTCCGTACAAAAGCCATATCACAAGTTTACCCAATATTAAATAATAACACCCAAAAATTTAAAATGATCACGTTTATAGGCTCTTCAAGCACAAAAATTTGTAAATATTTAAGAAAGTTTGACATTAATACAGCGTTTAAAACTAATAACAATTTATCCAAATTTATAAAAAACAATAAGGATTTAACAAACAACAATAAAAAGTCAGGGGTCTATGAGTTAACCTGCGGTAGTTGCCCTATGACTTATATCGGACAGAGAGGCAGATCGTTTGAAGTACGCGTCAAAGAACATTTTTCTTCATTTAGAAATAATAAAAGTGACTCTTCATATGCGTCTCATATCAATTCAACGAACTACAATTTTAACAAAGAATTTAAAATATTACATATAGAAAATAAGGGCAAAAAACTTAATTTATTAGAGTCACTGGAAATCAATAAAATAAAGAAAACTGACAAGATCTTAAATGATCAATTAGAAACAAATAATTCACCCTTACTTAATCTATTTATTTGATTTGCAGACAGTTACATAGTGTATAGTATTTTTGTATTTTTCCATAGAATTCTTTATCCCTGTAATATAATGTAAACCTTTAGTTTTATTACTTAAGAACAGTACATTTTTTTTTTTATATAAACCGTAGCGAAAGTTTTGTATAGACATCCCGTAATAAAAAGCACCCATCCCTCTGACTATTTTTTAAAATAAAACATGTGTTTTTGCTTGTTACTGTTTACTTGTGTTTAATATAAAAAATATTTTGTAAATAAGTTAGTTATATGTCTGACGAAGCCCAGGTTGGTGCGAAACGACTCGTTACAGTGATAATTAAAAAGTGAAATTCATAAAATTTGTTTTATTTTATCTTAATAGTTATAATGGAATTTCATCAAGTAAAGGCCGAAACAATCATATATTAATTTTCTTATTAATTATTTGTTCAACATAAATTTTCTACCGGGAACTATCGTTTGGGTCCATTGGATCCATGGAGATTTCGTATATCAGTATATAGGGACTTCCCGAGTATATGTATATTATGCAACTCAATTGTATATACAATTGTAACAGGAAACTTTTAGACCTTGTTTTTTTCTAATATTTCACCTCAAATCACTGTAATACATCAGACAACTTCTCTTGTTTCCGAAGACATATATCATCGTGCTTTGGATATAGTTCTTGACATGTCAATTGACCATTCGTATAAACATTTTCCGTAAAAAAAAAAAACCTGCGGTACAACTTTCGCAAGGCTGATTTAATATCTCTTTATAATGCGTTAACTACGATTAGCTGGACGTTTCTGACGACTTTCTCGGATGTTAATGACGCTGTTGGCGGTTTATATGATATAATATATGCAACAATTAGTTTAAGAGAATTAATTATACGGGTAAAAGAACACATGAGGTCATATAAACTAAAGAAGGCCGATTCAACATTCGCAAACCATCTTATTACAGAAAGGCATACATTTGGTCACCGTAGAATATTGCATTTGGCCGAGACAGGTCGTAAATTAAATCTTTTAGAGGCCCTAGAAATTTTTAAAAGCCGAAACAACACAATAGATATCGTTTTAAACGACCAGTTAGATCTTACATATACACCTCTTTTCCAATGTTGTATATAATAGTTAAGTATATAGTAGTAATTTTAAATAACATCATAAACCACCCCCATATATTTTTGTGTCATTTATAAGTTCTATGTAGGCCTGTAACTTTTGCAGTTTGATAATGACATTGTATGTCGAAACCGCGGTCACGATTATATGTGAATAAAGTGGTATAACAAAGTGATTGTTTTATTTTATTTTATTATTTTCAACAATTAGTTTATTTGTTCCACAATATAATACCTCACATCGCAGATATCCTCCATGGTTTACTTTTCTCATTAAAAAACATCTGAAGCTCAAAAAATATTACTTTACTGAGTGGAAACATACAAACTCTGCATATTAGCGTTCTGAGTTTTCACGACTTCGGTCATTGATTAAAGTGGAGATTAAAACTGCATTTGAGGAATATCAGGCTGGACTTGAATCGAATATTGCAGTTGATTCACAACTGTTCTGGAATTTGGTCAATAGTTGAATTCCAAGATCTTTAACATTAAATAATGTTGTTCTTGAACAATCAGTGGATATCGTTCAAGATTTTTCTGATACTTTTTCTACTGTCTACAACTCTCCTTTCCCGCCGCAGCCCGATCGGCTTGATGTCGATCTGAATCCCGTTTCTTTTGAAATTGGGAGTCTTACAGAGGAGGAAGTTCTGCGTGGAATGAAGAAGCTTAAATCTAATATCACCGACGGTGAAGATGGTTCACCTGGTTTTCTTCTACAGGATTGTGCATCTGTACTTTGTCACCCACTTACCACAATGTTTAATTTATCAGTCTGTACTTCGACTTTCCCGGACAACTCGAAGATTAGTAGAATTACTCCTGTTTTTAAGAAATGTGATTGTCATAATATCTGTAACTACAGAGATATTAATATTCTTTGCAATTTAGCCAAAGACTTTGAGAGTACGTACTCTATGACAAGCTATATGACGACATTAAATTTTTCCTCTCAATTTATCAACATGGTTTTGCTAGAGGCAGATCTACTGTCACTAACTTAGTGGAACTTACGCAGCATATCGATGAAGCATTGGATACTCGACAACAAATGGATGTTATCTATACCGATTTCGGTAAGGTGTTCGATACAATTGACCACTCTCTATTGTTGTCAATGGGTGCCTCACCGAAAACTGTATCCTTCTTCAAAACCTATTTATTGAATCGATCGTACTATGTACAATATGACGGATATAATTCCAATTCTTTTACCGCTACAACTGGCGTACCTCAAGGTTCCAATTTAGGCCCAGTACTTTTCAATGTATACAATAACTATCTCTTAATGCTGCTATATGGCAAAGTTCTCGCGTAGGTAGATGACTAGAAAATCTTTAATAATATCACTTCTCCACCAGACTGCCTACTTCTGCAGAGAAATCTTACAATTATTCACGAATGGTGGACAAATACTCGAGTGTGCTTGACTGTTGAGAAATGTGCTATTCTTTCCTTCTCTAGACGCTCAAGTATTATTTCCTTCGATTATACAGTTTCCAATGATATAATCCCTAGGGTTTCGCAATTTCGAGATATTGGCGTGCTCTTTGATTCATATCTGTCTTTCAGTCCACATATTACTAGCACTTGTTCATCCGCGTCTTAGTCTCTAGGTTTCCTCATTCGATCTTGTCGTTCATTTGGCAATTACACATTAACTATTTTGTTCTATTCCTTTGTTAGAACTAAGCTAGAGTATGGGTCTGTAGTTTAGTACCCTCGATGTATATATCAGCAACTATCACTCGAACGTGTCCAAAAACGTTTCTTGAAGTACTTGTCTTTTAGAATGGATGGCATATATCCTCCTTCTGACATTGACTATGAGAGTTTATTAAGTAAACACAATTTCACTTCCTTAAGTCAAAGAAGAGATGAAGCAGTTTCTAATTAAACTTGTGAATTATGATGTTGATTCTCCTTCTTTGCGGAGACAAATCAATTTTCTAGTACCAAAGTACAACATTAAGTCATCGGTTACATTTTATGTACCCAAGGCGTGCACTAATGTGCTCCAAATATCGCCATTGCTGCCTATGTGCTGTAATGTTGATCGGCTATATCCCGATCCATTCTGGAAAGTGTAGTTATTATTATTATTGTTTTTTCTTTGTTTTCATTCAATGAATTTAGTGATTTCTTTTTTTCTTAATAATTAGTCTATTCAGTTTATTTAAATAATTACCTTATTTACTTTTTTGTACTATGGTAATTATTAATTATTAGCTTATAGATTTACATCATACAAATGTTACCTTCTGTTGATCTGTTTGGTAAATAAATGAATATTATTATTATTATTTCCTCCATTCACAAGAACATTTAATTTGTCCTGGGTTGCCAGTGTGTTAACCCATCGGTTCGTTAGAACAAGATGGCTGGCATAACTATCATAATATTATAATTATTGTTGTTTATTATTTCTTATTTCCAAGTATTTTTCCGTAACCTAACTATGCAGCTCTCCTCCATATGGCATGCTTCATTCTTAATAAGCAGATAATAACACCTCCCACCATGTGGGGGGGGGGGGTCATTTTCACGGACCATAGGGTCCGGCGCTTTAGTTGTTATGTTGACGAAGTGGGTTGAGATGAAGGTATCTCAACAACATCCTCGCCTGCATTCTTTGTTTCTACTGAAGCATGCCATGTTTGTGTTTCATTTCCAATTTGCTGTTTCGGTCTTTGCTGGTTAATCCTACCTGGATCCTGCTCCTCCGACCCACCACAGTATCCTTTTCATCCAGTGTTTGGAGCAAGTGTACCTTATTGGAGCTGCTAACACAACCCAACTGTTAGCTCAGGAACCCGTGGGGTCGCTAGTCCCCAGTAACCTATCTCTAGGCTATCCTGTGCGGGTTTATTATTATTATTAATTCCTCCATTCACAAGAACATTTAATTTGTCCTTGGTTGCCAGTGTGTTAACCCATCGGTTCGTGAGAACAAGATGGCTGGCATAACTATCATAATACTATTATTATTTTTGTTTATTATTTCTTATTTCCAGGTATTTTTCCGTAACCTAATTATGTGGGGAAATCAACATAGTTGAAGGTATGACATACAATGAAGGAATTTTAGAGTCAGATGTTGAAGACAATTCAGAATCAGAAAACAACTCTGGCGAATTCGAAGGCCGATAATGAAGATTCTGATGACCGACCAAACGCTAACGGACAAACTTTTGCTTCAAAAAATAAACAATTGTGGCATAAAACTCCTCTCAATTTGCCACATGGTCTATTAGGGCGACAAAATGTTTTACGCGAAATATCAGGACCTACAATAAGTTGATAGTATATCCTCTGCGTTTTTGATTTACCTCAGAAAACTACTCATGGCAGTTATTGTGAAATAGACAAATGTAGAAGGACATACTGCATTTGGAAATAGGTGGAAATAACTAGATGAAAATGAACTAAAAGAATTTATGGGTGTCGCAATACTTATAGGAGTATATAAATAAAAAAACGAAGAAATATTTCAGTTATGGAGTAAGAAGAATGGATATCACATTTTCATCGATATTATGAGCCGCACTAGGTTTCAAAATATACTTCGAGTAATAAGATTTGATAATGCAGCTGAAAGAAGAAAAAATATCTTCTGACAAACTTCAACTAATTCGTGAATGTTTCGAGCTCTAGAATGACTAGCTACAAGATGGATATATTCCAAGCTGGTGTATGAATGTAGATGAGCAATTGGTAAACTTTAGAGGAAAATGTCCATTTCGACAACATATACCGTCAAGTCAGGTAGATATGGTATCAAATTTCCGACAACTTATGACAGCATAACATCGTGTATATAGAAATTAAGAGTCTATACCGGAAAAATAGGCGAAATATGGGAGAAAAATCAAGGTGAGAATGTAGTGAAAAGATTAGTAAAAGATATAGAAGAATCTGGAAGAAATATAACATGCGACAATTTTTTTACGTCCTATTCACTATCTAACTACCTACTCTCAAAAACACTGACCATTATTGGAACCATTCCCAAAAATAAGCCACATTTGCCCTCTTGCTTCACAAATTACACGAATCAAGAAATCTTGTTGACATTATTTAGCTTTCAATGACCATTCAATTACTAGAAGTTACAGTGTGAAACGAATGACAAGCAGACGGCCATTAACTATTTTTTATAATATGATAGACATTAGCGTTATGAATGCATTGTCTCTCAACAAAAACTGTAGCAAAAAGTTACACAAGTGAAGAAATTTTATTCTAGAGTTGGGTAAACAACTGACTCAGTACCATGAAAATCTAGAACCAGCTGAAGCATCCACTAGTATGGATAACGCTAAGAAATAAGTAATTAAACTTCTAGTTTCAACAAATTCTATTTATTATAAATATCACTACAATATTGTTTCGCCATACAATGGCTTCATCAGGTGGATGAATACTGTAGTGATATTTATAATAAATAGAATTTGTTGAAACTAGAAGTTTAATTACTTATTTCTTAGCGTTATCATGCAGTTTCAACAAGTATCTCCTTCGTCAATTAACCACTAGTATGGAAACTGAACCACCAAGGAAAAAGGGTCGATGCAGCATCTGCACATCTAAAAGAGACAGAAAAACTAAAAGTACTTCTAATAAGTCTAAAAAGCATGTATGTGGAGAACATTCAATAATATTATGTACTAAATGTGTTGAATAAAATTGCTTTTTAATCATTATGCAAATTACTGATGCAAGTTTTTATTTATAAATAACGAAAGAATAACAAAAATAAGTTTGAACATAAAGAAAATCACCGTAATTCATATATGGGTCCTGTAAACCCTGACGGTAGTTATAGCTAGTTTTTTTTTCAGTAGACAGAGGGTTAAAATATCCACTCAAGTAAGCCATATAGTTACTAGAGGAGACCAATCTTTTGGTTTCAACCGTCATGATTGTTATAAACTAAATTAGAATGTTGGATTTGATGTTAAATATATTTATAATTCTTTATAAAAGATATGAAGGAAGTAATATTCTACCATAAAAGCTTTGTGCATATCACTAAAAGCCATTATTTCATCCTTCGATCAAACTATATGATATATAATTGACATTGCTAGACGTTTGAATTAACATCTTACTGACTTAAATTAAGACATACTTTTTATATACACGGCCTGCAAAGAGTGAGAATTTTAATAATCACTCGTTATAAGTGAAATACTGAAATTATTAAAGTGTTGGTTATTATAATGCATTTAATTTTAATTTTTCGTTTTTAATTCTCTTAAAAGCATGTCTAATTAATAAACAAGCTCTATATTCCTACATTTTACAGTGAAAACTTTCACTGTTATTATCGCAGGTTAAATTTCCTGTTATAGTTAACTCTGCAGAACTTCCCTCACATATTAACAGAACAACAAGAAATTTCCGCCTTGATAGAAATACGATTATTTGACACTTTGATATTTATAAGAGCTTTACCTCTATACTTGCTCTACCATTTCGAGAATTACTGCGGTTAACTAAATGTTACGAATTTTGCCGCTCGACCACTTTCCCGTCGTATTAAACAAAGCTTTACATGCAACGTATCTATCTCTGTTTGGGTGTATCTGTATTTTCTCACAAAAAAAACAAGTATAAATACGTAATTCGACACATTCAAAGTTGGGTGTATGTAGACTAATTTTCTATTGTTATGTTTTACTTTAATACTTGTCCGAAGTAATTTTTAAAATATTAGCTAATCAACTCCATGCTTTTAGTCTCAAACTCTGTTTCTGAAGTTTCAAGAGGAATGAATCCAAGTAACACTGTTATCCCTATTCGAAACTAGAATATCTGCCACTTTATTTTAGTAGTATTTTCCCTGTTAATAAGACCCTCTTGTATGTGTGTATATGGGTGCGGACTTTATTAGTGTATCCTCCTCTCATAATAAAAGAAAACGTTTTTCTCGAGCAAATAACCGGTGCAAATAACGAATTCAAAAAACGCACATGTTACGCCAGATTGCTTTCAGATTAATCCTGTTCGTTAGCGTTTTTCTTTGTGAATAGCAAAGCTGGAAATTATATGCATACGGAAACTGTATTCAATGCGCATATATATTTCAAAATTCGATGAAAATATGCAGAACTTTTATTAAAATATGCAAAAACATTTAAAGTTTAAGGGGGAAGGGTTGGTTGGTGCCCCAGACACTAAAATTAGAACTTGTATCTGTTTCAGAGATAACCTGGACGTGATCATAGACCTAGGCAGTGGGAACATGACGCCAGCCAGAATCAGACTGAGTGTCGATGGGGGGATATTATAGACGACAATTGTGTCTCTATACCAACCCATTGACTCTCCAGAGCTACCAGGGTCTGATCTTGAGGCCTTGGTGGCATATACCAGTAAGAACAATCTGGAATTGATTATCGGCGCAGATACAAATGCTTGGGGCTGCAAGGATAACAATTATAGTGGTAAATCTCTCTTTTGCTATCTCTATGGTACTGAACTTGGCTGTCTGAATCAAGGTGATAATATAGATATGACCTTATGCACGTTGGGAATACGGGATATTGTAAGGGGGTGGCATGTATCCGACGAGGCGTCGCTCTCTGATCATGCGTATATTCGCTATGAATGATGTACAGATTTAACAGAACCCAGACTACACAGGGAGCTCAAGAGAACAGACTGGGGCTCTTAAAAGGAAGACCTGTTAGCTGCAACCCGAAATATCCCTGTTAGAATAGGGAATGTGGAAGAGCTGGAGTTGGCTGTTGAATGGTTGCAACGGACCATTCTTTCCTGCTATGAAAATAACTGTCCCCTTAGGGAGCACCGTATAGCTAAGCGGGCTGCCTGGTAGAATGCAGAATTAACCAATTTAAGGAAAGAAACTCGCCAGTCATTTAATAGGGCGAAGAAAACAGGTAATTGGGAAGCTTACAAGGTTCTCCTTAATAAATACAATGATAAAATCAAAGAGAGCAAAAGGAAGACCTGGCGAAAATTCAGTGAGGACATCGAAGCTGTTCCTGACATGGTCAGAATTAACAGAATTCTCAAAAAGATCCTTCCAACGCAATTAGATCTATACAAGAATCGGACGGGAGATGTACCAGTACCGTGGAAGAGACTTTAGAGTATCTTCTGGGGGTACACTTTCCAGGTTTGGAGCGTATGGATGATTGTGATACCAATCAAGTTGTCACCTCTTGGAGGGCGTCTAGGAATGATTGGGAGATATCAAACGAGATCTTCAAGCCCCGTTTAATTAGATGGGCGATAGGATCGTTTGAACCATATAAATCCACAGGACCAGACGGAGTGTTTCCTAAGCTCCTTCAAGAAGGAATTGGGGAAATTATGGGTCCTTTATTGGAGATATTCAGTCATGCTATGGGTTATATCCCTAGGGCATAGAGAGAAACTAGGGTAGTGTTTATTCTGAAGCCTGGAAAAGGAACATATACCCACCCTAAATCATTTAGACCAATTAGTATTACCTCTTTTGTCTTGGGAAAAATGATACATTTAAACATTAATGAAGGGGCTCTAGATAGATCTCCTCTACATCCACTGCAATGGGCATACCAGATGGGAAAATCAGGTGAGGGTACCCTGCATAGCCTGGTGAGGGGGCTCGAGAGGAGCCTACACTACAAGGAAATTGAACATGCAGTCTTCTTAGACATAGAGGGGCTTTCGATAACTCCTCGACGTCTTCTATTATTCGATCTTTAAGCGATCGAAAAATAAAAAGCACCACATGAAACTGGGTTCATAACATGCTGCGTAGCAGAGTAGTTCATGACCAAATGCAAAACAAAACGATCTCCATGAGGACAACAAAAATGGGTCCTCAAGGAGGCGTATTGTCACCACTACTATGGAGTCTAGTAGTGGATAATCTCCTCAGAACATTAAATGACCAGAGATGATGACATTGCCATAGTGTCCCAGGGGAAATTCGCGGGAACAGTGGCGAACATCACGCGAAATTCGCGAAGTTGGTGCCTTGAGGAGCGATTAACTGTCAATCCTGAAAAAACCAAATTGGTAGCCTTTACCAACATGAGAAAATTAAATGATCTGGGTAGCGTAAAGTTGTTTGGACGAGAGTTAGAACTAACAACGAAGTGAAGTCTCTAGGCATAACACTTGATGCGAAACTGAATTGGAGCAGACCTAGTCAAAGTGGCGGACAGGGCGGCGCAGCTCTTCTGGAGATGCATAAGAACTGTTGGCAAGACATGGGGACTAAAACCAAATGTGGTACACTGATTGTACACAGTAATAAGACCAACGATTACCTATGGAGCAGTTGTCTGGTGGAGGAGGACGGAGTGGACATCGTCGGTGGGGCTCCTCACGACTCTCCAGCGACAGGCTCTGTTGGAAATCACGGGAGCTATGAACAGCACGGGAACCGCCTCCATGGAGGCTATCGTGGGTCTCCCTCCGCTGGAACTATTTGTAAAGGCGGAGGCAATGACTGCGATTCTGAGGCTGAAGGCCAATGACGTATGGTGTTCTAATAAGGTTGTAGCGAGCCATACAGATATTACAGGAACTATACTGGCAGAGCCAATATTTCAAATCCGGCGGATAGTATGGCACCTGAGATTATATTTACATCTAAGCTGAACATATTTATACCGACCAGGGAACAGGCAAAAAGTCGCTCGATCGATTGTGGTGCCGGCACCTGGTACACTGATGGATCACAATCTAGTCAGGGGGCAGGTGCAAGCATATACGGAATGTGCCCTAGAAGGAAGATATCGATATGGCTGGGGAAACATAGTACGGTTTTCCAGGCCGAATTGTTTGCAGTCGCAGCCTGCGCCGAGGAAATTCGGGAAGCTGGCTGCGCAAACAAAAAAAATTAACATAATGACTGATAGTCATTAGTCAATATGCGGCAATTAAAGCCATTATAAACCCATCTACCAAGTCTAAGCTGGTGAAATATTGTAAACAGGTCCTCAATAAACTGGCACAAGACAATACAGTGTCGCTGGGTGCCAGGACATGAGAGAATTAAATGACAAACTGGCCAAAGAAGGTACTAATAGGAACTTCATAGGACCAGAACCTGTATGTGGAATTACTAAGGATTCCGGTAAAAGGGAGATCTGGTTATGGCTAGAAAAAGAACAAAAATAAATGGAGGTTAACGGAAGGTCAACTCCCTACCAAAACACTACTAAGGGAGCTGGACGGAAAGTTTTCAGCCAACCTAATTCGTAGTAACAAAAAAGAAATTAAAATAATTACCGGGTTAATAACCGGAAAATGTCCTTTAAGGAAGCATTTGTACAGCATGGGCTTGGTTAGCGAGCCCTGGTGTAGGAGACGTGAAAAATAGGAAGAAACTAGCCTTTATGTAATATGCACTTGTGAGGAACTGAAGGAACACAGGCAGAAATATTTCGGGAGAGATCTATTGGATCCTTCGAGTGTACTCAAACTTCCCCTAAGGAGGATAGTGGCTTTTACCGAGGAAACAAGACTAACAGAGTGGAACTGAGAGATCTATTGGGGATAGTACAAAGAGCAATGTTCTCAAGTGCCTGGTCGTGCTGGCGTCCAACCCAAACAGAAGAAGAAGATGTACTATATCAATACTTTATTGGAAATTTTACACAATACATGTACAATAATAATAATAAGACTAAGTAAGCTAAACAATGTCAGTTTTTGTATTTATATTTGCATTTGTATAGTTTTGTAAACATTTACAATTTAATGCTTTTCTAAATTCTCGACTAAGAACGATCTTCTGCGATCCGTCAATAATAGCTTGTATGCCGAAAAACTTCGCTCATCATCAACTGATGTAATTGGTGCATACTTATATTTGCAGATAATTGATGGACTAATCTCAATTGCTTCACTGTAGTTTCCTTGCAACAAACTGGATATTCTACTAAGCTGATTAAAGCCCTCGTTTTTCTCTAGAACTTGTGTTAATTTAATTTTGAACCGCTCCCCTATGGTACCTCTCACATTATAAATTTTGAACTTGAAGCTTTGAATCAATTCCATCGATTCACTTAGTTCAACATCTTGAAGTTTTCGTAATGTTTCAATAATAAAACCATAGTTCGCTTTGATAAAAGCTAACTCTTTTCACATTTGCGGTATATTCTACTATATCTTTGCAATCTGCAATTGCTATCGTGTCGTTTGAAACAGAGAGAATGCATTCTTTTATCTGTTCAGAGGTATCAGCGCAAAATTCAGCGGCATAAAACCACATGCCCCATGTTGTTATTATGGGATGCGGTGGCAGTGCCAAACCAGGTAACTTATCTTTGTATCCCTGAACCCTCAGCGGTGCTTTAATAAATTATTTTTTTGGCAAATTGATCAATGAATGTATATCTGGAAATCTGTAACGTAATTTTTCTGTGGCATGGGTCAAACATGTTACGTGCATCAAATTCGCGTTAAAAATCTTTAAATTCTGTGCTGACACCATATATATGTCGCATAATCCCATAACATCAGTAATACCTTGTCACTTGAAACGGCATTCGGCAATAAAACCTCATTAAACTATCGTTTATAAATCTTGTTATAGTTAAGTTATTTGTTTTCTGCAATTCCTCTGTACCAATTAAAAAGGATTGGCCGGCGCAATTTTCATTTAAAATGCTAATCAATAAGTTGGCAATAAAGCGTCGATAACTGTCTGCTGTGTGATCGACTATGAAATAAATATAATTTTCACCTATTGCTTCCTTAATTTTCATAGTTTCCTCAAACAATTGATTAATATACTTTTTTCTTGTAATTGAGCGGCTAGGAACTATACGTATACGTCTCTAAAAAAATTTTAATGTTGTATTGTCCAACTTTAAAAGTGGAATGTTTGCACTTAAGAAGGCGTTGCACAAGTCATAATGGAAACTATTCTGTTCCATATTTTTATTTGTTGAAGTAAACGATTGATTCAGAGTAGCTTGTAGTGCATTTCTAAATCTTGTGATATATCTTTTATGCAAATCAGTTCCTACTTTCTGCCTTAATTGAAATTTTTTGTTTGTTGCATCTACAATAATCAGTTGCATGTATGAAAATATGAGATTAAACGTACAATTTTACTAACAGAACACTCCGCCATTATCTACACAAAATTCAGGACAATCTTTTATCGAGATCGACATATGTGAATATAATTTAGATATATCAAAAATTACAAGGGAAATTTACATGTATATATACTTTCGAGAACTTACTAAACACAACTGGCGATATGACAGACCTATAGGTGAACCTTATTGCTTATAGATTGACTGGAACTCCTCCGACTTAATAAACACAAATCTGAGAATTCCCGCTGTACGGAAATGCTCATGCAGACTGTTAGTGTAATTTTGATATGTTATAAATAAATGGTTTCATATATTTTTTATGGAGTACTTTAGAAATAAATAATCAAATATGACAAATATGCAGTTTAAATGAAATATGCTCAAAGCAGTATTTATATGCAAGATATGCAAAATAAAAGTAGTCGCAAATGCTTTCGTTTTACGTGATCCGTATAAATCTGTAAGATCTATGGTAAACATCATAAATCAAAAATATATGAGCTTTATACATGACATATGTGCTACGTTGACTATAATAGGCTTTTGTTGAAAATTCCTATGCACATATTCTGCTAACTCATCCTGCGCTTGTAAACAAATATGTATATTCCTCCATTTTTTATCCAAATCATTTGTATCAGAAATAATTTGTCCTTGATTCTAATGAAGTTATGTCGTATTCGTATAGACTTTTTAAATTTATAGGTAGCCAAGAACAAACTATACTATAAATCATTATTGTTTGTAAGTAAGGATTTATAAAGAACCGTTTGATAATTTTGGACATTTACAGTGAACCTACATTTAAATTCGAACTTAATAATAACTTAATAATTAAAATTGTCCTCTTGAATATACTCTCTTAGCGAAAATGAGGAGATGCAAAAGCATAGCCACCAACTTTTTCTGTAAGCGAATTTATAGAAGCTAGTCTACATTCCACCTGTAGAAAGTCAAGACGAATTAATAGCAAAATTTGTGAATCTCCGTCACCCATTAAGCAGAGGCTAGTACGCTGTCCTATAAATGCTATTACTCTAGGTCCGGTAAGTACTTACAAGCAAATAGAAGACCTTTTATCAACTTTCTTATAGAATTTTCGTCAGCAAATATATTAAATTGAAATTGTAAAGTTCTACTTAAGTTCAACATATTAGCGGATTTATTTATAGTATGGTTACTTTTGAGTCAATAATTAGCTGATTCCTTGGTTTAAAATTATGTTGGCGTGGGGAGGTGCAGATTTATAACTCCGAGAGGTAGAGCTATACAGACAAGTCAAAGAGTAGAGAGGATACTAACCTTAACCATCTATCCACAAGAGAGCTAACGTATTTGTCAACTAACAGGATCAAACAATCTGATCTACTCCAAGAATATTGATTCAAGGAGTAAAATGATACTTTACATCAGAGACTTTACATTAAGTCACGATGAACTTCCTAATTTTTTTATTAAGGACTACGCACCTATTCTATGCCTTTCACTACATATAATATTTGACTGCATTCTGCACACATCGAGCTTTCCGAAAGTGTGGAAAATAGCTAAAGTCAATCCAATTTTTAAGAAGGGAAGCAAGCATGAAATCTCAAACTATAAATCAATTTCCATTTTATCAAGCTGCTCGAAGACCTATTTGCTATAAAATCGACTCTATAACTATTAGCAGCGCTACATCTTAACGCACGAATTCACAGCGGTGAGATCGACTGTTACGAAGCTGGCACAGATAACCCAATTTATTAGTGCATGTATTGATTCACATGATCCAGTTGATGTACTATACACTGATTTCACGAAAATTTTTTACTTAACAGATCATTGTTTACTACTATATAAGTTCAGTTTGTTCGATTTTGATTGTTAATTGCATCTTGATAATACTTCCAGCTATGTCTGTTACAATGAATTTTACTCCAATACATTCACCATATCCTCAGGCATTCCACAGGGTTCGAGCCTAGTTCCACAACTGTTTAATATTTACATTAGTGATTTTCTCTGTTGACGCGTCCTTGCTTAATTTTATAGAACATTTCTTCTATATCGGACTGTGGCGAACTGCAGAGGGATTTAAGTTCGGCCCATGTCTGGTGTCACAAGAACAAAATAAAGCTTAATATTAATAAATGTGCCGTTATTACCTATACTACTTGCAACAATCCGTTAATATTTTCATACACTCTGGATCGTACCCAAATTCCCAGACAAGCACAGGTAAAAAACCTATGTATTTTGTTTGCCCAGCCTTTACAGTTTTCTGAGCATATTCAACACATCTGCAATTCCGCCTCATGTACACGATTTCTTATAAGATCCTGTCGCAAGTTTTCTAATGTGAAGGCACTGAGGACACTCTTTCACGCATTGGAACGTCCCAAACATGGATATGCATCGGTAATTTGGTACCCTGCTACGTTTATCAGACATTGTTAAGCATAGAGAAAGTTCAGAGGAGATTCTTAAAATATCTATCATATAGAACTTCTGGAATTTATCCTCCAAGGGGCGTCGACTATGGGGATTTGCTGTCAGACTTCGGGTTTCTCTCTCTGTCTGAACATAGAGAGACTGCCTGTACCAAATTTTTGGAGGAATTAGTGAATAACAAAATTCATGCGCCGAATCTGCTCTCATGTGTAAATATCGTGGTCTCTAAATGTGGTACTCGATCGGATCATGTTTTCTTCATTCCAAGGGCCAGAACAAATGTCTTAGCCAGTGCATCCCTCAATCATATGGCAAGAAATGCAAATAAATCCTTTTTAGATTTTCCGCTAATCATTTACCCTCCTCTCCTAGAACTATACTACTTACTTGCTTATTCATTACTTATTTAATTTCTACTTTTAAAAAAATTTTTTTTATTGTTCTTAATATTGTTTATTATTTACACGCTCTGAACATGTATTGTCCTGTTATTGGGGAAATCTGTTGGGCAATAGAGATTATTATTATTGTTATTATTATGATCTCTAAAGGCCTGGACTACCTGAAGCTTTAGTGCTAATTACGAGACCCTGTATAAAAGAACAAAATTGATCTATTAAAATAAAATTTGCCGGAAAGATTTTTTTTAACAATAAGCTAAAAAAAAATAATTTATAAATTACATAGTTTTAGAATCTCAGTACGACAAGAGGCGAAAAATAAATAAACGTTCGGTGTTTGATCAAATATATTAAACGCGAAAACAAAAAATCCCCTTTTAACCCACTTTGAACAAGTTGGATATTTAAATAAGTAAGTACATTAAGAAATTAACCTTGGAAAGCAAAAAGAAAAAAGCACTGTGGCACGCATGCTGAAATGTCAAGCGAAATTTTAATTTGAAATCCTTATGTAACCATTAAAAAAACATGTCTACATTACAGCATCAGGTCCTGGTGAACCCTTAGTCATTCCTGTCAAATATCGATGTATTTAATATTAATCGAGAAATATCATTCTAGAGAGCAAATTTCTCCTTTGTACACATTCATTAATAAAAGGCCGACAAATGCCTAAACAGCAGTACTTTCCCAAAAGGTAAAGGAAAAATAAACAAGATAAATCAAAATATATAAGAATATAATATGATGGACCAAATTTCAATTACAAATCTAAAGTTTCTTATATCCATTGAAATCTAATACGACAAAGAAAAAAAGTAAATTATAAAAATGCAGTAGCTTTCGTATTACGAGTATGTAAGTAAGGATTTAAAAGTAAAAACGCAGTTACAGTACGATTTTAAATTATTGAAGGTAGTTTAAATTTTCCTCCATACCCAATTGTTGAAATATTAACTACACTGCACATATGTTTCTGTTATTTTGTATTCAGTCGTGGCTCGTATTCAATGGCAACTGTTTTATTATTAGATATGAAAAATATTTTATTTTCGTGATTTTAATCCTAAGGACCAATTTCATTTAAAATAATAATTAAAATTAAAAAATAATATACTAATAATTCAAAATTACAGGTTTATATTTGGCATACGCGAAAAAAAATTATATATATATATATATATATATATATATATATATATATATATATATATATAATACAAAAGTATTTTTAATAATATAAAAAAATTTATTAAAAATGGGGTGTGAAGAACACAATACAAGTTCATTTATGTATTTTTGAATGTATCTTCTCCAAAGACGTAGATACGTATTTCACATTTCTACATGTTCGTCGGTACGCCCCTGTTGGAGAAGAGACACATTCAAAACAAACATAACTACGTTACTATCTAGCCGAAATTATTCAGACAGAGCGTGAAGGAATATTCAGCGCTGTCTATATAATAACAGCCGAATTAGACGTGTTTTTTATAGTCGGTAACCACCGTATCTATAAAAAACTGTATTCTCGTGTCTTGTTTCCAAATGTTGGCGCCAGTAACTGTATGTCAACAAAAGGATCCGTACATGTTAATATTGGAAATAGTAAAGCAATTCAAGACGTATCAATTTGCGCAAATCAAAATTTTCTACCTTTTTTAGTTTTGATCCTACAGATCATTAACGAGAGCGCTGCAATAGCAAAATTTTTTATAAAATATTTATTTTCTCGAAAACAAAACACATAAGTATAGGTAGGTCTTAATAAAAGTTACTTAAAATATCATGTTGAATCTAAAAAAAATATAATATATAGGGTGATCCATTTAAAATAATAAAGTTACATACGCTTTTTCTATAACTGGGACAGCCTGTATATTTGAAAATATCATCTAGCAATGCGTCGTTTAAATAGGGACAACTTTTATTTGAAACTTTTTTCTCTGTACTGTAAAATAAACAAATTATCAAAGAAACCACGTCAGCTGGGACAGCCTGTATATATATATATGTTTTCTTTTATGTTTCCGCGGGTAGTAGTGTGTCTTAACTAGATTCCGGATTTTCTTCCGCGTTTCCACTGTTTGGTCTTCGTAAAGACCGGTGCTGGTTTCTGGACGACGTTTCGGAAAAATTACATTTGCCATTTTCAGGTCTGCGATAACTGTCTGCTTTTGCTTCTGGTTACTCGTAAACTTTAGTAAACAGTTATATAATAATACGCTATATTGTCAGCTTATTTATTGGCATTTTAAGCTAAAATTGCGCATGCAAATCCTTTCTAATTGGTACAGACGAATTGGACAAAATAACTAAACTATATCAAGAAGTTTAACGAGGTTTTATTTGCTGAATGCCGTTTCAAGTGACAAGATATTACTGATGTTATCGGATGCTGGGACATATATGGCGAAGTCAGCACAGAATTTGAAGAGTGTTTACCTGAATTTGATGAACGTAACATGTTTGGCCCATGCTGTTAACAGAGTAGCAGGAGAAATACGTTATACATTTCCAGATATGAATTCATTGATTAATTTGACAAAAAAATATTTATTGAAGCACCGCTGAGGGTTCAAGTATGCAAAGATTAGTTACCTGGTCTGGCACTGCCGCCACAACCCATACCTATAATAACAAGATGGGGCACGTGGCTTAATGCTGCTGTATTTTATCCAGATACCTTTGAACAGAGAAGAGAATTCATTCTCTCTTTTTCAAACGACTCGATAGCTATTGCAGATTGCAAAAATATACCAAATAAACCTCAAAAACGCCAAGAGTTAGCTTTTATCAAAGCGAACTATGGTTTTATTAGTGAAATATTACGAAAACTTTAAACTCAATGTGTCTAACTCAGTGAATCAATAGAATTTATTCAAAGTTTCGAGAATAAAATTTATAATTTGAGACCATAGGAGAGCGGTTCAAGATTAAATTAACACAAGTTCTAGAGAAAAACGAGAGCTTTAATCAGCTTAGTAGAATATCTAGTATGTTGCAAGGAAACTACGATGAAACTATTGAGATGAGTCCATCAATTATCTACAATTATAAGTATGCGCCAATTACATCAGATCACGTTGAGCGAAGCTTTTCAGCATACATGCTATTATTGACGGATCGCAGAAGATCATTTTTAGTTGAGAATTTAGAAAAGCATTTTATTGTAAATGTTTACAATACTATACAAAAGTAAATATAAATACAAAGAGTTACATTGTTTAGCTTACTTATTCATATTATTATTATTATTGATGTTAGAGCTCCTTTCGGGAGAAAGGGAAAAAGCTGAATACACGGCCGCGAGGCAAGCAGCATATCAGGAATATCAACATCTATCCTGCATGATATGGATGGAAACATTGGTAGAATTGGTATATTGGTATATAAATATAAATATATAAATATGTTTTTTTTTTCATGGATCTACTGTAACATTGGTCTTTTGCCTTTTTTTTCTTCTTATTAATCGACGCATTAGATTGTACTGGTCGTTTAGTTCATGTTTTCGGAGATATGGTGTTTCGGTTTGAGATGCGTTTGTGGTTTTTTTATCACGTATTCTGGCTCAGCACCTGCCGCACAATGCTCGTTGACTCTAGTATGACTATTTTTTGAAGCTGTTTATATGTCACAGGATGTATGTTTAGGGTCTTTAAAGCCTCATGTAACTTCAGCGGTATTTCTCCTGTAGCACCGATGTTGATGGGTACTACAATCACTTTGTTTTGGCTACACACTTCTTTAACATCTTGGGCAAGTGGTAAATATTTGTCGATCTTGTCTCTGTGCTTTGCCTGGATATTCGCAGAGATGTCTATGAGGTACGTAATGGTATCTGCTGGTCTCGTAACGTGAAGTCTGGTCTGTCGTGTTTGACATTTCTGTCAGTTTGTATTGTTCGGTTCTAGTAAATCATGGCTAAAATGGGGCATCCGCTGAGTGTAAGTTCTATGGTTTCCGGTTTCTCGCCACATATTCTGCATGACGTTGATACGATGTTTTCTTTTAGTATGTGTTTCTTGTAGGTGCGAGTTGCTATCACTTGATCTTGTATAGCCATCATAAAGCCCTCTGTTTCAACAAATAAGTTGGTGTTACATAGCCATGGTAGTGTCGCTTCTTCATCGATGTATTCATTGCGTGCAGCGTATATATACCTGCCGTGTAGTTCTTTGTTTCTCCACGCGTCAATTATTTCGTTGTCTTGTACAATTTTTTCTTGAATATTGTTTTGCGTGTCCGTTAAGTTGAGTGGAGTGAAACGGCCATCATTGTTGCACACAACTCTGTGGATGTTTGATGTTTGTGCCTTTACTGTGAAGAATTCTCTGAGGTCATGTATCTGCTCATAGTAGATGTTTTTAATATCAATTATATCTCTGCCTCCTTTCTTTCTAGGAAGATGCAATCTCTCATTCGAACATCTGGGGTGGTGGGCACGGTGTTTAATGAATGTTACCCGTACTAGTCTGCTTATTTCCTCTAATTCTGTTGCGGTCCATCGCACTATACCAAACGTGTACATTAGCACTGGTGGTGCGTATGTGTTTACTGCCGTGACCATTTTTCGACCTGAAAGTTTTGTCTTTAGGATCAGATTAATTCGGCGTTTGACCTCTTGAGTTATTTGTTCTTTTGTGCGGTTCTTGTCTGTCCCTCTGCTCTGTTCGAAGCCAAGGTATTTGTACGTGTCTTGAGATTCCATTGTCTGTATAAATTCTTGTGCGTCTAATGTGTGTTCTAATGTAAAGTTCTCCCAATCAATCCAGATGCCTTTGGTCATCGCATTTATGCAGCATTTGTCTAGCCCAAAGTTCATTTTTATGTCATGACTGAAAGTTTCTGTTGTTCTCAATAGCTTTTCAAGATCCTTTCTTGTTGTTGAGTAAAGTTTCAGGTCATCCATATAGAACAGATGGGATGTTTGCTGCTTCCCCTGATTTTATAGCCTCTCCCGTCCGCATTGAGCATAGTTGATAACGGGTTTATTGCCATGCAGAACCAGAGAGCGCTTAGCGAATCGCCTTAAAATATTCCTCTTTATGTTTTTATTTTACCTACTTCTACTCTTGTTCGGTTTATGTTAATTGTTAATGTTGTTTGCCAATTCTTCATAATATAGTTTAGCATTTGCCTTATTTGTGGATCTATTTTGTATATCTCGAGTATTTGTAATAGCCAAGTATATGGAATGCTGTCAAATGCTTTTTGGTAGTCTACATAGGCTGTATGGAGAAGTTTTTTGATCTTCTTTGCCTCTTGGGTAATAAGGGTGTCGATTATCAGCTGTTCTTTGCACCCCCTACTTTTCTTTTTGCACCCTTTCTGTTCTTCTGCTAGGATTTGTTTTTTTCAAGGTGTTCGTATATCTTATCTGTCAGTATAGATGTCAACAGCATATATATTGTTGGAAGACAAGTAATGGGTCAATATTTCGATGGGTCCGGATTAGCTGGTTTTGCTTTAGGGAGCAAGTATGTTATTCCCATTGTGAAAATGTAAGGTATTTTCCGAGGATCCGCAACAGCTTCATTGAACAGCTTAGCATCTCAGTTTTTTCTTCTAAGGATCGATAGAAGTTTCTTTGGTTCATGTTAAATAACCTATTTTGCTGTTTCCGTAGCTGACTCTCTTTGTATCTCTTGATCCGATTGGAATAGACTACAGTTTTTGTTTCAGCAGGTCTAGAATTTTTTCTGTTGTAGTGTTCTCGTTGTTTTTCGTCAACTTTTTTTTGTACTGGTTTTTGTAATTGTTTTGTATGTTGCTTGCGTTAGTCTTGCAATTTGTGTTCGAAGTACGTTAATTTTTGTAGCTATTCTTCTTTCCCAGTGTGGCATTCTATTTGGTTTTAGTGTGGTTGTTTGTTCCCTCTGTGGTTTTGTTCTATCATGAAGCTCTGTTGTTGTTATCGCGGCGATATATATTTTCGTTTGTAGCTGTTCGAGTGTGGCGCAGCTCTCGATAGCAGGTGCTATTGCCTTATTGATTTGGTCAAGCAGTGTTCATGTTTTACGGCATGGTTGTAGTCTGGGTATTTTAGGCCTTCTTGTCGGGTCTGTATGAGAATATAACATGGTGTTTTTTCCAACGTATCTATTATATCTCCGTCGATAGGTTCTTCTTCTTCTTCTGTTTGTTCATAGGTTTCTTGAATATTTTCGATTTTTCTCATTCCTAGTTCTACTTCTACCTCTCTTCTTATTCGTATTATTGATTCCGTCACTAGACGGTTTTGTGTTAGCAGTTGCCTTTTTTTATCCATGATATTTTGTGTTGTTTTGTTTCCCAGCACTGGGAATTTCTTTGCCATCGTTGTATGTAGCTCTTTTCCAAATGGTTCGGAACTTGTTTCCATTTTGGTTATTTGCTAGTAAGCTCGGTAGAGGTATTCATTCATTTCATTTGTCCATCTCAACCGCTTACTCTTACTGGTCCCTTCGGTGGGCTGACCGGTATGGCCAGTAACACTTTCAGGGATTGGAACTTCTGTTTGTGGTTGGTCTTGGTGTGTTCCGGGTCCATTTCCATTGCTATGTTCGTCATCTGGTGCAGGCAGTCTATGGTGGGTCCGATCTGGGGGTGCCTGCTCCCCCATTCCACCCCGGCATCCACTCCTAGTTTTCATAGCGGTCATAAACACACAGAGGGGTGCTAACCCAATGCGGTTGCCAGAGCCCATAGAAATTCCGCCTCCTACGACAATGCGCTGGGTTGGTCTTAAGAAGCAGGATAGATGGTGTTAATGATCGACCAGAGGTCGGAAAGGGAGGTCGGAAATAGTCCCCTTTTCAGCCTAATGGGCTGCTTCTGTCGTGGCTATTGCAAGGATCTATATTCTTGGGCGCTTGGAACGCCACCTTCACAACGCCTATTTATTATTATTATTTATTATTATTATTATTTCCTCCATTCACAAGAACATTCATTTGTCCTTGGTTGCCAGTGTGTTAACCCATCGGTTCGTGAGCACAAGATGGCTGGCATAACTATCATAATATTATTATTGTTGTTTATTATTTCTTATTTCCAGGTATTTTTCCGTAACCTAACTATGCAGCTCTCCTTCATAAGGCATGCTTCATTCTTAGTAAGCTGATAATAACACCTCCCACCATGTAGGGGGGTTCATTTTCACGGCCCATAGGGTCCGGCGCTTTAGTTGTTATGTTGACGAAGTGGGTTGAGATGAAGGTATCTCAACAACATCCTCGCCTGCGTTCTTTGTTTCTACTGAAGCATGCCATGTTTATGTTTCATTTCCAATTTGCTGTTTCGGTCTTTGCTGGTTATTCCTACCTGGATCCTGTTCCTCCGACCCACCACAGTATCCTTTTCATGCAGTGTTTGGAGCAAGTGTACCTCATTGGGGCTGCTAACCCAACCCAACGGTTAGCTCAGGAACCCGTGGGGTCGCTAGTCCTCAGTAACCTATCTCCAGGCTACCCTGTGCGGGTTTATTATTATTAGTATTGATGTGTGCGTAAGTTGATACGCGGCCGCGAGGCAAACATACCAACATCTGTCCTGCTTCATATGGTTGGAAACATTGGTAGAATTATACATGTATATTAAATATAATTTTTTTTCTTTTTTTTCTTTTTTTTTTTTTTTCTTTTCATGGATCTACTGTATCGTTGTTCTTTTGCCTTTTTTTTTCTCATAATCGACACATTAGATCGTAGGAATCGTTTAGTTCGTGTTTTCGGAGATATGGTGTTTCGGTTTGAGATGTGTTCGTGGTTGTTTTTATCATGTATTCTGGCTCGGCACCTGCCGCACAATGCTCGTTGACTCTAGTATGACAATTTTTTGAAGCTGTTTATATGTCATAGGATGTATATTTAGGGTCTTTAGAGCCTCATGTAACTTCAGCGGTATTTCTCCTGTAGCACCGATGGTGATGGGTACTACAATCACTTTGTTTTGGCACCACACTTCTTTAACATCTTGGGAAACTGGTAAATATTTGTCGATCTTGTCTCAGTGCTTCGCCTAGATATTCGCTGGCGCTGGCACAGAGATGTATATGAGGTACGTAATGCTATTGTTATGGTCTCCTAACGTGATGTCTGGTCTGTTATGCTGGACGGTTCTATCAGTTTGTATTTTTCGGTTCCTGTAAATCATGGCTTCAGGCAACTCCACTACATTTTTCGGCTCATTCTGGTAATATGGCGTTATTCCAGTGGTTCCATCATACAGTTTGCATATTGCCTGGTGGATCACTTTCGCAACATTGTTGTGGCGTCTGGTGTATTGTTTTGGGGCTAAAATGGAGCATCCGCTGAGTATATGTTCTATGTTATTATTATTATTATTATTATTTTCTCCATTCACAAGAACATTCAATTTGTCCTTGGTTGCCAGTGTGTTAACCCATCGGTTCGTGAGAACAAGATGGCTGGCATAACTATCATAATATTATTATTATTGTTATTTATTATTTATTGTTTCCAGGTATTTTTCCGTAACCTAACTATGCAGCTTTCCTCCAAATGGCATGCTTCATTCTTAGTAAGCAGATAATATCACCTCCCACCATGTAGGGGGGGTTCATTTTATTATTATTATTATTATTATTATTATTATTATTATTATTATTGTTATTATTATTATTATACATATATTTTGTAAAATTTCGAAAATATTGATGTAGTGCATCAAGATACATATGGTATCTCTAAATTTATATTGATATTATTTAATATTTTTACAATAATTTAGTTGTGTAACTATCACTTAAACTTTACATATTGCATTTGCAAATATTCATCGAATTTAGGAAACGTATATGCGCATATAATACAGTTTCCGTGTACATATATTTCCCAGCGTTAGTCAGAATTGACTTTATTTGTAAGTCATTGTCATATTGTTGTATATATTTGTCCTTTTATTGGAATATGTAATTCTGTTGGACAGTAAACGAATAAATAATTTAGGTGTTTTCTGTAGTAGGTATTCGTCAACCAATTTTTTAAACTACATTTCAATATAGCTTCAACACGTATCTTCTTCGTCAATCTAATATTCTTTATTCTCCAACAGAATAAGAATTTGCAATCACAGGACAAATTATAACTCAAATAAATACAAATGAACTGTAACTAAAAACAACTACATGTACTAGAAAGTATTAAGGTATATATTAGTATTAACTAAAATTCAATTCCAAAAAGAAAAAAACAAAACATTGTATCAAATCACTGGTCGTAGATTAATTTGAAAAAATGAATTTAGATATATCATATGTCATGGGAGAAAAGTGCTCTCAATGAAACATTCGTTTCCGCGATGGGGTGCAGAATATGTTCAACGAACGGATTAAATGTGTTGGAACTACAAAATTTAACTGTGCTGAAATGGAGGATAATCCTGTTTTTTAATACATGAAGCAGAAACTTAGCACTAAGATGTTCTTTCTATCGTTAAGGAAATTCAAAAAATGCCGTCAGCTATTCAGTTGAATACCATAAAAATAGAATATAGTTAAGTATAAAATGTATAAAAGAAAACCTTACTGCCCACTCACTAAATATAAAAGCAACTGCTACGACTACCGTTTCATATACACTGAAACTCGTACAAAAGAAAGCGAAACCTTGCTTAACATCTCAAAAAAAATTAAAAAGGAAATTAAGAATACGAAGTATAAAGATGACGTGTTTACAATATTGCACAAAAGTAATCATATAAATGTATCGTAACAAAATATTCACTTTTTCCAAATTCCTAACGGTTCTTGAAATATCGAATTTTGAAGTTGACAGGTCGTATGGATAGATGCAAAAAAAATGCTGATTGTTAGTTCGTTAATTGTCATCATTGAGAGTTCTTTTTTAATTACGTCATTCGTCTTACACATGCCTGTAATTTATTCAAATGAAGAATAGGTGGTTATGATTTTCGTATATGAAAATTGCAACGGCAGTATTACCGTCTCAGTTAGGGAATATCGACAACGATGCCCAAACCGCCGTCTTCCACATATGCAAACGCTCAGTAAAACCTTCACAACTCTTCGACTAACAAGTGCGTTCCCTGAGAGAGAACTTATGCCAAGAAACAATGCTGCAGAAGTGCTTGAGGTTGAAATGAAATAAATGCTTTCTACATATGCGACGCTAATTATTCGAATTTTTTACTGGAAAAAATTCGCCCTTATGCAGGATTCGAACATACGTCCTTTGGTTTGCGGGACCACGCTCTTAACCATCGAGCTATTAAGGGACTGAAATTCGAATCGTCAGGATAAGCCTTAGATTGCATTAAAAACAGATATTATATTGTGCCCGTAGTTAGCAAAGTTGTGCAAATCAATTGAATTTTCGCGAAGTGATGTGAATGAAAGAAATGCTTTATACATATACGATGCTAATTATTCGGATTTTTTACTGAAAATAACTGCATAAGAGCGAATTTTTTGTAAGTAAAAAATTCGAATAATTATTAGTGTCGTATATGTAGAAAGCATTTATTTCATTCGCATTACTTCGCGAAAATGCAAGTTATTTGCTTTAGGTTGTTGAAAATGATCCTGGTGTTAGTACGAGAAGAATTTCTGTACTTACTGGACAAACTAGGACGGCTGTGCAAGACACTTTGCGAGGAAACGAACTGGATCCCTATCATTACCAATTTATAGTATTATGTTTGACCCACCGCTCACGGAGCATAACTTCAGTATAATCTGGTTATTTCTTTTGATTGGTGGCAGTTATATTGAAAGTTGATGTGTTTTCTGTATTCTATTTATTTTACAAAAAATACCTAAATCTAGTTTCATAAGGTAGATGTCGCAATGCAGCACTTAATGTTAACTTAAATTAAATTCCTTACTGCTTGTCTTGTTCTGTACCGTTTTGTGTAAAAAATGTGAATGTTGTATACAGAATGAAAGTTTTATTCAGAATGTTTCGTTGTGTTACAAGTATACAAAGATATATCACTACCCCTACATAACTAAAATGTGCGTATATGTTTTACGTCATTGTTGTGGAATTTACCTACATTATTATTTCTTGCAAATTTACCTACGTGCAACAATAACCAATGTTTACGATAGTCTTAAAAATCTTACTAATAAATAAATATAACAGCAAAATAGAATTCCTAATTACGCATAAATCTTCTTAATGTATTTCCATCTGATTCGTTCATCAATAATAGACTTTTATGATACATACATATTTGGATATCGTGAACCTATTATGTATATTAAATTAAACAGTGGGTGACCATATTAGGGTCTATGGAAATTGTTCACTAATTACTTTAGACAATAAGGTCTAAGGTAATAAATACATTATCAAATGTAAATTCTTGGAATCTAAGAAAAATATTACAATTTTAAATATGCTAATAAAAATACATTATATAGTGGCTTACACTTAAAAATGCACGTTGAATATTTATAAAATTTGAAATGTTATCCTCTAATTATTTTATGCTAAATTTACTTATATCTAACATATAAATACATATTGTTACGCATCGCATATAAGAATATTTTAATTTATTTTTAATCTATATTTCTTCTTTAAATCTCTCGTTTTAAAATATTTTAACTTAAGACATTTTCTGTGTATTCGTGTCCAGCATTTCTTTTGTTATATTCTTAACCGCGGCCCTTCGTTTTCTACCTGACCGTCAGCAACCCTAACGTTACTGTGGAATTTCTTTGTATTTACATTTCATTTTAAATTCTTTTAATTTAATTTCATACATTTTCCTTTATATGTTGTGTTTCATATTATTAGAAAGCTTAAGTCACAAGCGATATTTTAATAATATTTAAGCCATAGATAGAACACCTCTTCAGGTCCCGCTTCTTAATTAATTAGAATTCAAGATATCGACCCCTCTCTTTGACAGGTCATAAAACAGACCGCTTTCAAAACCAGTGTTCTTTCGATACAAAACTTAAACCATCTTCTCGTTAGAACCCACGAAAGTGCAACATCACCCGCCGTACTGGTCAAGTACCGGTGGCATGATCCACGTGCCCCTGCATCTCAGCGCAATTAAAAGGTAATTGTGTATTGTTCAATATATATTATTCTTTTAAGCGAATCCATATTAATTAAACTAATTAATTTCTTGTTCGTCCGGCCAAACATCGCTCTGCATATCTGTCCAGACATACGACGCACCACGTGGCCGCCCATCGCCGCAAATCAAAGTATTGTTCAATACAGTTGTTCGATACAGAGATTATTTTATATTAATCGTATTCAATTAACCCTTAATTTACTGCTCAATTAAATGTTCGTTTCAGACTATTTTTGTGTTAATTTTCAGTTACTTAATTACCGCTCCTTCTGTATATATTACTTTTGTTTTAATTACTTTTAAATATAACAATTTCAATTTCTTTCTTATGTAAATATAAATACAAACTTTAAGGACAACGCTTATGTGTTTTATTTATTTAGTAAGTAAGTTGTAGTATATTTATTTTAATTAATCATCATCACACACGTCCTGGAACTCTGATGAAACTTCACCAGCACCACTAATTATTTTATTTATATTAGAATAATTTCATTATTATTAGCACGCCACATTCACATACCGATATCCAGCACAACCCGCCGTTTGTAATAATATATACAATATAAGAAATTTGGTTTTATGATGAAATAGCCAACTTGTACAAGAACTTCTCTCTATGGATAGTGTTCGTACTTGTGAATGATGGAGCAATCATCTGGATGCTCTTTCAAGAAACCTTTTCTGTGAAAAAGCTATATTTACAAGAGCTGCGATCAACAATTTCCACAACAAACATGTGTAGGCAATTGAAAACCTTCATGCTGTTCGAGAAATCCACTTCCAGAGAAGATTCTCCGTAAATGGTTGGGCTGGAATAATTAATAATGAAATTACCGGACTACATGTCATCGACGGAAACTTGAACAGCGAAATGTACCGGGTTTTTTGAAGAGCGAGTTACCACTACTACTTGAGGACATTCCCCTTCAAATCAGAAGGATGATGTTGTTTTTGCATGATGGTGCTCCGACTACGCACTGCGCATTATGGAAGAGGTGTGGCTAATTTCCTCAATGAACAGTATCCAAATCGATGGATAGGTCGTTGTGGTCCCACATTACTTGGTTACCGCGATCTCCAGATCCAACCCGCTAGATTTTTTCATGTGTGGACATGTGAAGACATTTACTTATTCAACGGGAAAACCTAATAATAGGGACCAACTCATCCAGAAGATTTATGCAGCTTTTTATGAGGCGAAAAGCAATGTGGAGAACTACAACTGGTAACGAGAGCTCCGACGTTGGATTGAGTTAGGCATTGCACAAGGCGGTGGTCACATTGAGCAGCTGTAATAATTATACTCTGATTACGCATTTCTTAAAACAAACCACATCTTTTCCTAAACCCTCTAGTAGTTTACTTCAGCTGCAAACTGTGATATTTCAAGAATTGTTAGGAATTTGGGAAAAGTCAACAGAATAATTGTTGCTTAAAATTAGCCATTTAATTCATACGAGGTATCTCGATACTTCAGCGCCCACCTGGTATACAAATTAAAATTTCTACTTTCAGCTATTTTTCTACATAGTTGCCATTAAGATTGAGACATTTTTCACAACGATGTACCAGCTTACCTTCATAGAACTCTTCTTAGAAGGTTTTTCCTCTAGGCGAGTTAGAGGGATCCCACTGCATTGACTGTCTTTTCGTCTCAACGTTGACATAGGCGACCCAAGTCTCATTACCTGTTACGATATACCTTAGGAAATCATCAGCTTCGACATTGTAGCATGTCAGTAAAGTTAGTACCCATCCCATTCTCTTTGTTTTATGGTCTTATGGTAAGAAGTTTTGGCACCCATCGAAAACAAAATTTGTGGTAACCTAAATATAACAGTAACAACCTCGTACAAAACTGTACATGAAATTTGAAGGAAAATGCCAGTCAATTCTATGAATCGCCGATTTTCACAGATTTTTCCTCGACATTACCCACAAGTTTGTTTGTCACAACAGCTGGTCTTCCACTCTGTTCTTCATCATGGACATTAGTTCGTCCTTCTCGAAAGAGACGGGACAATCTTTTAACGATACTGTTACTCATGACATTTTTACCATAAACAGGATAAAGTTCACGATAAATATCAATAGCCTTTATGTTTTTTAGTCGGTGGATTATCAATTGCAACAGGCATATTAAACTATCAAAATAGCACGAAAGAATATCCAAACGATTCTCCCACTAGCACAATCAGACTCGCTCTAAACCAGACTACCATGTAGTGTTTACGTAAATGTAATAACCTTGTACATTATGCCCCTCTCCTCTCCTATTACAACTTAGTTTTTCTTACAAGATATAGGTGTTACTACGGTCTCTGAGTTGTAATGTACCTATCGACATTACCTTCAAAATTGGAAAATTTAGTTTTTTCATTTTGTTTGATATTCTTTAGGGTATTTGCACGAATAAATTTTAATTACATGTATTCCTTAAATTGTTTTTTTTTACCACTTTGACTCTGATTAATCAGGTATGTAACAATTGTTATGATATTATTGTTTTACTGTTTGAATTGAAGCAAATACTGAAAATATGGATATAATCATTTATTGCGTTCTTAGATTCCAAGATAAGATATCGAAAAAACATCGATTTCCAAATTAAATAAAAAATTATATTATATTCTAAATGGATTGAAATATTAGAATTCCATCAAATGAGCGCAAATAATGAGCGCAGTAATAAGAGGATATGTTGCTGATATTTTCAAAAAATATATATTAATGCAAGAAGCTTGAATATTTATAAGACTGCGATATCTATCCGATATCTTTCCGGTAAGTAATCTTTATCCATGAAATATATAAAATTATATAAATATTTACTGGATACAAAATTAATCCAAAACAATTTTTTTTAGAAAGTTTATGTAATGTTTTCAAAATGCGCAACAATTATTGCCAGAAACATCCAGAGAACATGAAGTAGTAGATAAGAAAATTAAATATTTTTAAACATCTACTTGCGTCACAGAAATGATGAAAACATATTTAACATTTGTTCCTTATAAATAAACTGTAAACAGAATTATTATTATTACAATATCTCTTTAATAAACAACTATTTCATGAAATTCTGCAATTATTTGATTTAATTAAAAATAACTTAAGACTTATTAATTTTAATCTAATCATTTCGAAAATTTGAATTTTTTAGTCTATCTCAAACATTCGCTAGTCTACCAAAAACACCTGTTTCTCATCAATCATGAGTAAATAAAAAGGTAATTTGAAAAATTGAAAATTTTCATTAGCCTATATTTTACTGGATAATTTTTGTAGCCTTAGAAATAAATTTAGTTAGTATTGGTGTTATATCAACAAAAGAGTTGACCCTACATAAAAGAACTCTTTATAGGCATTTAAATGATTTAAAATGAAAATTATATCAACAGACGAGCAATATCTTCATATACATGTCAATTAAAGAAAGTAAATGAATATAATGAAAAGTTATCAACAAAACCTTACTGAATGTTGATAGTGTTGTTGGTCAATTTACAAAGTTCCAACTTACCCAAAGCAAAAAAAGATCAAAACATAATTTTACTTTGGAGAAGAAAATATATGCTTTAGCTCTCTACAATAGAGATCCAAGAGAATTTTTAGCGCAACAATGTATACTACCTGCAAGAAGCAAACTACAAAGGTTGTTAAGAAAGTTACATTTCCATTGTGGTATAAACGTTCAAATAAAAAAAGTAAAATGAAGCATCTATTAAATCATCACCTGCACTACAAAGTCATGTAGATGATGAGGGGGTTGATACTATTGATTATATTAACAGATTTTATATATTTGCTAATTCTTGTATAACCAGAAGGATTTTAAATTACATTTATAAAAGTAGTTCTGGCACTTATGCAAATCGTTAAGCTTCTTCCAGTAGATATTTTATCATTATAAGAAGAAGGGAACAGTAACATCCATATCTAAATTTCATGAAATGGTTATATGATATTTATAGTACCATTAATAGTTGTTACGTGTAACAACTCGCCTTATATCCGCCTGTATATGTTCCAAGATTTAAATTTAAATTCACATTTTATTCACATTTAATTTTTCTTTAAGTTTTTTTCCTCTGTCTGCATCTGACCTTAGAGTTCTTCTCGTCGCTAAAAAAATTTACGACTCGTACGGAGAGAATTTTTGAATTGATTCGCCTTCGAACGATATACACGACGTTACTGTCTGCTTCTCAACCCAGGGTAGTGATCGTTATACGGTATAATTTAATATACAGCCCGTTTGGGGATTTAATCGGTCCTACCTTAATTTTTATTCGCTTTGAGCGATATCTCCCGTTGGGGAGGATTTGTGTGGTGTCAAGAGAGCACGAAGTGACCCCCTTTGTATTGCGAATTATCCATCATCGTTTTTTTATATGTAACCACCATCAGATGCCTAGTTGGTATGTATTGGGAACATTTTTCCGTAATTTGTGATTTCTTATTGCCATTTTATTCCCTAATCTAATTAGATGGTGTGGTCGACCGGCGGGAAATAAACAAAAGCACCGTTATTAGACGACGAACATATCCTGAACCATTGTCGGAGTTTTTCCACCAGCCCCGTTCTTCTCCTTAGACAGAACATCAAGGCCGATCGACGCTGGAACGACAGTTAAGCTTTCGTTATATTGTTTTAATATACAATTATTATTATTTGTTAACTTTCATCAATTTAGTTATTTGTCAAAACCAAAAATTTTAATCTCATCTTTCAATCGCTCAGGGGTTTTCCTTTGACGAAAAACTTGTTGACCAGTTCGTCGGTGTTCAATTTTTTTGCGAACTTTTTTTATTTATTTAGTCGTTTCACTTTAATTTTGAATAGTTTAAACGTAAATTTTCCTTTGATTTTAACATAAATTTGGGGAAGTGCAAATTTTTATTAATTAATTGTATTCGTACATTAACCTTTGATTTGATAATTTCACCATGTTTTTTTTTTTTTTTTTTCTAACTACGTAGAATAGTTTTTTTCGTAAATTACATATTATTTTGCGAAAACTTATTGTTACTCTCTTTTAAGACACTTTTGTGAACTAAAGGAAGAATTCGTATTGTTTTTTTGTAGGATGTGTCAGGCCATTAGCCACTTTGTAAATGTTTTCTTTTAATTATTAGTATAATTATTTACACTTCAACTCAGCCGCTTGTTTTCTTTGCTTGTGGTAACAATTATATTTATAAATTTATATATATATAGGGGCAATTCATTAATCTATATACAGGGTTCATTGTTTTTTTTTTAATTCATATACGGGGTGTACTTATGAATTTATATATAGGGTCAATTTATTTTATACACGAAATTACCTTAATAAATTAATTTTGTTCTGTTGAAACGACGAATTTTTCTTTTCTCTTACTTCCCTCGTCTCTCGAACCTCGAGAGTGGAACGAGTCTCGGTCTTGGAACCGGCCTTCTGCCCACGCAACTTGCCTTTTCTTTGACCTTTCATCAAGTTTGCGACGTCCAGCGGCATAAATTCGGTGGCGTCCTTTTCCACCTTTTTGAGTTTATTTCTTACCTCTGGGTCTCCCCACCCCCTGAGCTGAGGCAGCCTCAGAAGCCGGGTGGGCCGTTGGACGTTGGCAAGAACGGGCAGGGGCAGTTTTAGTCGACCGAGACTGAGTCTGCTCCGAGGTGCGTTTTGTTTGTTTTTTTTTTTTTATTATTTTAGAGTTTTTTTTATCACTACGTCTTTGTGATCGTAGCATAGTATCTTATATTTTTTGTTTTTCATGTTAAAATATCTTAAATTCTGTATTTTCTGAAATAGTTCCTTTTTTAAATTTATATTTATTTTTCTTGTGTTACTTTACATTTTTGTTCCAATTGGTGCCCTATCTTTTATACGTACAAGTAGGTATTTTGTTTAATTTTATAACAAGTCTATCTTTTGCAAATTTTTACCTAAATTCAGAAATCCTGTTTATGTAAATTTATCTAGAAAAAATACATTTACGTAATAAATTTAATTTAAAGGAGAATTATTAGTTGTATAAAAATAGGTTTGTATTATATTTTATTTTGTGTTAAATTATAAACCCGCTTGTTTGATTTAAATTAAAAATAATTATAAAATTGAATTGATTCGGCTTTTACTTGATGAAGATGAATTAAAATAGAAATTAAACTAGTAGTTAAAATCTTCACTTTATTAAAATAAGTTCGTAAAACGACAATTGTGCTGGTGAAACCATTGTCGTTTCACGAACTCTCGTAATATTAACCTTCCGTTGCTGGCGCGAGATCCTAGAGACACCGTTACTGGCGGCGGACTATGACTCCGCATGCCATTTTCTTGGGTTCAACGGCAAGAAATGGACTGTTTAGTATTTATATGGTTAAAACAAACACTAAACTAATTGAACGCTATTTATTATTTCATATATAGAATACATATTTTGAGTATTATAGTAATAAACATTGTAGTTACGAATACGACCTTGAAACGAATAATAAGAGCAAAACATTAATTTAACGATGGGAGTGACTTAGGTTAAGGTGTAACATACAGAACAAATGCAAGTTAGATGTTCCAGGCACATAAATTTTCCACACATTCGACAGGAAAATCGAGTTGGTCGGTTTTTTCTTCTGTCACAATAATGACAACGTCCTCGTGCATTCTCAGCAATTGCAACAGGTTGAGGATCTTTTAATCCAAGTATTTCCTTCAATCTGGCTGATATAGTTCTGGGGATATTGGTTTGGGCTACGCGAACACGAAGATAATTATCAGCTAATTCGGAAACTAGAATGCGCAAAAATTTTCGTGGAGGGATTCTATGGTCAGTGTTTTGCATATGAAACAGTACCATAGAATTCACTCCAGCTATATTCAGTAACGCATAAAATATAACCATTGGCCATCTTTGAATCCCTCTGGCACAATCATATGCCGCGCACATTTGATCTAATGTGTCTACACCACCCTTCGAATCGTTGTAATCAATGATCATTTCAGGTTTACCTGTTGGTTCGTGGATCTTATCGTCGTGATGCAGACTTGATACCAGTATTACGTTTTTTTTCTGTTTCGGGATATATGACACCAATGTTATATTTTTATCATAAGCAAACATACTTGTACCTATCGGTCTTTTTTGTGGATTTGAAATTTCTGCAGGTAGTTCGCGTTTGTTTTTGCGAATAGTTCCCAGAAAAGTAAGCGTGTAATCCGTATATAGCGTTCGTACTAATGGGATACTGGTAAACCAATTATCACACGTCACGTTCCGTTTTGAATGTCTGATTGGTTCAACCAGTCTTTGAACAAGAGCTAAAGGGGAATTATCCAAACGCCAAGGTCTATCTGGCTGTGTGCCAACATAGACTTCCAAATTGCTCGCGTAAAATGTCTTTGAATCAACCATAGCATAAACCTTTAGGCCATACCTATTGGGCTTGCTTGGGATGTACTGGCGAAAGCCGCATCTCCCACGGAACGCCACTAACATTTCATCAATTGTTACATTTTGAAAAGGAGTATATGCAGATCTACACTTTTCGACAAATGGGTCAAATATTTCCCTGATGGGGGCTAATTTGTCTGTCTTTCGCCTCTCCACGCGTGTATCATATCATCAAATCGTAAAAAAGTAAAGCGAAATTTAGACATTGTTAGGCGGAATTTCTCAACACCAGTCCCACTGTTGCTCCACAACTCTTCCACATTTAGACGACTGGACTTCAGTACTCCAGCTAAATAAAGCAAGCTAATCAGGGCCTGAATCTCAGCTTTATCAGTTTATTTTGCATTCCTTTCACGACTGTATTTTTCTTTATTCTTCTCTATATGTTTGTTTGTACATTCCACGATTTTTCCTAACATGTCATCATCAAAAAAATATTTCCATATTTCATAAGCACCATTCAAATTTTTTACAGCTACCTTAGGACCCGGCAATCGCGTAATCAGGTTCTCCGAACGTGTTCTACTTGAAGGAGGAACATGTTTGGTTCTCGGTTCTTCCTGTTCACCACCAGAAACTTCCTGTTCCTTGTCTGAATCTTCCTCCCGTTCTTCTACACTATCTTCCATAGAGTCATTTGATAATCATTCGCGACTTCACATTCATTATCATTCTCACTGAGACATTCTAACATAAGTTCATGCAGTCTCCTTTGTTCCTCCTCGTAGGACAACTTAGGGTGATACATCTAAAGAATACATTATTATGTATATAGCTGTTGAAAATGTTCATGTATCTTACCTTATGCGAATTTCAATAATGTTTTCACTGGTCGCGGACTCTCACTCCGCAATATTTTATAAAACAAAAAGTACTACACTGATACACTTCAGGTTATAGACTAATGTTCCTTGAAACTAGTTCGACGAATACCGTAACGGGCAGATTTCGGGGGTGGGGAAATGTTTAGTAAATCAAAAACAAAGAATGACGCGGACTCAGAGTCCGCGCGCCAGCAACGGAAGGTTAAGAAAGTGAAGATTTTAACTATTAGTTTTATTTCTATTTTAATAGGAGTAATTATAAATTTAACTTTATGTACCTTCCCGCGCTTACTCGAATAGCGTTTCTTACAAAACGGAGATGACGCTTATCTTGTTCGAAAAGTTAGTACGGTCGTGGCGCTACATGGCAGCGCTGCGATCGCGCCGATATCTCCACTCCTCTGCTCACTAAACGGAAACGGAGCTTACTTTACGAATCGTCCTAGTGTACACATTTCTCTTATTTACTAAATCTTTAAAAAATGTAAATAAAGAATCACTTCAAACGCGATCCATTCGGTATTGGTTTAATTAATTATACGATTGCCAAAAGTTTCGGCATTCATTACCACGAAGTATGTAACGAGTGGTTATGTTTTGAAATATTAAACGTTGCTGTTATATCCTTCATTTTCAAACGTCGGTAATTAAGGACTTGGTCGTGTGTAGGTGTCGCAGATCCGACTACAACTGCTTCGAATGATCGACCTGAACGTGATTCGTCCTCATGAGAGACCGTTCGCATTCGAAACCTTCCCGTGTTGTTTCCTCATAAAATACAGAAGAAAATTATTTCCATAAATGAAGTTCCAATTTCGTGGTATTCATTCGAATTTTATTCACGTACTAGTAATATTACTAGTTATTCTACTTGATTTACAAGTTACACTAAACGGTACTGAGATGTGATCCTAATTTAACATGTACAGCCGTATTAGACAGGAAATTTGTTGCCTTTGTTACACATTTTGTAGTACATATAAAATTCTAATCGAATTTACTTTTCGGTTTTGTGTACTCGTATGTACCTCTGTGTATTAAGAATTAGATATTACAAAAAAAAAGCAACAGTGAACGCTGGAATGTTAAGACAACGCATAAAGCAAAAAAAATTAAACTATTAAAATAGATAAATTGGGATTGGCTAAAACTAGATGTCTAGAAAAGGAAGAAAAGTTAGTTTTAAGGAACAGAAAGACTATTATATACTTGGGACGCCAGATCAAAACGCAGAACATAAATATGATGTGGCAATATCAATGAACAACTAAGCTAAACGTACTTTATTAGAATTTCTTTGGTTTGTTTTTCCTTATACACTGCCCCAATAAATTAGAGGAACACTAAAAATAATAGTTATAATGTGTTGCATAGTTTTATGAAACCAACGAAATCTCGTAAGCTGGTAATATTATCGTTTATTTATCATAAAATGAGTTCAATTTGAACATATCAAATCAATAAACAACCATACACTGCCAAACAAAACAATAAACTAAAAAAAATTCTTAATGAACTAGCAAATTAGATTTAAGTAACTAAAGAAAATTAATCTTTAAAGGGAAACTAATAACAGGTATGTTCTTCACGAGATTGAATTACTTCTCGGCACCTTCATGGCACCCTTTCAATCAACCTCTGGATGTCCGTATGGCAACCCATTCTTCGCGAGTGCCTCCAGAAGCTGTCGAAGAGTTTCGGGAGCCACAGGTCGACTCCTGAGTATCCAATAGCTCATTCCACAAATACTCGATCGGACTTAGATCTGAGCTAAAAGGTGACCAATTTATAACTTGAATTTGATGTTCTTCCAGGAATTGTTTTGTCCGATCTGCTACATGTGGTCTTGCATTATCATGCTGGAACAGAAATCTAGGGCCTATAAGAGATCTAGCAGGTATCACATAATTCGTAAGTATGTCTTCAATATATTGGGTAGCATTCATTCGCCTAGGTATATGAACTAGATCTGTACGAGTATGAAATGAGATTCCAACACACACCATGTCAGACCTTCTTCTAAACCTGTCCACTTCCTGAACCAGTTCTTCACGATGGTGTTCACCTGTACGCGCCCAAATTCGAAGACGTCCATCAGAACGTGTCAGCCAAAATCTTTACTCATTGCTGAAAAGCACTGAGGACTACTGCTCCATCTCCCAATCTACATGGTGCTGAGCAAACGTCAATCGGTTTCTTTGATGAGCCAAAGTCAGACGTGGCTTTCGGACTGGTCTCCTCGATCTAAGATTATGATCTCGCAACCTTTTTCGTACGGTTTGCGTACAAGCCTGCTTTCCCGTTGCTCTTCTAAGGTCACTCTGCAAGTCTCTAGCAGTAGATATGCGCTGTCTAAGTGCGCAATTGCGCAAGTATCTACCTTGCTCAGCAATTGTCGCATGTTTACGACCTTGACCAGCTCTTCTAACATATCTTCCTGTTTCCAAGTACCGATTCCAACACATCACAGAAGGGCTTACATTAAATTGTCTTGAAACATGACGTAAGCTGTATCCTTCTTCGATTAATGTTACGGCTTTTACAACTTCAACTTCATTTAGGTGCCGCATGATAACCTTTTGGTATCTAATGATATAGAATAGCACATAATTGACAAACACATACTAGATTTTTTGGGAAATTGTAGTTATTTTATTAAAATTCATTAAAATGATTTTTCCCTAGCTGTTTCACATGCATGATCTCTTATTTTAGGATGATCGGAATGATATAGTTGTAACGTTCAAATTAAGTTCATTTTATGATAAATAAACGATAATATATCCATCTTGTAAGAATTCGTCGCTCCCGTAGAACTATATAGGGCATTACAACTATTTTTTATAATTTATAATTTCTCGATATAATTTTTCCACTTTTTAAGAATTTGTAAACTTTCAGTTAATATTTCCCTGTCGTAATGTACTTCCTTTTATCCTGTTAGTTTGCTCATTATATTATATAGTGTTATCATATCGTCTTATGGAGCTGCTTTCTCTGCTTCTTCTCTTCACCTTTTGATTAGTTTTATGAAGGTAGGACCTGAATTACAGTGACCAGTCTAACGTTACACCTAGATTAGTTCGACACAAATACGAACATAAATTATCCATAAATTAATATACAGAAAACCAAACGTAATCTCACATAAAATATTATTTTAATATGAATTATTTAAGAAGATATATAACGTTTCATGAAAGAGGATATTAAATCCTGTTACAGTATACATATATAACTATTATCCTGTAAAAGGATTCCTGTTGGATAATAAAGGTAAGTTAATTTCTATTTTTATTATTATTAAGGCAATATGTTGCTTTATCCGTCCTAAATCTAATATTTTCGTAAATTACGGCAAACCTTTCTAGGTTAATTGTTTTGTGTGATAGCGTGAGCTATTCGAGATCTAAATATACTAAGCTTTATTCACATATATAAATAGAACAGCACCCAATATAATGTACGACATAATGTAAAAATTAGGAGAAAATGTTGTATTTTACCAACAAAATGATAAAACTGCAAAGTACAAATAGCAAATTTTCTATAACTGATTTATTTTCAAATAAAAATAGTCTAAAATTGTCAAATCTGGAGATCTTGAAGGAAAATTAGTTCCTTTTGTATAAAAAAATTCTTGCAAAAAAGCTATTGTTTCACGAGATTTGTGCGCTGGTGCATTATCTTGCTGGAAATATAGTTCTACAAGTTCAACATAATAAAATTCATTAACAAACGTCTCTAATAATTCATTTCGATATCTTTCAGCAGTTATGGTTTGTTTAATAATTCGTCTTCTTGAAACTGCTAACCAGACGCCTATTTTTTTGTGAATGTAACGTAGTTTCCACAAAATCATGAGGATTTTTTCAGACCAAATTTTCATATTTTGCTTGTTTAAAAATCCTAAAATGTGGAATCAAGCCTCATCCGGAAAGAAGTATTTGTCGAGAATGTCATTATTATTTATGTTGTTCAAAAACCATACACAATAGTGTGTTCTCGTAACAAATATGCCTGTTTGAGTTCCCAAACTGCTTCAATTTTGTATAGAAACAACTTAAGTCCTCTTTAAAAATAGTATGACATCCCACTGACAAATGAACTTGTTATAGTTTTGTGATTGATTTTTTTGGGTGTTATCCATTCGACGTCACATATCTTCTACGCAATTTGCTCTAGGTGCTCCACAGCTAGGCTTACGAGTTATTGCCCCTGTTGCACCAAATTTAATAAAACAAGCTTGAATATGTTTTTGTCGTTGTGCGTAAATAACTGGCAGATTAGGATACTGTTGCCTGAAATCCTGTAAGCATTGATTAGTGGAATAAACCCAATCTCCATTTTCTAATTTATGGCAAGTTCTATAGTAACTTTTAATAATAAATATTTTATGTGTGACTGCATTATAAACAGAAGCTTTATTATACCGTTTTGCGGCTCTGAAACAGTACTTTATTTTATTAGTAAAATAATATAATTCAAGAAATACAGCTAGTGTCAAAATAAAAGTTTATTATTTTGTACACCATTTTCGATGTATACTACATGTCTATTGGTAAAAGTAATTGTTTAGCATTCAACGCTATTTTAAATATATCGGCAAAAATGATTTCTTCGAGCTCCTTCATTTTAAATTTACGTTTACCAAATGTCTAAATTATTAAACTTGACATTAATATGGGTAACTAATGGCAACAGCAAAAATCATTAACCGACGCTAGAATTTTCAAAAGTGATTACCTACTTTTAAGTATTCAAAGCAGTCGAACATAAAACTATACAGTAAAAACGCGCTTATTGTGAATATACAAAATTATGTGATTGGCGCTTTACTATAGGAGATGTAAGTGGGATGCGATTAATTAATTTGAAATATTATCATTTATTTGATATATTATCTACGTAATTATAAATTACTAGAATAACTTCTAAATTTTATGAATAGCTCTTTACTTCATTACTACGCGATCAGCATGAGTCAATACAAAAACATAACCCATATATCACTTAAGTGACATTAGACATAACCTATTATGTAATTGTCAGTTATCCGGCGACAATGTGGAGGGGAAGTGACATTTAAAAAATCGAAACTTACAGTGAACAGAGTATATATTTAAGCACGTCAATTTAAGTAAAATACCCCGGCTCCCTGGTAGTAGCTACCCATCGCGTGACCCCTATGGAACAGCCACCTTTACCTATACAAATGTTACTTAATGCTGTATTCGATGTGCCGTACGAAATAAAAAAAAAAACAAGCTAAAATATAAAACTTGTAACAAGATTTAAATGCCCGCTAATAGAGGCTCAGTGGAAAAGGAGCAGTTCTCGTGTTTTCGAGATCTCGAAAATAAATAAAAATTGCATCCAGCCACCTATTTTTAAATCCGCAAATTTAATTCAACGAGCGTTAGTAATTAAGCTTGAATTAATTAATATTCCCATATTTTTTTGTTGAATACAGTGAATACAGTTTATTAATATTTCGACTCGCGCAAATCTGCGTATTTGCAAATCAGGCTACGAACTTAAATTTAAAACTAACAAGTTTCTTTTATTATTTCGTATTGTCGAAATTGTTAAGTTAGAGTGCACTTTCAGTTGACAAGCAGCAACACTTCAATGTAAATTGAGTTCTCCACAAGTTCTATACGTGCACGTACACTTCAAAATGGAATTCTTTTCGTGACACAATATCTTCAGGGAAAATATTTTCAAAACTTTGCTTAGAATATACAGCCGTGAATATACTAGATTTATTTAAATTAATACAGAAGGACAGATTTGCTGAAGGAATCGATTCAGTCCTTTTCTAAAGGATGTTTCAAAAAGAGCACAAGATTTAAGTCTTAAATAAAACATTGTTTCCTGTAGCAAAATATTGAAATATTTATTGATTAATATTGAAGACATTTGGGAATTGTATATGGAACAGCACATCTGGTGACCCCCAAGATTTTGATGGCACACACGTATTCTTCTGCCGAAATTTTTAATAACACTTTGGTATAAATTTATATATATATATATATATATATATATATATATATATATATATATATATATACCTATATAACTTTATATTTGTAAATATTTCATATAAAAGCCGACAATAATTTATCAATTGTTATATATATATATATATATATATATATATATATATATATATATATATATATATATATATATATATATATATATACTTCAATACTAACTTGATATTTGTAAATATTTCATATAAAAGCCGAAAACCTCCAATAATTTATCAAATGTTATATTTAATTAACGGCTAAGAAATTATCTAATCACTTATATATATATATATATATATATTAAAATTTTTTTTAGAACGAACGTGCTTGTGCGGATTTTGTAAGTGAACAGTTCACTTACAAAATCCGCACAAGCACGTTCGTTCTAAGAAAATTGGTCCCGGATGTCCAAACACATGTGTCACATGAATGCGTACCTTTGTAAAACAAAAACAAACAATAAATATGCTTGAAAAAGATTGAATTGATAAAAGTCGAAACGTCGTAAACAAACATCTAAATTCAATAAAAGGTCGCTAAAACCAATAAAAATCTATTATTTTTAATATTAAAACACGGCCAATAAAATAAAAAAGAAAAACAAAATTCTTTAAACACTAAATATATATATATATATATATATATATATATATATATATATATATATATATATTGTAGTAAGTAATCAGCTCCACGTTGGACCGTCAATAACTGTAGTAAGCAATACTTGCTCTCTGTAATGTAATAAAATGCACCACGTACGGGCGACAATAAATGTAGTAAACCCCGACAGCAATGTGGTAGAAATGCTACCGCAACAGTATGATATCCCACGTTCAGTCGGCTATAAAATGTATAATGTGGAAATTTACTATATACAGGTATATTCATGAGACTCTTACAAATAAATGATATAACTCAGGCGTGTGAATTGGTCCGTTTTACAAAGCTGCGGAAATAAAACACACAAAAAAAATAAACCTTTATTTTCGCCAATTTAAAAAAAAAATATTTATCGATTAGAAAAGTATATTTATCGATTGCTTAAACCGTTTGTCGTACAAGCTGACATCTATCTCAGGTTAGAAGGAACTCACTTTGTACAATCAACAAGATTTAGATCTACGCTAATTAGGTAGACAAAAAAAGAAACCTTTCAGCATATATTTTATTACGGTGCATAGAAAACAATAAAACTTCTTCTTCAGACAAAGTGATATAAAATATTTACTTAAAAAAAAATGCTAAAAAAGGAAAGTAACAAATACAGTGGTCGCATATTGAATACCTTAACAAGTCGGTATTTGTTTTCAAAATTCTTATTAACTATTATAGTAATACTACCATAACCTAAGTTAATTTATTCTTTCAGGAATTATAACGAATAACAAACAAAACCGTTCGATTGTTTGCTTCAAAGGAAATATAAATTTTAAAAACACTAAATGCATGAATCAGAAACTTTATTATGCAATAATGCACTGATAGCAGTGAAAACCGTAGTGTTCGGAGAAGGAATAACCTTGATGAGGTAATTCACATCTAAATTGACCCAAATAAATGATATATATATAGTCCTTGAATGGACTGTAAACTTTAAATTAGTATTGAGAATACCCCAATTGTTATATGGGAAAACGTATTCTGAATAGTTTCCACGTATCATACAGCTACGACTAATTGACAAGGTTATGGATTTATTTTAAAATGACTACGAAATGTTTTTTTTTCTTTTATGATTGAAATTTAATCGGGATGCAGAGTGAAGTCCGGATAAAAGGAAGGATCATCTTGGATATTACACCAAATAATACTGGAAACAGGAAAAATCTCTCGGATCTTCTAAATCTGGACCAGGAATGACTTTTTTATTATATGAACGATATAGATAGGATGCTCTGCGAAGGAATTCTTCGGAATTGTTACAATATTGAGTAAATCTTCTAGGATTTCTGAAAAAAACTGGTCTTGATTAAGGACATGAAGTAAAGGATAATTAATCTTCTTCTATTAGTACCAAAATAAGGTAATCTTCTTGATAATTCGTGTTTTAAATTTTCTTTTAATCACAGTAGTAGCCATGTTGAATTTCAAAATTTAAAATAATGCTTTTGATAATAATTAGTTAAATACTTGGTTAACGCCGTTAAAATGACTTGTTATGGATAAATTAAACTTTTCGCTATCTTTTAAATATATTTTTAAACACTTTTATAAAATTATATATGTACATTGTAATAATAATGGTATGGTACTCCTTGGAGAATTAAACTGATAACGTGTGTTCATTTTGACTTTAGGTTACTTTGAAATTTTGATAGAATAAGACGCAAATATATTAGTATGTGTTTGTTGTTCCGTAAATGTAAATCCAAATGACATTTGAAAATGTCAATCACAAATATCAGTTAGTGCATAAAATAATCGTGCGCCGATTCTGGTTTAAATAAATTGCTTCTCAGTTTTAAAATGGCTTTCACTTTAGAACATAAATTTTTTTTAGTCCAGGCTTGTTTTCGAAGTGGTAATAAAATTGATGGTTTATGGGTTTATTCAGTTCAAAATTGCATGGTAGAATTTCAAGTTGAGTTTACATATTTTGTAATAGATTATACAATATAAGAATACTTTGGATAGAACTGTAAAACTTTTTTCTGAAACTGGTAGTCTCTTAAGAAAATCAGGCAGCGGGGCAGTTAAAAACATACACCTCAAGTTGTCAATCGTGTTGAAGAAATAATGGAAAATGAACCACAAACATCTGTTCGACATTTGAGTCAACAAATAAACCTTTCTGTTGGTACAACTCACAAGTTATTAACAAAAGATATCCAACTTTATCCATACCGTGACACAGCAGTACAAGAATTGTTAGAAATTGATTACCCCCGTAGACTACAGTTTTGTAATTGGTTTGTAAATATGAACAATAATGGAGAACTTTCGCAAAGAGTCATCTTTACTGATGAAGCATGGTTTTATCAAACGGGATACCTAAAGTCACAAAGTACAAGAATTTGGAGTAGTGAAAATCCACATGTAATTAATGAAGAATCGCTACATCCAGAGAAAATTGGTGTTTGGGCAGCGATAAGCCAAAGGCGAATCATTGGACCAATATTTTTTCAGGGAACGTTAAATTCTCAAAGGTACCGTACGGAAATTTTACAACCATTTGTCAATCAGTTGCATGATGATGAACTTCAAAATGCATATTTCCAACAAGACGGAGCACCTTATCACTATACTGCAGAATATTTAGATTATTTAGGAGAATTTTTTTATGAGCGTATAATTAGTCGAAATACTGAAATTGCCTGGCCTGCACGTTCATGCGATTTAAACCCTTGCGACTTCTTTTTGTGGCCTAAAAAATAACATACTTCAAACACCTATATTGAATTTGAATGATATGCCACAGAGAATCGAACAGAAATGCATGGAATTTAATAACAATCCAGTAATGTTGCAGAATATCATCAGAAGTTTTGAACGGACGATTTTAAAGTGCATTGATCGTGAAGGACAACATTTTCAACATTTGTTATAGTTTTCAATAAATACCTACCTATTATTTGTTATTTATTTGTATGCATGAAACTGTCAAAATATACGACTTCGTAGATTAAGTAGTAAATTTTAATTTACGACATACTTCAAAATGTTCTCAGTAAATCACATGCTACTAGATTGACTTTTCAAATGAACACTTGTTATATACTCTATGAGATTAGGCAGTCGATGCACGTCATTAATGGTGATAATATGACGTGTCATAGACAATAGAGCAACGCAAATATGATGCAAAATGGAGATATGGATATAGACAACTTTTAACATAAATTTAACAGAAATAGTATGCGTCCTTTTATATTTAGATCAATTAAGTATTTGATATAAGCGTTCATTAAAAAGGAATAATTAATGACATTCTTTAGAAAAATTTAATTTTCTTATGTTGCATTGAAAGGTTACCAAATTGCAATGTTGTTCTATCATTCCTGTCAATTAGTTAGTTTACTTTTGATACCTGTCAAATTTGCCCTCCTATTTCTTATTAATTTATTTCATACTTTTACAGTTTGAGCTACATTTTCTAATCATTTATATAGAGAACTTTTGTTATTGTTTTTAGATTGGTGATATTTATATAGCAAGATGCTAATTGCATCTCTAATTAATTATTTTACACAAGAACGAGATAATAAGGGTCCATTGTCATCCATATAGGCTATAAATGAGGTAATTAAATCTATTTTTTATTTATGTTTTAAAATTACTAATTTCATTTTAAATATTCCAGCGTTGTTGCTCAAGCTCTTTCTGTCAGTGTTCCAACTGTAAGTCAAATTAATTCACCTATTAGATCTGAGGGACAGGTTTCTAGCTCTAAGAAAATTCAATCAAGAAAGAAACCTGTAAATGAAATCTCGAGAACAACAGAATTTGACATTCGTTAATTGATTAATGCAATCTATCAGAATGAAAAGCAGGTTACTTTAAGTTCCATTCCCTAAGTATTAAGACATAAGAATATCTATGCTGGTAGCTCATTTTCTCTTCGCATGATTTTACAAAGCATTGGTTTTTGCTGAAGGAAAGACAATCGCAGAATAGGACTTACGTAATTATCTAACGTTGTTTTTAGGAGATTTACTTCTTTGAAGTCCTATGTAAAATACATAAGATCAGATACTCGACAGTTTGTAAATTTATTTGAAACATGGATATTCCAAAATGAAACAGTATCTAGATCATAGCAAGATGGCTCTAAATATAGTGTTCATAATATAAAATCAGAGGGCTCAACAAAAACTTATTATAACAAACATGGTGGTAGTGATGGATGGGCCACTGAAAAATGCATTGTGAAACGACGAAGATTTTTATGCAAAATTCGATGAAGAATTGTTGATGGCACTGTTAATTGTTGAGCATGTTGCCGTATGGAGGTGTTTTAGTCCTGCTATTCACTTTGCCTAACTGTGGCAAGTATTCCTATAAATGACCAGGACGACATCATACGAGTGGCTTTTCGTCTTTCAGAGATAACAATACTTCGATTTTTTTCACCAAATCGCGAATATACTTAATAGTAAGACGATCATGTCAGCCCACATGGGAACGTAATTTCCTGTTTGTGATCGTATATTTTAATAATGCGTTTTAATCATTAATAAACGATGATCGAGGGAATAGCGGGTGATTTCGTAAATGGCAATGCTTCATAATAAGATTTATCAAATAGGGACGCTTGACGTTGACCATAGATCAAATTTTTTTATTTTGAAAATAAATTTGTTATTTCAACTCCCGTTAGATAGAAGCCATATTAACCCATTTATGTCTGAATTAAGTCATTTTTTCAAAGTTTATAAAAATCATACTAATGGGTACTAAGGCCATACATATCAAGAAAATAACATTAGATATGAAATATATTTGGAGTAGACACGTAAGAAAACTTTATTGATAGTAACACTACATACAAAACGTTGTTAAAAAATATATTATTACAAAAATATTACTGTTGTGAATGAAATGTATGGAAACATTTGTCCTGCAGCGAAACATCACATATGTGGCCAAACCTAGCAATTTTAGTTTTACTTGCACACCTTCTTCTTGGTTGGGTCGTAAGAATCAAATCTGGTCCATTTTCAAAAATTGTATATGGTTTAGACGATTTGCACCATTTGAAATTTTTCCGTACTTTTGTAAAATTGCTGTACCAATCTGTCTTCTAAACCCTAAGTTGTCAAGTTTCAGACCATACTGTCTTGATAAAACCCACGCATTGCTCATACATACATAAAAAATCCACAGCATAATTGACATATACCTCTTTTCCGTCGAAAATCTATTATATAACTAGCTATATATATTGGTGATCCAGCGGACCTTTCCAACTGCAGACCTATTTCCGTACTTTCTGTGTTGTCAGAGGTGCTGGAGGCGGCGCTGCTCTCTCACCTCGTATCCTTTCTGGAAGAACATGCGATCTTGACGGGACAGCAGTTCGAGTTCCGGGCCGGTAAATATGCAATGGATGTCGTTCTCTCGGTCCTCAATTTCGTTTGGGATGCACTTGAGGAGGAGGACGACTGCATGATGGTGATGTGCGACTTGTCAAAGGCTTTCGACTACATTTAACGCGATGTGCTACTGGACAAGTTAGAGGGTTATGGTGTGCGGGGACAAGCTCTAACCCTTCTCAAATCGTACTTCGAAAACTGGGCCCTCTCCTGGTTTGTGTGTACATGAATGATCTGCCTATGGGAGTCTCCAACCGTGTAGTAATGTATGCTGATAATACGACATTATTATGCTGGGGGGAAACCGATGAGCAGTTGAAGCGTGCTGGTAATGCCGCCGCAGTAGAGGCTGAAGGTTGGTTTACAACGAGCAAACGTACCCTTAACGTAACACAAATCACAAGGTTGTCTTTTACATCTGCCCGAATTAAGACACCGGAAAACGCGGGTTCCACTAAAATGCTGGGTATAACCCATGTCGATGCGCTGGCGAGCAGGCTCCCTTCTGAAATATACGCCATACGACAAATAAGAAGTATAGCTAATAAGGAGGCTGCAATCACCACATATTATGACCTTTTCCCTTATAAGCTATGGTATAGAGCTGTAGGGTGCATCAGCGCATGCAGAAGACATATTTGTTCTACAAAAAAGGCATTGCGAGCAATTGCGCAAGTGATCCAAAGCACACGTTGTAGATCACTTTTCTTACAAAATAAGATAATGTGATAAGATAATAAAATCGGAACTTCCCACATTAATAAGGAAACGAGATCTAACTAAGCCAAAACTTAGAACCGGCAACCTAATTCTCATTCCGGCTCATATACTCTCGACCACCATGGCTCAACATAGGCATCTGCAGTTATTTATGGCCCTTCCAAGTGCATGGATGGAGAAGCCTTATCGGAAGCTTAAGACGTTCCAAAAACCCACTACTACACAGTTGCTGAATTTTGGAGAACATTAAAAATGTTGAAACTAAGAGTGTAACCTGACACCCTTTGCTGGTACACACACACACATACACACTTGCACTCACGTACACACATAGGGAGAAGCACACATACACCAGCACACACTCAGACATCACACAATACTCTACTTATTGACCTTACCGCTTTATATTTTGTATATAGATTTTGTTGATACAATAAAGTTCTATTCTTTTCCATTCTATATTATTTTCCATTTGATCAACACCCCCTCACGTATTTGTAATATTGCATTATCACACAGGGTTGAATAATATCTACATAATTTTTTTCTTTTGCTGAATACCTGCAACATTGGCTCATTAGATAACATTGTCACAACATTATTATCGTTCGATCTCACACAGATAACATTATTTTACACTGTCGTGTGCTCCCCTATCTCGTTTTTTCAGTACTTTTCCAGATTCTATCGGATAATATTCGATTCGGCAATCTCTGACAGTACTGGTACCTACAAAACCCAAAACCCATTTTATGAAAGCTGCATTATTGAAATAATTGTTAAAAAAAAATATAAATTCTATATATGGATAATATTCCTTCAGGAAATTTGCAAAGTTATTAACAACGCTTCCACCAAAGCCTAGCTTTTCAGGATCTTTACATTGGATATCACGTCTTTGATATAACTCAAAATTTAGACCTTACCCAAAAGGAGATGTTAGGACCCGTGCTTTGTAAGCAAAGCGAAAAATTTTTGATAAATTGATTACACCTGTTGCGTCCAAAATGCGCCATCATTAACTCATAAATAGACAAGTAAGAGCTGACCGATGAATATTTAACAAATTTTTCATTTATTGCGTCAATAAAGGGACGTAATTTGGCCATCTTGTCATTTTGGGCAAGATTTGAGTTATCAGCAGCATTAATAAATCTAAATATTTCTTCAAATCTATTACGCCTCATTGAATTCACGATAAGATTCTGGTCTTGAGACAGGTACATATCCTCTCAAATATAATATACCAATAAATACAAGAAATTCGTTCCGAGAAGTTACAAACGACAATTTTTTGTAGGCGAATACATTACAATATGTTTAACTAAGTGTTCTAGTACATCTTTATAAAGACAAACTTCTAAAAATTCTAAAGGACCACTATGTTCCCATAAAGTTAGCAGCAAAACATAAATACTGTCTACCATTTTGCAGCTGACGACGATTCGGTTTACTAGGATCATTGCAGTTTTCGTCACTTTCATTTTCAGTATCATCAGTGGGTGTAATATAAATACAGTCTGACACAATATCCTCTTCATCTACGCGTTCAATTTCATCCAGAAGCTCTGCAGTTCTTAGAGGTTTTTCTCTGTAGCCAAAAATATTGTATATTCTATGTGCCTAGCGGGTCGTTAACGACCTAGCGGATTTTAGGAGTCAGTCTCTGACTAATATGTCAAACTAGTTATTACCTAACATTACAATTATGAAACAGACATGTAAATAAATTTACATATCTGTAACTGTATACTTGGACAATACCTCGTATTTTCGGCATTTACTTCTGCTTAAGACATATGTTTCTGCCATTTATAGGCGTCGTCAGCTAAGCAATGTATACAAATTATACAAATCTTTATAAATCTGTATCTGTATATGACATTAAGCCGAACCGCTCATTAGATATAGCAAGTTTCATTCTATAAGGTGGCACTTATTTACGAGTGACATCTTACGGACGAAAGAGACTATACCAAAGAAAGCATATGTCTTAAGCAGAAGTAAATGCCGAAAATACGAGGTATTATCCAAGTATACAGTTACAGATATGTAAATTTATTTACATGTCTGTTTCATAATGAAACAAAAGCTTTATACGTGCATATAACGTATAGACATATTTAAAACATTTTTGTATATCTAACATTACAAGTCAATTTTCTATACATTTTCAAAACCTAAATATTTTATTATACCTAATTTTGAGTTAGTTCCTTGAAATTTAGTAAACGTTGAAATATAGCGATCTCAACTACACCTCAAACATTTGCTCTTGTAAAATTAGACTCTTACGCTTGCGCACCCTTACGTGGATATGGTAGTACTAAATTCGTAAATTAATTCGAAAACGACCATGATGGCGGCATTTCTAAATTACCATAATGTTCTTTTGTTCTAAATATGCTCTAAATACGTTTCGATCTTATCTGATCATCTTATCATCAGTGCCATACTTCTATAAATATAGAAATCACACTATTTATATTTATATTTATTTATATTTATATCACACGTATTTACGTGCATATAAATAAAAATTTATTATGTTAAAAAATAAATTTATACTCTATGTAAGAAAAATAAATATTTAAAATTCAACAAATAAAATATATAAAAAATGTAGTGTACTTGCAAAAAAAAGTAAAATAAACTATATACTCATAACAATAAATAAACAGAAATTCTAAAAAACAGCAATATAAAATAAAGGCAATTCTTCATATGCACAAAAGATTAGAAAACTGTAAACTTACCAACGTATCTAGAACCTAATCTATGTTTAACAAATACATCAGCTATCTAATTTTTCTCGAGTTTCGAATCAGAGATCTATCATTAGAAGATCGACAAATGTCATCATGAAATTTCCTAAGAATTGAACTCATAGATATATTTAACAACTGCTCTTGAACTAAAGTTTGATGATCGAATTTAACACAAGTATACCGTAGAAAACTAACCTTCTGTAAAGTTACCAACATTTTCTTGTGAATAGAATTTACATGGCCATATGATTTTAACAACACAACTATCTTAAAAACTTAAAATCTTAAAACTATCGTAAATATTATTAGCATATAATACCAAACTAAGAGTGGGATTTGATTCACTAAATTCCTTAAACATTGTAAATGTATGATGAGGTTCTACTTTAGCAGAAAATAAAGAAGATTTACAAACCTCAGAATCGGGTAAATTAAACTTTTTTAGGAAGAATCCACAACAGCTTGATAATTAAAATCATTCTCATCATTAATCGAAATATTTAGAGAAGAATCTTCTAATTCATTCATTTTTGGGCTCAATAGAAGTTATAAATGATTGCAGATTAGTTAAGATATGCCCACTATCCTCCTCAGAATTGAACCCGATTGAACGAGGAGACACTAAATTATTTAGAATACAAATTTTAAAATTGGCAATAAAGTGATGACAATTATTACTACAACAATTAATAAAATACAGAAACAACTATTTATAACACAACTTACCCAAAACTTGTTGGTCTTTTCTTCATAACCTCAGTCTTCTTCTCACATAATCTCACCTAACTCCACTGCATCATCTACTAAAATAATTATTAAGCACTACTTCATCATAATTTGCATTTTTATTGTATCCTAAGTGCCGTACACTGTTGCTATATATATATATATATATATATATATATATATGTATATATATATATATATATACTCTTATAGTTAACCATATTTATTCATATATTTCTTAAGAATATGAGCAACAAAAAGACTTTTTGGTGAAAATAATGCTAAAAACTATTATATTTCTCATAATAAATTAATTAATGTTTGATTATAATCACTTTAGATACATAGACTACAATGGCTTGGCAACAATACTATATTTAGTACGCCATATGAAACCAAGATAGCGCGAACATCTTGCCCGAAATTTCAAATTTGAACAAAATTCCCGTGCTTGAAACTAAGTAGCGAATGAGCATTTACCACACGCTTTCTGGGACTAGCAACACAATAGTATATTAAAAGACGAGTTTCATAAGGCACCATTTTGCCGCACGAGATCAGTTTAGAAAACGAGCCGCTTGCGGCGAGTTTTCTAAAGAGGGAGTGCGGCAAACGAGTTTTTTATACTGTTTTTTCTATTTTGCGTTTTTTACATTAATAAATTGCTTAAATTGGAATTATTTAATTTGAAAGTTCAGAGTTTAATTTTTATATAAAGCATGCAGTTGGTCACATTGATACTTGACATTTTCAAATTTATATCTTGCTATCCGCGAAGTATATTATATTACATATTATTTACTACTTTTCGTTAACATTACTTGATACTTCATTTAAAAATATAAGCATGAGTGACATAGAAACATATATATGTTATTGTCAATTGTATACAACATACGTTGTTTGTGTAAAATACGGACATATATCATATATGTCAAATGTACATAAATTCTTAAAATCATATGACAGCAATGATATTTATTTCTGTATTCGAACAACGCCAACATTGAAAAATGAAAAAAAGCGTATCGAAATGAGGCTCATTTCGATACTGTTTTGGGTTTCATAATGAGTTCATTTCGAACGCAAAATAGAAAAAATATTTATTAGTGAGGGTGATTGCGGCGTTAATGCACAGTGGATCGTTATTAATAGGAAAATATGCCATGTAGAAGACATGGTTAGAAATACTTCTAGATACATAAACCTATTATAAGCTTAATTTTAAGTAATTAGAATATATTAGGTTAAATTTAAAATAATTTAAGCACATAAAATCACATTCTCTTGTACAAACAATTTGAAATATTCAATATTAGGAAAATATACATAACAAAGTGGATTTTTATATAGGTATACTTTTGAATTAAGCAAAACGAACTTGTCTAAATTTACTTCTACTCTTTATAACAAATCGGCATATCCAGTTACAATTATATTCTCAAGATATTTTACATAAGAACGTATAATAGAGAAACTTGAATGCCACCTCATAGTGCTATAACTATTTAATTTGTCGACGGAGTTTAGTGCAGTAGAAAGTTTCGAACAAGTTTGTACTCTTTTTCCTAAGTTTTCTCATTAGTATTCGGGTTTTCATTTTTACTTCCGCTTCTTAGTATAAGTGTCGTAGACTATTTGAGTAATTTTATACACGTCAACAAATTTCCTGTCCTTAGAAGTAATTCTGTTCGTTACCGGATTCTCCAAATTCATAAAAAGCCCTTAATCAAATAGAAAACGCAATGTTGTTTAGTTTCAAAAAATATATTGTATTGTACACACACTACATATATGTTTCACCACACACTGTGGCTTCATCAGGTGGATGAATGTATACAGTAATCTTACATTTGGTACCTATTTATATAAATACAAAGATAAAGGTGAAAAACCCAAATTCTAATCTGAGAGGGGGTGGACCTATTTTGGTTTTAAGTTGAGTAGGGGAGACTGATTTACCTCTACCTGTTTATTTAAAATTATGCCTAAATTATGAAATTTATTAATTTCTAAAGCTTCTAACATATTGAGTTTTTTTTACTTTTGTCTACTACATCTAATTTTTTGGAATTGAAATTGTGGTTATATTCGAAACAGTGATTAGCAAAAGTTGAATTTGTCTTCTTATCCCTGTAATTTCTTTCGTGTTCTGCTATTCTAGCTTGGAAGGTTCTTTCTGTCTGACCTATATACACTTTTTTACAGTCTTCACATGCCAACTTGTACACCGCTGAGTTTGATCTACTGTTCGTTTTATCTTTATTGTTTGCTGTTGCTTTTTGTAAGAAATTGTTTGTTTTAAACGAAATTGTCTCGTTCTCACTTTTTTTGATTATGTTCGCTATATTTTTTGAAATTTTATCTATGTAATTAATGGAATTATAATCATAGTTTCTATTGTATTTTACGCGGGGGTAAATTAGGGAACGGGTTTTTGACTGCTGTAGTTTGGCTAATATGTTATTCATTAACTCTATCGTAAAACCATTATTTATCGTTGTATTATATATTCTATTTAACTCTCAATCATAGTTTTGTTTATTCATGGGAACGTTAATGAATCTATAAAGCATTGATAAGCTGATAATTTTTGTGTTATGGAATGAAAAGAACGTACGTGTATAGTTGTATCTGTGTGTGTAGGGTTTGTGATATATCGAAAATTCATGTTTATTAGTTTTATGATTTATTGTTAGATCTAAAAAGTTATTGGTCTTATTTTCTTCTATTTCAATCGTAGATTTAATCTTTGTATGGACGGCGTTAATAAAATTACGTAAATTGTTTAGTTGCCTCTCTGCACCATTAGAATAAATTAGTATGTCATTCACGTACCTAACCCAATAGATGCAATTCCTGAAAGACGGGTGTTTGCTTATTACGCCTTCCAAAGTATTCATAAAAATACCTGCCAATAAAGGACTCAACGGGTTTCCCATAGCTAATCCCTCTGTTTGTTTGTAAAATTCATATTGAAACTGACAAAAGTGCTGTTGTAAACATAATTCCAGTAAGTTTAAAAGTTCAGTTTTAATAATGGGGTTTGTGTTATTAATACGCAAACACCCGTCTTTTAGGAATTGCATTTTTTGGGTTAGGTACGTGGGTGACATACTAATTTGTTTTAATGGTCCAGAGAGGTAACTAAACAATTTGCATAATTTTATTAACACGGTTCATCCAAAAATTAAATTTACGATTGAAATAGAAGAAAATAAGACCATTAATTTTTTTAATCTCCTTCTTTTCATCCCATAACACATAAATTATCAGCTTTCCAATCAATGCTTTATAAATTAATTAACGTTCCCATGAATAAACAAAACTGTGATTTAGAGTTAAATAGAATATATAATACAGCGGTAAATAATGGTTTTACGATAGAGTTAATGAATAAAATGTTAGCCAAACTATAGCAGTCAAAAACCCGATCTCTAATTTATCCCCGCGTAAAAGACAATAGAAACTATGATAGTAATTCCATTATTTACTTAGGTAAAATTTCAAAAAATATAGCGAACATAATCAAAACAAGTGAGAACGAGACCATTTCCTTTAAAACAAACAATTGCTTACAAAAAGCAATAGCAAACAATAAAGATAAAACGGACACAAACTCAGCGGTGTACAAGTTGACATGTGAAGTCTGTAAAAATGTGTAAGAAAGAACCTTCCAAACTAGAATAGCAGAACACGAAGGAAGTTACAAGGATAAGAAGACAGATTCAACTTTTGCTAATCACTGTTTCGAATATAACCACAAATTCAATTCCAAAACATTACATGTAGTAGATAAAAGTAAAAAACTCAATATGTTAGAAGCTTTAGAAATTAATAAATTTCATAATTTAGGCATAATTAATGACAAGGTAGAGGTAAATCACTCTCCCCTACTCAACTTAAAACTACTACTAATAGGTCCACCCCCTCTCAGATTTGAATTTTTGTTTTTCACCTTTATCTTTGTACTTATATAAATAGGTACCAAATGTAAGTTTACTGTATATATTCATCCACCTGATGAAGCCACAGTGTGGTGAAACATATATGTAGTGTGTGTATAATACAATATATTTTTTGAAACTAAAGAACATTGCATTTTCAGTTTGATATAATGAAATTCAACATGTATCTCCTATGACGATTAATAAAGCCCTTAATATTCAATTTCTTAGAGCTATTAATTAAAAATTGTGAAAACATGTTGTTATAGTCACGAAATAATTTTAATTACCAATCAGAAATTTTCACTTTATTAATATCAGTTCGTGAAACTACAATTGTTTTGCTAGCACAGTTACTTCTTCAGGTACTTACATACCACTCTGCTTGCGAAACAATTGTCGTTTCAAGAACCTATTTTAATGAAGTGAAGATATTAGCTATTAGTTTTATTTCTATTTAAAATTATGAATCATCATCAAGTAAAAGACGAATCAATTTAATTAAATTTATTTTGTTTTCATTCCATAAGCTTGTACCGGGTTAGACAAATATATGGATCCATTCAAATATCTTTGTCATGGCTACTAATTAATTAAATGCAAATCGGAGATTCGATGAGTATAGCCGGAAACAATGTTTACGTTTTTATTTTAAATTAAACACACTCTATATTTTTACGAATTTTAATAGAGCTCTGCTCTCGGAATTCACCAATGATATGGTAATATGCATGGCATTGAATTTTTTTTTTAATTTGCATAGATGTAGGGAGCGTAGTAAATAAATTGTCTTCCGAAAATAACCGTTCTACCTGCTCTAAAAAAGGACAGCGGTAAATCGTCTCCCGAATACCCAACACATACCTCTTCCCAATAGGTAAATTGCCTGCCACACCATTTGAAATGCATTACTCTTCATAATATGAAATTTACCTTTGCAATTTTTATTAAGCTGATTGTACAGGTGCGACTCGGGAATAGTCAATTTCTAAATTGAGTAGTACATTGTCAATTTTGCGAGAAAATAAATTATTTTTATCAAAAAAGTATAGATTATGTAATGCCATTAAAGAATATTATGTGTGAAAAATTATGTCTGTAAGGTGACGACCATTTTGAATTTGGTTTCCACTCTTTCAAGAAGGTTGCCATCGATGTTGTCAATATTATCCGTATTGCAGCCTTCAACTCTTCCAGTGTTCTCGGTTTTCTCAGATAAACGCACGACTTGAGATAGTCCCATAGGAAGAAATCGCAGGTTCACAAATCTAGCTAGCGAGGAGGCCACAAAACGTCGCCAAAGCTGGAAATCACCCGATTTAGAAACAAAGCTCGTACGGTTGCAATCGATGCTCTTGCTGTGTGGGCGGTGGTCCCGTCTTGTTGGTACCACAAATGATGTCCACCAATTTGTCGTCTACGGAGTTACGGAAAAAGAAATTGCTTAACATGTTTATGTAGCGAACAGAGTCGACCATCACTGTCGCTCCTTTCTCTTCAAAGAAGTAAGGCAAACGATGCAACGCTTAGAGACCCCTTACCAAACTTTTGCGCAGTGAATGAACTGACGGGGATGGTGTATTGCCCATTATCGGCAGTTTTGTTTGTTTAAATCACCATTTAGGTAAAAATGTGCTTCACCACCCGTCTTGATCACCGCATTTTCGTTTTCCTCTAAAACGGTTTGCATGATTTCTGCAAACACAACTCTTTGTGTGTAGTCACCTTCATTGAGCTTCTGTACCATCGCAATCCTATAAGGATGAAATCCTAGATCTTCATGGAGAATGTGTCTTACTGTGTTCATTAATTTGCAGATCTGCAGAATGACGACGTGCTGAACGACCAGAACTTCTCATAATCGCCTGTCTCACTATTTCCACATTCTCTGGGATCCGGACACTTCTCTGTGGGCCTGAAAATTTCTTTTTCATCACGGTCCCTCTGGTTCTGAAGCCGGTAACCCAGCGCATAATGGATCCGTAAAATGGAACATTTCCGTGACGCCTGATATTGAAATGCCGTCGAAATTCCCGTTGTACATTAATAATTGACTCGCACATTCTGACATACATGTCGTACACGAAAATGCGATGTTCTAACCACCACAACGCCATGTTGGATACTGACTACGTTAATGGCTTACCTAGTAGACTTAAAGGATCGTTCCCCGCTTCTCTATCACTTACCCTGTCAGAATACTAACAAAATTAAAAATTGACTATTCCAGAGTCCCTGTATTAGTGATAAAATGAAACACTACACACTTTCTACACCCTTCGTGGAGTTTCGCCGGCGCAGCCAAACTTCACACAATAAGATTCGGTACTATTTGGGAACACTAAATGAGCTAGAGCAAACTTCAGCAGCCAGAGAATATCTTCGGATTTCCTGGCTACTATATAGTGATCCATGTGCCTGAAGGTCTGTCAAACATGGCTCTTCTCAGAACCAAACGACTGAAAGTTTCGGAGAAACAATACAAGTTTCAAGTCATATTGCGCCTCCTAGCATGCCGGATATTCTAGAAGAAAGAAAGAAAGAGCGACTAAGAATATAGTGGGATATAAAATTCTCACCATCCAGTATATGTTTATGTAGCGTTATTTAGATCTGAATCCATGCAGCCATACGTTAAATAATAAATAAATCGCAGCCAATTTTTGCAACCTTTGTTGCTTGCACGTTTTGTAGGTGATAGTAATGACGTCTATAGGCGAAGCTTCGAGCCAACACATCGGCCTTCACATTAGGCCTATAGATTTCGTGCTCTGGCGCCCAGATTAACGTCATTTTCTTAAGACTCTGAAACTCTCTTGCAATATGCATGGAATTCCATACAAGCTTAGATTTAGCTTGTGTAGGTGTTAACCCACAAAGTCTCTTTTCAACACCATCGCTCCACAGTTTGCGGTTCATTTTGTATGACGTTCGCCACTGTGCACTCAATATAATAACAATACAATATACAACATACGAAACATACTACGGTTTTCCAGGCCTAATTGTTTGCAGTCGCAGCCTGCGCCGAGGAAATTCGGGAAGCCGGCTGCGCAAACAAAAAAATTAACATAATGACTGATAGTCAGGCGGCTATTAAAGCTATTATAAACCCATCAACCAGGTCTAAGCTGGTGAAATATTGTAAACAGGTCTCAATAAACTGGCACAAGACAATACAGTGTCTCTGATGTGGGTGCCAGGACATGAGGGAATTAAAGGCAATGAGAGAGAGAGAGATAAACTGGCCAAAGAAGGTACTAATAGGAACTTCATAGGACCAGAAACTGTACGTGGAATCACTAAGGATTCCGCTAAAAGGGAGATCTGGTTATGGCTAGATAAAGAACATCAAAATAAATGCAGGTTAACGGAAGGTCAACTCCATACCAAAACACTACTAAGGGAGCTGGACGGAAAGTTTTCAGCCAACCTAATTCGTAGTAGCAAAAAAGAAATTAAAATAATTAGCGAGTTAATAAGCGGACATTGTCCTTTAAGGAAGCATTTGTACAGCATGTGCTTGCTTAGCGAGCCCTGGTGTAGAAGATGTAAAAACAGGTGGAAACTAGCCTTCATGTAATATGCACGTGTGAGAAACTGAAGGAACTCAGACAGAAATATTTCGGGAGAGAGCTATTCGATCCGTCGAGTGTACTCAAACTTCCCCTGAGGAGGATAGTGGCTTTTATCGAGGACACAAGACTAACAGAGTGAAACTGAGAGATCTATTGGGGATAGTACAAAGAGCAGTGGACTCAAGTGCCTGGACGTGCTGGCGTCCAACCCAAAACAGAAGAGAGAGAGAGAGAGAGAGAGAGAATACAATAACAATATAATTAGCAAACCCCTGCATGTATATTTTCTTGTCATTTAATGTCCTGAACATTTGTTTTTGAAATAGCATGAAAGATATAAACTATTTACTCAGTTTTTATTTAGAATGTACATTAGTCAAACATCACCCACCTTACATACATCACTTTGATGTAACATGTATGCCAAAAAAATAGCAACTTAAATGAGGATAAAAGCAACATTCTAAATATTCAAGGAAACTAAGAAGCACATAATTCGAAATATACTATATCCAAACCATAAACCATAAAGCCCGACGTAAAGCGAATTAACAACATCTACTCTTATTTAATTGATTGTCGCAATAATTCACTTAACATTACTCTCGGTTTTTGTATTAAGCAAACTAACTTATTTTTAAAATTAAGTTAGTGCTTTTTGTACGACACTTGCTCTCTCACATTTTTATATGTTAGTTCCACGTGAATGTTCCCACATTCTAACTATATTTACTTCTATAGATTTAGTGAAATAAACTCGAGTTAAATTAATTTTTAGTTTAATTCAATTTGTTTGCATCGTGTTCAATAGTTTATTCCTATATAACTGTTATTTCTGTTCGAAGACCTTCGCCTTCGATTATTATTAATGGTATACGCGACAAGTTAATTTTCTTAACAGTATTTCATTTCCACTTTCTTTGATTACCTCCTTTCTTAATTAGCTAATTATTTCTTTTGCTTCCCATTTTAAATTCTTTCTTAAACAATCCTTTGCTCTTGAAATTGCATAAATGGCAATGCGAGATTTATAAAATAAATAAGAATTCAACATTTAAAAAAATATTTTGTAATCAACTACAAATCAGAAATTTCAACTTAATGTACTTTTCATATCGTGCAATTCGCGAACTAAATTGCTGAAAGATTTTTTACCATACATAAAAGCACCATATTGATGTTTTCGACTAGGCTAAAAAGATTTTCCAATTAATCTCAGAAATAATATTGATTATTCCGGTCACGTGTAGTTTTTGAAATATAACCATTTTTGAAGTTACTCGATTTACGTATTAGCGATAAGAGTTTTGGAAATGATATTGTAATGTGAGTCATGAAATTACGTCACCTATTTACGCATTCGAGAGACGTACGGGAAGCTCCGGGAAAAATACGGGAATAGAAGAATCGAGAAAGGCAAGCCCGACCATATAAGTATATACCGTTCGGAAGGGAGACCGCACTCAACGAGTCGCCGTCGTGTGATATTATATAAATGTAAATAAATACGCACACATAAATACATATTGTAAATAAATATACAGTTATTATTAGTTATTAATTTTTAAATTGTTATTTAGTCCGTTTTGTTGTTAATATAGAGTGTGTTAAAATTACAGTTAGTTTTATTTAAAAGAAACCAGAAACACAAATATTTTACAATATAATTGCATTCTGCATATATTAATTTCTCTGATAAATATTATTTCAAATTTCTTTAAATTAGATCATCTATGTATGAACCTATTCAGTGCTAGCACTGTTTTCGAGGGGCCAGTACCGTTTTATAAATTTGCATTATCACTGCTTCCCAAAGAAAATTTTTTATATAAAACAAAACCCGGCCACGCTTCACTCTGGCTCAGTCTGATATGAACATAATGGGAATGTAGGTAAAATTATTGTAACGAACATATATTAACAGAGAAAACACATCATCAATTCAATTCCCTGCCTTGCGTTGCTGTGGCCATGTAGAATGAAAGGAAAGGAAGAAAAATATGTACTGATGGAAGAGCTGACGGCATTTCAGAATATGGTTATTGACATTTTCACGTAACATAGTCCGACAGCAATAATAATTCATTAAACTAACTTTTTTGCCTGTGCGTTCACCTGTGACTGTGTTTATTATTTTTATGTTGATATGATGACCAGCTTGACCGTCCGGAAATATAATTGGATATAGCAATAGGTCGTAGCATCTAGTGAGTGTGAGTCTTTGTAGTTGCTGCAAAACGATATCGCGTTGATGAAATTCTTCTCCAACCATGACAATTGCCACCTTATCTATTGTTGGTGTGCTATATCGTCTGACATGCTCGCTGGCTGGTGTTTGATCAGCACAAATAGCAATTCTATCGCTGTCTGATGGAATGAGGTCAATCGCATTTTTGAACATCCTAATTAAATTATTATTGCCATGTAACATTTTGGCGCCCGCCATTATTCAAGAAATTTAATGTTTCATGGCAAATTCTTACACGCTCTGCTTTTTGAAAGTCAGAAAGTTGATGCCGGCACAAAACGACTTACCACATTTTGCAATGCAGGTGATCGTGTATGATTGTTTTAACGGCTGAGGATCCAATCTTGAGTTGATGCTCTATTACCGCATAAGTGGCTTCATGGTCCTCTTCAATTAAGTTTTAACAGCAACAATGTTTTTGTCAGTAATAGTCATAGGAGGACGCCCTGTTCTTTTTTTTTGTTGAACAGAATTCCTTTGGCTTTCCAATTCCTTATACCATTATAAATTATAGCCAAGGAAGTTACTTGTCCACTAAAATCTGAATCTAAACTCACTTTACACTTATAAGCGCTTAAATCTAAGTCATAATAAATTATGATTAGGAAGTTCTCTCTGGTTAATTCCATTTTCTTCTACTTTTAAAAAATAAGTAGTTATAACGAACGTAACTTCAACAACAAAACGTCAAATGACAGATAAAGAGTTGCTCTAAACGAACACTGTATGATGTTTTTCACATTTTACTAGATTTTTTTAGAAGGCTGTTGTGTGTCCGATGTACAAGAAAAGAGCTGTTCATGACATCACAAATTACAGACCTATAGCACTCATTTCGAGCGTGGCCAAGGTGTTTAAAAAACTGATATATAGAAGAATGAATGGCTTTATTAACAAACATAAACTTATTACAGACAGACAGAATGGTTATCAAACGGGAAAATCGACACATTCGGCCGTATTTCAGTGTTAATCACAAAATTCTTTTGAAGAGATTGGAGTACTTGGGATTTAGAGGAACTTGTTGGTACCTTATTAAATCTTATCTAGAAAACAGAAGACAAAGTTTCGTGACAGTGAATGGAGAAGGAACCGGGATTGGATCTGGATAGCTCACTGCTACTAGGGGTATACCACAGGGATCCGTACTGGGACCTCTTTTATTTTTAATTTATATAAATGGATTACCGCTATTATTCAATCATCCTATGGCCTTATTTGCAGATGTTTCATTGGCAATAAGATTAACGGAAACAAACGTCTTAAGGCAGACCATTTTGTACTGGAAAATTGTCCTCAGTAAGCACGTGGTTCAGAGAGAACGATCTTAAGTTGAATGTGGGCAAAACCCAGATCATCCATTTCGCTTTTCTCAGCGGGGAGATCTTGTTGTTAACTATGTAGACGCTGTACTCTCCTCATCTCCAAAAGCAATGTTTAACAGCATAAGGGTCGAGTCACAACTGAATTGGAAGTCCCATATACACCATCGATTTCCGAGGATTTCTCCATTTAACTATGCCCTTAGGGTTATCTCCGGCTCAGTAAACAGTGAAGCCAGTTTGTGTGCGTATCGAACTTACGTAGAATCGCGGTTGCGGTATGATCTAGTTTTCTGACGGAATAGTGTGGGTGCGGGAAGACTTTTTATTCTCCAGAAGAAATGTCTTCGTGCAATGTTTAAATTTGGACTTACTGACTCGTGCCGAGAAATATTTTGAACAAAGAAAATTCATACGATTACCGGTCTCTACATTCTGGAGTGTGCTTTGTATATGAAAAGGGGCATGAACAGTGCTTTTGGCAGGTATGTCTTGAATCAGTACTCGCGGGACGGAAAGTGTCTATTTTGCGGTGCCACAAGCAACTCTGGCCAGGGTGCCAAAGAACGCAACTAGTCAGGTCTTCAATATTTATAATCATATCTCAAAGTACAAAAACCTTTAATGTGTTGTCTGTATCTTTATTTCCTTTTTATATATTTACGTGTATTTTCATAATTTTGAACAAATAAAGCTTATTATTATTCTCAATAAATTCAGCTTAACCCTAGTATTAATTTTCCTATTAAAATAAATCTCAGCGAATGTCATTTTCATGTTTATATTGACCTGTAAACTCGCGTAATGCAACATTTTGAGGGAAAAGAGCATATTATTTTTACAGGAATACAAAATTATTAATTTATTATTACAATAAACCCATTAAAATTGGTGGAAATTATAATGGAAAATTAAAATTATTAAATTTTCTAAGCCGAAAACTTATGGTGCTTATCTTGTTCTTCGTCTTTTTCAATCTCCGCTTTGATTCCTTGCTTCTTAAATCTAGGCCTCTAGAAATAAATATAACTAAATTGTGTGTAAATTATACGAACAAATCAAATTACTTACAAAAAGACAGCTTATTAATTGGAAATAGATTTCAACAGTCTCGCGCACAATACTTGTATCCCAGAATGAAAATTTAATAAAAACCAGGACTTTTGAATAAAAAAAAGAACATCTGCTCTCTGCCACGACAACAAACACTTTATGAGCTAAAATTACATGAACTTGGACCCAAGCATGTTTACGAACATCAGCGCAAGCGCACTTTTACAAATCCTGGGAAACGCTTGTATCCTGTGAATAGATGCAAGATATTAATAAAGGCACCTGTTGCTCCTAGCCATCGCCGGGTTAATTTCACTCTCTTTGTAACATTTATTGTGAATGAGAAATAATGAATACATATTGTAGTTTGTTTCATTGAGTTTTAGTTTTTCTTGTTGCGCTGGGTTTATACGAAACTGCATATTTTTTATTTATGATACGTTTACCAAAATTCTTGCAGATCTATACAATAAAGCATTTGCGACTACTTTTTTTACATATCTTGTATATAAATAAGGCTTTGAAAATTGCATGTTTTTTCATATTTTATTTATTTTATTAATTTCTAAAGTGCAGCGTAAAAACTATATAAAACCATTTATTCATAATATATCAAAATTATACGTTTCAATTATGTTAATTAATAGACTACTTAGTTGAGGGTACTTGACAGTCCACATGGGCATTTCCGTATAGCGGGAATTCGCCAGTCGTGCTTAGTTAGTTCTCGAAAGTATTTGTACACGTAATTTTACCTTGTTATTTTTTATATGTCGATATCATATTCACATGCGTCGATCAGGACAAAAGATTATCCTGAATTTTGTGTAGATAATGGCATAGTGTTTTGTAAGTATTGCAGTGAAATTGTAAGTTTATATTTGTTTACGTTTAATTTCATATTTTAATACCTGCTATTAATTATTGTAGATTCGATGCGATAAAAAATTTCAATTAATGCAGTATGGAAGAACTGATTTGCATAAAAGAAATATCACAAAATTTAAAAATACACCACAAAGTACTCTGAATCATTAGTTTACTTCAACAAAAAAAAACAAGTAGAACTGAATAGGTTCCATTATGACCAGTGTAACGCCTGCTTAAGTGTAAATATTCCACTTTCAAAGTTGGATAATTCAACGTTTAAAACTTTTTAGAGAAGTATACGAAACCGTCAGTTCCTGGTTATTCAACTACAAGAAAAAAGTATATTAATTTATTGTTTGAGGAAACTATGATGAAAATTAAGGAAGCAGTAGGTTAAAATTATATTAATACAAACGTATTTTTAATAATATAAAATATTATTAAAAATCTGATGTGAAGAACACAAATACAGAGGTTCACTATTAATATTTTTTGTGAACGTGTCCGAACATATCCCTCCCAGAGACGTACATACATATTTCGCCTTTCTACAGGCTCATCGGTACGCCCCTGCTGGAGAAAGGATATCTTCAGACACATTCACAAAAAAACAGCAGGTAGCTCTGAATTTACTTCTACGCTCGGTCTGGATAATTTCTGTGATATGGCGATGTGGTTCTTTTTGTGAATGTGTCTGAAGATATTCTTTCACCAGCAGGGGCGTACCGATGAGCCTGTAGAAAGGCGAAATACGTATCTACGTCTCTGGGGAGGGATATGTTCGGACACGTTCACAAAAAATATTAATAGTGAACCTGTATTTGTGTTCTTCACACCAGATTCTTAATAATATTTTATATTATTAAAAATACCTTTGTATTATACAAAACTGGTGGGGTTTTACCCACTCGTGTATGTTTCAATTATTCTGAAAATTATATTTCTTTCGTAGTCGATGAGACAAGAGACAGTTGTGGACGCTATATTACCAACTTATTGATTGGCATTTTAAACAAAAATTGCCTTTTTAATTGGTACAGAAGAATTGGAGAAAACAAATAACTTAACTATAACAATATTTTGTTGAGTGAAGCTTTTATTGACGGATAGCAGAAGATCGTTTTTAGTTAATAATTTAGAAAAGTATTTAATTGTAAATGTTTACAATACTATACAAAGACAAATATAAATACATGTTTAGCTTACTTATTCATATTATTGTTATACATGTATTTTGGAAAATTTCGAATAAAATATTGATATAGTATATATTTGTGATATCTCTAAATTTATATTGACATTATTTTATTTTTTATCAATCATTTAGTTGTATAACTATCACTTAAACTTTACATATTTTTGCATGTTTTAATAACAGTTCTGTATATTTTCATCGAATTTTGGAAACATACATACGCATATAATACAGTTCCTGTGTGCATATACTTCCCGGTTTTAGTAATAATAATAATAAAAATATAAGCACAATTTGAATATCAGTTCCGAATGATAATTTACCAAATTTATATACGAAAAAGATTCCCTGACTCTGTCACTCGTCAGTTTCTAAACAGAAAACAATTTTCTCATGTCTATTTTAATGTCGAAAACTGAATTACTCTATTCGATATCGACAAGAGCTTAACTGAATATATTGATTCAAATATTTCTTCAATCATAATGTTTTCAGGGTAGATATTTAAGTATAACCATCCTACGCCCATCCATTTTATTGTCTCTGTAAATTCAGTTGTTTTGGTTATGACAGTCTCTTTTCGTTATTTCAGATTCCCAATACTTATTATATTTCGTAAAAAAAAGAGATATATGTGTATCCCATCGACAGAATAAAATAATTCGGATACTACTTTGACTTTCTCTCTAATCATGCATTTACATCTCGTTTTTGTTAGATTACATATAAATATTGTAAAGTATTATTATTAATATTTGTAAAGACGTACTCCTTAATCTCAGAGTTGTCCTTTATGAATTTTCAGAAAATTGGAAACACAAACGTGGTTGAGCAAATAATAAATTATTTAACATCCGGGATCATATATTAAGAAACTTTAAAACTCGAGTCCATGAAAAGTTCGGTGATATGAAGTTCGCTGAATATAACTGTTCTGCTTGCGTTTTCCGTTGGCGAATTTATATCATATTCTGTTGTCACGTGTTATGTGGAATTATTGGCAATCAGTCTGGTGTCGAAAAGTTTACTTCGAAATCGAAAATTAGACGCGTTTCTAACACAGCCACATATACTAGTTCTTTCTATGTTTGTTTATATCATATGTCTTATTCTGGTCCCTTTGTATTTTTCTAGAGTTTTAAGATCTGTTTGCAAAAACATGGAGATATTTTAACACAATATCGTTTCGGTAGTCTCTATTCTCCTTTCTCGTCTTTCCATTAGTATCCAACTGAAAATACAATCATTTTCAACGTGTTTCCATATAGACGTTGTAACTAACGTTTCGTTGTTTATACTATCAGCTTTTTCAATATCCGATAAAAGATTGTATTATAAATTAGCTTGTTCTCTTGCTTTAACAGTATGTTAAAACTAAATAACACAGGCACAGTTGGTGATGAACAGGGTACGCCGTACGGTACAATTTCGACCAGCGGTGTTATACAGGGTCATCGAAAAAGGTGTCTGGGATTTCGAAGCGAAATAAAAATCTTAATATAAATGGTAGAATATTTATTTGTACATCAAAAGACGCCGCAAACCTTAAATTTAATTATTTAAAGTCAGTGGGCACATGCGCAGACGCCATCTTGCCGTACGCCGTCATTTCAGTGCGGCTGGACCTGATCAGTCAGTTCACAGCCATCATAACTATCGTACAACAGAAAGCACAGTGTGTTTTGTGGGTTCAAACCAGTTGTGTTAATACAAAGTCGTTTTCGGCGAACTTATAGACAAAATGCGCCTACAGATAAAAAAAAATTGTTAGTTGGGGGAGGAGGAAACTGGAAGTGTTGACTTCAAGAAATCTCCAGGACGGCCACGCACATCCAAAGAGGATATTAAGCGTGGAAGACATACATGTGTCCGAAGTCCTAAGAAGTCTATTGCCCGACGCAGTTTGGATCTCGGTATGGCTAAAACAACTATTCAGAATATTTTTCATAAGCGTCTTGAATTACATGGTTACAAAATTCAATTAATAGATTAAATAAAACCAGCAGATAAGCCTAAGCGTATTGATTTTGTCGTACAGATGCTACGTAACATTGACGACAATGGAAACTTGTATCTTAACATTTTATTCAGCGATGAGGCAATATTCCACATTAATGGTTATGGAAACCGCCATAACTATCGTATCTGGGGAGAAAAGCAACAAAATGAAGTTTTCCAATACGTCCGTGATTCACCTTATGCAGGATCGTGTTATCGGTCCCCTTCATGCCCTTTCATGCTTGTAGAAAACACGATTACAGGCATTATTTATTTGGACATGTTATAAATGTATGTATTCTTTCAAGTTGAAGAAATTGAAAGGAAAAAAGGCATTAATGTCATTTTCCAGCAGGATGGAGTTCCATGTCACTACAGCCTAATCGTCCAAGAAGCTTTCAACAGCAGATTTCCTGACCGTTGGATTGGGAGAAATGGTTCTGTTTTGTGGCCACCTGATTTGACGCCATTATATTTTTTGCTTTGGGGCTACGTTAAGAACCTTGTTAATTTTGAAAAAATTCGTGACTTACAACATCTAAGAGAAAGAATCAACGTAGCAATTTCAACTGTGACTATTGAAATGCTTCAGAACACCTGGCGAGAGGTAAACTATCGGCTAAATGTCTGCCGTGCGACGGGGGGAGCTCACATTGAAACTTTTTAGATGGGATAAAAAATTTAAGATTTGATGTACAAATAAATATTCTGCCATTTATATTAAGATATTTATTACGCTTCAAAATCCCGGACACTTTTTCGATGATCCTGTATATTAATGCTCGCATGTTGAATGTTTTTTTATTGTTGAGTGTGTTGTAAAATATATAGATTAAAATTCAATTTATATGAAGGATATGAAGTTAAAAAGTATGTACATATACATTATACAATATATTATACAATATGTAAATATGTGTACAATATGGAGATTTGATATATACTGGTTGAATTAAATACAATTGTAAAAATTATTTAAATGTGCTGGCCTTTTTTTTATTGATGGCTGGATATTGAAGAAAGTGCATCTTACCATAAAGAATTGGCATAGAATTGCAGCATTAATATTGCCTCCATTGAAGATTAGTTTAACTTTCTGCGACGCGGCAAAAATACGTGATTTTACTGTAAAAATTACCGCTCTACATCTAGTGAAGTAATATTTGCAAATTTAAAATATTCTTCCTCATTGCTTTCACATTCAGATGTGTCATTTATACGTTGACTTATAATACGCATTTTCTTCAAATCTGGATTTTTATTTAAAACGGCAGTAAATTTCTCGGCTACGTGATGTCCTATATTATTTGTCGAATTGTCCTGAAACGATTTCATATTATCGACTATATTAAGCGATTCCGATACACATAATGCACGATTTTGCAATTGTTCAAGTAATTCCCCAACAACAGAATACTTTTCGAAAATCTCCGTTATATCTGCGTCAACGTGATGATCCGAGAACAATTCTTGCCTTCTTTCAATAGCTTTCGAATCCTGAGGTTTCAAAGTGAAAATAAAAGATTTGATACCCTGAAAATTTTTACTGTAACACTATACTGCTTGAAGCCAGGTACCCATCTTGTTAATATAGGTTCAATGGTAGAGGAATTCCTGAACAAAAGTTTTTGAATTCACAGGAGATTTGAGATACACCTTCTTTATGTTAGCTATGAGAAGGTCTACTTTTGAATAGGTGCGTCTAATGGTATCTGCCACATGGTAAAACACATGTAGTAAACATGTTACTTGAAGGAGATGCGGATAATCTGTCTCCAACTTTAACCTATGGTTGCGGCTCCATCACTGACAAGCATTCTTAATTGGTTTCGTTGTATAACAAAGATTTCAATAGAGTCTTTGATCACCAGCATTATAGTTTTTGTCTTCGTATTCGGAAGGCGTTTGCAGCACAAAAGGAATGATATCGACAGGCCATCCGATTTTAAAGTACGCACTAAAACATTTATTACATTATTTTTGTTAGCATCTGATGCTTCGTCCACGTTTGTCCATATTTTCTCATTTTTTTATAATATTCCGTACGGTATTTGTTACATGTAATTTCACGTGTGGGAAATGCCTTCGCAGTAGGCTTCTGTTTGGTAATTTCCAAGCAGGAACGAATTTTTCCCAAAGTATACGGAACCCCTTCTGTTCCACAAAGGCTGGAGGAATATTACACACATTTAACATGAATATAAATTCTGTCAGAGAGTCCAGTATCGTATTTCATTTTTTACATTTGCTCTGTGTCTCGCCGATTGCGCATGCCGTTTACAACCCTGCTCGTGATTTACCATTATATTCACATTGCAAGTACCACATTTTACAGAAATGCCGCGGTATTTCGGTATACCGATGTGTATATATATATATATATATATATATATATATATATATATATATATATATGTATGGTGGAATTCAACGTGTATGTTCATGGTGAATAGCACTATGTATTAATAACTTACTACATTTGTGTAGAATTAGGGTGTCGTTTTGAAGAAAAACACTGTTTTGGTTGTGTGACGTTTCGGTCTTGGATTTAGACCTTCCTCAGACCTGTTTTTATTAAGAAGCAAACAAAAAAGGAATGTAAACGAACTTGTCTATATGTTGTCATTGTACAAATAAAATGTATTGCAAATACTTACATAACCTAAACTATATGGGCTATTCTTTGTAATACTACACACACGAGCCTGTTACAGTGGCCTCCACACGTTAAAATCATCTCTATGTCAATTATGATAAAAAACACACTAAACCTTTAATACACTAGTACATATACTGCAAACTAAAATCAGTCAGACAGGCTTGAAATCTCTTTATATTGTGTGCCGTGTGAATAACTTTTATCGCAAAAAACATATTTCTCAGTGCACGTATATCAGTAAAATGTGTGTCTTGAAAACTTCAATATTTTTTACTTGTGTTTTTGTGTCGCGCACTTTTTTCATTTGTAAACGTGTTTTACTAGAAATCTATTAAATAACCCGTAACTTTAAAACTAAGCCGTTTAAAGCGGGGTTTCCACTAGTATTTCAGTCAGTGTTTGCACATACGTGCAACTTTTAGTTCGATAAATAATTTTTATAGTAAATTCTGTTTTCACAAACTTACTGTGAATGTTTTTATTTATGTTGGAATTATCTGTTTTCATGTTAAATTAGTTTGTAGATTTATGTTTGGGGACATTACTAACATATAAAGTAAATTTATATTATAGACAAAACTATAAGATTTGTTAGGGAAACATAAGGGTTAAGAATTAAGTCGATTACAATTATCCGCCACAAATACAATTAAACAGCCAACATAAAATCATTCACAATTTATGTTGGTAACGAAAAGTACCTAGAAATGCATGCATTTAACTGCACAAAATTAGACCCGGATCTAATTCCATACATCACGAAATTGTGCATGTTTTAATGCATGATCTTTAATGAACTGCACAGTGTAACCTAAGAAATGCATGCAATTTACTGCTGGATCAATAGTTGCTGCATGTAAATGCACAAGTGGAAACCTCGCTTAAGACATACATTCATATGAAGATTTATGATCATAATAACCCTAGGAATCAACCCATAAAATTTGTCGCATATATTTAGAATCAGCCTGTGTACCGTTTTTTTTATTAATATGACTACTACAGTTTCTTTGTTTGTGTAGTCATGCACCGACTGTAGAACATAAATTGATATCATACGCGATTTGTAAAAGCAAATCTATTCATCGGTTGATATGTCAGCGTCTGAAATTCCAATAATTAGAGCCAATTTAATTGAATATGCGAAAGCTGTTCTCGAGTAGGTAATAATATCAAGGAATTCAAATCGGTGTAATAGCTCTAAAAGATGAAGTTAGATGAATGTTCTGCGGAAATTATTTTGAACGATTCTATGTGTGTGTGGGAATCTAATTATAAATTCAAATTCTACAAAGTATTTATTTAAAAGTTATTAACTGTGATGTTGCCTTCAGTTAACCGTTCACTTCAATAAATAAGCTAATAAGGAAAATTTACGTTTGAAATGTTCACGCATATATATGTATTCAGAATTTTTCAGTGAAGTTTATGTTTAAAACTGACGTCTAGATTTTGTAAATATATTTACAATTGTAACTATTAGTTGACACACGTAATTCTTATTTTTGTTAAATAATTTTAAATTTAGTTTTCAAAGCTTTTGTTATTATTTTATTTTAATTAAACTTCTGTTGGTCAAATAAAATAAATACGCTTCGCATATTAGAATGTTTAATTTAATTTTAAATTATATTTCTTCGCGAAAATGTTATCAATTTAAAATATTAAATTCCACTTAGCCATTTTCTATGTATATACGTTTGCAACTAGAAAGTCTTTCTTTTGTTATCGTACTATTATGGACCTTTCGAAATCTACCTGACGAGAACTGTCAACCAAAGTATCTAACGTTCGATTCGAATTCTTACAAAGATTTTGCATTTAGTTGTTAAACTTAGGTTATTATTTTAATTACGTAAGTCTTCTCTTATATATCATGTTGCATATCATTTTAAAGCTTGTCTCACAAAGGATATTTTAATATTTGTTTCATCGATATCACAACCTCTTAGCTCGCGCTTTTGATTAATTCATAATTCAACTCATTGACCACATCGATCCCCTTCCCCAAGGACAATAAAACAAAAACCTACCCGTTTCCAAACGAGTGTTCTTTTCGACACAAAAATCTTTTTTCTCTTGAAGACCTTCGTAAGAAAAACATCTTACTCTTCGTACTGTTCAAGTACCGGCTATGATCTATGTACCCATGTATCTTCACTTCTAAGATAATCTGTATTATTCAATATATATTATTCTTTTATTTACTCTAATTTAACTAATTAATTTCTTCATACTCCTGCCGAACATCGCTTTGCATACTTGTTCAAATACATGATGCGAACCTCCGATTAACATACGCTTCTGCAGGTAACTCTGTATTGTCCGATACATAGGTTATTTTATGTTAATCACAATAAATTCACATTCAATTTACCGCCTAATTTTTAACGTTCTTTTCAGTCTATTTTTGTGTGTTAATTGTTAATTCCTTATTCAACGTTCCTTGTATCAACGCTCAATTTCTTTTATGTAAATAATAAATAGAAACATTAAGGACAACGTTGCTATGTTTTATTTAGTTAATAAGTTGTAATATATTTATGTCAGCATTATTACACACGTCCTGGACCTTTGAGGCATCACCAGCACCACCAATTATTTATTTTAAATAATTCATTTTATGGTTAGCGCGCCACACCATCCAACAAGTATGTTTTTAATAGAGGGAACCCTAAAAATTTCCGGAAATGACCACTAAATGGCACTTGCCGTATATTTCAATATAATTGTCTTAAACTTTGACATTTAGTATAATAAATGCCATTGACAGAAAAACAGTCGGCTGCATAGCGCATTAATAGCGTTTCAAAGAAATCAATTTAATTAAAATATGAATATTTCTCGTGAACATTTTCGTGGAATGATTTTTTACGATTTTCAATGTGGCCTAACTCCACAATAATACATCGACCGACTTCATTCTGCCTTTGGTGATTAAGCACCATCCGCTAGTGTCAGTTACGAATTTCGTGAAGGTCGTCCATTAACTGCTGTTGCTCCGGCAAACATCAATGCTGTGCGAGGAATATTGAAGGGGATCGACGTATGACATATCAAGAGATAAAGGCATCCTTGGGCATTGGTAAAAGCCAAATACAAACGACTTTACATGTATTTTAGTAGTGGAGCAACTTTGCAGTCCTTGAAATCGAAACAATTTAATCAAAGCTCCAAAAATAACTTGTGTGAGTTCTTGCAAAAAAATGCTTCAAAAATTCAATCGTAGTCCTTCAGCCAACGTATGCAGTATCACAACAGGTGAAGAAACCTTGATATATTCATGTGAAGCACAAACAAAACAACAATCGACTGTTTGGGTGTTCCAAAGTAAATCAAAACCAACAAAAGTTGTTCATTCATGAAGTTCAAAAAAATTATTGCTTTTTTCTTTTGTAAAACTGGGCCTGTTGCTACCGTTACTCTTGAGGATTGAAAAACAGTAAACATTGATTTGTATACAATTTGTTTGCCTAAAGTCTTCGATGAAATCAGAAAAAACAAAAGACATCACCGCATCATCCTTCACCATAACAACGCCAGTCCCCACACAGCACATCAAACCCCGATTATTTAAAGAACATAAACATTGAATTAATAACTCATTGTCCGTATTCGATTGACTTATCGCTAGGGACCGCACATGAGAGGCCGAAATTAAGATGGACCATATAAATAGTCTATAACATCGCTAAGTAGGCAGTTATTGAATAGCACTATTCATTCGGTTAACCGCACATATGTCTCTTGTTCGCAATTACTTCAATATTATAGTTAAATTCCTCTCTTCATTAGCGTAGATAGAAGCGGGAGGAGTTTTAATAATTTATTTTATTTATTAGTTTATATTTCGTAAGATAAATAAAGTACCGTGTGCTAGTTTCTTTTTTTCATTGCTTTAGCTGTTAATTACATACCGGGTGTCCCAACAAGGGTAACGAGGTACGGTATTAGGGAAACGGATGTACCTAGAAATTTGAAACAAAAAAATTGTTGAGTAAATCGGCTAAGAGAAAATGCTGGAAATTATTTTCGAGTTTCTAAAATGGCCTCCAGGGGGCGTAGTTGCCATCCTGAATTTTAAACCCCGTTTTCTGCAAAATTTTCTTATATTAATGATAGTCATAGTGAATACTATTTTAAAGCTGAGACAAATTCAAATATTTTTTGTTAAATGCTTTTTGCTCTATCTCTGAAAATAAAGTGGTGGGGGGCGCTAGAATATTTTCGGAAATAAATGTCGATAACTCAAAAAAGGCTTAACGTATCTTAATAAACTTGGAGTCGTTAAAAAGGGGGTTTCTCAGACTATCAATTGAACTGTGAGTGAGGTGATTGTGTTAGCTTACCTTGCCGCCAGATGGCGTTTTCTGACATAATCGCAAAAAAATTAACTTACTGCAAAAAAATTAAATACAATGATATCACTTTTTTTAGGTCATTACATAGTCAATCAAGAGCCTAACAAGTCAGTGAGAACCGCATCTCAATATCTTTATCCTAACCTAAGATATGAATAAAAGAAATTTATACTAAAAAAAAATTACATTTTGGGAAGCATTTCCACTTTAAGGTTTGTTATTAATGTCTAATTATTCCTAATTTACCAAATAAAATGCTAATTTATTATTTGGGATGCCAAACGATATTTTAAATCGAAATAAAATTTTGTTATTTATCTTTATTACTTTTTTTTACAATGCCTTCGAAAGCCAACAGGCCAAAACAATTATAAAATAATAAGTGTGGGAACAGTAAGGAAACTAACTTAAAGTCCAACGAGCCGCAATGCTTATAAAATAATAACAATAAATTATGGAATCTATGAAACTAATAACTTGAGAACGATAAAACACAACAAGGTTGATTGAAAGGAAAATTAAAAAGTGTTTATAAATGTTCAAAGTGCCTTCCGTCATTTTTTTATTTTGATAGTTTACCTCATGCATCCAATGTGGATTTACTGGCGACCAATAATGCATATTATGCAAATTGACTCCTCCATTGCTTGAAAAAGTAGCTTCATCGGTCCATAATATTCGAGATAAAAAATCGGGATCCTCATCTATCATAGAATTCAACCAATGACAGTGGTCTAATCTCTATCAAAATCAGTTTCTAAAAGAGCCTGATGTAGTTCAATATGATAAGGGTGTAGATAGTGATCTCTTAGGATTCGTTGTACCTACCGATGATTTACTAATTCCTAAGTCCAAACTTATTCTTCTTAAACTTAAATGGGGGTTAATGTTAACATAGGCAAGAACATTAATGACGTTTTGTTCGTTCCTAGCATGTCGATTTCTTCTAGGCACTGGATTAGGATGAACTCGTCCTGTTTCGCGCAAACATCTACTTAAGCGTCTAAATACCATTCTACTAAAATGTCTTCTATTGGGATAATTTGCTGCGTACACACGCTCAGCCACACAGGCGTTTTGATGACACTGGAAAAACACGTCCAACATGACGTATGCTTCCGCAGTTGAATAAGACATTTTTAATGCAATAAACACAATCACAGTAAGACAATTAATTTAAATATTAAAATTTAAACCGACCATTTAAAACAGGATATCAAGAGACTTTCACACTTTGACAAGCATCAAACAACGACATGAAAAACGCGTAGAGTTATGTCAGATATAAACGACATTTGTTTTCATGGCAATCTTGATAATTACAAAAGAATTATTTCTGTCAGAGGGTTTTATTACTTACATTACGTCAATAATTAATAAAATTGGTACTCAACAATCGATTATTGACTAAAAACCTAACTTTTAATAAAAAAATATGTGATAACACTAAATATTTGAAAACGGGTGACAATATCACAACGTAGTACTAATATCAGATATTAAACACTATGGTGTCCTTAAAGGCATTGTAAAAAAAAGTAATAAAGATAAATAACAAAATTTTATTTCGATTTAAAATATCGTTTGGCATCCCAAATAATAAATTAGCATTTTATTTGGTAAATTAGGAATAATTAGACATTAATAACAAACCTTAAAGTGGAAATGCTTCCCAAAATGTAATTTTTTTTTAGTATAAATTTCTTTTATTCATATCTTAGGTTAGGATAAAGATATTGAGATGCGGTTCTCACTGGCTTGTTAGGCTCTTGATTGACTATGTAATGACGTAAAAAAGTGATATCATTGCATTTAATTTTTTTGCAGTAAGTTAATTTTTTTGCGATTATGTCAGAAAACGCCATCTGGCGGCAAGGTAAGCTAACACAATCACCTCACTCACAGTTCAATTGATAGTCTAGGAAACCCCCTTTTTAACGACTCCAAGTTTATTAAGATACGTTAAACCTTTTTAGAGTTATCGACATTTATTTCCGAAAATATTCTAGCGCCCCCCACAACTTTCTTTTCAGAGATAGAGCAAAAAGCATTTAACAAAAAATATTTGAATTTGTCTCAGCTTTAAAATAGTATTCACTATGACTATCATTAATATAAGAAAATTTTGCAGAAAACGGGGTTTAAAATTCAGGATGGCAATTACGCCCCCTGGAGGCCATTTCAGAAACTCGAAAATAATTTCCAGCATTTTCTCTTAGCCGATTTACTCAACATTTTTTTTGTTTCAAATTTCTAGGTACATCCGTTTCCCTAATACCGTACCTCGTTACCCTTGTTGGGACACCCGGTACATATTGCTATGAATAGTGGTTTGTATATTTAACACGCCACCATCCACAACTAGTTTTCCCAACTAGGATTCTCAGCCGGTGGGAGACTTCTAACTTCTCGGGTTCCTCTCAGGAAAGTCGTGTTAAAACTAAAATAAGTCTGGCGCCAGTGAATTGTTCACAAAATTTATTTACTTATTTTATATATATAAAGCTTGGACAGCAATATTGGTATGAACAATAAATGAAACACAGGATACAATTTAAACTGAATATTTAATACAAAAATAAAAAAAGAAAAAAAAATCTATCTTTACCAAATATAAAGATACTGTATTATACAAGAATACATGAGGTAAAGATATTCATTGTTTAATTGACAGCTAAACGAATGGAAAACTTCCTCTTAATGACTCTGAACAAACTTATTTAAAAATAATCAAGTTTACTATTAATTTCCTCCCCAAAGAACCACACTGTATAATAAAATTCTGATACACGTTCAAAATTAACTCGTGTTCAAATGACACGCACAAAAAAGAACACTTTAATCCTCTCGCACAAACCTTTCAATTATAATATTAACAAAGAAATGTTAATAGTAAGCTTTAGTATCTATATTTCTAATTATTAAATCCCTTAAATACAAGCCTGGATACAATAGAAATTTCTTATAATTTTAATTTATGTTTTATGATATAAAAAATAGATACAAAAATACTGGAGACAAAGAACAAAGAAAGTGCTTTTTCTATATTAATCATCAAATAACATACGACAATTTGACTCAACAACTCTCTAATACATCAATCAAACACTTTTCAATAGAATAACCGAATTAATTCAATATAATTAATTATATCACACCAAGCTACCTTCTAGTTCCACCTATCAAATTGGTGTCCTTGAATTTTTCTAGGCCTCTCTATCAGATCGACCTCGAATAACTCGTTTTTATCACATGTTATATTTACAAACATTTTAAATATACACTTTAATCCAAAAATAATTGTACATTTATTTTAAATTATTTTTAAATATTATTTTAGAAAAAATCCATAGCAATATGTAAGTGTCCAGTGAATTTAGTTAAGTTTCAATAACTTACGCTAACATTTCTAATTTTCATTTATTTAAATCTAGAACATTGTTTAAGTTACTATTTCAGATATGATATCGATCAAAGTCGAGAATGGCATCGTGAAACAATGCCGAGTTGGATTAAGGGTCATACTGATTGTATGTCCATTGCCAGTGATTCCGAAATTTATTCCAAAGTCTGTAAATTATCGTTAAAAAATTCCAAGAAATCGCACATAAAACGTCACATAGCATCGCAAACAGATACACAGGAACTAGACCCGTTGGAATCTCACAAGAACTCTGTGAAACTTTAAAGGCAGCAAATATTCCATTAAATAAACTTAACAATCCCACCTTCAAAACATTTCTCGAAAAATATACTGGTCGAAATGTTCCTGATGAATCCACCTTACGCAAATATTATGTTTCGAAGTGCTACACGAAAGCAGAAGAATGCATTAGAAGCCATTTTTCAAATCTTTCAGTGACTATGGATAAGTGTCGACGAAACTGTCGATACATTAGAACGCAAGTAGTAAATGTTGCTGGTGTACTACATCCAACTATTCCATATGATGCACATTTAATAGCAGCAAAAGTTATAAATACAGTTGATGGGGAAACAGTAGCTAAAACCATTCACGAGAATATGCACCAAATGCTTCATTCGGACGACAGGTACAAAGAAAAATACTTTTATTTGTCAGTGGCAGTGCAGCATATATATTAAAAACAGGCAGACTATTAAAGGAAACATATCCGAATATGCTGCATATTACTTGTGTATCACATACTATCACCAGAACTTTTCAGAAAAGTACCATTGAGAGTAGTTCTTTACAAGGACAAACTTCCGTCTTTGTCACTGCATCCATTTCCAGTAATAACTAGATGGGGAACATGGTTGGAAGCCACTAGTTTTTATGCAGAGAATTTCGATAGTTTACAAAATTTCGTTAGATGTTTAAATGACGATCGTCGAAGTATTTCTGAGTGCAAGGAACTAATACAAATTCCAAATTTAAAAAATCAGATGTACTTTCTACAGAAACATTTTGAAAATTTGTCAAAACTAATCACTTATTTTGAAAATCGAAATCTCAAATTAAATGATGGATTAGCCACATTAGATGTGGCTATTAATAATTTAAAAAATATTCCATGTAACTTCGGATGTGGATTTCGGCAAAAGCTACATGCAGTTTTTAATAGAAATCCAGATATAATAACATTGCGGCAATTTTGTATGGGGACAATGCCTCAAAATCTAACTGCTAAATACGCTGAAATAAAAGAGTATTTCCAGTATGCACCCATAACCAGTTGCGATGTAGAAAGGGCGTTTTCTATCAACAAGGAAGTATTTCTAGTTAATATTAATATTACTTTGCTCAACTTGAACTACGAAATAAACAAATAAAAATGAATTTCATATTTTATAGATCATCACCCGTTTGTTTCCAATTATACAGGGTGTTGCCTGAGGTAACCGACAAACTTACATAATGTGTTCTAGAAGTGATTCTGAACAAAAAAGTTCATATATACTTTAGCTTAATTCCTTTTTTGTTCTTAAGATTTCAACGAAAAGGGAAAACTGTTTTAGTAATGTATTTAATTATGAAATCCATCCACAAGTATACGCAGGATATCTACCATGACCGGTGTTGTCAAACCCAGGTATGACGAATTTTACATTTCAATGGATTTTTTCCCTACCATCTACAGAAATCTCATCATATGCTACCGAGAGATTTCGTGAATCGCGTACATTACTGTTAATGGCTACAGATCAATTTAGAACTTATTCCGCGTATCCTTTTACAGACGAGTCTCAATTTACTCAAAAAGTTATAAACAACACTCGATTCTCACACTTGGGCGACTGAAAGCCCACATAATGTATGTTTAGTTAATCACCATCATCGTTTTTCTGTAAATGTATGGTGTGAGTTGTTAAACAATGACATTATTGGACCACATTTTATCCAAGGAAATCTTGTGGTCCAAAAATCTGGACAGCGTTGTTAATTAATAATTTTTTTCGAATAAAATATTGAATTGTATTTAGGAAAGATTTTTTTACACTTTGAAATTTATACTTTTTATTTAGAGGGATCACGGTATTCCCCGTTATTAATAGGAGCATAATAATAATAAATAAGGAGCATAGGAAATATAATTTTATAACGTACTTTTACTTACTTTACCCAAGAAATATTTATTCAAAGCCCGGCCTGCATTAACCGTTTAGCGCACAATTATGTTTTGGTTCATCCTACTTAGAAAATGTATTTTTGAAATACGAATTTATCATCTAGTTTATATTTATTTATTCAGGCTTTTTCTATTTTGTATTGTTTCTATTTAAGGTGTAGCCGCTATGGTCAACAAATGTTTAGGCACATCAGTTAGGCATTGTAATGTTTAAATCAAAGTCTTGCCGCCTATAGTGATAGACACGTAGTTACCCGTTAAGCCAGCCGGACTTTCTACAAATTTTCATTACGGCGACATTTCAAAGGTCTCTTTTATTAAACAATTGTATTTCGGTAACACGATTTATCTAAGGTCGAGTCTGGGCAAAACCGTATGTACCTGACCCATCTATTTATCTATTCCATACAATATAGCGATGTCAAGTTTATGTAAACTTAACACTTACCATTAGTTTATTAGTTTGTTATGTAATTTCATGATTAGATACATTTCTGAAACGCTTTTCTTCTTTTGTTGAAATATTAGGAACAAAAAAGAAGTTAAAGTGTATATGAACTCTTTTGTTCAGAATCACCTCTAGAACACATTGTGTAAGTTTATCGGTTACCTTAGGAACAGCCTGTATAAATAAAATTAAAAATTAGTACGCCCGTGGGCCATGACTCGTCGGCCTCTCGTGTCCGATCCCTAGTCATCATCTTTGAAAGTCAGAGAATCAGTCCTGATGCTCTATTGTGTAGACGTCATCTAGTTGTTGAGCCCATGGTAGTACGTGAGTATACTGTTTAAATATTGTCCCACGATTGCATTATTATGAGCAGGTGTTCCATTTTCTTGAAACCAGATGCCATTTATGGGAATATATTATTCTTGGCATACAGGGTACGATACTTTTTTTAAATTTTAAGTTTATCGGTAATATTCTGTTATATTTTTGGTAAACATGTGCATACTAATTTCACAGATAAAGAGTTTGCTTTAATAAGTAAGCGTTTAAATTATAACCTAAAACAATACCTTACAATTATAATAATTTGTAATATTTATCAGTAGAAACTCAAATGGCATTCTTTGATACATCTAGTAATTAATTTAAAACATATAAAACGTAAAAATCGCCTTTTCAGTGTTTCTAATAATATTGTTAGCTACCAATAATATTAAACACAGTAACAAGACAGTTAACATTAATAACAGGAAAAAAAGGCAAACGAACTGCACTAAACTGAGGCCAATAAAAATTATACAATTAAACAGTTCTACCATGTGAATAAAATATTTTTTCGTAGTCGTTTTTAGATCAGCTATTCAACAATGAGGTTCCAGCTATTTCAAATTTGGAATTGTAATATAGTGTTGACAAGTTTCAAATTTTCGATTGTAATAGTAGTGGGTGGGTTTGAAACTTCAAATACAGTTTAAATTGATTTGGCCTGTGCTTGATTAAAATTAATGTCCATTTTCATTAGTAATAATAATAATAAAAACAGATGCTAGAAATTTTCCCTAATTTTTAATATTTTTTTTATTTTTATACTGTTATACTTCGCATATATAATAAGTAGAGCAGACCAATTTTCGTGGGCGCCATATGCGCCGATGTGGGGATGATTGTATTGCATCAGAACTAATAAAAAGCATTCAGTATGTGTTTAGCACTTGCTTAGACTGCATGTAAGTGTAGGCATACGTAATAAAATGTCGTCGACACTTAATTCGGGAAAACGACCGTTGACAGACGAAGTGAATAAGTTTATTATGGATTTCCCGGACTTAATATACGATGGCTCAAAAACTAAATGTTTAGTGTGCAATACATATCTAATGTGTTGGTCAAAAACAAATTGTAAAGAACACGTAAGCAGTTCGAAGCACAATAATAACAAAATTAATCGACAACAGTTTATACATGAACTATGTGTAACTATGTGTAACTATGATTGTGTGTACACTGCCGTTTACCTTGTTAAATAATGATTCATTTATTTCATCTTGGAATAAATACGCGAAACAACATTACCGAGCACGACAACGTTACGAAAGAATTTACAATCGGTGCGTAAACAGGTTGAAAGTAAAATCAAAGCCGAACTGAAAAATAAAAAACTGTGGTTATGTGTAGACGAAACAACTGATAGCAAAAAACAATCTGTAGTTAATGTGATGGCGCGTAATATGGAACCACATCAACCAACGTCTTCAATTTTATTAGCATCCAGACGACTAGAACAATGTAATGCCGAAAAAATTTCAGAGGTGCTATTAGATACTTTGGAAAAATTTCGAAAACTTTCGAAAGACCAAGTATTAATGTTTATGACCGATGGTGCCGCAACCATGTGTTCTGTAGGCCGGTCTCTTAGAAAATATTGTCCTAACTTGTTACATATTACTTGTAAACTCCATGCTCTACACCTTGTGGCAGAACAGGTTCGTAGATGATATCCAGAGGTAGGTGCTTCAATATCGAGTACAAAGGCAGTATTCCTGAAATCTCCAAAACGTATTCGGAAATTTCACGAATTGTGTCCCCATACCCCTGAGCCACCACGCCGATTTTGACACGTTGGGGTACATGGTTACAGGCGGGGTTTTACTATAATGAACATTTTCAAAAAATTAAGGACGTGGTTTTATCATTCGATCCGAAAGAAAGGGCAGCTATCAATACAAGGCAGAAAAATTTCAAGATGCCCAGATTAAAACGGATTTGCAAAGTATTCGTGAGAATTACTTGGGACTAGAAGAAGCAATAACAAAATTAGAAAATTCGTCGCTGTCGTTAGAGGAATCACTGCAAATCGTTAAAGATGTTCACGCACAACTGTGTGCTGTAGAAGACGCAAAAAGTGAAAGTGTTCTAATTAAATTTGAAAGTGTTTTAGACAGAAATGCAGATTTTGACACCTTAACACGTATTTGTGAGGGCACGTCTACAGATGCGTTAAGTTGTGATAAAATTAACACAGAGTAACACTCGGAAGTAATATCGTTTAATTATCAGATATCAAAAAATACAGTTATTACATTTGACAGATCAACAACATACATTCTGTTTTTTTTTATTCACCGACTACTAAGTCGAGAGAGAACCATTTTAAAACTAACACTCCCACTTAATGAAAACTAAAAAACATATTAATGTCAGGTTTCATTACCATCAAACTAACCCCATGCTTATAGCACAAAATTGCGCCTTTGCTTTATGAACAGCTTTTGTAAGGCTGTCGGCCACCATTCCTTGCGTTGGAACATAGATGATGTTGACTGCATGGTCTTTCACTCGCTCTCTAATATAATGATGCCGAACATCTATATGCTTCGATCTAGCTCTATATCCATCAGATTGGGCTAAATTAATTGCGCTCTGATTGTCACATGCGATGACCGTTGAGTTAGTCTTTAAACTCACATCCTGGTCCTGCCCGAGCTGCTTCAACCACATTGCTTCCTGAATAGTTGAAGACAAAGCCATATACTCAGCTACAGTGGGTTGTCGCTTACTCGACCATGATATTGCCCCACCGCTCATTTCAAATACATATCCTGTACATGATCGCCGCTTATCAACATCAGAAGCCCAATCTGCATCCGAATAGCCAATTAAATCTTCATTGCTACCATAGCGAAGTTTTAAATTCGCTGTCCCTTTTAAATATCGAAAAATTCGCTTCACCGCTTGCCAATGGGCTGTTCCATGATTAGAATTGAAACGGCTTACGTCGTTTACGGCATAGGCTATGTCCGGTCTTGTGCCTTGTGCCAAGTATAATAGGGTACCTACAGCTTCTTGATATGAAACATTAACAATTGTTTCATTTTTATACATGCTAACGGATAACCTTTGACTTGGGTCACTGGGTGTGGCTACCGGTTTACATTCTGCCATTCCAAAGTTATCCAATATTTCCTTAATATATTTTGATTGATCTAGTGAGATCGCATTGATCTCTTCATCATATGTAATATTCAGACCAATGCAGTGTTTTGCTTTACCCATGTCCTTCATATGAAAAGCTTCACTCAGAGCCTTTTTTAAATTGTCACAGTTGTTGATGTCTTTCCAAAAAATCAAAAGATCGTCAACATAAATAGCTACAATCAGTTGCGATTTTTCCGAAAAATATATACAGGGATCTATTTGGGATTTGATGAGTCCGGATGACTTTAGCATTTGGTCTAACTTCAAATTCCACTGACGACCGCTTTGTTGCAAACCATAGATTGCCTTATTCAATCGGCACACTCTACCACTTCCGTCGTCGTATCCATCCGGTTGTTCCATATAGATCTCTTCCGCCAGATCACCTTGCAGGAATGCAGTAACGGCATCCATTTGATCTACTTTTAGGCCCTTTTTTACGGCAAGTGCAATTAGGAAACGAATAGATGTGTAGCGGACAACTGGTGCGTATGTTTCGGTATAGTCGACACCAGGCTGTTGCGAACAACCTTTAGCGACCAGTCGAGCTTTCCTCCGTATTACGTGTCCGTTGTCATCATATTTGGTTTTAAAAACCCATTTGTTTTTAATTGCCTTCCGTTTCTTTGGTAATTCTACCAATGTCCAGGTGCTGTTATCCCTTAATGACTGTAATTCATCTTCTACGGCCGTTTTCCAGTCTTTGCGCTCGTTACATGACAATGCTTCTGTGATTGTGGTTGGATCGTTATCCGAATCGCTTGCACTGACAACATAAATGTAGTCATCCGATTTCTTAGGTTTTGGCGTACGATTTGAACGTCGAACCTCAGTTGGCGGCGTCACCATCCCCTCTGGTACGTAGGATTCATCATTTGGATCCTCTTCATCTTCGTTATTCTCTTCGATAGACGAACTATCTGCCAGAATGGGTTGAATAGCTTCATCTTCAATTTCGTCGATGTTTGTCTCAACACGAGTTGAATTGTCTCCCACTGAAATATAATTCTCATCAAGATAAGTGGATGAGGTATCCATTACCTGTAGTTTGATCTCCATGAAGATCACATCTCGACTTGTTACTACTTTGTTCGTTATGGGATCTAAACAACGATATCCCTTTGTAGTATCGCTGTATCCTACGAAAATCATCTTTCTGGCCTTTCGATCCCATTTCTGCCTGCGTTGCTTTGGTACGTTCACCATAACAGATGATCCAAAAATTCTTATATTGCTTAGATCTACCTTCGATCCAGCCCAAATTCCTTCTGGCGTATTGTCGACCAATACCGAAGTAAACGATCTATTTATTACATATGCAGCTGTATTTAGAGCTTCCGCCCAGTACTGTTTCTCCAGTTTCGCATCAAAAATCATACATCTGGCACGCTCCACTATGGTGCGGTTCATTCGTTCCGCAACACCGTTTTGCTGTGGGGTATACACATTTGTGGTTTGATGGATAATTCCATACTTTGCACAAAATTTGTTAAAGTCCCAGTTGCAATATTCTGTACCATTATCCGTACGTATAATCTTTATTTTGCGTTCTGCTTGTGTTTCAACCATTTCTTTAAACTCTTTGAACACGTCTAACACGTCTGCTTTAGTTTTTAAGAAATACACAAATACCTTCCGAGGATGATCATCGATAAATGTTAGAAAATATTTGGCGCCACCTATTGATTCCATCTCCATCGGGCCACATAAATCAGTATGGACTAAGTCAAGCAAGTTTTTAGCCCTTTTGCTAACATGCTTGAAAGGTAGTCGGGTTTGCTTACCTTCCGCACAAACTTCACAATTGATTGACATGCTATTTGTCTCCGAAAAGTTCAAACCACTTACTATTTGCCCATTCATCATTTTTCGCATATCACTAAAGTTTAAATGTCCTAACCGTCTATGCCAGGTCACCAGGTCTATTGATGTGTCACTTGCAACAAAGCTTGATACATGGTCACTTTTAAGTTTGTAAACCCCGGATGATGAGTCTGCACGCACTAATAATTCATTGTTCTCATTGTAAATACTGCAACCTTCACCATTAAATACTACCGTATTGCCTTTATTTACTATTTGGTCCACTGATAATAAATTTGCTGTCAAGTACGGTACCAATAACACGTTTTCTATTTTTACCTCCACTCCATTTACTGGAAAACAGGTACTTCCAACTCTTGTTACCTTCATTTTCCCATTATTTGCTGCGGTAATCTCTTTAACATTTGAGATGCTTGTCTGCGATAAGCACTTCGCATTTGGCGTCATGTGGTGTGTTGCACCACTATCTATGAACCATTCCATAGAATTCGATTTATTTCCGTAGGAAAAATATGTGCCACTAAACGCAACCTTTGAATCACACTTATCCGGTTTCTTTAAAGCTCCCACCATTTTTCCTTTTTCTGGACAGTGTGTAGAAATATGTCCTTTCCGGTTGCAAATATAACAAGTTAGCTGCTTTTTGTGATTATGTTTACCTTTCTTTGAATTTCCGTTTTTGTTTCTGCTATATAATGCACTTTCTGCGGACTCACTGCAGTTTCCATCGAGAAGTTTGGATTTAATTTTGTCACCGTTGATCTTGACACCACTACTTTCAATACCCATTATGAATGGTTTAAATTTGTCAGTCAGGCCTGCCAGCATAATAGCTCCTATCCATTCATCAGTGAGATCAAAGCCAACACCTTTCAGCTTATTGGCTGTACCGATGATTTCATTTACATAGTTTGCCATCGAACTACAGCATTCCAGGCGAATTGTTATTAACTTCCGTAGCAATCCAATCTGTCTAGTCAGACCACGATTATCGTACAGCTCCTTTAATGCACTCCATATTTGTGCTGCCGTAGATTAGGTTTGTATGTGTACATACAAGGATTCGTCAACTGACAGAACTATGCGTGCCTTCGCTTTTCTTAATTTCACTTCATCCGTTTCAGTACATAGATTATTAATACATTTATCTAATCCACAGAAATCCAACACATTTTGCATTGCGAATCTCCATGTGTGGTAATTTTCGCTACCTTTCTATTTTTCGATGCTTATCGAACTCTCTGACGCCATTTCTTTTCTACTTACTGATCACAAGTGATAAACTCTAAAACTCCTTTTATGATTTCACAACAAATGACGAAATCTTACTCTATACGCAGGTATGCCTCTAGTTCTGCGCCCATAACCTGATAAAATTAACACAGAGTAACACTCGGAAGTAATATCGTTTAATTATCAGATATCAAAAAATACAGTTATTACATTTGACAGATCAACAACATACATTCTGTTTTTTTTTTATTCACCGACTACTAAGTCGAGAGAGAACCATTTTAAAACTAACAAGTTGCTTAAAAAAGTATTTTGATTATGCGAATATAACATCACTAGATGCAGAACGCTCGTTTTCCGAATATAAACATATTTCTTCCTCAGAAATAACCTTAGAAACGCGCCATATGTTGAAAATATACAATCAAGTTTCTCCAGTTTGTCAATCCTTGGAAGACGCTTAAAACGGTAAGTGTCTTTTTTTAAATCCTCTGTCGTGCACACAATCACTGATTTCATAAGTTTTCGATTTTATTTTGTTACGTGTCCGTAACGCTCAACGCTTCATCACGTTATTTTGTAATATAATTAATGATATCTTTAATATATTTTGCTTCATTTCTAACGAACCTACCTGAATAGGTATCGTTATTCGTTATTTGTTATTTATCCATATATTTAATTTCTTTCAAGTTTTTTTTTCTTTTTTTCTCGAACCTCAGTGCTCGCTCTTTTTCAAAGGAAAAGTACGAGACTCGCTCTCTACACTCCGTCGTTAGTTGCCGATCTTAAAACGTGGTTACGTTCTCTCTCATCACCGATATTTATCGATGTAGCCTTACTGTAATTGGTATAATTACGGCTCCGTGAGGGATTTAATTGATATTTATATCGGAATTATTCGCTAATGCGATATCTCACTTAGAGGATTTTAAGTGATGGGATAAAAAAATATATACGTAAATACACGTATACAGCACTTAATTAATTTCACCGCCATCGAACGATTTCTTCGGTATGTATCTGGGCTTTCTTTGTTTTTTTCCTTTCACTTATTTCGTTGTTTATTCCTTTATTTAGATGGTGTAACCGACGGGCGAGGAATAACGAAAAACCACCTGAATATTCCCGCATGTGACGCTTTCTCGGAAGGGAGAAGGAACACCATAGCCGTTCTACCCGACGGATAAGCTTTCGTTTTGTTATTTTATTTCCTTTTTTGTCATTCGCCGTTCTGTTATTTTATTATTTATATACTATAATAATAATAATTTTAATAATAATTTTAATAAATTCCCAGGTGTTTTTCAAATGAAATAACCTGTGTTGCCTGACCTGTTTTTGTTGGGTCATTTCTTATACTTTTCTTCGTTCGCTTCACGAACAGATGTAAAACTTTTCAATATTAACTTGCTTTTATTCATGTATATTATTTGAATGCTTTAGTTATATGCATTACATATTTTTGCCAACTTATTTGAATTTAAAACTCCTAGCTTAAGATCGATTTATTTCAATGAATTGTTGAAATTGTAAAATACATTGTGAACCAACAAGAAAGAAAGGAATACGTATTTGTTGTTTTTTAGGGCGAACTAAGGCCATCAGCCGCATTGTAATTAATTCTATATATCGATTTATTTTAAGTACATCACCCATTGTTCCTAATTTTTTTTTTACTTTTGATTGACCTTCAGCCGCATAATATAAATTCAATATATCCATTTAATTTTTCGTTAATATATATTATACATGGTTTCTAAGTAAATTAATAACTTAATCATAAGTTCACCATTTCAAGATTTATAAATTTTTTCCATCTCATGTACTGAGTGTGACAACAAATAGGATTTGTTTGGTTGGAAACAGCGTAGTTTTATTTTTTTGTCTCTCGATCCTCGAGAGTGGAACGAGTCTCGGTTGCAGAACCGGCCTTCTACCCCCCATGCTACTTGCCTTTTTTTATATAATATTTTCGTCAATGTTTCCGAGTTTGCGACGTCCAGCGGCATAAATTCGGTGGCGCCCTTGACCACCATTTTAGGTTTATTTACTTACCTCTGGGTCTCCCCACCCCTGGGCTGAGGCAGCCTCAGAAGCCGGGTGGGCCGTTGGATGTTGGCAAGAACGGGCAGGGGGCGGTTTCAGTCGCCCGAGACCGGATCTGCTCCGGGGTGCATTTAGAATTTTTCCTTTTTGTTTAAGCGCGACGTATTGGTCCTAACAATTTATAGGTACATACAATGCTGCTATAATATGTACTATTCTTATTTTTCGTGTGTTTATGCATATTATTTTAATAGCAGAAAACAAAATGTATATTTAATTATTTCTGATAGAATAAATGTCTCTACTCCTATACTTATATCGGTAACAGGCTCATGTTGCGTCCCTATTCTATCGCATATTCTAATATATTACGAATTACACTCCCATACCGGCGCTCATGGCGCGCACGGAAATTGGTCTGCTCTAATAATAAGTTTGTTTAAATTCCGTTTTAAATTGTATTTCTCGCAAATATATCAATTTTAAAATGATAAAAAAATTCGTAAGACAGTTGTAGCATTTTTTATTCATATTTTTAGGACTAAACATTTTCTTTGTGTGACACTGGTCCTAAACGACGGCCTTCCTATAATATATCTACCGAACGGTAAACCCAAGCATTTAATATTCTCGAATGCTCGTTTCGAATTTATTCAATTAGAAACCAAATTTACAAATATTAAAAAAATTCATAAGACACTTTGCCTTTCAAAAATCTATCTATCAAACGGTCAGGTCTAACGGTTCTCAAATGTTTCTTAGAATTTCATGCATGATTTTAAATTAGTTATTAATTACATACACCTTCTATTCTACTTATTTCTTAATCAGTGATTTTAATTATTATGGAGTTATTTTTCTACAAGTCAATATTATACCTATCCTGTAATCTAAACCATATCATCTTACAAATTTTAACGTATTCTTCGTAAAGAATATTTTAATGATACTAATTTCATTGAAGTCACAACCCTTTAGTTCGCATCGCAAGTTTAAAGAATTAACTCTTAATTCTTTAAACTATTTGCAATACGATTGGCTAGACTGCTACCTGCCTCGTCCAACCAACAAAACTCGAAAATTGGTTTTTCTAAATTTTACTTAAATCCAATACCCTTCCTCGGTCTCACCTTACGTAGGAGGGTTGCTGCTAAAAATGCAAGTCAGCCGACCAGTACCACAGCTACAACTCAGTGAAGACGGTTGGACTCCGCGACGAAACGTTGATAACTCTACTGATCGATATTTAAAAAGGGCGCCACCGTATTTTCTAGGCTACTTATATAAGTTAATATACGTTACGCGGAGGACGTACACGCGATGATAACGTACCCACGTGGAATCAGGATGCATCCAAAGGAGCTAAATATAATAAAAGATATAATAAATATAAATAAAAAATATAATAAAATAAAAGAAAACGAACAACCATCAAATAAGAAGTAACAATATTTATTATAATCGATTACGTCGACAATAAAAATATAAACAAGTGTCAAATATCAAAATGTAGTAGAGTGAAGCCCTTTTGACCGTGCCTATATATTACCATATGGTATAGTATCAAAACAAGAAAATAATATATCTACGTTGCCTGAGAACTAATAAACGTTTACAAAAGTATTATAAACTTAGGCTCGATATGATTTAATTTTCCAACAAAAATATGACGCTAAATATATATCAAGTAAAACTGTATACTAAATACTAACTACAATTAAATGCTTCAAAACGAAATAACAGTTAATGAACTTGAAACTGACTAATTAATATTTTTAAATATACTACGACATATAATATAAATAAAAATATTATACAAATATCAAGCTACTGCAAATGGTATAAACGGTATAAACAAAAACCAACCCTGCGTATTAATGATATCTGGGTAACGACAGCGTCTCTTTTCGTCTCTGTCTTCTCTCCCAATAGTTCGCTATCTCAAGCTATGGTCGGCAGCTAAAGGCTACTTGAAACGGAAATCGGTAATTAAACATGCGATATTACATTATATATTAGAAAACGGAATTCGGAAACGAATTAGAAAACTGCATGCAAAATGGCTTCACTTCGCTTACCTTCAAGATATTTGAGTGCACGAAACTCACGACCCGGACGACGAGTAATTATTCCAGTTTATATTGGGGGTTTAATCAATCAGAAGTGCGATCACATCATCCACCGAACAGGTGTAATTTATTTTTACAAAAATTTACAAAACTTAACGACCATTACAAGTGACACTATACAGCACGTTCGCACCGGTTGCTATACTAAACTTAAGTGAACCAAATGAGATGCGGTCTCGCCGAAAGGGCAGAGGGAAGAAGCACTTCGCACAACGAAGTTGTGTCATACGAGTACATACTCCAACACCTGTTATTCGCACGGCGTGGTACAATCGGAGCACAACCGGCACAGTAGGGGTACAATCGGAGGAGTTTTACGACACCATTCAAAGGACAGCATGGCGCAAAACACCCAATTATTATTTGAAAATGATATTTTTAAACGTAACAGGACTTAAACTGGATCATGAAACAGCCCTTTCTACGGCGTGTGTTCTTTACACAAGTTCTCTCAGTTTCTAGGCTCCAAGTTGTAAACAACTCTCACTACAAGTGCTCTTTCAAACATCACTGTGTCCGTTCACAACACCATTCAAACTAAGTAAACTCGGTTTCACTTGAAACAGATATTTTAATTACATTTACAACGCTTTCATTTATTTTCAGGGTGTAAATACTTATTCGTCATTACCTGTACATATTGCTTTCATTTAATTATATTAATGTAAAGCTTCATTTCTTTTATGACAACTTTAAGGACAACGTTATTATCTTCTTTTATTTCATAGGCTGTATTTAATAAACATTTATTTCAGCATACAACACACTTCCTAGACCTTTGATGTGCAACATTTCTTTTTTATTTTTTGTAATACGGTGAGCTTTTACCCACTCAAGAATGTTTCGAATAGTTTGTGCGATGTACGCTATCAGGGATCTTACTCTTAGCAAGAAGCAAAAGAGAAAGTAAAAAACAAGAGTGAGTTGAAAGCCGAAGTTTGGGAAACTTCGTGAATTGAGAAATGTGAAGCTCTAAGACTTGTGATAAAATCGGAAAACGTATACAGAAACTAAAGCAGGAATCTGTAAAACAGTCGTTACACCGACTATTACATATACATCTTCTAACAATTTAGCAATCAAACATATAGAAATACGCAACACAGCTAGCATCCTGGTAACAGTACGATACATGACAATTATTTCGACACATCATTACTTCTTCAGATTCAACATTTTCAATTGTAATTATTGATTAGATTGTAAATGACAAAAATATATTATTATCATTATGCTTCGGATAATTATGCATTTGCATACTTACATATGCAAATGTATATTTTAGTTCTTGTTATGTATAAGTGCATATTTTGAAACTTTTTCAATATAAATGCATATTTGACTTTCTTCAGCAAGGTATTACTTTAAAACAGTCAATGACTTCACATAAATATTTAAAGTTCTTGTTAGTACAGTTATGCTTTTGCGATTTCTATTGTTTGTATGTCTACCGGTTAATACTTTAAACTTTTTAGCACTAAGATATTCCACATACTTGTAAAATAACACCCATTAATTGAATACCAAACGCAAACAGACACTTTATAGCAGACAATTGAATAATCTTTTAAACCATTGTGTAGATATGTCAAATGAATAGCAAGATAAAGCTGGATTTACTATAAACAGCCAACACAATAGCTAGTGTTTTGAAACCACAATAATTGGAAAAATTAAGAGAATTACCGGTAACCCCAAGTCGAACAACGACAAATAAATATAGCGAGGATTTCCTTAATTTCAAAATCTTCTTACATTCAAACAATCTGTAATAGTTGTGTACTAGTTACAATAATATTAACATTCATCAAGATGCCAAAAGAAAAAGAGTGTGTAAATGAAATTTTAAGTAAATTCGTGAAGGATTATAATGATTTTACAACAGAGGGGCGTCTGTTCTTTGTAAATACTGCGAAGCTCGTGTTACGGCGACAAAAAAAAGTTTCAAGTCACTCAGCATTTTCAAACCGGAAAACTGCAAGCAATAAAAATCGTGAAAGGGAAAATAAGGAAAGACAAGTGTTAATTTCTAATTTACTCCAGCATGGACAGTGAAGAACTTTAGTATAAAAAAGAAAATAATCCAGATGAATCGGCGTTAAGAAAAAATTACGTTTCCGAGTTACATAAAACAACGCTCAACAAATTAAGAGAAAAAGTAAAAGTACAGATTTTGTACCCAAACATGAAACATTTAACCTGTGAAGTGCATGCTTTACACCGAATAGGTGATTTAGTTCGTACTCTTTATCCGGACGTTAATATAGTGATATCGTCTGTGAAAAAGATTGTTCTTATAGTATTTTTACGATAAGAGATCAGTCACGTCATCAATGTGCGTCGCACAACGTTGACAAATCTATTGTTTACATTTTGCAAATAATTCTTATTTGGTTTATAGGTTATAGTACATTTAAAAACTTCAAAAGTCTTTTTTCTATTTTGCGTTCGAGATGAACTCATTATGAAACCCAAAACAGTATCGAAATGAGCTTCATTTCGATACGCTTTTTTTCATTTTTCAATGTTGGCGTTGTTCGAATACAGAAATAAATATCATTGCTGTCGTTTGATTTTAAGAATTTATGTACATTTGACAGATATGATATATGTCCGTATTTTATACAAACAACGTATGTTGTATACAATTGACAACAACATACGGTGTGTATAAGCCAAATGGAATAAATTCATTATTTCGGTTACTGAACATATTTAAAAAAAATCCCGAAACATGTCATATTTAATTTATAAATTAACATTCTTCAACGTGAAAATGCGATCCCTACCTTCAACCCCCTTCGAATGACAGGTACAACCCCCATTTTTTTAAGTGGGAAGTATAGGCTTGTGATATATCGTTGTAAAGGTCTCTTTATTCTCTATTCAAAAATGTTATAATTTTCATGTTTGTTGCAACAATTAAGATGTTATCGAAATTCGCTACAATATACTCAAAAAATAAAATTTAATGCAAAATGTAAAGAAAAATTTAAAACGCCAGAAAAAAATATGAATGTCAATGAAGTAGATGCTCATTTGCGTTTATAAAGATTTAATACATACATCAAAGGCATTATTGCATTACTTACTTCCCGTTTAGGTCTTCATAATAAGAAAGTGAGTAAAAACCATACCAATGTGCTTTTTAGATGGTATCCATTAAAAATACTTTAAAAAGTTTCCGTGGCAACATTAGTTTGTTTAAAACGCCTTAGTAAATTGTTTTGTATTTAAAAGTTGTCATTTATAATGACAGTTTGATAATTTTAGTTTGAATTTCGTAAAATACAATTCTGCGAATGGTTAGATTAACGGAAATGCATAAAATAACAGTCATACAAATGATTGGTTACGGAGATAGAACCCGAACACAACAAGAAGTAACCCGCCTATTTCATGAGAAATTTCCTGATTTACCGCCTATAGCGCAAGGAACAATAAGTAAGATAGAGAAGCAGTTTCGAGAGTTTGGTCATGTAAGGCAGATAAAAAAACCAGCTGCCAATGCACTGAGTGATGAAATCAAAGTAGATGTGATGCTTGAGTTTATGGAAAACCCACATACATCGAGTAGACATGCATCCACTACATTAAATGTTAGCCATACATCGATAGTAAACATATTAAAAGAAAATAAAATGCATCCCTATAAAATGATATCTACTCAGGAGCTCATGGAAGACGATTTTGATAGAAGAACTTATTTTTGTGAGCGAATGATGGACATGCTGGATAACAATATTATCAATTTAGAAAACGTTATGTTTTCTGATGAGTGCACTTTTTCTCTTAGCGGTCATGCTAATCGGCAAAATTGCCGCTAGTGGTCTACGGAAAATCATCACTGGATGAGGGAAGAACACACACAATACCCAGTAAAAGTTAATGTTTCGGCAGGTATTGTTGGAAACCATATCATTGGTCACTTTTTCATTGAGGGCAATTTGAATGGCGATCGTTATTTGGCACTACTTCAAAATGATGTCATTCCAACTTTGGCAAGTTCCAATGAATACGATATGGTTTCAGCAGGATGGAGCACCACCACATTACCAACGCAATGTCCGGCAGTACCTCGATGCAATATTTCCCAATCGGTGGATAGGAAGGCGAGGATCGATAGAATGGCCAGCGCGATCACCTGATCTGACCTTACTTGATTTTTTTTATGGGGATATTTGAAGAGCATTGTGTACAAAACTAAACCTTTGGATTTAAATGACTTAAGAGAACGAATAACGCTTGCGATTAGGTCGATCACGCCTGATATGTTAAATAATGTTAGAAGACAGTTTTATTTAAGATTAGGATGTTGCCAAGACGTTCATGGTGAACATTTTGAACATCTACTTCATTGACATTCATATTTTTTTTTGCGTTTTAAATTTTTCTTTACATTTTGCATTAAATTTTATTTTTTTGAGTATATTGTAGCGAATTTCGATAACAACACGATTTTATTTTATTCTATCTTAATTGTTGCAACAAACATGAAAATTATAACATTTTTGAATAGAGAATAAAGAGACCTTTACAACGATATATCACAAGTCTATACTTCCCATTTAAAAAAATGGGGGTTGTACCTGTCATTCGAAGGGGGTTGAAGGTAGGGATCGCATTTTCAGGTTGAAGAATGTTAATTTATAAATTAAATATGACATGTTTCGGGATTTTTTATAAATATGTACAGTAACCGAAATAATGAATTTACTCCATTTGGCTTATACACACTGTATATATGTTTCTATGTTACTCATGTTTATATTTTTAAATGAAGTATCAAGTAATGTTAACGAAAATTAGTAAGTAATATGTAATATAATATACTTCGCGGATAGCAAGATTTAAATTTGAAAATGTCAAGTATCAATGTGACCAACTGCATGCTTTATATAAAAATTAAACTCTGAACTTTCAAATTAAATAATTCCAGTTTAAGCAATTTATTAATGTAAAAAACGCAAAATAGAAAAAATAGTATAAAAAACTCGTTTCATAAGGCCTTTTGCCGCACTCGCTCTTTAGAAAACTCGCCGCTATCGCGGCTCGTTTTCTAAACTGATCTCGTGCGGCAAAATGGTGCCTTATGAAACTTGTTTTTTAATATACTATTTACACATTGCTTTTAGGTTATACTTTAAACTGTTTAGAATATTAATATTGTATATTACAGAGTGATATTTATCACTCTATATTTAGAAAAATACATAGTTTATGTTAATTAATAATGGCAATTTTATTAGTACTTTCATTTTGGAAAATTAATAAACATAATATCAATGTTTTAGAATTAGAAACGGAAGGAATGGAGATAGTTTATTATAATCAATATTAATAATCATGATATAATATAACAATATATACATTAAATTTAACAATAGAATACAAAGATTTTATATTTTTTAGTTTTTATTACATTAGATATGAGTTTCTCTTAGACACAGGGAATAATTGGTGCGGCATTGGAAGTAAATTAGTATAGCATATAAGTATGATGTAATATAAAGTCAAATAGATAATAAAATTAAAACACTATATTGGGTCTTCATTTCACAAATATTTTCACTGGAAAATTCATAACATACGAATAGTGGTTTTGGATTTATAAGTTGCGATTGCACTTTTAATTTTTTATCATAGATTTATCTATGAATTCCTTCATAAATAAATCTATGATAAAAAATGAAAAGTGCTATCGCAACTTATAAATCCAAAACCACTATTCGTATGTTATGAATTTTCAATCTCAACCAGAATAGTTCTTTACCCCTAAATACATTAATGAAGTATGCATTTTTCAAGATCTTATTTTTATTCTTGTTTACAAGAAAAAGAATTATTTCGTTTAAATAAATTCCGAAAAAGTTTTAGTTGCTCTAATTTGTCAACAAAACTTGAAGAAAGCAAAAGGCTAACCGCTTGAGCATAAAACATCATCTTCCTCGTCTTCTAAATTAATTATGTAAGGTGCGATATTATTCCGATCCCTGTGCTACCATTTTTCGATCTCAGCTTCGGTGTGCGTCACACTGTTAGCCCATCCTTAAGCTGTTACTTGGCTTAGTGATTCTTGCCATAACCTTTTACAGCCTTCATTTGTGCTATCATATTTACCTATATTACTAAAGTAATATCTTTTTGTAATATCCAAAGTAATTCTATAGTTTTAAAAATACAATGATATGGAGGAAGTCGAAGAACTGTGTTACCATATTGCTCTGCTAATTCATTGGCTTCATAAATAAAATTATTATCTATTTGAACTTAATTTAGTAATTTAGCAATTATTTTATGTACTAACAGTCTAACCAATTTCAGAAACTGTATTTTTAAAGTTGTCTTGTCAAAGCTCTATTGTTAGTTCACAATTCTTGAATTTGATATTTTGTTGAAGATGAAGTAAGAGACTTATTTATTATTGTCGTATGACAGCTTACATTATCCATAATAATAACTGAAGGCTTTCAAAATTTTTATGCAGTTGATTTTCGAAACCATTCTAGAAAATTTTCTTGATTCATGTCACGGTTGTAATCCATGCTTTTACTATTTGTAGCAAATATAATTCTGTTCCCAGAAACGAAATTATTATTGGTACCAGCATGTACAACTATGTATCTACAAAACAAAGATCAATGATAATACCCATGCTAATACTTTCTAAATAATTAATACCATTTGCCATCTACTTGTTTTGCTTTTACAGATTTAATATTCTCATCTTGATATGATTATTGAGAGCTTCCATCTTCAGCTTAGATGTAAACATAATCTCAGGTGCCATACTGTCCGCCGGCATTTTAAATATCGGCTCTTCCAGTATAGTTCCTGTGATATCTGTATGGCCTTCTACAACCTTATTAGGACAGCATACGTCATTGGCCTTCAGCCTGAGGATCACAGCCATTGCGTCCGCCTTTGCAAATAGTTCCAGCGGAAGAAGACACACGATAGCCTCCATGGAGGCGGTTCCTGTGCTGTTCATAGCTCCCGTGATTCTCAACAGAGCCTGTCGCTGGAGAGTCGTGAGGAGCCCCACCGACGATGTCCGCCCGGTCCTCCTCCACCAGACAACTGCTCCCTAGGTAATCGCTGGTCTTACTACTGCTGTGTACAACCAGTATGCCACATTTGGTTTTAGTCCCCAGGTCTTGCCAACAGCTCTTCTGCATCTCCAGAAGGGTTGCGTCGCCCTGTCTGTCACTTTAATTAGGTGTCTGCTCCAATTCAGTTTCATATCAAGTATTATGCCTAGATACTTCAATTCATTGGTTGATTCTAATTCGTGTCCAATCAGCCTCATGCTGCCCAGATCATTTAGTTTTCGCATGTTGGTAAAGGCTACCAACTTTATTCTTTTGCGAATTGACACTTAATCCCTCCTCAAGGCACCATCTTTCCACAATTCGCAGAGCATTTCGCATGATGCTCACCACTATCCCCAGGAATTTCTCTGGGACACGAGGACAATGTCATCGGCGAACCCCTGCGTCCATATTCCCTGGTCATTTACTGTCCTGAGAAGATTATCCGCTTCTAGACTCCATAATAGCGGTGACAATACGCCTCCTTGAGGACACCCTTTTGTTGTCCTATTGGAGATCGTTTTGTTTTGCATTTGGGCATGAACTACTCTACTACGCAGCATGTTATGAACCCAGTTGCATGTGGCGCTTTTTATTTTTTGATCTCTTAAAGATCGAATAATGGAAGACGTCGAGGTGTTATCGAAAGCTCCCTTTATGTCTAAGAAGACTGCATGTGCAATTTCCTTGTAGTGTAGGCTCCTTTCGTGCCCTCTAACCAGGCTATGCGGTGCACCCTCACCTGATTTTCCCATCTTGTATGCCCATTGCAATGGGTGTACAGAAGATCTTTCGAGAGCCCCTTGATTAATATTTAAATATATCATTTTTCCATAGTCTTCAACATAAAAGAGGTATGACTAATTGGTCTAAATGATTTAGGGTGGATATATGTTCCTTTTCCGGGCTTCGGAATAAATACTACCCTAGTTTCTCTCCATGCTCTAGGGATATAACCCATAGCATGGCTAGACCTGAATACCTCCAATAGAAAACCCATAATTTCCCCAGTTCCCTCTTGAAGGAGCTTGGGAAACACTCCGTCTGGTGGTGCGGATTTATATGGTTCAAACGATCCTATCGCCCATCTAATTAAGTGGGGCTTGAAGATCATTCCTAGTCGCCCTCCAAGAGGTGACAACTTGATTGGTATCACAATCATCCATACGCTCCGAACCTGGAAAGTGTACCCCCAGTAGATACTCTAAAATCTCTTCCACACTACTGGTACACCTCCCGTCCAATTTTTGTATAGATCTAATTGCGTTGAAAGGATCTTTTTTGAGAATTCTGTTAATTCTGGCCATGTCAGGAACACCTTCGATGTCCTCACAAAATTTTCTCCTGGCCTTCCTTTTGTTCCCTTTGATTTTATTATTGCATTTATTGAGGAGAGCCTTGTAGGCTGTCCAATTACCTGTTTTCTTCGCCCTATTAAATGACCGGCGAGTTTCTTTCCTTAGATTGGTTAACTCTGTATTCCACCAGGCAGCCCGCCTAGCTATACGACGCTCCCTAAGGGGACAGTTATTTTCATAGCAGGAAAGAATGGTCCGTTGCAACCATATAACAGCCCTCTCCAGCTCTTCCACATTCCCTATTCTAACAGGGATGTTTCGGGTTGCAGCTAACAGGTCTTCCTTGTAAGAGCCCCAGTCTGTTCTCTTGGGATCCCTGCATAGTCTGGGTTCCGTTAAATCTGTATATAATTCATAGCGGATATACGCATGATCAGAGAGCGACGGCTCGTCGGATACATGCAACCCCCTTAAAATATTCCGTATTCCCAACGTGCATAAGGTTGCATCTATAACTGATTCCCCCCTTGATATCTTAAATGTCGGTTTATCACCTTGATTCAGACAGTCAAGTTCAGTACTACAGAGATATCTAAAGAGAGACTTACACCCTGTAAATGTTATCCTAGCTACCCCAAGCCTTATGATGAGCAATGGTATCTGCGCCGATAATAATTATCAATTCCAGATTGTTCTTACTGGTGTATGCCACCAAGGCCTCAAGATCAGGCCCTGGTAGCTCTGGAGAGTCAATGGGTAGGTATAGAGACGCAATTGTCGTCTCCAATCCCCCAATCGACACTGAGTCTGATCCTAGCTGCCGTCATGTCCCCACTGCATAGCTCCATGATCACGTCCATCGCGGCATCACGTCCAGGTCGGCTCTGAAACAGATACAAGTTCTAATTTTAGTGTCTGGGGCACAAACCAACAACTCCCTTCCCCTAATCTGTAGTCTTCCCACCTTACCTCTACTTTTCCATGGTTCTTGGATGAGGAGGATATCAATATCTTGAACCAGCGTCCTTTGACAAAGTGCCGCTGTGTCTGTTTTCTTATGTTGAAGATTTATTTGGAGAATCTTCAACATTTTGACCCTTAAAGGTTGATGCCTGAGGTTGTCCTAGAGTACCCTCATCCTGCATCACCGGTTTCTGATCTTTCTTTGTTTCGCTAGTCCTCTGAAAGCAATAGTAAGGTCTCCAATCAGTCCTCACCAACGTTTCCTCAGACTCCTTGTCAATCCGAAGGCCCACATGTAGGCCCTTTTCGGAAGACCTGAACCTGAAGCTAATGCATCAGTCTACTTTAAGCCCTGAATTTGGCCTCTTTTTTTAGTCTCTGGCATAAACGTTAAAACTCGTTGCTGTTTTTGCAACTCCTCGCTTTTCACGAGTTTCCAAACTGTTTCCTTTTCCAAGTAATCTCTCGTAGTGTTGTACGAGTCCTCATCTGCACAGATGACTCCATAGTAGCCGTCCATAATACGAGAGGATTCAAACCTCGGCGTATTTTGCGCCCTATCTATGACCATCATCAGGGCCTCCTGTATAGCTCCTACGTTGCCCTCAGTCACTAAGCTGACCGGGTAATCTTTAGGAACTATTTCAGCCTTAATACCCTTAAGAGCTGCTTTGTAACTCACGCCCCAACTTGAAAAATTCGTGCCCTTAGTTACTTTGCCCTCAGAAGTGCCCCTAGCCGACACGGTCTGCTTAACGGCCCCTGTTGGCTTAGGTTCTCCATGAGGTTCTTTTTGGGAAACGGGGAGCCTTATTTTGCTAGTGTCCCGGAAAGATATTTTTCTCCTTTGGTGCACCCTCTATCTTCGCAACGTTCTCAGTTTCAGTCCGTTGCGTTTCAATTTTGTTTTTTGAAGTCTCATCAGTCTCCATTGCCAAGGGAGTCTATAAAGACTCCTTAGGTTTTGGATTCCCTTCAGACTGCATCTTTTTAAGTTTCCTTTTTTTATTCTCTGTGTTCATTTAATTCCAACGAGTATGGAAGAAGTATGGAGTCAATACCCGCAGAGCTTCCATTGTGGGCACAAGGCTTTCGCCTTGTGCCCCAGTGGCCATTCAACTCTAAGCACGTTGCTTTACACCGTAGCTTGGGAGAGCTGGTCCGCGGTGATAGCTTTCACTAAGGATTAGAAGGTTTTCAGACTTATCCATCCCACTTATGACTGCCGTCCCCTTATCCGTCACCTATAGACGCGCCTGGTGGGTAGCTCAACACCCGCGGAAGAGATGCGCGGACAGGTCTGCGATAGGTTATATTTTATAAGTTTTATATAATAATACTTACTATTTCCTACATATCATAAATTGAATTTCTTACTGCGCATTGACTAAAAACGTGAATATTAACAGTCGGTTTATTCTTAAAACGCGAAAAATAAAATGGGCAATAGTAATATGGTGACTGACAGATGACAAGCGGATATCATATGATGATCATGCGTGACAACACTGTGCGGAATAGGTAACACTGAAAATACAAACTTTATAAAATTTCGGAGAAATTATATGTACTAGGTTAGTAAATTGAATTTCTTAAATTATTGCATCAATAAATTAAACGCAGTGCTGTCAAAAAATACGCGCTATCAACATCTGAAGAATATCAGTGAGGTTCGAGAAATAAAGCAACCCTTAATGAAAAAAATGCCAGAGCCATTAAAAATATGAATTTATACCAATAGTGTCGGGTGATATTGGGAGAGTTTTTTCACAGACAAAAATATTCTAACTGACAATAGGCGCAATAATGCATAATTATCCTAAGCCTACATATCATTATTGTTATTGTTATATATATTTACATTAAATTATTGCATAATATACAATGTCTATTAGATAGATTAGTAAGTAATTACAGTACTAAGAAAATAAATTACCTGTTCTAGACATAGAAAGCTCTAAAGCTCTATCCTCATGTCGCCGTTACAAATGGACACGTTACTCGAGTGATAAATGGGTGCTAAAATGCAGATATCAACGACTTAGTATGTCTTCGCGTTTTACCTGGGTACCAGCTGAAATTTACATTACATTCATTATTAATACGGTCCGATATTTATTGAAGACCTGCGCTAGAAAATTAAATTGTGTACCTATCAATATTGTGTCTTAGTATTTTTTCCGCTTATGTCATTTAATATACATATATTAACAATAACTAAATTTAAAAGACTTTGAAACTATTTCTGTGTAGTATACAGGCTGATTCATTGTCGACCGTTACCATGGGGATCTCGCTTATTATTGGAGATAGATATTGGTTTAAATTTGGCAAAGTTGCTAAATTCTGTGTTTATTATGAACCCGAAGAGAAAATGGATCTGTGTCAAATGGCGTTGGAGATGTTTTTAAAAAGCAAAAGAAACTAATTTTCTTCTTTTACCTCTAGCACGTTTACTTGGGATTGCAGAGGAAAACACATTCTCGAGGCCACTTTTGATCTACTATCTCATGGCAAACTCGAAATTTCCATACGACGTTTCGGTTTTATCTGGCCATCATCAACTCTCTTATTTCACCAACGAAGTAAAACGAGATATGTTAAGTATTTTTTATTCATTGAATCGAAATACAACAATAGCGAGTCCAAGATATTTACAATTGTATCCAAAACGACAACGGCCACATCGTACCATTTTGCTGAATCTTGATAGAAACTTGGTCGAGATTGAATCGTTTACCAAACCGCGTGATGTTTATGTTAACAAGAATTTGAATGAAAATCAATGGGATATTTTACAAATGATAAATTAAAGATGTATCCTTGCAAAGACTGTGTAAATCTCGTATTTTCTAGATAAATAATAATCCACCAACATCACACGCGAAGTGGCGTCAGAATTAAATTTGCTCCAAATTCTAGTATGGTGAACTATACATCGAAACAAGTTTAAACCATACAAGATTCATGTTAGCCAGAGTTTAATACCTGGTGATAATTTAAGACCACTGGTTACAGCTTGTTAGTGGAAAGGTTGGAAGACCACGAAGATTTTCTAAACAAGATAATCTGGTCAAATGAATCAAATTTACCAATTCTGGAATGTTTAACAGAAATACGGAGCACTATTGGACAGTACAGAATTCCAGACAAAAGCCGGGCTAGAAGACCACAACAGCATTTTGTATTAAACGTATGAATGGAAATTTTGGGAAATCATCTCATAGGATCTGTTATGTGCGAAGAAACATTAAATTGGGAAAGATACTTAAATTTTCTTCGCACATACGTATCTAACTTCCTGGATAATAATATTTCATTAAATCAACTAAGGCATTTATGGTGGCAAAAGGACGGCGCAGCGGTACACAATACGGCATTTGTGAGGAATTACTTAAGTCAAGAGTTTCCAAACCATTGGATTGGAAATAGCGGAGTTGTTGAATGACCGGCGAGATCTCCTGACTTAAATCCTCTGGATTATTTTTTATGGGGAGCTGTGAAAAATAATATTTATAAAGATGATGTTCCACAAAACATTGAAGAACTTCGACATAGACTCCGGAATCCATTCGATGTAATTCCTAGAAGAAAAATACAAAGAGCAGTTTCGAAATTCCAGAAAGCATGCGCGATTGTGTAATAATGATTGTTATTGTTCAATTCAAATATGATGTCTTCCAATTCAGGCAATAATGGTCATCAACCTGATCCACACTTACGCTTCTTGGCATTTCCTTCGTTGAACTGTTGACTTAGGATATTGTACTCGGAGCACCACTTTCGGACCATTCGCAGAGCCAACTTCTTTCCCTTACAGAAACTGTGAGAAAAATCTCACAGTTTCTGCAAGGGAAAGCAATTTTGGAAGACTCCAGAGATAAAAATATCTCTGGAGTCTTCCAAAATTGCTTTTTTGTTTTCGATCGAGTAACTCGTTCTTTTTGCACTCATTTTACTAAATAAAACAAGGAACGAAACGTTAAATAAAACTAATGATTTAAAATGTTTATTATACCTGCCTTTTTGAAGTTGTAAATACAAATTAAATATTTTTTTTTCAATAAATTACTAAACGTTAACACGGAATATGAATGTGAACTAACTAAATTGTACATAGCTAGCCTATGGCACGCTCAATGTATACATTCCCATTCGCCAGCGACCGACACGAAGGTTGAGAAAGAGGATTCCCCCAGTCGTGCTGTTGACGAATTCAACAGGGCATATTTTAGGGATAAGGCTTATATTAGAAAGACCTTGAAAAAATAATGCTAACACGTTAAGTTAATAACGTTATCCCTTCAAAAATAATTATTTTTTTAATTCAGCAGAATTCGACCCCACAGCTTTTCCACGTCGTCATTCAATAAAAATCGAAGCACACTCAAGTGTTCTTTGAGTTTTGGAAAGAGATAATTGTCATAGGGGGCGAGGTCGGGACTGTATGGTGAATATTGTAAATCCTCAAAGCCGCATTCATTAATTACTGCTTGAGAAATTCGTGCCTTATGCACCATGTAGTGGTGTAGAGTGTAGAGCAAAATCGTAGGGTTTTTTTTCACGTACAGCCGTTGTTCAAGTTCTTAATTATATCTTTGTAGAAATTTTCAGTTATTGTAGTCATATACTCAATTAAGCGAGTCCGTTCCGCGTCCCAGAAAACTGTGACCAACACTTTTCCCCGCAGAAAATTGAGTTTTTTCCTTCGTAGGGGGTGGAGAGCTGTTATTAACCCATGACATCAACTCTTGTTTCGTGAGAGGGTCCTTGTGGTCTACGCAAATTTCATCCCCAGTTACAATACTATTTAAAAAGTCAAACTTTCTCCATAAGTTTGTCGCCTGCACAATTTTTGTTCGGGACTGAACAGCATGGGAATCCATCCTATCGACACTTTGTTCACTCCCAAATCTTCGAGTAGAATTTTAAAAACACTCCTTTCTGCTATTCCTATTGCTCTAGCAATAACTGAACTTTGCTCGGCGGTCAGTCAACATCAATTCTTCAATATTTTTGATGATTTCTTCAGTTCATACTTCCAGAGATCTTCCATACTTTGGATCATCATGAATGGATTCCCTGCAACACTTAAACTGCTTACACCAAAATTGGCTTGGAAATAGGACGACCTATTTTCTCAATAAACTCCAATTCTCTCATGAATATTTTTCGGGCTACTGCCTTCTTTTGATAAAAATTTCATGACGCTTCTGTGTTCAAATTTCTAATTTAATTCTGTTTATGATCGCCATTCCCCAAGGTCTTTTTATATTTCAGATATAGATGAGGCTATATCAGGACTACATAGGGTCCAGTAGACACTTAGTATTTTTACTGTTCTAAAATTTTGTCACTACAGTATCCACGTGAGTTTTATCGCTGTAAAACACTCACTTTCCTACCAGCTCAATTCGTTATCTGGGATTTAATTTCTCAGTAACAGATGCAAAGCTTATTTATGGGACTTTATGCGCCCCATACATTCCCCTTGTAATCAAAAGATGTTCTGACTATAGCTTCAGCGGCAAATTTTTACGCGCCTGCTCTTTTCTTGTGATGGCTCGTTCTCTTTCCTCTATCGAATGCGCGCACTGCTACTTCATCTCTGAATTATAATAATACGGGCAAGTTTCGTTGGCAGTAATAATAGTCTTTCATCAATCTTTACCTTCCTCTTGAAAATACTGTTTGCACTCACAAATCGCTACTCTATTAGCTTTGTGACATGGTGTTAGCAAACGAAGGATCCAGCAAACACAAACTCTGGAAATGTTGATGGTTTCCTTGGTTAAGACACTAATTGGAAAACCTGGGCCTCCTTGCAACTCGCAGGTTCCCGACAATTTCTAAACTTTAGGCAATTGAAAACAAACAAATCTTACCTTGTGCATTTGTTCAAAAGGCGTCTGAATCAGGAAACAAGTTGCGTATTTTCCCAGACTGACACAAAAGCTGATCACACATCTTCACCCTTTCATTTCATTCATCACAATTTTGGAAGTCGATATTTCGCAACTTTCGAGCTCTAAAAATTAAAATAAATAACTCGTGACTGTTGAGGATACATTCACTATCCTTTCGTAATATTTTAATTTCAAACATTTTTTATTGGTAGTTCTAAGAATTCTTTACGTCTTCAAATCTATTTATTACCTAGGACTATTTAATTATCGGCATCTCTTGCCAAATTTTTTTGAGACCTTTTGTTTATTGCCTAGGGTTATTAATGAACGATTTCAATGGACACTTAATATGATCTCCATTGTGAACTAAATATGTATAATAAGCTCACGATTACTAAATATGTATGTACCATAAAATCCATTAGTGAACAAAGGCTTTACTTTGGATATTCATTATTAAGATCGCCTTTTTTAGATGAATATAATAAATATTATTTCTCTAACAAAGGACCAGCCCGGAATGCATACTTACGTTAATGACACCTACTAATACTTAATTAGTAATGGCATATTATTATTTAGTAGTTAAGATTAGATCTTTAAGACATTATCGGAAACCTTTGTTATTATTGCTTGTCGGCATCATTTCCACGAACTAGCAATTCCCGGTTATGACATCAAACACTATACTATTCAACTAATACGATTTTAACATGTAATAGTTAGTGGTAGTAGTATATTTTTATCTACTTGTAAAGCAGACCAGAATCATCAACATAACAATCATTTTTTAACAAGAGACACCAGTCTCAACAGCATTTTATGTTAGTATAAGTGGTTGTAGATCCAAAATAAATGAATATAGTGTGAATAAATATATTTAGATGAAGATTTAAAAAGTAAAGTGTATACAGCCTTACAACCTGTGCACGGTAAGGGGTGATAGGGGTCGTAATTCTAGTAATTGACGTTAAAGCATCAGCGCCAGAAACCGGATGCAACCGTAACATTGGTACGTCATCATCCCCAATTATACAGTGACAATTGTCATTTTTCAAAACTAAAGAACCGTAGTTGGATAATATTTCGTGGTTCTAAACGTTTTGCAGCCCATCGTATTAAATTCAGTCTTAGTTTTTGCTGAAAGCCCCCCGTGCATACAATTTATTATCAAATGTTTCAAGCGTTCACAAATTCGTGTCCATCATTAAGCTCTACTCAAACTTTAATTCCTTAATCAAACTTAACTCGTATATTTTACTTACACCTTGTTCAGAAAGTGAATTTTTATATTGAGTTTATGATGGTAATAAAATTCAACACACCAGCATTACAATACACAGACTCTCTCTTTATTGTATATTTTATTTCCCCGTAGATTAATACGCTCTCGGTACCCTCTGTAATAATATTTTAAGGAAGATACTGATTAAAAAGTTACATTGAAAACCCGAAATTGTCAAAAGTTTTATATTAAATATTTACAAAGGCTGGAACTTTAATAATATCTTTCTTATTAAAACCTCTTAAAATATAACGAAATACATCTAAACTGTATATTTAAAACCATGACTTTCGCTTTGCCTTGTACACTACACTACGAAATTATCAAAACCAACACACTCAAAGTCATTAACATTCTAGGTTTGAGACATTATTAATTATCCTAAATTACAAGATAAAATAACGAGATGCATTTAACATTAATGAAACAGAGATTAAGAGAACAATACCTTCCCACACCAGGAACAACACAAGATAACATGCGCTGGTAATGGAAACAACAAATCTGCTACTAACTATATCATAATGGTATATGTACTCCCGAAATAATTTATAACCTACAATTAAAATATAAATACTTTAAGCATTTTAAAAGTACTAAAAGTGCTACATCACTAACATTGTCCAAGCATGTGAGGAAACAAATATCTTCAGCTTATAAGAACTATCTTACAAATACTGAAAGTAAGCTTAGAGATAATCCTATACAATTTTGGTCTTATATTGGTGAAAGGAAGAAGAGAAGTCGTATTCAAGGTAGAATGCGGCTCGCCGGGCTAGTCCTGTGGATCCTCAATCTATAGTTAACGCATTTGCTATTCATTTTAAGAACTTTTATAATTCACCCTCTACGACTAATAACATAGATCTCCTATCAACCAATTCAATGCTTCTCCATTGACATCACTTATCTGACGATGATGTGCTGCTCAGTACTAAGGTGCTTAGTGGTAAATTTCTTCGGGAGATGACCAAATCCCTGCTTTTGTTGTGAGGGACTGTGGAAACGCCTTTAGTATATCATTAGTGAAAATATTTAATTTGGCTCTCGCTACATCTACTTTTCCCGCTATTTGGAAGAGTACTAAAATTGTTCCTATCTTAAAAGCTGGTGATACTTCGGAAATTACATTACCAACTATAGTCCTATTGCCATTATATCGAACTTTGCGAAAATTTTTGAAATTGCACTATACCGAAAAGTTACCCTCTTATTAAGACTGCAATATCACCGAATCAACATGGCTTTATGAAAAAGCGATCTACTGTCTCTAACCTTGCGATATTTGCTCAATACGTTGCTGACGCGTTGGATTTCGGGTCACAGGTTTATGTCATACCTACTGACTTTGCCAAGGCATTTGATCCAATGGATCAAGCTATCTTGCCAGCTAAATTGTAAATTGACGAGTTTTGGATTTAGTAAACCTCTGGTTGACTTTTTAACTTCGTACTTACATAATAGGCCTCAAAGTGTATTCTACAGCGGATATTTATTAACTTCTTACATTACCACTTCTGTAAACTTAGGTCCACTGCTTTTTATTATTTTCATTAACGATCTCTCAGACCAGATCGAGTCTAATAGGATTTTCATTGCCAACGAGATGCAGTTGTTTTCTCGAGTCGCCGACTCGAGGGACTGTCTTTGACTACAGGCCGACCTGGTTAACATACAGACTTGGCGCACAAATAACAATTTACCTTTGAACCCCTTTAAGTGCAAAATTTTATCATTCACCAAAAGGCTTAATGTTATACACTTTAATTACCAACTTGGGGATATGAGTATATCACGTGTTGAATCAATTAAGGACTTGGGCGTTACCTTCGATACGAAACCGACCTTCGATGAGCATATCAGCGATGTGTCTAAGCAGGTCAAACAATTTATTATCTTTAACTATAGTGAATTTTCTAACGTGAAGGTATTGACTTTTTCATTTAACTCATTAGTGACATCACGTTTGGAATTTGCCAACTTGGTCCATTTTATCAAGCACAAAAACATCTACCTGTGCAAGTTCAGCGACGATTTTTGAAATACATGTGGTTTAAGGTGGACGGCGTCTATCCCCATAGGGGCTTTGATCATACTCAACTCCTTTCTCGCTTCAATGTGCCTTCTCCCTCCATTAGACGCTTTGTAGCAAGCCTCAACTTTGTAATGTGGGCCGTTTGGGCGGCCACATCGGATAGCAGGTTTGGGCGACTTATCGTATTAAATGATACACACAAAGTTCGGGTAACATTCTATAATTAATTTAACTCTTACAACTGGATAACAATGTATTTACATGGATTACTAAGTTCAACTCAGACAGGGTAGAACGTGGTTATTAAGTATAACACAGTTCGCACCACTGACTGGTTGTAACTCTCTATCGTAACTGTTACTCTGACTATCACTGTCTCTTACTTAAACTATTGTCTATATATACTTAGAGAAGATCCTTGATGTGTTTCTAGAACATATCTACAACCCTGACACATAGTCTTGTGTATGCAATAAACACAGAGTGAGGTCGTGTTTATATAACACGTTACCGTTTGTATTAAAAAGGCGAGGTTGTAGCCTTGCCGAGAGTGTTATGCATATACATGACTATATCGGGTTATTACAACTTCCTTCATAGATGACTGCACAACGCTATTATCTCACTTTAATTTTCTTGTCCCACTATTCTTCACACTTCCTTTCCGTACTTTCTATCTTTTTTTCCTCGAACCAGTGTGTTGGTCAAGTCTACGTTATGAGCAGCATCTTGAATCAGGTTTCTTCTGATATAGATATACATTTCTATAGTTTGTTGACCTTCAAACGGCTTCTCTCTATGACACCTGCTATAAATATTCGTTGTAGTATGTATGTATCTTGACAATTAATTCCTGGATGTTTTTATTTTTATTACTTTTAATCACTTGTGCAGACTTTTGTTTATTTTCATATATACGAAGAATGGCCGATATTAAAGGTACAAGCCAAATTTCACTAACATATATATTTAAAGAAAATATTTAATACATTCTACAAAAAATTACCTATTTTTGTATATTTCTCGACATATCCTCCATAAAGATTGAGACATTTATCCCAGCGTGACAATAGTTTGAACATCCCTTCACGGTAGTTTTGCCTGTCAAGTCGATTAAAGTAGTCCACAGTCTTGCAATTCCTGTTGATTCGCAAAGCGTTTCCCCACCAAAGATTTCTTCATGGGTCCGAAAAAATAAAAATCGGAAGGGGCCAAATCGGGACAATATGGCGGATGCTGTAGTACCTCCCACTTCCGCTGTGTCAACCACTCCTTGGTTGGATTTGACGCGTGCGATCTTGCGCCATCGTGCAAAAGTTTAACTCCTTGTCGTAATTGTCCTGGCCTTTTCCTTCTAGTGGCTTTATGCAATTTCTGGAGAGTTTTACTGCATCTGTCGCTGTTAATGGTTGTGCGCGGTTCAACGAATTCACAGAGCAATAGGCCTTTACTATCCCAGAACACGGTACCGATGGTTTTGCGAACAGATGGTTGAGTTTTGAATTTTTTTTGAACCTGGGAATCTGGATGTTTCCACATCAGGGACTGTTGTTTCGACGCTGGGGTGAACTCATAAACCTATTTTTCATTTCCTATAATGACGCTTTCAATGAAAGAATCCCCTTCCTATTGGTATTGGGTGAGATGTTGAAGTGACGCACTCATTCAATTGGTTTTGTGGTTCTCGGACAGCATTTTCGGCACCCAGCGAGACGAAACTTTGCCAAAGTTTAGGTCGCATATGATTTCATGGACACAACTCTTAAGAACGCCAGTCAATTCCGCAATTTCGCAAACTTTAATGCGACGATCTTCCCTAATCAAACTTTCTACAATTGAGCAGTTTTCATCCGTGTGTGAGAGGTCCTTGGTCTGCCTCTATTCTTCTTCGGATCATCAAACAAGTCCGTTCGTCCATCTTTAAATTTTTTGCACCAAACGCTGACTTCTTTTCGGCTTAAGACCTTCGGGCCATAAATGTCCTCTAATCTGCGATGAATTTCGCTCTGGTTAACCCCTTCGGCTTGCAAAAATCGGATAACCGCACGCGCTTCACACTTAGAATACTCTGCGATTACACATGCCATGTTTGCTTCCCGTACGCTACTAAATTGAGTCATACACACAACAATGCTACAGACTCTACTACCACATCTCAGCCTATCTAGACATGCATATGACGACAATATTTCGCTTACGGTGTTTGTTTCACAGCCACCTGTACCTTTAAAATCGGACATCCCTCGTATTATTAGCTTGAATCTTGTGTATTGCTTTAGGCTTCTTTATATTTTTTATATTTAGGATGAATTAGTATTTATAATTCCTTTTTTTTCGTTACCAATAGTGTTTGTTATTATATGTATGGTTTACAATTTTATTTTGACTTTATCATGTAAATGGAATTATAACTCTGTTGGGTAATAAATAAATACAAAAATATTGAAAATATAACGAATAAGTTAATACTGCCTGACCAGATTCTGGATGTGAGAAGCTTCACGTCAGCGAACATCGGATCCGATCACAACTTTATCATTTGCAAAATTAAAATAAACCTGACATCAAGGAATAAACTTTCCCCAGTAATGTACGAAAGATACAATCTAGAATCGCTGGCAAACGAAAGCACCCGCAACCTCTATAAAACTAGATTATGCCATCATATTTCGTAAAACACTATCATCAACGAAGATAACATCAAACAAAGTTGGGATAAGATCAAAACAAATATACAGAAAGTGACTGAAGAAGCTATAGGGTTACGTAGAGTTAACTTGAGTGCAAAACCAAATACAAAGCCGTGGTCCTCAAAAGAGGTAAAGAAAATAACCTTTAGAAAGAGACACGCATGCCTACATTGCAGAGCAACACCAAAAGCACGCGCAACCTATAATACTGTTAGAAACTAAGTGAATAACAGAATAAGAGAAATTAAAAAGGGACTACTGGAATCAATTATTAGCACGGAGATGCAACACGATATCTACGGAACACAAAAGAGCGTTTAGAAAATTTCAAGGACATTCTTCTGTCTAAAAATTAAATTCGTTAATACGAATTTTATTACCTCAAAACAGGTTTTATTTTTCTGTAGAATCTTTGAAACTGCAGAATGGATCTCTGTTTCAGCAATGACCTTGTTCTTTCGACGCAAATCGCCTCACATTGAGGGTAAGATAGAAAATGTAAATGTAATTCCACCGATTTAGTGTTTATAACTGCAGAAAAATTACATGTTCCAAATCATTATGAAACAACATTTTCTTCTTCGTCAAATGTGATCGTTTATATAAAGAAAACTCTATGAGCTATGAAATAGGAAGAAAATTGGTTAGAGAATTTAAACATGGTTCATGGTTCTAACGTGCACGATGAGAGACGAAGTGAGCAACCGTCTGACATTAATGATATAATGACGCAAAAAGTTGATGAAAAAGTGATATTGTTTCTGAACGCTGAAATTATCCAAAGTCGTGTTCATGTTAGATATCAAAAATATTGACTGAGATGCACATAACCAATCGCTTACTTTCCTACTTGCCTTGACTTTCCTCGAGAAATATTGTGTCGAAAGGAATATATTTTTAAACCAAATTGTCATTGGTGGAAGACATAAGTTGCGCACCTTACACAGTCCAAAGAACAGTCCAAAGAATGGCCACATTCAATATAGCCAAAAACAAAGAATTTCAACCTGAAAAATAATATGCACTGTGTTTTTGGACCCTAATTAAACTGCCTTATGCTATTGCAGTTAAATATAACATCAAAGATATTTTTAACACTATTATTTATAATTATTAAAATGAATATTTCGGAGATAACCTGAACAACCAATGCACGATACAAAGATTATTATGTACATGGTTAGTATAAAGCCCCGGAACGCTTGCATAACTTTGTTTTTTCAGAAGTAATTTTCTTGAAATTTATTGTTGATATAGTTAAAAATTATAGTTAAAAATTACGAATTTACTCCTGACATTCATTTATATTTTCTATTCCCTTTCTGATTTTATTTTACTGGAAATGCTTGCTTCTATATTTTTTAAATGGAGCATCCTATATATTGTTGCAATTTCGGAAAGAGAATTAAAAACTACATTCACGAATGTAAAAAATGTTTTCTTTACCCTAAAGGAACTAACGGAAATATTAAAAAAAGTTAATGCCGAATCAAGTTATGTTTGAAAGCAAGCTTTTTACTCTAATCTGTCAGATTGTTGTGAAAATTTATTAGTGTCAACTATATTGACTAATTATAAATAAAATGGCATTAAAACTAACAGAATCTGAGCGAACTGAAATTTTGATAATGCGTGGATATGGTGATCGTCAACGTTCATATGATGAAGTTCGTGTTTTATTCAATTCTGTGTATCTAGATTACTAAATCAGTAAAAGTACAGTGTACCGAACAATTCAGAAGTACGTAGCATTTCGCCAAATAAAAGATTTGCTAAGAACTGTACGTCCAAGAACGGCAACTGATGAAGTCACCAGTTTGAATATACAGGAATACAGGAAAATAGTCATGTGTCGACAAAGCAATTCGGACAAATTCATAACATTTCAAAAAAATCTGCCCAAAAAAACTGCGTATAAAATTCAAACCGTTCATGAATTGTTGGAAGACTACATTTTTGCGAAATAATGACACCATTAATCACAGATCAGCCAAATTTTGTAAATCAAATATTCTTTTCCGACGAAGAAACGTTTTGTCTCAATGGTACGGTCAACAGGCACAACTGCCGTTACTGGTCAACCGAAAATCCTCGCTGGATAAAGGAGTATGGAGCACCCATAAAATATAATAAGAGAAATTTTAAATGGTAATAGATATTTAAACTTATTGCGGAACGATACCGTACCAGCAATTACAGCGCTATTTCCAAATCCAAATAGACTTAATCTACCAAACGAATGTATTTGGTTCCAACAAGATGGGGCTCCGCCACATTTTGCGCGTGATGTTCGTGACTATCTGGATGAGGTATTTCTGGACGCAGAGGAGCAATCGAATGGCCAGCCCATTCCCTAGACATATCGCCACTTGATTTCTTCTTGTAGGGTCACTTGAAGTGTCAAGGGTATAAAAATAGACCAAATAATCTAGAAGAATTAGAGGGACGAATAACTGAAGAAATCAATAGTATCAGACTGCAAGTTTTACATAACTCACTAAGACATTTTGTTGACATATTATACCACTGCCAATTGGTTAACGGAGAACAATTTCAACATTTATTGTAGTCTGTAAATCTATTTATTAATACTTTTTTATTTCACGTTAACTATTTTTTTTTTAATTCTTCTGTTAGTTTCTTTAAGACAAAGAAAAAAAAATTATATTTCTGAATATACTTTTTAATTCTCTTTCCGAAATTACAACAATATACAGACTGTTCCATTTAAAAAATATAGTAGGTAGCGTTTCCGGTCAAACTGGGAATAGAAGATAAATATAAATGTCATGAGTAAATTCGTAATTTTTAACTATATATCAATAATAAACTTCAAAAAAATTATTTCTGGAAAGCAAAGTTATGCGACCATTCCGCGACTTTATACTAACGCTATATATTATGATAGATTGGTATGTACAATTTTAATAATGTTGGGAAGATTTTGTGATATTTATTAGCATCGAAATTTGTCAGTTCTTTTAATATCTCACTGTCTTGTACACACAAATGAGAAGTCTAACGAACACTGGCATTACAGAATGTGATATTAGTCATCGGCGCTGATTTAACGAAAACCGAATGAAAATACAGCGAAAATAAATTACAAATTTCCGGACCATAACCCACTTCATAACCTCTGCGTAGCATTCGACTGCGTAAATGTGAATTTTCCTTAAGTTTACTGGGCTTGCAAGTCCAAGAGCATTCCTTCTTTATACTCATCGAAGTTCACAACATAATAATTCTATTTAATTAAATATTTGAATCCCTTTTGCAATACTGGATTTCAAAACAACCAATCTAATCGCTACGCCTTATTTGATCGCCTAAATAGCTGGTACAACTATAAATAAGAATATAAAATATTATGAAATAACATACATAAATTTTTAGTCACTTAATTGAATAAACAGAAACCTAAATAAACTATGCTAAATTACAAGTGAGAAACATGTGATAAGTAGGAAATGTTAGCGAGTAGAATTACTGATAATAATGATATATTTTAAGGTAAGTATGTTTCTTGAGATTGTAGAAGTACATAAAACTAAGAAATTGCACATAGGCGGTTGGTATATTTAAGTAGGTTCTGAGCTGAATCATTGTTATCACAACGTTTCGATTTCTTCCTCATTTTTTCTAGAACGTGTTCTAGTAGAAACGCGTAATTGGCAATATTTATACGTATGCTGTAGAGGGGCATGGCTTCTTTAAGTTGTAAAACTTCTTACATTCGGATAATAAGAGAATCTATAGAAATTGAAAAAAGACCAATCAGCTTGAATAAAATAGACAACACGCAACCCCTTTCTACTACATGGAGAGCCGTTATAGGTGACCGATGTATAAGAAACGGAATTGGTTGCTTGTGATGGACACGCCAATCACAAGCAACCATTTCCGTTTCTTATGCGTCAGTCAGCTATAACGGGTCTCCATGTAGTAGAAAGGGGTTGCGTGTTGTCTCTTTTATTCAAGCTGATAGGTCTTTTTTCAATATCTATAGATTCTCTTATAATCCGAATGTAAAAAGTTTTACAACTTAAAGAAACCATGCCCCAGATTTCAGAGACATAATATTTATATGTTAACTAGGTAAATTAAAAACTTAATATTTATATATATTTTTGATACTAATTTCCTTTTTATATTAAATAGTATCCTCTTTAGATTTTCCTTGACGTCTAGATGCAATCTGTTAAATATTTCAAACTGGATCTAAAGTATTCCTAAAACGGCTCTGGATTATATAAATATGTTGTCACAGGTTCAAGAAATTTATTTCTAGACCAACTAAAGTAGAAATAATTCCTTTACAGCTTTTAATGCATAACTTTGATTAGATAAATATGATCCGATCAAATTCTCTGCACACTACCAAATTAGATGTCTACTTTCCAAAACCATATAATATTCTTCGAGACAGCTTTCTTGTGGTTAATATGAAGACAATTAAGATGTATCCACGCTTTTGGAACTTTTTTTATTATTGTTTCTTGATAAAGTAGTAACTAATAGTAATTAATATATATAGTTAATATTTTGACAAATTCAATATCCCAATTCACTAGGACTATAATACCTTAATATATTACATATATACATAACACTATAATATTGATATTTGCTTGTAGAATCACTTTTTAAGAACACTTTAATAATATGTGCCCATTCGTTGGTTGAAAAATAATGAATCTTCCAATTATTTCAATATATCTCTCTAGAGATTTGTTAAGAAGTGAGATTTTTTTAATAATTCAAATACATATAATGCGACTTTTGAAATTCCTGTCTAAATTACAATTTGAAATGAACTATTAAAGAGAAAAGTAATTATAGTACTCCCTTTTTACTGCTTTAGCTTCATTTGCAAATTATTTTTTATATTTTAAAAGTATAACAAACTAAAGTTATCCACCAAGAATCTAATTTATAGCAGTCTGTCAACATCATCAAATAACCTTTTAAAATCTAATAGTATCTGTTACAAGAGAAATTAAAATATCTTGGTATAATTTCAGTCATGAACTGAATTAAGTATGTTTGAAGATAATGTAATGGAAAAGGATCCCATTATAATATATAACAAGTGTTCATTTGAAAAGTCAATCTAGGTTACTTTGAAATTTTGATAGAATAAGACGGAAATATATTAGTATGTGTTTGTTGTTCCGTAAACGTAAATGCAACTGACATTTGATAATGTCAATCACAAATATCAGTTAGTGCGTAAAATAATCGTACGTCGATTCTGGTTTAAATAAATTGCTTCTAAGTTTTAAAATGGCTTTCACTTTAGAACATAAAATTCTTTTAGTCCAGGCTTATTTTCGAAGTGGTAATAAAATTGATGGTTTATGGGTTTATTCAGTTTCCACATTTTGTAATAGATTATATACAATTTAAGAATACTTTGGATAGAACTTTAAAACTTTTTTCTGAAACTGGTAGTCTCTTAAGAAAATCAGGCAGCGGAGCAGTTAAGAAACGTACACCTCAAGTTGTCAATCGTGTTGACGAAATAATGAAAATGAACTAAAAACATCTGTTGGACATTTAAGTCAACAAATAAAGCTTTCTGTTGGTACAACTCACAAGTTATTAAAAAAAGATATGCAACTTTATCCATACCGTGACACAGCAGTACAAGAATTGTTAGAAATTGATTATATACGTAGACTACAGTTTTGTAATTGGTTTGTAAATATGAACAATAATGGAGAATTTTCGCAAAGAGTCATCTTTACCGATGAAGCATGGTTTTATAAAACGGGATACCTAAATTCACAAAATACAAGAATTTGGAGTAGTGAAAATCCACATGTAATTAATGAAGAATCGCTCCATCCAGAGAAAATTGGTGTTTTGGCAGCGATAAGCCAAAGGCAAATCATTGGACCAATATTTTTTCAGGGAACGTTAACTGCTCAAAGGTACCGTACGGAAATTTTACAACCATTTGTCAATCAGTTACATGATGATGAACTACAAAATGCATATTTCCAACAAGACGGAGCACCTTGTCACTGTACTGCAGAATCTTTGGATTATTTAAGAGAATTTTTTGATGTGCGTATAATTAGTCGAAATACTGAAAAAGCCTGGCCTACACGTTCATGCGATTTAACACGTTGCGACTTCTTTTTGTGGTAATATCTAAAAAATAACATATTTCGAACACCTATATTGAATTTAAATGATATGCTCCAGAGAATCGAACAGAAATGCATGGAAATTAATAACAATCCAGTAATGTTGCAGAATATCATTATAAATTTTGAACGGAGGATTTTAAAGTGCATTGATCTTGAAGGACAACATTTTCAACATTTGTTATAGTTTTCAATAAATAGATATAATAAAACACAGTTGTATAGTTTCAAAATAATATATATGCACTACATATGTTTCACCACACTGTGGCTTCATCAGGTGGATGAATATACTAATTCAAAATATCAATTAGATCTTATATATATCAATACAAAGTACAGAACTAATCTTATTCTAAGAGGGGGTGGACATGTATGAGTTTTAAGTTTAGTAGGGGGGAGTTATTTATGTCTAGTTGGTCATTTAAAATTATACCTAATTTATTATATTTGTTAATTTCTAAACTTTCTAACATATTAAGTTTTTTACTTTTATCTAGAACATGCAAAGTTTTAAAATTAGTGTTGAATTTGTGATTATGTTCTAGGCAATGATTGGCAAAAGTTGAGTCTGTCTTCTTGTCTCTGTGGCTTCTTTCATGTTCTGTCATTCTAATATCAAATGTCCGTCCTGTTTGTCCGACATACACTTTTTTACAATCTTCGCATGTCAACTTGTAAACCCCTGAGTTTAATCTATTGTCCGTTTTATCTTTGTTGTTTTTTATAGCGTTTTGTAAGGAATTGTTGGTTTTGAATGAAATGCTCTCTTCTTTACTTGTTTTTATTAAGTTTCCTACTTTGTTTGAAATTGTACCGATGTATGTGATAGAATTATAACTAAAAGTTTTATTGTTTTTTACTGTGGGGTAAATTGAAGATATCGTTTTAGATTTCTGTAGTTTTTTTAGAATATTATTAATTAAATTTATGGTGAAACCGTTATTTAGCGCTATAACGTGTATTCTATTTAATTCTATATCGAAGTTTTCTTTACTCAACGGGACGTTATCAATCAATGCTTCACAGATTAATTAACGTCCCGTTGAGTAAAGAAAACTTCGATATAGAATTAAATAGAATACACGTTATAGCGCTAAATAACGGTTTCACCATAAATTTAATTAATAATATTCTAAAAAAACTACAGAAATCTAAAACGATATCTTCAATTTACCCCACAGTAAAAAACAATAAAACATTTAGTTATAATTCTATCACATACATCGGTACAATTTCAAACAAAGTAGGAAACTTAATAAAAACAAGTAAAGAAGAGAGCATTTCATTCAAAACCAACAATTCCTTACAAAACGCTATAAAAAACAACAAAGATAAAACGGACAATAGATTAAACTCAGGGGTTTACAAGTTGACATGCTAAGATTGTAAAAAAGTGTATGTCGGACAAACAGGACGGACATTTGATATTAGAATGAAAGAACATGAAAGAAGCCACAGAGACAAGAAGACAGACTCAACTTTTGCCAATCATTGCCTAGAACATAATCACAAATTCAACACTAATTTTAAAACTTTGCATGTTCTAGATAAAAGTAAAAAACTTAATATTTTAGAAAGTTTAGAAATTAACAAATATAATAAATTAGGTATAATTTTAAATGACCAACTAGACATAAATAACTCCCCCCTACTAAACTTAAAACTCATACATGTCCACCCCCTCTTAGAATAAGATTAGTTCTGTACTTTGTATTGATATATATATAAGATCTAATTGATATTTTGAATTAGTATATTCATCCACCTGATGAAGCCACAGTGTGGTGAAACATATGTAGTGCATATATATTATTTTGAAACTATACAACTGTGTTTTATTATATCTATATAATGAAGTTTCAACAAGTATCTCCTTCGTCGATTATTAATTTTCAATAAATACCTATTATTTGTTATTTATTTGTATGTATGAAACTGTTTTCTATTTCTATTTCTATTTTAGGTTTAAGTTTTGAAAATAAATGCTTATTGGTATTACTAAGTTTATATGTTGTAGCTCTATCATATTTTTTTAAAGTGTATTTAATTTTTTTCTGATAGTTGTGGAACATATGGAATCGTGATATATGTTGTGTCATTGTTTAAATTGTTATTGGTGTCTGTATTGTTGTATATTTGGTGTATTCTTTTTTAATTGTTTGGTCTATAAGATATGGTGGATAAATTATTATCTGTTAATTGTTTTAATTTTCTTGATGTTATCTTTTCTGTATTGAGTATGTGATAGTTTTACTGCTCAGTCAGATTATTTATAATCATTTTATTGAATACTGTAAGGCGAATCCCGACAGCTTTACATCTTAAGACGCTCCACGGGCGTATACATAATAATAATAATAGCTCATGTCTTGCGTTTCCCTGTTTTTGTTGTCTATCTATTTTAGAATACTAAGGCATAATTTATTATTATTCAATTGGAATGTATCTTTGAATAATTTTAACCATAGCAACTCAAATGCATGACATTAATATACTGTAATTTATATTTTATATTCCTTGATAAAGGCATCATTTGCCGAAACATGTAGGGTTGTTTTAAATATATATATTTTGAAGTAAAACCAGACCTTAAATCGCCAACAAATTGAATTTAACAGAACATACAAAGGTCACGAAATAATTATCTTTATATATATATATATATATATATATATTATTGTGAGGCAAGAACCTCACAGAAATATATTAATACGAGGGGCAAGCTACAATTATTGAGAATAGAAAGAGAAAAGAATTTGTATTTTAAATATGTTTAAAGTAATTGCCATCAACAATAATACACTTAACCATTCTTTCCTTCCCTAGTTCAAAAGCGTTCAACCAGCTGTCTTTAGAGCTATCATACTATCAAAAAAATACTTCACGGCGATATCAATCTCTTCTTCTGACTGGAACCTTTACCCTCTCTAATAAATCTTTGAGCTCAAAAAATAGCCAGAAGTTACACATCGTCAAATCCGATGAGTATATAACTTTGATTTTGTTTTCAGCTAAATACTTAACAGTTATCCCTGCTGTATCGTATGACGCGTTATCATATGTAACATAATTCCCATTCTTGGCACCTTACTGAACACAGTAGGCAAACACTTTTCAACATACTATTTAGCGATAACTCTCTTCTGATCTTTTAATTTAATTGCGGCTATCAAACCCGAACTTCAAAAAATACTGCGTACAGTAGTGGACATAATTAACTAGGACAAGTCAAAAAATTAAGTAACCTTTTATGTGTATTAAATCTTTACCGAAATTAAATTGTTCTGTTTTATATGTATTATAAAATTATTAACTTGCATTTGAATTACAATTCTGGTAAGTGAGGATGTCTGTCAAAGCCTAGTTTACATTATTGGATTATTCACTGTCCTATTTATTTATGTCCATTACTGTACATTACTTTTTCCATTGCTCGCTGTTTTTTCACCATCCATCTTCATGTATCCAGATTCGACTTTCTTAGCGAGTGGGAACATCAAAAAACGGTATGTATGTTTCATCGCAAGTTACAATTTTAGAAATAACTTGATGGCCTCCAGCATTCAACATATCTGAAGTTTGTTGACAAATTATAACACGTTCTGCTTTTTGTAAATCTGTCAGATGATGGAGTACAAACCGAGCTACAACCTTTTTGTAAATGTAAATATTCGAGCAATATTGGTTTCACTTGTGAGGATCCAATCTTCAGTTTGGACTATATCATTGCATAGGTAATGCGGTTGTCCTCTTCCACCATCTTCTTCACTGCAGCAATATTTTTGGGATTAACAACTGTTGTAGGAGGGCCAGCTCCTTCTCTGTGTACAACCAAGTTACAACCTCTTTCAAATTCTTTGTACCATCTATAAACAGTAGCCAATGATGTTGCGAGATCCCCAAATGCCGATTTAAACCTTCCTCATGCTCGTACGGGCTCAAGCCTTTCTTTAAATCATAGTAAATCATTATCCGAAAGTTCTCTCGTGATCATTCCATTTTTTCGATAACAGAAACGTATTCTATAGGTTATTTCTGAGACACTATTCAACACAAGACACAAACTAAACGACATTTGACAGATAAAATAATATTTAATAATCAACAATTTGTTTTTCATAGGTGACTAGATTTTTCTATTCTCAATAATTGTAGCTTATCCCTCGTATATTAAAGAAATACATTTTTAAAAAACAAATGTTGTTGGAATTAATGTTAATTGAATTTAAAAGGAAATATAAGTTAAATATTTTAAATAGTTTTCAACATCCACATATTTATATAGAATAGTGATCATTAATTTTAAGTTATTAATTTCTGAAGGAAATTTTAATCTCGATTATTTTATTTTTATTAGTTTCAAACTTTTTTCGCGTCGTTTCCGATGTTTTCATAAGGCAATGGGCAGTCGTGGTCCCTTTTTCGAAAAGGTACGCTAGCAGTCTTTTGTCGTAGGCGGCGTCCTTAACGTAGAGTAAGTTTGGTGATTCCATGTGTAATGGACGCCATTTTTTTCATATTAGTCCGCATTTTCTAAACATAGAATTATTAATTAATGCAACTACTAAAATTAGCCAACAACCCACTTAAAAATAAAGTTGAAAGTTTAGTTTATCCATTACAAATAAATTTATTGGTCAAAACTACTTATATATTAATTTATCATCATTTCAAGTAATTATTTTAATATAATATAAAATATTAGTAAAAATCTGGTGTGAAAAACACTAATACAGGTTCACTATTAATATTTTTGTGAACGTATCCGAACATATCCCTCCCCAGAGACGTGTTCGGACACGTTCACAAAAATATTAATAGTGAACCTGTATTTGTGTTCTTCACACCAGATTTTTAATAATATTTTATATTATTAAAAATACCTTTGTATTATACAAAACTGGTGGGGTTTACCTACTCATGTATGTTTCAATTATTCTGATAATTATTTTCAAATGGCCGAACAAATGGAATTATAAAGGTTTATTGTTACAATTAAAATTTTAATATAATGCACCTGAATCATCTTTTTCTGTTTATTTCAATCATTCAAAGTTATTCCGGGACAAAAAAGAAGTTAACCGAAGAATTTATTCCAATGTCCTGAATTCAATTCAGTTCAGGTTTGTTTTATATGCTGATTTCAAAATAACCGTTCACACGGGAAAATATCTTAGTAAATTCGGTAATGAAGTAGTTATAAACGACCTTGTTCAAGGTTAGCACTTTATAAAATAAATTACTATTATTATTAATTTGTGTTACCAGTTTTATATGCGCACATTATATATATTATATACATATATATATATTATATATATATGTAATATATATATATATATATAATATATAATAAATTAAAAGCAGGCAAGCGGTCTGTCAATTAAAAAACTCACTTATTAAATATCCCTATATTTCGCAACAACCTTGTTGCTTCTTCCGGAGATAAAAATGTAGAGTTGAAAAAACAGACCGCTTGCCCGCTTTTAATTTATTTTATTCAATATATTACGGTTGATAATTTCGTTTAAATTATATATATATATATATATATACATATATATATATATATATATATATATACCATTTGAATTTGCATTCATACATAAATATGTGAATGACTTAATTTGCGCACTACCTGCTCTAGCAATAGATGACATTTTGGAAATATTTAAATCATTCCACCCTAACATTCAATACACTATCGAACGCGAAAATGAGGGAGGTGTACCTTTCCTAGACACGAAGGTAATCAGAAGCAACAACCACTTAATGATTGACTGGTATAGAAAATCCAGTAATTCAGATAGAATGTTAAATTACCACTCTAATCACACGAATAGCTAGAAAATAAATCTCATCTTAGGCATGAAACATAGGGTTTCTAGGATAAGCCACCCTTCTTTCAAATAACGAAATCTTAACATATTGGGTAGCATTTTCTCAAATAACGGTTATCCACGCAGTTTGATTAACAAACTAATTTTCACCACACCTTCTTCCTACAATCAAATTCCGAACAATACCATTGCTGAACAAACCAAAACATTCAAATATTACGGACTTCCCTACATTGTTGGTTTATCAGAACGACTTTCTCGTGTGCTCTTCTCAGAGGAAATTAGATTAGGCTTTTACAATTACAACCCGGTACGAAACTTTTTTAGTAAAACTAAAGACTTGACGCCTTTGCCCTTCCGATCCAACGTTGTGTATTGTATTCCTTGCAATGGATGCAGTCAGGTGTACATAGGTCATACCTCCACTTGGCTAAAAACTAAACTCGCCACGCACAGTGGCATTCGGACTAGTAGGAGCAGATGCGCCTTGTCTTCACATATGATTAACAATGATTACACACCTAATTTTAATAATGTTAAAGTCCTTCAGACTGTAAACAACTTAAAGTGTAGAGTTTTTGGAAATGGTAGAGATCAATAAACACGCTAATTCGATGAATTTCTGATCTGATACGAACAACCTAAGGGCAATATATGCTTACTTGCTAACCATTTCAATAAACATAAATTCTAAACAACAAACCACACAAAATAACTTATCTATTACCGTTTAACACATTGGTCCTTCTCAGTTTTTCCTCATTTATTAATTATATAACACGTTTTCTCTTTTGTTATGTAAAATTCTGTGAGACGGCACATTCTAAAGAATAGCCACTTTGACTTCCGCACACCAGTGTATAAAATTTGTGACCTTGATTATGAATAGTAACTTTTCCATTTTGATGTTACACACCTGGAATCCAAAAAAAAAACTTTACCGGATCTTTTACACTATCATCCTCTAACATTATACGTATGTATTAACTTTGTGACAAGAACATGTTTTTGTGCGATTACTTCTTTTGTTCGTCAATATTGCACATGTGGCTTTCCTTTAGATGTGTTTGTCCTGCTTTTAAAATGTAATTTCGAAATAACTATGTGTACGTCCGTTGATATTAGTTGTATTAATTTAGAATATTACAAACATATAAATATTAAGACAAGTAATTTCTCAAAAAAAAAACAAGTTCACATTTGTAAGTATTAACGACTTTCTTTTGTTAATAAGTACTTAATTTATGTTCATCTACTCTTAAAGTGATCCCCTGAGGAAACATATGAATTTGATTCGAAATATTGGGATAAAAAAATAAAGAACTGACCTAAGTAATAGAGTTTAATTTTGCTGGATTCCCCAAAGAAACGATTATCCTTTCCATATATTGATAAAATACTCGCTCTCTCTGTAATGTATGAAATGCCACCACGATTGGGCGACAATTGATAAAATACGCTGATGAACTGAGTGATATAATAATTTGATAATAATAAAAGAAGATAATAATAGTAGATATTCAGTGATTTGTGATAATATTAAAATTGTAAGTATATGAGTATAGGAATTATACTATAGATTAGGCGCCTTGGTTTACTTAAAAACCTATTACACTTGTTCATCAGCGCTCCTCATATGATTTCAGTATAAGCGGCTAGGTCGTCGGACAGCACTAAATTTATAACAAAGTTGACTGCCTAGGCTCCTCGTCGATATGTTTTCTCTTAAGTGTATGGTAGTGAATTGTATAACAAAATAACTTAGTTTTCTCCAGCTAAACATAGATAAATAAAAGATTTTATTTAAAGAAATGTATTTAAAAGTTTATTTTAAATAAGGTTTCTGCACACAATAACATGTAACGTGCCTAACGACAAATAATAAAATTATAATTGCGTACACGTGTGAATCAAGAAAATAAATAGGGTTATGTTTTAATGGTTAGAATGTTTTCATGTGAGTTACTTTATAAATTATAGAACAAATATATCTTGGTAAGTACTACAGTTTGTATCAAATCATAGTTCTTTCACAATTATCAATAATGTTGGAATGTAATTTTCAAGTAAGATTATGAGGATTTTTATTTGGTTATTAAGAAAAATATCTTAAAAGTAAATCGTTTTAAAAGAGTCTTTAGTTGAAATAATTTTTATTAATAAGACCTGTTTTTTATCGTCTAAGGCAGGAATCTTGATGATATGGATGAAGATTGGTCGATTCGTCGTGCTTTCAGAGTGCGGAGATTTCAAGTTTTCTTGACCGGCTGTGAGCATGCTCCTACGGCGTGGGATCTTCCCTCGGACCGGTGTTCGATCGAAAAATGCTAAGAACGATTTCTGACCGTACTTTCTGGTATCGCCTTCACATATATCTCAAAAGTAGCCCCAAATTATTGTTTAACTTTTGTGGTCACTTATAAATTTTTAGCTCAGGTATTTCTGCTTTAATTTAATTTTAAATTTGGAGTCACACTTTTTTAAGCAATTCTAATCAAAATTTTATAACCGACACTCGATGGCAATTATTTCATTCAAAGCCTATTTTACTTTTGTGAAATAGCCTCGAATTTTACTTCAAATTACATATTATAATAATATAAATATAAATAATGTATTGTTTCTTTTTTCTGTATCTCCCTTTTATATATTCGGTTTCTCCTTCTATGAGTTCATATGTGTTATTACCTAATATTCGTTTTATTATATAGGGACCTTGGTAAGGTTTTAATAATTTTCCCATAATTTTATTTTTAAGATTTGTTACCCTTAAGTTTTTTACTATAACTCTGTCTCCTATATTGTACGTTTTATATTTCTTATCGACAATGTTTTTCTTATTCTCCCATTTTTGTTTCTTGGAAATTATTCTCTCTCTGACTTCTTGTAAACGCTCTTGTATATTCATTGTTTCTGGATCTGTCCATGGACGTTGTGGTGGTTGTCCAATAAAAATAGTAATAGGACAATGATTATGTACGATACTGGGTGTGTTGTTTATTGTAAATTCAATTTGGTGTAAATTTTTAGCCCATTTATTATGGTTTTCGTTTAAAAGTATACGTAAATACTTTAGTGTTTCCCTGATATAACGTTCAGTAGGGTTGCCCTGTGGATATCGTATTGATGTGTAATATGTTTTAATATTATGTGAATGTAGAAAGTTTTTGTATCTATCATTCGTGAAATATGTAGCATGGTCAGTTAAAATTGCCAATGGTTTGGCCATATTGTGTAAAATAGTCTACTAAAGCTTGTAGAACTGTATAGGTGTTACATTTATGTGTTGGAATTAGTTTGATAAATTTCGAAAATATGTCGCAAATCACTAATATGTTTTTGTAGCCTTTAGTGCTAGGAATTAAATTAGAAAGGAAGTCAATAGATATTAGTTCTAATTTATCATACATTATGATGTTATGGCTTAAATTTGTTTTGGAAAAATTTTTATCTTTTGCAAGTTCGCATGTTCTACAATGTTTTACTACACTTTTAATTATTCGTTCATCATTAACACAATAAAAAGCTTTTCTGAATAATAACCAGCATTTTCTTGCACCCATGTGTGTATAAGTTAAATGTAAATAGTTGGTTATTTCTCTAGTATGTTTTTCGTTTGAAACATAAACTGTATTCTTGCCTATCTGTTTTACTATGAAGTTATCTTTCATGGTCATGCCTTTCTACTGTCCTACGTCTGTCAAGTGGTTTCGAATTTCTTTAAATTCTGTGCCTGATTGTATTTGTAAAATTTTTGTCTTAGAGAAAAGTCCCTGTTTCTGAAGTTGGACTAAATTAATGCAGATGCTTTGTCTCTTAACATCCCCGTCCTGTCTTGTAAAAGCATCAGCGGCTATCATTTCTTTGCCTGGTTTATATTTAATAATAAGTTCATATTGCTGTATTAACAGAGTCCACCTATATATTCTACTGTTGTTTAATTTACAACTCATTATGTTAATTAAAGCTTTGTGGTCTGTCTCATGTGTAAATGTCTTTCCAATTAGATAATACCTCAATTTCGTTAAAGCGAATACTATGGCTAGCATCTCTTTTTCAGATATGGTGTATCTGGTCTCACAAGCTTTGAGTGTTCTAGAAATAAAATAGATATGTATCTCTGTGTCATTTTTAAATTTGTATCAGCTCTGCTGCAATCGTCTGGTGTGATGCGTCCGTTCTTACAATAAAGGGTAGAGTGAAATCAGGCTGATGTAGTTTGAGATTCTCTACAAGTTCTCCTTCAGTTGTATAAAGCATTTCTCACATTCTGGAGTCCAAGTCCATTTCTTACCTTTCTTTAATTGGTCTAATAAGGGTAAAGTTTTCTCACTGTAATTAGAGACAAATTTTCGGTAGTAATTTAATACTCCTAAGAAACCTCGTAATGTTTTTAAGGTTTTCGGTCTTGTATAGTTCTTAATTTCGTCTAAACGAGTAGGCTCTAATAGTATGTTTTCTTGGTTAATAATGTAACCTAGATAATTAATTTCGTGTCTGAAAAATTGGCATTTCGATAGGTTTAATTTCATACATTGAGTTGTTAAAGTATGTAGTATTATTTTTAGATGTTTTAAATGTTGTTCAGCGCTTTCTGAGAATATTATTATGTCGTCCAGATAGTGTAAGGCAAATTCGTCATATATGTTTAATATTTTATGTAAAAAACGTATACGCGCGGCTGGAGAAGTCTTCAAGCCAAATGGGCAAACTCTAAATTGATAAACTATACCATTTACTGAGAATCCGCAGTACTTTCGTGACTCTGGTTCTAAATTTATGAGCCAAAATGCGTTTTTGAGATCCAATTTGCTGTATATGCGTTTATTTCCACATTTAGTTAATAACACGTCGATATTCTGGGGCATTTCAAACTCGGGCTTTATTTTTTTATTTAAAGCTCGTGCATCTAAGCATATTCGTAAAGATAAGTCTTTCTTTTGCACAATTACAATGGGGTTAATAAAATATGTATTAGATTTTTCTATTATTCCTGACTGTTCTAGTCGTTCTAACTCATGGCTTACTCTTTGTTGGTAATGGTATGGGATAGGATAATTTTTGCTAACTAATGGATCATCATTATCAATCTTTATAGGGTGTTGGTATCCTTTTGCAAATACTATATCGTTGTTAATTAAAGTTATATTATTATTTAATATTTTTACTAATTCAGGTATGACTGTTTTATATGGTATTTCTTGTTTGTTAATCAATTCTTTAATATCTTCAACATCATTAATTATTGCAGTTGTCTGGTTTTCAATGTTAATCTCAACTTCATCTCCTCCCTCGTAACTATCTCTCGTTCCTTGCATATCGTCCATATTCTCCACTCCAATATTATTATTAATTAATTCTTCTTTATTTCCATCTGTATCATTAAACCATTCTTTCTCTCTACTATAGTACGGTACGTTATCTAATAAAATATTATTGATTCCTTTCATTAACACCTCTTTTTTATAAAAATTATATTTCTTGATTTCTTCATCAGACAGCTATTTCACTATAATAACCTTACTATTTTCAATATTTATAATACCTTGCTCAAAGTCTAGGATCATCTTTAGTCCTTTAATATTATCGATACCTATAATGCAGTCGTATTGTAATTTTTTTATTAAATAACAATGAATTGTGTATTTCGATTTATCAATAAATATTTCTGTGCATAATTGCTTTGTAACTGTTCCCATTCTTTTGCCATTTACTGCCATAATATCTTTCCCCTTTGTTTTAATTATATTTTTCTCATATCCCCGTATTAGTTTAGCTTTGTTTGCATGCATTAAAGTGATTTCAGACCCTGTGTCTGTTAAACAATATAAATTGATGATATCAAATCTTAATATTACGATAGGTAACGAATATATTTTAGATAGTTGGTCGCCAGTGTCTTCGATCGTTATGAATTCCTCAGGTGCTGGTAAAAAGTAATATTATGGATTTTTCCAGGTATGCTATAGTCGTTTGTGTCTCTTAATCTTTTTGTGATGATGGGCCTGGTTTCGGATCTAAGTATAGATCCACTTGTTTCAACGGCGTTTTTTTTTTTGACAATTTCAGTGTTTGAACGTATTGGTAATGCGGATCTGTACCTTCGGTGGATGTTATTAATACGGCCTCGACCTCAATTATGTATATTGTTGATTCCCCGTCGTGGTTGATGTATTTGTTGTTGTGTATTGGTAGTATTGTAACGATTGTTATTGTTGTAATTGTTAGAACCATAATTGTTATTATTATAATTGTTTCGCGTCTGCTGGTAGTTAGGATTAGGTCTATTTGGTATATTGATGTAATTGTTGCGATCATTATTTGGATTAAAATTGTTGTTGTTGTTATTATTGTGATTATTAAAATGTCTTGTCGAATTTTGAAACCTGTTATTATTATTGTAGTTGTTATAATTGTTTTGTCTGGGTGGAAATGTATTTGTCGGTCCATTATTAACGTTATAATTTTGTGTTGGGTGACTTCGATTATTCGTATTGCAAAATTGGGCCTGTTGTTGTTGATGATTACTTTCGGAAAAATCGTATAAACGTCGTAAAATTTCTATTAGCGAGTCCATATCTGTCACCTTCTGAGAAATGATGGCCTGTGTACCAGTGAATATAAAATGATTTAGAAGTTGTCTAGCGATCATGAATTCCTCCATGTCGCTAATATGTTTGCACTGATTAAAAATACGTGAAGCGTATGTTTCTCTAGTCACCTGTCCTAGTCTGTACTTACCGGTCAATAAACGAATTCTCGCCCTATTCTGCTGTGTTTCGTCCCAGTAATTTCGAGTAAATAAACTAACAAACTGGTCTAATGTGTGGCAATGATCCTCGATTCTTTGGAACCATTCCTGGGCACTGTTGCGTAACGTTGCGCGTATCACCTCGATCCTTTGGTTTTCTTCCGTGACATCTTCTAAGTACCTCAATATGCAGTTGAGATAAGTCATTGGGTGTACTCGCGTAATATCCCCGTCAAAATGTTGTAAATTTTTTATTTTAATTGTAGGGTTTGTAATATTAATATAGTTAAATGATAATGTATAGTTTTTAATTTTATATTCTAATTGTTGTAAATTTGTTTGTGTTTTAGTAAAGTTGTCATTTTGGATTGTCTTAATTGTATCTAGGTTTATTTTTACCGTATTAATTTCTTGATTATAAGTCTCTTGACAGTCATTTATTTGGGTGTTAATATTTTGTTTTAACGTTTGTTTAATAAGCTCGGCGTTATCTTCATTTATTTTGTTATAATTTGTTAATTTTTTGTCTAATAAGTTATTATTTTCTAGTATAATTTTATTAACATTTTGTTGAAGTTGTTTTGTTTTGGTATTAATTTTCTCCTCGATAATATTATAAATTTCATTTGTTGTTGTTTCTAATTGTTTAGCCCACTCTAAATTTTGAAAATTAACCGTCTCATCTAATTTGATTAAGTATTTTAGTTCATTTCCTTCCATTGCTTTTTGGGCAGTGGAAATTTCAGCAATTTTTCCCTCTAAATCTATTTTAAATGCACTTAGCTTGTTATCAGTATTAGCATTATTAATCTCAAACTTTTCGTTTATGGTTTGGATATTTACTTCTAATTTAGTGGTTAAGTCATTGTTCATATTAGTCAATTCTTGTTTTAAGTTTGTATTATTTGTGTCTAGTTTGTTATTTGTAGTATCTAATTTATTATTTAAATCAGCATTATTAGTATCTAATTTGTTTGTTAAATCAGTGTTATTAGTATCTAATTTATTGTTCATGTTATGGTTATTAGCATGCATATTCGTGTTTAAGTTTTGTATCTCTGTTTCAAATTTATTGTTTAAATCTTGTTTCATGTCATTCATTTGTGCCATTAGTACCTTAAATATGTCCATCATCATGCGGTTATCGGGTATATTTACCTCTTCAGAACCTGAAGGTAGTGCTGTGGGAACATCTCCTTGCTCTGTTCTGTCCTCTTCGACCGTTTCTTTGGACGCTTTGGTTATGTGTCTTGTGTCCATTTTATTATTAGATTGTTGATATTAATTGTAACTATGTTTTTAGTAAATAATATTAATAAGAATAATAGTAATTAATTGTTGAAAGTATTGATGTCAATATATTATCTCTCAATGCAATTATTTGACACACGTAAGTGACATAAATTATACAGGTGATTAATGGAAATAGGTACACACAAGTTAATTTTCTCTGCCACTAACCTTAGTACTTAGCTGTCTCTTCGATGTCGCGTATCCCTCTTGAAACCTGATACTTACTTACCACAATCGGAAAGTGAAAATAACAATTTTACATGTAACAATAACCTTAAAATGCACACCTATAAAATTGAATAACAGAGATCTTATTCTTTTTTTAATTTTGGAAAAGTTATTTATCTTTGCTTTAGCTGTTAGAGATTTTTAAATATTTATTACTTGGGAAAAACAAGGCCACCACGTTCGGGCGTCAATTGATAAAATACTCGCTCTCTCTGTAATGTATGAAATGCCACCACGATTGGGCGACAATTGATAAAATACGCTGATGAACTGAGTGATATAATAATTTAATAATAATAAAAGAAGATAATAATACTAGATATTCAGTGATTTGTGATAATATTAAAATTGTAAAGTATAGGAATTATACTATAGATTGGGCGCCTTGGTTTACTTAGAAATCTATTACACACGTTCACCAGCGCTCCTCATATGATTTCAGTATAAGCGGCTAGGTCGTCGGAGAGCACTAAATTTATAACAAAGTTGACTGTCTAGGCTCCTCGTCGATATGTTTTCCCTTAAGTGTATGGTAGTGAATTGTATAACAAAATAACTTAGTTTTCTCCAGCTAAACGTAGATAAATAAAAGATTTGATTTAAAGAAATGTATATAAAAGTTTATTTTAAATAAGGTTTCTGTACACAATAACATGTAAGGTGCCTAACGACAAATAATAAAGTTATAATTGCGTACACGTGTGAATCAAGAAAATAAATAGGGTTATGTTTTAATGGTTAGAATATTTTCAAGTGAGTTACGTTATAAATTATAGAACAAATATATCTAGGTAATTACTACAGTTTGTATCAAATCAAAGTTCTTTCACAATTATCAATAATGTTGGAATGTAATTTTCAAGTAAGATTATGAGGATTTTTATTTGGTTATTAGGAAAAATATTTTAAATGTAAATCGTTTTAAAAGAGTCTTTAGTTGAAATAATTTTTATTAATAAGACCTGTTTTTTATCGTCTAAGGCAGGAATCTTGATGGTATGGATGAAGATTGGTCGATTCGTCGTGCTTTCAGAGTGCGGAGATTTCAAGTTTTCTTGACCGGCTGTGAGCGTGCTCCTACGACGTGGGATCTTCCCTCGGACCGGTGTTCGATCAAAAAATGCTAAGAACGATTTCTGACAGTACTTTGCTGGTATCGCCTTCAAATATATCTCAAAAGTAGCCCCAAATTATTGTTTAACTTTTGTGGTCACTTATAAATTTTTAACTCAAGTATTTCTGCTTTAATTTAATTTTAAATTTGGAGTTTTTTAAGCAATTCTAATCAAAATTTTATAACCGACGCTCAATGGCAATTATTTCATTCAAAGCCTATTTTATTTTTGTGAAATAGCCTCGAATTTTACTTCAAATTACATATTATAATAATATAAATATAAATAATGTATTGTTTCCAACTTATGAATAAAATTAAAATAATAATTTCCAAATGGTTGACCAGGATATTTAAATGTAGGGTTATGCGTTATGAGTGACAGGAAACTAACCGTTTCGCGGGTTAGTTTACATTTGAAATGTGGGCGTGTCTAACTAGTATCGATACAAATTTTGAATGTAGATAAATAAGATATCTGTAATTACGCGCTAATGATTTAAATTATAAAAATGACAATTAAATGAATATTAAAAAGTAAATTTTGAAATAAATGTAAATTAATTTGAATTATACAAAGTTATCGTAATATTAATTTATTTACACTTCGATACTAATTTTACAAACTATATTCGCCAATTTTAACCACTCTACATGTTATTTCTGTCTTTCCTTTCGCAGTTAGCTGGAATGAAGGAGCAATTCTGCCCCACAACAATATATATATATATATATAATTATTTCGTGACCTTTGTACGTTATGGTAGATTTAATTAGTTGGCGATTTAAGGTCTGGTTTTACTTATAAATGCATATATTTAAAACAATATTACATGTTTCGGCAAGTGATGCCTTTCTGTTTCAAATATATGCATTTTTAAGTAAAACCAGACCTTAAATCGCCAACTAATTCTAAACTACAACTAAATCTACTATATATATATATATATATATATATATATATATATATATATATAAGTCGGCGATTAAAGGTCTGGTTTATTATTTCAAAGTATTTAAAACAACCCTACATGGTTCGGCAATGATGCCTTTGTCAAGGATATAAATATATATATATATATATATATTCTGTCATTTATATTTTATATCCTTGCCAAAGACATCACTGCCGAAACATGTAGGGTTGTTTTAAATACTTTGAAATAATAAACCAGACCTTTAATCGCCTACTTATTAAGTTTACCATATATATATATATATATATATATATATATATTGTTGTGATGCATGTTATCCATATAGAGCTGCATCTAAAATAGGAAGAATAAGACATACAAAGTGAAAAAGGGTTATAATATAATGGTTATATAAATAATATTATTAAGTCTTAGTAGTATCGAAGTGCATATGTATTTTTATAACGATCATTTCATTCTTTAAATTTCTATATACATTTTCCTTTCATTATTTAATTTTATTATATCATATTCAAATTTTCAAATATTAGCGCGAAAAACATATTCAAATCCATATGCAACTTTGTATTATATCGACACTAGTAAGACACGCCTACAAATTGACATCTCGCTAGGTTTACATTTATCATGCGCAGTATGCGATTTGTATCATTCAAATTTATCTTAACCTAACTTGGTAATTTATAATATAATTTTTAAAATCATTTAGATATTCTAAATTAATCAAATACTTTTTATATAAAATTGTTAAAAGGGTAAATCATCGAGATTATTGATATCAATAGATAGCGTGTTTGGTAATATTCAGACAAGTGCTGTCGAATAATTCGATCCTTGAATTTGAAAAATAAATAGACGCATCTTTTTAGACCAAGCCTTAGAAATCTTGTATAAAACACAAATTTAAATAATAAATTCAGCTAAAAGTGATAAAAAGTATCCAGAATATTAATTAACTCGATCGTCAAGTGAATTACTACAAGAATTTTCGGTAATAACGAACTTTCAAACAATATAGCATCACAGACGTAGTTCCACCGAAAACGATAGAAAATCAGAAGAATTATATATAAGAATCCATCGCCGAACTTCAACAATATAGTCTAACGTACATCAACAACGATACCTGAAATTCTACAGCCAGAAACGAGCGCAGTGAGTAATTAGGCACCGAAGACGAAGTCCGAGGAAAATCTTCGATAGCGTCTGCGTAAACAGCCACCTACACCGCCATCATTTTGTGCTGCACCCGAACATTTTTGGATCACCGAGGATCTTCCCAATTCACACAGACGATCTACAAACATACATCAGCATCATTATTATAACAGGTTTTCAGATAATATTTATTTTTTTTTCAAAAATTAAATTCTTTAAACTTTTATTTTATAATCTTCTCGAATTATTTACCTAATCTACCACGTCCTGTCATGATCTTTATATTTAATTAAACAACCTATTTATATCTTAGAGATAACAATAAAAGGGTACTCACCATAATTGTAATAAGAGTATTCACATTTATATTCATATTATTTATTAGTTTAACACACATAACCTCTTTTCACATTAGTAACACCTTGTTGTTTATGCGTATATGCAGTTTCGTTAATATCACATTTGTAATACGTTATATTTTTACAGTTTCCTTTAATTTAATAAACATAATATTTTTAATTTTACATGAATCTTTTATTTGTTCATATTTATTTGTAGGAGTTATTATATTAAGCGTCAACATTAATATTATTCTCTTTTTTGGAAGCAACAACCTAAAACTCACAACGAGCCCGAGATCACCCACATTTAGTAAAGTTTTATTAAATATAGTTTCTTGCTTTCCGACTAGTTGGCTATTTGAGATAAAGATAGCGCAATCTGGGGTGAGATTTTATAAATTAAGGCGCCCGACTAATCTTTTCAAATACATAATTTTATCTTACACTTTTATCTCATTAACATTTTATAATCTCACCACAGCCCAGTAAAGGGGGCCGTTATCAATTGTCGCCGACAACGTGGGCCTGTTGCTTCTTGTTGATAACTCATCTACAAAGTTAAATATTGCAAATAATTGATACTTTTCAAATTGTTTCATATATTATATAGACAAAAAGGTGTAGATTATTATTGTCGTTGTGTGTACATGTTTTTCCTATTATAACAGCAGATTGTTACCTTTATTTCACTACATCGCAGACTTTGGAGGATTCTAGGACATATTAAAGGTTAGTGAAAGGGAAAATATCACCTTGTGCTTACGTTATTTTATTTAACTTTTGATTCACTAATAAAATTACGGTGTCTCGAGTATTATTATTCATATTTTAAACATAACTTTGTATTTTTCAACTATTTATTATTATCATACTTTAAAAATAAAGGATACATCTTTATATAAATTCATTAAACTTTATAAATTTAATAAATATCAAAATGGATACTCGACATAGAACCAAAGCAGTTAAGGACAGTACTGAAGAAGATAGGGTTGAACAGGGAGACATTCCCGTGGCACAAGCGTCTACAACTGAAGGGGTAAGTCCACCAGACAATGGCCAGGTAATGAACATGTTACAGGTACTAATGACACAAATGACTAATTTGAAACAAGATTTAAAACTAGAAATGAATGACTTAAAACAAGAACTAACTAATAGTAATAATAAATTAGATCATACTAATAATAAAATAGATACAAATAACGATAACCTAAAACAAGACTTAACAAACAAATTAGACACTAACAATGAAAACTTAAAACAAGAACTAACTAATATGAAAACAGACATAAGCAACATGAATAGTGATCTAACAACTAAATTAGAGATAAACATGAACAATATTAATCAAAAATTTGAAATAAATAATGCAAACATCGATAACAAATTAAGTGCTTTCAAAGTTGATTTAGAGGGTAAGATAGCAGAAATTTCTACAGCTCAGAAAAACATGGAAGAAAACGAACTCAAGTACTTAATTAAACTTGATGAAATCGTTAATCTACAGAATTTACATTGGGCTAAGCAGTTAGAGACCGCAACTACTGAAATTCAAAATAATACTGAACAGAGACTTAAAACTACAACACAAGACATACAACAAAACATAGACAAAATGATTTCTGAAAATAATAATTTGTTTAATACAAAATTGACCAATTTTAACAAATTAAATAATGATAACACAGAACAATTAAAATCATCGTTAAACCAATACAACGATCATAATAAACAAGAAATCAATATTGTCAGACAAAATTTAGATACTATAACTATAACTAATAATGAAAATTATACGACTACACAGACTAACATTAAACGATTGGAAAATAAAATAAAAGGCTATTTTACATCAACTAATTATATTAATACTAATAATAGCTCTATAAAGATAGAAAATTTACATCATTTCGACGGGGATATCACACGTGTACATCCTATGACGTATCTTAGTTGTCTTTTACGCTACTTAGAGGATATACCTGAGGAGAAGCAGAGGATGGAGGTCATACGAGTAACTTTACGTTACAGTGCACAAGAGTGGTTTCAAAGAATTGAGGACCATTGCAATTCTCTTGATCAATTTGTTACACTCTTTAAGAAGAATTATTGGGACGAAACGCAACAAAACAGAGCTAGAATACGGTTGTTGACAGGCAAATATCGATTGGGACAAGTATCACGCGAGACATACGCTTCCCGTATCTATAACCAGTGTAAACACCTGAATGACATGGAAGAATCAATGATTGCCAGGCAGCTCCTAAATCATTTCATCTACACCGATACACAGGCTATCATATGTCAAAGAGTTACGGATATGGACTCTCTCATAGACATAATGAGACGTCTAGATGATTATTCGGAGAATAACCATCAGCCACAACACATATATCGCAATCCCAACTCTCGCAATCATCCGTCACAAAATTCAAATAATCCGAACAATAACCCAAATAACTCACCACCGCAACGTTATAATAATTTCAACAACAATAATAGAAATCAAAATTTTACAAGAGCATATAATAATAATAACAATTCTAACAATAATATGTACAATGATCGGGATAATAATAATTCAAACAATCCATCAAATAGACCTAATTACAACTACCAGCCATCCAGATACAACAGTAATAATTATTTCAATAATTACAATCGCACTACGGATCGACAAACAAACAATAACAATACAAACCATAATACTAATCAACAAGGAAGAGGATTTAATCATATCCGTAATCGTGGACGTGGTCACGTAAATAATATTAACAGACGTCATCGATCTGTATCGCCGATACGAACAAATATGGAAGAGGTATTAAAAAAAACGCCAATTTTAACAGAGGACCTCTACACCAACCCAACACAAGGCCCATCATCAGCACAAAATTAATAACCCATGACGACTGTAACATACCTTTTAAATTTGAAAATATTACTTTCTATCAACATCCGGAAGAATTCATTACTGTAGAAGATGCAGGCAACCAAACTACCCAAATATATACTTTACCTATTGTAAAATTAAAATTCGAAAATATCTTTTTATATTGCTTAATCGATACAGGAGCGGAAATAACTTTATTAAAGGCAGAGAAAGCTACGAATATACGGGGATACGAGAAGAACATTGTAAAAACGAAAGGGACAGATATCATTGCAGCGAACGGAAAACGCATGGGGACGGTATATATATATATATAATCGATAAAGCCTTATTATACCCGAAGGTGTTAAGGCGTCTAAAAACTTTTTATTTACGAACAAAACATTGCCCAATCCCTTCTGTCTCTTGCCATTGCTTCTGCATCCTTCCACTTTGTTCCCCTAGCTTCCAAGCACTCTGCCACTGCACTGTTCCACTCTTTTCTCGGTCTTCCTCTAGTCCTCTTTTCTTGTGTCCTTGCCAGCCATATCCGTTTCGGTTGTCTCTGGTTTTCCATTCTTATTAGATGTCCGAACCACTTCAGTTGCTGCCTTTCAATGCTCTTTAAAATCGATTCCACTCTTAGTTCTTCCCTCACTGTTTCATTCCGTATTCTATCTCTTCTTGTAATGCCTTTAACTGCTCTCAGGAATCTCATCTCAGTCGCCTGGATTTTACTTTTTTGCTGCCTTGTTAACACCCAGCTCTCACTACCATACATTAAAATTGGTTTATGTATAGACTTGTAAACTAGGATTTTTGTCTTAGTTGATATTTCTTTATTTCTTATAAATTTGTTATTCAAAGCATAGTATGTCCGTGTTGCTTTTTCTATTCTTTCATTTATTTCAGTTTCGTTCTTACCATTCTTCTGTAGATTTACGCCCAGGTATCTCATCGTCTTTACTTCCTCTATTTTTGTATTGTCCAGTATTATTGATGCTTGCCCGTTTCCTTTCCCAATCACCATTACCTTTGTTTTATCGATGTTAATTTTTAAGTTTCTGTTTTGAAGGGCTTCATTCCATATTGTTACGTTTTCTTGCAGGTCTGTCTTGTTTTTTGCAAATATTACTAAATCATCTGCAAAGACGCAGTCAGTTATTGTCGTTATTTCCATATTTCTATAACCCACTGGTAATTTCTTCAGTTTGTGCTTTATCTCTTTTTGTACGTCATCCATCACTATGTTGAATAGTGCTGGGCTCAGTACACCACCCTGTCTCAATCCTTCTTTAGTTTCAAATATCTGTGACTCTGCATTTCTCGTTCGTACATAATTCTTTGTGACCTTATACATACACTCCACATTGTTTCTCAATTTCTTATTTACACCTCTTCTTTTTAGGCTTTCCCATATCGCTTTCCTTGGTACACTATCAAACGCTTTCTCTAGGTCAATAAACGCCAAGTACGTATTGCTTTGCTGTCTTTTTTCCATTATTTGTTTTATAGTAAATATGTGGTCTTGTACTCCTCTTCCCTTCCTAAAACCGCTTTGTGAATCTTCTAGCTGTGTCTCTATTTGTATTTTTAATCTTTTTTCCAGTATTCTTTCGTACATTTTGGCCATTATACTCATCATTGTTATTCCCCTATAGTTCTTACATTCACGGTAATCTCCTTTCTTGAAGATGGGTAATATCACTCCTATTTCCCAATCTTGTGGTATTCTCTCTTCTGTCCATATTTTGTTAAATAGTTTAGTTATAACTTCTATGCTTTTTTCACCCAAGTTTTTGATCATTTCCGGTGATATACAATCATGGCCTGCTGCTCTTCCTGTTTTTATTTTTATAATTGCTTCTTTTACTTCTTCTATTTTTATTTCTTGGTCACCTTCATCTGTTGCTTGGGTGGTTATTTGTTCTTCTTTTTCATTATATCCTTGTACTATTTTTTCTATATTAAGCATATCCTCAAAGTATTCTCTCCATCTGTCCATTATTTCTTTGTCATCTTCAAGTATTTTGCCCTCTTTTGATTTTATGTATTTGCTATTGTAGTTCGTATCCCTTTTAAAAGTTTTCAATACTTTATAAAATAATTTCTGATTTCCGTGGCTATCACTTTCCATTCTTTCCCCGAATTCTTCCCATGACTTTTGTTTTGCTGCTCTCACTAATTCTTTTACCCTTGTTCTTTGCTGTTTGTACCCATCGTAGCTTTCTTCTGTTTTCACTTTGAGGTATTTCGCCCACACACGTTTTTTATATTTTATCGCATCCTTTATTTCGTCGCACCACCAGCTTGTTTGTTTTTTGTTTTTATTTATTTTTATAATTCCGCACGCTTGCTTTGCAGCTTTATGTATTTTGCTTTTTATATTTGTCCATAATATTTCCACATTATTGTCTGTGTCCAGTTTGTTTAATTCTTCCATTTCTTGCTCAATTTTTTCTTTGTATTTTGTCGCTATTTCATTTTGTCTGAGTTTATAGTTTCTTATAACCACTTTTGTCTTTTGTTTTTTGTTCTTAGTCACCATTGGGCTTTTCCTTCCTGGAATGAATATTTTTGACAGCAACAAGTAGTGATCCGAGTATATTTCTGGACCTCTTTGCACTCTAGTATCTTCGACTTCTTTCCTATGGCTTTGGTTTATTAGTACATAGTCTATGATTGATTTTTCACCCCTGCTTCTAACTTCTCGGGTGTATTTATGTATTTCTTTATGGGCAAAGAATGTGTTCGTGATTATTAGATTATTAGTTAAACAGTAGTCGATAAGTCTTTTGCCATTATTATTTCGTATTGTTTCCCCCTGCATTCCAATTACTTTTCCTGATTCTTCATCCTTTTTCCCAACTCTTGCGTTAAAATCGCCCAATACAATTAGTCTTGCATTGACATCCTCTGTTGCCTGTTCTAATTGTTCCCAAAACTCTTCTTTTTGCTTTGCTGCGTCATCCTCATTAGGTCCGTACACAATTATTATTGTTGTGCTTGCTTGTTTTTCAATTTCCATTTCTATCTTCATTATCCTCGTTGATAAGGCCTCCCACTTTCTCATATATTTAATAGTGTTTTCTTTTATTATACAACCTACTCCTTCTTTCGCTCTTTGGTTCATTTCTACCCCACTATATATTAAGAGATGGCCATTTTGTACTACTTTTTCCCCTTTGCCTTTAATTTTTATTTCAGTTACTCCTAAGATATCTATGTCTGCCTTTTCAAATTCTGTAATTAGTTCCTCTTCCTTTCCCGTTATACTTCGTATATTCCATGTTGCTACTCTCCACACCTTTCCTTTCATTTTTTGTTTGCATTTTTGGGTTTTTGCCTCGCCTCTTTTTTCAGTGCTATTTATTTCTCCATCTGTTTCAGTTCCCTTCTCTTCCAGTACTTCGAGAGCATTTCCATTAATATCATTTGATTTCAGCTCGTGTCCATTTCGTTGCCTGTTCAGTTCCATACTACCGTCCTTTGTCTTTCTGGTTAGTTTTTTGGATTGTTTATTAATCTTTCAATCTTTTCCAGCATCCTTGTTTGTCTATTCCATTTCCAAGTCTCCCCATTCACCATTAGCTTTGCAAACCCCTATTTAACCTGTTTTCCATATCTCCTTTCTTCTTTTGCTTTCTGTCTAATGTTCCTCTGGATATCTCTTTCTTCTCTTGTTAGGTCTTCATTAATAAATATCTGGCTGCCTTGTCTATTTTTTAATTTACTTTTATTCTGCATGACCTCTTTTTTATTCTCTTCACTGTCTAGTTCGACTAGACATGTTTTTATCCCCAATCTACTAGCCTTTTTTATTATTATTTTCACCCCTATCTCATTTTCTATTAGCTTTCTCATTTCATCTTTCAGTATATTGCCATCTCCTGTATTCATTGTCATCCCCTGTACTACTATGTTTTTCCTTCTTCTAACACTTTCCAATTTCTCAATTCTTTCATTATATAGTTTTACCTCACTTCTTAATTCATTGACTTCATCCATCACTTTTCCATTTATTTCCTTCAGATTTCTTATCTCTTTCTTGTATTCTACCTGTTCTTTCCGTAACTCTCTTATTTCGTCCTTCAATGCTTTAGTATCTTCTCCCTGCATTTTCTGTTCAGTCTTAATATCCCTTATGTCAGCGGAGAGTCCTTTCATCATTCCCATAATTTCTTTCAGCATTTCATCGTTTGTTTTTGATGGGCTTCTATATGTTTTCTTCGACTTTTTAAATGAGTCCTCTTCTAGTACGTCCGTTCTTTTCCTTTTTACATCATCAGACGTATCAGAATCCATTATCAAAATTTCCTCTTAATTTTACCTGTTACCTTACTTGAAGTCCGTCCCTGTTCTATACTTACACTATTATTGTCTCTAATCGTATAGCTCACCGCGCAAAAAGCCCTTCCCCGGTCTCCCCGTCGGAGGTCGTGCTCCTATCGGTCAAGCCAGATGTTCAGTTATATATATTTATACAATTTATTTTATTCAGAAAAACAAACCTTTGTCTATTGTAGTTTTTTAATTTAGTTCCCGGCACTATCAAATACACTCTATCTCACTATTATTTTTACCACACGCACAGTAATTATTGTTCGTAATTTCTCAGATTATTTGAGTTTGATCACGGAACTCACTTACTTGTGTATTTCTGTGTTCTTGCACAGGACCGAATGGGGACGGTAACAAAACAATTATCAACAGAAATATTAGTCGACAAATCAAAATACATCATACATTGCTATATAATAGTTAAACTACAATACGACTGTATTATAGGTATTGACAGTATTAAAAAACTCAAAATGATCTTAGATTTCGAAAATGGTATACTAAATATAGATGTGAATAAAGTTATATTTGAAAAACAATTATCAGAGGAAGAGTTAAAAGGTTATAACCTATATAAGAAGGAAGTGCTTACGAGTGAAATAAATAATATTATATTAAATAATGAACCGTGCAATAGAAGAGATTACGAGGGGAATAATGAAACAGATGGAAAAATAATAGAATTTAATAATACAAATATTGGAATAGAGAGAATGGTAGTTAGGCAAGGAACGAAGGATAGTCACGAGCGAGGAGATGTTGTGGAAGTTAGAATGGATAATCAAGTAGTGAAAACAATTAATAATTATGATGATATAAAGAATTTTATAGAGAACTCTAAGATACCAGATACAACTGTCATACCCGACTTAATAGCAATTTTATACAATAATATTACTCTTATTAACAATGATGTAGTGTTTGCAAAAGGATATCAGCATCCGATTAAAATAGATAACGAAGACCCACTAATTAGTAAAAATTACCCCATTCCGTATCATTATCAGCAGAAAGTAAGTCAGGAACTGGAACGATTAGAACAGACTGGCATAATAGAAAAGTCAAATACCTACTTTATAAATCCGATAGTAATAGTCCAAAAGAAAGACTTATCTCTACGTATATGTTTAGATGCAAGAGCATTGAACCTAAGAATTAAACCCGAATTCGAAATGCCGCAAAATATCGATGTATTATTAACAAAATGTGGTAATAAGCCCATATACAGCAAGTTAGATCTTAAGAACGCATTTTGGCTTATCAACTTAGAACCAGAATCAAGAAGGTACTGTGGTTTTCTAGTGAATGGTATTGTTTATCAATTCAGAGTGTGCCCATTTGGCCTAAAAACATCGCCCGCCGCCCTTATTAGATTTTTACATAAAATATTGGATAAATACGACGAATTCGCATTACACTATCTTGATGATATAATAATATTTTCCGAGAGTGTCGAACAACATTTACAGCACCTAAAAATTATTCTAAATACTTTAACAACAGAAGGTATGAAATTAAACCTTTTAAAATGTCAATTTTTCCGTCACGAAATAAATTACCTTGGCTACGTGATAAATAAAGATAACATTTTACTTGATCCTACACGCCTGGATGAAATTAAGAATTATACAAGACCTAAAAATCTAAAAACACTACGAGGATTCTTAGGGGTTCTTAATTACTATCGCAAATTCATACCCCATTATAGTGAAAGAACCATACCATTATTAGATCTATTGAAGAAAGGCAAGAAATGGTCGTGGACCGCAGAACATGAAAGTTGTTTTAATCTGTTGAAAGAAAGCTTTGTTGAAAACTTAAAACTTCACCACCCTGATTTTACATTGCCGTTTGTAGTTAGAACTGATGCATCACATCAAACCATCGCAGCGGAGCTTGTTCAAATCAAAGATAACATCGAAACACCTATATACTTCATTTCACGAACACTCAAAGCATGTGAAACCAGATATACAATATCGGAGAAAGAGATGTTAGCTATTGTTTTTGCACTTACAAAGTTAAGATATTACCTTATTGGAAAAAGTTTTACGCTAGAAACGGACCATAAAGCTCTGGTTAACATAATGAGTTGCAAACTGAATAATAGTCGCATTTACAGGTGGACGTTGCTCATACAGCAGTACGAATTTAACATTGTATACAAACCAGGTAAGGAAATGATAACAGCAGATGCTTTAACACGACAGGACGGGGATGTGAAACGACAAAATATTTGTATAAATTTGGTACAACTTCAAAGACAGGGAATATTTTCCATCAACAAGCTTTTATCTATACAATCAGGTCCAGATTTCACTGAATTACATCAACAGTTAAAGGAAAAGGGAACTTACAAAGGCATGTCACTTAAGGATAATTTAATAGTAAAACAGATAGGTAAGAACATCGTATATGTCACAAATGAGAAACACACCAGGGAGATAACGGAATATTTACATTATTCATACACGCATATAGGAGGTAGAAAATGCTGGTTACTGTTTAGAGAGGCATTCTACTGTATCAATGATGAGAGAATCATCAAAAGCGTAATTAAACACTGCAGAACATGTGAACTTGCGAATTACAAGAACTTTACGAATACCAATATCTGCCACAATATTGTAACTTACGACAAGTTAGAATTGATATCTATAGATTTTCTTTCAAACTTAATACCAAGTACGAAAGGTTATAGAAATATTCTTGTGATTTGTGATATCTTTTCCAAATTTATCAAACTTATTCCTACACAGAAATGCGACACCAATACTGTACTACAAGCGTTAACAGATTATTTTACCCAATTTGGAAAACCCTTAGCAATACTATCCGATCACGCTACATACTTTAACAATGACAGATACAAGGACTTTCTACATTCGCATAACATCCGCACCTACTATACATCAATACGTTATCCACAGGGCAATCCAACAGAACGATATATACGAGAAACTCTGAAATATTTAAGAATACTTCTACATGACAATCATAATAAATGGGCTAAATATTTACAACAAATAGAACACACCATTAATAACACACCCAGTACAGTTCATAACCATTGTCCCATAACAATTTTTACTGGTCAGCCACCGCAGAGACCTTGGACAGATCCAGAAGCCATCAACTTCAACGAACGACTTATAGAAGTAAGAGAGAAATTATTGACAAAGAAAATTAAATGGGAAAGAAAGAGGAATACCGTTGATAAGAAATATAAAACATATAATCTTAATGATAGGGTAATAGTGAAAAGATTGAGAGTAACTGATCTTAAAAATAAAATAATGGGAAAACTGCTAAAACCATATCAAGGACATTATATTATTAATAGAATTTTAGGCAACAATACTTATGAATTAATGGAAGAAGAAACCGGGTACATAAAGGGTAGATACCATATTTCGATGTTGCAGGATTATTTAACGGAACAGTAATATACAATTGAATAAATACAGTCATTAAAATTATTAATTACATTGAAAGGTATGTTATAGCTCGCAAAATACATCAATTAAATGAATACTACAACTAAACTATTTTTATATAATTACAAATAAATATACTTAAACAAGAAACATTAATTTAGACTGGATAATTTGAATTTGGACAGCTTGAATAAATAAAGAGAAGTTACAAAGAAACAATAGAATAATAGTTGATAATTAAAAAAAAAAAAGAGAAAAAGACTTTGGTATACTAATATAATGTTAAGGAAGTTCATCACACAAACAAACATTTCGTTTTTACAATTCATAAAGTTTTTATATTATGGTGTTAACTTATTTTTCTTTCTAATTGTTTAATTCGAACGACACGTAATAAGTTTAGAAAAACAAGGTTGTTATCTTTCATTTCCTACATCATCTTCAGCGAAAAGAATGTCCTCATTTGTACATTCCGACATTTTTTCGACGGGGACATTGTTGTGATGCATGTTATCCATATAGAGCTGCATCTAAAATAGGAAGAATAAGACATACAAAGTGAAAAAGGGTTATAATATAATGGTTATATAAATAATATTATTAAGTCTTAGTAGTATCGAAGTGCATATGTATTTTTATAACGATCATTTCATTCTTTAAATTTCTATATACATTTTCCTTTCATTATTTAATTTTATTATATCATATTCAAATTTTCAAATATTAGCGCGAAAAACATATTCAAATCCATATGCAACTTTGTATTATATCGACACTAGTAAGACACGCCTACAAATTGACATCTCGCTAGGTTTACATTTATCATGCGCAGTATGCGATTTGTATCATTCAAATTTATCTTAACCTAACTTGGTAATTTATAATATAATTTTTAAAATCATTTAGATATTCTAAATTAATCAAATACTTTTTATATAAAATTGTTAAAAGGGTAAATCATCGAGATTATTGATATCAATAGATAGCGTGTTTGGTAATATTCAGACAAGTGCTGTCGAATAATTCGATCCTTGAATTTGAAAAATAAATAGACGCATCTTTTTAGACCAAGCCTTAGAAATCTTGTATAAAACACAAATTTAAATAATAAATTCAGCTAAAAGTGATAAAAAGTATCCAGAATATTAATTAACTCGATCGTCAAGTGAATTACTACAAGAATTTTCGCTAATAACGAACTTTCAAACAATATAGCATCACAGACGTAGTTCCACCGAAAACGATAGAAAATCAGAAGAATTATATATAAGAATCCATCGCCGAACTTCAACAATATAGTCTAACGTACATCAACAACGATACCTGAAATTCTACAGCCAGAAACGAGCGCAGTGAGTAATTAGGCACCGAAGACGAAGTCCGAGGAAAATCTTCGATAGCGTCTGCGTAAACAGCCACCTACACCGCCATCATTTTGTGCTGCACCCGAACATTTTTGGATCACCGAGGATCTTCCCAATTCACACAGACGATCTACAAACATACATCAGCATCATTATTATAACAGGTTTTCAGATAATATTTATTTTTTTTTCAAAAATTAAATTCTTTAAACTTTTATTTTATAATCTTCTCGAATTATTTACCTAATCTACCACGTCCTGTCATGATCTTTATATTTAATTAAACAACCTATTTATATCTTAGAGATAACAATAAAAGGGTACTCACCATAATTGTAATAAGAGTATTCACATTTATATTCATATTATTTATTAGTTTAACACACATAACCTCTTTTCACATTAGTAACACCTTGTTGTTTATGCGTATATGCAGTTTCGTTAATATCACATTTGTAATACGTTATATTTTTACAGTTTCCTTTAATTTAATAAACATAATATTTTTAATTTTACATGAATCTTTTATTTGTTCATATTTATTTGTAGGAGTTATTATATTAAGCGTCAACATTAATATTATTCTCTTTTTTGGAAGCAACAACCTAAAACTCACAACGAGCCCGAGATCACCCACATTTAGTAAAGTTTTATTAAATATAGTTTCTTGCTTTCCGACTAGTTGGCTATTTGAGATAAAGATAGCGCAATCTGGGGTGAGATTTTATAAATTAAGGCGCCCGACTAATCTTTTCAAATACATAATTTTATCTTACACTTTTATCTCATTAACATTTTATAATCTCACCACAGCCCAGTAAAGGGGGACGTTATCAATATATATATATATATTGAAGAAGTATGAAGGATACTCTAAGTAAAATAAATATATAATAATGAAAATTGCAGTGAAGCTGTAATTCTAAAATTGGCCTCCCGTTGTTGGTGCCAAATGTAACAATACGATGGATCGCTGAAGTAAAAAGTAAATATACGAAAAATGTGAGCGTTAAAACTAAAAAAATGAATGATGTAAGAAAAACTTAAAAGATTCGAATTTGAAAATGGGCGCCAAGTTTTAACGTACTTAGTTGATCCAACGCAATCTGTTAAATACCCCACTAGCTTTCGGGAGAGCTTGAGTACTTATGCTTTATTTTCTATCTCAGGTTTCAAAGTCGGTCGTTTGTATATCCCGTAAATGCAATGTAAATGGTATATTAATTAACACAAACTCAACATCCAAACAAATCAAATAAAAGATCAAATCTAAATCAAAGTAATAAAATTTATTAGAATTAAAAAACAGATAACTGTAACAATTATTACGTGCGAATAAGAAATCTGTACATATGCTCGTATTATCTGGACTATCCGGTAAAAATGGTATTATGCACTTTTGCACATGTGTTTAATAACAATAGTTAAGGTTATGTATACTGCAACAGTGCAAATAGATATTAAAAGTTACTTAAAAATAAACACACAAAGGTAAGTTACATATACAAGTTTTATAAAAGATTAAGAATGAATGAATAATTATATATATTTAAATAGATGTTTAGAAATGTTAAAATTCAAGTATTATATTTTGATGCAAACAATGTTTGATATTGTGATGTGATATAAATTTAATATTAACTTTTAAATGATGTTCCAGGTTTTATGGAAAATAATTGGAAAGAACCTGGTATTTTTCCTGTGTCTAGGCTTGGATGTATTTTCTGGGCTCGCAATTGTAGGAATAGATCAGAGTTCGTCTGCTCCAATGGAAGTCCCTGCGTCCGTAGCGGTTCAATGTTGGCGTTGTCGGTACGATGTAGTTCCAGTTCCAAAAGATGCTTCGTTCGATATTTATTCTATTCGACGTGATGCGGGTCCAATTATTCTCTCAAAAGTTCGGCCTGATTTCAAGGTATTAATGTATACTGTTTTCGTAGGATTTACTTGATTTTTAACGAGTAATTTTAATTAAACTTTTTGTGATAGCAAAAATGCGGCCATTCGTTGTAAATTTTAGTATCAGACGCTTTCTTCGGCTTTTGTTTTTCCCTAGCCTGTGTTAAAATGTCGGCAAAAGCCTCTAAGTTTATGCTTTATTTGCATCTAATATAATATGAACTTTCATAATATTATAATTTTAACATAATAGAAAAATTAATTAAAGAATTTACAAATGTTTATAATGTGGTTTTCAATGTTAGATAAGTTCAAAAATATCGTAAAAATCGCATTCGCGGGGTTCGAGACAATTTTATATTAGTGGGCGTGGTTAAATCGCTTCGATATAAATCTTGATGTGGATAAGTTAAATACCTGTAATATGGCGCGTATGATTTGAATTTGAAATGGAAAAATATAAATATAAAAAGTAAGTTTAAAAATCAAAATAAGTTAAATATCAATTTTAAAGTTATCGTCGTATCAATTTATACACATCTCGAATCTAATTTCACAAATTACGTCCACTAATTCGATATTTATGCATGTGTTTATGATATGTAATAATCTGCATTTCTTTTTGTAGAGCTGGAATAAGTGTGCTGGTTGAACCATAACAATATATATATATATATATATATATATATATATATATATATATATATATATATATATATACATATATATATATATATATATTATAATAAAAATATTAATTGAATATTTATTGAAGACACTAGCTTTAATTCGTTACATTTCTGTGATTGGGATTTCTTAGAAGGTTGGAAGTCTATTATATTTGTATCGTTTTTCTAATTTAGAGTGTCAAATCTATAATTAAATTTCAAAAGTATATGACTTTCTTACATTTACTAAAATTATAGAACTATGTAAATCTAGTTAATTTTGTGTACTTCCAAGGTTATGTGTGAAGGAAAATTTAATTGTAAACCAATAAGTTCATAATATTAATTAAAAATCAAAATTATTGTATAAATGTCAAATATTTTGGAAAATTCTATATAACTAAAGCGACCAATGAGCTTCAAAAACAAGGAAAGCTGTTTGGTTGCCATAATGAGTTATTGAAACAATTGGAGAAGAATTTTTGGACTTAAAATTAATGGAATGTGTTTTGGATAAAACGAATTTTCTTTTAAAAATATAAAAACAAGTATAATTTATATTACATACCAAGATTTGAACTGTTTTCATTTTATACTCCGCTATTAATTAATGAGCCACAAAAGACGTGTACCAGCTTTAGAAAAATATTGGGAAACATTACAAGGCCTTATATTACCAGGATAGGGACCGGTGAACCTAACTTTCGAGATCTGCCAGGATTGTGACCGTTGTTCCTGAGGTTAAAATATACCAGCCGTACGTCAGGGAAGAAAGACTTAATTCAAGAGACTACACGGATAATTGTGATAGAATCTTGAGCTAAGTTTTTTATTATTTGTATTTTTTTTTAAGTAAACTGATACATTTACTTACCGAAGGTAGATAAAGATCCCTTTAATGACCATTTTGTTTAAAACATTGTAAGTAGGGAGGTTATATACAAATTCATATATTCAGCAAATTGATTTATCAGAATCTATTTGTTTATGTAGCCTAGTATTTGTCTCCTTTCCGTAGATTCAATTTTTTAACCTATAAGAAATTCCACATAACCATTAAATTTTATAACTAAATTTTCAATAAAAATAAATTGTTAACTATTGCTTATTCCGAATCTTTTGTTAAATGTACCTAATTAAATATTCACTTATTAAGATAAGATTTTCCTTTTAATAAACGGAATTTAAGAACCAAGACAAGTCGTTTGAATTCAATTAGTTTATCATATTAATACTGAGCTAACATACCTTTTAATTTCTTTGTCAGACAGAATCTTCACGACCCTGTAGATATTAGAGGACTCATGTTCGTTGTTTTTTTTTCAAATTATATTAAATATCAAACTTTCTTTTAAGACCAAAGTACTATTTGGTTATAGAAGTTATTATATTTAACTACAAACGTTTATATTCATTGGACCTCGCAGAAGTGTATGAGAATATATATATATATATATATATATATATATATATATATATATATATATATATTGTTGTAGTTCTTCTGATGCTCATAATTTCTTTCATTTAAATGATTTCTTGGACAGAAATGTTATATCTGAAATTTAATGTTTTTAAAAAATATATAATTTAATAGCCAAATTTCTGTATAATTTATGTGAAATCATAATTAGATTTAGCAATATTGATATCGTATATAATTGTAATTTGCATTCTTTTTATTGTTGTTACTTGCTTTTAAATTAAATTTTTAGATTATATTTTATGTTTTCGTGATACTAAATCTGATTCTGATCATTTTTTTTTGTAATCGAACTGCTATAGTCGTTACTGTATATTACGTGTCTAATTAACTTTTATTTCTAAATTTGTAATTGCAATTACGTGAGATATGCCCATTAACCTTCTGAACAATCAGTCAGAGTTATTTTTATCTCTGGCTCATGTAAGATTTTCTTTAAAGAAACACTTTAAATTTTTCCTTACTAAATTGTCAAAATGACTTTTAATTTAACTTTTGAACTTACTGTATTTATTCCAAAGAAAATCTGATTCAAAAATGTAAATTTTCTAATGGGAGTCATGACAATAAAAAAAAAGGGATAAATAAGATGGTTTTTTTTGCACGGAATTGGTGAAGATTGTTATATTTAAAGTTATTTCTTCAAGTTTATTAATTTTAAAGTAATAACCATAAGAATTCGATAAAAAGTAGTGTTTTATTAATAAAATATTGGGAAATACCTTGCTGTTAGATTTCTCTACGAGTGGATTATTCCCAGGAATCCTTATATACAGTTTTGAACGTTATATCCTCGTCACAGTTATTACTTTGCATTTATGCAGAGTTTTTTATGGAGTTTCCAGTAATTACATTGGATTCTGAGGGATAAATTACACCTTTCCCTGTTTATTATATTAACACATAACCTTGCTGAAACCTACGTTCACCAGGATCATAAGCCGTTCTATATTAGGATCATTTCTACTAGATGTGACAAACCAGATTATCGTGATCTTCCACAACTGTAACTGACGATCTACATCGTGGTTTTTTATCATCCAGAAGATACACGTACTTCAGGTTTATTGTTACTGTTTATACCAATAGTACAGGTATTTCATACTTTGTTGTCTGTAATTTTCCTCAAGATATAACATTTCCCACAAGTCTTAAACATTTAATTAATACTCACGTAATTCCAAAATAATAATCACTTTTCAATAATGTTTATATTTGCAATATAAAAATCTTTAATAATTGATGCACTAGGATAGATCTTGTTTTATGTTAATTTGGGGTAGGCTTCCCATTTTACAGTATAATATAGGGAGTAACATACTCACCTAACATATTCAATTTGTATCTTGTTTTATTTATTTAAGAAAATACAACAGTTTATTTCTTAAATATATTTATTACAAACATATACATATTCGTATTATTTTGTGTACTTAATTCCTGATATCCGAACATCCGGATCCCGCCTATAGACCCGAAGATTAAGCAGTCTCAGCTCCTATTTCATTTAATTTTCCTATTTATTTATTTTTCTATAATTAATACTCATTCTCATAATTATTATCCCGGGTCTTTTATATTTATTACAAAATATATATATATATATATATATATATATATATATATATGATAATTTTGATGTTCTCGCGGTTGTATGATGAAATGATGGTTTCTCGGGTTCTTGGCCGCGTGTGAGATGTGTCCTGAGAAGGATTGTTGTCTCGACGTTTCGACGGGATCGCACTCGTCATTTTCTAGAGTTGTTCTTTCACTTGACGCTGAAGAGTAACTGCCGATCGTGTCCTCGGGTGTCTGCTATTATGTTGCACTATGGGAGGTGGGGGTTGCGCTGCTGCCGTCGTGCGTACACGGCTTCGCGTGATTGGTCCGGGTGTCTGTGATTCCTGTGTGGGGGCGTGTACCTGTCTCGATGTGTTGTGTTTCGCATGAGTCTTAATTTGCATGCCGGCTAGGAGTGGCTTCCAGGTGTACGGTAAGCGTTGGCCGTCGTCGCGTTTGTTTAAACTTTTGGGTCTCTTTTCTATTTCAATCGCTTCTCTAGTAATTCTAGTAGATAGACTTTCGCTCTTCGCTAGGATCTTCGTATTCTCGAAGTCAATAGTGTGCCCCGTTAGGAGGCGGTGTTGTGCTAGAGATGATGTTGTTTGTTTCTTGAAGACTGCGTTTATGTGTTCCTCTTTTCTCACGCTTATTCGCCTGTTCGTCTGGCCTACATAGGATTGTTCGCATTCTGAACACGGCACTTCGTAAACGCCTTGGTCTTCAAGTGGAATTTTATCTTTCGCGTTGACTATTTTATCGGCTATTTTTCCCTGTGCTGTAAAGATGGTGTCTATGTTGTGTTTTCTTAGTATTCTACCGATTTTGTCTGTGGTACCCTTTATATATGGTAGAAAGGCCTTTGATGTAAATTCCTCTTTTTCCCGTTTTTCTGCTCTATTGTGTCTGGCTTTGTCTATTGTTTTTTGTGAATACCCGTTATCAAGAAGAGCGTTTCTAATATTTCTTCTTTCTTCGTTTTTATGTTCATCGTCTGTTAGTCGTTCGGATCGTAGAACTAGGGTTTTCACTACTGAGTTCAATTGTGCCGGATGATGATGTGATTGTGCTTTTAGGTACCTATTTGTGTGTGTAGGTTTCCGGTAAACGGTGTGTCCCAATGTTCCATTTTCTTTTTTGATCACTAACACATCTAGAAAAGGTAGCTTCCCTTGTTCTTCTACCTCCATTGTAAACTTAATTTTCGGATGTTCGCAGTTTAGTTGGTGTAAAAAGGCTTGTAGTTTTTCTTTGCCATGTGTCCATATTACAAATGTATCGTCGACGTAGCGCAGCCACATTTTCGGTTTGTTCTTACAGGTGTTTAGAAAGTTTGTTTCAAAGTTCTCCATGAATAAGTTCGCTATAATCGGTGATAGCGGGGAACCCATCGGTGCGCCTTCGACTTGTCGATATTTCTGGTTGTTGTATGTGAAATATGTGTTTATAAGGCAGTGTTCTATCAGGTTAATTGTAGCCTTTTGTACTTGATACTGGTTTTCTAATATAGATATGGTCTCTGCGATTGGCACCTGCGTAAATAGAGATGTCACATCGAAGCTGACTAGCAGGTCCGTTGGTTGAACATGAACGTTTTTTATCAGTTCAATGAAATGATCTGCATTCTTTACGTAGGACGCCATTTGTTCTGCGTGTACCTGAAGTTCTTGTGCCAGGTATCGTGCTAGAGCTTGTGTTGGTGATCCAATAGAACTAACAATCGGACGAAGTGGTACATCGGGTTTATGTATTTTTGGGAGTCCGTAGAGTTTTGGACATCGGGACGATTTTTCCCGGGGGATGGTCTGCTTCTTTATTTCTTCGCTCAGCGGTGTTGCGTTTATTTTTGCTTTGGTTACTTTTTCTAAGTACGTTGTAGGGTCCGTGTTGATTATTTTATATGACGGGTCGTCTAGCAGTGATCTTATTTTGTTGTCGTAGTCGGTTTTGTCTAATACTACGGTGGCGTTTCCCTTGTCGGCAGGTAGAACTATGATGTTAGTGTCCTTTTGAATATCTTTCAAGGCTAGATGTTCATCTCTTGTGATATTTCTCTTTGGTGGTTTTGCATTTCTGAGGATGGTGGACACTTCCTGTCGTATTATTTCTGCGTTGTTCTGTTCGACTTTGTGTAGAGATGATTCTACCCCGCATATGATATCTTCTACCGGAATGCGAGTTGGTGTTATCGCAAAGTTAAAACCCTTCTCTAGAACGCTGATGGCCGCTTCGCTTAGTGTTTTTTGTGATAAGTTGTGTACTGTTCTTGTAGTTTTGTTGGTAATTGCACTTGTAGTCGGTTGCTGTTTCACTCGTAAATGTTCGAATTTCCGTTTCTGTGTGTTTGTTCGGATGTCGGAATCTTTTTCTGTCCTGAATGTACATAAGGTGTCTATTTTCTCCCATAGCAGCGGGTGTAGTTGTTTAGTTAGCAGTAAGTGTGCGTCTAATGCGCACTTGTCGGTTTCCTCGAGTTTTCGCCGGTTTTGGTGTATTAATTCCCGTAGTAATGCCTTGCTCGCTCGTGTTAATATGTTCGTCGATTTTGTCGTTTTGCTGTGAAACGATAATCTGCAGCAGTTCGGGATGAGATCTTGGTCCCGGCATCGGCGTAGAAAGGCTAGGTCGCATAACAGGCGTGCTTTCTTGCAGCGTAGTTTCTCGAATTTCTTCGAAAGATGATGGACTTCCTCCCCGTAGAGGTGTAAGATGATAATTTTGATGTTCTCGCGGTTGTATGATGAAATGATGGTTTCTCGGGTTCTTGGCCGCGTGTGAGATGTGTCCTGAGAAGGATTGTTGTCTCGACGTTTCGACGGGATCGCACTCGTCATTTTCTAGAGTTGTTCTTTCACTTGACGCTGAAGAGTAACTGCCGATCGTGTCCTCGGGTGTCTGCTATTATGTTGCACTATGGGAGGTGGGGGTTGCGCTGCTGCCGTCGTGCGTACACGGCTTCGCGTGATTGGTCCGGGTGTCTGTGATTCCTGTGTGGGGGCGTGTACCTGTCTCGATGTGTTGTGTTTCGCATGAGTCTTGATTTGCATGCCGGCTAGGAGTGGCTTCCAGGTGTACGGTAAGCGTTGGCCGTCGTCGCGTTTGTTTAAACTTTTGGGTCTCTTTTCTATTTCAATCGCTTCTCTATCTACTAGAATTACTAGAGAAGCGATTGAAATAGAAAAGAGACCCAAAAGTTTAAACAAACGCGACGACGGCCAACGCTTACCGTACACCTGGAAGCCACTCCTAGCCGGCATGCAAATCAAGACTCATGCGAAACACAACACATCGAGACAGGTACACGCCCCCACACAGGAATCACAGACACCCGGACCAATCACGCGAAGCCGTGTACGCACGACGGCAGCAGCGCAACCCCCACCTCCCATAGTGCAACATAATAGCAGACACCCGAGGACACGATCGGCAGTTACTCTTCAGCGTCAAGTGAAAGAACAACTCTAGAAAATGACGAGTGCGATCCCGTCGAAACGTCGAGACAACAATCCTTCTCAGGACACATCTCACACGCGGCCAAGAACCCGAGAAACCATCATTTCATCATACAACCGCGAGAACATCAAAATTATCATCTTACACCTCTACGGGGAGGAAGTCCATCATCTTTCGAAGAAATTCGAGAAACTACGCTGCAAGAAAGCACGCCTGTTATGCGACCTAGCCTTTCTACGCCGATGCCGGGACCAAGATCTCATCCCCAACTGCTGCAGATTATCGTTTCACAGCAAAACGACAAAATCGACGAACATATTAACACGAGCGAGCAAGGCATTACTACGGGAATTAATACACCAAAACCGGCGAAAACTCGAGGAAACCGACAAGTGCGCATTAGACGCACACTTACTGCTAACTAAACAACTACACCCGCTGCTATGGGAGAAAATAGACACCTTATGTACATTCAGGACAGAAACAGATTCCGACATCCGAACAAACACACAGAAACGGAAATTCGAACATTTACGAGTGAAACAGCAACCGACTACAAGTGCAATTACCAACAAAACTACAAGAACAGTACACAACTTATCACAAAAAACACTAAGCGAAGCGGCCATCAGCGTTCTAGAGAAGGGTTTAACTTTGCGATAACACCAACTCGCATTCCGGTAGAAGATATCATATGCGGGGTAGAATCATCTCTACACAAAGTCGAACAGAACAACGCAGAAATAATACGACAGGAAGTGTCCACCATCCTCAGAAATGCAAAACCACCAAAGAGAAATATCACAAGAGATGAACATCTAGCCTTGAAAGATATTCAAAAGGACACTAACATCATAGTTCTACCTGCCGACAAGGGAAACGCCACCGTAGTATTAGACAAAACCGACTACGACAACAAAATAAGATCACTGCTAGACGACCCGTCATATAAAATAATCAACACGGACCCTACAACGTACTTAGAAAAAGTAACCAAAAGCAAAAATAAACGCAACACCGCTGAGCGAAGAAATAAAGAAGCAGACCATCCCCCGGGAAAAATCGTCCCGATGTCCAAAACTCTACGGACTCCCAAAAATACATAAACCCGATGTACCACTTCGTCCGATTGTTAGTTCTATTGGATCACCAACACAAGCTCTAGCACGATACCTGGCACAAGAACTTCAGGTACACGCAGAACAAATGGCGTCCTACGTAAAGAATGCAGATCATTTCATTGAACTGATAAAAAACGTTCATGTTCAACCAACGGACCTGCTAGTCAGCTTCGATGTGACATCTCTATTTACGCAGGTGCCAATCGCAGAGACCATATCTATATTAGAAAACCAGTATCAAGTACAAAAGGCTACAATTAACCTGATAGAACACTGCCTTATAAACACATATTTCACATACAACAACCAGAAATATCGACAAGTCGAAGGCGCACCGATGGGTTCCCCGCTATCACCGATTATAGCGAACTTATTCATGGAGAACTTTGAAACAAACTTTCTAAACACCTGTAAGAACAAACCGAAAATGTGGCTGCGCTACGTCGACGATACATTTGTAATATGGACACATGGCAAAGAAAAACTACAAGCCTTTTTACACCAACTAAACTGCGAACATCCGAAAATTAAGTTTACAATGGAGGTAGAAGAACAAGGGAAGCTACCTTTTCTAGATGTGTTAGTGATCAAAAAAGAAAATGGAACATTGGGACACACCGTTTACCGGAAACCTACACACACAAATAGGTACCTAAAAGCACAATCACATCATCATCCGGCACAATTGAACTCAGTAGTGAAAACCCTAGTTCTACGATCCGAACGACTAACAGACGATGAACATAAAAACGAAGAAAGAAGAAATATTAGAAACGCTCTTCTTGATAACGGGTATTCACAAAAAACAATAGACAAAGCCAGACACAATAGAGCAGAAAAACGGGAAAAAGAGGAATTTACATCAAAGGCCTTTCTACCATATATAAAGGGTACCACAGACAAAATCGGTAGAATACTAAGAAAACACAACATAGACACCATCTTTACAGCACAGGGAAAAATAGCCGATAAAATAGTCAACGCGAAAGATAAAATTCCACTTGAAGACCAAGGCGTTTACGAAGTGCCGTGTTCAGAATGCGAACAATCCTATGTAGGCCAGACGAACAGGCGAATAAGCGTGAGAAAAGAGGAACACATAAACGCAGTCTTCAAGAAACAAACAACATCATCTCTAGCACAACACCGCCTCCTAACGGGGCACACTATTGACTTCGAGAATACGAAGATCCTAGCGAAGAGCGAAAGTCTATCTACTAGAATTACTAGAGAAGCGATTGAAATAGAAAAGAGACCCAAAAGTTTAAACAAACGCGACGACGGCCAACGCTTACCGTACACCTGGAAGCCACTCCTAGCCGGCATGCAAATCAAGACTCATGCGAAACACAACACATCGAGACAGGTACACGCCCCCACACAGGAATCACAGACACCCGGACCAATCACGCGAAGCCGTGTACGCACGACGGCAGCAGCGCAACCCCCACCTCCCATAGTGCAACATAATAGCAGACACCCGAGGACACGATCGGCAGTTACTCTTCAGCGTCAAGTGAAAGAACAACTCTAGAAAATGACGAGTGCGATCCCGTCGAAACGTCGAGACAACAATCCTTCTCAGGACACATCTCACACGCGGCCAAGAACCCGAGAAACCATCATTTCATATATATATATATATGATAATGGGATCCTATTCCATTACATTATCTTCAAATATACTTGAATTAGTTCATGACTTGAAATTATATCAAGATATTTTCCAGATGCTATGAGATTTTAAAGGATTATTTGATGATGTTGACAGACTACTACTATAAATTAAATTCTTTGTGGATAACTTTAGGTTCTTATACTTTTAAAAGTATGCTGTTCATTATAATTTATGAATAAAGCTAATGCACTGAAAAGGGAGTACTATAATTACTTTCTCTTTAATAGTTGATTTTCAAAATTGTTATTTAGACAGGAATTTCAAATGTCGCTTTATATGTATTTGAATTATTAAAAAAATCTAACTTCCTTGATATGGGATAAATAACAAATCTCTAGGAAGATATATTGAAATAATTGGAAGATTCATTCTTTTTCAATAAAAAGAACGGATACGTATTATTAATTTCTTCTTAAAAAGTGATTCTACAAGCAAATATCAATATTATATTGATATATATATATATTAGACTGGTCGCAGCTTGTATGGAGTTTTTTTTTTTGGAATTCTTAGTATATGCACTGTCTAAAATATGAGGTTTGCTGTTATAAATGCGCTAGTAATTTTTTAGCTGGATTCGACGGTACCTTCTGGTGCCTAGTAGGGCCCAAAGTACCAGATATAATGAAAAAACATACATTTAGTCCTATATTTATTGCTTGTTGTAACTACGGTAGAAAATATATAATTCTTTCGATAAAACAGAATTTGAATTATCTAATAAGTGTTTTTAAACTGAAATTATTGTCAAAGTTTTAAAACTTTGCTAATGCATGATTCACATTCACGAGACAGTTATTAAATGCGTGTCATTGCTTGCAATCCGTGTTCATTCATATGATTCACAAAAGCAGTGAATTAATATGATTGTTTTGAATGTTTTTTAAAAAACCTTATCAATAGTGTATATTGTTGTGCGAAAGCAATGCAAAAGCAATGTTAATATGAGTGGACAGCAAAAGTGAATCAACTCATACATTTCTCTGGTACAGATAACGGAATTTTTGCTCAACGTCGTGTTATGTGCGACTTGAAAGAAAGCATCATTTATGTTTTGCTTATTTTTACATATTCTGCCAACCATTGACGTTATAAGTAGTGCAAATTAATATTTGATCACAAATAAATAATATAAAGTGAAATGTTCGTGTTAGAAATATGACTTCTGAGAGTGCAGTGATTAAAAAGAAAAACTTACGCTCTGACCAAGATATTTTTTTAGTGGGCAAATGTATAAATGAAATTTTGGGAATCAAACTACCATCTATTAAGAAAGTACTTCAATTATTTTTTTACAAAATGCGGGTTGAACATAAGACATTCTTAAGTAGTATGAAATATGCTATTGGCGTTGCAATGGAATTTTGGAACAGGGCACACATTCCAACGATGCATGAGACAAGTTGTATGCGGAAATTGAAAAAATATACGAAAAATGGAGACAAATACAAAAGAATTGTAGAACCCCATACGAAAAATATCGAAAACAAGAAGAAGATTTTTGTGATGAAATAGAAAATTTTATTTTTGATATCGCAACTCCAGATGCTTTGGAAAAAATGAAAATAAAAGAAGACAAAGATTTTTTAGTGTTCCAAAGAAAGAGAGGTCGCCCAGGAATTATGCATGGTGTAGATAGAATTCTCCAGAAAAAAGAAAAACGTAAAGAGAAGCGATTGGAAGAAGAAAACAATCGTGTTGCAAAGTATAAAAATCAAGGTATTTATTTTACTATTTATTAGATTTATACTGTTTCTGTAAAAAATCGTCGGCAAATAATTTCAGCTAAATTAGGCACGGATATTGCAGATGACACAGAAGCCGAAGATGTTGAACTAGGTCATGCAATGGACTCCCAAAACGTATCGAATATTGAGAATGTCTTCGAAAATATGAAAAAAACACAGACTCAATCTCGAGGTACTATTCACTTTATTGATGACAGAATGTTAGCAAGCATGGACAAATGCAAGCTTTCTACAAAACATGCCATGCATATTGTTACTTCAACTGCTGCTGCCTTTCTAAATAAATTGAAAGACGCTTCCACTGCTTCTACAGCAATAAATTTAGAAGATCTGGTATTAAATCGAACCACAATCTATTCTATGCGAAGAGAATACCGTAGAAGACAAGCTAAGCGGATTATCGATGAATTCAATGTAGGTAGTTTATTTAATATTAAATTTTAGAATTATAGTAATGCATTTTATTTATTACAATACAGATTCCCAAGTATTTGTTATACACTGGGACGGCAAACTCCTTTCAGACATAAAGGGAATAGAAAAACAAGATCGACTTTCTCTCGTTGTGACCAGTGAAAACATGGAAAAATTGCTAGGTATACCAAAAATAGAAAATTCTACCGGGGAAAATATAGCTGACGCCACCTTAAATTTTTTGCGACACTGGGCACTTGATGGATTGGTAGAAATTGTATCTTTTGACACCACAGCCACTAATACTGGGATTAATAACGGCGCTGCATATTTACTTGAAAAAAAGTTGGAACGCAAACTACTTTTTCTTCCATGTCGCCACCATATTAGCGAATTATTAGTAAGGTCAGTGTTTGAACTGAATTTTGGAAAAACATCCGGACCAGAAATTCTTCTCTTCAACCGATTTGCAAAGTATTGGAAAAACATTGCAGCTAGCAACTTCACAAAAGGGACTTTGGTCGAAGAAGTTCTGCGGAATTTAACAGCATCGCAGATGGAATACGTAAAGAATTTTTGCCTGAATGCATTACAATGTCATTACGTGCGTGCGGACTACAAAGAGTTGCTTCAGTTAACACTTCACTTTATTGGAGAGCATGTTCCAGATTTTAATCAATTTCGTTTACCTGGTGCAACATCCCATGCACGATTTATGTCAAAGTGTATTTATTGCTTGAAAATTTTTTTGTTTCGCAAGCAATTCAAAATGACAGCAGCGGAATTGAAAAGTCTTCGCAGTATTTGTTTATTCCTAGTAATTATTTATGTTCCTTACTGGTTCCGATGTGTGAATGCTATTGAAGCGCCGAAACAAGACCTTGATTTTATACAAAACGTAGTTACTTATTTCGACAAAGAAGTTTCCACTACATTGTTGCAAAAACTAAGGAAACATTTGTGGTATTTAGCAGAAGAAGCAGTTGGCCTTTCGTTTTTTAATGAAAGTGTCCCGTTGGTAGTAAAAAAGAAAATGGTCCAAAAACTTTACATCAATAATGAAGACGAAGACGAAAATGATGCAGAAGTCTCGAAAAGAAATGTGGTAACAATGGAAGAAATTTTGTCTTACAGTGCAAAAGATATATCGCATTTCGTAACTTCACGGACAAAGAGATTTTTTACTCGACTGTCTATAGATGTATCATTTTTACAATTAGATCCCTCTGAATGGCAGCAAAGAGACGATTACTGTGCTGGCAAACGAGTCTGTCACCATTTGCACGTCGTGAACGATGCAGCAGAGAGAGCAATTAAACTTAAAACGGACTTCAATCGATCTTTGACCTACGATGAGGATAAGCAGTTCCTACTTCAAGTTGTGGAGTAGTATCGCCAATTATATCCATCTCACAACAAATTCGCTCTCATGAATTAATACAAAAAGTACCACTGGAAATTAATAATCTAGTTCTTACCTTTAAATTGAATAAAAATATGTAGTTTTTTATCCAACGAATTATATTTTTCTTTCGAATAGTTATAAAAACCAATAAAAATAGGACTAAATGTGTGTTTTTCATAATATCGGATACTTTGGGGTCCACTAGGCACCAGAAGGCACCATCGAATCGAGCTAAAAAATGAAGTCCGCATTTGCGACAGCAAACCTCATATTTTAGACAGTGCATATATATCAATTAAAGAAAAAAAAAATTTGCGACCAGTCTAATATATATAACGAGCGTTCAACTAAATTTTACCTCGAAGTTGCCCATGGAAATTATACGTATATCTTAGCTTTTTACTTAAGTTCTTAATATGAATTTTGTTGGTTATGAACTATTTGAATGACATGATAAATGTCAAAATAATAAAATTAAAATATTTAACTAAATGAGATACGTTTATTTGCAACAAACAAGTAACATTTTATAAAAATTGTTGAAAGTGGCCACCACCTTGTTCGAGACATTTCTAACATCTTCTTCTAATGAAGGAGAAAACGTTTTGTAGTAGCATATCGTCGATTTCGTTAATTATTTCAGCAATTCTGATCTGAAGGTCTGCAAGATCAGGTATCTGTACCCAAAAAATTGAGTTCTTTAAAAAGGCCAAAGAAAAAAATCACAGGGGTTAACATCACAAGATCTTGTTGGAAATTCATGTTCGATGTTTAAGCTTATCAACCGATTTTGATAAATTCCCGTATCATATTAATTGTTTCACAAGCTGTGTGCACTCTAGCTCCGTATTGTTGAAAGTAAACCTTATTTATTTCTTCTTCATTAAGCTGTTCAATAAATGTCATAATAATTTCTTGTCGATACCTTTCTCCTTTAAAGAAAATACGGCCAATGATTTTCCTTCGACTAATCGCACACCATACACCAATTTTCTGTGGATGAACAACATAACAGTCATGCGGTTTCTTAGTATTCCACAACCTTATATTTTGTGAGTTAACATATCCATTCAGATAAAACCATGATTCATCTGAGAAAAATTTTGTCAAGAATGTCATTATCAAAATTATTTAAGAACCACTGACAAAATGTTGTTCTTCTAGGATAGTCAATTTCTTTGATTTCTTGATAATAGGCCATGCGATATGGAAATAAATGTGTCTTTTTTCAAAATTGTATGACAAGTGCCAATTGAAACACCCACTCGTGGAGAGAATACTCGTATGGATGTTCCTGGTGTATCATTCATAATTTGCGTTACATCGTCAACTAGCTCTTCCGTACATTTTTTCGGACGGCCACTGTCTTCTTTCCGTATAACACTCTCTGTTTCTCTGAAAACCTTAGTGCAATATTTAACTGTGTACCAAAAACTATCAAAATCAAAGACGTTTGGAAACATATTTCTAAATTCCTCTAAACATTCTTCAAGAAAATAGTGCCATTGTCCGTTAATATTACGTCCGTTCCAAAAATAAGATTCAACCATGAATGATTTGTGTTGAACAGTGAAAACCATTTTAAATCAATTTTAAATTACAAAGCAATTTCAAAAAGCTCCAACTAAGTATACATCAGAATAAATAGTCTGTCAAATTGACAACTGATGCAAATGTAAATAGTACAAGTTACGACAAACATTTTTATTGTCATGGACTACTAGAGGTAAAATTTATTTGAACGCTTTTTATATATATATATTATATATATATATATATATATATATATATATATATATATATATATATGTAATATATTAAAGTATTATAGTTCTAGTGAATTGGGATATTGAATTTGTCAAGATATTAACAATAATTGTCTTCATATTAACCACAAGAAAGCTATCTCGAAGAATATTATATGGTTTTGAAAAGTAGTCATCTAATTTGGTAGCGTGCAGAGAATTTGATCGGATCATATTTATCTAATCAAGATTATCCATTAAAAGCTGTAAAGGATTTATTTCTACTTTAGTTGGTCTATAAATAAATTTCTTGAACCTGTGACAACATATTTATATGATCCGGATCTGTTTTAGGAATATTTAAGATCCAGTTTGAAATATTTGACAGATTGCATCCAGACGTCAAGGAAAATCTAAATGGGATACTATTTCATATAAAAAGGAAGTTAGTGTCAAAAATATATATAAATATTAAGTTTTTAATTTACCAAATCAATATATATCAATATATTTTGGCTCATTTGAAAACTCATTATAGTGCATAAGAAACGTTGTAAATAACTTTCTAACGTTACCTTAACCAAGAATTCGATTATCAAACTTCATATATAAAAACTCAACTGTCATATATTGAGTCTATTATCCATTTTGATTATTTTCTGTCATTCATTCTATCAAATATCAGTTTCAGCATAAGCTTCATCTTTGCTTAATAATAATATCTGTAACAATTAAAAATGTAACGAGCCATCGAAAAAATTCATAATTGGAGTAGACTGTGAAATTGGGTTGAGACTTTTACCTCTTCCACATAATGACATTTATTATTTGACATTGAAACTATAAGTTTGTGTCAAATTTTTCAAAACTCTTATTAACCCATTAACGCCAGCCGTACTCAGTTGAGTACATGCAGTTTTCTGTAATTGCCGTAACCTTTCATTTCAAATTTAGTGCAGTATGAAGAAAATTCTAACCTGCAGATAGCGGTAGTGGTATCCGAATGCAGATTTATGCATTATCTCGTTCTGTTTTATAAATATCTGCTGTTACAGTTGGTGTATGTTAACCTAACCTATACCTATTTGTGTTTTACTTAAAATTTTCATTATTTGGTTATATTTATTCGAAAAATTGGAAAAACTGGTTGAGGAAAACATACTGCAAGGTGAGTTATGTAATGTATTTGTTTTATCATTTTGTTGGAATTTATGTTTCATAAAAGTCAGGTGTACTCAAATGAGTACATCAGGCGTTTCTGTAATAATAATTTCATGGTAGGTATACATTTTTTAGTGCATTTCAATGGAAATACCGCCACGTATTTTTTTATGGTTCAGAACGGTTTGAAAGACTGGAAGAAGCTGTAGACGCACTGAATAATGAAGATAATCCAGACATTTCTCAGAATAGAAGTGATTATGTTCTAGCAATTATTCCTCCAGACCTCGGTGTAGAAAGTGATGAGGAAGATATCAATGATTACGACCTTAGATATGATCTGATGCCTGATCTGATTCCAGGTTTTATCGAGGTAGAAAGTGACGAGGATCCTGAAGATAATGTACCTTTAAGTGTTCTTAGGGAGAGTATTGTTAGAACTGGAGACGCATCTACCAGTATGGAACATTTGAGGAGCCCAAATGGAAACAACTAGAACCCCAGTATTCTACAGATATCGGTATCTCAAACAAATTTACTTAAGTTTTCGAACAAATTCGAGATGACCAAAAAAATCTGAACCCTAGACAAATTTTTTAAAAATTATTTGATGAAAACGTTATACAGTTGATTGTTGATCAGTCACTACTATATGCTGGTCAAAAAAATAATCATAAGTTTACCATTACGGCTGACGAACTACGTAACTTTATTGGAATTTTACTACTGACTGGTTACCATAGCGTTCCTCAAGAGCGTATGTATTGGTCTAATGATGAAGATTTGGGCATTGGGGCAGTGAGTAGAGCTATGTCTAGAGACAGATATCTTCAAATAAAAAAATACCTACACCTGGCAGATAACAGCGCTATAGGAACCTCTAATGCTCGTATGCATAAAGGTCGGCCTTTGATGAACTTATTAGTAAACAATTTTTGTCAGTGGGGAATCTTTCATAAGAACCTGTTTATAGATGAATCCATAATAAAATATTTTGGTGGTCACCCAGCTAAACAGTTTATGAAAGGAGAACTTGTACTTTTCGGGTACAGAAATTGGGTTCTAAGCAGTTCCTCAGGATATTCTTACGTGTTTGATATTTATTGTGGAAAGGAAGGTAATGGTAAACGAACAGTTCCTCTAGGCGCATCAGTTGTTCTGAAATTGCTTAGCCATGTGCAAGAACCATCAAAGCACATAGTATTTTTCGACAACTATTTTTCAACTTATCCATTATTTATAGCACTAAAGCATATGGGTTTTAGGGCTACAAGTACTATTAGAGAAAATCACATAAAACACTGTCCTTTGCCGTCCAACAAAGATTATTCAAAATACAATCGAGGAGCATGCATGTATCAATTTGATACAGTAAATGAAATTTTATCTGTTAAGTGGAAAGACAATAGTGCCTGCACAATTATAACAAATTATGACCATATTGAACCACTTACAAAAATAATGAAACGATGGTCCAAACAAGAAAAAAAGAAGACTGATGTAAACCAACCTCGTCTCTTTGCAAGATATAATAGTGGTATGGGGGGGGGTTGATCTTCTTGATCAATCAATTTCGAATTACAGAATTATGATTAGAGGCAAGAAATGGCGGTGGGTTTTATTTACATAATGATTGATATATCGTTAGTGAATGCATGGAGACTTCATCAAATAGCTTCTGAAAGTTCCATAAGTGTTTTGCAGTTTCGAATAAATGTCACGAGGTCTTACTTACGTGAAAATGTTCAGTCAAGAAAAAGAGGACGACCAAGTTCTGTACCTGCAGGTTTAGCTACTGAATCTTTTAGTCACTTCCCAAAAAAAATTCCTACTCAACTTAGGTGTTGTCAGTGCAGTGCTAGGATCCGTTGGCAGTGTGAAAAATGCCTAGAGACTTTATGCATTGAAAGGGAATGCTTTAAATCATTCCATAGCAAATGGTACATATTTAGTATTAGATACTGTTGTACTCGTTTGAGTACACCCCTTTCAAATTATTCTAAATATAGTCTTTTGAGTAATATGTACATTTTCTGTCTTATAAAGGTTCTTTTAAATTCCAACATGAATATTGTGGAGATTGATTCACTCAATTAAATTTAGGCGTTAATGGGTTAAGAAAATTGTTTGTGTTTAGATGTAAATGGACAACATTTTCAACAACTTCTGTAACTATATGTAAATTTTGATTATGATTTCGATATTAAATAAATTATTTGTTTTCTTTTTTGTTGTAGTATCATTTCAATGCCATAACCTTTTTTTACAATGAAACCAAATGAAACTGTCAAGCATCAAGTAATGTGTCATTATGTGGAAGTGGTTAAAGTACCAACCCAATTTCACAGTCTACTCCAATTATGAATTTTTTTGATGGCTCGTTATTTATCATTGTTTAAATAATAACTATAATTGTCTATATCTATATATCATTTCATTATTAAATCTTGATTCACAATAAACAAAGGTTATAATTAAATATTATCTTTCAATTAAAATTTAATTTAATATCAAAACTACTTTCAAACTTATAAGAAATATTCACTTACTGATTTATATATCTATCATTTCTTATCGAAATACACCCGTGAGATAAAAACAGTACAATTGACTATCCGATTGAGTGAATATCAGGGCATAAATACATTAAGACATTATTACATTAACTCGGCGACAGCTATCAGTTCTACAATTACTTGGCTTTCAAAGTGAGGCATATATTAACTTTATTTTTATCAGGAGCGTTAGCCCGTATTAACGTGGCTTCCAAACGTGGGCCATTAATACAATATTTTCTTGACATACATATGTGAAGTCTTCCATTCCCAATAAACTTGACGTTCCAACGGCGGAAGTAACTCCATATTAATATATATAACGGGTGTTCATTTGAAAAGTCAATCTAGAATGCATGTGATTTACTGAGAACATTTTGAAGTATGTCGTAAATTAAAATTTACTACTTCACCTACGAAGTCCTATATTTTGACAGTTTCATACATACAAATAAATAACAAATGTGATTGACATTATCAAATGTCATTTGGATTTACGTTTACGGAACAACAAACACATACTAATATATATGCGTCTTATTCTATCAAAATTTCAACGTAACCCTAGATTGACTTTTCAAATGAACACACGTTATATAACGAGCCATCGAAAAAAATCATAATTGGAGTAGACTGTGAAATTGGGTTGGTACTTTAGCCACTTCCACATAATGACACATTACTTGATGCTTCACAGTTTCATTTGGTTTCATTGTAAAAAAAGGTTATGGCATTGAAATGATACTACAACAAAAAAGAAAACAAATAATTTATTTAATATCGAAATTATAATCAAATTTAACATATAGCTACAGAAGTTGTTGAAAATGTTGTCCATTTACATCTAAACACATCTATGTTGAATACCATTTTTTTAATAAATTTAATTTTCTTAATAAGAGTTTTGAAAAATTTGACACAAACTTTTGGTTTCAATGTCAAATAATAAATGTTATTATGTGTAAGTGGCTAAAGTACCAACCCAATTCCACAGTCTACTGCAATTACTAATTTTTTCGATGGCTCGTTATATATATATATATATATATATATATATATATATATATATATATATATATATATATATATAATATATATTATACTTAGATTTGTAGATTGGCAAGGTATTTTACTTGCCTGAATTAGTGTTAAGTATCCTATTATCAGTCTAGCGTTTCCTTTAATGCGACAGCAATATGTCTCGCATTAATAATAAAAAGGTATGTGTCTTGATTATTTCATTATTACAATATGAGTATCCTCACATATCTAAAAACACTTTGTTAATACTGCATTTATCCTGTCACGAGCATTTTCCCAATTTAAATAATTTTTGAATTTCAATAAAATTTACTATTATGCTTTTTTCAATTTTATCGTAGTGTCAGCATGTCAAGCAAATCTAATGAAGTATCATATTCATAACTATAAAATCAAACTGAAAGAAAATGTCGCACGTGTTTTCATTTTTATTATTCGTCTCATTAAATGTAATTAACATTAAATTGTAAATGTATCTGTTTTGATCAAAACCACTTAAAACGTAGAAATTAAATTCTAAATCAAGCTACTTTTATTATTTCAAAAAGGACAAACGATCTCAAGAACTTTCATAGCTTTTACTAGTTTTGTGAGTAGAGAGGTGTAGTTTGTGGTAAAATGTTAATCCAAATATATAATATATAATCCAAATTAATAATATTTTATATTATTAAAAATACCTTTGTATTATACAAAACTGGTGGGGTTTACCTACTCATGTATGTTTCAATTATTCTGATAAAATGTTAATCCTTAACTAGTTCTTTTCTCTATATTTTCCTCAAATATGTAACCAAAAAGGGTGATATAATTACGAATCTACTTGTATTTCGCCCCTTGATTGCAAATTCTATAAAATAATTCATCGGAAAATCCACTGTCAAATATATATTTATACGAATTGAAGGCACCATCCTAATGAAATAAGAGAAATTTATAACAGCAAATTTACATGCCAGCGTAAATTGGCAAAATTTGTAGAAACAGAAGTTTGGCAGTAACGTTACGTTCAATTATGAAAATCTTAAATTTAAATTCTCAAGTCCTCACTACTCCATCGCATACATACTCACTACACTTCGTACAAATATATAATTACATCAGCATCAACACAAGAGACCGGCGTGTTATATAAACAGAAAATGACTGTGTAATGTTATGTATTGTCTTGTCATTCATTAATTAGTTAGTTAGTTAAGGAGCTTCATCACAGCATTTCACCATTTCACCATTTTCCTGTCTAATCTACTAGAATCGATCCAAATGTGCCTCCAGCACATGGTGCTATCTTAAGAATAACAATTAACGCGAAATTAATATATTCTCAATATTAGATTCTCTCGCACTAGAACCGAGACACATTTGAGTTTTCATGTATATAGTGTGAAGAACGACAGCTTTATATAGTTAATACAAATTTTAAAAATACTTTATCAGTAAGGCTGTGAAAATCAGTTGTATACATCGTAACAAGTGTAATAAAAATAACAAAATATCTGGTAAGAAATGCACTATTCTGTTACAAATAATTATAACACTGTGTGCAACATTTATCCTCTTAACTAGCGTGATAAACTAGCATCATGATTAAAGACGGCAGACTATGTGCCAGACAGACAAGAATCATTTCACCATGTGTACTAAATATTGTTTTGGATACTATAATATAAATATGTTTTGAAGGTGCATCTGTTATTGCCAATAATACCACTTTTTCTTTAGAATAAATGTTTCGTTCATTGTTAGAAATACAAAATAATGTTTTTTTTTATTTTGATTTAGAACCGTAAAATATATGTTCAAATTCTGTTATCTCTTTGATAAATGCATGTATGGAAATATTTAGGAAACTAAATATAAACTATAACTACCAAATATATGTTTTTCTGCTCCGATATGTAAACAAAGCGAGAGGAATGAAAAATAATATTTAGTACAGATGGTGAAATGATTCTTGTCACCATGCACCGGGCACATAGTCTGCCGTCTTTAATCATGATCATCAACCTCGCGAACTGGGGATGATTCGTAAAAACTTTGCAGCACTAAGGTATGTTTCCATAATTGTCTCAGAGAGTAATATTCCTAATGGTGAAAATATGATCCTATATTTGGAGAACGATCTTTCGACATCTACTGATATAACATAGGCATACGTAAAATACTCTTTGTACTCTTAATGGAGCTGTAGGTACACTATCACTATTCGCAATATTATGACTAAATCTGGGATTATATGAAAATGCATATTATTTATTTATGATATGTTTACCAAAATTCTTGCAGATCTATACGGATTACATAAAAAGAAAGCATTTGCGACTACTTTTGTTTTGCATATCTTGCATATATGCATATATACTGCTTTGAGCATATTTCATATAAAATTGCATATTTGCTCATATTTTAAAATTTATTTCTAAAATACGTCATAAAAGATATACAGTGTGGCCCAAAAGTCGCGTAACCGAATGAAAAAAAAGAAATGAAATTGTGTAGTACAAATACAAAATTTATTCTTCTATTATAAAAATAATACAAATATGTTTGAACAAAAACTGTCTCTTTGGGATCACAGCTTATGTTCGAAGTGTCCTCCACCTTCTTCAATGCATCTCAGACATCGCTTTTTAACCGCGTTACAAATGCGCCGAAGTAATTGTTTGTCATCATTGAGTTTGGCGACTTCTTCGGTTATAACATTTTTCATGGTCTCAATATCCGGCAACTGATGATGGAATATCTTGAAAATAGTGCTGGCTAATTCTTTTTAATTGATACAGAAGAATTGGAGAAAGCAAGTAACTTAACTATAACAAGATTTATAAACGATAGTTTAACGAGGTTTTATTTGCCAAATGCTGCTCCAAGTGACAAGGTATTACTGATGTTATCGGATGATGCGACATATATGGTGAAGTCAACACAGAATTTGAAGATTTTTTACCCGAATCTGATGTTGTAACATGCTTGGCCCATATTGTTAACAGAGTAGCAGAGGAAATACATTACACATTTCCAGTCATTGATCAATTTGACAAAAGAAAGTATTTATTAAAGTAGCACTGAGAGTTCAAGCATGCAAGGGTAAATTACCTAGTCTGGCACGGCCACCACAACTCATAATGACAAGATGGGGCACGTGGCTTGATGCCTATGTATTTTATCCAGATACAGATACAGATACAGATACAGATAAGAGAATTCATTCTCTCTTTTTCAAGCAACTCGATAGCAATTAGAAATTCCAAAGATATACTAAATAAATCGCAAATGCGCCAAGAGTTAGCTTTTATCAAAGTAAACTATGGTTTTATTAGTAAAACACTACAAAAACTTGAAACTCGAGATTTTGAACTCAGTGAATCGATAGAATTGATTCAAAGTTTCAAAAATAAAATTTATAATGTGAGCGGTGCCATAGGAGAGCAATTCTATATTAAATTAACACAAGTTCTAGAGAAAAACTAGGGCATTAATCAGCTTAGTAGAATATATCCAATGTGTTGCAGGGAAACTACATGAAACTATTGAGATGAGTCCCTGCAAATATAAGTATGCGGCAATTACTTCAGTTGACGTTTAGCGAAGTTTTCAGCATACAAGCTATTATTTACAGATCGCAGAAGACCATTTTCAGTTGAGAATTTAATTGTAAATATTTACAATACTATAAAAAGTTAAATATAAATACAAAGAGTTACATTGTTTAGCTTACTTATTTTTATTATTATTATTAGAGAACGGACGCAATTTCCATAAAACGCAATCGGCCATTGGAATTGTGTATAACGTCGCTCAGTACATCCCGGCGTAATTCAATGAAGTATTTGTTTGACTTACTCGGACACCTGGTCTCGCCGCGATAACAATGGACAAGCCAGCTATTGTATTCCGAGAATATAGTGTTTTTTAAAGTGATTTCATGAACATAGATAGAAGCGGGGTTTTTATAAGGTATTTTATTTATTAGTTTATATTTCGTAAGATAAATAAAGTGCTGTGAGTAAGTTTCTTGTTTTCATAGTTTTAACTGTTAATTACATCGTAATTTTTGTGATAGATCCTGTTTAATATCGTTTGATTGAATCTATTTCTACCAATTATTTCGACGTAAGAGTGTGCATTGAATTTCGTTCAGTTTCAATAACTTACGCACACATTTTTAGTTTTCTTTTATTTAGATCTAGAGCATTGTTTAAGTTACTTTTTCAGACATGATATGGAAGAATGTCGAGAACGGCATTGTAAAACAATGGCGAGTTGGATTGACGGTCATACTGATTGTATGTCCATTGTCAGTGATTCCGAAACGTATTACAAAATCCGTAAAATATCGTCAAAAATTCGTCACTTAAGATCGCAAACACATCTGAACTCTGTAAAACTTTTATGGCGGCTAATATTCCATTAAATAAACTTAGCAATCCCACTTTCAAAATATTTCTTCAAAAATATACTGGTCGAAATGTTCCTGATGAATCAACTTTACGCAAATATTATGTTTCTAGGTCCTATACGAGAACAGTAGAACACATTAGAAACCATCTTTTAAATCAATACATATGGATAAGCGCCGACGAAACGGTGGATATGTTAGGACGCTGTGTGGTAAATGTTGTAGCTGGTGTACTACATCTAACTATTCCCTATAACTCATATGTAATAGCAACAAGTGTTATAAATAGAGTTGATGCGGAAACAGTTGCTGAAACCATTAAGGAGAATATGCAAAAAATGCTTCATTCGGACGCCACGTACAAAGAAAAAATACTTTTATTTATCAGTAATAGTGCTGCGTATATGTTAAAAACAGGCAGACTATTGAAGAAAACATATCCTAATATGCTGCATATTACTTGTGTAGCACATGCTCTCCACAGAATCTGTGAATATATCAGAGACACTTTTCCGGAAGTTGATAGACTTGTATCAGCTTCTAAAAAAGTTTTCAGAAAAGCACCATTGAGAGTAGCTCTTTTCAGGGAAACATTTCCATCTCTGTCACTGCCTCCCACTCCAGTAATAACTAGATGGGGAACATGGCTGGAAGCTACTAGTTATTATGCTGAGAATTTCGATAGTCTAAAACATTTCGTAACACTGCTAAAGGAGGATGCTAGAAGTATTGGTGAGTGCAAGGAGCTCACACAAATCCCAAATTTAAAAAATCAGTTGTACTTTCTTCACGAACACTTTGGAAAATTGCCAAAACTAATCATTTATTTTGAAAATCGAAATCTCAAATTAAATGACGGATTAGCCACATTAGATGTGGCTGTTAATAATTTGAAAAGTATTCCAAGTGACTTCGGATGTGGCCTTCCGCAAAAGTTTGAAGCAATTCTTAATAGAAATCCAGATTTAGTTGCATTGCAGCAATTATGTATGGAGACAATTCCACAAAATATAACGGCTAAATATGAAGAAATAAAAGAATATTTCCAGTATGCACCTATAACCAGGTGCGATGTAGAAAGGACGTTTTCTATTTATAAGGATGTACTTAATTCAAAGAGAACAAAATTGACAGAAGAAAACCTTGAGAAACTATTGCTAGTCAATATTAATACTCCTTTACTCAACTTGAACGACAAATTGAACAAATAAAAATGTTCCAATTATATAAATAAAATTAAAAACTTTAAAAATACAACTTTTCAACAAATACATATGTATTTCGTAATTTTATAGATCACCACCCGTTCGTTTTCCAATTATATAAATAAAATTAAATATTTTAGAAATACAGCCTTTCGCCAGTACTGCACTGGGTGGTAAGCGTGTCCGTTCTCTAATTATTATACATGTATTTTCTAAACTTTCGAATAAAATATTGATATAATACATATTTGTGGTATCTCTGAATTTGTATTGACATTATTTAATATTTTGACAATAATTTACTTGTGTAAGTATCACTTAAACTGAACATATTTTTGCATATTTTCGTCGAATTTTGGAAATATAATACGCATATAATGCAGTTTCTGTGCATATAATTCTCAGTTTCAATTATGACAAATAAACGAATAATGAAAAATAGAGTTTTGTAAGAAAAATATCAATTTTATTTAGTTCTATGTTCTTTATATATAATTTTTCTCGTGTTATTCAACGAAATTTTGATATTTTATACTAAAAGTCTATCTATGTGTACAAGGATAGTAGCATCAACAACGTATTATCGGTGTATTTTATATTTAATTAATCATTCCAAGCTCAATGGTGCCGATATGGAACCACCTTTTCACAATTTTTCCCCGTGGTCTAGTAAGCAAGCGTTGAAACCACCGACAGCAACCTGTGTCAATACATGTGTTTGACCCTACTCCGGTTGACAAGTTCTTTTATTTGTGCTGTACCAGAGATGCAGTGACTGCATAATTTCGTGTTTCTAAGAGGTTTAATCACTGTTGACAGTTTGTGTACCAAATAAGTTTCTTGTGCATACTTTAGGGAAGTAATATTGTTATTGTATTACCGAAAGTGTTGGTTTGTTCAACTGCTTGCGTTCATACCGCTAAATGCGGCCAATAAACTAATTTCGCGCTTTTGATTTGGAGGCTCTAATCGCGACCACAAGACCAATAATGTACCTACTTTCTTTTTTCCAGAATCTCAACATGTATAAACAAATTAATCTAACTGATTTATCTAGCGCAGATCTATATTCGTTGATAAAGGAAATTCCTTCCTACATATCCGAAATTTCCGTAAGTGAAAATGAAAGTAATGATATTGGAGTTGAATTGTCTCCGGATATAAATATCAATTATTTATCAATGATGAAGACTATACGATTGCAATAAACAATATTGCCTCGGAAAGTGAACATAAATTACCACTTACAGCTTTTATTGCCACAAAAGTAAAATAGACCAATAATGCACAAAACGCTGCAAATATTTTTCCGTTTGAGAAAAAAGTTGGACCAAATCTTCCTGTTGACTACTTCCGCCATTTATTCCCCAATATCCTATTGAATACCATAGCATTTCAAACCAACTTACACGCGACGCAAAAGTACTGCAACAATGGGTATCAACCAACAACATTAGAAGAAATCAAGTGCTTTCTCGGCATCAATCTATTCATGGAAATAAAAATGTTGCCAAGGTAGAGAAACTTTTGGTCATCGCGATTGGAAATAAGAGACAATTTTATATTATCTTATATGACACATGATCGTTTTAGATGGCTCCTCACTCATCTGTGTCTAAATAACAACATCAAACAGCCGAAAAATTGTGACCCCACATAAATTATATGTGCGACCATTGCTGGATTAATTGTCAGCTAATTTAAAAATGCCTATTTTCCTACTAAAGAACAACCCATAGACGAATCGATAATTAGATATAAAGATCGAAGCAATTTACACAAATATATGCTAATGAAGCCCATAAAAAAGGGTACAAAATTGTGGATATACGGTATAATTTCAAATATACACTGGCAAAGTGAAAGACGTAACAGAAAAGGATAAGACTAATAAAAGATCTCACAAGAGAACTAGTTGGCAAACACTATCATGTCTACTTCAACAATTTTTTTGATAGTGTGCAATTGCAACGAGATCTGTTGAAAGACGAAATATATGCAGCGAGATGGCACGGAAAGATATAAAAGAAATACCTAAAGATTTCAAAGCAAACATAAAAAAGGGGTAACTCAGAATGTAGAATAAGTGAAGACAGTATTTTTGCTTTATAATGAATGGATAAAAAAGCCGATATTGTTCCTCAGCAACTTTCATCACTCGGAAAATAAAGAGACCGTACACAGAAGAAGTAAGGTGCAAAATATTGGTCAAGTATTCTAATCATCATATGGGGTATGTCGATAAATCCGATATGCTCAAATCTTGTTATGAACTGGATCGTAAATGACGGAAATGGTGGCACAGAATTTTTTGGCAGTTTGTGGATTTAGCAGTTGTCAATGCCTTTATCCTATTCAAGGCACAAAAACTGGGGCCAGCTTATCTTTAAAAGAGTTCAAAATCGCTGTGGCAACTGGACCTATAGCAGCTGCAATACCGCAAATGGAAAGGTGAAGTGCTGAAGAACCTACCTCAAAATAAAAAAAAAAACAAATACCTTTGGAGAAGGAGAACGGATTAGGCTGCTCACATGCAGGAATATGGAACAAAAGTCAGGTGCACAAACTGCAACACAAAAGCACAACCAAGACGTACAAGATGGCACTATACTAGTTGTAAAGTGGAGTTGTGCCGGTCTGATAAATATAATTGTTTTATTAAATTCCATGTTATCGTTTTGGTTGACCGGTAACTACTTAGTGTTTCCAAAGAGAACACCATGTTCGTGAATTTAAGCGCTTCCCAGGAATTTTCTGAAACATATTTATGTTAACTTCAATTTGATTTATTATTTTTATTTTTAATAACGTACCGAAACCTTGAAGTAACACTTGTTACGTTGTTCTCAGAAGAATAGATTTTTGTAATATTTAGATGGAATATAGTAAAAGCTAAGAAAAACCAAACAGAAAAACGCAATAATTACAAATGACAGATGGCTGTAAGACAATTTGATTAGGGCAGTAGTACGCTTTTGTTCGTCTGTTTCGATATCAATATTAAAAAGAGATGGTTATATTAAAACAGTGCGTTACTCGATTATGACATTTGTCCTAAAATCCATTATATAGATATTATATATACAAGTGTCCCGTATCGTTATATTCAAATTTTAGGTGTGTAAAGTAGACTTCATTTCAAGTAACAAAAACGAAAAACTTGTATATCCATTTTTATTTGTTTCAAAGTTACAGATCTATGAATGTGATTGTCAGATCATGAAAAAAAATGTAATCCTAAAGTCAATAAAAACTGATTTTATTTAAAATAAGGTAAATTAATAATATTTTCGAAATGTCCACCTCCTTGTTGAATGCAAGCTTGTGTCCGTAAGCCAGCAGAAGAAGTACTTATCCGAATTTCATACTTGTTTTGTCGGATTTGCTCGGCAGGCAGGTGAATACGATCCAACAACTCTTCTCTTGTGTTCGAAACTTGCGCATATATATATATATATATATATATATATATATATATATATATCGGGTTTTTTATTTGTCATTACACATAGGTATAATGCATTGACTGACTTATTTTCATTTCCATTTACACATAGGAATAAATATATGGTGGCGTAGGCAACCAGTTATATACATTTTCAAACTGTCAAAAATATATGTTTTCGTTCATACTTAAATCTTAAATTAAGTACATTTTATTGAAAAATACATAATCTGAAACAGTTAACTATCCCAACAGGCGTATAACTTGAGCGAAGACAATTTTAAATATTTTTAACAAATTCAACGAAGATGGATAGTATTTCTTTAAGGTTGAAATATCTATATCTAAGATAGTAAAATTAGTGTATCAAAAAAGGTAGAAAATATAACAAAAATTCTTGTAGATAATAAATATGTTCTATTTCTTTAATAATCACAATAACATTTGGACTGTACAATTATTTGACAGCATCGCTACTGGAATTAAGGATTGAGGAAGAAAAGCAAGGCTATTTTCATGTGCAGGAGGATCAGTTACTAGAGTAGCAACTGTAGTACCTCGATTTAATGAGAAAGTTTTCGTTGTAGTCGGGGTTACTTCTGTTCTAGATCAAGAAATGTTTAATATTATGAAGAAAGTAGATCCTGAAAATAAAGAACAAATGCCTGTAATCGAAACAGACATTAGTAGAATATTGTGCTTTTTAAAGTGTTTTCATGAGCGTAGATAGAAGCGGGGTTTTTATAAGGTATTTTATTTATTAGTTTATATTTCGTAAGATAAATAAAGTGCTGTGAGTAAGTTTCTTGTTTTCATAGTTTTAACTGTTAATTACATCGTAATTTTTGTGATAGATCCTGTTTAATATCGTTTGATTGAATCTATTTCTACCAATTATTTCGACGTAAGAGTGTGCATTGAATTTCGTTCAGTTTCAATAACTTACGCACACATTTTTAGTTTTCTTTTATTTAGATCTAGAGCATTGTTTAAGTTACTTTTTCAGACATGATATGGAAGAATGTCGAGAACGGCATTGTAAAACAATGGCGAGTTGGATTGACGGTCATACTGATTGTATGTCCATTGTCAGTGATTCCGAAATGTATTACAAAATCCGTAAAATATCGTCAAAAATTCGTCACTTAAGATCGCAAACACATCTGAACTCTGTAAAACTTTTATGGCGGCTAATATTCCATTAAATAAACTTAGCAATCCCACTTTCAAAATATTTCTTCAAAAATATACTGGTCGAAATGTTCCTGATGAATCAACTTTACGCTAATATTATGTTTCTAGGTCCTATACGAGAACAGTAGAACACATTAGAAGCCATCTTTTAAATCAATACATATGGATAAGCGCCGACGAAACGGTGGATATGTTAGGACGCTGTGTGGTAAATGTTGTAGCTGGTGTACTACATCTAACTATTCCCTATAACTCATATGTAATAGCAACAAGTGTTATAAATAGAGTTGATGCGGAAACAGTTGCTGAAACCATTAAGGAGAATATGCAAAAAATGCTTCATTCGGACGCCACGTACAAAGAAAAAATACTTTTATTTCTCAGTAATAGTGCTGCGTATATGTTAAAAACAGGCAGACTATTGAAGAAAACATATCCTAATATGCTGCATATTACTTGTGTAGCACATGCTCTCCACAGAATCTGTGAATATATCAGAGACACTTTTCCGGAAGTTGATAGACTTGTATCAGCTTTTAAAAAAGTTTTCAGAAAAGCACCATTGAGAGTAGCTCTTTTCAGGGAAACATTTCCATCTCTGTCACTGCCTCCCACTCCAGTAATAACTAGATGGGGAACATGGCTGGAAGCTACTAGTTATTATGCTGAGAATTTCGATAGTCTAAAACATTTCGTAACACTGCTAAAGGAGGATGCTAGAAGTATTGGTGAGTGCAAGGAGCTCACACAAATCCCAAATTTAAAAAATCAGTTGTACTTTCTTCACGAACACTTTGGAAAATTGCCAAAACTAATCATTTATTTTGAAAATCGAAATCTCAAATTAAATGACGGATTAGCCACATTAGATGTGGCTGTTAATAATTTGAAAAGTATTCCAAGTGACTTCGGATGTGGCCTTCGGCAAAAGTTTGAAGCAATTCTTAATAGAAATCCAGATTTAATTGCATTGCAGCAATTATGTATGGAGACAATTCCACAAAATCTAACGGCTAAATATGAAGAAATAAAAGAATATTTCCAGTATGCACCTATAACCAGGTGCGATGTAGAAAGGACGTTTTCTATTTATAAGGATGTACTTAATTCAAAGAGAACAAAATTGACAGAAGAAAACCTTGAAAAACTATTGCTAGTCAATATTAATACTCCTTTACTCAACTTGAACGACAAAATGAACAAATAAAAATGTTCCAATTATATAAATAAAATTAAAAACTTTAAAAATACAACTTTTCAACAAATACATATGTATTTCGTAATTTTATAGATCACCACCAGTTTGTTTTCCAATTATATAAATAAAATTAAAAACTTTACAAATACATCTTTTCAACAAATAAATATGTATTTCGTAATTTTATAGATCACCACCCGTTCGTTTTCCAATTATATAAATAAAATTAAATATTTTAGAAATACAGCCTTTCGCCAGTACTGCACTGGGTGGTAAGCGTGTCCGTTCTCTAATTATTATACATGTATTTTCTAAACTTTCGAATAAAATATTGATATAATACATATTTGTGGTATCTCTGAATTTATATTGACATTATTTAATATTTTGACAATAATTTACTTGTGTAAGTATCACTTAAACTGTACATATTTTTGCATATTTTCGTCGAATTTTGGAAATATAATACGCATATAATGCAGTTTCTGTGCATATAATTCTCAGTTTCAATTATGACAAATAAACGAATAATGAAAAATAGAGTTTTGTAAGAAAAATATCAATTTTATTTAGTTCTATGTTCTTTATATATCATTTTTCTCGTGTTATTCAACGAAATTTTGATATTTTATACTAAAAGTCTATCTATGTGTACAAGGATAGTAGCATCAACAACGTATTATCGGTGTATTTTATATTTAATTAATCATTCCAAGCTCAATGGTGCCGATATGGAACCACCTTTTCACAATTTTTCCCTGTGGTCTAGTAAGCAAGCGTTGAAACCACCGACAGCAACCTGTCTCAATACATGTGTTTGACCCTACTCCGGTTGACAAGTTCTTTTATTTGTGCTGTACCAGAGATGCAGTGACTGCATAATTTCGTGTTTCTAAGAGGTTTAAGCACTGTTGACAGTTTGTGTACCAAATAAGTTTCTTGTGCATACTTTAGGGAAGTAATATTGTTATTGTATTACCGAAAGTGTTGGTTTGTTCAACTGCTTGCGTTCATACCGCTAAATGCGGCCAATAAAACTAATTTCGCCCTTTTGATTTGGAGGTTCTAATCGCGACCACAAGACCAATAATGTACCTACTTTCCTTTTTTCCAGAATCTCAACATGTATAAACAAATTAATCTAACTGATTTATCGCGCAGATCTATATTCGTTGATAAAGGAAATTCCTTCCTACATATCCAAAATTTCCGTAAGTGAAAATGAAAGTAATGATATTGGAGTTGAATTGTCTACGGATATAAATATAAATTATTTATCAATGATGAAGACTATACGATTGCAATAAACAATATTGCCTCGGAGAGTGAACATAAATTACCACTTACAGCTTTTATTGCCACAAATGTAAAATAGACCAATAATGCACAAAACGCTACAAATATTTTTCCGTTTGAGAAAAAAGTTGGACCAAATCTTCCTGTTGACTACTTCCGCCATTTATTCCCCAATATCGTATTGAATACCATAGCATTTCAAACCAACTTACACGCGACGCAAAAGTACTGCAACAATGGGTATCAACCAACAACATTAGAAGAAATCAAGTGCTTTCTCGGCATCAATCTATTCATGGAAATAAAAATGTTGCCAAGGTAGAGAAACTTTTGATCATCGCGATTGGAAATAAGAGACAATTTTATATTATCTTATATGACACATGATCGTTTTAGATGGCTCCTCACTCATCTGTGTCTAAATAACAACATCAAACAGCCGAAAAATTGTGACCCCACATAAATTATATGTGCGACCATTGCTGGATTAATTGTCAGCTAATTTAAAAATGCCTATTTTCCTACTAAAGAACAACCCATAGACGAATCGATAATTAGATATAAAGATCGAAGCAGTTTACACAAATATATGCTAATGAAGCCCCTAAAAAAGGGTACAAAATTGTGGATATACGGTATAATTTCAAATATACACTGGCAAAGTGAAAGACGTAACAGAAAAGGATCTTTGTGCAAGACTAATAAAAGATCTCACAAGAGAACTAGTTGGCAAAACACTATCATGTCTACTTCAACCATTTTTTTGATAGTGTGCAATTGCAACGAGATCTGTTGAAAGACGAAATATATGCAGCGAGATGGCACGGAAAGATATAAAAGAAATACCTAAAGATTTCAAAGCAAACATAAAAAAGGGGTAACTCAGAATGTAGAATAAGTGAAGACAGTATTTTTGCTTTATAATGAATGGATAAAAAAGCCGATATTGTTCCTCAGCAACTTTCATCACTCGGAAAATAAAGAGACCGTACACAGAAGAAGTAAGGTGCAAAATATTGGTCAAGTATTCTAATCATCATATGGGGTATGTCGATAAATCCGATATGCTCAAATCTTGTTATGAACTGGATCGTAAATTACGGAAATGGTGGCACAGAATTTTTTGGCATTTTGTGGATTTAGCAGTTGTCAATGCCTTTATCCTATTCAAGGCACAAAAAACTGGGGCCAGCTTATCTTTAAAAGAGTTCAAAATCGCTGTGGCAACTGGACCTATAGCAGCTGCATTTCCGCAAATGGAAAGGTGAAGTGCTGAAGAACCTACCTCAAAATCAAAAAAAAACAAATACCTTTGGAGAAGGAGAACGGATTAGGCTGCTCACGTGCAGGAACATGGAACAAAAATCAGGTGCACAAACTGCAACACAAAAGCACAACCAAGACGTACAAGATGGCACTATACTAGTTGTAAAGTGGAGTTGTGCCGGTCAGATACATATAATTGTTTCATTAAATTCCATGTTACCGGTTTGGTTGACCGGTAACTGCTTAGTGTTTCCAAAGAGACACCATGTTCGTGAATTTAAGCGCTTCCCAGGAATTTTCTGAAACATATTTATGTTAACTTCAATTTGATTTATTATTTTTATTTTTAATAACGTACCGAAACCTTGAAGTAACACTTGTTACGTTGTTCTCAGAAGAATAGATTTTTGTAATATTTAGATGGAATATAGTAAAAGCTAAGAAAAACCAAACAGAAAAACGCAATAATTACAAATGACAGATGGCTGTAAGACAATTTGATTAGGGCAGTAGTACGCTTTTGTTCGCCTGTTTCGATATCAATATTAAAAAGAGATGGTTATATTAAAACAGTGCGTTGCTCGATTATGACGTTTGTCCTAAAATCCATTATATAGATATTATATATACAAGTGTCCCGTATCGTTATGTTCAAATTTTAGGTGTGTAAAGTAGACTTCATTTCAAGTAACAAAAACGCAAAACTTGTATATCCATTTTTATTTGTTTCAAAGTTACAGATCTATGAATGTGATTGTCAGATCATGAAAAAAAATGTAATCCTAAAGTCAATAAAAACTGATTTTATTTAAAATAAGGTCAATTAATAATATTTTCGAAATGTCCACCTCCTTGTTTAATGCAAGCTTGTGTCCGTAAGCCAGCAGAAGAAGTACTTATCCGAATTTCATACTTGTTTTGTCGGATTTGCTCGGCAGCCAGGTGAATACGATCTAACAACTCTTCTCTTGTGTTCGAAACTTGCGCATATATATATATATATATATATACCGGGTTTTTTATTTGTCATTACACATAGGTATAATACATTGACTGACTTATTTTCATTTTCATTTACACATAGGAATAAATATATGGTGGCGTAGGCAACCAGTTATATACATTTTCAAACTGTCAAAAATATATGTTTTCGTTCATACTTAAATCTTAAATTAAGTACATTTTATTGAAAAATACATAATCTGAAACAGTTAACTATCCCAACAGGCGTATAACTTGAGCGAAGACAATTTTAAATATTTTTAATAAATTCAACGAAGATGGATAGTATTTCTTAAAGGTTGAAATATCTATATCCAAGATAGTAAAATTAGTGTATCAAAAAAGGTAGAAAATATAACAAAAATTCTTGTAGATAATAAATATGTTCTATTTCATTAATAATCACAATAACATTTGGACTGTACAATTATTTGACAGCATCGCTATTGGAATTAAGGATTGAGGAAGAAAAGCAAGGCTATTTTCATGTGCAGGAGGATCAGTTACTAGAGTAGCAACTGTAGTACCTCGATTTAAAGAGAAAGTTTTCGTTGCAGTCGGGGTTACTTCTGTTCTAGATCAAGAAATGTTTAATATTATGAAGAAAGTAGATCCTGAAAATAAAGAACAAATGCCTGTAATCGAAACAGACATTATTCTCATCAAAAGTCACTTTCATTATTTGGATTTTTGCAAGAAAGTATAAGAGAAAGTAAAAACAATTACACCGATGTAATAATAACTATAGGGCAATACTTCGAAAGGCCAAATTCAAATCAGGACGTAGATCCTCTTTTATTTAGGAAGGTAAATTTTAAGAAAAAAAAGGGTAAATACATTTTTTATTTGAATTTTCTTTTAGGTAACAGGAATGGGGCTGAAACCCTTAAAGCAATGTGCTAGAAAATACGTCTGTATTCGAGCGAGTTCAGCAGAAAGTGAGAGTGTATAGTACAGCTCATTTATTAATAGAGCAAAGGTGTGCAAGACTAAAACCGAAAAATCTGAATATAATATTGTTCCTAAATAAAAATATTAATAAGTAAACTAAGTATTTATTTTATTAAAACTACACCCAACCTTTTCCTATTAGCTAAAGATATAACTCATTGAGTTTCATCTTAGTATACTTTCTAACTATTAAAGATATGAATGTTTAAGCATTCAAAGGGAAATAATTTAGATTGCCATACAGAATGTACATGAAACTCTTTAAATCTATTTAAAAACTTAAAATTTATCGCGAAAGTATTTTAGAATCTAGTTTGGCAATAATACTTATACTGGCAATAGTGGGTAATACTAAAGAAAATAAATCCACAAAAATTTTATGTTATGTTTTTAGAAAAGAAAGAAAATCTCAGTTTGAATGAAAAAATTAATTTATTCTAACAATTAATTAAGATAAACAAAACAACATAACAAAAGCGTTTATAGCAAATTTTCGAAATGTCCTCCTTGTCTTTCAAGGCAATAAGCAAGGCGATTTTTACAAATAAATTCTGGATTTATTACATTACATGCAGTAAGTATACGTTCTTTCAATTCATCCAAGTTATGAATTTGCAAGTTATTATAAATTTTGTTTTTAGGTAAGCCCAAAGAAAGAAATCATTTGGAGATAAATCAGCTGATCTTGGGAACCATGGTATAGGGCCAAACCTGCCAATCCACCGTCTTTAAAATGTGTTACTTAAAAAATTCCTGACGGCGTGAGTAGAATGTGCCGGAGCCCCTTTCATTTGGAACCAAAATTGATCAACATTTAGTATCTCAATTGTTGGAATGATGTGGTTTCGTAAGAGATTTATATATTTTTCTGCAGTGAGATTACCGTCAATAAAAAATGGGCCAATAAGTCTATCGTTTATTATTCCAATCCAGACATTGACTTTTTGAGGGTACTGTGTTCGGGTTAGATTTTGGGCATGAGGATTTGTACGGGACCAATACCTAATGGATTAATGGAAAGGAAATTTAGTATTTTTCAATGGATAAATGTAGGATACAAACCGGAAATTCTGAGAGTTGACTTCACCATTTATGGTAAATGTATCTTCATTAGTAAAAATTATTTTATTTAAAATTGCTTCGTTTTCATTTAACATATTAAACATTTTTTTCACAAAAATCAGTTCGTTTTACTTAATCTTCCTCGAAAAGCTCCTGATGGTTTGATACCTTGTATGGCTTATATTTAAATTCTTTCAGGGTTGTACACCGAACTGTAAGATACTCCAAAATGCCTGGCTACATCTAAAAGCGATCCAACAGACCGTTCTTCTACATAACAGAGGATATTCAGCTTCACGTCTTCTGTTAACACATGATTGTTTTTATTTTTGAGTGAATTTAGAAGACAACCATCTTCCTTGAATCTATTATAAATATTTAAAATTGTCACAGGCCTATACAGGCCTGTTAGGATAATTAACGGCAAACATGTCTCTGACTGTCCTTAAACTGTAATTATTCTGATACCACATTACCATTGAAACTTTTCGTCTTTGCTATACGTATCCATGATTTAAAGAAATTATCTATTTTTCAATAAAATATATTTAATTTAAGATTTTTGTAATTAATAAAAATTGAGAAATATGTGACATTAAAAAAAAATTATTTACTCTCCATGGAAATCTATTTAAGAATTAATGTATTGTTTTTAAGTAGATTTTGGTGTATAACTGGTTGCCTACGCCACCATATATTAATGCCTATGTGTAATTGGAAATGAAAATAAGTCAGTCAATGCATTATACCTATGTGTAATGACAAAAGAAAAGCCCGATATATATATATATATATATATATTTATATATATATATATATACAGTGTGTTTCACTTTTCATGGGGACACCTAAATAAATTTTTTATTTTGAAAGCAATCAATATAAAATTTTTATCAGTTGTGTAAGCCACGACAATGCACCTTTTCGTATGAATAGAGTTTGTGTAAAGTAAATATCTAGACTGTAATTAAAATAAAAGGTAGTGTTTCTAGTAATGTCATACTATCGATTAAGTTAAAACAAAAAAGTATTAGGAAAAGTTCTTGAAAATGACACAAGAACTTCTAATACCAAATTTCGCTGAAAAATTTTCATTTTTAAATTCTTCTACATTTTTCTGCTATCTGTAGATAATAGTTTGTTATTGCAATAATAAGAGTGCCATGAAGCAAAAAAATAATTTGTCAGTTCAAACGTCAATTCACAACAGTTTACTTCAGACTGACAGACATTTAACTATTGCTCAAAAAGTAGAAATTATTTGAATTGTTGGTGATAATGTACGTTTGACCCGAGAGGCTGCTACAGAGTTTAACGCGAGGGGTCCGTCCACCCGTCCGTCATCGAATGGTTGCAAACATTAATAACATTTTAAACACTACTGGAAATATAATTGATTGAGGTCTCGCTAGGCACTTGGTGAAACATATTAAATGATAAAGGTAAAGAAAATACACACTTGGTTATTTGTTTCACTGCAATTTTATTTACAAAATACGGACAAATTTGTTTCGAACTTCACAGTTCATTCTCAACTGAACAAGAAAGGTTTACTTAAAATACGAATAGATAATTTGAAAAGTGGGAGTAACACTGTGAAACATAAACGTGAGTTAAGTATTATGGGGGTTTTCCTAGTAATTAACGAGAAACAGCCTTAATAATAGGGGAGATTAAAAACTCTGTCTGTTCATTTACTATATTTAATGATTTGTTTATTGCTTTAGATATTTCCATTATTTCCAAAAAGTCTAATCGTTTACTTTTATTTACAGAGTGTAAAATTTCAAAATTATTTATTGATACCATGTGTTCTTCATTTATACAATGCTCGGATATACCTGAACATTTCTTGGAATATAAAATTGCTTTCCTATGTTCTTCTATTCGTGTGCGAAAACATCTTCCAGTTTGACCTATGTAGAAAGCATCACAGTCTAAACAATTTAATTTATACACGCCACATTTATCTGCTTTTTGAATTGTATCCTATTATTTGTCCAAAGTTTACCTAAATTTAATTTATTGACTATTATAGTTTTTATGCCTAAATTAACTAATCTATTATTAATTTTATTCGTGGTCTTTCCTATGTAATTAATTAAACGTTAATTACTTGGTTCTAATTGGGGGGCTACATAAAAGAATTTATTAATCTGTTTATGTTTTTTCTTTGATATTATTAATAGATTAATTTCAAAGAAAAAACATAAACAGATTAATAAATTCTTTTATGCAGCCCCTCAATTAGAACCAAGTAATTATCGTTTAATTAATTACATAGGAAAGACCACGAATAAAATTAATAATAGATTAGTTAATTTAGGCATAAAAACTATAATAGTCAATAAATTAAATTTAGGTAAACTTTGGACAAATAATAAGGATACAATTCAAAAAGCAGATAAATGTGGCGTGTATAAATTAAATTGTTTAGACTGTGATGCTTTCTACATAGGTCAAACTGGAAGATGTTTTCGCACACGAATAGAAGAACATAGGAAAGCAATTTTATATTCCAAGAAATGTTCAGGTATATCCGAGCATTGTATAAATGAAGAACACATGGTATCAATAAATAATTTTGAAATTTTACACTCTGTAAATAAAAGTAAACGATTAGACTTTTTGGAAATAATGGAAATATCTAAAGCAATAAACAAATCATTAAATATAGTAAATGAACAAACAGAGTTTGTAATCTCCACTATTATTAAGGCTGTTTCTCGTTAATTACTAGGAAAACCCCCATAATACTTAACTCACGTTTATGTTTCACAGTGTTACTCCCACTTTTCAAATGATCTATTCGTATTTTAAGTAAACCTTTCTTGTTCAGTTGAGAATGAACTGTGAAGTTCGAAACAAATTTGTCCATATTTTGTAAATAAAATTGCAGTGAAACAAATAACCAAGTGTGTATTTTCTTTACATTTATCACTACTGGAAATGTTGCCAAACTATGTCAACGAGAATTGAACATTCGAGAACACAATTTAGATGCAGTAATATTAGTAGCGTATCGTAATAATCCTCACACGAGTTTACGAGATATGGCTAGCAGCCTCTCGGGTAGAACGGACATTATCACCAACAATTCGAATAATTTCTACTTTGTGAGCAATACTTAAATGTCTATCGGCCATTGCTCAGCAAAGTTCAATAGTTACAACCGAAGTAAACTGTGAATTGGTGAATTAGTGAATTGACGCTTGAACTGACAACTTATTTTCTTGCTTTATGGCACTCTTATTATTGCAATAAGAAACTATTATCTACAGATAGCATAAAAATGTAGAAGAATTTAAAAATTTAAAATTTTCAGCGAAATTTGGTGATTTGTAAAAACTTTTCCTAATACTTTTTTGCTCTTAATCGCTAGCATGACTTTACTCGAAACAGTACTTTTTATTTTAATTATAGTTGGCTAGATATTGACTTTATAAAAACTCTATTCACACAAAAAAGTGCATTGTCGTAGCCTACACAACTGATAAAAATTTTAAATTAATTGCTTTCAAAATAAAAAAGTTATTTAAGTGTCCCCATGAAAAGAGAAACACACTGTATATATGGTAGATTTATTAGTTGGCGATTTAAGGTCTGGTTTTACTTCAAAATGCATATATTTAAAACAATCTTACGTGTTTCGGCAAGTGATGCCTTTCTCAAAGCATTTAAAATATAAATGACAGTATATTCATGTCATACTTATACATTTGTAGTTGTCATGGAAAAATAATTCAAAGATACATCCAGTTTAATAATAATAAATTATGCCTTAATATTCAAAAAATAGCTAGACAGCAAGAACGGGAAATAGCAAGGCATAAGTTATTATTATGTACGCGCCCGTGGAGCGGTTTAAGATGTTAAGCTGTCGGCATTCGCCTTAAACGAGAAGGAAAATCACGAAAACCTACCCAGTCAGGGATCCAAACACGTAACTGTCAGCATGATAAGCAAATGTACAGATATTTAAATAAAACATAAGAATTATATTTATACGGTAAGTTGCAAATCGTTACACAATTAGGTGCTTAAATTTTTTATATCACTTCTGTTGTTAATTGAATTTTTTTCCTGTTTAATACTAATAATTTCTTTAATTTCCCTTTTCATTGTGTGTTGTTCTTTATCAATGGTCTGTGTTTTCAAAATCTAAATGGTGATCGCCTTGTAGTTTGTGTGTAAATAAAGCAATTTTGTCTGTCTTAGAGTATTTGTGGGCTTGTATTCTTTTGTATAAATATTGTTTAGTTTGGCCTATGTAGTAACTATCGCAATCGTGACATGGTATTTTATAGATGATATGTGTTTCTCGATTTTTTTCTATTTTAGGTTTTAGTTTTGAAAATAGATATTTATTAGTATTGCTAAGTTTATATGTTGTAGCTATATCATATTTTTTTTAAAGTGTATTTAATTTTTTCTGATAGTTGTGAAACATATGGAATCGTGATATATGTTGTTTCATTATTTAAATTATTATTGGTGTCTGCAGTGTTGTATATTTGGTGAATCCTTTTTTTAATTGTTTGGTCTATAAGTTGTGGTGGGTAGTTGTTATCTGTTAAGATCGATTTAATTTTCTTGATGTTATCTTTTCTATATTGAGTATGTGATAGTTTTACTGCCCTATCAGTCATATTATTTATAATCATTTTATTGAATACTGTAGGAGCATTTGAGTGGTAATTCAATATCGAAAAGAAGCTGTGGGTTTATTATCCCAATTTGTATAAATAGTACCCTGTCTATCATATCTTAAAGAAGTATCAAGAAAATTAATACTGTTATTAATTTCTTCTTCAATAGTGAATTTCAATTTGTTGAATTTATTTAAAAGGTAGTTTATTTTATTTGTCGGAATACATGTTATGATGTCATATACATATCCTTTGAAGAAAATGGGGTGAATGTCTAATGAATTGATAACGTTTTGTTCCAAATGTTCCATTACCAGATTTGCAATAGGAGCAGCTAAAGGAAAGCCCATGGCAATACCAAATGTTTAACTATAAAAAGAATTTTTGTATTGAAAATACAGACCGAAATGTATACCTCTAATAAATTCGCTTTTATTTAGTGATGCGTGTGGACTAATTTCATCCCACTTGGATTCTATTATGTTTATAGCTAGATCTTTAGGAATGTTAGTATATAAAGATTCTACATCAAGTGATATAATTTTGTGATTAGTTGATACTTTTTGTTCCTTGATAAAATTTTGAAATTTCAATGAGTCTTTGGTATGATATTCCATTTTTCCTAACATCTTAGATATGCCATCACCTAGGAATTTTGCTATATTATAAGAAGGAGCTTGTGTGTTTGATACTATTGGTCTTAAAGGGATATTATTTTTTTGGATTTTTGGTAAACCATATAGTGATGGTAGTTGGAAATTAAAAATGCGAAATTTGTTTTTAGTGTTGACATCTATTAGGTTTTGTCTATGCCATTTATTTATTAAGTTATTATTTTCTTTTTGAGTTTTTTCGGTTGGATTATTTCTTTCTTTTTTGTAGGTAAATTTATCGTCTAATGGTTTTTCTATTTTTTGCTCATATTCCTCTTTAAGAATTATCACTGTTCTATATGATTTATCTGCTGCTGTTATTATAATGTGAGGGTTGTCTTGGACAAATCTGTTTGTTTCTTGCATGAACTTAGTCATATATAGATTTGATATGTTTTTATTATTTATTTTGTTACGTATTTCGTTCTGTTTGTCTTGTGGTAAATTTTGTATTCCAGTTTCAATGCTAGCTATATAGTCATTAATGGGTATTTTGTTTGGCGGCATATTAAATTTGGGTCCTAGGCTAAGTATGTATTTAACATTATCCGGAATACTTATATTGCTCAAATTGATAATCCAGTTATTGTTAATTTTGTAATTTATCTCTAAGTGTTGTTTCTTTATTAGTTTCTCTTTGTTTTTTAAGGGATAAGGGGGTTTTATTTTTGTTTGTTAGGAAATGATTATTGTAAATATTAGATTCTATTTTTTCGAAACTGTTTAAAATTTGAGGAGACAATTTCTATATGATAATAGTCTTCAAGTTTGAAATAATTTGATTGAATGTATTAATGTCGCAAATGGTTTGGGATATTGTGATGTTTAAAATTTGTAGGTAACAGGAATTCATAATTTTTTGAAATTTAGTTTTTAGTTTTGAAATTGTGAAATGAAATCTGTCAAGTTTTTTCATTTTTATATGTAGATGTTATTTGTAACTATCTGCATCTTACCAAAAAGTTTCTTCTGTTGATCTGGTTTGCTAGTTTCTTTCTGATTTTGATGTATTCTTTGATGATTTTATGATCTTCTTCGTTTATGTAATTCTATACTTCATGATGTAATAGTTCCATTTTATTAGCACTACACGCTAGGGTGGGTCACTGATGTATGAGAAAAAATAAAAGTTCTCGAATCATATTCTAATAGCAATATTTTTTTGTCTTACGTTAAAACAAATAAAAATTGCTAAAAAAAAGTTAAAAAAAAGTCACATCTTGAGCCCGCGCCGGAGCTCCTAAGAAAAAAGTATTTTTGAAAAAAAGCCATTTTTTAAATTTTAATATTTTATTTACTATCAATTATTATTAATTAAAACTGAAAACATTTTTAATTAAACTTAAAAAAAAATAAAACTTTGGTTCTTATACAACATAAAACAATAAAATCACGAAATTATATTAATTATTTTTTGGTCACAAAATCTTATTTACTGTCAAATCTGGGCATCTCTCGTCTTGATACAAGTTTCGTCTGTATTAAACCTTTTCTTGATTTTTTTATCGCATAGTCATGGATACTTCTAACACTATTTTCACAGTTCGTTCCACCGCCTGAGTATGACATGGCAGCTTGGCAAAAATTAGATTGTCACTTTCTTGACACTCAACTGCCGCATTTATTTCTTCAGTAGTGATGTTTCGAAGAATTGGTGGATCGAAAAATTTTGATTCCAATTTATAACTTCAAAGTAGTTACTTGCGTCAAAATTGATAGTCGGGACCTCAAACACGCGAGGTTGCTTTCCAGTATGAGGTGAGCTTCGTGCTTCTTGAATTCGTCTGGCTGCCAGTTCTCTCACTGTTTCATTTTCATCCAACAACATCGATAGAAGCAAGTTTTCTGGGTGAGCAAAATAGGCGTTACGTTGAATTACGGGATCTATTACTAGTTTTAACTCTGCAGGAAGGTATCGTGAGTTTGTTACCAATTTCCAAAAATTTTTAGACCCATGTTTGCAAGTTGGATTTGTTTTTATTTCAAATCATACTGGAGCATAAACTTTTACACAATACTCAGCTAGTACTTTTAGCTGATATGACGGGTTTGATGTAGAAATATATAAACGTAAAATTCTATTTGCTTTTGTTAGCCATCGAGCATGGGATATTTTTCCTGGAGACCTGTTATCTAGGCCATCGCGGCAGTGTCCATTTATAACAGATATAGTTATTTCATACAAATATTTTTGATCTGTACTTAAGGCCTCAAATTGTATTTCTGGAAGCTGACCTTCAATTCTCTCGTACTTGACTATGGGTAGTTTTTCGCAGTTTTCTAATAAGTTGCCAAGAGGACCAGCATGCGAATATGGTCCCTTGGCAACACCATCTAGTTTGTTAAATAGATATTTTAATGGCAATTCGTTCAAATGTAGCATGCAAATAATCCATTGTAGTGGGCGCTGAAGTCTTTTTTTCCAATACTCTTATTACTCCGTTAAATTTCCCAGTGTTAGTGACTGTACCATCACAACCAATTGCTATCAAATTGTCTTTATAATTTTTTTGAGACAAAAGAAGGGCAATAATTGACATTTCAATACTTTTAGAAGTACTTCGATCTGGTGTTGCATAGCCAACATAAACTGAATCTAGCTCCCTAAGAGCAGATACATGTACCTCAATCAATATTTGTCTGTATTTCTTAGCTCCCTTTTTAATAATATTAAGCGTCTTATCTTTTCGGCCGTCAAAGTATAAAGCTGGTAGGTCTAGCTGCTTCTGCTTTTGAATATATTCTTTACGTACTTCTTTTCTCTCCCGTCGTATTTTTGATTTATCAATTGGTTCACTGCCAGGAGATATATCTTGCAATACAGAAGAAGAATAGCAGCCGCTGCTCTATCGGAAACACCGTAACGGTCACAAGTTTTTGACAACATAGGCAAACTAATTTTTTTTTTCTTTTTTTTCCTTCTGCCTTTGACGTGGAAGGTAAATTAAAAGAATCATCACAAGAAGAACTGGAATTACTTACAGATAACTCCAAGTCCTGCTGTTTTGAGTTAATTTTGTCGTGACTTTTATTTACGTTTTTTTCTGTCTTTTGTGCTCGGGCTGCTCTTTTTGCAATTTAGTTGTAAGAACGATCTATTCCTCCAATACGCATCTTTCTGCCCCCCTTTGGTCACTCAAAAACTGCTGTTCTTCTTTGGGTACCTTATATTGCCTTGGACAGCAACAAAGCTCAATTTGTTTACATTTACAGGAACAAATATAAAACAAAACTCTGCTGCGTCGAGAAAATTTTCTTTCTGATAAACGGATATTTTTTTCAACGACTTTTTGATATTTTTGCACTTTATATGATAACCGTTTATTAGTTGTATGACTCTTGTATTTGAAACTGTAGGAAGAGACGATTTTCTCCAAACATATTCTACCCTTTGAGCTACAAGTTTTGCCATATCTAAAAACGATGGCTCTTTGGAAGTATTCCTCGTTATTTTTAGTTGCAACCTATTCCACTCATAGCATTTCATAACATCTTCGTAAGTTGGCAAAACGTTATCATTAATATCTTCTACATTTCCGAATATCGGGCAGAAATAACCTTGGCTTCTGGTTTCCATAATAACGATTAGAAGTTAAAACAGTTCAAATAAAAAAATAAACACACAACTTCACTGTCCGAGTAGTAAAACCAAACTGATCTTTTTATTATGTATTATTTTATATGTATTCTATCAAAAATATTTCCTGGAAGAAGATATACGTTTCAATGAATGAATTGTGTCTGAATTCTCGAGAACCTAAAAGTCGTTAGGATACAGTAATATGCTTTTCTGCAATACAATGCTATGTTGTTATGTAAAAAAGGGATATGGTCGTTATATTCAAAATTTAACAAAATTGAATATCAAAGCGCGGGCTCTTACACTTAAAATAAATTAATAATATTTTACAGGGGTCTAATGCAGACAAAAATACAAGATATTTACGCTATTAGAAGTCGATACGAGAAAAAACAATTTTTTTGACCCACCCTACTACACGCCTTGTGCTAAGTATAAAGATAATTATTTCGTGACCTTTGTATGTTATGCTAAATTCAATTAATTGGCGATTTTACTTCAAAATATATATATTTAAAGCAATCCTAAGTGTTTCGGCAAATGATGCCTTTTCCAATGAATATAAAATATAAATGACAGTATATTAATGTCATACATTTGTAGTTGCTATGGATAAAATTATTCAAAGATAAATTCCAACTAAATAATAATAAATCATGCCTTAGTATTCTAAAATAGATAAACAACAAAAACAGGGAAACGCAAGACATGAGTTATTATTATGTATGCGCCCGTGGAGCGTCTAAAGATGTAAAGCTGTCAGCATTCGCCTTAAACGAGAAGGAAAACCACGAAAACCTACTCGGACAACCAGACAGGAATCAAAACACGGAACTGTCAGCATGACAAGCAAATGCATAGATATTTAAATAATTTAAGATATATAATTATATAACAGCAACATATATTATGATGGTAAATTGCAGATGGTTACATAATTAAGTTATAGTAAATTATTTAAATCATGTGAGAATTATCTGAGATTCTCTGTTTCCTTTATTTTTTTTTTCTTAATTAATAAAAAAAATATTGATTATTCTATATTTTAGATCATTTTGGCTTAAGTTCATGGTAGATTCTTTCATTTATAAGTGTGTATTTTCTTTATGTCATTGTAATTGTTAGTTTATTTTTATCTTATTCTTATGTTTAGTATGTATGTTTGTAATTTTAGGTTAATTACGTTGATTATATATTTATTTTTAATTAGTTATGCACCCGTTGTTAATGTTATATAAGTTGTTTCGATCTATAACATACTTGGAATACTGGGCTGTTTTCTGTGATCTTAAATTTGTTTTTTATATTCTTCTTGTACTAATTGCCTTAAATATTCTGGTATTGGTTAAGGTGTTATGATTGGGGTTATTATTTTGTTTATCTTTTATTGATGGTATATGCTTAACATTCTTTTTTAAATTATTATACTTAATCCTTGTTTATTATTTATATTTTGATATAAGCTTTTCCTTTCATAATAAATAATACTTTCTATAAATACTAATCATTTCTTTCCATTCTTTAAACTTATCTTTAAATCCATACCTTATAACATATATATATTCTTCCTTTTAATACAACACTTTTGTCTATATTTTAATATTTTCATAATATTTATATAATTATAATAAATTATTTATTTATACTTAATTCTATACTCCCAACTATCATATATTAATTCCTGTTAATTTTATACATCTATACCTTGTCCATTTCATTTATCAATTCAACAAGCCTTTATTTATTTTTATCATACTATCTCTTCGAATACAATACGTTTATTCTATCATTTTATTTAACTTTAGCATACTTGTAAGTGGTTATTTTCCCAGTTAAATGTTTTGATTTACTGTACAAGATTATTTAACTTATTGGTTTTTTTTTGCTGTTTTCAATATGTGATGTTGCTTTTATGTCTCAGAATATTTTATATCTTGGTAATCGTTTATTAGTTTTAGATATGTGAGCTCCAGTTAAGTTAGTTTCTCACTTTTATTTATATAATTATAATTATTTGACTTATTATTTATTCATTAATTATATGTTAGTTTTGTAATGGGTTCTCTTTTCTTATTAAATTTTATTTAGGATATCTTTGTTAACGTATAATATTAGTCTAATTAGCTTGGTTATTTCTAATTAATAAACATGTCCCCGTCTTAGCTTGGTTCGTCTTACTATGGTTTGTTGTAATACCGAAATTCTACTATCGTTTATTTAAATGTAAATTTTTCGACGACCTACCTTAGGTATAATAATGTTGTTACTTTCATATGAAAATATCATATTACCTCTACCTCGAGTTTTGTGAATGTTTTTAAAAATAAGTGTATGTGTAGCCACAATTTTTGTATAAAGGTGTATATTAGTGTTGATTTTTCTGTTAAATATAGTGTTAAGGAAATTGTTAATATTTAGATCTTCATAAATAATAGTATTGTTTATTGTACCTTCTTTATTTGGTATGTTATTGATGACATTATATATAAATAAGTTTTGTAAAATTAGACATGTGTTTTGTATATAAATATTATTTGCTTGAGTTTTGTTGGTTGCATAATTGTTATGAAAGTTTCTGATTTTATGTGTGTTAATATTATTTGTCCCCGTCGCCTGTATATTAAAATTATTATACTCCTTTGTATTGGTTATTAAGAAATTCTGATATGCTCTATCATTTATTTGGAATTGATTATGTACTCGTAAATTAGTTTTAGTTTTGTATCTTAGCGGTTTGTTAATCCTTTGATCTTGTATAGTTTTAGTTATATTTTTGTTATTATTTATGGTCATATTAGTACTTAATTGTTGATCTTTCAGTACCTGATTGCATATATTCTCTTTTTGTTCTTTATTTTTGTTACTTGAGTTGATTGTTGTGTTACCCTGTTCCTCTTTATGTGTGCCTAATATGTTATTAATGGTTTGTTCAAGATTATTAATCCTTTTTTCCTGTCTTTCTTCCATAACTTTTTGTGTTTTAGATATTTCCATAATTTTTGTCTCTAAATCTGCTTTGAAAGCACCTAGTTTATTCTCGATATTTAAATTATTAAGTTCAAACTTTTCATTTATATTTTGTGTATTTGCTTCCAATTTAGCTGTTAAGTCATTATTCATATTGGTTATGTCTAGTTTCATATTATTTAGATCTTGTTTTAAATTTGTATTGTTTGTATCTAATTTGTCGTTGATGTTATTGTTTAAATTTTATATATCTGTTCCTAATTTGTTGTTTAAATCTTGTTTTAAATTTGTAGAGTTTGTATCTAATTTGTTGTTCAAATATTTTTTTAAATTGGTAAAGTCTAGCTTTCGGTCATTATTATTCGTTTCTAATTTATTATTTAAATCATTCATTTGTGTCATTATTGCATTTAACATATTCATCATCATGCTGTTATCCGGTGTGCTTACCTCTTCAGAACCTGAAGGTAGAGCTATGGGAACATCCCCTTGCTCTGTTCTATCTTCTTCAACCGTGTTTTTAGTAGCTTTTGTTCTATGTCTGGTGTCCATTGTAGTGTTAAATTAATGATATTATGTGTAAATAGGTGTTTATGGTAAGTGATATTAAGAAAAATAATAGTCATTAATTGTTGTAAAGTATACGTGTTAATGTTTTATATCAATGCAATTATTAGACTCACGTAAGTAAAATAAATTATACAGGTAAATGGTTAAAGTATGTACGCTCAAGTTAATTTTCCTTACGACAAACCTTGATTCCTGGCAGTCCTTTCAATGTCAAAGATCCCTCGTAAAACCTACTACTTACTTTGCTCCTCAAATGAAAAGTCAGAATTACAAAATTACATATAACAACAAACACAGATTTTACACGTACAAAATTCAAGCAACAGATATCTTGGTTTATAGAAAAAATATTTATCTGTGCGTTAACTGTATTTAAGAGTTTTATATTTGTTTATAGGATATAAACAAGGCCGACCACGTATGGGCGTCAATTGTTAAATAACTGGTGATTGGCTAAGAAACGCCCCACGTTGGGCGCCAAATGTTGAGTGACGAATGTGCTGAGTAAAAAATAATAATATTATATTATAGTAGTTAAGTAATTGAATCGTACTTTGACTCTATTTGAGTTGTGCGCCTTATTTTAAAACTGGTAAAGTTAGATTATCAGCCAATCGCACGTAGTATCTCAGGTTACGACTAGATGTCGGTGGAGCATGACCAATATATTAAATAAATTTGATTCTTACTCGGATCATCGTCGGTAGGTTTATACTCCTATAAAACTGATGGAAAATTGATTAATAGTATTACAAAGTTATCTCTAGCTACGCAATAATAAATAAAAGAGCTTCTTTAAAATAATAAGTATAAAATATTTATTGAATGCAAGTTATCTGTATACAATGAATAAGCAACGTGACTAACGGCAAAACAAGGAATTAAAATAATGTGCACGTGTGAAATTATGGTTATGTATCAAGTGCAATGCTATCGTAAAATATATTATAATATAAATAAATAAACAAACACAGTGATGGTAAGTACTACAATTCTTAATAAATATTTTTCTTTTCACAAATCTAAGCAAAATAGTATTATGTTTAAAAGTAAAATCAAGAAGTCATGAATTTAGTAAAATTTTAATTTGTCGATAAATAGTTCTTAATAAGACTTATTCAAAAAGAATTAAATTAAATAAACCTGTGTGTTGCAGGGTGCATACAGGTATTAAGGATGGTTTCAGCTATTCAGGATGTTCAGTAGTACGGGATTAAGAAAGATATTCTTGGGTTCTACGATGCAAGTATGTGAACGCTTGTTCTAGTGTGTAGGAATCGGCCGTATCTCGGCGGCCAAAAGATGCTTTGGTCGATTACTTGCCGGTCTCGGGTATTGTTGTCGCCAAACGATTTTCGAAAGTTGCGCCAATATTAATTACGTCTTGTCTATTTAATTTTATTGTTTTAACACTAGTATTTTAGAATGTAAATAAATTTTAAAGACGGAGTCTCACTTTTTAGGCTGCTTCTGTGTGAAAATTCTGTTACTGACGCTCGCTATCAATTATTTCTTTCCAAAGCCTTATTAGAAATTAAAAAATTGACTTGATTTGTACTTTTATTACTATTAATAATAATTAAAATGTAGATAAAATGTTAATTTGGACAGAAAAACAAAATTAAAATTTCATTGGTTGACTTCGCAGATATTTCTTGGTGAAACATTCTTGTAATAACTTGATTAATTATTAGAAAATAAAACACTTGGCTTAGTTTCACGACTTCTTTAATTAGATATACTAACAATTGTTTCGGCTATTAGGCCATTATCAAAGAGCTATCTAAAACTAAACTTACTCTACTTAAGGTTAACTTATATACCTGTGTTCATTATGGGTGGGAGAATGAGGGTAATTGATATTTAAAATTGCGTCGATATAGGGGGTATTTATGAATTCTAATTGTGTGTTTGTGATAACTCGATTTTGTTTTTGGGCTTTTTTAATTTCAAAAATCTCTAATATATTTAACTTTTTACTTTTTACTACATTATGAATGAGGTTACAGCTCTTTATATCGGGTAAGTGGTTCTGGTCTATACAATGTTCTGCGAACCCTGTGTGTTTAACACTATATTTTATATCTCTAATATGTTCTGTTAACCGTTTATTAATACATCTGCCACTCTGTCCGATATAAATAGCTTCACAATTCTGGCATTTTATGGAATATACTCCTGATTTATCTAAGTTATCTATTTTATCTTTAGTATTATTCAACAATGTACCTAAATTTACTTTATTTATCCACACTATGTTAATGTTGAGTTTCTTTAGTAATTTGTAACACAGTAACACAGAAAATAAACAAATTACTAAAGAAACTCAACATTAACATAGTGTGGATAAATAAAGTAAATTTAGGTACATTGTTGAATAATACTAAAGATAAAATAGATAACTTAGATAAATCAGGAGTATATTCCATAAAATGCCAGAATTGTGAAGCTATTTATATCGGACAGAGTGGCAGATGTATTAATAAACGGTTAACAGAACATATTAGAGATATAAAATATAGTGTTAAACACACAGGGTTCGCAGAACATTGTATAGACCAGAACCACTTACCCGATATAAAGAGCTGTAACCTCATTCATAATGTAGTAAAAAGTAAAAAGTTAAATATATTAGAGATTTTTGAAATTAAAAAAGCCCAAAAACAAAATCGAGTTATCACAAACACACAATTAGAATTCATAAATACCCCCTATATCGATGCAATTTTAAATATCAATTACCCTCATTCTCCCACCCATAATGAACACAGGTATATAAGTTAACCTTAAGTAGAGTAAGTTTAGTTTTAGATAGCTCTTTGATAATGCCCTAATAGCCGAAACAATTGTTAGTATATCTAATTAAAGAAGTCGTGAAACTAAGCCAAGTGTTTTATTTTCTAATAATTAATCAAAATTAAAATATTAATTTACAAATAGATATGACTGGCTTTTCAATGTTAGGTTATGTATTATATCTAATCCAAAAATAACCTGTTCGCGGGTTTTTCTGATAATTTAAAAGGTGGGCGTGTTCAATTAGTATCGATATAAAATTTGAATGTAAATAAATTAACTATCTTTTTAATTTCGCGTAAATGACTTGAATGATGAAAATGAAAATTAAAAAAATGAAAAGTAAATTTTGAAATAAATATAAATTAATCTGAAATATACAAAGTTATCGTAATATTAATTTATTAACATTTCGATACTAATTTTACATATTTTGTCCGCCAAATGTAGCTATAGCATTGAGTGTAATTCTCGTATTAATTCCTGCTTCTTCATTTGCAGATAGCTGGAATAACTGAGCTATTTGTCTCATAACTATATATATGTATATATTGTGATAATCTATGTGATCCTAGATCAGAATAAATTAAATCCTTTTAATAATATAATACTCTAAGATGTAATAAAAGAAAAACATCATATTAAACAAATAAATTCAATTTAATACACATTAAAAAACTAAATAATACAAATAAAATATAACAATTTGAATTTCTTCCCACTATATATACTTGATTGCGAGAGCCCTCAACTTCAGAACAAACAACTAATAGATAATGGGGAAAAAAAAACTAATTCAGTTTGTTATTACGGTAAAATACTCGAACAAAGGTAAGTAAATTTCATAAGTGTATGTAATAAACAATTTGTTAATTTAAATTATGCCCTTAGATGAAAAGAAAGACTTTAGAAATGTATACAATACAAACGATGTGATTTAACCTCAAAATGGTACTAGTTCTCTATATTAATAATTTCGGATTCTCAGGGTAATAAAAGGTAGGTCTAGACTTTATTATCAATCAATAAGTCTATGTAGAATTCTATCTCGGTAATACTATATATAAATATTCCTATAAGTGTTAAAAATACAGTGAAAGCTGATCGATTTATGGTTAATAACAATAATAATTCATAGCAAAGTCTCTATTAAAAGGGTAAATTCTACCTTGTATATGTGCACATATTTATGTTCGTAACAGTAGATATCTCAGCTTAGCAATATGGACCTTCGGGAAAGTACTCGGACAGGTCACAGGATCCAATCTTCCGATTCAATGACAGGAAATAGGTTAAATCAGCACGACTAATTGGATGGCTTATAAATAATGGAATTAAATAAAAAGGATTAGAAGGGTTGCTATAATAGGATAAGGCACGATTCTTGTCTGACGAGGCTATCAATCGTTGCATAAGCACTTTGTAATTCAAGGTAATTTGAAGCTCCAATGTAGTATATATTTTTAAAAGGAAATATTCTTTATTTTTCAGCTTCAGAATGAGTTTTAAGCATATAAATCGCCTTAAAATTCTTCAAAAACGCATTATCAAAATTAATTCAATGTGGCTACGTTTATTTTATTTATTAATTCTCGTTTTTCGTTAACAACCAACTTCTGTTGTTTTTCAACGCCTTAACTACTTCGGAAAATATATCCGCTCGAAAGAAGAAGGCGTGTACAATTAGTAGTACCAGATTGAACCTTTAATTTAAATGAATAAGGAATAATACGAAGGTTTTTTAAATAACTTATAATAATTTAAAAACTTGTTAATTAATTAAGTGACATTTAAAAAATTGCATATTGCCAATTGGCATAAAATAGATTACCCTGTTTATGTTATTCTAACATAGATGGCGCGATCAACATATTTTTAGTAATATGAAATTTAAATATAATTTTAAATTAGAAATATTAACAAAAAATTGTTTATAAACACATAATAATAAGCAGAAGACTGAACCAGCTTAATTTATATATATAGAAGGAGAGAGAGAGAGAGAATTAATTCTTTCACTAATGTTGAATTATACGCGATCGAATCCTAGTTTTCCGATATTATTCACGCGTATGTATATACATATTTCGATGCGAAATATTAACTCATTCATGAAATGAATAATCCCTTGGAATTTTTTTATTACAGTTGCATATCATTTTCTCCTGGGAAGTTCTCTTGTAACTATCACCACTTTGGCGCCGAAAAAGATAGGTCTACATATTTTGTATTTACGATTATATGATACGTAAAGCCATATACATATATCATTGATTCTCAAATGTTTATCATATACAGATGTATTGCGACCCTTTCCTGGTCGATGCGTACTTTGACTTTCAAAGTCTATTGGTTCGGATACATAAATTTGAAATTACATTAGATATAGGAAGCAATATATATATATATATATATATATATATATAATTTAAAAGAAATTATCGACTAAATTATTGAATAAAATAAATTAAAAGCGGGCAAGCGGTCTGTCAATTAAAAACTCATTTATTAATTATTTTTATTGTCCTTGTCCGTCACTTTTATTATTCTTTTGAACTCTACATTTCTATCTACCGAAGAAGCAACAAAGTTGTTGCGAAATATAGGGATAATTAATAAATGAGTTTTTAATTCACAGACCGCTTGCCCACTTTTAATTTATTTTATTCTATATATATATAATAGTAAAATTCCTTTGGGTGTAAATCAAATTTACTCTAATATGTATTTAATTTCACTGTTAATAAAAACAGAATTTCGATCTATGTATCAAATAAAACGATTTATTGCTAGGTGACGTTTCGAAACTATATTTGCTTCTTCATCAGACTTGATAAAATATTTACAGATTAGTTATACACAGTAAAATATGAAAATGTACTTACATTAGCAGTTAACATTTTCTAGGAGATTTTATAGAATGAAGATACCTATTAAAATTAATATCTTAGTTATATTTACATTTGGAAAACCAACTATTGCGGAAAGTGCAAAACATGTTTAATGGGAACTAAAAAAAAGCAAAGTTTGAAATGTAATGGTTCAATGTCAGAGCACTCTCGCCGGTCGGGAAACGAAAATGCATACCTCCGAAAGAAAGACTCGTGAAGCGATAAGGGATACAAAAGCCAGATATGGCAAAAATTTAAATATAAAAGTTTGAAATGAAAATTAATTACGTGGACTGGACACAAAATCAGGCCAGAAAATACAAAACAATCAAATTAATTTAATTTTAATGTATTTCTTGGGACTATTGTAAGCATTAGTAGACGTGCATGTGCATTCTTTGGTATTGAGATTATTAGTACTCTTTTGTGGCTAAATTTTCTAAGCTAATTAAAATTAACATTGTGTTTGAAAGTACTTATGTGAGATCCCAAGGCACATTTTTTGGAATTTACTCGATGTTGGGTACTACTTTCACGCTATCTCTGGCTGTCTATATAATATTTGGAGCATTCATTACACTTGACTTCATATACTACATGATTTTGTTGAAGAGAAACTATCGGGCTCTTTAATTTGGACAAAAATCTGCTTCCTAGAATAGCAGACGTAAAAACTATTTAGGACTAATGATTACCGAAAAGGGTCTTAATTTTGTCAGTTAACTTGGGTATGTATTGAAGAGATTTATAGATACATTGCCTCATGTTTGTATTACTGTTGTAACGTATGGATGGTGTAATATTATTAATGCTAGGTTTATATTGTTTATAAATGGAGAACAGTAATCTATTAATGAGATTTTTTGGGTAATAATTCTTAATTAGGACGTTATTTAGATATCTAAGGTCCTTAAAAGCGAACTGTTGGTGACTTATTTTAGAAATTCTTTATTTCGTAGAATAAGATTAATTTTGTATTTTATAAGTAGATGAAAGTTGTAGTTAAGTAATCGATTTAGAGTTAGATGGCTCGCGATACCATCTAAGTTTCAAAATATTGTTGACCCTGTATATATTGGTATCTAGAAATGGCAAGACCCCCATCTTTTCTATTTCGACTGTGAATTTGAGACAAGTATCGAAATTATTAAGTAAAGTTAGAGTGGTGCTGATATACTTTTCAGGCAAAAACACGCAACATCATCAACGAAGGGAATGCCAAAGAAGAACTGCAGTTTCCTACTAATATTCTTACGTATGTGGTTCATAACTATGTCTGCAATAATGGGTGATAAAAGACCACCCATAGGAGTACCCTGGACTTATTGATATTTTAACATATTATCATGAAGAAAATACTATGACTGAAAAACCCATTCAAGAAGATTTAGATATTCTGGTTTAGATATAGTGCTGTTTGGTTCGATAGGTGACCAATTTTCATTTAAAATTTCGACAACTAAATTTATAGGGATATTAGTGAACAGACTAATAACATCAAAATACATCAGAACGTGATCATAGGGTATACTAAAGTCAGAATAATTGACACATACATGAGTAGGTAAACCTCACCAGTTTTGTATAATACAAAGGTATTTTTAATAACATAAAATATTATTAAAAATCTGGTGTGAAGAACACAAATACAGGTTCACTATTAATATTTTTTGTGAACGTGTCCGAACATATCCCTCCCCAGAGACGTAGATACGTATTTCGCCTTTCTACAGGCTCGTCGGTACGCCCCTGCTGGAGAAAGGATATTCTCAGACACATTCACAAAAAAAAAAAGAACCACATCACCACATCACCGAAATTATCTAGACCGGGCGTAGAAGTAAATTCAGCGCTGCCTGTTGTCAGACAGCCGAAGTACCTCGCCCCGTCCACATAACCAATGTGAAGTAACGACGCCCTTCCAAAGGTGGCACAGCCAATATCTCTGGAAACTGCATTTTGTTTGTGTCTTCACTCATACTACGGACTAACCGCATGTGTAATGTATCAGAATAATTGAAACATACATGAGTAGGTAAACCTCACCAGTTTTGTATAATACAAAGGTATTTTTAATAATATAAAATATTATTAAAAATCTACTTAAAATTTACTTCTACGCCCGGTCTCGATAATTTCGGTGATGTGGTTCTTTTTTGTGAATGTGTCTGAGAATATCCTTTCTCCAGCAGGGGCGTACCGACGAGCCTGTAGAAAGGCGAAATACGTATCTACGTCTCTGGGGAGGGATATGTTCGGGCACGTTCACAAAAAATATTAATAGTGAACCTGTATTTGTGTTCTTCACACCAGATTTTTAATAATATTTTATATTATTAAAAATACCTTTGTATTATACAAAACCGGTGAGGTTTACCTACTCATGTATGTTTCAATTATTCTGATACATTACACATGTGGTTAGTCCGTAGTATGAGTGAAGACACAAACAAAATGCAGTTTCTAGAGAGATTGGCTGTGCCACCTTTGGAAGGGCGTCGTTACTTCACATTGTTTATATGGACGGGGCGAGGTACTTCGGCTGTCTGACAACAGGCAGCGCTGAATTTACTTCTACGCCCGGTTTGGATAATTTCGGTGATGTGGTGATGTGGTTCTTTTTTTTTGTGAATGTGTCTGAGAATATCCTTTCTCCAGCAGGGGCGTACCGACGACCCTGAAGAAAGGCGAAATACGTATCTACGTCTCTGGGGAGGGATATATTCGGACATGTTCACAAAAAATATTAATAGTGAACCTTTATTTGTGTTCTTCACACCAGATTTTTAATAATATTTTATATTATTAAAAATGCCTTTGTATTATACTAAAGTCATTTATAGCTTTGGAAAAATGAAGAGTCGACAACTCTGAAAGTGTTATAGTGTTTTAAGGATATTTTAAGTAAAGGGTCCGGCAGTGAAACGGGAATTTTTAAGAAATTTCTCAGTCTTAATTATTAATATTTATTGAACTTTTTACACAAATTTAATCTAAATTAGTGGAAATTAATGAGAATATATGAAAATGTTCATTTTTTGAAAACTATATCTGTAAGATGACGTCCTTCGTTTCGAACACATTCTTGAAGTCTTTCGGTGAAGGATCCCATGACTCTGCGTAGCATATGCAACGGAATGTTGTTGATCTCCTGTTGGATTCGCCCCTTTAGTTCGTCCTTAGTTGTGGGTGGGTTTGATTCAAAAACCTTTAGCTTTAAATAACCCCACAGAAAAAAGTCAGGAGCCGCTAAGTCTGGTGAACAGGCAGGCCAAGGCATATCGCCATTCCTGCTAATTAAGCGACCAGGAAACGCCAATTTCAGCAAGTCCATCGAAATGTTAGCAATGTGGCTAGTTGCACCATCTTGCTGGAGTCATGACCGATCATTCACATGTTCATCGAGAGCAGGAAATGCAAAGTTCACCAACATCTCAGCATACCGTTCAGAGTTCACTGTTACAGTGTTACCGTTTTCACTTTCGAAAAAGTACGGACCAACCACACCTAGAGTAGACATTGCGCACCACACAGTTACCTTTTGTGAATGAAGAGGCTTTTCGTGAAGATTACGTGGGTTATTGTCACTCCAAAACCGAAAGTTCTGTTTATTGACATATCCACAAAGATGGAAGTGTGCCTCATCACTCATCCATAAATTATGGACCAGCTGTCCATCTTGATCAATTAAATTTAACAACTGTTGACAAAAGCGTAGTCGGCTTACGTAGTGTTGAGGTTTGAGAGCTTGGACTACCTGTGTCATAAATGGATGAAAGTGGAGATCATTCTTCAGGATCCTTTTTGTGGTTCGGTCACTAAGACCGAGCTGTATGCTGTGGCGCTTTGCAGATTTCCGTGGACTTCTTCTTACAGCCTCTCGCACCCCATTAACATTCTCGGGAGTACGAGCCGTCCTTACACTACCACCTCGTTTCTTGGTTACATTAGCAGTTTCTTCAAAATTTCTTACCCATTGGTTGATAGCGTTCGCTGAAGGTACAGGATCACGCGGTAACAAATTGAACTGCCTACGGAAAGCACGTTGAGCACCAACAGCACTATCAACATTTTTGTAAAATGCTTTTACGGCGAAAGCACGCTGCTCATTCGCCCAACGCTACATGACGACTGAAAATACCGACCCTCTGGACGCTTAAGGTCGAGTCCCCAACTCCTCTCGAGCCGTCTGACTCTAATCATCGCAATATCTTAATCTTCCCGTTTCACTGCCGGACCCTTTATATCAGCTAGATATTTAACCACGTATCTACTATGTGAGTTTATGCTGCGGACAATAGGTCTCCAGAAAATATCAGGTTTATGTATTTTAGGGATACCATAGATGCAAGGAGTGGCAGAGTCTCATCTAAATTGTTTGCAGGTAACTTCTCCAATGAAGTTATTAAGTTTGAGATCAGTAATTAATTTGTTGGTTTTCCTTTCAAACAAAAACGCGGGATCATTTTTGGAGAGGTTTGTAGACTGACATGTCATTTACTATGTCCTTCATCTTGGAGACATATTGATCTTTCAACATGCAAATTGTTACATTACTTTTATTAGATACAGAAATAATTAAATATGGATTTTCCTTAAGGAAACTATGTGTTTGTAATTGTAGATTATGATTAAGTTTATTGGTATTAGACTTCATAAAATGAGTGATATAATAAACAATCTATCATACAATTATATAGGTCAGTTCAATTGTCTCTGACCTGGATCGACATCCTGCAAAATGTTTTCACAGTCAGTGAGAACATGAGCATAGATAAATTGTACGCATTTACAGGTAGAGAGAGTCCAGATCCCTTTGATAATATATTAATAACTTGCAAGAAAATGAGTCTATAGTTAGATTTACAAAAAAGGATTCGTTGAGACTTCATTGTTGTTGTTAGTAGTGGTGTTGTCATTAGTATTGATTAAATTGTGTGTGTTATTTTCGTCATTGTTTTGTAACTGTAGGACATGGCTTGTGACTGTTATGAGTGTTAGTAAAAGGTTTAAATTAATTTCTGGTATTTTGTTTATCGTAAACCTCACCATGTTATTATAGTAGCTACTGTGTGACATTAGAAGTTCTGAAAATTTGTTCTTATTTCTGGCCTTAATTTTGTTAAATAAATAAAATATAAATAATCTATTTATAAAGGAAGCTATTTTAGTATTGATATTACTCCATTTCTTCATAGCTCTGTTGGTGTCATTTCCATATTTGGTGGCAATTTCAGCGTAAAACCCTATACTGAATTGGTAAAATTCCTTTGAGTGATATTGTAGAATACATTAGAACCCCGATTGTACGTGCGCCAATTAGCAAATAAAAATCGCGGTGTCCACCTGTAAATCAATGATCACGTGCCTATTACGCTTTCGATTCTAGTTTTGATAGCGCCATAGATGAATAAGTTGCTACATGTCTGTATTTTTGTACACGCGTGTTTATTTAAAAAATGATAACGAATCAAATTATTAAACGTAAAACAAATGTTTTAACAAATGAACAAAACTGGACCTTTTAAACAAACGTAAAAAGGGTGAAAGTTGCTACGTATTCATAAACACTCATTTATTTCTCTCAAATTAGCGTCTTACTTTATTTCATTCTGTTCTATTTATTGTGAACCTACTGCTTACGTCCTGCTTACGTTCATATATCTACAAAAATGATTGTGTAATAGTTTTTTTTTTCGTGGCTTTCTTCCAACCACGAATATCGATTGGGGATATCTTTTAGGGAGATGTAGACTGATACCGACATCGATCAGTTGTGATATCGTTCCCGTTCAACATCGTGGTGGCTTAGTTATAGGGCCTTAATTCTCTCTTAATGAAGGGTATCGTTTTTGGTTGCCCTCCTTCTACAGGGTTTTATTAAGCACCATGTTATTTTTTTGTATGCATCAATTACCCGGAAAGGGATTTTTTTGAACGAGAGTTTATTGTTTCTCACTAACGAGATATAGTTGTGTGTTATACAAAACCATTAGGATTTTTTTCTGGTACGTAATTGTGAAGCTTATTTATTTCATTTAATTTTTACTCCCTTTTTCTGCTCTCTATAATAGATGGTATTTTGATACGAGCGATTTAAATCTCACCAATCGTTGAACTATCTACGTTTTCTTTTTTCCAACGACCGGCTGTAGAAGATTATCATCTTCGTAAACAAAGAACCATTATACAACACAAACCATCATCCACTACGGAGATAAACCTTCAAGCTAAGAGTTACCTTTTTTGAATCCTTTATCATTTTCTTATTTATCTAACTCATTTTTGTTAATTTAAGTTTTTTTTATACTCGCTATATACGAAATTTGCTAATTCAAATTTAAAATTTAGCTAATATCTCTGTTCAATTTAGTTATACGTAATTGAAATATTAAAATTTAATCTTTCTTTATACATATTCAATTTCCTTTTTTTCTTCTATTGTCACTACGTAATTCTATTCATAATATCAATTAAAAAAAAAACATTTATTGATTAATTCCTTACTCCATTTAGTTTGATAAATTTAACGCTTAAATTTAATTTGGAATTCAACGTACTTTCACACATGTTCGTTGTTAACGAAAAACAATGTGTGCATTAGATATAAAAATCTTCTCGTCGAGTTTTTTTTTTCTTTCTTGTGCTGTTTGTGCAAAGTCGTTTAACGATGTTTTTTTTCATATACACGTTCCAATAAATTTAATTTCTAGTTTTTTTTTAATTTATGATTTTAAGTTAAGATTTACCTTTTCTCGCTTAGTCTTTTGGTTTTAATTAAATAATTTACTCATTCCTAAGATATTAAATTTTCCTCTATGTTCTTTTATTGTGTTTAAGTAATTAATCTTTTGATTCGTTGATAAAATATTATAGAATCACAAACGTTTTGTTCAATTTTTGCTTTATTTAAGTTTATAAATTTTAACTTAATGTATTTTTAAAATATAACGCAAACCTCCAGATATCTACAAAGTCTGCCCAATAGATCTGGCTAATAATTTTTTATTTATAAATGTGAACTAGATAAATATGTATTTTGACGGGGTTTATCAGTTATTAATTAATTAACTATTTTTTTCACACATTAGTGATATCCATAAATTGTGTTTCGGACGGCTTGGTTATGCCATCTGCCCGCCGCATGACTTGCCTTGTTTTTTATCGTGGTTTTCCGAATTTGCGGTGTGTAGCGGTACCAAATTCGGTGGTGCCTTTTACCACCTTTCTTTTTAGTACCTATGGGTCTCCCACCCCTGAGCTGAGGCTGACTTTGTAGCCGGGTAAGCCGCTAGATGTTGGCAGAGGCGGGTAGGTGAGGCAATCCATGTCGCCCGAAACTTTGTTTTTTTTTCTTTTCTCTACTTTTTTTGTTCTTATCGACACGGTATTTAGATCGTAGCAAAGTATGGCATCATTATCACGAATCTATCACGTAGGAAGCGAAACAGTACGCGATATCATTAAACTATAAACTCTTACATCTCAGTCTGACTTTTGTAAAAACATGTCTGCTCGAAAGTCATTGAAAACCTCATCTTTTCAACTTGATGACGCACTTTCTAAGTGTTTTCTCCAAAAAAGATTGGAAGGCTTACCTAGGATTTTGGGGCCAATGAGTGCTGAACAAATAGAGATTTTTCAACAAATTTATTGCATTTTCGCGAAGTATTTTAATTATAAATATTCTTTCTACACTTTACGACGCTCTTTTATTCGAATTTTTCATGAAAAAAATTCGCCCTCAAGTGGGAATCGAACCCACGACCTCTGGCTTGCCGGACCATTGCTCGACCACTGAGCTGTTGAGGCGTGAGTTAGAATCTTTTGTGGGGATGCCTTGAATTACATCAAAGGAAACAGATGAAATATATCTTGCCCGTAGTACAGCAGTGGTGCAAATTTATTGCATTTTCGCGAAGTAATGTAATTGTAAATATTCTTTCTACACTTTACGACGCTATTTTATTCGAATTTTTCATGAAAAAAATTCGCCCTCAAGTGGGAATCGAACCCACGACCTCTGGCTTGCCGGACCATTGCTCGACCACTGAGCTGTTGAGGCGTGAGTTAGAATCTTTTGTGGGGATGCCTTGAATTACATCAAAGGAAACAGATGAAATATATCTTGCCCGTAGTACAGCAGTTGTGCAAATTTATTGCATTTTCGCGAAGTAATGTAATTGTAAATATTCTTTCTACACTTCACGACGCTATTTTATTCGAATTTTTCATGAAAAAAATTCGCTCTCAAGTGGGAATCGAACCCACGACCTCTGGCTTGCCGGACCATTGCTCGACCACTGAGCTGTTGAGGCGTGAGTTAGAATCTTTTGTGGGGATGCCTTGAATTACACCAAAGGAAACAGATGAAATATATCTTGCCCGTAGTACGGCAGTTGTGCAAATTTATTGCATTTTCGCGAAGTAATGTAATTGTAAATATTCTTTCTACACTTTACGACGCTATTTTATTCGAATTTTTCATAGAAAAAAATTCGCCCTCAAGTGGAAATCGAACCCACGACCTCTGGCTTGCCGGACCAGTTGGTCCAGTTGGACGAGTTAGCCGACATATTAAACTAACGCAAAATACGTCAACAAATTGAAAAAAAAACTGAAAAAGTGTAACAGACGAAAATGACTGACTATTTTAAAAATACTGTAGCTACCTAAAATGTGAATGCAAATTGCGTATTCGATTATGTACATACAAATTATGTATGTATGTATGTATAGACATATGTGAATGTTTACTTATGTAGAGTGCTGTTTTTTTATGTAAAACATAAATGTTTCGATTATACGTGTTTTTCAATTATCCGTGCCAAGTCTGGTCCCGTGGAACACGGATAATTGGGGTTCTACTGTAATTTCACTGTTAATAAAAACAAAATTAAGGTGAATGTATCAAATAAAACGATTTTTTGCTAACGTTTCGAAACGATATTTATTTCTTCATCAAACCTGATAAAATATTTACAAATTAGCCACACACACAGTAAAATATGAAAATGTACCTGCATTAATAGTTAATTAATTGCTAAAATAAGTACATTTTCATATACAGGTTTTTCACCTAACTCGTTTGTTAGAAGTTTTCTCTATGTTAACGCCTTAGGATACTTTTGAAAATTTGTGACATATTTACACTCATGAGCTACTTTCGGGTTTACTAGATGTCATGGCCAACTTTGACATTTTAAGTGGAATGTTATACTTTTTATTGCTTTTTTAGATTCCTTGTAAAGTGCTATAACAGATTCTTTTGCAAAAAGTTAACCGTTTTTGAATTATTTTGGTTTTTGTGAAATCTTATAGGGTGTTCGATATTTATTGATTATTTAAGTAATCTTTAATTAAAGAAAAATCGATTTTTTTTAAACGGAACACCTGTAGATGAGCACGCCATAGTAAGTCGATAAACATTTTGCATCGTATAGGTATAGGTTTCGCTATGTCTATCTCATAGTTTTAGAGTTATTAATGATTATTTTCTAAATTGAGCATTATCAAGAAAAATTGTAGAAGTAAGCCTTGAAAAGTAAATTTGATCTGTAAAAATTGTCACAAAATTTATTTCGTGTCTTACTGGTTTTATGTTGTTCACAAGTATGCAAGACGAATTAAATATTTATTCTAATAAAGATATTTTGAGTTTATACTACATTCATGATGAATCTCTTCAAATTAATGAAAGAACATGTCGACTTTTAAATGATAGAACACTGGTTTTTGAAAACGGTCTGTTTTATGACCTGAGTCGAAGAGAGGGTCGATATCTTGAATAATAATTAATAAGAAGCGCGACCTGAAGAGATGTTCTATCGATGGCATAAATATTATTAAAATAACCCTTGTGACATAAACTTTCTATTGATATGAAACACCATAGGGGATGTATGTAATTAAATTAAAACAATATAATGAAATGTATCTAGAAATTCCACATTAGGGTTGTTGCCGGGTCAGGTAGTCCACGGGTGTCCCGGTTAAGGATATAACAAAAGAAACGCTTTCTCTTTGTAAACGAATATATACAGAAGAAAAATGTCTTAAGTTAAATATTTGAAAACGAGATATTTAAAAAATTTAGATTATTTAAAAATAAATTCAAATATTTTTATATGCTAAACGTAACAGCTATAACAAAGGCAAACGTTTTTACGTTTTTAGGCTTACTAGTACTATCAATGACAAAATAAAGAATAATTATTCTTATTTATCAATTATAATTGATAAATATACAAACTATTTCTATTTAAACAATTTATAAGTACAACAAACAAAAGATCTGATAATTTACTTGATACAAATAATTAAAGACTAATTTTTATTGCGATACATATTTTGAACGAAAACTTTGATTTGTGGTCAAGACTTATTATGGAATTTTTCAGGATATTTATCCCTTAATTTTTCACATTCTCTTTTTTGGGAGGAATTTTTGAATTTATGTGTGTTTTAAACAATGGTTTAGTTAGTTTGTTTTGATCATCTGTCCAAGGGATTAAGGTTCTTTTTCTAACAGTTACGATAGATTTAACTGAGGCAGTAGCTGGCAGTCACTTAAGTCACTAATTTCTTCTATCTTTTTTTCATGGTCGCTATCACTATTTTCTTCACATTCTTCAACACTTACGTCGTCCAAATTTATTTCTATCTCATCCAAAGCTTTTCCTTTAAAATTTCCTGCTTTACCTTTTTCCATAAGCATTAGAATTTTATATATCTTAGCTGTTTGGTACACATCATTAGGTAGACGATAAACTTGTTTATGAACATTAATTGTATGTCACATGAAAGTGGCTAATTTCGAATTCATGTAAAAAATCTGAGTCAAAGTAGCAAGATGTTTTCGTAATCCTGTAGAGGTAATAGCTTTTTCAATTTACTTAATTGTATATGTCTTTTCATAATTCATAAAAAACCCTGTATACTGCTTCCTCGTTTCCACTAGAAAATGGTATATAAACTGTTTGATAAAAATCGCGTTATTCCGTAATTTCCTTATTTATTATCCAATTTCAATAAATAAGAAAGTAGACAAATAGTTTTCCAAACTATACAAGATGGACTTAAACCCAATTTTTTTGTCGCTGTCTTGAATATTGTTAATTTTCTTTTAGTAGACATCTGTAGTTATTTGCTTTCAATATATTAAGGACTTTTTAATCTAATGTTCACTTAGTTAACATCATTATTTTGGTAATGCGGCGTTTCTCCAACTTGATATGAAATATTGTAAATGTTTTATAATATACCAACGAATGCTGTATGCTATAGTCAAATTGAGTGTGCAAAGTTAAATAATGAAGCATTAACAAAAACTTTAAAATAAGTAAAAAACACCAACTAAGTTGTCATCCTTAGCTTCCTTAACAGCCTTAACTTTACTACGCCCCACGTTCAAGTGATTATTATGTTTACCTACTAAGCATAACAACTTAGTATATAAAACATACTTTGGATACGAGTATTAATTGTGGTTAAGGGTTTTAATTTTTTTTTTTTTTTAGATTTTCCTTAACCACAGTTTCTGACGAAAGATTTTTTTAAATATTAACAAGTACGAACTAAAAATTTGAAATAAATTAGTACCCTGACCTTAGATATTTAGACGTGAACGAGTCTAATCGCCATGAACCAACAAAACCATACAAACGAAATCGGAAGGCAAGTTCTGAATCAGTAAAAATATACATAAAATATGTATCCTATACTGGCAAGAGTGAATATAAGTGAAGCTGAGAACATACCATGTATATATGATCTGTAAAAACTAAGAGGGGTTGTTTATAAGAATTAAGACACGAAAACATTATGGAGTCCAACATATAATTCGGCAAGGATGTCAATTGAGAATATGCTGGTATGGATCCATAAATCGACAATCGAAAAACAGATATCGTACTGGAACAAGCTTTAGTATATCAACTAATAAAGAGAATAAGTAAAATGTTAGAAAGATAGCTTTCTATTGTAATAAACCATCACAATGATAAATAAATCAGTGGTTCGCTTATAGACTTAAGAAGGAAAGATAACTTGAAGAAATTGAGACAGTGACAATATGAGAGAACAAATGTCCTACTAATCAGAATAAGGAGAATAGTATTAAATATCTTTAAATATTTTATATAAATAAGTTTCAGCGTGATCGGTGTACTTTTCGCTTGGCTACGTGGGATTGCGTAATTATGGATAATGACCAAGTACAGGATAATCTGGAAATTTGGGAGAGAAGAAAACTTAGGAGAATTTTTGGAGGAACGAGGGCGGAGGAAAGATGGGAGAGGCGAACGAACGAAGAAATTTATAATTTGTATGGAGAAGCTCTCGTAACACACTTCATAAAAATGCGCCGACTTCGGTGACTCGGACATTTTAAAAGATTAGAAGAAAGAGGTTAAGTAAAGATATATGACCTGATAGAAAGAGAAGGAGGTGTATACCGAGGAGAAAATGGAGGAATGCTGTTATAGAGAACGTGGAAAGGAAGGTACCCGGGAATTGAAGATTGTTGGCAAGGGATAGGAGAAAGTGGAATAACCAAGAAATGGACCGGAAAGGCCTTTAAACGCTTTATATACACTGTGTCCATAAAGTATGGACACAAGCCCGTAATAACGTTATTGTGCATTATTTGACAAAATACAAAGATATATCGATTAATGTTTTTTGTTAGCTATTTAGCTATATTTAGATGCTACCATTTTGTTTTTTCCGTCGACCTTGAATAAGTTATGACGTCATTGATAATTTTTTTAAATGTCAACCCCATTTTTTTTTGTGGATTTTGAAAGCCTTTACAATTCTCTATTCGATGATGTAAAAATTTTGGTATGTTACATCAGAAAGTTTTTGAGTAATCATTTGTGTCCATAAAGTATGGACGCAAGCCCGTAGTAACGTTATTGTGCATTATTTGACAAAATGCAAAGATATGTCGATTAATGTTTTTTATTACCTAGGTATATTTAGATACTACCATTTTATTTTTTTCGTCGACCTTGAATAAGTTATGACGTCATTGATATTTTTTTAAATATCAACACCACTTTTTCTTTGTGGATTTTGAAAGCTTTTACAATTCTTAATCGATGTTGTAAAAATTTTGGTATGTTACATTAGAAAATTTTTGAGTAAACTGTGTTGTAATTCTAAGTTTTATTTTTGACATTTTCAGTATCAAATTTATAACAAATGCTCAAAATGTTTTCCTTCATTTTGTTGACAAAATCCTAAGCGATGATAAATTCCATTTCGCACATTCTGTAATATTTCGGGAGTGATTAATCTGGTTTCGTAGATGATGCGTTGTCGTAAAACGTCCAAATTTTCCGGTTGTGTCGCATAGACTTTTCTAATGTAACACTAACACCAAAATGTTTAAATCATCGAATAAAGAATTGTAAAAGCTTTCAAAATCCATAAAAAAAATGGGGTTGACATTTAAAAAAATGATCAATGACGTCATAACTTATTCAAGGTCGACGGAAAAAACAAAATGGTAGCATCTAAATATACCTAGGTAATAAAAAACATTAATCGACATATCTTTGCATTTTGTCAAATAATACACAATAACGTTATTACGGGCTAGTGTCCATACTTTATGAACGCAAATGATTACTCAAAAATTTTCTAATGTAACATACCAAAATTTTTACATCATCGAATAAAGAATTGTAAAAGCTTTCAAAATCCACAAAAAAAATGGGGTTGACATTTAAAAAAATTATCAATGACGTCATAACTTATTCAAGGTCGACGGAAAAAACAAAATAGTAGCATCTAAATATAGCTAATAAAAAACATTAATCGATATATCTTTGCATTTTGTCAAATAATGCACAATAACGTTATTACGGGCTTGTGTCCATACTTTATGGACACAGTGTATATATATATATATATATATATATATATATATATATATATATATATATATAACAGATTAATCTACTATAACATTCAAAGGTTAAGAAATAATTATCTACATATCTATATATAGTAAATTCAATTTGTTGGCGATTTAAGATCTGGTTTTACTTTAAAATATATATATTTAAAATAACCCTGCATGTTTCGGCAAATGATGCCTTTCTCAAGGAATATAAAATATAAATGACAGTATATTAATAATAACTCATGTCTTGCGTTTCCCTGTTTTTGTTGTCTATCTATTTTAGAATACTAAGGCATGATTTATTATTATTCAATTGGAATGTATCTTTGAATAATTTTATCCATAGCAACTCAAATGTATGACTTTAATATACTGTCATTTATATTTTATATTTCTTGATAAAGGCATCATTTGCCGAAACATGTAGGGTTATTTAAAATATATATATTTTAAAGTAAAACCAGACCTTAAATCGCCAACAAATTCAATTTACCATAACATACAAAGGTCACGAAATAATTATCTTTATGTATATATATATATATATATATTGATATGGTTCAGCTTACTTCCTTAATAAATTCTTCATCTTATAAGATATTTGTCCCAAGAATATTATATCTGAAATATAATGATTTGAGAAATATTACTTTAGAGTTAAAAGTTTGTATTTTTGATGTAAGATCATAATTGGATTTTAAAATCACGATATCGATTAATATTGCATATTTTATTTTGTCTATTTATATAATTCGCTCATTAATTAATTAATCATAACTTATTTTCGCGAGAATTTAAGATCTCTTAAACTAATTATGATTATTTTATTTGTGTACAAATTTCTGTAAACATTGTTATTTATTATGTCTTTTGAAAGCATCATGTTCAAAATTTATAATTGAGATCAAGTGAATGGGTTTTATTGGCATTTAAATAGGTTGCTAGAGATATTTTCCAAACTGAATTATTAAAGAGATACATTGAAGAAACTTTATAAATTATCTCTTTTCAATTTGTTATAATTGTCTTTTATATATTTTTCGAATTCATTGTACAATTTTCTACGAAAACTTGATATGGTAGTCAGGACGACAAAAAACAATATTATTGATTAAGAAGATTTTTGCATGCAGTTATAAAGAATAGTCTAATTTTTAAATTTCTCTTCAAAATTAATCATATAAATTATTAATGGCTACATTTTTATCACAAGAAAGTGGTTTTGTTAATTTTATAAAAAATTATTACCTTGCAAGAAGGTTTTCTTCGAGTGTGGAAGTACTAGGAACCCTAGTTATCATTACTTTTGTGTTTCCATCATTACTAAAATCAGTTTACGTTTAAGCAGCATTTAATAAGAAGTTTCTGGAACCATTTTTTGGATATTTTTGTTAAAGAACACCTCTTCAGGATACCAAAATTGCACATAACCTAGTTGTATTCTACGTGGATAGGGAACGTATGCGGATCTACGATTAGGATTTCAACCAGACGTTTGAGACAAGCAACTTTAATCTTATTACGCTGTACCTGTTGGGATTCTACTGAGTTTTCAACATCCAGGGGATACGTTGGTTTTGAAATAGCCATATTTGTCATTAGCAACGGGTATTCTTGTGGAAATTGTTTCCTATATTTACATAAAAGATATAAGATCTCTTGCAATTCCATATTTTATAATACATTGCTCACGTTATTTCAAGGGACATATCACACCAAAATGTTAATTGAAAAGTATTGTCTATGTTGGGACTTGAACACAAGTCTACAGTTTGCCGGACTATCGCTTTTACCACTCAGCCACAATAGACCTTGGTTCAAGCTATTTAGAAATGCATTATAAAGTAACAGTGTAAATGAATCAGATGTCAATTATTGAATGTAGATGTCAAGTTGAAAGCAGAAGTCAGTTTTGAAAGCTGATGTCAGTTTTGATAGCAGATGTCAGTTAATGAAAGCAAATGTCCGTTATTGAAAGCAGATGTCTGTTTTGAAAGCAGGTGTCTGTTATGAAAGCATACGTCAGATTTGAAAGCAAATGCCTATTTTGAAAGTGGATATCAGCTATTGAAAGCAGATGTCAGTATTTTGAGAGCAACAGTCCTGCAAACTGTAGACTTGGGTTCCAGTCCCAACATAGACAATATTTTTCAATTAAAAATTCCGTATGATTTGCTTTGTAATTTGTAGACGGCAATGTTTACATCCGCACTGACTTCGCAATTACATACACACTAATTTGATATTTGTAAATATTTCATATAAAAGCCGAAAAACTCCAATAATTTATCAATTGTTATATTTAATAAATGGCTAAGAAATTATCTAAACACTCATACAGCTATGGAGTAATAATTAGCTATTTCAAACATTCAAATCTGACATCTGCTCTCAAAATACTGACATCTGCTTTCAATAACTGACATCTACTTTCAAAATAGGCATCTGCTTTCAAATCTGACGTTTGCTTTCATAACAGACACCTGCTTTCAAAACAGACATCTGCTTTCAATAACCGACATTTGCTTTCACTAACTGACATCTGCTATCAAAACTGACATCAGCTTTCAAAACTGACTTCTGCTTTCAACTTGACATCTACATTCAATAACTAACATCTGATTCATTTACACTGTTACCTTATAATGCATTTCTAAATAGCTTGAACCAAGGTCTATTGTGGCTGAGTGGTAGAAGCGACACTCCGGCAAACTGTAGACTTGGGTTCAAGTCCCAACATAGACAACATTTTTCAATTAAAAATTTTGTATGATTTGCTTTGTAATTTGTAGACAGCAATGTTTACATCGCCACTTACTTTGTAATTACATACATACTTATTTGATATTTGTAAACATTTCATATAAAAGGCGAAAAACTCCAATAATTTATAAATTGTTATATATATATATAACAATTGATAAATATATAATATATCAATTGATATATTTAATAAACGGCTAAGAAATTATCTAAACTTATATATATATATATATATATATATATATATATATATATATATATATATATGACATTAATATACTGTCATTTATAATTTAAAATTCTTTGAAAAAGGCATATATGCATTAAAGTAAAACAGACTTTAAATCGACGACTATCTAAATCTACTTTAACGTACAAAGGTCAAGAAATTATTATCTATATATATATATATATATATATATATATATATATATATAGTAATGGGGCAAACTGCACCCTTATTCCAGCAACTATAATGGTAAACAGTATTAACAATTATATAACTCACAGAAAAGGGTTAAATTGGCGGATTTAATTTGTAAAATTAGTATCGAAATGTATATAAATTAATATGACGAAAACTTTGTATACTTTAAATTAACCTATTTTTATTTCAAAACTTACTTTTATATTTTTATTTTCAATTTCTTAATTCAAATCTTTCGCGCAATAACAGATATCTAATTTATCTACATCAATATTTTGTATCGATACTTGTTAGACACGCCCACTTTTTAAAATGCAGTTAACCCACGAAAATGTTATTTTCTACACACAAATACAACATAACCTTGTATTGGAAAGCATGTTCTGACAGCTTGAAAAATATTTTATAAATTTTATAATAATGACAAAATTATCATATTGTTTATATTTTTCTTGTTTATGGTTGTTATAAAAGTAAAACTTCGAGGCTATTTGACGATATTAACTAGGCTTTGAAAATAAATATCCGCTATCGGCGTCTTTTCCTAAAAATCTAATAACGAGTGGCCGTAATTTTTTGTTCAACTCCTAAGAAAATTTATATAAAAATTAAAATACCTGTGATATAATTACAAATTTATGCTGAATCGAAATATTAATACTTGACCCCATCTTTTGAAAACCAACCTGAAGACAATCGCTTGAAAACTTGTAAAATTCGAGACGAGCATCTTTTATATTGGAGTTCCGACGAGGAGGCAAAATCGAAGCCGTTTTACGCCGCAAACGCCTTCATCAAAAATTGGAGGACCCGCACTTGGTATTTTCCCGATCACATCGCTTTCATTCTGGATAACTGAAGAGTTCGCTGAAAAACAGGTTCACTTCTATCATTATTCTACAATAAAGTCGAAAAAGTTACTATTATGAATAGGTTGTCAACGGGATAACCGAATACATCGGCTCCGTTACAAATTGACTTAAATAGCGTATTAGAATCAATATTAAAAAGTGAAAATTAGTCGATCAAGTGCAGAGAAGAACAGTACAACTTTGCACTGAGTTAAAACGATATAGTAAAATAGAGTAAGCAAGCAAACTTTAAAAATAAATAGATAATATAAAACATAGGTTAGAACTTGTTGAGAATTTACTATCTAAACAAAGTCCTGCATCAAGGCAAGATAGGCAATCAAATTTACATTGGGAAATTACCATTTAACAAGTAGTGTAGCAACCAAGTATATAACGAGTAAACAAATAAAGAAGTCATTTATTAGTGGGTACCGTTGGCTGGTAGAGATAGTCCGTCTGAAGGAGCGACCTGCGGATTGTCTCTGGCGCTGCCGGAGGTATAACATAATTTACTAATAACCAGTGACGGGCCAAACAGAAGAACACTGAGAGAAATATATAAGTTTGGTACTGATAAAACACAGTTAGCGGTGTCCCGAACTGAGTGATTAGCACCAAATAAGTTATAATAAAGAAGAGTTGAGAAGTACCTAACCTACGGGGAATTGTCTCGAGATGCAATTGGGAAGGAGTAAAATGGAAAGCGAAGATTGTTCCACGGATGATAGTAGGAAAAGTAAAGATGTGAATAGGGAGGAAGATGCCGAAAGAAGAAAAAAGGAGTCTAGATCTCCTGGTAATAAATCCAAAAAAGAAAGAGAGGGAAAATTGGAGCAAATATTACAACTGATGAAGGAAATGAACAAAGATCAAAAGGATATGAAACTGGAACAAAAAGAAATCATAAAAGAAACCCAAGATATCAAGATACAACAAAGAGAATTCAATGGTGAACTGCTAAAACTAAAAATAGAAAATGAATCCTTGAAAAACGAAAACCAGGAAATACGGAAAGAGAATGTTAAAATACGACAACAACTACAGAAAGTGGAAAAAACATTGGAAATGATAGAAAAAGAAAGAAGGAAATGTAATGTCGTAATGTATGGCCTAAGGATGGACACAAATGACCCAGCACATTATAAGAAAGAATTAAAGGATTCCTAAGCGAGCAACTGAGATTAAGCATTACCCCAAGATCAGTAATAAAAACAGGGGAGAGGACATGCGTCATACAATTGAATAACGAGGAAGAAAGGAGAGAAGCTATAATAAACAAGTATAGACTGAAAAATATGAAAGAAGAGCGAATCTTTATAGATGAGGATATGACACCGAAGGAAAGAGAAAAACAAAAACATCTGAGAACATTTGTTAAGACGGAAAAAGAAAAAGGAAAAGAAGTAAAAATTGGATATAGTAAAGCAGTTGTAAATGGAGTGGAATGGCGAGTGAATAAAGGAACGGAGAGAATGGAAAAGCAAATACCAAAAAAATAATACAGAATAAACAGGACGGATACATGGAAGGAAATATTGGCAATGGAGAGGAAATGGAGTTGGAATGGAATGAAAGAACAAATAATCAGGGAAATAGAAAATATGTGGAGGTAGTAAATGAAGAAGTAAACATTAAAACTAAGGAAGGTGAAGACAAAAAACTAAATGGAAAACAAGGGAAAATGGAACAAATAGAAGCGGACAAGGCTATGAATAGGATACCGAGATTAAGCGAATAGGCGAAAAGGGCGAAACGCACACTGAAGAAGGGGGAATTTAATAATCAATTGGCTAGAAAGCTAAAACAAGAAAGTAATAAAATATGGAACATGGCAACGTGGAATATAAGAGGAATACAAGGAAAAGAAACTGAGTTAATACAACAATTCGAGAAAGCAAAGATTGATATATTAGCCATATGTGAAACTAAGAAAAAAGGAAAAGCATAATTTGAAACAGAAGAAGGACACCTCATTATATATAGCGGAGTTAAACATAGTGAAAGGGGAAAACTGGGAGTGGGATGCATAAAAGAGAAAATGTTGGATACGTGCATAAGTGGGAATGTATTTCTGAGAGAATAATGACGCTGGAACTGCAACTAGAAGAACAAGAAAGGACAAGTATAATAATAACATATGGACCCAATGAAGATGAAAGAATAACAAACAAAGACTCATATTGGGAAGATCTTAATGGAATATTAGAGCACATGAAAGGACGAAGAATAATTTTGGGAGACTTAAATCGCAGGGTAGGAAAAGGTAGAAACGAATTTGAAAATGTAATTGGACAGTACGGAGAAGACATGAGGAATGATAATGGACAGAGAATTATTGATTTATGTATGGAAAAGAATATGCTAGTTATGAACACATTCTTCCAGCACAAAAAAAAATACATATTGCAGTGGAATGTGCTTTTGATTTGCTAATTAAATTTAAGTTCACACTACAACTTAATCTTCCGGCTGTGTTCAGTCTCGTAGTTTTCCTTGAGCTCACTTCTCCAGGGTCGTTCCTCTCGGATGCAGGTTATATCATAAAATAAAACACGAGGTGTCAGATAAATTATACAAACATTTTCCCCCTTACATTTATATTTAAAAAAAAAGAAAAATTAAAAAAAATCAACTTTACAAAGTGTAACGTTGAACTGTTAAATGCACAGCATAGAGGATAAAAAGATTTGGATATCATATGAAGATACAAACCATTAAAACCTCAATCTGACTAACCACGATCAAAATTATAAATTTTAATAATATACAAGAAAATTTATTAAACAACAATAAAATATTAACCCAAAACTCAAACGTCAAAGTAAAGAATTGTTTACCCTGCGCGCGAAATCAAAATCTGACTGTCATGCAAGCATTAATACGACATCACACAAACTCGTCCCCACCTTCCTACGTATTGAAATATTTAAAGTGAATAAAAACAACCCACACTCCATAAAAACCATCTAATAAATTTTCTAGATATTATTCTGAATACATAAGAAAATTTCACAAAAGTTTACAAGTTAATTATAGCGCTTTCTCCAATATATTAATAATAATTATAACAGATACCTACATTAATTAATGTATCGCAATCAAACATGAGAGATTCCTTTTCTTTAGATAGGTGTATTAATTAAATTAAATTACAAACATACAAGATTTGCAAATTCCCGATAAATTACTTTTAAATCACAAACGACGCACCAAAAACTAAAACGAAATTAACCAACATTTTAAATATATCAGACAAAATTAAGTCGTGTCTAATATTCACTTATAACGACCTATCTTCAAGGACCTTTTATCAATCTCTGAAAATGAAGTTCCAGGAACCGCAAGGGCATCCCCACCTAATATATAAAATCAAGATAGAGAAAATAAATACATCTTAGTACAATATGATATCCGGCTTGGCGGCGACATTAAACATCTGACTAACCCTAAATATACAGGCATGGATCAAAAGTCAAACATTACAAAATTCATCACTTAAAATTAAATATATTTATATCGATCCCCGTCTGAAATAAAATAGACACCAAAATAAAATACATAAATTTATAAATGTTCTTCACATGAAGTTCAATCTAATTCTGCTATTTTTTTCTTTCTTCTATATGGAAAAATCCATGGCAATATGTATACCAGGGAAGTAGAGAGCCGAAATGAAAGATCCATAATAGACTACATCATAATAGATAGAAATTACAGAGCAGAAATCATAGATGTAAGGGTTAGAAGAGGTTATGAAATATTCAGTGATCACTACCTGGTGCTGGGAAAAATGAAAGTGAAAACAAGAACAGTTAAAAAGGGGACCACAAGAAACAAAGAGACTATAAAATACTACAAGTTGGCAGAAAAAGAAATAGCAGAAATATATAGAAACAAAAATCAATTTAGATGATATGGAGTGGAGGGTAATTAATATAGATGAAGAGTGGCAGAGATTCAGAAACTTGTTAACGAGCGCAGCCAGAAGTGTATGTGGAACAAATTTAGTCAACAGAAATAAAAGGCAAACGAAATGGTGGAGTGTTGAGATAAAAGAGCAAGTAAAAATAAAGAAGATTCAATGGCAGAAATACCTTAAGAATAAATCCGAAGAAAACTATGCAGTATACAAAGAGCAAAGGACAAAAATAAAGGAAATGATAAAGCAGGCAAAGCAGATAGCGTGGGAAGATTTTGGAAAGAAAATGGAGATGGATAGTAAAGGAAATCAAAAGCTATTTTATAAAGCAATAAAAAACTTAAGAAGAGATAAGAAGTACAGAATGAAGCAAGTAAAGAACAAAAGTAATAAAATACTGACAGAAGAAGAAGATGTTATGAGGAGGTGGCGAGAACACTTCCAGGAATTATTAAATCCAGGAAATGAGAGCAAAATGTCAGAACTGGAACCCACAGAAGACGAAGAATGTAAAGAATACGAGGAGTCGGAAATAGGAAAGAAGAAAGTAGATGAAATGTTAATGAAACTAAAAAGAGGAAAAGCAGCCGGATATGACCAAATCACGAATGAAATGGTTATAGGGCTTGGAGAAAAAGGGATAGAGATATTAACTAGAATAATTAATATGGCATTAAATACTGGGGAAGTACCGGAGGATTGGAAGGTGGGGGTTATTGTGCCAATATTTAAGAAAGGAGACTCTATGAACTGTGCCAATTATAGAGGTATAACTCTAGTCAGTGTCGTAGCAAAATTATATGAAAGAATTTTAGATGGAAAGTTAAGGGACAAAATCGAACAACAACTAGAAGAACCTCAGAGTGGATTTCGCAAAGGCAGAAACACACAAGACCATATATTTGCAATTAAGCAATTTATGGAGAAGATCAACAGAAGGAGAGAAGTTTGCTTGGCGTTTCTGGACTTGGATAAAGCATTTGATAGAATACCGAGAAAAATGGTATGGGAAAGTCAGGAAAAGAGGAGTGAGCAAAAAATTGCGAGTAGCAATTGAAAGCCTGTATAGAGGAAATAGAAACTATGTTAGAACAGATAATATGGAGTCAGAGGAATTTAGGGTAGAAGAAGGGTTAAAACAAGGTGTCCTCAGTCCCACACTATTTATAGTAATAATGGATGACATACTAAAAGAAATAAGCACTAAAACCAAGAAAGTGAATATTGGATATAGAAATTTAATACCTGTAAAGCTGTGAGAATGCGCCTTTGCAGACGACATTATGATCTGTGCAGAAGGAGAAAAGCAGTTACAAGATAATTTGAAAATGTGGGAAGAAGAATTAAATAAGAGAAAAATAAAAATTAACCCACAAAAGTCCAAAATAATGAGTATAGGAAAGCAACAAAGAATAAATGTAAGGATAGGAACAAAGAAATTGGAACAAGTGGAACGTTACAAATATTTAGGAATAATGATACAAAGTCATGGAAAAATGGATGAGGAAATAACAGAAAGGATAAATAATGCATCAAAAGTGTATCACACTCTGAGTAAAGCCTTCATAGGAAAGAAAAAAATTAGACGGAAAACAAAAATTACAGTGTACCAAACTATATATAGACCAATACTCACCTATGGCAGCGAAAGTTGGGTCCTAAACAAAAGGATGACAAGCAGAGTCCAATCCATGAAAATGAAGTATCTAAGACGAATTAAGGGAGTAACAAGAAAGGATAAAATAAGAAATGAGTTAATAAGACAGGAATTAAATGTAAAATCAATCATTGAAACAATTGAACAAAATCAACTGAGATGGTTCGGACACCTAGTAAGAATGAACGAGAAAAGACCAACAAAAAACATTTGGCAAGCTAGAACAAACGGGAAAAGAGACAGAGGCAGGCCAAGGAAAACGTGGAATATGGCGATAGCAGAAATACTGAAGGGGAGAAACAAATAATTCGGAGAAGCTATGAAGGAAGCCAAGGACCGGGAGAAGTGGAAGAAATTCATACATTAGAGAAAGTAAACCTTTACACCTTATGGTAGAAAAGGTCATGATTATATATATATAAAGTTAATATTATTTAATTAAAGCAAATTATTTAATATAATAAAATCCTGAATTTTACTCACATCTTAGACATTCACATTACAGTTATCTCATATAGATAATTTGAACATAGTAGTACTTGCCTGATTTGTTGTGTAAACTGTTTGAATTTTATATTAGACCATTTATCATATCTTAACATAACCTTTTAGTATAATACACACGTACATTATTTGTAGTTTTTTTAATTTGTCGCTAGGCACATTTATTTGTTCAAGTTACAAATTCCTTATTTATTTCAATAAATTATTTATTTTTATTACCTAACTCACTCTTTTATTTGCTAGTGTTAAGTTGTAGGAGTTATTTTATATTAGATTTATCAATTAAAACACCATACAAAGGAATATACATTCACATTTTATCGACGAAGATCCTGAAGTGTCAAATATTACTTATTTCTTGCCCACGACTGCTAGTTGGAATATGAAGAACATAGATAGCGTTCATCTAATTATATTTTCATATTAAAAGGCGCCCAATTATAAATTCAAATCTATTTACTTTTACTTTCTCAAACTTTAATTATTTATCTACATTTATCATTCATTTATTCATATTTAGATCTCCATCACAGCGCTATTACATTTTACGAACCAACGTGGTGGCATTTAATATATCTCACCATCGCAGCTTGATTTCAATATATATATATATATATATATATATATATATATATATATATATATATATATATACATATATATATATAAGGTAAACTTAATTAGTCGGCGATTAAAGGTCTGGATATTACTTCAAAGTGTATATATTTAAAATAATCCTACATTTATATTTTTTATATCCTTGACAAAGGCATCATTGCCGAAACATGTAGGATTATTTTAAATATATACACTTTGAAGTAATAACCAGACTTTTAATCGCCGACTAATTAAGTTTACCTTATCATACCAAGGTCACGAAAATACTATATATATATATATATATATATATATATATATATATATATAGGTATATATATATATATATATATATATATATATTAATATAAAGCCGAAAGGCTTAATGATATTTACAAAATTAAATAAAATGAAACTGGTAAGATAATTTTTAAAAATGAATTATAAATATCTATATTAAATATGCTATCCAATGTTACACACAGATGGGGTTGTATAACATATTAAATCTGTTATTTGCGTATAATTCAAAGATACATAATCGTTTAATAACGAAGTATACTTAACCTAAACGGCTGCTCATTTGTATAACTTCTTATAGTTATTTTCGGGTGGACTAAATTGGTGTTAAATGTCCGGCTTCGAAGAACAATTAGACTCTTGTGTTGTGCGTGGTAACATACACTTTAAAATGTAGGTTCGGTGCATTCAATAGAATACGTACAAAATCAGCTGATGGCAACACAATAAATAATGGTAATACTATTTTCAAATCTACTAAATAAAACGAGTGAGATAAGGAATAATGTAGAAGACTTTAATGAAGATGTTGAATAACAGGTAAGTGATCAAATTAATTAAATTATGAATAATCAAAACGTATCATTTCACGTGATAAAATAAACATGAACTAAAATTCTAAGTTAAGCATAACTACTAAATGAACGTGAAATTAATAAGACTAAATGCATAAATAATACTACAGTGGACCCCGCTTATTGTGATCACTTTGGTACCCAAAGATTTCGATAACATTAACCGAATGATGTCAATATCCGGTAAGAAAAGAAATTGCTCAAAATATATATTTTTTATTCTTTAAATCACATTAACAATATGAATAAACAAACAAGTAAAAACTAAATAAATTCTATGAAATACATAACTAAATAATTTTGTAACACTTAAAAATAATTGTTCTATGGTAAAAATATATAAAATAAGAAATTGCAACATTATTTCTTAAAATATTCCTCAAGGGTGGTTTGCCTTGATAACCCTTGACGAAGGAGATCATCTATAAATTTTTCATATTCATATTGAATTCTAAATTTCTCTGCCCTACATTGAACGCCGCATCGCAATATTGCTAATGCACTTCGCATTTCGTTTTCAGTCGGTGGTTTGATAAGCTCTTCTGTGTTCTCATCTTCGAAATCATCGGATAACTGACAAGGATTTGTAGCATTAGTGTCCTGTATGCTCTGAACAATATCCTCTTCTGTAGTTGGAGCTGTTACATCAATATTGTTATCAATGTTAAGCCACTCTTCAATTTCAGCAGTTGGTATACCAGAAGGAAAAACCATTTCTTCTTCGGCTTGCATTTCTGGGTGGGTATTCGAGAAACCACCACGATTAAAACAGTTTTGAATTGTGGTTTTTGTTACGTTTTGCCAGGGCTTGGCTATCATATGTATTGCATCCAATAATGATAATTTTCTCGCCAAATCATTCGCACTAAATTGCGTCATATCTTCCATATTTTCTAAAATACGGGCTCTCATTTCCTTGCGATAATAAAATTTTAAATTTCGTATAATTCCTTGATCACAGGGCTGTACTAGGGAAGTTGTATTCGCAGGTAAGAATACAACATTTATGTGCTTTAAATTTGAGTTAACAGCATGCGCGGTGCAGTTGTCAACAAGTAAAACAATTTTACGATTTAATCTATTGTCCCATTTTAATAACCGTTCATTAAAAATAATGGATGTCATCCATGCGTTTGAGTTTGAATGGTAATGGACAGGCAAATTTTTAACACCTTTAAAGCAACGTGGCCTTTTACTTTTCCCAATAACTAAAAGCCTCTCTTTCTCACCAATCATATTTACACAGCACAAAACTGAGATACGCTCTTTTGCGATTTTACAACCTTTAGCACTTTCATCTTTGAAAAGATACGTGTGTTCTGGCAGTGCGCGATAGTAAAGTCCCGTTTCATCTGCGTTGTAAATGTCAGTAGGGGAATACTCGACAATAATTTTAGGCCACTCGTTTGCAATCCATTCTTCTGCTGCTCCAAAATCAGCATCCTTTTCTTCCCCATACATGCGCTTGTAACTGATATTCTGCCGTTAGGTCCATCGATAAAACCAACCTTTTGTTGCAACAAAATTTTCTTTCCCCATTTTCTTCGCAAGAATTTCCGCTTTCTCCATCATTAGCGGCCCATCAACACGCGCATCTTTTTTCCGGACACTGGTAAACCATAATTTTAAAGCTTCTTCTACTTTTGCATCTTTTCCCGTTCAATTTCGCTTTAAATCACATTTTCATTTTTTTTCATAGAAATTGTTATTGTTTCTCTATTTTTTAAAATTTTGCACAATAATGGCTGCGAAATTTTTAACTGAGCAGCTGCATTTCTTTGACTCATGCTGGGCAATCGGTCATATTTTTCTAAAATGCTCATTTTTTCCTTTGTGCTTAGATCTTTGCGCTTTGCGGACATGATGCGGATCGTTTCTTGGCTTAGTAAAACTGAATGAAATCAATGTGGCTTGTGGTGGAGTTGAACTGCTGACGTATTGTAAGTACATATGCACATATTTATTGTATTACATCATCCCCCAACGAAGCGAAATGTGATAACAGTAACTGGACCCGTGATAACACTAAGCGTAAATATTTATATGCGTTATTACATAGAATTGCCCGTACTTGACAGAAACGATAACAATAAGCGTGTGATAACATTAGCCGCGACCACATTAAGCGGGGTCCACTATTAAATTTAATTATATTAACTTGGAAACTGTATTCTTCTTGACTTAACTTAAATTATACTAATATTAACATGTATCATAAGTAAAGACGCCAGACTATGTGCCCCAGCAGTAGCGTTGCGTGGAGAGTTTAGCAGAATAACTGTGCTTACTTAAAAATAAATATATCGAATCCCTATACAAAACGTTAAGAAAAAACATAAATAACTTACCCAACATGTTTACATTGTTGGAAAAAAATGCGGATGTGCGCGATGAAAAAACTGCACCATAATATATGTTTATAAATTATAAACATTTTGAAAAAAATTAAATCAGTAATTTTACAACTAGATGCCAAAGAATCAGCTGCAATACGGCTCAGCCAGGTTCAATTTAACAATCCTCAAGTTGCAGCAAATTTAAAAATTATTTACGACAGTTACGTTCCAATACTGGACGCAATAAAAAATTTACAGAACACTGCGCTGTCCTTATCGGACTCATTAGCAATGATTGACCACGTAAAACTAGTGCTGCATATCCTTGAAGATGAAAAAAGTGATTGTGTCCGTGAAAAATTTAACAGTGTATTAGATAAAAATGGAGATTTTACAAAATTAGGGCAACTTTTTACCAATACTGAAGATCCGTTGTACAGATACAAAGAGCGCTTTAACTATGTAAATATAACATCTCTCAACGTCGAACAATCCTTCTCTGTATATAAACATATATATATACATACGTCGCTACGTACGAACCTTTCCGAGACTAATACAGAAACATATATTATGGTGCAGTTTTTTCATCGCGCACATCCGCATTTTTTTGCAACAATGTAAACATTGGGTAAGTTATTTATGTTTTTTTTTAACGTTTTGTATAGGGATTCGATATATTTATTTTTAAGTAAGCGCACTATTATTCTGCTAAACACTCCACGCAACGCTACTGCTGGGGCATATAGTCTGGCGTCTTTAATCATAAGTTATATTTATTAATAATAATTTGATTGAGGTTTTATTTGGTGAAGTGAACATCTATAAAGCCGCCGAAGAAACCCTAGGCACACGCACGGTATCGCAGAACAGTAGACCGAACAATAAACCTTGGTTTACAACGGAAGTCAAGGATATCACAAGGGAAAAGAAGAAAAATTATTTGCAATACAGGGAATCTCCAACTCAAGAAAACCGAAATAAGTATATTGAAACTAGGAACAAGGTCAATAATAGGGTTAGAGAGATCAAGGAAGAATACTGGCAGGAATTCAGTAACGAAATGGAAGCAGACATGTATGGAGCACAAAAACGAATTTGGAAACTACTAAGAGGCATGAAACGGGAAACGAATGAAACAATACAACTCAGAACAATTACCGAAGAAACTTGGGAGAAATATTTCAGAAATCTTTACGCAGACATTGAGAACCCTGTAGAAACACAAGAAGAAGACATACAAAACGACCCACCAGAAGAGTGCACGCAAATCACCGAAGAGCAAGTAAGAGAGACAACGAGGAAACTTAAGAACAGGAAAACTCCAAACCAAGACAAAATACCAAATGAGCTAATAAAAAATGGAGGAACTGCCACCATAAAAGAATACACAAAACTTTTTAATATCATACTACAACATAGAAGAATACCTGAAGAATGGAAGAACAGCATAACAATACCCATCTTCAAAAAAGGAGACAAAACCGATCCAGCTAACTACCGTGGGATAACATTGTTGAGCACCTCGCTGAAACTCCTATCTAAGATCATTGCGGACAAAATAACCCCAACAATGCCAATAAGCGAAGAACAACAAGGATTTCGAAGAAGTCGATCCACCACTGACGCTCTATTCATACTCAGACAACTGATAGAAAAATCATTAGAGTACAACACCCCTGCCTATCTTTGCTTTGTAGATCTAACTAAGGCCTTCGACAGAGTACAACTAAAAGACGTCATCACGATCCTGGAAAACAATAACACGAAGAAAGAATATCTAGAACTCATTAAGGACCTAAACACGAACACAAGAACGCAAATACGCACCAACCTCACCCTAACACAACACCTACGAACCACAACAGGCATCCGTCAAGGCGATAGTCTCAGTCCTTTATTATTCAACGCAATCATGGATGAGCTGGTGAAAGCTGTAAAGAACACCGGATTAGGATATCGGATGGGCATACACAACATAAATATAATATGCTATGCTGATGACGCAGTACTTATTGCGGAATCAGAGGACGACCTACAAAGAATGTTACATGCTTTCAACAAACAAGCAGGAAAACATAACATGGAAATTTCCATAGACAAGACAAAATGCATGACCATAGCAAAAGAACCTGTACGCTGCAAATTGGTAATAGAAAATAAGACCGTCGACCAAACCATGTCAATCGAATACCTTGGGTGCAAAATTACAGGCGCAGGGTTTTTGGGTGATGAGGTGAGGAAACAAGTAAACAAAGCAGCAGCAATATCGGGACATCTTAGGTATCCAATCTGGAGAAACAAACACCTAAGTACGGAATGCAAATCAAGGATATACAAAACATGCGTACGACCGGTAATGACATATGGTGCGGAGACGAGAGCGGAAACGACGATAACAAAGAGGATACTAAGAACAACCGAAATGAAGACTCTAAGAACGATAACAGGATACACATTACATGATAGGCAAAGAAATACAGATATAAGGGAGAAGTGTCAAACGGATGACGTAGTCAGATGGATACGGAAAAGAAGAAGAGAATGGAACCACCATGTCAGTCGAATGAATCCCAACAGAATGGCCAGAATAGTACGAAACAACATACCTCACGGAAGAAGACCCATAGGACGACCACCAAAACGCTGGCGAGACAGCTGGCAATCAAATTCACAAGAACTGCCGCCAGAAAGAAACCGGAACTAAACAGGCGATACGCCTATCGAAAGAAGAAGAAGAAGAAGAAGAAGAAGAAGAAGAAGAAGAAGAAGAAGAAGAAGAAGAAGAAGAAGTGAATTAATTTAACATTTTCAAAAATTTGTAGGAGGTTAAAAGAATACTTATGTAGAAATAGACAGGAATTGGTTAGTCTGGAGTTTGCTAGTAGATCCGTAAATGCAGGATACAAGTTTGGACGGGCAATCGGACGGCATCCCCGCTTGGTGGCGATCTAACTGCAGGCTTTCCCGGTGAAATGGTATTTTTGGTTTCTGAGGCACTGGTTATCGTCTGGACTCGCAAAATGCGTTAAAAAAGGAACTGGATATACAGGTAAGGTTTTACTAGGTTCATTGTATAAGTTTTCGAATTTAATTTATGATTTTTCTTTTAATTTGCAGAGAGGCACTTAAATACGTCGATGTGTTTAATGGAGATTCTTTTCTAGTCACGCTAACTCTCCTTTGTTCCGAATGCTAGCTTCTTATTCGTCTAATCTGTATGTATTTTTATAATCTCGATACTTATTTATAATGAAAATGACAATTTAATCATTCAAAATATACATATGCTTAATATAAATTACATATTTTATTTTAGTAAATAAATAATTGACGTGTGAATGTTGATAATTGTACATAATGCTAATTTTATGGTTGGGATATTTCCCGCTGTAGTTATTTCAAATAAGTACAGTCTCGCCTAAATAATTGGTGTCATTTATTATTAATCAATTAAGTTGAAATATCTTTGGAAAAACAAGATATCGGAATAAAATGACTAAGGCAAATGAAAAGATAAAAATAAACAAATATGAGAATTAATTTTAAACAATTAGAAACGCGAAATCAACTTTATTGATATGACATAAGAAGAATTCAGTTTTAATAATTTCTTATTTTTCTAATAATTACTTATACACGTTAAAAATCTGTTTCTTGCTAACCAAGGCATTCTTATGCGTAGGCTTGACCTACATCAATATATATATATACCTATATTTTGTTATTATAGGTACAGTTCGGTTATTCCAGCTATCTGTAAATGAAAGGGTAAGAATTAACACAAGAAAAACACTCCATTGAATAGCTGCATTTGGTGGGGACAACTTGTAAAATTAGTGCCGAAATGTTAATAAACTAATATCACGACAACTTTGTATATTTCAAATTAAATTATATTTATTTCAAAATTTACTTTTCATATTTTCAATTTTCATTTTTGTCATTCACGTCAATTACGCGAAATTAAAAAAGATATTTAATTTATTTACATTTGAATTTTATATCGATACTAATTGAACACGCCCACTTTTCAAATCATAGAAAAACCGCGAACAGGTTATATTTCTATTCAAAATTATAACATAACCTAACATCTAAAAGCAAGTCACATATACAACCTGTAAATCCATATTTTAATTTATTCTGTCTATCAAAATCAATATTATATTTATAATTTGATTAATATAAATAGTTGTAAAAAGTACAAATCAAGATAATTTTTGCTTTCTAATAAGGCTTTGGGAAAAATAAATGAAAGTTGGCGTCAGTAGCATAATTTTGCACAGGGTTGCCTCGAAAAGAGAGTTCTTCGTTTTTTAAATTTATTATATACCGAAATATTTGTGATACAAGTTAAAGAAATATATATATATAAGGTGTAAACAATACCAGCGCAACGTTTCAATCAATTTTTACCAGAATAAAATCAGTTATCGGCAAGAAAACCACGAAAGCATCTTTTGCTGTGGAACGCCGACATCGAAGCTATGGAACATAATAAACTTTGACGTACCTGCACCATTCTATTGTACCCTATCCTACATTGATCGATACTTAAAAAATAAAGATAACAGCAGTGCTTATGAAGATTGATGTTGTTTTACAGTATTTTTAATTGGAATACTAGAATACTATGATATACCATATACTAATATACAAATATATTAAATAGTTTTCCTAATATCTATTTTTCTATTCGATTAATAAAAATATGAGTAAAGACTCTAATGACTTCCTTTCAAAAAAGACACTTGTCAAAAGCAAAATTCAAAAGTTTGGACTTTCTAAACATTTTTGATAAATTTCACATAGCCACAATTGCCACAAACACACACATAGAAACACAAATTTGAGTATTCTACTGGTACCATAACCGCATTTTACATATTTTAAATTTTAAAGCAGGTAGGTCGTTTTTTGGTTCTCCTGATAATATGTTTTTACAAGGGCTTTTTTGAGAAGAATCATTCGAATCTAAAATTATTTTCTTATTCGCAAGTGAAATTCGCAAATGAAAACTACATAAACTGTTGGCAGGTCTCAACCAAATAAAATACCTAAAATCGCAAATTAACATATTTTTATTTACATTACAACTTTCTTAATAAGGCAAGATAAAATTTAAGTCCCAGTCTTGGCAATTTAACTTTAGACTACTTGGAATTGATTGGTTGTTCCTTCGTAAGGAGCTGTACCACCGAACAAGGATTTGGAATAGCCGAAATGACGTATTCTGTAAGTTCCCGGAACTACATCTTCTGGCACAGTCCATTCAATGGTAACTTCGCTAGCGGCTAAATATGTTCTCTCCCACTTAAACCTGAAATAAAATATAAAGTAAATGCCTTGTGCTTTTAAAATTTAAAAGCGATAACATTTTGAATACAATGAGCTTGTGGTAGAACAGAAGTGTGTAAGTGTGTAAGTTGAGAATTTCAATGATATTGAAATATATTTCTTATGTAATTCGAATACACAGCCTAGCCATAAATATTTTAATTATACCGTACTTCAATGCGGTACAAAAAAAGAGTAACTCATAATAAAAAGCTAAAGTTCATATACAAAGTCCTTCAAATAAAAAGTTATCGTATGAAAAATTTAATTTTATAGAGTATAAAACCGAAATATTTTCCAAAAATTCCCTCTTCTAAACGAGAAAACAAGATGACAAGGATATTTAAAAAATATTTGTCACGCCACTGTGCGGCCGAATATATCATAAAGAGTATCGGAGACGATATTTTAAAGTTGACCGACAATAGCAAAAAAAGATAGCACCCTTTAAATTTTTAACAGCTGACTTTACTCGAACACTTAGCATCAGTGGCGGCTCTTTAATGAGAGCAAGTGAGCAATTGCACCCCCTAGAATTATGAAACAAAACAAACCAAGCGGCGACTAACTGTGAAAGTATTTAACATTAACATTTAACATTAACATTACATTGAAGGTGGGGAGAACTGTATTTTGCCCTACTTCAATGTCGTATAATAGATAGCGTCTGAGCAAGTGGTCCAGTCTGCTCATGGCCGTTGTAAAATAAATTCCGTCTCTGCTTTAGAGAACAACGCGTTTTCGCGGTTAACATATGATGAAAAAATCGCAGTAAAAAATCTTAAACGGCCGATGCCTCAATTATGTTTAGAAAATAAACAATCTGTTAAAGGTAAAGACGTTATAACAAAATTCAAAATGGATATTTATCAGAAAAATGACTGGATTTGTGGGTGTGAAATTAAAAATACTTTGTTTTGTTTTCCGTGTCTTTTGTTTGCTGGTGAACCGTCTTGGTCAAAGAACGGAATAATAGGCTTAATTCATCTTAGTGCTAAAATTATTAAACATGAAAATTTCGAAGGGCATTTGAAAAATATATTTAGTCTAAGAATCTTAGGAAAAAATAACATTCAGAATGTTTTAGATTCATCATATAGAAAAGCAATTCAACAACACAGAAAAGGTAACAAAAAATAGGCATGTGTTAAATTTAATAATAAATTGCATTAGATTTTGTGGCGCGTTTGAACTGGCACTTCGGGGTCATGGTGAACATCAAACGTCGAATAACAAGGGCATTTTTCGGGAATTGATAAATTTTACGGCAGAATTGGATAAATCGCTCAGAGATCACATCGAAGCAGCACCGGTTTTTAAGGGATTATCAAAAACGATACAGAATGAGCTGCTTGATGCAATGTTGAACGTGTATCATAAACAAGTTGCCAGTGAAACTAAAGCAACCGACTTCATATCTGTGATAGCTGATGAAACCACAGATGTGTCCAATCAGTTTCAGTTGGTGGTTGTTTTAAGATATATTGTGAACGCGAGACCGGTCGAAAAATTTTGGAAATTTCTTCTGCCTAGTGGACATGATGTTAATTCTTTATCTGCCTCCATCCTTAACGAAATTAGTTTGCTTGTCGATGACCCAGAAGAACTGATTGCACAGAGCTATTATTAACGGCGTGCAAAGACATGTCCAAGACCAGTATCCAAGGGCTAATTTTGTACATTGTTATGCACATCAGACAAATCTAATTATGTCACATGCTACATCGAGCAGTAGTAATTGCAGAATTTTTTTTGCCAATCTGACGGGATTATGTACATTTTTCTCCACTTCACCACAACGAGCTGCAAGATTGGAAGAATTCCTTCAGAGAAAAAACTTACCCCGTTCTTCAAAAATAAGATGGAACTTCAATTCTAGGACAGTGAATACAATATATGAGCACCGAGAAGAAATAATTGAAGCTCTAGAACAAATCGAGGGAGTAGCTAGTTTGCAAACTACCATTCATCAAGCTGGTGCCAATTTGCGAATTTTAGAGGAGGAAAATTTTATCTATTGGTTAACTTTCTTTCATAAAATTATGCCACATGTGGACATATTGTTTAATTACAATTACAATTACAAAATGTCAATACAGATGCATTAAAAATCAAGAATAATTTAGATCATTTTGAAAGCGCTATTGGAAAAATTCGAACCGAAATCGCTGACACAGATAATCAGTTGGTTAAACAAAATGACCCAGAACTGACTCCTCGACCATCAAAGCAGCGAAGAGTAACTGATGGTAGCTAAAGAAGGAGAGAAACTATTAAAGTGTGCGATATTATTTTGCTAGAAATAAAATCTAGATTTCGGTATACAGGCCACTTAATATTAGCAAACTTAATTTCTTTTAAACAGTTCTCCTCTTTTCAAAAAAAATTTCCGGAAGATTGCCTTAAATAAGCAGTAAAATTTTATCCATGCCTCAACGAAAGCAGACTACGAACTGAATTAAGCGTTCTATATTCTAGAGAAGAATTTTGGCAAAATATAGAATTCGGTGCTGTAGGTCTGCTAGGTCTTCTGCTGGATGGATTAAGCGACACCTTTAATGAAGTTGTTACGCTTTTAAAAATTGTCATTACAATCCCAATGACAACGTCCGAAGCGGAACGCCAGTTTTCACGGCTGAAGCGAATAAAAAATTTCCTTAGAAATAAAATGAAAGAAGAGAGATTAAATGCCCTTACTATGTTATCTTGTGAAAAAGAATGTATAAATGATTTCCCAAACTTTAATGAAAAAGTGATAGAACTGTTCTGCAAGTCAAAGACACGTAAAATGGACTTCGTTTATCGTCAGATGTAATTAAACTGTGTAGTGTAATATTTACTATTCCCTCAAAACAAACTCTACAATGAACAGTACCTGTCTGGAACAGTACGTCGGTGAAATTTATAAGAATTGGGTAAGCGTTTTTGTATTACACTTTTTAATTTTGAAATTATGCTCTCCCTATGTGAACCACCCCGAACCGCCACTGCTTAGCATACAAATCGGTCTAAACAATGTTATTTTCAAGAGAGTAAATTCGATAGTCGTATTTTCTATAGACATTCTATATCCATATTAATATTTTATATTTGTTCCTTCTCGCCACAAAAAATATCCATTCACGTAATACACATGAAATGAAGAAAGATATAATTAAGGTCATAGAATAAGAATCCAAAATATTTTCGGCAAATTCCTTCACAAACGCGACAAAAAAACACAAAGATATTTAGAAAATTTTCGTCGCTTCTTTGTGTCTCCACACTAATGGCGAACACTTCGAACATTTCATCGGAGCTTTCCATCTGTTTCACCTATTTACAAATCGACTTTGTAAATGATTTACAGCTGATATATTCGTACGTAATCGTATTGAGGTTACTGAGCCCTAAGTAAACTCTACAATGGAACAAAGCTGTTCCATTGTAGAGTTTTTATAACATCGACAGCCGTCTAAACAGTGTTATCGTTTATTGCTTTTTATAAACCTAAACATGGCGCTTATTTTTGCGTGTAAATTCAGTCGAGGTAATCTTTAATAGACATTCTGATCCATAGAGGGGGGGGCACATAATTTTATTTTCAGAGGGTTTTTAATTTTGGGGTTCGCGTCGTAATTGAGTCGCAATGCTTTGGATTTATATTCTCTATAATTACATCTTTCAATTTTTCGTACGTTGTCTCTTTATTTAAAATTTTAACGAAATTTCAAACGATCTGTAATTTCTTCGATGTTGTAAACATCATACCGTTGATCGCGAGCTACCGGTAGCTCGCAGGGAGATTTTCGGTAGATCGCGATCGCGCTCAGGTTGGCCAGACTGCACTAGTCAGACCAAAGACCCACGAAAACAGCCATATTTGCGTACTCCCACGCGACAATCTGCCTGTGTTAGATACACTGTTCATAAAGTATTTATTTCCAGTCGCATGACCAAATTTAAAGCATAGAAACACTTTAAAATAACTAGCGTGTGTAGTACTACAGCGCGTATTTATAAGTGTTAGAAAGAGATAAAGTGCAATTTGCAGTTCGCACTTTAGACAGTACGAACTGCAAAGAAATACTTTATCAACTGTATTGTTATTGATAGTGTGAGGTTATGTTTTCGTGGAAGAAGACTTTATTTCGTTCTATGCAGAAATTGTTGTTTATTCCGACATACGAAATTATTTAGTTGCCAAAATCACTACATATACTTCAAAACTCAACAAAACTTAAATACTTAACAAACTTATAATACCATGTGCACCAGAATTAATACTTAAACATTCATTACTGCAGTCCCATTATAATATCTAAGCTCTTGTTCAAGTTAGACTAAAGACCCCTTTAGAGTAGATAACGATTTTAACGCTAAAATTGCTACTCGTGCCAGAAAGAAAATGGTCCATTCAAAGTGAGAACTTCCACTTGGGAAAATGTTATTTTATCGTTAGCGAAATTGAGTTTTATCTAAATATTGCGTTATGTGAAGTTTATTTCTATTAAAACGAAAGTCGTTCACTAAATCGAACTATTTGCACACTTTTTATGTTACAGTCAATTTTCGCATCCTCTTTTGTCAACTCACTTTGAAAGCATGTAGTTTTCTCGACTTTGTAGTAAGTATGTCACAAGCTATCATACAGAATCTCTTTCAGCAAAAAGGAAAAATTGTATTGCCTAAACTTACGTAAAATACATACATATTAACTACAAATTTCCTAAGTAAAATGTACAAGGCTAGTTTATAAAGTAACTAGACTCTGCAAACAAGATAAGCACAACCATTTATATTATAAAATAATTTAATCTCTTTGGAAATATAAAATAATAGATTGTGGATGAGATTTATTTATTTATTTGATTTAGTAGTCTCCTCCGTTTATTTTAGCATTATTACTTCTGTACTAATTCAAACATCTTCATTTAAATTTACTGCTAACCCTGCACTAATAACTGAACAGTTTTGATATATACATATTTGTGAAATTCCTCTCTTCGTAACTCTCGCAAATCTCGTATTTTGGTTATTTACAGTTTCTGTTCCTAGATTCTGATACGTTGCTTACTAAACAACACCAGCTATACTCCTTTATGCTTTGTTTTGTAATCTTTGAATAATTTTAACCTTTGAAGAATAACAAGGATTATCCGCATGCATAAGAGAGGAGATCGTGCGTTGATTAATAATTACACGCCGATCTATATTATTTTTAACTTCGCCAAACTACATGAACAGGTATTATACTCCAAACTATTTAGTGGCACGCACTCTCACCGAACCAGCATGGTTTTGTCACGGGTATATCTACTGTCACCAATTTGGCCTCCATTGTTCAGCATATCGGTGAGGTTTTGGACGGCAGAGGTCAGGCTGATGTAATTTATACTGGCCTATCCAAGGCTTTTGATTCAATTAATCATGAGCTTGGGATCTTTTGGTCTCGTTCCAACTTCTATCAGTTTTCTTCGGTCTTATCTATTTCAAAGAAAATACTACGTGATCTGCAATGGGTTCTGATCCAATAATTTTGTTCTTCCTTCTAGCGTTCGTCAGGGATCAAATTTGGGTCCTTTGCTATTTGTTTTGTTTATGAATGGTCTCCTTTTCCAAGTAAAGTATCACATTCTCGCCTATACAGATTATACAAAAATATATTCTGAAATTTCCACAACAGATGATATCATTAAACTACAGGAAAATCTGGACGTATTAGTTGCATGGTGCCACCGTTTCAAACTTAAATTAAATATTGACAAATGCTGCGTGGTCACTTATACTCGATCTGCTACGCCTCACGAGTTCTCGTATTTTATTAAAAACAATATCTTAACCAGTAAGACTAAAATAAAGGATCTTGAGGTCTTATTTGACTCAATCTTACGTTCAGATCCCATATAATCCATATGTGTTCCGATGTCTACAAAACTCTGAGATTTATTACAAATTCATTACAAATAAAAAGTTTTACATCAGTCTCATTAAAAACGTATGAAAACCACGTCTGTCCCAAAACGTACAATATCGATATTTCACTGTCGTTATAGATCAGCAGTACACCATATTCGGACACAGACATGATTTTCATTTTTATACTTTCCTGTATATATACGTATTATATTAAACTTATTGCTTGTAAGAATTGATAATTATTCAAATCTCATCTCACATCCAATTGTCGCTTAACTTGTTGCGGTGTTCCTACAATCTGGCAAGATTATTCCTACCGAAGAATTTAGAGCAACACATCGCGACGTCTACCATCCAAGTTATGCAGATAATTAAAAATGTATAAAAACCATGTCTGTCCTGAAACCTGCAGATATCGATATTTCACTGTCCTTACAGACCATCAGTACACGATATACGAACACAGACATGATTTTCATTTTTATACTTTCGTGTGTATATATACTAATTATATGAATTTATTGTCACCCTAAATGGAGGAACCTTTGCTTTGGAGCACAGCATATTCAAGTGTACATCGCATCTTCAACCACCGCATCAGAAAACCCATGCATCTCCAACCGGGAAGGCGTACATATGCCAAAGAATGCTTTTCAGAGTCTTTGTTTCGGTGTTATCAACATTTGGGGGTACATCTTTGATATGTCCGCAGCTATCACATATTTATGTTGTCTAAATCTTAATAATAAAAAGAACAGATCATTTTATACTACTACTTGGAGCTGAAGCATCAAAAACCACTCGCAACTTGGTTATAACGCCGTCTTCTCGTATCACAACATAATGAGAAATGTAAAAACAAATTTGGTCGCTATTAAGTTGTACCTTCGTTATATAACCCAATTCCTTATACTCATTCATAAAATCTAAATAGCGTTCTCGTAATTAGGGTTACGTTTGCAGCCTTCTTTTTAGTGCTAAAAACCTTCGGCGTGCATATTCATATGAATCGCAAAGTTTTCCTATCGAATCTTCTAGAGAGATTAAAATAACAAATCGCCCATCTTCCGCACGTTTAAGATTTCGTTTGAAATGTGTTTAGAAATGTTGCTCGTCTTTAGTTTTACATTGATTTGACGAACATTCCTCGATTTCCCAAAATAATGCTAATTGATCCTGCACATCAAAATTCCGACTAAAATTTAAAGTTGCATACAACTGTGGATTCACAAGTTTTACTTATGGGTCCAGAAACAATCCAACCGAAACTCGTTTTTCGAAGATTAGGCATATTGAGTCCTAATGATATTCCAATGCTCAAAATCTGCTAAAGAATAGCTGCCCTAATTAGCATACCTATCTTGTCCGGTCTAAAGAATGTTATTTGGAATATTGAGATATTGAGATTTTGTGCAATTGTCTTTTCGACAAATTTTCACATTATGTCCTGGGGGTAAGCAATTTAAACATAGCTTTTAATCTAATGCCTTTCTTATCATTCATCTGCCGGTAATGTCAAGAAATCTGTTTTGTATACAATGACCTTTACTGCATATTCTGCATTTGACAGCAACTTGTTGACATTCGTTGATTAAGAAGCCCGTAACACTGCTTCAATTATTTTTGCGTTCAGCGCGATTTATTCTAACGTCTCTTGCAAGTCTGCCTTCGCCTTTAGGAACACCTTCAAGTTGTTAAGTGTAGGTACATCTTTACTAGCTTTGGAATTTTCTCATTCTCTATAGGTTGCCTAGTCCAACCTTAAATTAAGTAAATAATTAAAGTATCCCAGTTATCCGTCGGCTGTTCTAACTGTTCCAAGGCGCGTAAATTCTTCGTAAAGCAGTCAATCATTCACCTAATACGAGTACCTGTTGCAGATTATTTTTATAACGTTTGTAATTTAAATAGAGCTTTAACATGATTTTGCAATAGCAACCGATTATTGTTAAAACGCCAACCAGCACAACAAATTAAGCGACAATTGCATGTGAGATAAGATTTAAATAATTATTAATTCTCATATGCAATAAGTTCAATCAGTCTCATTATCTTATATTCCGGTATGTAATACAGTGTTGTTCTTCAGTTCAGTAGAATAAAAAAATCATTTTCGAGTTTAGTAACAAATAAAAGAAAATTAAATTAATTATGCGAGCTTATTGTTTGACCATAATAAATTAAGGCGTAGGCCCGAAACAATTAGTCTGGAACACGCTGTACTTAAATAGGGCGGGCATTATTAACATACCTACAAACGCCACTAATTCCCATTATGTTCTGATTGAATTATTTTTTTCCCATAAGTGCTTTAATACCCGAAAACAGATAAATCGTCGCATATCAAGTCCCCTATCGAGAGGGCACAAAGGTCAGTGATTTATGACGGAGCCTTTATATCAAATGGAACCTAATCTTTAACTAAGCCAGAATGTATATGCGCCGGATATTACCGAACTCTTTCATAACTTTTCGTTAAAAATTCCAATTTTATCAATTTCGAAATTCTCTATTGTGTTACAAATGAAAATCGTAAATTAACAGTTTTTGCTGCTCGGAAAAAAGGCAGAAAAAGCATTAAAAAGGAAATACTGCCCCCACAAAAACAATCTTTTCGATATAATTCAGGGCAAAAATATGTATATTCCATTTAAGATGAATTGTAGAAAAACAGAAAGGCCCAATCCATGTAACTTTAAAACGAGTAATTACACGCGAGAAAAATAACAATAGTGACTTTCATTATATTTCTTGTCTCCTCGAAACAACCACATTTTTTTTGAACGAATATTGTCTTCCACGGTTTCCTATCTCTAGCTTCCTTCTTCTATTCGGCAATTTTTATAATTTTTATATCGCCTCTATGTAACTCTATGAATGGCGCAGTGATAAGAGCATCGCTGTGTGTGAGCGATAGCAGCGTTAATCGAGGATTCGAATCCAAGACCAGCGCGTGGGAAGTTGATTTTTCTTAGAATCGGTAACACCTTCACTTACCCTTAATTGTTGCGGGAGTGATAGTCAAATCAGCATTTCTACCCTCTTACAGCAATGAGGTGTAGTAACAATGTCATGGAACACTTTACGCACACCACATGCACTCTAAACAATCTTCGCGCCTTGACAAGCTTTCCAGTTTGATATATTAAGCCACTCTACACACGTCACAAAAAAATTAGTTTGCGTTCTTGCCTTCGAGGAAAGGATGTTTTCCTCTTCTTCTCACCCAATACATTTGTCATCACTAATTTGGATATTCTCTTCTTAAACATTTCTCTTTTACCCAGACAATGCCGCCTTTGCGCTTTTACAAACCATGTTCCTTGTAGTAAAGACAATGCAGATAGAAAAACACTTTAAAGAAAATATGCCGGATCTTGAAATGATTGTATGAAGGCGGTAGCATGTTGTAAAAAGTCGATGGAAGCAATAATATTCACTAATTACATTACCTACACTAATTCAAAAAGGATTGTCTGCAGGTATCGACAAACAAGATTACTTCATTTTAATCTTCTTTAAAATACTTTAGAATACTGACGTGTTTTTGAATAATTCTTTTTCTTTTTCGTGTTCTCGTAACTGAGAAATCGTGATCTCATCTCTAGGTACTTTTCCTTTAACGGTCTTTAGTTTCTGCGAACTGGTTTTGCAATGGATCAATCCACCTGCTCGGCGATCTGCCCCTTGGTTTTTACCCTCAATCTTGCTTTAGACTATCGGCTTTTCTAGGTCATCTCCCTCTCATCTAGTTGTGTGTCCGAAATACTTCAGGATTCTTCTGCGGAATATCGTAGATAGTCCATCATTCACCTTAAGTTTATCCAGTATAGACGCGATAGTACGTTTGTCGATCCAAGATATTCGTAGCATAAGCCACCAGGACCACATCTCAAATGCATCTATCTTTTTCCTGTCCAATACTTTGATTGTCCGCGTCTCAACACCATACAGAAAAATCGAGAATATCAAGGATTTAGCGAACATGGTTTTATTGTTTCTCGTGATTTGCCGGTCTTTCCATATCTTGTTCAGGTTTGTTATTGCACCTATCGCCATTAAGATAGGCCTATTAATTTCTTCTTCACATCCTCCTTGGTTGCTTGTAATTGATCCAAGGTATATGAAATCATTGGCCTTTCCACATTTAACCAATTGCCTTGTAGAAATATATTTCTTCTGTCAATGATCATGAGTTTGATCTTGCTCAAGTTAATCTCCAGACCTAATTTCGTGTTTTCTCTCGCCCCCTCTAGCATTGTTTGCATATCGTCTATGTTATTCGAATAATAGCTGCAGTGAAAAAGTGGTTAACACAATTCAGATAAATTTCCTTCATCTAATAAAGCAAAATCCAGTATATCAAGAGATATGTCATACAACATCGATTTCCCGAATCTTTTGATAAATTCTGCTTTTTAATTGTTCTTTGTTATCGACCTCTCATCCATTATCCTAAAATTTTCTGCTTAATAAGGCCCGAAATTCTTCGATGGGTCGTGCTTTGGGAACATTAGGAGGATTATTAGCCTGCAACCATTTTCTAGTTGCCCTGACGTAATTTCAAGAAACCAGGTTAGGCCAGAACATGGCCTCATTATTGTGACAATCTTTTATAAATCGTAACAGTTTAGACAAATATCTTTGCATATGAAGAGCTGCAATGACGGCTTCTGCTCTAACATGTCCTACATATGGTTGCGATGCACCTGCCTGAGAAATGACGCACATTTGACATTGTCCGGAGCTGTATTCAAATCCTCGGTATAGAATTCATCATTACTCTATACGTCAGAGTTAGATAACGTAAAACACTTCTCATTGTCCAAAACAATGACTCGATTCTTTGAAAAGTGTTGAACTCGTAGTGATTGATATCACCGTAGAATTCGTTGCAACTGCGCGGCTATGTATTTTGGCATTTTCTTGTTTTACTAAATGTCTTTCCATTTCTCTTAATTTCCCGACGTGCGCTATAGAAAGTCAGGGTGACTTTGTATAGCGCCTTCCTAATCTTCGAATAGATATACTAATTCTCTCTTTTGGGCTTTCTCGAAATCTACCTACTCTGACATACCCGAGACCTTCAGCTCTTTGGTATGTTAAGACAGGGTATTTTCTTCCTCAGATTCACTTACTGCTCGGTAAATTGTTGCACGGGAGATACTGAATCCTTGAAACACATCTAGAATATCCACTTTTCACATGGCCAACAAAATTAGAGATGCTTTTTCAGATTTCGATTTTGTACGCCATAACATCAAAGATTATCTATGAAAACTGTCTATGTCTATGTTCACAAAGGGTGTTTGAATAAACTGCCAGCAGTGGAAACTAAATTGAACCGTTTCTAAGTGATTTATTTACTATTTACCAAATTATGTAACTTTATGTTTACCTACAGTTCTTCGAGTCGAAGAATATACATATTAGAACTACTTACTTAGTTTCCCAAACGGCATCATTCGCCACTAATACCCATTCATTATCTTCCAATCTTTCGACTTTCAAAAATGTTGCGCCATGCATTAAGCTATTCCTGGGATGACCTGATACCTGATAGAAAAAGTTTTTTATATATTACTCTGACTTCACTTAATGTTATGGGTGTGTTTATCTATTTATTTAATTGACCAAATTAAAACTTACAAATTGGACGGTGACTACACTTCCAGCTGAAACGGAGGATGCCGGTTGCTGAACGCAAGCGCCATATTTCTTATCTAAATCTGGATGGTCCAATATAACTGGGAATACTAATGACAAAAGCTTCTCTCTGTTGAAGATGTACGGTTCTGGTCCTGCTTCCAAAGTTTCTTCCTAGAACAAATATTATAAATCGATAATTACGCAAAAGAAAATAAATAGAGAGGTTAGTTATTGGTCGAATTGCTCGTATGCTTTATACATTTATCAACTGTTGAAAAACATTTTTAGTCTATTCACTGCATACGTTTTATGCAATCATCCTTCATCATGATAATGCTACTGGGGAGTAGCATCGTCATAGAATCGTCGGTTGCGCGACGCAACAGACGATTGTTTACGAAGTAAAGGCATCGAATTAATGACTCATCCAGCATTAGTCCTGGACTGGCCTTAAGTATTCTTTTTACGTTTCTGACAATAAAAAGAAATGCGGAATCACCGTTTTTCCTGTCCAAAAGAGGATATCATTGCATTCAATTTACACATTTTGAGTACGCCATCTTTAGATTTTGTAAATGTTTCAATTATTGTTTTGAACGAATAAAAAAGTGCATAAAATTTAATGGTGAATATTTCGAAAAACAATAAAGCGTTTTCTTCACAGCTTTGCGCGAAATTTGCTGACTGTCCCTCGTATGTACATTATTTTAGAAGTATCTCGTGTGTTAGGATGAGAGTTGAGATCTAGCAAAAAATATTGGCCAAAAGAAAACATGAGCGAGACGAAGTTACCAACTTTGTCTCATGTTGCTCATGTTATTTGGTTGGTATTATGTTGGTATTTTACTCCACTGTAAAAACTATTTTTAAAGTAAAGACAACTATTACAAATTGTCAAGTTTTTGATCATTTCAAATTTCAATCATTTATAGTCACCTTTTATAAAACTTTACTTGCAGGCGTTTGTTTTCTTCATCGGGTATCGAATTTTCACGGTAACAATGCATACACGTCATTAACAAAATTTTCGGAATGACAAATACAAAATCAATAAAATGCCTATGAGGAGTAGTATATATAAAGATTTTTTATTGCTTTCATATTACCAGACTGAAAATGAGGCTGACATTGTTGACACACATATTCAATATATTGCTTGGACATTTAGATTATAGCGCGTCCCTCGTTTTGTTTGGTCTTGTTTTAATTATTTTTCACCGTTTTTCACGTTACATTCTAGAAAACAATTATTTTCATAAATAATTATGGCGAAAGCATTTTGCAGTAAGTGCAAATCGCAACGAACATGATAACGGTGGACCTTTGCTGCCTATAACTGCAGTAAGAGAGGTAAATTCGATTTTTTCATACAATAAACATCATTGCAATAACATCTTTTATAGCGAGTATCAGCAACATTAGGAGTAAGCCTAGTTTTTATTTGATTGTAGAAATAAACCTGCACCTATCTACGACCAAATGACAACGTTATGGTTACAAGGTTCATCGCTTACCACCATATCATTGCGTTTGTAACCCTATAGAATAAATATGGGGTATCACAAAAAAATATTATACAAGACATATTGAAGAAACGAGTCACTCCTGAGAAAATTGATATGGAAAGACGCTTTGTAAATAATTACACCGGAAATTTGGAAAAACATAAAACATACTGGAGAAGAGATACAGAAATAGTGGGATAGGGAAGTTATAGATCGTGAAGAGCCTGAGGAATTTATAATCCATGTTAATGCTGACAGTGGAAGAAGACAGCATTGCATGGGATCAATAATATCCTTGTAATTATTTTTTATTGTATTATATGTATTTTTAGTTTGGGTAGTTTAGTTAGACTACAGACTCATAAGTCTGATGAGTCATGTTCTCAAGATCCTATTAAAAATTATACACAAGAGGATATATAACAAATGCGAATCTAACATCGGCTCGGAACAATTCGGATTCCGAAATGGGCTAGGTACGAGAGAAGCTTTATTCAGCCTACAAGTCCTTGCACAGAAGTGCCACGACCATCAAAGAGACATACATATTTGTTTCGTCGATTTTGAGAAAGCGTTTGACCGAGTAAACCATGATAAACTTTTCGAGTTCCTGGAGGAAATCGGGTTGGATGATGGGGATTTGAGACTTCACAGAAACTTGTATTGGCACCACTCCGCAAGAATAAGAGTCGAGAATAACTTGTCTTCAAGAAACATTGACATTTGTAGAGGTGTGAGACAGGGGTGCGTGTTGTCCCCCACACTATTTAATATATACTCAGAGTATCTTTTTGCGAAGGCGCTTAGGGGTTGTAACGACGGAATAAAAATAAACGGTGTCAATATATCGACTATCCGTTATGCAGACGATACTGTGTTGATTGCGGATACCGATATAGGATTACAAAACATGATCAACAGATTGAATATAACATGTTAAGATTTTAATATGGCCATAAACATCAGCAAAACGAAAGTAATGTTAATTTCTCGTAATTCAAACGTACCCACACCTCTACAGGTTGACGGGGAAATATTGACCAGGGTTGATCGCTTTAAGTACCTGGGCTGCTGGATTGACTCAAGACTGAACCATGACATCGAAATAAGGTCCAGAAATGAACAGGCAAGGCAAAATTTCTTCAAACTCAAAACCATACTGTGCGATAAACAGCTAAATGTAAATTTACGCATACGATTTACAAAGTTTTACGTCTGGTCAACGCTATTATACGGAGTGGAAACATGGACCTTGAAAACTGTCAGTATGAACCGTATAGAAGCATTTGAAATGTGGACATACCGAAGAATGCTAAGAATTCCATGGACATCACATACAACTAATGAGGAAACTTTGAAAAGGGTACACAAAGATCGAGAACTGCTCCACATAGTAAGGATGCGAAAGACGGCTTACCTTGGTCACGTTTTGAGAAATGGAAAATATTACCTACTGCGGCTCATAATTGAAGGAAAGATAGAGGGTAAACGTGGGCTTGGCAGAAAGAAACTATCATGGATGCGGAATATTAGGAACTGGACCGGATTAAACTTTGAACAACTCATTAGAGCTGCTGCAAATCGAGAGACCTTTGCTGATGTGATCGCTAACCTCCGATGACCGAGAGGGCACAAAAAGAAGAAGAAGTTTAGTTTTAAATTATACATTTCCCACTTTTTATTTAGCACTATGTAATGTATATTAATTAAAGAAATATTTTCCAATTTGAATTTCATTTTCTCATGCGAAACAAAAATTTTATTAGAAAATGAATTGAGACCTATACACTGTGTTAGGAAATGCTTTAACCAAAATTAAAGGACCGATTCTTCATAAAAATTTCTGCAAAAGAGCTTATTATCGCTTTTCTCCTAGTCGTATGATTTTCGGGAAACACGATGTACAAGATAGACCCCAAAAATTTAGTATAAATAAGTACTGATATAATCTCCTTATTTTCAATCAAGTGACCTGTTAATTAAAATATTTAATATGTTACTTAGCAATATTCAAAAAGTAAAACATTATGTCAAATTGCCAGTAATTCTGCTCAATTTAAAATGGTTTCATATTCCATTCAAGAGTACACTGACATGCACTTTGTGTATGACGAATGTGGTGAAACTCCAGTTAGAATATGCGCAAAATGGTATCCTGATCGTAGAATACCTAACAAAAATAGTTTCATAGCGGTGCACCAAAGATTTCGGGAAACAGATTCGGTAGTACCAAAAAGCCAAGAAATGGGAAGAGGACGTGATTACAGAATGGTGGCTATTGGGGAAAATATTTTTCAAATTGTTGAAGTAGATCCTTCAATCAGCACTAGAATGGTAGCTGGCCAAGTTGGAGTTAGTCACCGTACAGTGTGGAGATCTCTTTGGTATCCTTACCATTTCGAAGAGTTTAAAGATTTAACAGGCACGATTTTGTCGTTAGACGTCGATTTTGCAATTGGCTGTTAACAAAGTTTTCAGAAAACCCTCTGTTTTCGGAACAATTTTTTTAAGTACTGACAAATGTTGTTTTACTAGAGGTGGAATTCTTAATTTACACAACAGGCATGCCTCGGCCAATATCAATCCTCATGCAATAATTGAACAAAATTTTCAACGTCGATTTTCTATCAAAGTGTGGGCTGGAATAATTGGCACCGACTTTATAGGCCCACATGTTTTACCAAATCGTTTAAATGGAGAGAGGTATTTACATTCTTTGCAAGAATTATTACCAGGATTACTATAAGAATTACCTTTGGAATTATGTAGAATAATGTGGTTCATGCATGATCGGGCCCCTGCACATTTTAATCTGCAGGTCAGAAACTTTTTGAATGAAATTTACGGTTAACGGTGGATTGGACTAGGTGGATAGGTGGACCACATGCCTGGCCACCTCGATCACCTGACCTTAACAGCTGTGATTACTATCTTTGCGGCTCCATGAAATCACTGGTCTACAAGGCTCCTGTAGAAAATATGGAAGGTCTTGCAAATCGCGTTATGACGACTTCAGAATTTATAAGAAATAAGAAGGAAAATGAACTAGCTCGAGTAAGTCTGTCACTAAACAGGCGTGCTGGAGCTTGTCTTGAAGAAAATGGTGAACATTTTTAACATTTCCTTTAATTTTATGAATTTTGCTTTGTTTTTATTTTTGTTAACTTAACTAAACGTCATATTGACAGTGCTTAATATATCACAGATATCGTATGCATCTATGACAAATAGACGTGTTGCCTATAAGTATATTAGTAACAAATTTAACTAAGCTTTTTGTCCAAAACACTACATATTTCACAAAAATTGCATATAAGTTTTTTGTTTGTATTTTATAAATAAATCGATGTATAAATTTTTTACTAAAGTATTCCCTAACACCCTGTATACAAATAATAGAATAAAGTCAAAATGATTTTTCACTACATTAACATATTTAAATTAAGGAAAATTTTATTTACCTTAAGTAAAATATTAGTTCAATCTTTTAATACTGTAATGTTTTATTATAATTTTATAAGCCAATTTTGACAATTACTTGAGGTAACATAAATTTCATATCACGAATCTCGTATAAACTTTACAATATTGCGCAAATTGCACTGTTATCGTGAAAATCCTATATAATAGATTAATATTCAAATGTAATATTAGTATATTGCGGTATTTCTTCTCAGAGAACTAGTGCAAAATGAAATTTACTAAATTCTATTTTCTAATTACGCTGGATTTGTAACAGAACATCACCAAAATAATAGAAGTTAAAATACTGTAATGCACGCGAAATTTTTATGCAGAAAACCCTAATTATTTCCATTGAAAATAATATATATCATATTAGAAAGGAAAGGCAATTTACCGATATTAAAGCCTGGGCGAGTTTTTCATATTGCGCCAAGTAAATGCCCAGAGTGTGCGGTCCGTATACTGTAGAAGCGCCTTCGTAACGTTGAAGCTAAAACATAAAAAGAACAGTTTAAAAACAAAATAGAAATTTTGTATTACACATCTGGACGAAATTGTTTTATGTAATATTGCATTCAACCACTCTAACTCATTAAACTAAATGTTTACGGGTTTTCGTGACTTCAAAATGCAGAAGTACTTCACAAAGTACGATTTCAATTAGTACACAATTGGTAGTAAGATATGAATGGAAACCAAACGTTACAGCAAACATACAGCTTGCACAGTTGTTCAGTTTTCAATAAGATTCGATTTGGGACCCATATATCAATATTTAATCTGAAAGTTCTTTCCATAAACTGTATAACTTGAATATTTTCATATTTGATTAAAATATAACGATCTCATATAAAATAGTTATAGAATGACAAAAGACAAGACAAAAAGATAAGACAAAAAGAAATGATAAATAAAATGAAAAAAATCAACATTTTCTTCAACATGTACATTACTAATGGCTGAGAACATGTTGAATGTTCTCAGCCTGACAAAGTTTCGAAAGTTTAATTTTTTTTGTTTTCAACGTAATTTCCACCAATTTCTATGCATTTATTACAACGACTAATTAATATTCTACACCCACAAAAATATTGCATTACAGGTATTTGCAACTCAATTCCGTCATCTTTAAGATCTTTTTTAAATAACTAAATTGTCACTAGAGCCCATATCGGGATTTTATACAGGCATTTCAATTGAAACGAGACACCTTACCTGCTGTGATTTATATAAAATTATGAAACCTGTCAATTTTCATATCAAACAGGACAAATTTTAATGTCACCTACAAGGTCACCAATCCACACGTTCTTGTGAATTCACGATTAAACTAAAAGTAAACTCCACTAAAGAGCATTCCACGAAACAATGCAAACGTAAAGTAATATAGTACAAAATAAGTTTCTAAAGCTGAAAACAGATGCAAAAAATGTGAAAAAAAAAGACATTAAAGATTATAAGTTAACGTGACAAAAATAAGTATGAGTTACCTTGGTTACCACAAAAAATTTCGAAAAGTCACGAGAGCATTTGAAGCAAAATTCTACTATTACTCTAGTCGTGTTTTATTACACAGGTTCCGCACTCTTTGCTTACTGATAAAAAATTACTTTTTGATACATCCGCCGTAAAGAGATTTAAAAGACCTTTGATGAGTGGTCACAAAACTCATCTTCCTTATTTAATGATGGAATGATTTTAAATCGTCAGGCTCGACATTAATAGTTGTCCCCCCTTGATATAAAAATTGACAGGTGTCATATTTTTTATTGAATCAACAGGTAAAGAGTTATTTGAGGTTGCTAGTTTCAATTGTAATGCCCTGTATATCAAGTCTATAGATATTTTGATAGGCACGGAGTTCTTCTGGAAACTCGTGTGCATCGGTCAAATGAAGGAAACTTATAATCACCCATATTTACAAAAAAACTAATCGTGGTTGTATCATAGCAAGGTCAGTGATCCAAGAAACACCTTTCGGTGCTCACACACTTTGCAATTTATCATAGGATATATCACTGGATCAAACATTGACTAGGTTTTTGAAATTTAGATTAAATTTAAAGGAGTACCCGAAGAAACTTGTATTTACGCCCGAAGAACAAGATTCTTAGAAACTGTCACAAGAAATGATAACGACAATTTCGTAGTAAGTCTTTCTTTCGAAAACAATTCCCAAGAACTAGGCGAATCAGATAGTCTAGCTACAATATGAAACAGACATGTAAAAAAATTACATATCTGTAACTGTACACATGGACAATACATCTCGTATTTTCAGCATTTACTTCTGCTTAATATATATGTTTCTGCCATCTAGGCGTCATCAGTCAAGCTAGTGAAGCAATGTGATACAAATGAAACAAATCTTTATGAATATATTTGTATCTGTATATACATTTCATTGAAATCGCCTAAAAGATAAAGCAAATTTCATCCTATAAGGTGGCACTTATTTCATAAGTGACATCTTACGGACGAAAGAGACTTTGCCGAAAAAGGCGACCTTTCGCTTGAATAGCTAAGCTATTACATAAGCGAAACAATACGTATAGGTGTAATCCATTAACACGTGCCAGATGGCGGTAAATATACAAAAAGGTTGTGTTTATGTATAACATGTATAACAGATAGTCTAGCATTAAAGCGATTATACAACATAGGAAAACGGTTAAATAAAAACCCCTTTCAAAAAAACAATATGTAAGAATTTTAGAAGAATATTTACAATCTGCGCGCATGCAAATTGTCAATACAGAACCCCCCTTATTTCGATATGTTCTCGTGTACTTATTTACCACATCAGTGTCTCGAAAAACCTGACAGTTCAACAACTAAACTTCGAGTTGTGTTTGACGGTTCAGCAAAAACATCAAGAAGAATCTCATTAAATAAGAATCTTATGGTTGAAGCAAACCGTACAGCACGATCTATTTAGCAGATTCTCAGATTTTGAACTCATCAAATTGTTCTGACTGCCGATATATAGAAAATGTATCGACAAATAATAATACGGATAGCATTGAATTGCACACCTAATATAAGAAGCATTGTTTTCGGAATCGTATGAAACAATATTATATATGATATTTTTCAAAAGCCACTTAACTATACTATACGGAGTATTCCTGTATTTCGCATATAATAAACAGCATTATACAATAACATACAAAAGCTATAATAACATCAGAAAACCTGATAATTTAAAAGAAAAAAGTGCATTACCTGATACTCTTCGTAAGTCGCGATATAATCTGTGTAATGGTTACTGAGGCCAGCAATGATTACTGTTGCGTCTGACGTGCCGATAACGTTTTTAATAACATTTTTCAATCTTCTTCCGGACATTGTAGTGAATTCACCTGGAACAGCTGCAATAGCTAAGTTTCCTATCATGGCCAATTGTGTGGAAACTACTTTAGGTTGCCATTCGTAGGGGTCTTTCATCTAAAATTCATAGTAAAATACATATAATATATCAGTATTTAAAAAGATATGTAAAATTCCCTTGTATATTTATGGAAGTTGCATATTAATGTGTCAGGATGAAACGATGTATATTGTCACTACTGTCATAAAATATAATTAAATTTAGTTAATAAGAATACTTTATATTGCAATGATATCAACAAATATCAACTATTAATTCTCCTTTTTACTTATTTAGCAAAAGCATTATTATTAGCTTATTATTTATATGATTTACATTTCCTATAAATTTAGGTTAAACAGTCTGCCTCCCCGTCTCTGACTAGACCTGGATGGATTCTCATAATAACAAAATATGTTTAACTGTTAAATACCTAATATCAGGGATACTGCAATTATTTAAAAACACACATACGCACACACACACACATATATATATATATATATATATATATATATATATATATATATATATATATAGATAAATATTTCTTTACCTTTGTATATTATAATAGATTTAGATATTCAGCGATTTAAGGTCTGTTTTACTTTATTATGGAATTTTTTTCTTGTTTAATATTAATCATTTCTTTAATTTTCCTTTTCATTGTGTGTTGTTCTCTATTAATTATTTGTGTGTTTTCAAAGTCTAAGTAGTGATCACGTCGCAGTTTGTGTGCAAGTAAAGCAGTTTTGTCTGTTTTGGAGTATTTGTAGGATTGTATTTTTTTGTATAAATATTGTTTAGTTTGGCCTATGTATAAACTATCGTAATCGCGACATCGTATTTTATTGATGACATGTGTTTCTCGATGTTTTTCTATTTTAGGTTTTAGTTTTGAAAATAGGTATTTATAAGTATTGCTATGTTGTAGCGTAGTGTTAAATAGTTTTAAATAAAAATAGATTCATCTCCAATGTAGTCGACGTAAGGTACCACATGAACTACTAAAATCTCCTCGATGTACCTAGCACCCATTAAACCTCTTCTACCGTGACCACGATCGTCCCGACGGATGAGAACTGGGTCGGTTGTGCAGTTGACACAACACGTGCGGTACTGATAACAGCAATATAAAATCTCTGTGCGATGTTTACTAGTCCTTTTCCTCCTGCTTTTCTGGACATGTAAATTCTTTGTACTAACGCTCGTGGATGGTGACTTCAATAGTTTGTCATAATTTTTCAGGTGTTCCTATCGCTGAACGATAGTGTCAATATTCCATTTGGTTGTACCAAAATGATAAGTGTATTCGTTGTGGTGTCAAAAGCCTTCTTGTACTCCCAACCCATTGAAAGATTTATTTTATGTTGAATTGCATCTTGGCATACTGATGAATCAATTAATAAATTTTCTTTTACACCAGCTATTTCTTTGTTCACCATAAACCTCAGTCAAGACCTGGTCTATAGTCTCCAAAAGCAATTCTCTGAGAACGGAGGTAAACGCTTTGTACATAGTGTTTAAACATGTAATTGGCCTATAGTTCTTTAGGTCTTTAGAATCCCCCTTGTTGAATATTTCGATTGTTTTTATTTTATTGTTATTATTGTTATTATTATTATTATTATTATTATTATTATTATTATTATTATTATTATTATTATTATTATTGATGTGTGCGCTCCTTTCGGGAGAAAGGGAAAAAGTTGATACACGGCCGCGAGGAAAGCATATCAACATCTATCCTGCTTGATATGGATGGAAACATTGGTAGAATTATACATGTATATTAAATTTTTTTTTTGTCTTTGTTCTTTTGCTTTTTTTTTTCTTTTTTTTTTCTTTTCATGGATCTACTGTAACGTTCTTTTAGTTGTTTTTTTTTTTTATAATCGACGCATTAGATCGTAGAAGTCGTTTAGTTCATGTTTTCAGAGATATGGTGTTTCGGTTTGAGATGTGTTCGTGGTTGTTTTTATCATGCATTCTGGCTCAGCACCTGCCGCACAATGCTCGTTGATTCTAGTATGATAATTTTTTGAAGCTGTTTATATGTCATAGGATGCATATTTAGGGTATTTAGAGCCTAATGAAACTTCAGCGGTATTTCTCCTGTAGCACCGATCATGGGTACTACAATCACTTTGTTTTGGCACTACACTTCTTTAACATCTTGGGCAAGTGGTAAATATTTGTCGATCTTGTTGTCTCTGTGCTTCGCCTGGATATTCGCTGGCGTTGGCACAGAGATGTCTATGAGGTACGTAATGCTATTGTTATGGTCTCGTAACGTGATATCTGGTCTGTTATGCTGGACAGTTCTATCAGTTTGTATTGTTCGGTTCCAGTAAATCATGGCTTCAGGCAACTCCACTACATTTTTCGACTCGTACTGGTAATATGGCGTTATTCCAGTGGTTCCATCATACAGTTTGCATATTACCTGGTAGATCACTTTCGCAACATTGTTGTGGCGTCGGGTGTATTGTTTTGGGGCTAAAATGGAGCATCCGCTGAGTATATGTTCTATGGTTTCCGGTTTCTCGCCACATATTCTGCATGACGTTGATGCGATGTTTTCTTTTAGTATGTGTTTTTTGTAGGTGCGAGTGGCTATCACTTCATCTTGTATAGCCATCATAAAGCCCTCTGTTTCGACAAATAAGTTCGTGTTACATAGCCATTGTAGTGTCGCTTCTTTATCGATGTATTCATTGTATGCAGCGTGTATGTACCTGCCGTGTAGTTCTTTTCTTCTCCACGCGTCAATTTTTTCGTTGTCGTGTACAATTTTTTCTTTAATATTGTTTTGCGTGTCCTTTAAGTTGAGTGGAGTGAAACGGTCATCATTGTTGCACACAACTCTGTGGTTGTTTGATGTTTGTGCCTTTACTGTGAAGAATTCTCTAAGGTCATGTATCTGCTCATAGTAGATGTTTTTTATATAAATTATACCTCTGCCTCCTTTCTTCCTAGGAAGGTGGAATCTCTCGTTCGAACTTATGGGGTGGTGGGCACGGTGTTTAGTGAATGTGACCCGTACTAGTCTGTTTATTTCCTCTAATTGTGTTGCAGTCCATCGCACTATACCGAACGTGTACATTAGCACTGGTAGTGCGTACGTGTTTACTGCGGTGGCCATATTTCGACCTGAAAGTTTTGTCTTTAGGATCAGATTAATTCGGCGTTTGACCTCTTGAGTTGTTTGTTCTTTTGTGCGGTTCTTGTCTATCCCTCTGCTCTGTTCGAAGCCAAGGTATTTGTATGTGTCCTGAGGTTGCATTATCTGTATAAATTCTTGTGCGTCTAATGTGTGTTCTAATGTATAGTTCTCCGAATCAATCCAGATGCCTTTGGTCATCGCGTTTATGCGACATTTGTCTAGGCCAAAGTTCATTTTTATGTCATAACTGAAAGTTTCTGTTGTTCTCAATAGCTTTTCGAGATCTTTCCTTGTTGTTGAGTAAAGTTTCAAGTCATCCATATAGAACAGATGGGATATTTGCAGCCCACTTCCCATAATTTCATAGCCTCTCCCGTCCGCATTGAGCATAGTTGATAGAGGGTTTATTGCCATGCAGAACCAGAGAGCGCTTAGTGAATCGCCTTGAAATATTCCTCTTTGTATTTTTATTTTACCTACTTCTGCTATTTTTAGGTTTATGTTGATTGTCAATATTCTTTCCCAATCCTTCATAATATGTTTTAGCATTTGCCTTACTTGTGGATCTATTTTATATATCTCCAGTGTTTGTAATAGCCAAGTATGTGGAATGCTGTCAAATGCTTTTTGATAGTCTATATAGGCTGTGTGGAGAGGTTTTTTGCTCTTCTTTGCCTCTCCGGTAATAAGGGTGTCGATTATCAGCTGTTCTTTGCACCCCCTACTTTTCTTTCTGCATCCTTTCAGTTCTTCCGCTGGGATTTGGTTTTTTTCAAGGTGTTCGTATATCTTATCTGTCAGTATAGATGTCAAAAGCTTATATATTGTTGGAAGACAGGTAATGGGTCGATATTTTGATGGGTTGGGACTAGCTGGTTTGGTTTTAGGGAGCAAGTATGTTATTCCCATTGTGAAAAAGTCAGGTATTCTTCGAGGATCCGCAACAGCTTCATTGAACAGCCTAGCAATTTTCGCATGCGTATTAAGCAGTTTCTTGTACCAGTAGTTTTGGACATGGTCTATACCTGCTGCTCGCCAGTTTAGGATCTTGTGTGTGGCTTTAGTGACGTCTTCGGTGGTTATGTGATCGGGTGTCATTAAGTTCGTTTTCTGTTGACTCTTTTGTTCTTTCTGAGTCCATTTCTGCTTGGTTCTATGTGCCACCGGGTTCTGCCATATGTTTTCTCAGTATTGTTTTGTTGTATTTATATCTGGGGTACCTAGTGTTGGTTGAGGATCGATAGAATTTTCTTTGGTTCATGTTAAATAACCTATGTTGCTGTTTCCGTAGCTGACTCTCTTTATATGTTTTGATCGGATTGGAATAGACTGCCAGTTTTTGTTTCAGCACGTCTAGAATTTCTTCTGTCGTAGTGTTCTCGTTGTTTTTGTGTGCTTTTATTATCTCGTCAACTTTTTTTTTGTACTGGTTTTGGTAATTGTTTTGTGTTTTGCTTGCGTTAGTCTTGCAATTTGTGTTCGAAGTACCTTAATTTTGGTAGATATTCTTCTTTCCCAGTGAGGTATTCTATTTGGTTTTAGTGTGGTTGTTTATTCCCTCTGTGTTTTTATTCTATCATAAAGCTCTGTTGTTGTTATCGCGGTGATGTATACTGTCGTTTGCAGCTGTTCGAGTGTGGCGCAGCTCTCGATAGCAGGTGCTATTGCCTTATTGACTTGGTCATGCAGTGTTCTTGTTTTACGGCAGTTTGTATTGTGGGTATTTAGGCCTTCGTGTCGGGTCTGTATGATAGTATAACATGGTGTTCTTTTCCAACGTATCTATTATATCTCCGTCGATAGGTTCTTGTTCTTCTTCTGTTTGTTCATAGGTTTCTTGAATATTTTCGATTTTTCTCATTCCTAGTACTACTTCTACCTCTCTTCTTATTCTTATTATTGATTCCGTCGCTAGACGGTTTTGTGTTAGCAGTTGCCTTTTTTGATCCATAATATTTTGTGTTGTTTTGTTTCCCAGCACAGGGAATTTCTTTGCCATCGTTGTAGGTAGCTCATTTCCATATGGTTCGGAACATGTTTCCATTTTGGTTATTTGCAAGTAAGCTCCGTAGAGGTATTCATTCATTTCATTTGTTTATCTCAACCGCTTACTCTTACTGGCCAGTAACACTTTCAGGGATTGGAAATTCTGTTTGTGTATGGTCTTGGTGTGTTCCGGGTCCATTGCCATTGCTATGTTCGTCATCTGGTGCAGGCAGTCTATGGTGGGTCCGATCTGGGGGTGCCTGCTCCCCAATTCCACCCCGGCATCCACTCCTAGTTTTCATAGCGGTCATAAACACACAGAAGGGTGCTAACCCAATGCGGTAGCCAGAGTCCATAAAAATTCCGCCTCCTACGACAATGCGCTGGGTTGGTCTTAGGAAGCAGGATAGATGGTGTTAGTGATCGACCAGAGGTGGGAAAGGGGCGGTCGGAAATAGTCCCCTTTTCAGCCTGATGGGCTGCCTCTGCCGTGGCTATTGCAAGGATCTATGTCCTTGGGCGCTGGGAACGCCACCTTCCCTACGCTTTACTACGCTTATTATTATTATTATTATTATTTTTATTATTATTTCTAAAATTCTTCTCATGGTAATAGATAAAATGACGAATATCGGATGTTGTTAGAATTAACAACAAAATTAATTAGAGAATGATTTTAATTCATGGAAAATTCCTTTAAACTAATTAATACCATCCATAAAATTACCTACTGTGCATTCTGAATTAAGGAACTAATCACGTGTCTGCCCTAAATGCCTAATAATATTCCAGCTCTTCGATTATATACTTTTAATAGAAAGTACCTAATAAAATAAAATTTCGACCGAGGCAGTTATGCAAATGAAACTTCGCTCTTACCTACAGAAAGTTAAATTGTAATTGGACTTCGTTAGTGAATATTCTTTTTGCATAATTAAGGGCGAACTTTGGAAACGAGAAAAATAAATGGACGATTTTCAATCGGTAATTATAATAAAAATTGAAACTGAATGTTTCTAATTCTTTTAAATTAGAAACCTTATACGTAGTAAAATGTACGAAAATTTCAATTGTACTCATAAGAAAGGAAACCCCAGTAAATTTGTTATTCTAAGTACACAATAGAAGAGTATGTGAACTCCGAACAGGTATCTTATTAAATAATGAAATATCAAATAAATGTTAAAGCAGACGCCGGATTTCTCATGTTCGGATCAATACTTAATTATTTATATTTTTAATTCCTATTATTATCTAAAATACAATAAAAGGATACAAATTAATTGCGTTTTCACGAAGTAATGTAATTGTAAATATTCTTTCTACACTTTACGACGCTATTTTATTCGTATTTTTCATAGAAAAAAATATTCATCCACTTGGTATCAGTTAAAAAATAAATAAAAGACACCTGAAGAAAAATGTGTCATTGCACTTTTGGGTAAGGTTACTGTACATCCAATAAGGGATACGTACACTAAAAGAATCTATCCTCCAAAATGAAGGTAGTAATTGAACAATTATTAATTAAAAATATTTCTAATAACACGTTTTACAACAAGCGGATGTAAAGAGAAAACATTAGAAAATTGGGCAAAATAAAAGATTCAAGGGAAAATAGAGGAACACAACGATATCGCTTTCCAAAAAAGAAAGTCGCAAATTAAGTTCTACGAACAATACTAGAAGGCATTGCAAACCGAACGATAGAAAGATTACCCAGAGAAACACACAAGGAGGGACACTTGCCCCTCGGCACATCTCCATATTTCGTGACCTTCACTCGATCTTTCACTTAGTGGCCACTTAGATGACTCTTGTATTATTTTAAATATTTGTAGTAAATTAACAAAAAGAATTATTAAAATAAATGTATTAAATACCGCGAGATCAAGAAATATATTGATATAGGATAGCCATGGAATGTAAAACGTTCGTTTCAATTTAAATCATTCTTTTAGGATACTTCTGATTGAATTATCAGGCGCCTTTTCATGCTATCAAAAGCATTTTGCAACATTTGTGGCGTTATGTTTGCACATATTTCAATAATCTTTTGTTGCAGTTCTTGCAAATTATGTACAGGAGTTCTGAAAATTATATTTTTGCAGTAAGGGAATATAAAATAGTCCATAATAGTCAAACCAGGTGACCTCGGAGGAAACTGAACTTGTGTATGCAAACTTATAAGTCGATCATCAAAAAACTCACGGAGAAAGGCTATAGTTTCTCGTGTCGTATGTGTTGTTGCACCGTCCTGTTGGAAATAACCATTATGAAGTTCATCATCGTGTAGTTGTTAAACAAATTCAGTCAAAATAATATTTCTGTACCTCTCTGCATTGATGGTGAAATTGAGAAAAATCGGCCAATTATCCTTCTACGAGAGACTGCCATCCAAACACCAATTTTTTTGAGAATGTAGTGGAGATTCAATAAAAAAATGCCATTTATGTTGTGCATTAGAAGGATGTGGTCTGGTGCCATAAGATAAGTGTTTATAAATCAACATTTCAAAAACTTTTGCGAAAGTAGAGATAGCAGCAACAGGCCTATAATTCCGAATATCGGAAAAATCACCCTTCTTAAAAATTGTTGAGATTCTGGCAATTTTCCAAGGGTCCGGAAACACACATGTTCGAATGGCCAAATTGAAAATCTTGCATAAGGGATTGGCAAAAATATAGACGTAATCCTTCACCAAAAACAAGGAATACCATCATCACCAGTAGTCAATGTATTTTTTAGACCCTTAATAGTATGGATAACATCAGTGCGTGAAACGGATAGTAAATATAGAGGCGGTAAGTTAGATGTTAAACCAGGGAGTGTAGAGTCTGCAGATTTTGGCAAGGAAACATTAGAAAAGGTTGTGGCAAATGCATTAGTAATAGAAGCTGTATTGTACTCAATAATAGAATTGTGAAGTCTGCCGGCAATTCTAGTAACACCCTGCTTGGAAAGAACAAAGTGCCAGAAGGACTGTGGATCGGTGATAAGGCTTAATTCAGTTCTGTGAAAATATGACTCAAAAGCTAAATTGATGTCAGCCTTTATCGGTCTACCTATTCTTTGGAATTCATGTTTGTAACAATTGGATTGTGTAGATTTACATTTTTTATGGTGATAAGGTTTTAACTTTATTTTTTTTTAATAATAAGAGGGAACCAAGAAGGATAATGATGTTTATGGTTTAAACTAAATTTAGGAACAGAGTAGTCCAAGATAGAATACATTTTGCTACAAAAATCTTGAAAAGTTGTATTGACATTACTATGGTTTTCACGAAACGACCAATCCGTTGTAGAAAACCAAAGTGAGCTTATGGTAATCAGCTTTGCGAAAATTGTATCTAATATTGCTGTTAAAAGGGAATATAGTTTGTTTAGAAGCCTTTAAATTAGGCATAGTGATGTCCAAAGTTATACAGAATCAAGTAAAGTGTTCTATTATTTGTATTAAGAACATTGTTAAATTGACGCAGATCTAAGGATACCGTAAAAAATAAAAATAAGTTTAGTTTTGGATTATGAAAACCAAACTAAGATATAAAGTTTAAATCTCCAACAATGACCACTCGCTTTTCCAATATGAAAACTTCAAGCAAATCTATAAAATATTCAATACTGAACAACGAAAAAATTCAGAAAACTAACAACTATATTAAGAGTAAAATCATATAAATTCAACAAAATTTTTCTAAGCCTTCTACTACTGGGCAAGTGCTCTAAATGCTATTTTTCAATAATTATTTCAAAAACAAAAGTTATTTGCGTCTACTTGGTTAATATTACACTGCATTAAAAAATATAGGATTCAAATAAGAAAAAAATTTGACGTTTAAATGACCTACAAGGCGATTACTAAATGCAAAACTAACTATGTCATTCTATAGACTTTAAGAGGTAAAGAGGTAAGAAAAATTTTCTCGCGTGTGTAGTAAGCGATCCAGGTCTCATCAATAATTATAATTAGTGCAAAAATTAAAAGGGTTTGCATTGAAAAACTTGACATAGTATTTATAAGTGTTCAGTTTTAAAGGTTGAATAGATTGTTAGCAATAACAACGCTGAGTAAATCTTAAATACAAACGAAGTCAATTATTTACGACTAATACTTTCAATAACACAAAACTGAGGCGCTCGTCGACTATTAGAATTCTGGGCGTTGACTTTGATAGCAAGTTCACTTTTGCCAATTATTGTGCCAATTTTGTTTCTTCTGACTTAAATTATTAGGCTTTATAATAAGAAATTCACCATTTGTTCAATATAGTACTTATATAACACATATGTAAAAAGCAAGCTTGATATAGAATCCAATTCATCACGTTCACAAACTATCTCATGAAAAATTCCAAACATTTTTATGTTAGGAGAGATGGCATATATCCATCTAGACTCTAGAGGTATTGACTATAACATTATATTAAGAACAGTTAATATGGAATTACTGTAAAATTTCTTTTTAATTTGCTGCATAACTTTGCTGCGAAGACTTGCTTAGTCACCCAAGTTTCACTTTTTATTATTCATTAGACAAGAGAAATGTTGTGCTTGATGACCCTATTGCGCTTATGTGACATAATTTCAATGCAATCGACCTAATGAGATATTAACAGCTATTTCTTAAAAGACATACTTATTATAGCTAAATTGGTTCTAGCTCGATATATATTTCGTTGTACTTTCAATTATATAAATCGTACATGCATGTAACAAAGTATCCATATAAAGGCTGGGGAAAAAGTACTGTACATCGCTTGCAACTTTTGAGTGAGCAATTTAATTAAAAAATTACTTATACAAAAGAGGATTCATTTAATATTTGGCATGACTTGGTAGCATTCTTTTTTTTTGAGTTCACTATTTTAATTCAAGGGCAACTAACTTCTTTTTTTTCTTAAATAGCGTCATATATTTTTTTGCATATTTAAAAGACATTTTTTTGTGAATGGAATGACATGAAATTTATAGGAGATTGTGTAAGAAAATTTTCAAGAAAGTGGTCAAAAACCTTCATTGTCAAATTATGAAACTTTAAAGAAATTTAAAAAAACAATTGTTAAAATGTGGTGTTATTGTAATGTACAAAAAAAAAACGGTGAGTTAATTTAAAAACTAGAAAAAAAAAGAACTTGAGAAAATTAATTGTTTAAGTGGTCAAAATGGACATTATTTATTGCTGACCAATGACTTGGTCTCTAAACCCCAGCAAAACATTTTGGAGTGCAATTGGTGAAAAAAAATTGGTAAATCCTCAAGATTATTGGGTCGAGATCGGTAGACTTCAGTTTTTAAATGGCCCCCATAAAAAATCCAAAGGATTTAAATCTGGAGATCTAGCAGGCTATTCTATAGCACCTCTTCTACCAATCTACCTGCCAAGAAACACCTCATTTAAGTACTCTCCTACTACTGCTCCAAAATTAGGTGAAGCACATATCATTATTTGAAACTAGAGTTGGGGTTGAAATTTTGGGATTCTCTGCAAAATCTAATAATACGTTCAGAGCCTTATCTCCGTCATTTACTGTTCTTGGAGGGCCTGTTTTTGGAGTGTGTTTAACGGTACCCGTCTCATTGAACCGTTTTGCAATACGACTTATAGTTGTTTGGTTAATCGAAATCCGCTCAGGATACATATTATTAAATAAATTACGTACCTCAGCTTGCGTACGTTTCCTACTACCGTAACCAACCATAATCAAAACTTCAATTCGTTCTTTTTGTTATAATTTTTCCATTTTTTTACATAAATTAACGTTTCACAGCCGAATAAATGTCAAAATTTTATCGAATGACGCGTAATTGTCAAGTATTTTTATATTATGTCGTCATGTTGACTTTTAAAAACAGAATAATTTATTACATCAAGACATCTGAGCTGTCATTAGGAATCATAAAGGTTTTTGACCATTTTCTTGAAAATTTTCTTATACAACCCCCTATAAATTGCATCCCATTATATTGACGAGAAAAATGTCTTTTAAATATGTAAAAAAATACATGACGCTACTTAAGAAAAAAAATTAGTTGCCTTCCATTAAAATAGCGAACTCAAAAAAAGCTAATGCTCTCAATTAATGCCAAATATAATGTGAACCACCTTTTGCATTAGAATTTTTTTAATTAAATTACTCATTCAAAAGTTACAAGCGGTATACAGCAGGGGTGGCCAACAAGTCGATCGCGATCGACCGGTCGATCGCGAGACCAATTTTGGTCGATCACTCGCAAGTTCGGGGTTTGCGAAAAGTATCTCATAAAAACTTTTAACTTAAAAAGTACAAATACTTTTTATTCAAATGTTTTCTGTGATTAGCTCATAGAAAGGATATAATTTTTATATTATCATTATTTTTATTAGTTTGTTTTGACATTTGAAATGGTTTTATTAAGTTCTTTTTCTTTGCACTTTTGCAATTCTGTTTTCTATTTAAAGCTTTTGTCGGTAGATAACTTTTTTGCTGCTGCTACTTTTTGCTACCTATATAAAACTTATTTGAATTGGGATATTACAAAATCAGCATAATACTTCGGCTTATGATAAAAACTTATACAATACATATAAAAACGTATATAAATGATGTTTATTTAATAAATCTGAAATACAGTGCGTTTAAAATTGACTTGTATTTACACTTCTGAGAAATTTATGACTATTAAAATAATAACATTTAAATTGCATGCCATTAGGATTAATTCTTGGAATCTAATTTTGCAGAATATAGTGTTAAATTTTCATTCTGAAGTTAGTGTTTGTACGCTACAGTCAATTTCTCTTGCGGATTGTTTCATTTGTAAGTATTAATGAAATATTAGTGTTCTTTAAATTAATTGTGCAAGTATATAAGAGATATATTTTAAATAAAATTATTTAAATCTTAATTAAATATTTATAAGCATTATTTAAAATAATAATTTAATTATTCGCAACTATTAAGTATGATTAGCTATTTCGTTTATAGGCTAAACCTACACCAGGTATTAATTGTAATTTATATTGTTACTGTTTAATACTTTTATTACATGCCCTATTATTAAGTCGTATATTTTTTGCATTTTAGTATACCTATTTATGAACATGGATAGCAAACCAAAAAAATCGAAAACATATCATTTCAATGAAGAATGGGAAATGAACTATTTTTTTACGATGGTGAATGATAAATGTTGCTGCTTAATATGTCTTAGCTCGATAGCCATTGCTAAAAAGGGTAATTTGGAGAGACATTTCTTATCTTTACATAACAAGTATCAAACAGATTATCCACCAAATTCCGAATTACGAAAACGTAAAGTTCGGGATCTTAAAACTCAATTAACAAATCAACAAAATATTTTCAAAAAGCCAATATTCAAGTCACAAGCAGTAACAACTGCATCCTTCAAAGTAAGCTATCTATTAGCTAAAAAATGTAAACCATTTTCTGATGGTGAATTTGTAAAGGAAATGTTCTTGGAAATCTCGGATTCCCTTTTTAATGATTTTAAGAACAAGAGCGAAATTACTGCTGCAATTCAAGATCTACAACTGTCCCGAAACACAGTGATGCGACGAATCGAAAAGATGGGTGGAAATTTAAAGGAACAGTTACAAAATGATATTAACAGATGCTCTTGTTTTTCTCTTCAATGTGATGAATCGACAGATATAAGTGATACTGCACAGTTACTTGTTTTCATTCGTTTAGTTTTTGAAGATTTTACATCTAAAGAAGAATTGTTGGGTATGATTTCTTTGAAAGAAAGGACTAGAGGTGTAGATATATTCAACGGGTTTAAAAGTCTGCTTAATGATAAGAAAGTACTTCTTTTTAAATTAGTTTCAATAACAACGGATGGCGCAGCTGCAATGATAGGCCGCAAAAATGGATTTATAGCCCTATGTCGAAATGACGATGAATTCCCAGATTTTTTGAGTTACCACTGTATAATTCACCAGCAAGAGACTAAATACAAAAGAAGTAATGGACGTCGCGTTTGAAATTGTTAATTCAATTCGTGGAAGTTCTCTCAAACGTCGTCTTTTCAACTAAAACTCGATGAAGGTCAGTCTGATTTATTATTGCATACTGATGTAAGATGGCTAAGTAGAGGTAAATTTCTGCAACGATTTCGTGATTTATTGCCTGAAATAATAGAATTTCTTAATGAACAAGAGAAAAAATATGCATATTTAAATGACAAAACCTGGCTTAGTGACTTAGCATTCCTTACAGATTTTACTTCCATATTAAGCCATTTAAATTTAGAATTACAAGGTAAAAATAAAACAATAATTGATATGATTAGCAGCATAGATGCATATAAAACCAAATTTATTTTGTTGATAGAAGATTTACAACAAAATAATATGAACCATTTTCCAAATATGGCAGACAACTTACAAAAAAATAAAAATATTATTTATGAGATTGACAAGTACGTGGCCGAAATACAAAATGTAATGGAAGATTTTGAGAAGCGATTCCAAGATTTTAAAAAAATTAAAGAAATTGTGGAATTTACATCTTTTCCTTTCAAAAAAGATTTAATTGTGAAGGAAATTAGCAAAAAAATTGCAGACTTATTTGATATGGAGCAAAACGCCTTGGAAAATGAAACTATAATTTTACAATCTGATTTAATCTTACAAGCCAGAAAATTTGAAGAAAATTTTTGGAAATATGTTAACCGAGAAAAGTATCCCAATATTATCAAATGTAGCGAATATATTTATTCTTGCTTTGGATCTACGTATCTGTGCGAATCGGCATTTTCATATTTACAATTAACTAAAACTAAACTTCGTTCCGTCCTGACCGATTCTCATACTGAGGACTCATTGTTATTGTCTTTGTCAGGATATTCTCCAAATTATGATGCACTAGTAAAGGAAATGCAAACTCAGGTTTCTCATTAATTTAAAAAGTTTGAATGAATAAATGTTATTAATAAGTGCTCATGTTGTTTTAATTCCTCTGGACATAAGTTTTTTAACCCATTAAATAAATACTCATGTATGTAGATTATTTACCCCTTAATCATGGAGCTCGCCAAAGTGCACGTCGGTATAAAAGCACATTGCAAAAACATCCCCTTCTTACCTAAAAAATAGGTCGATCGCGACACAATTTATAAATAAAAAGTAGATCTTATGTGCACCAAAGTTGGCCACACCTGGTATACAGTACTTTTTCCCCACCCCGTATGTGTAGAGTTCTCCCTTAATTAGTCTTTTCTTTAATATTATTTTTCTCTTTAGTTTGCAGTTTGTAATAATTTTTTTTGCTATGCAAATTCACGTCTGCTATTTATATTAATTGATTTTCCTCTGTTGTACAATAAAAGTGAATTATTATTTTTAATATGTTTATTAATTTTCTTAATAGTCGCATCTCTTTAGCTTCTCTGATTTTCTTCTTAATTTTTATGACACTTTTTATTCCAATTATTTACTCTTTTCAATTTTTATATTGTAAATACCTAGCTTTTGAATGTAATTAGACCTTAGTCTGTTGTCACTATATCTTTTGCCTCTTACATTTATACATAACAATGCAATGTAAAACCCAAATAAACATCAATAGTAGTTAAAAGCTGGGAGGGGATATGAGAGATTTATCTTCATTATTGAAAAAATTTTAAACGGCAAAGAAAATACTTATATTGTTTTTTACTTCTTCAGTTTAACTTCAATAGAAGTTAACAGCTGGGAAAGGATATGAGAGATTTATCTCCATTATTGGAAAATTATTAAACGACAAAGAAAATACTGTAAAGCTCGCGAATATAGTTTTTAACTTCTTTTATTCTCCTCCGTAAGTTACACAAATCACATCAGAAGTAATTTTTTTACAACAGACTTTTTTAATAATATTGATTTACAGCGAAATATAACAACATCGCCATTTTTTTTAGATCAAAACAGTTTCGCTACGACTCTCCGGACATTACCCATCATTTCGATTTCGAAGGTTTTATGGAACCATCTTATTTTTCATCACGTACTCCGCACGTTATTTCGCAAACAAAATTGTCGCCAAGCACAGTCCTTTCTAAACATGAATCTCGAATAGAGTTACGCAAATAAAATGAAAAATATACGAACTACTAAGGACATTGATTCTTTTTATTGGTATTACAACGTAGAAATGGAGTACGTGCAGATCCCGATAAAACTGATATTCTGGAAACGATAGAATGTATGAAAAAAGACGCCATAAGAAGTCGTTTGAATATATTTGAGTTGATGTCGAATTGAATCTTAAAATGTAATTTAAGTTTTATGCTTCATCGTCTTCTATCTGCCAACTTACGTGTAGCACGCACCAGAAATACGCTTGATATAAATCGAAAAACAAGATGACATATATTATTTTCAGTTTCGACAGTGATATTTTGGATTCTAAAAGGTAGTGGATATATTAAAATTGCTGCTTCATATACGAGGGCAACTCGTAATGTAAGTTCCGTTTGGTTATTTAAAAAAAAATGCATGAAGAGGTATAGATCTTAGTTTCCGGGTTGGAACCCCGTCGAGTTAGGTGTAATTGCCAACATTTCGTCCACTGTTCCAAGGGACATCTTCAGGGCTGTACGTAGATGTTTGTCGTTTCGCAGTAGCTTGTAGAATGCTAGGACAAAGATTGGCACAACTTATATATGGGGGAACCGGGTCAGATAATGCCTGCTATTGGCTAAAGACAATGAGCCAATCGCATTCGTCGTATGGGCGTAGTATTGCATAGTAGAATTCAATAGAGTTTGCCACGTTGGATGAAACGTATAGCCATCGTCTCTGTTGAGATTGCGGGGATGTTTGTGAATTTCAAAGATTCACGGATTTTCCTAGGGAAGTATTGCGATTCACGGGACAGAAGCTTGACATCTTTGAATAGAATTTGATGACCGGAGTTGAGTTTGTGTTCTGCCAGCGCTTAATACGCTATATTCAATAGTATAGTACGTTCATGTTCGGATATACGCACGCTGACTGGCCGCTTAGTTTCGCCAATGTACACACTGCCACGCGAACGTTGGCAATTACGCCTAACTTGACGCGGTTCTAACCCGGAAACCAAGAAAGTACTCTCTGAAAGATACGGTGGTGGTACATCCACAATATTTGATGTGAAAAAGAATATGGAGAAAATAATGCAGGTAGTGTTTTGCTCTGTTTTTAACAGAATATTCAGGGTGATGGGGTTTTCTATTTAGTTATATTTCTGAATGTGTATCAACTCCAACGAAAATGAAAAATCTGCGAAAGCCCTAATATCCAGAAATGGAGAATGAACTGTACAAATGCGTGAAAGAGATGCAACTATCACAACCAATATTTTAAGAGAAAGAGCGCTTAAAATTTACCCCAAATATTACAATGGAAATTTCGTTGCAGTCATAGTGTGGGTGAGAAGGTTTATAAAAAGACGTCGAATTCGTCGTTTGAAGGTGGTTGGAGAGAAACTGTCCAGTGATTCATCTGCCGTGAAACCATTTTTACAAAAATTCGCTAGAAAAATTAACGAGATGGAGCTCCACCAAGACAAATATACAATGCAGATGAATCTGCATTATCTGAAAACTTCTACCTGTTCGAACTTTGGTGTATGCCAAAGAAGTAACTGCCCTAGGGTAAAAAACTTCGAAAGAGAGAGTAACATTCCTTGCATATACAAATGGCGATGATACGCATAAAGTAAAAATGATGGTCATTGATAAAGCAAGAAGTCCCAGGGCTTTTAAGAAATATCTTAAACTTTCAGTAGAAGATGCCTCAACAAAATACACCTTCTTCCCTATTCGTTAAATGGTATCACGGATCTTTCGTTGTACAAGTAAGACAGTTTCAAGTGGAGAATAATATCAATGGAAAATCTATACTGTTAGTCGACAATGTTCCAAGCCACGCATCGGAGACGCAACTAATAAATGATGATGGATAAATCATAACCATGTAACTTATGTAACCCAGGGTCCAAAACACCATACGTTTGACCAAATGCATTATCGAAAAATTCTTTTGGCCCAGGTTTTATCCTCGGAGGAGAAAGACATTTCAAGGGCTCTTAAGATGTTAAATTTGAAAGATGCCGACTTTTGCTTGCCTGTGCTTGGGACAAATTGTCAGCTGACGCAATAAGGAAGTGTTGGAGAAAAATCTTTATGACGTCCAACAATAATTATATACCGAAATTGGAATTATGTTGCAGCACTAACAATAAACAACCTAACGCCACTGAAATTTATGAATGGATCGATGGTGATCAAATGCTTTAGTGCTGTTTAGTTTTTATGGAAATAGAATCTAATAAAAAATGTTTGCTTATTTTTCCTTTTAATTAATAATCTCAATAAAGCTTCAGTAATCCGTATGTTTCACTAATCCGGATCGAGCCAACTTTAATTTATCCGGATGTGCGGGCCTTCACTGTATTATCTGACCACATAATGTTTGCTTTTTGTACTGCTCCCACCAACATTCAATTCGTATTTTATGAATAAAGTTTGTCGAAAATTAAAACGAGACAATCGTATAGTGGACCTTCTAATACAAACTGCGTTGTTTTACAGGAAATTTACCATATATGAATCTACAGTAAAACCTGTGTTAACGGCCATCTGTCTAAAGCGACCACCTGAGGTAACGGAAAGTTTCATAGTTCCCCCGAACCGACTAAAGGAAATTTCCATAAACAAAAACCCGTTATTTACGGCCAATCTTATAAAATTACCTCGGCCAAATAAACCCAAATTTTTCTATAAATTTCTCTGTCGATATCGGCCGGACTATTTATGATGTATCTTTATTTATGGAAATACCGAATATTATTTGTATTTGTGCGAAATTGCTCATAATTATACCTACCTTGTATGCACACATCATTAAATTAAACTTATAGAAATGAATGCGATCTCAGTTCCGAACACGCTCCGAAAGCAAACTGGCAGCGCAATACGTGCATGCTTATGTCTGATAAAACAGAGATCGCCTTCATTTTTACAAGTTTACGCATAATGTGGTCTTTCAGTTACTTGGTCAGTTTAAAATTCTCTCCATATGCGAAAGGTTCTTTCGGTTGCTTGATTACTTTAAAGTTGTCTCCGTATTCGAAAGGATCTCAGTTAAGTATGTCGCTAAAAGACAAAATTAATATAATCGCGGAAAGTGAAAAATATGAGTGAAGTTCGCGAAAGTTGACCCAAAAATATGGGGTTTGAAAAACACAAATTAACGATATTATAAAAAATAAAGGTGAATTAAAAACAATGGTTGAAGAAGGTGTTAGCTTGGAGCAACAACGCAAATTTCCAAAGTCAGAAGGACTGTCAGTGGATCAAGTCGGCAATTGGTTTTGAAAAGTCAGCAATAAAGCAATTCCAATATCTGGGCCGCTACTTAAACAAAAAGCAGTGCAGGTAGCAAGCAGTTTAAATATGGAAAATTTCGCAGCATTCAATGAATGGTTGGATAGTTGCTGCCGGCGACACAGTATACCTTTTAAATCAAGTTGTGGTGAGTACGCGGAGGTTAATTTGGACGATATAGAGGACTGGAAAACAAAGTTACCGTTGATTTTGAGGAAATATTCTCCTCGAGACATCTATAATGGTGGCGAAACAAGTCTTACTGCGCACGCGAAATAAGACATCTACTTAAAAAAATGAGAATTGTGAAGGAAGATGACATCAAGACAACGTTTGACTATTTTAGTATGTGCAAATATGGATGGCGAGAAAGAAAATGGAAAAAGTAAAAATAATCGCTGTTTTAGGAGTAATCATGTTGACAAATTACCTCTATAATGAGTTTCTAACAAAAGGGCTTGGACGACAACAGAAATTATGACAAGATGGCTGCAAAAATTTGACAATGAAATAAAAAAAGGAAATAGAGAAGTGCTTCTTTTCTTGGGTGATGCCCCGTCAAATTTTAAAGTTCTATTAGAAAATGTTAAATTAGTCTTCCTGTCGCCAAACACCACTTCGCATTGTCAGCCCTTAGATCAAGGATGAATTCAGAATTTCGAATTGATTTACGGAAATTTCTTGATTAAAAGGCTTCTAACGTTTATCGACAGTGAATGTGATTTTGAAAATTCTGTAGAAAAAACATAAATTTAGCCGATGCACTTATATGGATTACAGCTGCTTGGAAAAAGGTATCTCCTGCTACAGTTCAGAAATGTTTTTCCAAGGCCAGAGTCTCTGGATGTTATCCAAGATACAATTTTTGATGAAGAAGACGAAAGACCCCTTGCCCAACTCTTTCCTATAGTTCGTAACGATATTGTGGATTTAGATGAACTTGCTACTGTTGATAGTCATGTGTCTAGAGAGCCCTGACTTCAGTATTACGAAAATTATTGAGGAATTGTGCAATAATTATAAAGAACATTAGTAAATGTAAATATGCTTTCTACATTTTACGACGCTAGTTATTCGAATTTTTTAATAGAAAACAATGCTGCTTAATTAAGGGTGAATTTTTTTCTACTTCGCAAAAATGCAATAAATTTCCACAACTGGCAACTACGGGCAAGGTATATATCATCAATTTCCTCGATGTTACTTAAGGCATTCCCATAAAGATTTGAAATCACGCTTCTTGATATCTTAGTGGCTAAAGCGATGGTTCGGCAAGCCATGGACGTGGGTTCAAATCCTGCTTAAGGGTGAATTTTTTTCTATTAAAAAATTCGAATAACTAGCGTCGTAAAATGTAGAAAGCATATTTACATTTACATTACTTCGCGAAAATGCAATAAATTTGAAAATAAGTAAATATTTGTAATTATGATAAAATTAGTATAGATTATTGTATGATAAAGTTGATTATAAAAGGTTAAGTTAAGGAACTCGACAAATATGTTTCTGGCCTGTTTATTGAAAACAAATCTTTTTGGTTATAATTTGAAGTCTGGCCTGCGCAATGAGGAATTAAATGGCCGCGGTAATTTGACCGTGCAAAGCATAATCATTAGTTTTTTAATGGAAAGCTGGTATGAATGGTTTGACGACGGAACAATTGTCTCTGATAATAGTGATGTGGACGACTGTGAAACTCAGCTAGCACCTCTTTGCAATATTATAAATTTTCCAGCTTACTTGATACGCGCGATTGTTATTTCCTTGCATAAAAAGGGAAATGAAAAATGATGTAAATAATTATGGACCTATAAATTTGTTAACGGATTTGTCAACAGTATTTTAAAAAGCAGTTTATGATTGTTTGTACAATTTTTTTATAAAACATAATCGTATATATAAATAGTAAATAGTCTTCAACATGGTTTCCTTAGAGGTAAAAATATTAAAACAACATTATTTTATTTTCAAAATTATATTACTAGCGCCCTTAAAACTAAATGTATTCCTTGTGATGTTCTTCTTGATCTGTCAAGAGCAATAAATATCATTCCAAATTAGTTCGTAAATTCAAAATTTACGGAGTTCGAGGCGTTTTCATCTTAATTCTCCTGTAGACAGCAAACTGTGAAGATTACCTCTGTCGGTACTTGTGAATACTCAAAGGAAACTGTTATAAATTGTCGTGTGCCGCAGGGCAGTATTTTACAACCACTTTTGTTTGTGATCTATTTTAGTGATATCTATGCTGCCCAATGTTCTTCAAATGAAAGTAATTCCTTAACAGTGAACTATGCTGATGATACATCTTGTATCATTAGTGGTAATACACTTAAAACGGTCGTGTTGTTGGTTCTAGATACATCTCAAGTCTTGAGCAGTGGCTAAATACGAGGGCGATTCGTAAAATAAGTTGTTATTAGAAAAAACGCTAATATAAGAAGAGGTTCTTATTATATACAACTTAAAGCTACTACTTTCAGCTATTTTCCTAGCACGAGTTGCCATTAAGATTGAGACATTTCTCATAGCGATGAACCAGCTTTTTAATGCCCTCTTCATAAAACTTCGCCGCCTGTGAATTAAGCCATACTGTAACACTGTCCTGCAGCTCTTCATCGCTCTCAAACCGCTACAAGAAGGACGCTTTTCTTGTCCCAAAAGACAGTGACTATGACTTTTCTAGCAGAAAAAGTTTGACGGCACTTTAAAAGTTTCGTCGTAGGTGAGTTTGAGCGACACCACTGCATTGACTATCTTTTATTTCTATCTAACGTTGACATATGCGACCCAAATCTCTTCACCTGTTATGAAATGTCTGGGGAAATCTTCACTTTAAGCATCGTAACGGTAGAAGTTTTAACACCCACATTCTAATAATACCGTCACTCATGACATTTTCACAATAAGCAGAACGAAGCTCACGATGAATCTCAGCAGCCTTCATATTCTTTGAACACAGAAATCGGATAACAGCACCCAATTCACAGTCAGTAGCATTTTCAACTGCAGAAGCCATTTTAAACGACCAAAACAGCACGAAAAAATGTCCGAACGATTCTCTCACTAGCACTGCCAGACTTATACTAAACCAGACTACATTACAGAGCTGCGATGCGCCAATATTAATTCCTTTAGTCAAAATAATGTTTTACCAAACGGCAGTTAATATAATCTTTATACGAAGGCGAATGCATACATTTTTAAACTCTAAAGTCAACTTGCTACGAGTGGCGTCGTGTCGATTTTTCAGGACATTCATTAATGTTTTATGCAGACGATTAGCATTTGAGTCAGCTATGTGAAAGCGATTAGTGTTACGAAAGTTTGTAAAAATATATTCTTCTAGAAGATTTAATAACAGTCCATTAAGAACAAAGCCGTTTCACAAAGTGTATGGTAGAGCTACAAGTATAATACCTATTTTAACTGCTGAAAGTGGCAATTTAGTTATCGAAAGGCGTTCCAGAATTAAAACATCCTTGTGGTAATGCTTTGTTCTTAATTGACTTTTATTAAATTCCCTAGTCTTTAATTTAATCGGATATAAAAGGTTTAATATCTACGACATGTACAGTCTCAAGGCTCGGTGCTTGTTAATCATGTTTATTACCTATCGTATAACACTGGTATAATGGATTTCATTTTGGTAAGACAAATCTTTGAAGGATCAACTTCTTAAAATGCGTCAAAAAACCTGTGATTCACTAAAACATTGGGATTTTAGACAACTTGATAAAGGAAAATCACTCGATTCAAGAAACCCGGATATTGATGTAAAAGCGGTTAACACCAAGCCGCACAAACATTTTTTAGCGTACGAAAGTTGAACACATACTGGATGGACATACCTTATTAGTATATGTAACGCTACCTTTGTACGCAACACCAGAAATCGCCAATTTAAACCCTCCAGAATATATTCTACTAGAAGTTATTCATCAGACAAGTTGATAACAGCTTCTTTCGGTATCATTGACCGCATTAAGCTATGGTAATTGACCAATAGAGAGCATAATGACGAAGTTACCTAAATGAATTATTTAAACGATATAAATATTGGATAAATAAGTATCTACCCCAGAGTCCCGACAAAGGATCAATTTCCCTAATTTCAAAGATAAATTACACGGAATTCGTCTTATATACTTTGATCAAAGAAGATGTTAATACCTTCAAAAGAATAGTAAACGCCACACCTCAAGAAATATGGTAAAAGGATCTCGAAAATTTAGCCTTCAAATGCAAAAGTATATTGATGAATAACGAAAATATACTAAAATAATTAAATATCGTTTTTATTTAATTTGTTAAGCTCAACAATAAAGAAGCTTTCTCCATAATATAGTGTTACACTTCACATATACAGGGTGTCCAGAAACTCTCCTGACAAACGAAGACCGGAGTTTCCTCAGATAATTTTAAGACAATTAAACCCAAATTCACCTTGTCCGAAAATGCTTCCTAAGGGAGCTAGAGTTCTTTGAAGATGCGCCTTGTATTTATTTTTTTTTTAATTCCACCAGAACGCTTCTATTTAGAAAAACAAAAACTGGTATGCTTATTTATCCTCCAGAGATGAATGACCGGTACTAGAAATTCGCAATTGATGGAATCGATTCATCTCTGGAAGATAAATAAGCATACCAGTTTTTGTTTTTCTAAATAGAAGCGTTCTGGAGGAATTTAAAAAAAAATACAAGGCGCCATCTTCAAAGAACTCTAGCTCCCTTAGGAAGCATTTTCGGACTAGGTGAATTTGGGTTTAATTGTCTTAAAATTATCAGAGGAATCTCCGGTCTTCGTTTGTCAGGAAGTTTCTGGACACCCTGTATAGAATATTTTAATTTATTTTTAAATAATATTTCTTTAAAAATATCTCGCATTTAAAATATAAATTCTCAGCCTTTTTTTCTGTATACATTTTGTGTGCAAGCAGAAAGTCTTTCTTTTATAATCACGCTACGATAGACCCTAACCTTCTACCTGCCTCTGTCAAGCCCTTTAACGTTCACTTTGGAATTCCTTTATATATTTAATTTTAAATTAAGTTGTTATTAATTTAATTATGTACTCATCTCTTACTAATATATATGGTGTCGCATATCATTAGATAACTTGGCTCACAAAGGATATTTCAATGATATCTTTGTCATCGACATCACAACTCTTCAAGTCGCGCTTTTGATTAATTATTATTCAAGACACTGACAACTTCTATTTACCCTTTCTTCAACTAAGACCAATAAAAAAACCTTTTCCGAGACAAACTAGTGTTCGCTTCAACGCGTACTTGGTCTTTTGCTCCCTCGTAAGATACACATCTTACCCGCCGTGCTGTTCTAGTACCGGCCATGATGCACGTGCCCTTGCATCTCCGCAACTAGAAGGTAATCTGTATTGTATTGTTCAATATATATTATTCTTTTGATCTAATTCACATTAATTTAACTAATTAATTGCTCATTCTTCCGACCAAACATCGCTATACATATTTGTCCGAGTATATAACGCACCACTTGACCGACCATCTTCGCAACTCAAAGGTAACTCTGTATTGTTCGATACAGAGGTTATTTTATATTACTCATAATTAATTCACATTTAATTTACTGCCCAATTTAACGTTTGTTTCAGTTTATTTTTGTCTTAATTTTATAATTACTTATTCAACGCTCCTTGTGTATATTACTTTTATTTAACTACTTTTAAATATATCAATCTCAACTTCTTATGTAAATAATAAATACAAACTTTAAGGACAACGCTCCTGTGTTTCATTTAGTTATAAGTTGTAATATATTTATTTAATTTAACCATTATCATACACGTCCTGGACTTTTGATGCAACTTCACCAGCACCACAATTATTTATATTAAATAATCCCATTATTATTAGCAACCACAGCCGAACCAGAAGCGCGTGTTAGTAATAATAGGAATGGAATAAAATAGAAGACGACAGAATCCATATTTACTTTTTCTTTGCAAGTAGATTTAAATTACAAAAATCCTGATATAAATTTCAAATCGTAACTAATTTGCTGTTTGAGAGCGCTTATAAGAAATTAAAATTTCTTCATTCATATTCTATAACTAACAACTATGCTCTTAAAACAATAAAATTGTAATAAAAATTTATAGAATGCTCTTATACTTGATTTATTACTCACTGGTATATTCCGTAAGTGAATTTAATAATGTAATATGTTTTGTCTAGAACGTTACTCGTATTAAATCTCAGACGAAACAGAAATTTAGGCAACATTATTTCGTAAATTGTATAGTACAGAATAACAATATACATATGTACATACACAAAATAAAATATTCCGAAGAACGTACCTGTCCTGTAGCTAAAAGAATTGGTTTGGGTGATTGGCACTCAATATCTTCGTCTGTTGGTGGAGCCAAAAGATCCCTCACTATGTCCCACAGAAGGTTGTTTGAAGTGGTACCCTGAGTAAAATCGAATTCTCCTGGACCGTCAGTAGTTCCAGCTGCGAAGCTATAACCCATCGCTGCATTACATCCAACACCCTAACAAAAATCAATTCATTTAATATGTTTGCTTATGTAAATTGGTGTTATATAATTACCGAAATGACAGTGCCATTGCCTAATGCGTATTCAATATTTTGTTCGGGCATATCAACGAACTGATGTATAATCCTTACGGATCCAGTGATTTCCACAGCATTGTCATCATTTAACAATTCCTAAATTAAAAGGAAAATAGATATCGAAAATGTAATTTCAGTATTAAAAATAAATTTGCTTACCAAAGCTTTGGTGTACATTCTTTCAGCAATAATCTGGGTACTCTCAAACATGTCGTTTCCTGGTCCGGAAGCAATGCAGTATATAGCTTCACCATCGCAAGTGCTTGTGAGTTCATCACAAGGGAGTCCTGTGTTTGTACAGATAGGGCCTTTGGTATTTGGTGACACGTCTCCCAAATTAGTGGAAGAAAATGCGGTAACGATACTTCCCTAGAAATAAGAAACACATCAAAATTACTTCTCAAAACTGTATATCCTATATTAACTTTCTAATAAGTTCTCTCGAACAAAATGAAATATATAATACATCATATACTTCTAAAAATAATAAATAGTGCCTGCGCAATGTATAAAGTGATGAGTTGAACTGCTATTAAAGCCATTATGAATACATTTACCAGGTCTAAACTGGTAAAACAATATAAGCTGGTCTTCAATAGACTGTCACAAGATAATACTGTGTCAATATGGGTGCCAGGACATGAGAGAATTAAAGGCACTTCAAAAAGGAACTTCATAGGACCAAAACCTGTATGTGGAATCGCTAGAGATTCCGCTAGAAGGAAGATTTGGTTATGGCTAGAAAGAGAACGTAAAAAGAAATGAAGGCTAACGGAAGATCAACGGAAGGAAACTAGCCTTCACGTATGCACTTGTGAGGAACTGATTGGACTCGGACAGAAACACTTCGAAAGATAATTATAGGATCTTACAAGGGTACTGAAACTTTCCTGAAGTGTATAGTGGCTTTGATCGAGAACACAAGACTAACAGAGTGGAACTGAGAGATGTATTGTGGGTAGTACAAAGAGCACTGTGCTCATGTGCATGGACGTACTGTCGCCCAACCGAAAAAATTAGAAAAAGAATAGAAGGAGAAGGTAGCTTTGCTGCAAGTTTCAGAACCATTAAGTGTCCAACAATCGGTCGCCTTTAAAAAGTTCATGGCGCATCTACTTATTCAACTTTTTAACTTTCTATGTAACACAAATATGTCACAGTACTGTAGTATATAGTAGTTTATTCTTATTTTTGTAATTATTGTCTAATAGAGATGCCTTGGACAATACAGTGTCAGCAATACGACATATTTTGGTGATGATAGATTAATTTTTGATAAAACTAGAACTTGAAATGGAAATGTGTTTGAAAACCTTGAAGGAGCAGTCATAAAAGAAAATCGATATGGAATAAAAGGAAGATATAACGGTTTATCTCGACATTAATAACTTTCCAGATAAAATAACTTCTCTTCAATGTTCTATTTTTAAGAAATTCTGATGATGAATGTTGCTAGATGTGTGCTAGGCGAATAGGTATATCTAGTATATTTCACAAGAACTCAAAAACAGACATCGTAGTTATTGAAGCGAATATGTGACATAGAATAATGACCAGGCGATAAAAGCTTAAAAGTATCTTATTATCAGATTTGCGCCATTAAAGTCTAAATACGTATAATAAGTCCTTATCTCTGAAACATTTTTTATATTATGGAAAGCCAGCAATCCAAAAATGATTCTGTGATACGTGTGTACCAACATTGGTGCAAATATAATGTCATGTGATACTGGGTCTGTCAGTTTTTCCGATCATGAGTCGGTCTGTTGCTCATTCCGAGTGTGTGCTGGGGCTCTGCCTGTGTCCCAAAGCGAGGGCCGTATTTATAGTAGCAGTAACTTCTTCAAGTTTTACAATTCCTGCGTTGACACTGATTGGTCGGTGAACGGTGACGTGTCGGTGGATGATAACTTTCTGTCGTTCGTAAACAGTATCGTAGGGAATTTTGGGTCTTCTTTTCCAGTTGTTAAGATCAAGCCGCGGAAGTCCAAGCATTGGCTGACAGCAGGAATAAAGACTTCAATTAACAATAAAAAAAGTTTGTACTATATATCTAAATTCTTCAGTAGTCCACATTTCGTCGCTTACTTTAAAAATTATAAAAAAATTCTTAAGGGGATAATTAGATTATCTAAGAGGAACATTTATGCTGCCAGGATATGTTCTTCCAATAATGTACCGAGGGAAGCGTGGAGAACGGTTCGGGAATTGACCAATACCTCCAAAAAAAAACGATAAAGTCACCTGTGTCGAAGTGGATGGCATATTGGAGGGCGACGCTAAGGTTGTCACCGAGACACTTAATAATTATTTTACAACAATAGCTGCAGACTTAGCGCAAAAAATTAATAACGCAATTGATCCTCTATCTTATATGAAAATTAACAGGGCTAAAAATTTCTTCTTCTTCCCTACTGATGCAACTGAAATTGAACATACGATTCGGGAAATTAGGAAAGAGAGTTCGGGTGGGTCGGATGGTGTTCCCATGAATATTGTCCGGTGGCTGCCTCCTTCGGCCCTTATGGCATTCGCTGAATTAATAAACTTGTCATTTCAGAGCTCTGTATTTCCTACTTGTTTCAAAATTGCAAAAATAGTTCCTGTCCATAAGGGAGGATGTGGATTTGCGCCGTCCAACTACAGGCCCATTTCCATATTGCCTGTATTATCTAAAATAGTTGAAAAGATCGCGAACAGAAGAATTCGTAACTTTATTGGGGGGGAGGATTTGTTGGTTGGTTGTCAGTTTGGCTTCAGGCCCCACACATCTACGTCCGATGCTATTTATTATTATCTCGAGAATGCGTACAATTTTATTAACGAAAAACAGGTCGTCGCGACCATGTTTTGTGATTTGGCGAAGGCATTTGACTGCGTTCCGCACTCGCTTCTTCTCCGGAAGCTCGAATATTACGGGTTCCGGGGAGGAGCGAATGACTGGTTGAGATCTTATTTGCTTGGGCGTACACAATATGTTAGTCTGGGCTCTGGGACGGGTTGTGTGGAGTCTGGGGTCAGGGATGTTATATGTGGTGTGCCGCAGGGTTCGGTTTTGGGTCCGACGCTTTTTCTCTTATTTATTAACGATCTTGCACTGTTGGACACCAGGGCTCACATTGCATTGTTTGCCGATGATACGTCATTAACTTGGCATGCTGCGGACCCGCGATCTCTGGAGGGCCTGATGAACAAAGAGATTCCGAGTTGGTTTAATGCTAATGGAATTACCCTAAATTTAAGTAAAACACAACTTTTAATTCACAGACACAATTATGTAAGTGTGAATATTGAGATTGGTGGCATCACTTTAGAGCCTGTGAACTCCGTGAAGTTCCTTGGTCTGATTCTGGAGCCAGGCCCTTGTTGGACCGGGCATGTTCGTCGCCTTTCGTGTAGGCTCTCATCTGCTTGTTATGCGATTGGAGTGGTGCGTCGTAGCCTGGGAGAGTCCACGGCTAGGACAGTATATTTTTCATTGTTTGAGTCTCGTCTACGGTATTGTCTAGCATTTTGGGGATTCACGACCGCTGGGAATCTTCTTTCGATTTTTAGGTTGCAGAAGCGGGCGGTGCGGCTCTTGTGCGGGGCGGCAGCGGACGCCCACTGTCGGCCGTTGTTTGCGGATAGTGGAATCATGACGGTTTATTCATTGTTATTATACGAATCATTGTCTATCATTTTTAAAAAGCAAAGTAATATCCAGCATAGGTCTGATATTCATTCGTATGACACACGCGGCAACCAACTTCTGAATTTACCAAAGCCCGCGACAAGAGCGAGTCGCGATTCAATATTTTATATGGGCTTGCAGTATTTCAACGGACTGCCAATGAACATTAGGCAGTCTTCAAGCTTAAAACAGTTCCAGGGGAAATTAAAGGTGCTGCTCCTCGTGCAGGTTTTGTACTCGCTGGATGGGTTCCTTGCGGGTTGACGTTGGAATCCCTTGCTTTTATTTTTAATTTGTTTTTAATTTGTTTTTATTTTAATATTGCTTTGATCATGTGTTTTTATTAGGTGACATGTATTTGTTTGTTTTGGCAACTTAATCAATTACTGTTATGTGTTTATACTATAATTGTATGTGTATATTGCTTACTGTCCACGTACTGTATGTGCTTATTGACAATAAATATTCTATTCTATTCTATTCTATTCAAGAGTTATTGAAGTTTTCTACACAAATTGAATGCTATCAATAACGTAGAATAGAGAAATTTCATATTTAAAGATATGTTGCGTTAATATTATGGTGAAATGTAATATCAAGTCTCAACCAGCAAGTATCTTGGAATCATCAAGGAAAACCATGCAGGGCAAGTAAGAGATTGAAGTAAATCCTTAATGTAGATAATGAACAAAGGATTTTATATTAGAAGGATCGCGAATCTAAGAATCGCATATTTTTATATAGTAACTATGTGGTAATTATGCATAGTAGCTATGTAAGCATATTTTATGTTAACACAAATGATATCCACATTGTGCCTCTCTTTTTAATAATTTTAGTTTCAAACATTTAAAATGTTACACCAATTCCCTATTGCGATATCTGGTAATCTTTATATACATAACGTTTTTCATATGTTCAGAGGAAGCATTAAATGTAATACAAAAACTCAATGATATAAACAAGAGAGTTCGATTTAATTAAATATCTTATTTCGGCTTGGGCTGTTGTACTTGAAGTATAACAACCAAGCCAAACAATACCACACACTGATTAAGAAACGTAGTTATATCTTATTTCATTAATTAAACAATTTCTATCTGATTGACACTACTATTAATTAAATTTGCGCAAAAATTACAGCAAAAAATCTATTATGCTAGTGGACAAAAATTCCAGACACCGAACTAAATATCTGTTAGTACAAGAAAAGTTCATTTTTTTCTTTTTTTAAAGAGATATTAAACAATATCTACAAAGTAAGAATGAGAAATAAAAAAAGGTACTTAACATTTTATTCAATGAGAAAAAGGCGCGAAACAGTAAATTGTGCAAACTTAACAAATTCATTGGTTTCATCGCCCAGGTTTTACATATACGTTTCCACGCAATTTAAGCGATTAATAGTGCGTATTACTTCCGCGAACTCTAATGACTTCAGCCATATGGCGTGGTAAACTTCGAATGCAGTTAGTGACCTCTTCTTGCGTAATGTTTTTCCATTACTCGCGAAGAGCTATTTGAAGATCCCGGATGATTACCGGTATGAATTGTCACTGCCGAACACATCGCCCTAATGAATCCCAGAGATTTTCGATAGGATTCAAGTCCGGGCTTCGAGCTGGCCATTGCAAACGGCGAACGTTAATCGCAACAAAATATTGCTCAACCACCCATGCGGTGTAACGTCACGCGTTATCGTGCATTAAAAAGTTCCCACCATGGAGCAACTGACGACTGATCTGCTAAACACCAGTTGATGTACGGGACAACTGTCATAGTACCATTTTCAATTAGAAAATAATCAGCTTTTGCGTAGAGTGAAATGCCAGCCAAAACCACTATAACGCCTCTCCCAAATCCCATTCTTGAAAATACACAACAACTTGAAAATCGTTCACCTTCTCCACACACGTTCTCGTCAATCTTGTTAACGCACACAAAAACGAGACTCATTCGTGAGCAATACGAAGTGCCATTGATCTATTGTCCAATGTCTATGTTCACGGGCAAATCGTAGTTGCTGAACACGATGAGCTGGGAGCAAAAATGGAAACGCAGCAGATTTCCTTCAATCTTCGGCGAACGGTTCGTGCAGAAACTGCAGGACCGTAAACGTCTTCGACTTGTTGATGGTCAACCACAATCACGTAGTGTAGATAAAACCGCCGGTTTGTGGTATGAGGTCTGCCTGATCCTGGCTTTCTTGTGTATTCCCAAGTTTGACGATGTCACCGTATTGTGTCTTGGACGGTATTCCTGGAAATATTCAAGGCAGCAGCGATGTATCGAGTACGGCGTCCATCTTCGTTCAAAGCTACTGCTCAGGCTAGATTTCCTATTTTGCATTTTGTCAACCAATAAGTGTCAGTACTGACAGCTCAAACGACCTTTCACCTGGGTTGGATTTTTTGGGTTTGTCATTATTTCTCTTTGTCTTTTAAATGTTTTGATAAATTCAATGTTTTGTATCTTTTTTAATTTCTAATTCTTATTTCATAGATAATATTTCACATCTTGTGAAAGAAAAACAAAAAAAGTAATTTTAATTACGACATTGACATTTGCTTGACATTTACTTCAGTGTCCGGAATGTTTTGTCCACGAGTGTATTTCGAACTTGTCTGATAAGAGATAAATTTTCTAAATTTCTAATAAACTCTGCATGAAGGCTGATTTCTTAATTTATAACACTATTTAAGTAAATTATTTATTTTAAATATCATAAGATTTGCATACAAATTTCGCCTCAATTCTTAGATTTTTTTTTTACTTACTTCTCCAGGGAAGGCACCGTCGTTCAAGAATTTTTCCATAAGTATAGCGGCATATCCTACATTGTCAGAGGTTACGTATCCATTAGTATTATTCATCGATACTGGATGGACAGGGAACCAGTGAATAAGACCAATAACTCCGTCATCTTCTTCCTTAACAAATTTCAATTGAACCATCTCTTTATCAACATCGTATTCGTACCTGTAAACAAAATATAAATAAATTTATATTATGTGATACTATAAATAAGATATTTATGAAAGAGTATTTCAGTAAAATCAGAATAAAAATAAAACTTCCACGTTTCCATTTGTAAGTATAGTTTCAGGACTTGGAAAGTATTAATGTAAGTAAATAGTATAGTATAAAATAAAGAATCCTTTTTTATTATCAAGAGTAAAGGAGAAGCAGAAGTAATCTTTTTCGACTTTTTTTATTACAAGAACCGATATTCCTCAAGATTTTCTACTTGTGATGATTTCTTTATAACTAATAATTGTTGCTTTTTTGTCCGGCGCGATGTAATTATTTGAGTACTATACGAAATCATAGAAACGTAAACACGGCATCTTGATTTTATTTTAATTAATTTATGTCAATGTGTAGCTAAGTATATTTTTGCATATTGCACTTCTTGTACCCACAACTGCATAGGCGATTTAGAAAATTTGTAGTTCTATTATGTGTCTAAATGGTAACCAGTGTGATTGAAAGATTTCTTTTAATTGTTTAGGGTTCCAAAACCTTGTAAAAATGCAATTGTTTTCGAGCTGAGCGTGTTTTACAGAGGGCAAAATATTGGATTACCAGGGGGAAGATTATCTTTTCCGAAATTTTCCACCGGAGTGAATAACCGGTATGACTTAAAAATAGCCGAACACAGAGAAAGAGAAGAAACTCTAGCACTATCCCAAATAAATGATTTGCGAAACATGGAAGACTCATTGAAAAGCGTACCGTATGTCTTCGGATAAGAAGTTTTGGTGTTTTCTCATACCGTTTTCTTTAATGCTATCGTTCGTTCACGAACTTCCGCACAATCTACTTCAATGGTGTAAAGAATGATCACAGTAGTACAAAGAATAGAACAAAATGGCCTTTGGAAACAAATCTCCCTTATACTTACGCATGCCTGATAATCATAGAAATGTTAGACGACTACGTTGTTGACGACATGATCCATAATTTGCTGTGAATAGGAAGTTCCATCATACAGTTGATGTTATAGTATGAGGAGCCATTAACAATAGCAGCAAGCCTCTTCTAATGTTCAATACAGGTAACATAACAGTTTAACGATAATTTTTTGAAATACTACAACTTGATGCTATAGAATGCTAAGAAATCCAACTTCCCAGTAAGATCATACTCGACTACCTACAGTAGAGAACTACTGGGCATCATATCAGGCTAAAATAGATCACAAACAAAAGTTGTTGTAAAATGCTACCTTGCGGAACACCGTAATTTATAACCTTGGAGTATGCACAAGTACTCTTGGAAGCGATCCTTACAGTTTGCTGCCTACAGGACGAATAACATGAAAACGACTCTAAAGTCGACCTCGTGGAGTTCTGGTTAACAAATTAATTTGGAATGATCTATACTGTCAAATGCCTTTAACAGATCAAGAAATACACTGCAAGGAATATATTTGAGACAAAGGTATTACTAATGACATAACATATATATTGCTGTGAAATTTTATTATAATTGGGTTGGTACTTTAGCCACTTGCACATAAAGACACATTACTTGATGTTTGACAGTTTCATTTGGTTTCATTGTAAAAAAAGGTTATGGCATTGAAATGATACTACAACAAAAAAGGAAACAAATAATTTATTTAATATCGAAATCACAATCAAAATTTACATATAGCTACAGAAGTTGTTGAAAATGTTGGCCATTTACATCTAAAGATAAACCAACTCTTCTCCGCAATCCAGCAAAAACTTTATGCAGCATTTGCGGTGAGTTGTTGATCTCTTCACACTTTTCTGTTATGCAAATTCTCAGCTGTTCCATATTATGAATTGGCGTTGAATAAATCGAATTTTTAATGTATGGCCATACGAAAAAATCACATATGTTTAAATCGCAAGACCTAGTTGGATATGGGATTTCAGTGTTCCTGCTTATTATTCTGTTATCAAAAAATTCTCTGAGATATTGAAGTGTTTTTCTGGTCGTATGTGCTGTTGCGCCATCTTGTTGGAAATACCCATTTTGTAATTCCTCATCATCCAGTTGATTTATGAATGAGCCGAGTATCTCATCGCGATATCGTGCAGCAGTAAGTGTACCTTCAAAAAAAATGGGACCCACCAATCTTCTTCGACATATTCCAACCCAAACATCAACTTTTTGGGGATGCAATGTTTTTTCAACAAAAAAATTAGGATTTTCGGAGGACCAACACCTCATATTCTGTGAATTAACATATCCAGAAAGATAAACCAGGCCTCATCCGTGAAAAAAAAACTGTGTTAAGTATATCCTGATTGTGTAGATTATTTTGAAACCATTGACAAGATTCGACTCGTCTTAAATAATCCACTGGATAAAGTTCATGAAAACATTGCAGCTTGTGCAGATGACAATGTAAGACTTTTTAAGAATGAATTGGCACGTACCATAAGATAAATTTGTTTCTGAACTTACTGCAAATGAGAATTAATGAATATTAAATCTCATTTTTACATGTAAATGTCGCCTTATGTGATGCGTTGCTAACTACAATCCGACAAACCAAGTTTGTACCAGCATGTAGAACACACCTCGCCGCGACTCTGACCTTCCTGGTTGTTAGGATAATTAAAAATTTTAATTTATAAATTTTCATCAATAATATGCTGAAGGGCTTCAATATTATCAGCTGTACGTTTAGATGACCGTCCACTTCCAGTTTTTCGACCGATGCTACCAGTCTCTCTGAATAACTTTACACAATTTGTCAAAACATTGTAAAAATCAATGTAGTCAAACACTAATTCAGGATGTTCTTCACTAAAATCAGCCATGCATTCCGTAATTTAATACTGCCACTCGCCATTTACTTTCACACCTGTACGGAAGTAACATTCGATAACTTTTGCTTTTTGTTCAAAGTTGAATACCATTTTTTAAATAAATTTTATTTTATTAATAAGAGTTTTGAAAAATTTGACACAAACTTGTAGTTTCAATGTCAAATAGTAAATGTCATTATGTGGAAGTGGCTAAAGTACCAACCCAATTTCACAGTCTACTCCAATTATGATTTTTTTCGATGGCTCGTTACTTAAGATATTTACAAAAAGTTATTTTGTATATATAAATATTTTCTATGTAATGTTTATTATCCACAGTGCAAACAATCTACCCACTAATTAAAGGTGAAGTTCCAACTTTTGGATACATCAGTGTACATAGATATGCATTTAATAATCGTGTAGTTTATTTTATTTTATAAGCTCTATATTTAATTTATGAAAAATAAGATCGTTTATTTTTTTCTATATTCAACCATCTCACAAACGCCGTATTTTATTTTCGTATAGTAACGAGTAGAATAATTAATTGCGCATGCAACCGACGAGGGTGAAAAGAGATCCCATTGTGTTAACCAGCATATAACGTAATTTTACTTTAATTAATCAAACATTAACAATAATTTTTTCAATTTATTAGTTTTCGCATATCAAAATAGCAACTAACGTCCTCTGAGGGTGATAAGAGATCCAAGAGAACGACCTGTAAATTACATATACCCCATAAGTAACAACAAAAATTATCAAAAATTTTGAAAACGTTTAAGAATTTTTTTTTTTAAAAATCTTCAATTCAATAGTTTAAATAATTGCATAGCATTTCATAATCACATTTGGAGGATGAAATAATATTGGTGTCCTCTGTGTATTTCCATAATTCGATTTAATGATTATTTGTAGACTTCAAACTTCAATCAGGGAAAAAGTACAAAATTTAAACATAAAACTACACAAAATTATCCGTTTCCTATTTATTACGACTTTTTTAAAATATTTTCTTCAGTTCGAATTAGGTTCAACTAATGCCAAAGATGTTATAGGAAGAGATTCATGAAATGCAAAATATACGATTTGTAAAGAATTTCGATCACGGCATATATCGGGTTGTCAGCTAAGCGCGCGTCGGTCTATAACTCCAGAATACCTATACGGCTATGGAAAAAAGCTACTAGTTAGTATGACAATGTTATTAATTATTCTGACATTCGGTGATATCTTGTGCATGTTATTCTTTCTTTGTAATAAAAATGAAGTATACGATCCAAGAATCTATTGACATATTAATATAAATCAATATCATCGGAGAATTCTAAAAGAATTGTCTTCTAGCATCCCGAGTGTACGGCGAGAGATTTCCTCATAGAAGACACACAGATGCAAGATCATTTCAAAGATTAATGGATAGATTTGACAAAACTAGGACAGTTAAATATGAAGAAAAATATGACGGAGTAATACCCATAGTAAATGAAGAAAATGAATTTAACATTATTGCAAGTGTTGTTGAAGACCCATATAGAACACAGCAGACATTAGTGATTTTCTGCACATAGGTCAAGCTTCTTTTAAAAACATTTTGAAAAAGTATAAGTTCCATCCATATCATGTACAACTGAATCAAGCACTTTAAGGGCAAGATTTTGAAAATAAATTTCTGTAATTGGAGTCTAGCTCAAATTCGAGAAGATGTACGGTTTTTTAATACTGTATTGTTTACCGATGAGGGGACTTTCCACAATAATGGTCATGTGAATAGGCATAATCTACATTACTACACCAATGTGAATTCAAATTTTATGAGGGCAATTGACCGGCAACACAGGTGAAGTGTAAACGTCTGGGGAGATCACATAATATGACTCCATTTTTTTATGGACATCTCAATGGGTATATTTTTCAAAGGTTTTTAGACGATCTTGAAAATCTTCTAGAAAATATACCATTAGGGCTATTAAGAAGAATGTGGTTCCAGTTAGACGGAGCGCCTGCACATTTTGGTATTGGACTTCGTTATACTTTGAATGAAAAGTTTCTATGCCGCTGGATTGGAAGACAAGGACCTGTTCTGTGGCCAGCAAGATCACCAGATCTGACTAAGCTTGATTATTTCCTATGAGGATACGTTAAAGATCTGGTCTATCGAATACCCCCAACCTCACCAGAAAACATGCGGGAAAGAATAAGAGAACCCTTTAATACAGTTACTCCTTTAACGTTAGAAAATGTAAATAGGTCTTTAACAAACAGTTTAAATCTGTGTTTACAACAAAATGGTTGGAATGGTAACGGAGTGTTTGAATACTTAATTTAATCATGTTTAAAAAGTTTTCTAATGTTAATAATTTTAAAAACTGAAGTAAAATATGTAAAATTATTGTATAAAAAGCTAAGCAAAACGTTTTCCGCACAATAAACACCAGAGAAAAGAAAATGGAGAAAATCGATTTAGAACAGATGTAGTGTATACATGTAGTCTATTAATAATAAATCGCTCAACCGTCAAAAATACCTCCATGTAAGGCCGCAACGAATAAAAAGAAGTGCTTGTATCACATTAATTCTCGATCGCTTTGAATAATATGTCACTGTCAGACCTATTGAGATTATCTTCCCACGTTTCATTCATTAAGAAAATCGAAATGTTTGTCAAAAAAAAGTAACAATGTTAAATCTAGTTCTCAATAAATCAATTTGATGTACTTTTATTCGCAACAGCAGAGCGTATTTTTCAGTTTCTAAAATGTTACAATTTAAAAAACTTCCTACAATCAATGTGCTTCTCTCGAGCTAGGAATTTTCAATAAAACTAGAATTCCAGGGAAAGCACAAGCAAGTAACAGAAAGTCCGCGTCGATAACTGTACTATTCTTTACTGGCATTCTTAACTATATTTTATCACACATTTCTTAAGTTGTAGCATAAGCGGCGATGTGAATAAAAACAAATGACTCCTTCGATATTTCAAAGAAAAAATGTATAACAACGTGCATCTACACTCATGTAGACACAAGAGCGGTAGACGAGGTGAATGTTTATTTATGCATGCCAAAATGGCAATAATAGAACTATTCACTTTAAAATGCTGCATCAGAAAATATTTTGCCACTTTTGATTGGTTAATTTTCGTGGCAGGTTTACTCTATTTCAAATTTTGCATATTTGACATAGTTGTTTATATGGGCTAAATGAATTATCCCTAATAATTGCTGTCACTTGTCAAATTTATGCCTTTATTATTTCGTTTCTATAATCTCGTATTATTGTATATTTTTTTAATTTTCCAGTGTTGTTCGTTGTATTTCTTGCGACATAAGAAGTTGTACATGATCCACTTGAAGGATAATCAAAAAATCATTCGGCAGTAAACAGAGGCAAATGGCATATAATTTATATTTGCAACACAAACAAACCAATTCTAAGTCAGCATCCATTATATCCGCGAAGCAACCTGGACTTGGAGAACGGACAGTATGAAATATTGTGAAAGAAATCGACACTACAGGTGTACCTCGTTCGCCTTCTAAAAAACGTGTACGCCAGACAACTTAGGATGTTTTGCATGAAGGAGAGAGGTCAATTATTCGAAGACATACACATTCATTTTTTCTGATGACAGAATTACTTACTTGTACAAAAATATTAAGCGTAAATATATTTGAAACTACGTTAACAGATCTAATGAATTTTTAGGTAGTTAATTCAGATGAGAGTTTACAAAACTTAAAGCAGACAACACTATAGAAGGTCCTTAAGGAGTTGGGATTCAAGTTGATAAAATTCAGTCGAAAGAATGTTTGGTGGAGACGTCGTTATCTGAATAATATTAGGAAGTCTCGTGCAGAAGTCGAATTCTGGACACAAATAATCGTTTAGTGCAAAATGCCTTTTAAATATCAGTTTTGTTACTGACATTTATAAATCCTTGACTTATGTTATAAATATATGTTATAAACATACATCGAGTGTTTTTAAACGAATCTCAAAAAGCTAGAGCAATTGCTAAGCTCGAAGAAGATTGATCTTTAAGAGCTGATATTGCAGATCTAAACGTTAGCAAGTCATGTATCGCATATACAAAGAAACGCTCGAACGAGTTCCAATCATTTCCGAGAGCTCCAGGTTCTGGTGGTCGGCGTATTACTAATGCAGAAGAAGATCTTGCTTTAGTAAACCACATTAGAGAACACCCTTTCGAGATGGCCATTGATAAACAAGTGGCAACTCAATTTCCTAGTTCTAAATGGACTGCAAGAAGAAGAATAAAGTAACATTTGTTAAAATGTTGTGTTGTCGCAAAAAAAAAACATATTTAAGCAATTTAAATAAAGAGATTCGTTTATAATTCGCAAATGAATACTTACATCATGACAAATAATTTTGGAGTAGTATTGTGTTCAATGATGAAAAGGGTTCTTGTTGTACTGGAAAAGTCCGTATTTATTGGCCTTTTAATACTCGACATGAAGAGAATTATGTTCAAAAAGATAGTTCGAGCGGAAGATTTTCCATCAATGCGTGGAGTTGGGTAAGTTCTCCAGGTTTAAGAATATGTCGCCGAATAGAAGCACGACCGACAGGAAATGTATGTCGAGGCTATAATGATATCTTCAGTGCTTGAAAGATTTTCAGATAATAATTTTGCATTTCAACACGATAACTGTCCAAGTCATACCGCCAACCGCCAGGAGAGTTAGGAAATGGTTAAATACACAAAAGTTTGAAATTTTATCACAGCCATTGAGGAGTCCTGATTTGAACCCAAGAACTTCTGGGGATTTATCGTAAAGAAATTATATACAGATGATTTTAGACTGGCGAACAGGAACAAGCTTTGGCAAACCATTCAGAGTGCACGGGAATATACTTCTAAATATTATTTTAAGAGATATTTAATTCGATCGATGAAGAGACGGTTACAATCTATTTTAGATAATAATATCTTTTCAATAATATATTAATCCAAGTTGTAGTTATACATTAAATTTGTTTATCTAGTTATAAAAGCTCATAGCAATATTTAAATGACGATGGCATAACCTAAATTTACTATAGACAGTAAAAATATTATTATTTATTCACAATAAAAAGTATTTAGAAAAAAAAAACCTAAATAGATTTGTTCAAAATTCCGTGCTCTTATCTGCACAATGCAAAAAGGTAGTATTAGATAGTTAGTATAGATATTACTGATATTAGTATTATCTTTTTGATCTCAACGAATTCTGAAATCTAATAAAGTTATAATAAGGAAATTCTTCTTCATAAGCAGAATTCTACGGATAAAAATGTGCCACACTGTGTAGCAACTGCTTATGGACAGAGAAAGTTACGTGTAGAAAGTTATATAACAGGCATTACTACATATTACGTACAGTAAATAGAGGCATCAGTATTCCAGGCGCAGCCTGAATAGCTACGGAAATTTCATTATGTCCCTGAAATTGTCGATAGAGTTTTTGTGATGTTATTTAAGACTAGACGGACTTTACAGACATTATATAGTAAATTTTCTGCGCTATTGGCCATGTGGGTGGATTGTGATTACATGTTCAATCGATTTGGAAAGGACATAATAATATGAATTTAGTGTACTCGTAATACTCGTATGTTCCAATTTCTCATCAACTGTAATACTTGTCACATCGTATATATTTATTAATCAGATATAATTTTCGATCATCATCTGTGTTATAAGATAATTAAAGCTGGGATTATACGAAAATGCATATTTTTTACGGATTATATCTATACGGATCACGTAAAAAGAAATCATTTGCGACAACTTTTGTTTTGCATATCTTGTTTATAATCACTACTTTGAACATGTTTCATATAAAATTGCGTATTTGTTCATATTTTATCATTTATTTCTAAAGTGTACAGTAAAAAATATATAAAACCATTTATTCATAATTAGAGACCGGACGCAACGGGCCGAAATTACGACAAACTATATAAATAGTCTACAACATCGCTAAAAAAACACGCAGTTAGTGAATAGCACTATTCATTCGGTTAACCGCACATCTATTTGTCGTTGAATTGCGACGCAATAACTTCAATTTTACAGTAAAATTCCTTTCTTCATAGGCGTAGGTAGCGTGAGGAGTTTTTAAAAATTATTTTATTTGTTAGTTTATATTTCGTAAGATAAATAAAATACGGCGAGTTAGTTTCTTTTTTTCATTGTTTTAACTGTTAATTACATAGTGAATTTCGTTAAGTTTCAATAACTTACGCATAAATTTTTAGTTTTCATTTAGTTAGACCTAGAACATTGTTTAAGTTGCTTTTTCAGATATGATACGGAACAACGTCGAGAATGGCATCGTGAAACAATGGCCAGTTACATTAAGGGTCATACTAATTGCCAGTGATTCCGAAATTTATTGCAATGTCTGTAAAATATCGTTAAAAATTCCAAGAAATCGCACGTAAAACGTTAGCATCACAAAACATACACAGATATTAGACACGTTGTAATCTGACAATTTTAACGAAGAATTCTGTGAAACATTAATGGCGGTAAATATTCCATTAAATAAACTTAATGCACCAAATGCCTAATTCGGACGACAGGTACAAAGAAAACATACTTTTATTTGTCAGTGTCAGTGCTGCATATATAACGAGTGATCATTAAAATTTTCGCTCAAGTAAGCCATTTACACAAAAAGTATGTCCTAACTTAAGTTATTAGAGGAGATCTGTCATTATAGTTTCAAACGTCATGATTGTTAAAAAATAATTTGAAATGCTGACTTTTATATTAAATATATTTATAATTTTTATACAAAGTAATAGAATATTATAAAAAATGTGTAAAATGATGACCATTCTCCACCAAGCATAATCGCACTCTATTTCGTAGAGCATTGAAAACATTGATCAGTATTTGCGGTGAGTTATTGATGTGTTCACTTTTTTCAATGATTTTATGCCTTAACTCTTGTAGATTATTAATTTGTGTTTCATAAATAATGTTCTTTATATATGGCCACACAAAAAAATCCATGACTGTTAAATCACACGATCGTGGTGGATATGGAATCGTGGTATTTCTACTTGTATTCGCAATAGGTTTGTTTCTGTAAGCGATCCGTAAGTTTCGAACAATCTGATACGTGTGGCCATAAGTGGATAAGTGGCACATACCTACATATGCAGTTAATATGATCTGTCAATACAGAATAGAGTTAATGGAATAAACGGTTTGATAACCGGCAGCAACTACTACTGAAACAAAAGTAATACTGACAAGCGAAATGCGTATCGAATTTTGAATAAAAATTATTTACAAAGAACAAATCTCAAAACTATGAATCTTCTGTGAAACATTGAAAGTATAAAACATTCCTATAAACAACTAAAATTTGTTCAAGGTGTTAAATTAGTTCTTTTAGATGTTAAAACGTCTTTAAAAATAGAAAATGTCCGTTCCACATCTCAACTAGTCATGGGTGCGTGATTAAAATGTTGCTAAAGTGCATCATACTTCGAATATACAGATTGTTCAATCGGCTCTATGCAGAATTGATATAATATATTCAAATCTGGATTTTGCTAAATATGGCATCAACTTTTGCCTCAGCTTTGAGAAATATCTTTTTAAATGATGAAACAAACATATCAACATTTGGAAAATGACCTCTGATGTATTCACATACTCGGTGTAGTGCATGTGCTGCACAGGTAACATGTAGCATATTGGGATAAGATTGTTTTAATAACTTCCCTGTTTTTAACATATAAGCTGCCGCATCAGTCAAATATAATAGCATATTGTCTTTAGAGTTGTTATCCTATGACAGAATATCATGAATACAATGATCAATTACTTCTGCAACTGTTTCACCATTTACGACGAGCAATATTATATAGGGTGCGGCAAAATAACCTCTGTATTGTCGATGCTCGGTAGTAAGTAACTGGAGATACTTAGAGTAGTGGGGATAGCAGCAGTCTACGCAGGAGAGTGGGATGTTTACGTTGCATTCGGCACGTAGGCACCAGTCGCCATCATGGCGTGGATGAACGAGCACAGAGCTTATGCGGTCGAAGCGTTCATTCGCAACAATGAGTCGGTTGTCACGGCACAGCGTGCTTTTCGAACGCGATTTCAAATTACTCCGCGTGAGTCGGTACCGGACAGAAAGTCTATTTTGATGTGGGTAAAAAACTTTAGAAAGACTGGTTCTGTTGTTAAAAAACGGGGTGGAAGACCTCGTAGTGCCCGTACACCTGAAAACATCAATGCGGTTAGACAATCAGTTTTGCAGTCTCCTAAAAGATCAGCTCGTAAACATGCAGCCGCCCTTCGAATGTCTGACCGTAGTGTTCGTCGAATCCTACACAAGGATCTTCATTTCCATCCCCACAAGATGGATGTTGTGCAAGAACTGTCACAACATGATTGCCAGAGTCGCACGTAAGCATGTCAACTCATCTTGGAAAGTCTTCCACCAGACAGCATTGTTCAAACATCGTCCCGGAAACCTGCTAGATCTGAAAGAAGCAATTCGCGAGGAAATTCATCGCATACCTCAATCGATGCTTGAGAGAGTCCACGAGTGCTTCAATGTTCGCTCGCAGCAGTGTGTCAACAGCCACGGCCACCATTTGTTAGATATTATTTTCAAAACCAAGTAAAAAAAATTCCCGTGTTAAAGAATAAGTTGGTAAAAATAAAATTGTTTTATCTGGAAAAATGCTTTTTTATTTACGTAAAAAAATAGGGAGGTTATTTTGCCGCACCCTGTAGTTGCAATTAAGTATGGTTGATATGAAGTTGTCGGGTGAAGAATACCAACAACTGCATTTAGCACATATCGTCCCATTACATCCGTTGTTTCGTCTGCACTTACCCAAAGATAATGACAAGATAAGTTGATTCGTATTTTTTAAGTGGTTCTCAAATAACATTTTGGTAAGTGGTATTTCCGAGAAGTAGATTCATCTGGTATATGACGATCAGTATATTTTGTGAGAAACCTCTTGAGGACTGGATTTTTAAGCTTTTTGAATGGGATATTGGCCGCCATGAAAGCTTCACACAGTTCTTCGTTAAAAGTGTCAGGTGCAGTTGGACATATGTTATCTAGGTGAATTTTCGAAACATGTCTCTGTACATTACACTTTTCTGGATACCTTAAACTTAATGAACAGGCACTGCAATATATATATCGGTATCAATCGGTATCGATATCAATATGCAACGAATCTGTATGGCCTCTAATCCATCCTACCATGGTTGCCCTACAAGAATTCTCCATGGTTAATGAAAATAAAGAGAAATACTAAGAAAAGAAAGAAATGGACTAAAAAAAGAAACGAAAACTACTCCAAAAATAAGGTAGTAAATTAAACTTAATATTTATAAAAAATTATATGAATGAATAGACACAATAACGACGGAAGTAACAACATCTGCTCGACGAATGCAATCGATCAAGCAAATAGTGTGGCTGTTATAACATGCATACTATACATGATACCGCCACAACGTTTTACCGGGACAATTGGTCATTCAATCGTTTCAGTCCGCTCTCTGATTATGACTATATATCTACCGCGCAGCTTTTATCTTCTGAAATTTATTTAAATTGTTTCCATAATTAACATGTGTTACGAGGCATTTAAATTTTACGGCAAAATAATATATTAAGTACGCTTATTCCATATATATCGCTTTAAGAGTATTTGACTTAAGCAAGAACTATTAATTTGCTTCAGACGGATAAAAAATTGATGACATTTGTTCTAAGATCCATTAAACTGATAGTATTTAATTTTACGATGATCTCTTTTATTATATTCGCTTATCTTAAGTACTTATCTATTAGAGAATTATAGAAAAATTTTCCTCTGATGCAAAACATGTTGAGAATCTCTAACATTTTTCCAACGCGTATACTCTAACAACAAATCCAGTAACTAAAATATCCACTTACTGTTCTCTTTCTGATTCGGGATTCATTAAGTAGGAAGCTGGACTTCTATTAATGTTAGTATCCAGGAGTGTTCCAGAGTTTAAGTAGATTCTTCCTGGTACAATATTTTCGTGAGCTTCAACTATGGCCTAAAAAAATTATACTAAATTTTAAATTTCGCAGTAAACCCAATTTTAAAGAAGAATTTTTGAAAGTTAATGGATTTTATATTCGAATTCAAATAGGAAAGCTTTCTATTCAAAATAGTTCAAATATATCAAAGTTCAAAAATAGTGAAGGATTTTATTTCAAAAACTAACCTGAGTAATACCCTCAACAAGCCCCTCAAATGTTTGCTTAACGTAACCTAAAATGGTAACGTCGAACATGAAATGTTCCATAAATCCTCCAGGGGTACTATGACTATGTGTGCCACTAATGATCACATTTTGAATGTTGTAAGTGTCTCCATACTGTTCTGATAGATTTTCGATTACCTAAGGATAAAATAGTATAAATTAATTATTCTGTATTTTATGTACAATTATGATCACATAAATCTAGTACAAACAAGAAATATGAACCTGTCAAATTGTGTTGCCTTTCTTTTTCTCTATTAAGTTTAGTTTGGTTTGATTGCGCTTTTCAAGCATAACGTGGTTAAGAAAGAACTTCAAATATATTTACATAATGTAAAATTTCATATAATTAACTATTTTTATTGAGAAATAATACTTTCGAAATACAAATTATGTTCATATAAATTTAGAACAACTAAAAATGTGAAACTATCAAATTTTACTGTTTTTTGTCAAGTTTAGTTTGATGTTATTGTTCTTTTCAAGCATAATGTGGTTAAGAGGGGCACTTGGTTCACAGAAAACAGAATTACAAGCTAATTTTATAAAATACAATTTAAAGAAAAATCTAGTAGATTTTGTAATGTGTACTGCTTGATCAAAAGATCAAAGATCAATTTAGAGGTACACATAGATTATTGGGAAAGCAATTAAGTTATATATTTTTTAAATTATTTAAATTCTCTTTTCTTTTTAGATAATCAAAACAAAAACACAGTATTTCTTTCGCTCAGTACCCGAAGAATTTGTAGATAAGTATGTACGTTAAATATAAAACCATAGTTTTCCACATTTAATGAGAAAATTATTTTAGAATATAAATTTAGACATGTGGACTATTTCGTTTTCAGCGCTAGCATTAAATAGTTCCAAGTTATTGGCTCTGCAATCGCCTTAAAAACAGAAATCCACATTCAAATTATACCAATTAAATGAGCAAAAATTAATTTAATTTTTGTTGCAGCATTTTATTTATAATATATAGCAAAACTGTTCATAAGAACAACTCATTAATTATAATTATGGGTGCTAGAAGTTGAAATTATTACAATAACTGATTGATACTTGTACAACCATACTTATAATGGATTCAAGTAAAAACGTTACTTGCTCAATGTGACCAAAGAGTTTTAATAGAATTTCCTATAGGAATAGAAGAAGAAGAAGCGGAAACTGCCAGAAAAATCATATAATTTGTTTAAGAAAATTAATACTGGTAGCCGTAACTTTGTAGTAATTCATTTTGAAAATAAAATAAAATAAAACAATAACTTTGTTATATATACCACTTTATTCACATATAATCGTGACCGCGGTTTCGACATACAATGTCATTATTAAACTGCAAAAGTTACAGGCCTACATAGAACTTATAAATGACACAAAAATATTTGGGGGTGGTTTATGATGTTATTTAAAATTACTACTTTATACTTAACTATTATATACAACATTGGAAAAGAGGTGTATATATAAGGTCCAACTGTTCATTTAAAACGATATCTATTGTGTTGTGTCGGCTTTTAAAAATCTCTAGGGCCTCTAAAATATTTAATTTACGACCTTTCTCGGCCAAATGCAATATTTTACGGTGAACAAATGTATGCCTTTCTGTAATAAGATGGTTTGCGAATGTTGAATCTGTCTTCTTTAGTTTATGTGACCCCCTGTGTTCTTTTTCCCGTATAATAAAACTTCGACCAGCCTAACCTATATATACACACTTTTACACTTTTACACTTTTACAATCGTTACAATATAATTTGTACACTCCTGATTTATTATTAATATCTGTTTTAGGTTTTGCGTTAAAAATGAAATTACTTGTTTTTACATATGGTTTGTAAGCTATACTAACATTACTATTATTTTTTGAAATTATATTTCCAATTTGCTCGCTTATTTTACCGAAGTAAGTTAACGAGACAAATTGTTTCAAATTATCACTATCTTTAGGATATACTAAACTAAGGGCCACTTGTAACTGTTTTTTCTTTAGTATACTGTCAATTATGCTACTTTTATAACTATTGTTTACCGCTATTTGTTTTATAGTATTGATTTCACTAATTTGTCTAATGAATCTTTTGTTCGTATATGAACCTTAGCCATTTCATTAACTTACTACTTAGAAGAGATAAGCTTCAAGTATCGCCTCACCGTAGAAACCTTTTCAATTAACTCGTCCTAACTTACTTCGAGATTTGTGTTGTATTTTTTCCTTTTCTTGCCGACATTACAACACTACCTCGTGATATAGGCAGTTTTAAGGAAAAAATCTCATTTAGAGTGGCGAATGGATATGTAGGTATAATATATGTGTCTGCAGTTATAGGTTAGATTTATTATGTCACTAAAAACATGCACGAAAATAGAAACAAAGAAAATTATTTTAGTAGGTCAGTGTGATTTGGCATTTTTGTAGAAAGATATAATGTAGTACTATTATTTATATTTAATAAAATAGAATACATTCATGACAACTAACCTTTTAATATAATTACGTTTATAATATGAGGATGATTTGAAGGAAAAGTGACTTTTCAATGAAATTTTTTATTTTAATGTAAAAAATGTATTTTACTTTTCACCATAATTCTCATCCAATTCTTGTCACCCAACCCAAAGACTTTCCCATTTCTTAAAGTCGTCTAAGAAGTAATCTTTTGTACACTCGAAAAGCGTTCTTTTATTGCATCGTTTTTCATAACCTTTAAGTGCTCGCGTGGCGCCTAACAGGCTCCACACGTACTTTCAATTGAAATATCTTTTCTATTAACGTAATTATGGGTTTGTGCTTTCATGTATTCCTCATGCATCTATTTCTGAATGCAATCAACTACATAAACACAAGAAACTTGAATTATATTTTTGGAAATAAATCTATAAGCAAAACGGCGCAGCGCATGACGCCTCGAAGGCACCAGGCGAGCAGTTACATTACAAAAATTACATCGTAAGTGGCGCACAATTTGTCAGTCGTGTCCACTCCACCTTTTGTCAAGTTATAAAATGTCAGTATTTCAGGTTTCTTCTCATTACCGCTTTCAGTGTCTATTGTGTCCTCGTGATGCATCGTCGATAGCAGCTAAACAGACTTTGACTTTTTTGGTGCGTTAAAAAATAAAGTAGTTGTTTTCGTAAATCCTAAAGTTGTGCTTTTGATCGCTTTGCTTTTGTTGGGCAAAAAGTCAAGGGGAATTTCTTTTTTATTTTTACGTAGCGTTCCAATCATTGTCAAATTATCTTCAAATAGCAAACGGTTGGCAAACGGATGACACAATAGACACTGAAAGCGGTAATGAGAAGAAACTCGAAATACTGACGTTTTATAACTTGACAAAAGGTGGAGTAGACACGACTGACAAATTGTGCGCCACTTACGATGTAGGTCGAAGGTCTAGGAGATGGCCGCTTGCACTTTTTTTTTCATCTTATAAATGTGCTCTAAATGCGTATGTAATTTATAACAGTAATAATCCCAATACAAAGATGCAGCAAAGAAACTTCCTGAAACTATTGGGAAAACAGCTAGTATATCCACAACAAGTAACCCGATCAGAATGTCCACCAACTCTAAGGAAAATACGAAAATTACTCGAAGTGCCCCAACAAAAAGAAAAAACGGAAGCAACGACAAGTTTAAGAAAGAGGTGTTATTTCTGCCCTAGGTCAAGAAATCGACGTTCAAAACAAATATGTTTACATTTCGAAGAAAATATTTGTTTTGAGCACACTAAAAACTTGTGTAATGAATGCTATAATGTATAGTTTGTTACAGAAGTTGCCAAATAAAATATATAAAATATAGTTCAGTGTTTTCATATAAACTAAGGTTTCACAATTTACTACCATTATTTGCGAAAAGATTTGAAACTGAAGTATAAAAATATGTATAACAGATGTTGACGCCTAATGGTGCCACGCGGGCACTTATGTATGTACATATGACACGAGCACTTAAAGGTTAAGTGCGCACAATTTCGTTATATTAAAAATCAACTATTTTCCCTTAGTATTATCTTTCTGTATTTGTTACGTCACCTTTCAGTTATGTTCATTGTCAACTTATTGCTGGGTATTCCCCAAGTAATGATGTTCGGGGAAAGCCCGCTGTGCGATCTCGAAAGTAAGGAACAATCAGGGGTATTTCTCTTATATGGAAGCAAATGAAATCAAAAAAGAGATAGAAGATAAAGTTCCCGAACAAGACATAGGTGGCAAATTTACTGAATTTATTAAGTATAGGCGGCGCCAGTGGTAATAAACTTCAAAACAACAATGCAAAATCCATATTCATATTCGCCATTATTAGTATTTTGTTTTAATGTACAGCATATTGTTTTTTTATGAAAAATACCAAGTGTTCGAAAAAAGTTTGGATTCTAATAAATTTTAATATTTGAATTATTGATTTAGAGTTATAGTGTAGCGTTTTTGTGAGTTGCGATTATTAGTAAGTTTGTTAACAGAATAATAATTACGTTTATTAATTAAATATAAAAATTATAATTTAAAGACTATAATGTGTCAATATTAACGTCACACATATTATTATTAATTGTGTTTTACAGGTGCTTGGGACAAATATGTACAATCTGAAGTTATCAATAATACAGCGACTAATTTTGAAGGGCGCTCCTACAGTGCAGCAAGTTTTATTATGAAGAAATGTTTGTAGCAATATTTTTTTAAAGTTATAATTTTTCTTTCTAATTGAGAATGTAATAGAATATGCTATTTTTTTATATACGGATCAATAATAAAATACCAATTATCTGAAATGTTATAGGTAGAATAGGGGTACAAATGGAAGAAGAGTTAAAAAAGGAAACTAGTATCAATATCATTAAACTGGACAGAAGAGACGGTAGTGGTAAACATATTAGTTAATTATGGCAATATAATACTGATAGTTTCTGGCAATGGATAAGAAACTACTACTATTAAGTTGAAACACTGCTACAATCACGAACAACATACTACGGTTTTCCAGGCCGAATTGTTTGCAGTCGCAGCCTGTGCCGAGGAAATTCGAGAAGCCGACTGCGCAAACAAAAAAATTAACATAATGACTGATAGTCAGGCGGCTATTAAAGCCATTATGAACCCATCTACCAGGTCTAAGCTGGTTAAATATTGTAAACAGGTCCTCAATAAACTGGCACAAGACAATACAGTGTCGCTGATATGGGTACCAGGACATGAGGGAATTAAAGGCAATGAGAAACTAGCCAAAGAAGGTACTAATAGGAACTTCATAGGACCAGAACCTGTATGTGGAATCACTAAGGATTCCGCTAAAAGGGAGATCTGGTTATGGCTAGAAAAGGAACATAAAAATAAAAGGAGGTTAACGGAAGGTCAACTCCATACCAAAACACTACTAAGGGAGCTGGACGGAAAGTTTTCAGCCAACCCAATTTTGTAGCAGCCAAAAAGAAATTAAAATAATTACTGGGTTAATAACCGGGCATTGTCCTTTAAGGAAGCATTTGTACAGCATGGGCTTGGTTAGCGAGCCCTGGTGTAGGAGATGTGAAAAACAGGAGGAAACTAGCCTTCATGTAATATGCACGTGTGAGGAACTGAAGGAACTCAGACAGAAATATTTCGAGAGATCTATTGGATCCTTGGAGTGTACTCAAACTTCGCCTGAGAAGAGAGAGAAGAAGAGCAACTATTAACCCTTTATTAATTTCTAAACATTGTGAATATAGCTTTTGTAGGTAATCAAAATGTCAATAAGATTAATTCCTTAGATATATTGCCATGAAACTAATATAGAATGGTAAATAAAGTGTCTCTTATATTGTGAATGTTACCGTACTTAGTAATTGTGAATATTATTTAAATTAACAAAATTTATAATAACTTCACAATTTTTTTATGCTAATACAATACACGTGCTCATATCTGCAAATTCTCTAAACTATGTTCCATACAGTTTTAATAAGTATTGGAAAACTATTATGTAAATGTATGAGTGGCATGATTTAATTTTCGAAAAATAGTTTTTGTATAATATGCCACCAAAATTAAAGTATTGCGCAGTATTAAGACTTGGAAAAATGTATTTATTTTATTATTAAAATCAATCATATTTACTTTATTATTTAAATTATTAGAAAGATAAGTTTTCATTTAATTTTAAGTATAGCTGCAGGCATACGTCTGACATCTTTAAAATAGAGAAATTTTCGAAATTATATATATTTAATTGGTGCAAAGGTAATAATAAAACTATGCAGGGTAAATATACTCGTAGGCAATCCAAAAATTATATTATACTTACACAAGCTATTAAACTAATAAAAATATATTGCATTAATATCCGCGTTTCATTTATATTATATATCTATGTATTCTACAAGCGACGTGCTCTTATATTTTTCTGCTGTGATTATATATGTATAGGTTTTTATTTTGCAATTGAATCGAAAAACAACTATTTGGTAATTTTAAATTAAAAGTTGCTTTAATTTTTGTCTATAGATCTAATAGTATTTAATGCTATAGATCTAATGTTCTATCACTATTATCACAATAAAGAGATAGGTGGACAGAGACTATTAGTTAACTTGATTAATTATTAGAAAATAAAACACTTGGCTTAGTTTCACGACTTCTTTAATTAGATATACTAACAATTGTTTCGGCTATTAGGCCATTATCAAAGAGCTATCTAAAACTAAACTTACTCTACTTAAGGTTAACTTATATACCTGTGTTCATTATGGGTGGGAGAATGAGGGTAATTGATATTTAAAATTGCATCGATATAGGGGGTATTTATGAATTCTAATTGTGTGTTTGTGATAACTCGATTTTGTTTTTGGGCTTTTTTAATTTCAAAAATCTCTAATATATTTAACTTTTTACTTTTTACTACATTATGAATGAGGTTACAGCTCTTTATATCGGGTAAGTGGTTCTGGTCTATACAATGTTCTGCGAACCCTGTGTGTTTAACACTATATTTTATATCTCTAATATGTTCTGTTAACCGTTTATTAATACATCTGCCACTCTGTCCGATATAAATAGCTTCACAATTCTGGCATTTTATGGAATATACTCCTGATTTATCTAAGTTATCTATTTTATCTTTAGTATTATTCAACAATGTACCTAAATTTACTTTATTTATCCACACTATGTTAATGTTGAGTTTCTTTAGTAATTTGTTTATTTTCTGTGTTATGGGAGGGATATAGGTGATTACATGCCAACTAGGTTTCTTTAATTCTTTTATTTCTGGGTATAACAATTTTTGAAGTATTTTCCTTTCTTTATGTTTTATCAACTTATCGATGATATCTGGGTTGTAACCATTATTTTTTGCTATATATATATATATATATATATATAGCAAATATATATATATTTTTTCGAATGAAAGACTATTAGTTTGTAAAATTACTTGTGAAATGTTTTCATACAATTAATTTAGTCGTATTGTAACCCTAGTTTCGAATTGTAATAAAATAATTACTTTTCAAAAACAGACTTTGCGTGTTCAAACCTAAAACTGGCGCAGTCAGTTGGATTTCTTCACGGGCTAATCTTCGAATGTATTAGTGCGGTGTGTGACAACACTTATCGGGGAGGAGTAATATAGACATCTACGACTCTGTACCAAGAATAACGAGCATGCCTTATCTCAATGAAGAGATCGGCGGACAGAGAGCATTAGTTTTTAAAATTACTTGTGAAATGTTTTCATACAATTCATTCAGTCGTATTGTAACCCTTATTTCGAATTGTAATAAAATAATTACTTTTTAAAAACAAACTTTGCGTGTTTAAACCTAAAACTCTATTCTAGTTTTGTTTCTTATAGATACTAAATAAATTTGTTCGCTACATTTTTTTAACTAAATAATTATTTGAAAAAAGCAATACGAACAATAACATTTTTTTAGTTCGGACCTGTTATATTTAGTACAGTTAATTTGTTGGTATTTCTGTTTCCCTTCTATCATATACATATATGTTTTGTGTTAGCAAACGATCACCCACAAAAGTATCACATCGCCGCTTGTGTAATTGTACTCGTGGGTTACGTACGCGCTGTGTTAACAGGATTTAACATATCCATGACAAAGCTTTAGTTCACTGCGTTTGTGAAATTTTACAATTTAGTTGCATCCTTTAGGCGCACCTTTTGTTACACACTCTGGTTTGAGGTTTCGAAAGTCGAGCCATCATCATTGCACCACTGGTAGATGCAGCTAACGCTTAGTCCATCACATACATCAACTTCAACTACATTGATTCACTTTGAGTTGCACAGTTTATTTATGAATTTTAGTATTTGTTTGAACTTGCTTTTTACCCCTTCCATTTACTTAATTACTTAACGCATACTTAATAATAGTTACGTCACATTAATTAAGGCCTCATTTAAATTTATGTAGATTATCTGTAAGCTAAATTCATAAATTTTTTACCATTTTAACTGTGTCGAATACAATAACGTCAATGAATTACAAATTTATAATTTTTGAATATACTGCTATTTCCTTTTACACTTCATGTTTATAATAAACTACTGTTTTATATATTTTCAGATACTAAACGCAATTGGGTGATTCTTTTACTTAACACTTTTGAGGCAATACATTCTTACCTCTTTTGTATGAGCAAAATTCGTTATACTAAAATCAGCAGCCTCTATTCTGGTTTAATAAAATAACATCAACTACTGTGTAAAACTCGTTAAAATTCAGTGATTCTTTTATTTAACACTTTTGAGGCAACGCATTCCTACCTCTTTTGTATGAGCAAAATTATACTAAAATCAGGAATTCTGCCTTTATTCCGGTTTAATTTTAATAACATCAACTGCTGTGTGTACGTAACGTAGAAATGATAGTGGCGCTTCTGAGAAAATTTACCTTCCAGAAATCAGCAACCTACGACCTTGAAGTAAGCTGGCCGGGCATATCAGTGGTTTGGTATAAGCGCAAATAATTAGGATATTTTATTAATAAATTTTATTGTTGTAATTCTATTTGTTTTACTGCGAAAACTTTAATGTGGAAAATAATAACTGAATTTCCCTCCCCTCCCCCCATATACATTTAGCGACCTTCGGTTGCATCTTTCTGAAGTTCGTCTAAATAGCATTCATTGCAGTTCGTCATTTCTCCCTAATCTCAGCTCACAACAAAACCATTTTGTTTAAGTTTTGACACAAAAAAAATTAAGATTCAGATCCAATGAATATTATGAATGAGGCAGCAATTCATATCCTTTTTTAACAAATTTAAGGATTGACATGGCGAATTAATGAGGGCGCTTTATCTTGATGGAACAAAACTATTTTTAGATTACGCCTTTACAATCCCAAAAAAATCGTGACCATAATCTTATTGTCCGAAAAAAAGCACTTTAACCTTCTTCAGAGCACATTCACAAGAAGAAATGCATTGTTTTGATTGTGCTTTTGTCTTTGGGATATAGTGATGTATCCAAGTTTTATCTACGGTGACACATCGATAAAACAATTCTCTTGGATTTCATTTGATCTTGCAGTCATTTTAAATTGTAACACGACTTCACATTTCCTCAACAGTAAGCAAAAGCAGCACTCATCTTGCGGCTAGCTTTTTCATATTTAAATGCTGATGCAAGATATTGTGTACTCGTTCTGTTGAAATGTTTACGAAATTAGCTATCTCACAACTATATATATATAATAACTATAATAATTTCTATAGAAGCTACTGTAAAGGAAAGTCTTAGACTTATGTGCACACATGAACACTTTAGAATCAGTGAGTCAGTCACAAATCATTCCATTGAAAGGAACAGATTCATCTTATTATTTATATAACTCTTCTTCACTTTCTTCAATGGGTTTTCCACGTAAAGAAAATAATGTTTAATTACACACGAAACACACGAAATTACTTTTTCTCCATCTAAACATAAACACAACAAATAGTTTAATGTAGCGATTGTAAGAACTTATCTATCTGACAGATATGGCAGTAATTTTAACAGTAAGCTTCCAAAATATGGTCGAAGTCAGTAACACACTCATCATGGCGAGAATATTACTAGTTTTTGGAAAGTAATTCACCTGTCAAATGTTACTTGTCAGGCTAGGTCAGGGTATTAACTATTTTTAGGATGCTGTGATAAGCATAGTAATAAAAATACAAAATACAGAAAAACACTTATTTATTATAGATGTAATGCAGTTTTACTTTTTTAAAATAACATTTTTCAAATGGGCACCATTGCTTTGTAGACATTCTTGAAAATTCTGCATGAGTCTCTGTAACGTAGCCTGGTCTATCGAATTAGTTTCTTGGGTCATGTTATTTTTTAAATCTTATAGTGTGCGTGGTTTGTTTACATACACCCTAGACTTTAAATATCCACATAGGAAAAATTCAGGGATTGTTAAGTCTGGTGATCTCAACGGCCAATTAATATCATCAAATCGTGAAGTGAGTTGTCCAAGAAACATGGTTCTTAGCATTGTCATGCAATTTCGTGCAGTATGGCTCGTAGCCCCATCTTATTAGAAAAATAAATCGTTATTGTCTATTCTAAGTCGTCGCAGTTCAGCAGGTAAAAAATTCTTGATCAGATCGAATTGTCAGCTGGAAGTACGTTGATTTTCTTAAAAGAAATATGAACCCAGTATTCCAATTGCAGTCACACCACATAACACTGTCACTTTAAAGGAATGAAGAGGTTGTTCGGGCTGTTCGTCAGACCAGTATCGGTAATTCTGTTTGTTAACCTATCCTGATAGCTGATAATGTGCCTCATCAGACATTAAGAGATTATTTAAATTTGTGTCGTTGTCTAGTAAACCAATAAACTATGTACAAAATTGCCTTCTAGCGGGTAAATCTGTTGGTAGAATTTAGTGCACAATTTGAATTTTTGACGGATGAAATCTTAAGTCGTCGTGCAAAATTTTTCTTGATATGTTGAGTGTTGCCGCTACCTTGCTGAACGATTAAGACTTCTCGTTACAGCTTGCCATACCCTTTCAACATTCTCTGGAGTACGCACAGTTCGTACCGTGCCGACGAATGCATTTCGTATACTTCCTGTCCCATTGTGTTGGGCCATTGACATCTGACACTCGCTTATTGCGTTCAAAAAAGAATTTGAAATGGACTTGTTCGAATTGTGTTAACTTTGATATTACCGACCAGACTCAGTTGCTTAAGAAATTTGAGAGACTAATCCTCGATTTGCAACACAAGGTTTCCGAACTGAAGACTAAATCGTTAACTACTAGTCAAACGCAAATAGATGATACCGCATTTGAAGATATCATACATGAAATGGATGATCGAATTGCTCGTAAGCGCAATATTATAATATACAATAATCCTGAAACTGTTTCAATTGTTGATGGCAAGAATTCCGTTATTGGATTGATTTGTTCGTGATTCCGGATAAACCTCGCCCTTTGAAGATTTGCTTCAAAGATGTCCAGCATATTCTGACTGCGTAACGGAATGCCAAGCTGCTTCGTACTTACAAAGTTCCCAAAATATATTTTTCTAATGATTTGACATTAAGACAAGAGAGATTGAAAAGTGGAATCATTGCGGAATTTAAACAACGTAAGAATAATGGTGAGAATGTTCACCTCAAGTACTTCAGTGGGATGCCTATAATGAATAAAAAAAAAAAGAAATGTATCGAGCAGTCAGTAAAGGCCCTCTCTTTATATTATCAAAATGTTAGTGGTCTAAACACGAAAACGTTTTCTTTTTATCAGAATATACTTGCTTCGGATGAATTGGTGTTGTGTCGCTGACTGAAATATGGGTTGGGGATAGTTATTTCGTTTATCGGAAGGATAAATTGAAACAATCTATCCATGGTGGTGGTGTTTTGTTAGCAGTTAAAGGAATTATAAGTTCAGAATCAGTGGATCTTCCTACTGACTCGGTGTTTCTGGAATATAATGTTGATATATTATGTGTTCGTATTAAGTTTAATTTTAAGAGCGTTTATATTGTAACTGTTTATATACCACCTACTACCCCGTCTTTGTTTATGACACCTTCTTTAATGTGATTGAGTCCTCATCCATTGTGGGAAGTTGTCTTATCCTGATTGGCGATTTCAACATAACGAGTTTTCCTGAACCATGTCCATGATCAAACAGAAATTTCCGTAATTGTCTACAAATCAATGATTTTTACAATTGTAATGGTCGTCTCTTGGATTTGGTAATTTTCTCTGAAGATTTGGCATCTTCTTCGATACAGAAATGTGACGATAGTATTCCATTGAAGGATACTACTACAAACATCAGGAGACCTAATGGTGTAACATTCCAGAGATATAATTTTGTAGAGGTTGATCTTGTGCATTTGTATGATCTTCTCCCCATGAGACTTGGACCTCCGTCTTGAAACAGAGAAATGTTGACCTGGCATGTAGCGCATTGTAAGGAATATTGGATTTCTTTTTTTCTATGACAGTTTATAAAACTAAAACAAAACGCCAAAGATATCCCGTTTGGTATTCTCCGCATGCGGTATTAATCATTAAAGCTAAGTTGCATGCAAGAAAACAATATCTTCGTCGCTCAATAGTTGCATATAGGCGTAGCTTGTCTGGACATAGGAATGCTGTGAGAGCTTCAATTCTCAGGGATTTTAAGAATGACGTACGTTCTGTTGAAACATCTATAAAACGAAACCCAGCTAAACTTTGGAGTTTTATTCGTGGCCGTGATGGGTCTTCTAGATTGCCTGCAACCATATACTACCATGAAGTACAGTATTCTGACACTAGTTCTATCGCTAATGGTTTCGCAAATTACTTTTCTTCAGTTGTCACATGTGAAACGTTTTCGGGACTCAATACAAAGAATATATATCCCAAAAACTGAACTTTGGAATGAAACTCATTTCTTAAATGCTCTCAAAAGCTTAAGAAATATTATGCGTCTGGGGTTGACGGAATACCAGCATGTCTACTGAAAGATTGAAGAACGGCTTTGAGTGTACCTCTGTTGCACATATATAATCTTATATTGTCAGCTGGATGTTTCCCTGATCAGTGGTAGCTGAGTAAAGTAACGCCCGTCTTCAAGAGAGTCTTTAAGAATAAAAATGACATAAAGTCCTATAGACTAATTTCTTTAATTAATAATTTTTCGAAGATCTTTGAAATTATTCTCGCTGATTTTGTCTACAGTGAAATAGTGACACAATTATCGGATTCACAACACGGATTTGTAAGAGGCAGATCAACAACAACTAATTTGATGAATGTAACCCAATATATAGCAAATGCCCTTGATCAACACTTGCAAGTGAATGTTGTATATCCTGACCTAAGTAACGTGTGTTCATTTGAAAAGTCAATCTAGGTTACTTTGAAATTTTGATAGAATAAGACGCATATATATTTGTATGTGTTTGTTGTTCCGTAAACGTAAATCCAAATGACATTTGGTAATGTCAATCACATTTGTTATTTATTTGTATGTATGAAACTATCAAAATATACGACTTCGTAGGTTAAGTAGTAAATTTTAATTTACGACATACATCAAAATGTTCTCAGTAAATCACATGCTACTAGATTGACTTTTCAAATGAACACCCGTTAAAGCCGTCGGCAAGGTTCCCCATCACGATTTAATCTCTAAATTAAATGATTTTAGTATTAGTCCCAATTACCTCAAGGTTATTTCCAGCTATTTAACGGATCGATCTAATTTTGTTGAATGTGAGGGCACTAGATCGCATAGATTTCCTGCGAGGAGTGGAGTTCCACAGAGGTCTGTTTTGGATCCTCTGCTCTTTGCACTGTACATAAATGAATTGCCAGCTATGCTCAGGTCAAACTGTTTATTGTGCGCTGATGATATGAAGATTTATGGCAAAATTAACACTTTCGCTGTCTGTGAACAACTTCAAACTGATTCAAATATTATAAATGATTGGTATGCAAATAACGGATTGGAACTAAATGTTAACAAATGTAAGGCTCTGTCTTTTTCTAAGAAGGAAGTCCCAGTTCAGTACCATTACAGTGTAAATAGCGATCGCTTGGACAGAGTGGAATTTTTCAAGGATATTGGAGTCTGGTTTGATAACTCGGTTATTCGTCAGGTATGCAATAGGGCCTACAGATACCTTGGTTTCCTTTCTCGCAACACCAAGGTGTTCAAGACAATATAGCCTTTTAAATTATTCCATCAAAGCTATATCAGAAGTACGCTGGAGAACGGGAGTTTGATATGGTCACCATATTACGTGAAGGCTATTGAAGATTTTGAAAAGGTTCAGCGGAAGTTTCTGAAAATTATTTATTTTCGTCAGCATGGTATATATCCTGAGGGAGGTTACTTATATCAGGAATTACTCCAGCATTTCAGTGTAATAAGCTTGCAATACAGACGCACAATATCAAAGTTGCTCTTTGGGTATAAGCTCATTAACGGTGTTAACCTCAATTTACCTCGGGGCGTTTTAACTTTTTTATGTCCCCAAGTCTCACTCCTTATATCATCAACATTCCCCTGTGAATGGTATAATTTGTACCATGAACAACATAATGAAAAAGCTAGACATAGATATTTTTAATCTAAATTACAATCAATTTGTCATTATTAATAACAATCACTTCACACTGCTATGATTGCATCTGTATTTATTTTATTTTATAGTTTTTGTATAGTTATTGGAGCATTTTCTTATTTTGTATTTTATTTATTCATTTTATTTTATATAAATATTGTATTATCCTGTAACTAGTTATTATGACTGTTGGATAATAAATGTATTATTATTCTTATAAGTTGAGTAACCCATGTTCAAAATCATGTTACGCGAGGGAATACCATCCCGCCTGGGAATATTACGAGGGGATTTTATATCTAGTTAGCCTAGGCCATTTTGCTTGAACAAAACAACGTCTTGTTATAATGGCAAGAAATAACGACATTTTAAAAGTGTCGCTGTAAAATCTTACCTCAAGAAGTTGAAGTACTGCTGTGCAGTAAATTTTGAAGAAAAATTTACTACAATTTAATTTTAAATTTAGGAAAAATGTCGAATACAAATGTGAAAATAGATAAATTGGGGTATCGAGGCATCACTTGTATTTGAAAAAGTTAAGATGTAGGGAAATTTACGAAGATATACTTAACATACATAGCAATCAATGCCCATTACGCCCAGGCGACTGTCATAAATTGGATTGGGTCATTCAAAAGAGGAAGACTCTCCGTTGAAGATGAGAAGCGACCAGGAAGACCGATTTCGGTGACCACCCTCGAAAATATTGACGCAGTTCATGACATGATATTATCAGACCGTCGATTTGAGCTGAAACATATAGCTGAGGCACTCAAGATTTCATATAAACGCGTCCATCATAGAGCTCAAGTGGATTTATACGTATATGAAAAATGTTTCGGTAAAATGGATTACTAAATGTCTGAACGCCGAACACAAACGAGCAAGAGTAAAAGCATCACAGTCAATCTGGGCCCGTTTCGGAGGAGATCCAGATTTTTTAAACGGTCTTGTGACTGTGGATGAATTTTTTACCACCATTTTTACCACCAAGAAACAAAACAGCTATCGATGGAATAGAAGCATCATGGTTCTAAAGGCCTAAAAAGTTTCGAGTTCAAAAATCCACTGGAAAAGTTCTTGCTTCCGTTTTTTTTGGGATATCCGTGGAATAATTATGATCGATTACCTAAAAAAAAAGAGTCAAACCGTCACTGAAGATTCATTCTAAATTGCTAACCACTCTCAGAGAGAAAATTAAGGAAACAAGCTTGGCATGTTAACGAAAGGTGTGTTGCTTTTGCAGGACAATGCCCCTGCACACAAATCGTGCACTGCCACGAATACAATTCGGGATCTAGGGTTCGAATTATTTATCTGTTACCTCGATTGAAAAAAAGTTTAAAAAACGTCGATTTTTGTGTAACGATGAGGTAATAGAAGCTGTGGAGGACTGGTTTGCGACCAATAGGAATCTTTTTTTAGAAGGATTAAAAGTGTTGCAGGATCGCTGTATTAATTGAACAATAATATATTCTAAGTCCCAACTTTAAATTGTTTCAATAGTAGACCAAGAATACATCAATACCCCCTCGCATATTCAACCTCAGGGCATATTCAAGCCGAAATGGTCTCTGCACTGTTATTACAGACTCCGAGGAGTGAAATATCTTAAAACAAAAGGCACGTTGTTGCACCGGCCATGAATTCATAGCGACTGAAACTGCATAGAATGACGAACACATAAAGCCGCAATTTAACCCAGTCTAGGAGTTGCTATTTAGTCAATGGCGTCCCAAAAATAGTCAATACCCGTTTTATATTCAACTACCTATACGTGCATTTGTGCATACATATATTTTTGAATTGATTTGCATGACATTCCTCGAATGTTCTCGGGATTATATACTCGTAACATAAAGTATGCATAAACCGCAGATGATGATGAATGGGATGAAATTCTTCTCAAAACTAATCCAAGACGAGACATAACTCGGAAATCCAAGAGCATACGCCTTTTGCAATATGTACACGGTTTATGAATATTTTAACTAAGATTACTATCATTTTTGTAATATAATTACAGGAACTGTATATATTAAGTCAATTTGGTGACTTGATTGTTGCATTTTTTTTCGTTAACAAATATTTTGTCAAAAATTACTACTATAACATCATAATTTACATCAAGTACAAATTACCCTCGAATTTTCACATCTGGTATATGTTTTAAGGCACTTAGAAGCCGAAATAAGCAAAAGGAATAAATAATTGTTGTACCCGTATATAGGCGTATGCATTTAAAGTTAACTAAAAGCATGAACACTAATGAATTTGAAGAGTGGTGTAATTTTTATACGACGATAAAGGAAATTAAAGATCATAAATTGAAGAACAAATGTTTAAAACTAAATAACAAATTCACAAAGTTATGTCCAGCAAAAAAGTATATTAATACAATTCCTATAAAGGAAACACTAGTGATCAATCAATCATCTGAGAATTAGTAGTAATGTAGAAATAGATTTGTTAAACAAAGGTTTAAAATACTGTTTGCCAAGCCGTCAGATTCCTATAGAACAGGTGATTGTAAGTATCGAAACATCGACTAAAAATTTTGAACTTGAACCAAAAAACTTCATTTGAGAAGCTTGTAAAACCCAAATCGATAAGGATTTACTGCAGCACAAACATCAGTCAGTTAATAAAGAATGAAATATCATTAAAACTCTCAGATCTAAGGACTGTTTTACCTAAAAGCAAATAAAGGGAACAAGTGAGTAATTATGGACAAAATCGACTATCTTCAAAGAGCTAAAAATGTATTTTCCGAAGGTCGGTATGTAGAAGTTAAGAGAAATCCGTTACCTAAAATAATTAATGACATTAAAGACGCGTTAAAGAAATGTCCAATTTTAATAACTTCTACCCAAAAATATAAATTAAATTTTACTAATCCTTTAGTACCAAGAATTGTTTGCAGAAGATACATAAACCAGGTAACTCAATGAGACCAATCGTTTCAGGTATCAACTCACCGACTTACTTGATTTCCAAATGGTTAGTGAATTAATTTAAAAATTTACCCGTGAAACCAGAAAGTTTGTCCGTTAGCAATTCCTTAGAATTTGTTCAATTAATTAAGGATTGTTAACTGGAAGACGGGGAAATTTTAGTTTCATTCGATGTAACGTCATTATTTCCTTCGGTACCTATTCCAGAAACTTTGAAATATTTAAAGGATTGGCTTCATAGGAATAACATTGAACCTTCAAAAATAAAGGAATACATAAGATTGACAACTCTTTGCATGACGCAAAATTGTTTCCAAGAAGGAGAAAATTTTATGAACAGAAACAAGGCACAACAACAGATAATTAATTGCCTATCTCCTTTCATAGGTAATTTATTTATGAGTCAATTTGAAGTAGAATTAAAAATAACGCTAAATATTTTCCAAGAGTCTGGATCAGGTACGTAGATGACATTCCGGCGATTTTTGATACACGGAAATGTGAATTAGACATGTTCGTTAAACAGTTAAATTTGAAATTTCCGAGTATTCACGGAAAAGGAAAACAATGACAGGATACCATTTTTAGATACATTAGTAATTAGAAATAGACATAAAATAGAAATGGATATTTTCCGGAAAGAAACCAATGTCAATAGATTCATCGCCACAGATTCAAATCATAGTTTTCAACATAAAACAGCTTCTTTTAATTTCTTAGTCAATTGGCTAGCAAGCTTTCCGTTAACGAAAGGGAGATATGAAATAGAACTAGATTTCATCAAAAACATCGCGAGGTATAATGGCTTTGACATAGAAATAATTAATACATGATGAATGAATTAGAAAAACGAATTTAAAAAGACATTCCGCGAATCCACAAGTTTGATTTGTCAACGTAACTAGGAGAAAAAGTGCATGTGTAATTTTAGTTTTGTACTTATTTTAAAGTCACTGTATACGTGGATGCGTTGTAAAGTTGTTGTATTATTATATGTGTTAGCTTTACTGTGCCACATGTCCGACGTTTTGATTAGGGGTTTTAGCTACTGATGATAACAACTTAGTTGCCAAAATACGTATTTAGGGTACTATTATTAATTATGGTAAGGGGTTTTATACCTTTTTTGAGTTTTTACTTAACCACGGTATCCAAAGAAAGGCTAATATATTATATTTCTTTCAAGTATGTCAAATTTTATTCAAATAAATAGTTTCATTTGCTTGAAGACAATTAGCTGTATAAATTTCAAATAGAAAATTTTCAGTTATTATACTTACTGCTTCTCTCATTCCATAACCAATCATTCCTACATCGACGCTAACAAATACGAATCTGTTCGTGCCATCGCCAATAATAAAAGCTCTCGCCCATTGCCTCAGATGTAAACCATACCCTTTTTGCGTTAATTTAGCATATCCCATCTAGAAGAATTAAATTTAGATAATATTACTAAACTCATATCAGATTTTTGTAATCACTAACAAAGATCACTCCGGCGGCAGGTCCAGTACAATCAGAAATACCAACACCAATTTCATATGCAGCATTCGCAGGTGTACATAGTGCCACTAGGAAAATAAGGGCTGCGCACAGCCTTAATGAATGCCTAAGAGTCATTGCCTAGCTTGATCCAACTCTGAAATAAGTAAAAAAAAATTAATAAAAACAGGAATTACTTTTGTGTTGTGAAGCAAACTAAATATATCACTTATTAGCTTTAACAGTGTTTCCGTGTCATAGAATTTAGTAAACAGAATTACCTATTTAAAAACTAACTCCGAACATATAACTTTCAAAGAATCAGATGTAATTTGGAGGTTTGTAAACTACTTTGAAACCATGTAACCAAGCTCATTTTCCGTCGATGAGACAGTAAACTAATACAGGCCAATTTTAACCATGTTACGCTTTAATTTCCATTTCCGGTTTTCCTTATTTATTGTCAAGTCCCGGTATCTTAATTTGTCTGCAAATCATTTAAGTACGTCTACGGGTACTTATATCGCTATATGTGTTTAAAATTTGGTAACCCCCTATCGCTTTTCTATGTCAACGGGAGATTGGGAGATTCGAGGTCCTACCTTGGTGGTATTAGGTCGATTCTTGCTTAAGTAGTGCAAATCTTCTGTAACGAAAGCTTAGACACGGCTTTTCGACATATCGTTTTGTTTAACGCTAAGGCGGATCACGTCGAAAATGTGTATTTATGCAATATGAACAGCCAATTTTGTCGTTAGCAACTTGCGAAGTTTAGGGTGTATAGAATAAACAAAACTGGGTTTTCGTACGGCGTTTCGTTCCGATCTACGGGAATAAATAGGCTCTCGACAAAGATTTCATGCATGCGCTACAGCCTAGAACATCTGGGTCAATCACGTGAATAATTACCTAATTATCTGGTCACACTAAGCCAGGCGAGAAACACCGAATCGTAGCGAGTATTCCTCTCAATAGGGCGGTTATAATTTACCATTTCCGAAGGACAGGACGAATTTAGGAAACCAAGTAATTCGCATGATTAATATTTTTTGTGTAATCTAATTTCATTTGATATTTTTTTTTTGCTTCTTATCCTGCTGTAATTAAATTAAGTAGCATTTTTAGAGCTCCACTCATAGTAATTCAATCTATCTTATTTATTACAAATTAGAAATCATTTTGTAGATTAATATATTTCTTTAGCATTTTAATGCCAAATTAACTTTTCCTATAATTGAAATTAAAATTCTAACTGTGTGTCATATTCATACATAGATTTATTTTTGTAACTTATTTCTTCTGCGGGCAATTTCTTATTGCCGCAAGTGAAACCACATGCTTTTTCCATGGCCAGCTGCAGTCGTACGGTATATGTCGACGCATTTTGAGATATAATAATTTTGAATTTAAAATAAAATCTTTTGTGGTATTTTGTAAAATATTTATTTCTGCTCTATCTGTTTGTACTAAATTGTGAAGTTGATTCTGGGGTACCCTAGGAAAAGCCGCGTTGAATGAAACTTTTGTAATTAAATTTATTTTTATATCAGTTTCATTTCTTATCACTTAAGGGAGTAATATTTTCCGAACCCTTTTTTTACGTAATTTCTTAGTCGTATGGATATAATTTTATTACCTTTTGATATACCTTAGGAATATACATATACAGTAAGAATAAATAATTCAATATTTTTCTTTATTTTGTTAGTCAAGGCTTAAATATTTTCTTATTTTTTTAATTTAGACATATTAATTGATCGTGAATATACTAATTAATTGTTCCTAAGTTTTTTTTCTTTCCTTTGGCACTTTCTTTAAGAGATTTCTTTCAGGTATCTTGTGCAACACTTTGGTTATAGTACGAGCGTGAGATTTCAGTAGTTTGCATGCGCATGCGCCGAAGATCGTCCAATCTCTTTTCTCAGTTTTCAGTCTGAGGTTCCGTAAGCAAAACTGAGTGGCGCTACCTTCTAACTTTTTTATAGTGTCCACACCCATCTCCACTGACTAAGGGCATCCACCGAAAATAGAAGCTCGCAGACATTGTGCGATACAACTACGGTTTTGTTAATTATCGACCATCTTCAGACACCTTCGCTGCACCTGCTGCTCGCGCAACCACTCCCCTCCCTTTTCTTTCTTTTTTACAAACTTGCGACTTTCCTACAATAGCAACAGAATTCTACTGGCTGTCCACTGACAAATTTTAAACTTTGAATGCTGTTATGCATGTAAGTACCAGAGTAGGAGGGATATCAGGGCGGATTTTTCAGTTTCCATTATTCAGTCGGCAACTGCACACTGCGTTTTTGCAAGCCTACTTGGTCAATAACAATTATCTCGTGAGAGCAAGACATGTGTTCTGCTGACATTTTGATATTCGGAGAATACGTTTGGGGTAATCTACTCAACTCATATAGATGTAGGTACGGAAGTTTAGAGAATCGGAATCAGCTGTTAATAATCCTCAGCCTGGGCGTTCATCAGGAGTTGATACCCTTGAAAGCATCCAGGCACTTTGAGATGAAATTTTACAAAATCAACAGAAATCAGTTTCGAAAATTTTCTGAAATTTAAAAAAATTTTAAGAAAGAATTATAGTTTTATCCAGATAAAATGCGAGTTGTCCAGATATTTTAAGACGTGGATTATGCGGAGGAAAAAGCTTATTTCAGTTTTGGTACACCCGCCGCATTGGATAATATAATTTTTAGCGATAGGCCACATTTCAATGTTGAAGGATACGTAAGCAAATACAACATACTCTATTTAAGACCAACAACTCAAAACAACTCAATCAAAAGCCATCGCATAGTCCTAAGACCATTATTTGGTATGTGGCTTCCGTTAAAGGCGCAACTAACTCACTTTTCGTACAAATAAGGGCAAACTCTTAATTACGAACTTTATTTTAACATGGTGGACAATTTCTTTCCACCCAAACTCCAGCAGTTGAACAGATCCAACAATAGAATCCACCGCAACCGCCCACACAACCAGATCGTCCATGGACAAAATGAGAGAAATTTTTCAGGCAAAACGCAAAAGAATCCACAAGTTGAATATCTGAACGTAATCTGGCGAAAAAGTATATGTGTTTACCATACAATCCAATCACGAAAAACATTAATGTAGTTGTTAAAGGACGAGGTCCTCAAGTTACTTTTCGGCCCGAATGTACCTCCTAGGTAATACCAAAGATAAAGTTAATTTGAATTTGAAATCAGGTATTTACGAAATTCATTGCGACGATTGTAATATTAAATATATAGGTCAAACGAAATGCCCCATAATAACCCGTTTTAAAGAACACATATGATATATTAAATTTAATAGACCAGAAAAATCGAGCTCAACTAATCATACATTAGACACTGATCATAACGTCTCGGTTAAAGGGTTAAAACTTGTCAAAGCCATCAACAACTCCAGAGATGTCGACACATACGAACGCATTCATATCGTTAAAAACAAATGTAATACGTTTAACCCAGACAACGCTCCGATCCTATACAATTTGTCTTTTTTCATTCTTAGAAAAGAGAACATATGGTGTTGCCGTTTTCTTAAGAGAGGTAAGTTGTCATAATTTTTAATATGTGTATTTATTTCAAAGTCAGGGCATACGTGGACGCCGTGTAAAGTTGTTGCGCGATTATGTGTTAGCTTTACTGTGCACTATGTGCGAGACTTTAATTAGAGGTTTTACCTACTGATGCTGACAACTTAGTTGCCGAAATACGTATTTAGGATACTATTATTAATTTTGGTAAGGGGGTTTTATACCTTTTTTGAGGTTTTACTTAACCACCGTCTCCAAAGAAAGACTTTCCAGTTTTATTATTATCGATCTCGCTTTAAGTTTCGTTTAGTTATCGATCCTTACGTACATTCGATACTATTTACATTTACATCTTCGATTAAAGATATATTGTGTACCAAACCGGACGCTAAATGCTCGTAGAGCACACATCTTACATGTTCTTTTAGTACATCGTCCTTAAAGAGTCACACGAAAGTATAAATTTTCTAACAGCTGACTTTCGTAGCAAAACTTATACACAATGTTATGTCAGTTCTAAAAGTCAACAAATTATTTTTAGTGTGATTTTTAAAATGGGTTTGTAAATTAACGTAATTCGTTTATAATAATTCACGTGAATGTATAAACAACTGATTTTATACGAGGTTATTAACTTTAGCATACAACAATGATATAGTTTTTATATCATCGACAGCTATTACATAGGTAAACATACACTGTAGCGTATGTGTGTGTGTGTAACTTCAATGGAGGTATTTGTCTCTTTATTTGAAGGATACCTGTGTATTTTCTGTAACGTGGAACTAAGAAACCTAAATTTCGCGATTGTTTATTATTACATACAAAGGAAACGTATATATCCGATCAACTTGTCCTTCTGAAAAAGTATCCGCTAATAAATTCCTTAACTTTGCATATTTCCTAAAGATTCCGTATTATAGCAATACCATTTAATCTGTATGAAAGTTCTCTCGCCCTTGTCCTGGTCTGCAATCGTATGCTCCTGTCTCCCTATATCTTTTAAGTGCACGTGATATAGAAAACTGACTTACACCAATGAATTGCACTTCTGTTGATCTATACCAACATCTGACAGTGTTAAGGCTCTAACAACTTAATCATGAGACAAATAACGAGAATTACGATGCTGAAAAGCCATTGCATTAATATGACTTGTCAATCTGCATTATACCTAACCTCAACTTGATTTTTCCCTAGACAACAGAGCCGTAAAGTTTTTAATTTATCATTAGAAAGAATGAATTTGTTAGTAATTATATTTACTGGAAGAAATAACGGAACTAGCAAATACCTCGATTTACAACTTGATTTACCCTATATTTAGTTTAATTTTTTTTAAAATGCCATCATTAAAAAATTTTTCAATTATACGACAATTTTTTTGCGGAGTGTATAATTAAAAGATGGCTTGCAATGTGCAGAAACATGAAAATAAAAAATAAATAATTACAGTGAGGCGGCTTTTTATAAATAAATTTTTCTAGCTTGTACATATATTTCTTCAAAATGTTACAAACAAAATTGGTAGATAAGAAGGCTTTTAAAGCGCGAACTACAGAGCTCTACATGTAAGTCATATCATCGAGTATATAGTGGATTAAAGAAAAATTTTAGGGGATTTGTTTCGCTTTTTCGTCCAGCTTTCAACAGAGACCCTACTGACATATACAGGACTTTACTTGATTTAATTGTTGACAAATTATTGCGACCGTGGCTGAAGATGAAGACAGCCTACTGTATATTATCATAGAATTAAAAGAAGCGTCTTCCATTCGTAAATTTGGATAATTTATTAATAAATATAAAACGGTATTCACAGCTGTTAAGAAAATGCGGCTATCAAAAATAAGTAATGAATTAGTAAACCCAACAACCGAATTATAAGTATTGAGGTATAACAGTAATGCAATCAGTGACGTCTTCTTAATTGAGCCATTTCTTCGACGATCTCCCGATTATTTATGAAGTAATATGACGGACGACATCCATAATAATTTTCAACAATTAATTATTTTCAATTACTCACAACTCGGCTGATGTCCACGAGTGATCACACTATTTTGAATACATACAATCGTTTAGCGAATTTTTTCTGTAATAACTAAGGTAGGACACCTATTTTCACCTATTCAATATAACACTTATTTAATGAAACAGGTCCTCGTTAATCGCTGCATCTTCGCATTCTAACTAGGTTAGCATAACATTAAGTAAGTAAGTAGACATAATATATATACTGAAGACAGAGGAGAACAAGTCAGTCTTGTAAATCCAATCTAATCGATATTGTACATGTGAACATCGTAACATGTAATGTTATTGTTAAATATTTATTAAATGTTGTTTATATTCTTTCCGAGTATATTATTTATTTTACCAATAAAACCGACCTCTAATGAGTCCGCCTCGGGGATGAAGCCATAACGAGGACCAGGGGACATCACAGACCAACTTACGTCTAAAACAAAACCCATGCTATTTAAGAACTAATCTCGATCAACGACTCAGTTAGTATCGTTTTTGTTTTGTTAATGGATTTTGCAAACGGTTCTTGATGAAGCATTTTATTTTTACTTTCCTAGCAATATTGTTTCGATATATTATGCCATTATCAAGAGTTTTCTCAACTAAATGTAAGTGCATAACATTTTACATATAACAAAAATGTGTTTGTGTGTGTCTGGCGAGAGAAAGGGATTACTTAACCATCGTCTACAGGCGTCTATTATAGGAGTATTTAAGTACCTTTTGTGTTTCAGAATTTGATTGCTAGAAATTGATTTTGTTATTTCTACTTATTCGCATATTTGGAAGTAGGCGATTCGTTAATATTTGAAATTAATGAAACCTTCATAATATAAAATACAATTTCCGGATAATGTATAAGGCGTTGCCCAGACACTCCTTAAATTTGAATGTGGCGCGCGAAGGAATGGTAGTACAGCTCTATAGCGCTAGATGGTGGAAGCTACGTCTATACTAACTAGACTATACTATGCTAGATATACTAAGTAAACTGACTTAGTCAAGTCTAAGTAAACTTACTTAGTCAAGTCTAAGTAAACTGACTTAGTCAAGTCTAAGTAAAATGACTTATTCAAGTCTAAGTAAACTGTACTTAGTACAGATAGTACTTTGCTAGGTAGTGAAAAACAATTTTTGTGTTTATATTTGTTGAGTTTTTGAGTTATTTTGGGACACTACAAATGTCTGATGTGAAAGAACTAAGAACATGCATCAAATTCTGCTTCAAACTTAGCATAACGGCAGCGAAAACTCTGAAAATGCTCAAACAAATATTTAGCGAGGATGCTTTAGACCAGATGCAAACTTATGAGCGTTCCGGCCGTCCATCGACAGAAAGCATGCCACAAAATATGGTAAAAGTGGGTGGTACTATCCTGCAAGAAAGACAACCCATGACATTTGTAACATTGTCGAACGGCCGGCCGTACGACGTTTGTCAGTGTATTCTGTCCGGTAAAGAAAACATGCAGCATATTGCTGCGAAATTATGCCAAGGTTACTCGGTTTTGAACAAAAACTCCTCTCCTTCCGTTAGCGTAGAAATTCAAAATGCGAAATTATTAAAAATGTTCTACGCCTATGGAATGATGTTACTCAAAATTTTGATATGGGTTGTTTTGTCCATAAAACTATGGTACCTAATTTCAGCAAAATCGCGTTACCTGTTTTATATTGATAATAAAAGAACGATTTCAGAAGTGTAGCTTCAGCGCCGCATAGCGCCCAAACTAAGCAACTTTGTACTAAGGCAACTTGTTTTAAATCGGCTGATTTTGCTGTAAGGAATATGTTGTAGGTTTTTCTAACGACCTTTACAGACACCTTGTATATTAATAAAAATGTTGACACTACATAATTTCGGAGACAAAATCTTCAGCAGAAATAGAAGACACTACAAGAAAATTCACCTCCATCATCTAAGAAATAAAACAATAAAATGTATAATAATATTTGAAACATCGCTAACGAACACTGTTGAATGAAATTAATTATATTTCGTTATGAACAAAAGAAATTCAATCAGACGGTGCAAAGAACAAAAAAATAGAGAAATAACAGGGAGTAGAGTTCAAGAAAGCCATGCAAAAAGAGGTCAGCAGCAGTTGGTAGACAAATTATTCAAATCACACAAAATACTTGTCTAGTACGTTCAATGTCAGAAGACGTATGCACCGACATTGACCATGTTTGTTATTTATACGCGCGACGCGTAGGTATTTTATAATGAATAAAAACCAAGTACGATATTGACCTAAAAACACCTGCCAAAAATAAGTGAAATTCAAAAAACAAAAGTGTTATTTAATGTAAATTATTCTGAATGTCCTTTAGCTTTGTTATTCACGTGCACTTGCGACTTAAATTGGGATGGCGAAACGTTTTTAATTCCTTTTATGACCTCCAACAAAGAGCAATTACAATTGCAACAGATTCATTCCGAAGTGAATCGTACGCAGTTATATTACATTTAGATAATAAAGATAACACGTCCGTCGACCTCTATATAATGATTCAGTACATTCATCGATATTTATATTTATGCGTGTTAATACAGATATTCAAGGGGAATTATGAAACTATTGATAAATTCCATTGTTTTTATTTACGCTTCAACAAATGATCAAGCACTAATAGAATGCTTATCATTTTCATAAAGGAAACAATAAGATACATTTTAAATAACAATACAAAACGAAGTTTTATGCGGAAACGTTATCTGAAATTTTCTAGGAAATCCTTGGCAACATTTAAGTCAAATTCCGCTTTGTACATACTGTCTTATTAAGTTCCCTCTTCTCTCTTATATTTATCATTAACATATATTTGACTTGATTTATTGAAAATAAAACTCTTGGCTATATTTTACTTATTTTATTAGAATAACATATATTTCGTCTGTTATGCCATTATCAAAGTGATATCGTTAAATCTAACTTAATGGTTGTAAGTGTAAGACTTATATATCTAACGCTCTTATGGGTGGGTTGGTAGATTAGTGATTAATAAATTATGTTTCTGTACTTTTTTTATTTCTGAAATTTCTAACAAATATAATCTTTAAAATAGTTAATAGGGGTGCTCCAACCCCTATTAACTTCACACTTTCTCATTTTTCGTGGCATATCGATTCCTGTAGGTAGTCGATGTTCTCTTGGAGTATTGTGTCCCAAGCAAGCTCCAATTCATGACTGAGAGCTTCTAGTGTTTGTGGGAGATTCGCTAAATTCATCAGTTTTCTTATAACAATATTCCGCAGGTGTTCGATTGACGAGAGGTCGCGAGATCTGTGTGGCTATTTCAGGATATTAACATGAGCCTCTTCGAACTGGTTTAGAAAAGTTCTCGAAGCGTAGCGACAGGCATTATCCTGCTGCAAAAGTGGGTCTTCAGGTTTCTGAATATATGGAAGGATAAGGGGCTCTACCACCTCATCGATGTAACGCTGGGCGTTCATGGTGTGTTTGATGAACACCTACTAAGATATACTACCGTATGCTACAACACACTATACCATAACTCCCACCATTCGATGCACATGTCTTTCAACAGTAAATTGAATATCGTGACGTTCCCCATGTTGTCGTCTAACCGTAGTGTATGCCTATACAAAATCATAATTTGTCACTGAACACCACCCTATGCCACTCCACGTTCCAGTGCTGAGGCAACTTACATCACTCCAAACGTTTCTGTCGGTGTTAACACAAGTTAAGTGGTTAAGTGGTAACACAAGGTGTTGTCGCTAGGATTGCAACTTGAAAGCCCAGATATGATACTAAAGAATCGATCTCTTAGTACCATTAGGGGACGGTGGCCGTCCTATATCTCCTTAGGTCTTCTTCAGACCCCGGATCCTCTTCGCCGTCATTCCTGGCGCTCCTTAGTCCATGCGCATGATAGTGGATTGATTCCAATTAAGGCGATTTGCAGTTTCCCTGAACAAGAAATCACCTTCTCCCAAGCCAACAATTCGGCCTGTCGAAATCGTTCAATTGGCGGTAATTTCCACGTTACCGCACAAGAGTATGACAAAAGAAAACGGTGAAAATACACCTGACATTAATATCTGCGCTAAGTGTCATATATGCCATGACCACTTAATCCATCGCAACAAAATTATTATTACTTTTGAATAGTTACACGTTTCTGCCAAGTTTGGTCAAACAATTTGCACCCCTTGGTGTTGCAATTTCCATGTCATGTACTATATTTAATACATTTTACGTTATTAATCGTTAAGTAATATTGATAAGCTTCGAAAAGACATTACAATCTTTGAATAATTCTTTATATGGTATACGATATCTATAAAGAAGATGTATATTTATTGTCAACAGTGTAAACAATCCAAAATGACAGATTTAGTTGATTTTGGAGGCTAAATTATACAGTTAAATGGAGATAAATATCAAAAATTAATGAAACAATACAGCAGCGTGAGAACGTCGTTGACCTACATTTAGATGTGGGAGTTTTTAAAAATACGTTAGACGCATAAACAAGATATTGAATATTGTAAATGCAACAAGGACCGAAGAAATACGCTGAAAAATACAAATTTTATGTAAAACTTACGAGAATCGATAGCCAATGGAGAATAAAATCTCGTTATCAGTCAAATCCAATTATTGCAGGGGATATCAAACATTTAAGAATTAACATAAGTACACAGGTTTTTAAAAGGCAGGTGTTCGTTTCAAAAACGAAATATAGAAGATTTTTCTACATTTGAAAAGCTTTAAGTGTTGCCAAGACTATGAAGTAAGGAAAAGGAAAAGAAAGGGATTCCATCGCGGGCAATGGTTCTGACCAGTCTAAAAAATTACTTTTATCATGTATCTTTGTACATAATTGTTAATTTTTGAAGTTCAATTATTTTGTCAAAGCGTCTACATTCTATTTTCTTTACTTTAACGTTATTTTTGTTACGAATTATTAATTTCTTTTATATTTTAAAATTGAACAAGATGTATCACGAAAAGTTCGATAATTTGTATGAGGAACCAAGGTCTGTATAAATATCACGGTGCATGGTAAGTTCATAAAATTTAAAATTAAGCGTTTCAAGCATCTATGGACAATTAATTTGTAATCGATTAATTATAATTTCAATTTTTGCAATAGAATATTTATGCATGATAGCGAAGTCACGTGTAGGAACTATGCTTCTGCGAATAATACGATATCTGCGTATTTTAATTGTGATTAAGATTCATAAATTAGGGATCTGATTAAAAATTTACATAGTGTGAAGATAGATATTTCATTCTGTAGAGATTACATACCACTAAATTAATATTGAATAACACATTCCTTTTACTACAAGAATATCAGTAAATTCAAAAGATCCATAAAGCTTATATTTTTATTGTATTAAACAAAACACCTTGTGTCATAGCGTATAGTGTTTGGAGGGTGTTGATCCCCTAGACTAGGTGTATTACACAAGTGTGCTGATTGAAAGGTTTATAAAAATCTGAAAAGGAATTCACACGAAGAACGTGTGTACTTCTGATAATCCTCATTATTCTATACGAGGGTAATTTGATTTAGGTTAATATTATATTGAGTTTATGATTTATAAATATATTTGTAGATATATATAAATAATAAATGAATTTTATTTAATATCTTGTATTCTTTCTTTGAGTTTACATTGGATGTTACAAAGAACCTGAAAGCAAACCCTTGTACTTGTTCTAATAGTTAAAAGAGATATATGTCTGTGTAACAACTTAAATTTTTAATAGTTATAGCCAAGCCTATTAGAGTAAAACTACACAGCAATATGTATAATGAAAACAGACAACACAACACCTACGTATCTATTATATGTTGATAGTAAATGAAACTCTTTAAATGACAATTGTGGTCGTAGAAATGACAAAATTTGCATATTTCAAAGAATGCTGTAATTAATTATACACACTCATATACGCTGTTCGCATTAATAACACATTAACAATTAAAATCTTTCCTTTCTTTCCTTTTACCTTTAATAGTAAATGTTATAATCAGAGCGATTGATGATTCATAGCCCATAGGCGCCTGTTTTGTATTCGCAATAGGTTTGTTTCTCTAAGCGATCCGTGAGTTTCGAAGAATTCGATACGTGTGGCGAAATGCATAAGTGGCATATACCTACATATGCAGTTAATATGTATCTGTCAATAATAAACGGTTTGGTAACCGGCAGCGACTACTGCTGAAACCAAAGTAATGCTGACAAGTGAATTGCGTATCGAATTTTGAATAAAAATAATTTACAAAGAAGAAAACTCAAAACTGTATTTTCCGTGAAACATTGATAGTGAAAAACTATACTATGAACAACTAAAATTTGTTCCAGGTGTTCCTATGTTAAATTTGTTCTTTTAGGTGTTAAAACATATTTAAAAATAGAAAATGTCTGCCCCACATCACAACTGGTGATGGTTGCGTAATAAAATGTAGCAAAAGTGCATCATACGTCGATTGTATAGATTTTTCAATCGGCTCTGTGCAGAATTGATATAATATATTCAAATCTGTATTTCTGCTAAATATGACATCAATTTTTTGTCTCAGCTTGTTTTAAAATTCAGAAGGTATACTTTTCATTCGATCGATAACGGCTTCTAAGTAAATTACCGCCTTTTTAGGTTAATATCTTGATTTTGCATGTAAGTAATCGTATCTGTAAGACACTGGAAATTAACTTTAATAAAGTTTAGCTGGTTTAGTAAATTTTCAATTTGTATCAGGTGTTTACAATTAGAAATGCTTTGCGTATCATCATCTTGAAGATGAAAAACAAGATTTCTTAATTCATCCAAGTGTTGTGAATAGAAAAATTCCGTTTCTAGCCATGTTCCCCACCTAGTTAATACAGGAACTGGGGGTAAAATCAAACTTGGAGGAATTTCTCTATATAATGCCACTCCTGAAGGTGATTTGCGAAAAATCTTTTTTAAGTGATGAAACTAACTTGTCAACATTTGGAAAATGACCCCTGATGTATTCACATACTCTGTGTAGTGCATGTGCTGCTCAGATAACATGTAGCATATTGGGATAAGATTGCTTTACTAACTTCCCTGTTTTTAACATATAAGCTACTGCATCAGTCAAAAATAAAGCATATTGCCTTTATAATTGTTATCCTATGACAGAATATTATGAATACATTGATCAATTACATCTGCATCTTTTAGTTGCAATTAAGTATGGTTAGTGTGAAGTTGTCGAATGAAGAATACCAACAACTAAATTTAACACATATCGTCCCATTACATCCGTACAACGTTTTATGGGGGCAATTGGTCATTCAATCGCTTCAGTCCGCTCTCGGGTTATAATTGCACCCTCGAACAAGCAAACTAAGAAAAACTTCAATCACGATTCACAAAATAATAATAATATTAACTTTATTGCCCAATAGCATAGGCAATAGCAGGCCAACAATTTACGGCAGGACAACAATTATAATATAATAAAGAAGACTATCGATTGCACCGTATAACAAAGTTAAACTCAGTACACAACATGAAAATATAAACAAGAACAATATAAAATATTTTTTTCTAATTTTAACATAAACAGTCATAAAAATTAGATATAGCCGCTGTAAATAACAAAAGGAAAGCACATTGAAAAAGTATACCAACAAAATATAAATTTAAATTCTAGAAAAATATAATAAAAATAAAAATTTATTCTTCTTTTATCATTCCTTGCCTGCCCGGTTATTATTAAATTATTTTAAATTTAAACAAGTCAGTATACTATTTATTTTAATTACTCACCATATGGTAAAATAAAGATCTGATTAAAATATTAGCTCCAGCCCTTAGGTTATTGAAACTATTAAAGTTTTTATTATCCGCGTAAGCATATGAAAACTAATCGGAGAAACCAAGGAAGGACAATCGGTTTTATTACTTAAAAGTATATGAAAATTTTGGCACTAGACAATTCACATCTTTGAAATAAACTTTTGAAACTACGACTACCCAACAGGCTCATGTAATCAGTACAACGATTCAGATAGACTGCGGCAGTTTTATAAGATAAATAATTTAAAAATCTCATATGTATCCGTTCAACTGTCAGATGAGCATCATAATTTAATTTATTAGGAACAAGAGTGTAATACAGTGTTTTAATCGTGCAAATATCGTGTAAATCGTGTAAAAATTACGTATAGAACCCTAAACATTTGGAAGCTGAAAAACAAATTGAGGTTTATGTTTCGAAAAAATTATTTTTGATTCGAAAAGTATGCCAAAATCTCTTGTTTCATCCAGTCTGGCAAGTTACTCAAACCTAGCCATATTATTATAAACAATAAAATCTGTATATCTAGTGTATGCAATCACTATTTTTTTTTACATTTAGATGTATTTTGTTGTTTACGCCACTCAATAATTAAATCCAAATTTGTTTGAAGTTGAATACCATCTTGATATGTGTTTTATTTACGAGAGCGATTCGTAAAGTAAGCTCCGTTTTTTATTAAAAAAATAATAATTTAACAATTGTTCAAAAAAAGACTGGTGTTAATTGGTCAAAATAAATGTTTAAAAATACGATTGGGGTGCTTCAAAATACGTCTATAACACCGTAATAGGTGACGATTTAATGATCCACGCGTATGAGCCCGAATGTAAACAGCAGTCGACACTATGGGTCTTTCAAGATGAGCCAAATCCAACGAAAGTTGTTTGCGCACGAAGTATTTCGAAGCAAATGGTGGCTTGTTTCTTCGGAAAAACCGGACATGTGACAACTGTACCATCAGTGCAACATCGGACAGCCAATTCTGAATGGTACACAAGCATTTACTCGTCAGAAGTACTCATAAAAATAATGGAAACGAACCACCGAAGACGGATCATTCTCCACCAGGACAATGCGAGCTCTCACACATCGGCTCAAACAATACGTGCATGTATACATACGTCCACGTAAAAGTGTATACGTGGACGCCATGTAAAGTTGTTGCGTGTTGGCTTTACTGTGCCCCATGTGCGACATTTTGATTAGTGGTTTTACCTACTGATGATGACAACTTAGTTGTCGAAATACGTATTTAGGATACGATTATTAATTGTTGCAAGGAGTTTTATACCTTTTTTGAGTTTTTACTTAACCACAGTCTCCAAAGAAAGACTTTTAAGTACATTTTTAACAATTTAAAAAGTGGAATTGATAGGTCATCCACCGTAGAGTTCTGACTTGGCACCCAATAACTTCTTTCTATTCCCGCAAATCAAAAATAAATTACGAGATCAACGTTTTTCGACGCCTGAAGAAGCGGTTTATGCTTTCAAAATGGATGTTTTGGAAGTGCCTCAATCGGAGTGAAAGAAATGCTTCGAAAATTGGTTCAAGCGCATGCAAAAGTTTAGCGATCTTAATGGAGAATATTTTGAAAAATAATAAAGCCATATGCGATGATTAATTTTAGTTTTTGTTCTCTATTCCCGAAATATAAAAGGCATCCCTCGTAGAGCCATTCTCAATTCTAAAGAAAAAGTTTTCGATGAAAAGCGAGTATAATTAATATAAGATCATTAATTACTTTATTATTAATAGAGAATGATTTTTCTTTTTCTAATATATAGGTTTGACATAAAATATCTTAATTTGGAATTCAATTTTTTTTTGTTTTTATAATTTTTCTGTTCAGCCAAATTTGAGTGAACAGCAGTGTACATACATACTCGTAAATAGTAATATTTAAAGATGATACGTTTACGTTGATTTCTTTCTAAAGCGAAGCTGTGTGAAGTTAATAAATTTTCATATATGTAGGCTTTATCTTTGTGAACATCCTTACATTTTATACTATTTTTGTAGGCTGCAATTTCAGTTGTAAGCTGCATGTTAATGAAGATATACGACCTAATATATTCAACTTTTCCACAAAAAAATAATGCTTTACACTATAACATATACTAAGCAATAAAGCTTTGGTTTACGACACAGATACGAAAAAGAGAAAAACTAACACATTAACAATGTATGAGTATTTAGAGGAAATATCGTCTCAAATAGAAACAGTCAAAAAGGAGGTAGCGATTACCAAATAAAAGCATACAAACAAGGAGGTATTATGAAAATGGTTTAAAGTTTATTTCAAAGCGACTAATAGATATTATACGAATCAGTTATCTACGAGGGACATTCGAAAAATTTAGGGAATTTGGCAGCGCTGTTTATTTTGATAAATGATGCATGTGCACTGGTATACTGCTGCGGTAACCAAACCGGGTCATGTATTGATAACACATCTCCTTCAAGGTACGACCCCGGTCTTGTTTCGATTGAATACAAACACGACCTCGGTGCGTCCAAACACGACCTCGGTATGTTACAATCTTTCACCACTTTTTTGATCTTGTAACTAGGCCACTAGGCTAAAGGAGGACACGCTCGGATATATAATCAGATCCTACTAGATCTCAAGACAGACTCACACAGAGTCAGACAGAGACACACAGAGCCCGACAGGGACTAGTCCGAGAGAGCGTATCATAGAAATCCTCCTTAAGACTAGTGTCTCATCTTTACCATGTTATATTATTATTGTTAAATCTTTGTTATGGTGTTAATTATTTATATATCGTTATCCAAACGCTGACCGTCTATTATTTATTATATTGGTGAACCTGCGTACTAACGTAGCGATGTGCCCTCCGGGACCAGGTCACATCACATGGCGATCCTGCCCACGTCTGACATCACATGGCGATCCTGCCTTTAGTTAGATGATCAGATATCACATGGCGACGCTGCCCACGTCAAATATCACACTGCAATGTGTAAAAAATTCGAAATTTTTGTCCGATTTTCAAAACATCATCACTTTGTGCTGTTTTAAAGTTTGCTAATCGTATTGAAAATAAAGTTATCACTAAAGTGAAAATGTTCGCGCTATGATTTATCTAACATGAAGTGTAAAATGCAATAATACAAATGTTAAAAACATATCTATATACCGTCTGGAAACGTGGTAAGTTAACGGCGGAGACGTGTCGTTAGCTTACCACGCTACAGTGTTGCAGCGGTGTCGTTAACTTACCACGTTTCCAAACGGTATGCACATACGAATATATGAATACACAACGTACATTTAGCGCATTTGGCATTTCTGTATTATTATACAATTTAGTTAAACATCGATATTCTATCTTTTACATTTATATACAAGGGTGGTTCAGAAACTACGTGGCCTAACAAAGAAAACGCAAGGTTTTTTAACAAAAAAAGATTTTATTTTCCAATATAGACTCCTGTTCGCTCAACACACTTATTCCAACGATACTCCAAATGAGTAATACCTTCAGTGTAGGTCAGTGAAAGCAAGTCCTCAAAATAGCTATTTACACCGAACGAAAATCCCTGACCGCTGAGCCATTTTTTCAGGTTTGGAAAGAGATGATAATTGCTGGGAGCCAAATCTGGGGAATAGGGTAAACAAGACACTAATTCATATCCAAGTTCATAAATTTTTGTCATTGCAATCGCAGACATGTGTGCAAGTGCGTTATCCTGATGGAAAAACACCCTGCTCTTTGCGAAATGAGGCCGTTTCTCGTTGATTTCATCACTTAATTGTTGCAACAATTTGGCGTAATACTTCCCATTTATTGTCTTTCCCTTTTCTAAGTGGTCGACCAAGATAATTCCATGAGAATCCCAGAAAAAAACAGTTTCCATATCCTTGCCTGCTGACAAAATAGTTTTTTGTCCAATGTTTGGATTGTTCTTTGTGTGTAATGGTGGCCCAGGTTTCATCGACTATAATGAAACGGCGTACGAAGTCCTTCTGATTGCGGCAAAAACGTTCCAAATGGTCACAAGAAACACTCAAACGATTCAGTTTTTACTCTGATGTAAGTAACTGCGGCACCCAACGCGCCGAATATATTTTCATTTTCAATTCTTCAGTTAAAATTCTATCCTCACTCTCATTTGAAATACAATGTCTGCTATCGCGCGCACTTTTGCTAGACGGGATCGAAGGCGATACGGCGTTGACTTTTTCAATCATATCTGGAACAGTAACCATTTTTACAACCCACTTGTTAACCATTAGAAACGAAGGAGAGGATTCTATTATAGTGTTGAATTCAACTCTGCTTTGAGTTCGGTTTGTGTTAAGCCTTTCAAATAAAAAGACTTTATCACTACTCTGAACTCAGTTTTTTTCCATTATTACAAAATCACATGAGATGTTCACTTTAGCGTACTGTCAAAAACAGACTAACTGACAGATCGCTCTGACAAATTCCTGCGAATTGGCGCCATCTTTGTGTTAGGCCACGTAGTTTCCGAACAATTCTCGTAAGTATTCGTGTAAAAGTCGCTTTTGTGTACTTAATGTTATGTAATATTGTTGACTGTTTTATAAAGTTTTTTGATTCCTTATTTAGAAATTCTGTAATTAAATGTAATATTTAGCTTGTGAGAGATACTATGTAGATTTTTTAATTTATTTTAATTTATGAAATTTGTCATTTAGGGGTTTTTTAAAACGTAAATTTCATATTTGATATTGTTTTTGGATTCAAAAAGAAATCTCTTAAATAAATTTTTCTTTAGGAAATCATTTTTAACAGGCTTTTGTTCCATTTTGAGCCAACCAAGATACACCTAGAATTTATGTGACTCGGGGTAACTTGCAATTTTTTATAAACGCTTTTAAAAATTGTAAAGTGATTAAAAATAAGAAATAATATAATATCATTACGCATCTATAACATCTATAAGTCTAAAGATATAGGCTATGTTATCAAGATCGATATTGTTGATATCTGCCACAGAGCAGATAAATTATGCCAAACCGACTACCACAAAATTTCACAGATGCAAAACAGGTTAATTTTAAATTCGTTTTCTGTAACTCCGTTTCTTTAAAAAAATATTACAGCTTTAGTTGAATATTTAGTGACATCTGACATTTATAATTCCCTTACTGAAATTCATAAAAGAAAATGTAACTTTTACAAATAAAATGCGTATATAGTATGTTAATTTTTTCCTCAATGTTATCTTTAAATGTGTTAGCCTCTTTAATATTCTGACATAATTTAATCTTAAAATATCTAATTTGTGTGTTAATTGCCTAAACGCGTTTTATTGTTACTAAAAAAATAACTTAGCTGCCTTAATAAAATTCCGTTAATGACTCATTGTAATATGGACCTTGAGATTTATAATATATGAATAAAACAAGTATAAAAGTTGGTTATTGCTTCATTTTTATAATATTTGTTAAATGAATAATTTATTTCATTATTATTTCGTTTTCGAGAAAACGGAAGCATCGACTATTTTTTAAGTTAATCACCAGTCACGTGCACGATATTTAAAATTATATATGCAGGGCATTTAAAATGAAACGAACCACCTCAAATAATTCATTACCTGCTGTGATTTACATAAAATTATGAATTCCGTCAAAGCTCATATTTAGGGGGACAGCTTTTAATGTCGAGCCAGACTATTTAAAATAATTCCTGGGGGCGCAACAGCCCTACCATAAAAATTTAATTACGGAAGATGTGTCTTGTGACCACTCATTCAAGGCCTTTTAATTTTCTTTACCGCAATATGTATCAAAAAGTCATTTTTTTTATGACTAAGCAAAAAATGCATGTGTAACAAAGCACGACCCAACCCAATCTTCCTTCAAATGCTATCTTGACATTTCGCAATTTTTTGTAGTAATCAGGGTAGCTCGTACTTGCTTTTGTCACATTGTCTTATCATTTTTAATGTTGCTTTTCTCCACATTTTTTGCTTCTGTTTTCTGCTTTCGAAACTTATTTTGTACGGTATTAGTTTACGTTTGCATTGTTTAGTGGAATTCTTTAGTGGAGTTTACTTTTAGTTTAATCGTGAATTCACAATTAATAAATAATCCAGGAACGTGTGGAATTAGTGACTTTGTATTATGAGGTTGGTAGGTGTGAGAGATCTACAGCTCGCTTATTCAACGAAAATCATGCAGGCCAAAATGTGCGACACAAGTACGTACTGGAATTAGTCAAAAAATTTACGGAAACGGGCTCTGTATATAACAAAAAACATTTTCATAATGAAGATATCAACGTCGAAGTCTAGGTCAGGTCGAAGTGCTTGGAAGTGCGACATCGATACGACAGTTATCTCAAGCATCAGGAATAAGCTGTTTATCTATATGTAGAATACTTAAGAAGTTCAAATTAAATGAGGATTATTTTGACAGGAGGTTGGAATTTTGTGAAGTAATGAACGAACGCATCAACATCTTTTGCATTGAATGGTAAAGTAAATCGTCACAACTTCAAATATTGGAGTGACACCAACCCCCATTTGACGCTGGAAACACATACACAATGGCCACAGAAACTTAATGTATGGGCTGGTATCTTTGGCGATCATCTCATACTTGATACATGTTTCCTAAAAGAGAATTAAAAGACCTTCTGAATGAGTAGTCACAAAATACATCTTCCCTATTTAAATTTTATAGTGGAGGCTGCTGCGCCCCCAGGAATTATTTTAAATCGTCAGCGTCGACATTAAAAGTTGTCCCCATTTATATGAAAATTGACAGGTTTCATCATATTATATGAAGTAGCTCGTTTCTATTGAAATGCCCTATATATATATATATATATATATATAATTATAAATTAAAAACGTGCAAGCGGTCTGTTAATCAAAACTCATTTATAATTTACCTCTCTATATTTCCCAATAAATTTGTTGCTTCAAATTCGTTGGGAGAACGTGGAGTTAAAAATGGAAATAACTTACATGGACATATTAAAATTGATTAAATTTATATAAGTTAATTTTATATATATATTTATATGAAAAACGCAATGTCATATATACATATATATATATATATATATATCACAAGATCACAGAGATTAGCAGATGAAGACAACGTCATTCAAGAAATGAATAAACTCCACACTGCACTCCAGCAGAATGGCTTTAGCAAACGGACAATCAACAAAGCATTAAAACCTAAACGAGCCACACCACAAGAGAAAAAAGAGGAATCAATAGCCAAAACCTACTTACCCTATGTCAAAGGTACCACCGACAGAATATCGAGAATCCTACGAAGACACAACATTGAAACCACATTCAAGGCAGACAGAAAAATCAGCACAGTCCTTCGGAATCCAAAAACAAGAATACCTTTAGAAAACCAGGGAGTATATGAAATTCCATGCCTTGATTGTGAGAAGACGTACATCGGCCAAACAAACAGAAGGGTAAACGTAAGAAGAGACGAACACCAAAACTCCGTAAGAAAAGACGAGAAAACTTCATCTTTGGCTCAGCATGTAAAGGAAACGTCCCACACGATAGACTTCAGCAATACCAAATTATTGGCGAACGTAGAACATATGAAAACCAGAATTATCAGGGAAGCTATCGAAATTGAGAAATGTCCGGACAATTTGAATTCGCGAGATGATACCCAGAGGCTACCAACAGCATGGAAACCAGTATTAAGCAAAGGAGTTGTCAACAAGAAACAACAAACAAAAACACCGCAACCCAGCCAGCCCACACCAGCTACAGGCCCAACGACACGAAGTCGCGCACATACTCAACCAAGTGTAACCAACCAGAACGCTAAGCAGGTATATAACAACCATCTTAAACTCGACTACGTCAGTTTACGAGTAACCAGAAGCAGAAGCAGACAGTTATCGCAGACCTGAAGATGGCAAATGTGATTTTGCCGAAACGTCGTCCAGAAACCAGCACCGGTATATATATATATATATTTATATTTATATATATACATATATACATTTTCTTATGCAGAAATTAGAATGCAAATGATTACATACGAAACGTACTGCAGCCTATAGCACTGCCATACCTACGAAAGTTAATTCAACCTCTTTTCCAACAAGACAACGCATCTCCTCATACAGCAACGGATCCTACATGGTTCTGAAAAGAAAATAACGTGACCCTACTACGCGCCAGACTTGTCACCAATCCAACATGTGTGGGATATGGCTAACTTACCCCAACTTGACCTTCGTTACCGAATTCAAAAAGGCTGGGATAAGAACAAAATCATATGATTTTTAAGTGAAATACATGTTTAAAGGAACTAGGATTAATATATCGCAATAATTATAATTGTAAATATATTGTTTTAGGATAAATAAGTTTGAAAATGAAGTAATGTCATTCATAAAAAAAAATTCTTAAAAGTTAGTAAATTTAGTAAAGCAATTTATAAATTATCATAGTATTAGGACGTAAATTGAAGTAAATAAGGCAAAATTAACAAATTAGGTCAGTTAGGGTAAAAATAATTTAAAATTTATGTACAAGCAGAAAATCCTAAAATAAGCGAAAATTTGTAGATAGCAATTATTGAAGAAATAGAATAGGAAGTAAATGTAGTAAAATGTAGTAAAAAGTGGAAATAGGAAATTAGTAGTAGTTATATTATAATTAAATTATAAAAATAATAACAATTAACCTAAGTTACATATATCAAAATACTGTAAAAACTATGCAATTTGAGAATATATTTATTTCCCGAATCAAAAAGATATTAAAAAACTTATTTAAAGAAAATTTCATATTCAAAGATTTGCTACATTTTTATTTCCCGTGACAAATTTTTTATAAATAAAGGTAGTTTGAATAAATTTCAGTCATAAATTGATAACGTAAATTATATGTACCAGTTTAGACTAGTTTTTAAATTTAGAAGCTTATATTTTGCATATGCCAATGATGGCAAATAGTATATTCGATAGTAGAAGGAGAAATATCAAATGTGGCAGTTAATAAATATTAGCTATAACTGTATAATGAATTATTAGTGGCGAAAAATAAATTAATATATAAAAACCTAATAAATTTATCAAAAGCCAATTTTAAATAATTTACAAATCCGATTTTGAAAAAAATATTTAAAAATGCGCACATTTTGGAAAAGTGTCTGAGTGTAGCAGAAAATTCAATTCAGGGAAAAAAGATAAGAAATTAGAATTAAGTATTATATAATCAAGTAAATGAAGGTTTGATATTGTTGCTTACATTTAAACGAGTAATTATTTACATTTACATGCAATTTAAAAAATATTATCAATTATAAATCGTCAATTAAATTTATTTCGTTTAAATAATCAAGGGCAGAAAAATTAGCCAACCTGAAATAAGAGGAAATTGCTGTATTTATGTACATCATTATAAAATAATTGACGATATAAATTGAATTATACCCTACCCAAACATACCCAATTATACATATATTTTTTTTTCTTTTGACCTTCACATATATGATAGAAGATTTCTTGAATTTTTAGGTAATTCAAGATGTGTTATTATTCAATTACTGATTTAGTTTCAGTAGTTTTCTCTTACGTGGTTCGGCAGCTAAGGCCGTTTTAAAAAAATCGGTTAATTAATTAAGGTCACGTTATAAAAGTGTATTAATATTTCAAGATTGGTGCAGCCGGATTGCGCCGATGGTCAGTGCTTATCTTTAATCTTATGGTCGGATTGCACTGGTACTTGTTTACTCTACTATTTAGCGATGTTACCGTACTGCACTGATAGCTGGTGTTTATTTAGCTACTAAATACTTTCTATTTACAATAAATAAGAACGAGTAATTCAAATAAAAATATGTATTTTGACACCTTATGTGCATACATTCGATTATTTTTTTAAATAATGTGCACATTTTTTTTTACAAATAATAATCAATCAATTGGAATATATTTTGATATATAATAAGCAAAAATATAAACTAATATAATTCTATTATTTTCTAAAGTGAAATGACAGTTCTTTCTTTGTAATTTTTATTTTTTAGTCTTTTTGGTATATCTATACTGTTAATTTATATACAGTATGTCCACAGATTCATTCTCAACATGGGGATCTCGCTTATTATGAGAGATAGAGATTTGGTTAAATGGGATCAAATACTCCAGAGGTAAAGTTGTACCAAACCCTATACATTAGGTTTGAATATTTAACGTACTTCGTGCGCTATTGCAATAAAAGTGAATTTTTGTGTTTTCGATTTTCTTTAATAACTCATTTCTTTTTAAAGTAAGACAAATTTAGTTTGCACTTCCTTAAGGCACTTTTTTAATGGGAATCTGGTGGTGTATTTAGATTTTGGAATACTGTTATTGTAGGTGAGTTACAATGGTTCAGTTTCATTTTTCTTATGGGGGTCATAGTTGGCTATGACACCATCGAAAATAATTTTTCTTGCCCTTTTCAAAAATGTATAATTTGTTATACCTGATACCAAAACTAATTTCAAAAATTTAAAAAAAACAACATATTGTTACATTAGCAGGTTAAAGCGCTTGTGAAATTTGACAATAGGAAACCTTGGAAACATAAAACAATGTAAGAATACAACTGGCATTGTTAGTGTTTGTTTATAGTTGACATTTATGTTCTGTGAAATTTACAAATCGAATAGCAAAATAAATACCTAGCATAATAAAATATAAAGTACCATTTAAATACTGAATTTAGTGATTATTATTAAATAATTTTGCTGTCATGGAGCCGTTTAGTAATAGTGACAAATTTTATATGTTGTCCTGTTACATTCTGTGTCACAAAAATTCGACGAGAGCTGTCGAAATGTACATAAACCAGTATTCAAAACGCTGAAAACCACATCTTTCTACTTACAGAAATTTAACGCATCATGGATCATTTACTAAGCCATATACAAAGCCGCAGCGCATAAGTAATGAAACAAAAACTATTGTTTTACAAGCAGTTGTTGAAAAGCCAAACACATCAGTTCGGGGAATTCAATATAACACCGGCGTTCCCAAATCTACTGCTCATAAGATTTTGGCTTCCCACAAATATCATCCATATAAATACAATATATGTCAATCTTTAAGACCAGGGGATAATGAAAGACGCAGAGAATTTTGTGAATGGTACACTAGACAATGCAATGATAATGATCATTTTTCTTCTCAAATATTATGGTCCGATGAAGCTAGATTCACAAACAATGGTTTATTCAATATACAAAATTTACGATTTTGGTCTACAGAAAACCCTCATATAATCAGACCTGCTCGACATCAAGTGCATTTTGGATTTAATGTCTGGTGTGGCATACTAGAATCACGAATAATTGGTCAAATAATTTTTAATGCAACACTAACGTCCGACGTTTATTTGCATTTACTGCAAAATAATATTGAAGACTTGCTGGGTGAATTACCTTTACGAGAGGCTCATAATTGTTGGTTTCATCAGGACGGTGCTCTAGCACATAATTCTAGAATTGTAACCAATTTCCTCAGTCAGCGGTTTGGTAACAGGTGTATCGGAACTCGTGGACTTGTGGAAGGGCCACCAACATCTCCTGATCTGACGCCGCTCGACTCGTATTTTTGGGGTTACATTAAAGACAAACTGCATGCCCGCAGCAACAATAACATAAATGAACTTCGTGAAAGCGTGGTTCACGAATTCCGAGCTATTCCGGGGCGTATTTTACATAAAGTTGTTTAATCTATTATTCGTAGACTTCGTGTATATACGAGTATAAAAATGTTTTAATTTAATTTTAAATTATATTTCTTCAAATATTTCGAATTTAAAATAGGCATTCCAAATTAGACATTTTCCATATATATTCGTTGGAAAAGAGAAAGCCTTTCTTTTGTTATCATTTTGGTCAGTTGACCCTTCCGACATATCTACCTGATTGAGCATTCAGCTCAAGTATTTAACGTTCGGTTACAATTCCTACAAATAGATTTAGCTTTTAAACTTAAGTTATTTAATTAATCACGAACTTCTACATAATTATATCATGTTGCATATCATTTTAAAGCTTTTTTCATAAGGAATATTTTAATGAATTTTCTTTCATCGAGATCGCAACTCTTAGCTCGCGCTTTTGATTAGTTCATTATTCAAAACATCGTCAACTTCATCCCTCTCTCCTCCTTGAGCCATGAAACAAAACCTTATTTCTAAACGAGCGTTCTCTTACACAAAACTCATCCTGCTTCTTAGTCCAGCTGCCATGCCGTAAACATCGTCTTCGTGGTACTGTTCAAGTACCTACCAGCTGTGAAATACGTGTTCACGTTTCTAAAGTAACTGCATTGTTCGATGCAGAAATTATTTTATTTTAGTTGCCTTCAGATTAATTTAACTAATTAATTTTCTTCGTCTTCCTGCCAAACATCGCTCGCCATACTTGTCCAAATACCTGCCGCGAGCCTCGTGGCCGACCAACACACGCTTCCACAGATAACTCTGTATTGTTCGATGCAGAAGTTGTTTTATGTTAATCACATTTAATTCCCATTTAATTTATGACAAAATTTAAATTCCCTTTTAGAGTATTTGCCGCTCCTTGTATATATTGCTACTTTTATTTAGTTACTTTAATGCATTTTAAATCTCACAAATTATGTAAATATTAAATAAAAACTTTAATGGCAACGTTGTTGTGTTCTATTTAGTTAATAAGTTGTAATATATTTATTTCAATACATTACACGCGTCCGGGAACTTTGATGCGCATCATCACCACAATTTATTATTTAAACATTTTCAGTATTCTTGGGACGCTCCAGCTGGCCCAGAAGGAATCAACACAAGCCACAAGCGTCCATCTTGTACCAATTTGACGCTCCCATGTTCTCAAATACAATGCACTTTAACCCCCATCTAGCGTTTTAGTAACAGTTCCTAAACAATACTACTCTGGCACTCAGTTGAAGTTGCATCCCAGGGTAGGCAGCTAGAAAGCTTGACACTTAGATTGCATCCCGGGTACAACGAAATTGCATCCTCGTACTAAACTTGATTTGTAAAATAGAATGGAAGTTATTTTCATAATGCTGCTGAACTTTGGAACTGAAGATTTACAATAAATTTGGAAAAATACACAAACAATAACTTCTCAGAAGATCATATTATAGAACTGTTGCCTCGGTGAAAGCTGATGCTGATGCTTTCATGCCCTCGTTGGGTTCGTGTAATTTAACTAGGTAAAATAACATTGCCCATTTAGGTATGGGGAGGGGGAATTATCCCTATAAGTAATCAGAATAGAATAAGAGTGCAAAATTAAGCAATCAGTTATTAGTTGTTCTCTTGTCGAATTTGTTATTTCACCTTGTATTGTTTCAGTATATATTCAAAAGTATAAAGAACTCGTCAAAATAGAAGTAACATTTTGTGCCAATAAAAAATGAAAATCCTTGTTAGCGATTGACGGCTATAGTTTTAGCTTTCAAAAAATGTCAGTCAAAGATAGAGTGAAACGGTGGCAGTGTAGCAAACGTACGTGTAAGACCTTTGTAAAACCTCAACGTACATAAGATATAATAGTGGAATCGGTTTTCGACCATAATCACGAGAAGTTAACAGAAGATGGTTTTAACAGAAAACTCGTAAGTAACTTCATTAAACACAAAGCAGTAGGTGATATCTGTGAAAAGCCTCTCAAACTCATTAGAAGCGAAATTAAGAACAGAGACATTGATACCTTCACTGCAAAGGACATTGTGAGAGTGAGACAAAATATATACAACACTAGAGCTTCCGCAATGACTAAGCTTCCTAAGAATATTTTCGAATTCCATGCTGCAGTTGAATCGTCCCCTGTTGTGATGCATAAAAATAAATGTTTCCTTCTTAAAAATGACAAAAAAATAATATTGTTATTTTTTCGTGTTTCTTGAATTTAAAATTTCTCTCTTCTACTTTTGAAACTTTTGAATACTGTTCTCGGTTTTTTACTCAAATATTTACCATTCTTGGTCTTAAAAACAAGCATTATATATCTGCAGTATTTTGTCTTCTTCCTAATAAAACTTCCTCTACATACTACCATGCTTTCAAATATATTAATTCGACGAAAATCATAACCGCCAATTTTGAAACCGGCGTTCATAAAAGTATTTACAAAGCATTACGGGAAACTGTTGTTCAAGGTTGTAGGTTTCACTTAAGCCAGTCATGGTATCTAAAAATACAGCAGTTAGAGTTAGCTGCACAGTACCAAAGAAAAAAACGAAGTTGAAACGGAAATTACTAGGTTCTTAACTTATATATTTGGATTACCATTTCTTCATTCTGAAGATGTAGGAGATATGTTTGCTTATTTATTTAGCAGAAATTAAGCCGAAAAATGAAAAACTCACGGAATTTTGTGAATACCTTGTTGACAATTACATTAGCGAAAATTCCCATTTTCCACCTCATGTTTGGGCCGAACATTCGTCATCGCTACAAAGAACAACAAACGCTTGTGAATCTCTTCATTCTTCGTTTTATTCCGCACATTCGAATATAATTCACTTAATGTTTTGTTACAATTTCAAATTGATAGAAGTATAAAGATTAAGTGTGTTTTTTCGACCCCCAACGCGATTGATTCTCGACGTTTAATAGAAACGAGATTTCTAAACGAAAAATTGGATAATTTAAAAAAATCATAAAATAAATAAATTTGAATTTGTACAAGCGGTTTCATGTAAACCGAAAAAGTTTAAGTATATCAATACGTTAAGCACGTATTACGCATTTGTTACAAATGAAGCAGACATGCAATATACACATCTGTAACTGTACACATGTACATACACCTCTTATTTTCCAACATTTACTTCTGCCTAAGACACGTGTTTCTGTCATCTACTATCAGACTTCGTCAGTTAGGCTAGTGAATTAAAGCTTAAATAATCGCCTCATAAGGTATAGCAAATTTTGTCTTCTCAGGTGGCACGATATAATCTAGTGACATCTGACGGTAAATATTTGTAAAGTATTAAAATTTGTATTGTGTATAATTTTTGTTGTTGAATAAGTTTTTATATATAAACGTCGTTGTGATTTGTGACTGATTATCTTACTAAACCAAATTGCTCAAGAAACTTGGCAACCTTGCTTCAATTATATATTCATAACTGACCATGGAACACAGCTGAGCCTTATCTAGTAATTTTGTTGTATTTTGTTGTGACCCTTTTCGGTTCGGGTAACAATACCTTTCTCGGGATGCAATTTCGAATAAGCCACTCTGGGATCTTCAGGTTGAATTTCCATAAAATCTAATTTCCAGTTTGGGAATACATTTCTGTTTCACATAATAAAACTTTAAGCTAAAACTAAAAATCGACGTCTTTTTATCCTTTAGTCTTGGAAATAGAAAGAAATCTGAAGGTGCCAGGTTCGGACTATATGGCGGATGATCTAGTACCTTTAATCCGGAAGCTTTCAAAAATTCGTTTGTTTGACGCGTAGAATAACTTGAAGCATTGTCGTGATGAAGGACAATCTCCGATCTAGGGCGTCGTAAACGAGTCTTTTGAAAAACATCTGGCAGACATACTGTCGTGTACCATTCTGCGGTAACCGTGCGTTTATTTTCAAGCACAACTGTTGTGATAGGTTCCGATTTTGAGAAGATAATTTGCGAAGTGAAAACGTGGACGAAAATTTTTAACTTAATTTTAACTAAGTTAATTTTCCATTTTAGAGCTATACATAAAATTTAAACTTCTTATCTTTTATCGTTTCTTTTTTGAGAGTAAAGCAAATTTCAGATAGCGAGCAAACCGCCTTAAATCATCCCGTTGTTTAGATATATACTATACACAATAGTCTTGCAAGACATATTAAACAAAAGTGTTAATTATGTATATGTGAATGCGTCATAGTATTTATGCGTAAACATGCAGCTGCTACATCCAGAACAAAGAAATATACGAGTTATTGTCTTGTATGATTACAACTTAATTTAATTACACACCTAAATAACTTTAGCAAATAAAAGAAATCGATTTACTCAATAAATTATCTATAACATTATTATAATTATTGTTTCGATAAAGCAACACATGTACAACTTGAACTTGTTAACAACATAGATTGATTGGATACTTGAGAAATTATCATCCGTATAATTGTCAAGTTCAATTACAAATAGAAATTGGCATACAATCCATCATTCTTAAAGATTTTAGTGATTCCATATACAACTATATCGAACACGTAATTATTCATAAGTGATTATAGGCGTATAGGTCAAGTATTATTAGAAATTATCAGAATACTTATTTCTAAACGTATTAATCTATAGCTTATATTATAAACATGTAAACTATAAATAGTTCTTTAACCAATTAAGAAATATAGCGGTTTTGTTCGTAAAATGACAACACCGTGGGTGTTTTCTTCCCCGAAATTTGGCCTAGAAAAAATCAAGAATTTGAAAATGAGAATTAAACTAATCCAAAATAATATTTTGTGGTTTTCAAACAAATATATTATAAAAAAATAATTAGAATCATAATGCTTGAGAAACTAATTATTGTTTTTCCGCAGCTGGTTCGATAACAATTATGTGACAAAAATTTGCATTTGGTAAGCGTCATTTGTCGTTAGATTGCAGTCAAAGTTTCAGCTAAATTTATAGCATGGGTTCATTTCTTACTTGATTGGAGCAACAAATTTCGTTCATTTATAAAAATGAAAAAACATGAGTTTCGTGCAGTGATTATTTACCTTTAAGTACTCGCGTCATATGTACATACATCGTGGAATCTATTAGGCGCCAACGTCTGTTATACATATTCTTATACATCACTTTCAAATCTTTTAGCAAATAATGGTAGTAAATTGTGAAACCTTAGTTTATATGAAAACACTCAAGTATATTTTATATATTTTATTTGGCAACTTCTGTAACAAACTATACATTATAGCATTCATTGCACAAGTTTTTAGTGTGCTCAGAACAAATATTTTTTTTGCAATGTAAACACATTTGTTTAGTATGTCGATTTCTTGACCTAGGGCATAAATATCATCTCTTTCTTGAACTTGTCGTTGCTTCCGTTTTTTCTTTTTGTTCAGGCACTTCGAGTAATATTCGTATTTTCCTTGGAATTTGTGGACATTCTGATCGGGTTACTTGATGTGCATTTACTAGCTCTTTTCCCAATAGTTTGAGGAAGTTTCTTCGCTGCATCTTTGTATTAGAATTATTACTGTTATAAATTACATACGCATTTAGAGCTCATACATTTATACGATGAAAAAAGTACAAGCGGCCATCTCCTAGTCCTTCGATTTACATCGTAAGTGGCGCAAAATTTGTCAGTCGTGTCCACTCCACCTTTTGTCAAGTTATAAAACGTTAGTATTTCGGGTTTCTTCTCATTACCGCTTTCAATTTCTATTGTATCCTCGTGATGCATCGTCGCAGACTTTGACTTTTTTTTGTGCGTACGATAATAAAGTAGTTGTTTTCGTAAATTCTAAAATTGTGCTTTTGACCGCTTTGCTTTTGTTGGGCAAAAATTCAAGTGGAATTTCTTTTTTATTTTTACGTAGCGTTCCAACCATTGTCAAATTATGTAGTTATATTTCTTCGGTATTTATCTATAGGTTTGAGTAATCGAACAACTACTTCTTCGGCAGAATTGCTGAGTTTGTAAGGTCTCTCCGGTTGCACGCCCAAATAAACCTCCATATTTATTGTATAAAAGTTTCTCGCATCACACATAGCGAATAGCTTGATTCCATAGCGATTTGGCTTGGACGAGATGTATTGCCGAAATCTACAATTCCCCTAAATGTCAATAGCTGCTCATCAATAGTCACGTATTCTGAAAAAACAAATTTGAAAATTTGGAAACTAAGTTATCAAATAAATTTCCTATCGGTGATAGCTTGTCGTTGGCAAGACGTTCTTCACGTGATCGGATATCATCAAATCTAATACAACGTAAAATAAATAAAAACCTTTGATAGCTCATAGTCTTGTAGAAAAATACTCCAGCTAAATCATCTTCGGAAAATAAATCCTTATAATTTAAATGTGATGGGCGCATCACACTATATATATATATATATATATATATATATATATATATATATATATATATTGTAATAAATATAAAAGACCCGGGATAATAATTATGAGAATGAATATTAATTATAGAAAAATAAATAAATAGGAAAATTAAATGAAATAGGAGCTGAGACTGCTTAACCTTCGGGTCTATAGGCGGGATCCGGATGTTCGGATATCAGGAATTAAGTACACAAAATAATACGAATATGTATATGTTTGTAATAAATATATTTAAGAATTAAACTGTTGTATTTTCTTAAATAAATAAAACAAGATACAAATTGAATATGTTAGGTGAGTATGTTACTCCCTATATTATACTGTAAAATGGGAAGCCTACCCCAAATTAACATAAAACAAGATCTATCCTAGTGCATCAATTATTAAAGATTTTTATATTGCAAATATAAACATTATTGAAAAGTGATTATTATTTTGGAATTACGTGAGTATTAATTAGATGTTTAAGACTTGTGGGAAATGTTATATCTTGAGGAAAATTACAGACAACAAAGTATGAAATACCTGTACTATTGGTATAAACAGTAACAATATACCTGAAGTACGTGTATCTTCTGGATGATATTAAAAACCACGATGTAGTTCGTCAGTTACAGTTGTGGAAGATCACGATAATCTGGTTTGTCACATCTAGTAGAAATGATCCTAATATAGAACGGCTTATGATCCTGGTGAACGTAGGTTTCAGCAAGGTTATGTGTTAATATAATAAACAGGGAAAGGTGTAATTTATCCCTCAGAATCCAATGTAATTACTGGAAACTCCATCAAAAACTCTGCATAAATGCAAATAATAACTGTGACGAGGATATAACGTTCAAAACTGTATATAAGGATTCCTGGGAATAATCCACTCGTAGAGAATTCTAACAGCAAGGTATTTCCCAATATTTCATTAATAAAACACTACTTTTTATCGAATTCTTATGGTTTTTACTTTAAAATTAATAAACTTGAAGAGATAACTTTAAATATAACAATCTTCACCAATTCCGTGCAAAAAAAAAACATCTTATTTATCCCTTTTTTTTTTATTGTCATGACTCCCATTAGAAAATTTACATTTTTGAATCAGATTTTCTTTGGAATAAATACAGTAAGTTCAAAAGTTAAATTAAAAGTCATTTTGACAATTTATTAAGGAAAAATTTAAAGTGTTTCTTTAAAGAAAATCTTACATGAGCCAGAGATAAAAATAACTCTGACTGATTGTTCAGAAGGTTAATGGGCATATCTCACGTAATTGCAATTACAAATTTAGAAATAAAAGTTAATTAGACACGTAATATACAGTAACGATTATAGCAGTTCGATTACAAAAAAAAAATGATCAGAATCAGATTTAGTATCACGAAAACATAAAATATAATCTAAAAATTTAATTTAAAAGCAAGTAACAACAATAAAAAGAATGCAAATTACAATTATATACGATATCAATATTGCTAAATCTAATTATGATTTCACATAAATTATACAGAAATTTGGCTATTAAATTATATATTTTTAAAAACATTAAATTTCAGATATAACATTTCTGTCCAAGAAATCATTTAAATGAAAGAAATTATGAGCATCAGAAGAACTACAACAATATATATCTATATATATAGATATAATATATATATATAGAAGCCCAACAAAAGCTTTTATTTCTTCGATTGTGACGAATTTTGCATCCCTACATCTAGCTAAATTAGGCAGCACTTTAGACTATACATATAAGTTTGTGTTTTCAACTAATAATGAATACACGACATGATCAAAAAAGAGGACGAATGCTTCATATGTGCTTTTTACGTTTGTCGCAACAAATTTTGCACCAGGTAAATGGGTAACAATAGTATGTTTTCTGGTTCTTGTAGTTGATGGAGGCAATTTCATCAACTTCGTAATTTTATCTACCCCTACAAAAACGAATGATATAGATCCTATAAAAGTGGTTGTCAATAAACTTACCAAGAAAGAAATCATTAAGTATGATATCGTTATAATCACTATCCGTAGCTTCAATTACTGAGTTTCTATCTTAACTATCGACACTTTCATGATCGGAGTCAATAACTCTTCCGTCATTTTTGTCATAAAAAAAAACGTAAAAATGCTCATCTTCAACAATTCGTTGAATTTCTTCTTCAGTCAGCGGTTTTCTAATGTCCCTGTTGGACATATTGTTTATTCAAAAGGCCGAACAATACTAAAGCGATTATAAGAAACACAGCCTGTTAGGCACCACGCGAGCACTTAAAGTTTAAACACTTTTATTTAAAAAATGTTTAACACCGAAAAAGATCAACGCTGACTTGGATGAAATTCATGGCACATCTGCTCCTGTAATTGCTACTGTTTGCAATTAGATAAATGAGCCTAAACATGGCCATACATCCACCAAAGATGAACATCGTTCGGGACGTCCAGTGGAAATGACTCCCTCCAAAATGATTGACAAAATCCACCATAGTTGTCCCTCCAAAATGATTGACAAGGTGGGTGTCGCGTTTGTTCTCTGCGCAGAGTAAACGCAATCGTGTGATCAAATCGGAGGCTGGTTTGGTACTTTTCCGTGGCAAACCTACGAGTTTCTACGTCGCTACATAACTGTGGACGAAACGTGGATACACGACTATACTCCAGAGGCAAAGCAACCTTCGAAACAGTAGTTTTTCCGGCTCCGAAGAAGGAAAAGACAGTGAAATTGGTAAACAAGGTAATGGTCAGTGTATTTTGGGATGCACGCGGAATCATCTACATCGATTACTTGGAAAATAGATACGCGATAAATAGAGAGTATTATGCAACGTTATTGCACCGGTCGAGCGAAGAAATCAAAGACAAACGTCGTCATTTGGCAAACAAAAAATTTATCCTCCACCAAGACAATGCACGGGTGCACACTTGCGCAGTTTCGATGGCGAAAATCATCAAACTCAAATTATTACAACATCCACCGTATTCGCCACATTTTGCCTCCAGTGACTTTTTTAATCCCAAAGTTGAAAAAATGGTCATCTGCATATAGAAATTTCGTAATTTTGTGAGTGGGAGATCATTGGTGTAAATGTTGAACATTAGGGGAGCTATTAAAATATTTAAAATAATAAATCGTTAGAGAATGCGACGTACGAAAACGTTTTCCGAGCTACTAACTAGTCCTTGTCAGTGTACGACGGGTAAGTCAAGAATGCTTTGAATCGGTTCATCGTATATGCCGAACTTGGTAGACAAATGTCTTGCGTATCTTGCGATATCCATTGACCAAGATCGGCAGTACGTGACTATTTCCACGGTGAACACACACACAGTACCAGAAGGAAGGAAATCTGTATGTTATATGTATATCTGATACTACTTACTTTTAACTTTGGAATGTGTTCTGTATTCGTTTTTACTATACACTTATATATTGGGTTTCTCAATATGAACGTAACAATTTTGAATTTAAATACAAATATACCCTAAATGTTTTTTTGTGATGTGCCAATGTCAAAACGTCATTCAAGGTTCACATTTTTATCATGGTGAAGTTCGCGAACGAGCAACGTTTGAAAATTATTAAAAATTACTACCGAAATTCTGAGTCGGTGGTCGAAACTTTAAGAGCTTACTCCAATTTTCAGAGAAACTGTAAGTGCTATAGTGGATAAATTCGAGTCAACATATTCACTATAGAATGTTCCTGTACCAATGAGACAACGCGCTTGTTGAAGTAGCGAAAATATTATAGCCGTAAGGGCTTCAGTTCAAAATGAGTCAAATCAGTCAATTCCACGCCGTTTACAGGAATTGGGAATCTCTGAATCCACATGGTGGCGAATTTTGCGTAAAGAACTTAGCTTACACCCTTATAAGATCAATTTAACTGAAGAAGTCAAGCTTCTTAATCATTTGAAGCGCCGAAACTTCTCTGATTGCAAAAGTTTGTAGAAAATCCTGAATTTCATCGAAAAATCATCTTCAGCTTATTTTTGCTTAATGTCTTTGTCAATGACCAAAATATTCGTCATTAAACAGCAACTAACCCAAATGTGCTTCCAGAGACTTCATTGCATCTACAAGAAATGACTGCGTGGTGTGGATTTCATGCCGGAGATGTGATTGGACCGTATTTTTCGTCGATGAAAATAATCGCCGTGTTACGGTCAATGGAATTCGCTATCGTGCCATGTTGGAAGACTATTTTTGGCCAGAATTGGATGAACTTGACATCGGTGATATATAGTTCCAACACGATGGTGCCACATGCCAGATAGATTGTCAAAGAATTGATCTATTGAATCTGAAATTCGGTAATCGTGTAATCTCGATAAATGTTCCGATCGAATGGCCACCTCACTCATGCGATTTAACGCCGTTAGATTTCTTTTTATGGAGGTCACAGTAAGTCGTCGCTTTATGCCAACAATTCAACAATGTTAGAGTAGTTCAGGAACAATATCGAACGCGAAATTGCCAACGTTCCGGCCGACATGTGTGGAAGAGTGGTGTAAAATTAGCTCCAAACAATTAATCGCTGCAAACGTCCTCGCGATGGTGATATGACCGATATCAAATTCCATACTAAAATTTAACATGTGTACTGCATCTTGAATTAATTTCAGCCTAACCTGGGTTTTATTTAAATACAAAATTGTTATGTCCTTATTGAAAAACCGCTATATATAGAAAAATGTCCCACGAAGTTTCTGCATTAGTACGTGTTCTACAGATTCTACATTGTCTTCGAAAAATGTTGCTAAAGATTTACAACTGTTATTTCCTATTAAAAACCCTAAGAAATCACGGTTAGACGTTGTCGAAACATCAAGAATTATTTCATGATGATTGCAATTTTGTGAATTCGTGATAGAAAAATTTCAGAACAACGATAACTTTGTTGAAAACATTATTTACAAACGGCGCGTCGTTTTCTTTAAGTATACAATACATTTTCTTCACAGGTAGATACTGGACAAAGTAAAATGATCACCGACGTTTATCGTTACAATATTACGTTGACGGGCAACTGTGTCTGCGTCTTACCGGCGTTTAGTTCCTTCGATCCCACCGCGTATGCATAAATATTACTGTATGTTTTATATACCTAATTTGTTAGTTTTAACATTCATGTGTAATTACTCCATTATTATTTAATAAAATGGCATAAACCAAATACTTTTCTATCACTATTTCAAAAAAACATAAATTAATTATGTTTTTACCTTTCAAGACTTATAGAATATAACGTTGTAATTGAAGTTGGATTACTCGTGTATTAGTAGAGGCAGTCTATATATGTATATATTTCGAATGGCTTTCTCTACGTACTTTTTATACTGTATTTCCTACGTTTTCCAAGTTCCGTGTGGTCTACTAGCAATATAAGTTTATTATGGCAAAAATTCCTAACCTTTATATTTCACGATTTTCAAACAAGCCCGTGTATTAGTGTATTTACGCGGCGGTTGTAGTAACATTACTAGAAGAAGAATAAATTGGTCAATATTGTTCTGATATTTATTTGGCTTTATAATGGAGAAAATGGAAAGCCAGACATAATAAATTGCTATAGTGGTAGCAAGAAAGAAATACATGTATTCACTTGAAATATTCTGAATAATTTTCATTATCTACGAGTACAATATCAACACTAAGGTTTTCGAATACCTATGAAAGGTTTCATGTACATATTCAAATAGTGTAGCTAGAGTCGCTAGAAAAACTATTTTAAAGGAATTGTAATTTACAAAAGACGTCTGCTATGGTAAATAATAGAAACCTTACAACGGTTTCAATTATACACAGAGTGAAATATTTATTTTAAATAAAGTTTTTTTGCATTATCTAAATATGGTATAGACTTGCTTATTTGAATCAAATTAAAATGATCTATAACACAAAGGTATACAATAGGAGGCGCTATAATTAGCTATTTCTAGATACTTTAGTAATTTGAACTCGAATTTTCTTCTTTTTACTTGCAAGATTTAATTTTGACATACAGGGTGAGAAAAATATTGGAGCTTTATTTTTAACTGAAAATAGTACACAAAATAATTAAAAATTTTAAAAAATTGTGATAAAAGTTGTGAAGTAACAGAGATATTTACACTTATGCGAGCAATACAGGAACACCTCCTAGAGCCAATGTTCGAAGTTACCACCTCCTTTTTGAATACAAGGTTGAGCTCGCCGTATCGACAAGTTATAACACGCTCGGATATCTTGCCTGCTTATTGTGTCTGCAGCATCTTTAAGACGATTTGTTCGCTATCTGAAACTTGTTTTACACGGATAAAAAAAACGATAAGAGATAGAAAGTTGAAATTTTATGTATAGCTTTAAAATGGAAAAATTAACTTAGTTCAAGCGCCATTTTTCTAAATTTTGTTATATTTTTGTTTCTTTTTTGTAAAAAATAATTTAAACCTAAAAAGAGCTTTGCCTAACTAAAAAAAAATTATCATTGAATTTAAAAAAAAAAGAAAATGAAAAGGTAAAAGATAAATTCGTAGGTTGATAAAAACAATTGTAGCTAACAACCAACGTTTTAGTGAAACTTAATGTAATTACCGCGGTGTATTGTAGGCGTGACCTAGCCTCGACGGCAAGCTAACTCTAGAAAGGTCATGTCAAAATAGATTTTGACATGTTTAGTTACATTCATTTCGTATCCTGAAAAAGTAGAAAATGGCTACGAAATATAGAGATTGAAATGAATGTATTTTTAGTTGACAGACCGCTTACCCGATTTAATTAAGTATTCATTACTATAGTACTGTCGATAATACTTACAAGTCGATATATATATATATATATATATATATATATATATATATATAAATATACATAAGTAGACAAAGAGTCTTTGCCGTTAAAACAAGTATGTAAAATAAAAATTGTCGACCTTGTCGACCTACCTTGTCGACACTTGAATTGTTAAAATGTAATTTACATCAAGACAAGTAGTTCTTTACTACGTGTGTGTTTCTTTTTAGATGTGTTTGTTGAAAAAATAATAATTTTTTTAAATGGTTTTAATATGTAAAAACAATAAGCTTTTAAAGTAACAATTTTTAATTAATATAAAGTTTTATTTGTATTACGGTGACTGCTTGTTTCTCTATAGGTTTCGTTTTTTTAAAAATGTTATATCTCTCACAAAAAATAGTTTCGCTTTTTGACCTCTGATGACGCTCTAAATCTACAGAGCGAAATATAAGGTAAAAAATAAAGGACTCTAATTGACTAACTAAAGGTTTTTATTTGCCGGATTCCCCAACAATTTTTATTTTATATATATATATATATATATATATATATATATATATATATATATATATATATATATATATATATATATAGTGCATTCGTAAAGTAGGGGATAAATTCAATAAAAATGAAAAGGGAAATTTTTCAAGAAAACCCTCGGACCCGTCGATTTTTAGTTTTAGTTTAGATTTTTCTTACGTGAAACTGAAATATACAGGCTCTCTCCAGAAACCTGTATGGCGTCATTTTTTGTTTTAATATAAACATTTTATTACAGAATTAAAACGGGCAGATTTTTTTACATACGTGAAAGTAATGTTGAATCATGTTTACATAAGGACACTAGTAATAACTTCAAAAATGAAAACATAATTATAAACTAAATTAAACGTTCGACTTGAACACCGTTAAGAATCAGACAATAGCCAAGGAAATTAAGAAATCCTTTTTGAACGTTGTCGATGATGCCTGGTGTAATGTTTCTAATATCTTGGCGTATTTGTGCTTTTAAATCTGTTCGCGCTTATTCGCGCAATTTCTAATTGCTTTATCGACAAACTAAAATAGAGAGATAGGAGAAGACGAGATGAAGCGAGGTAATTCCTTTCAATAAAAACCTATAAAAAAAACGAGTTGAATAAACATTGTAGCAAAATAGGTGATGGCGAATTCAAAGAAGTGAACGTATTGGAACATGTCTGAAAAGAAAAAATACTGCAAAATCTTAAAGAAAAACAAATGAATTTATAGGCTTTGGAAGTTGTACTATTGGACAAAATGTTAATCCGTTGTTGATGGAGAAACGTATCTTGCGACAGGCTGAATTGTAATATGTATTATTATAATACTTAGGTTTCTATTTTAACAAATTTTCTATGTTGGTAATACTACCTAAATACTATTTCAAAGAAATACTTACAGCGCAACCACCATAACTCGATATCTTAATATATTAGACAAATGGACATTTTTTCTGAATTACGCGAGGGCTTGGTAAGTATCTTTCCACTCAAATGAAATATCATCTGTGTCTCAGTAGAAATTACGAACAGAAAGTGTCAGTGAAAAAACACTGAACAAGTAACCAAATCCATCGTGCAATCGTCTTCGGAAGCTGTGGAAGAAGCATTGATTGAAGAAGGTAGACTAGCAAATGATGATGTGAAGTGACAAAAAAAACAGTCAAATAATTATTACGATTATCGCAGATGAGCCTTGGTCAAAGCGAAAGTTCGACACAAACTATGATGCTTCTTCTGATGTAGCCTGTATAGTAGGAGTAAGAACAGGAAAGCTAATATTTATTGGTTTAGTGTAGAAGTATTGCTCCATAAGTATTTGTCGTCATTTTTAACTAGATCTTTTGCTCTCAGTTGTTTCAACATGAATACATAAAATCATTCAAAAATTAGCTAAAATATTTGAAATTTGTTAAAATTAGTTATGGTACTGTGAATTTATTGTTGATCCAGAGTGTAACTATTGCTGAAAATTATATTAAGGGAAAAATGACTATAACTTTGTACACAATGTGTACAAAATTATATAAGATTGCGTAGAAAGTATCAACTCAAACCGGAAAAGTCTGATCATTGTTTAACTGTTCACTATCAAAATTCAATTTTTTTATCGTTTTCAAGAGTTCACATCATCTTATAATATACTTTTCACATTTTTGTTTGTTTTGGAAACGTGTAAAATTATTGTTGGTATGTTTATAAGGAGTGAGCCACAAAAAAGTTTTCAGTGTATGCCATGGATTAAATCAGTTATGTCTTAGATTGATTAAGTAATCTAACCTACATTTCGTATTATTAGTAATAGGGTAAATCGTAAGTTGTCAATTTGACTTATGATTATTTACAAATGAAACTTGGTCAATTCTCTAAGCTCAGACGTGACTTATATGTCTATCTTAGTCGTTCATGGCCTACCTAGGATACAAGCTTTGTGGCTCGCTTGATACATTTCGTTAGATAGTTGAATTTTCTTTTCATAAAGCCCTAATACTTTCCTTCCGGATTACCGTTCACACAGCTTTAAAAAAGAGATTATCAATAAACAAATATCTCTTATTTTGTTTGCGATATTAATTTATAATTTATATGTACATACAGGCAGATATACTGTAAAAAATATTTAAAATGCCGTGCAATAGGCCCACCTCTACCCATCCATCGATCACCGAACATATTCTTTAAATGCTCGCGCACTTCGTTACTGTTTTGAGGGGCACCATCATGCAAAAACCACATGTGTTGACGCACGTTTAAAGGCACCTCTTCTAAAAATTTGGTACACAATAACTAGAACTAGTTTATATCTGACAGACGCATTTGATTATTTTTTTTAAGTTTATTATGTGTACAATACGTATAATTTTGTTTGAGAATAATATATTTTCTGTTATAATAAAGTAATAAAAAACAAGGCAATATTTTTTTGTATATAAACAAACAATTATGAAGATTAGGTTGATGTAAGTTAAAATACTTGGAACATGTTTCATCACTTTTTCTTTAAACAATCTGAAATTACGCTTTTAATACATAAACTATAATACATAGGTACTTAGTTATTCAATTACTCTATTTGTGTTATTGCGGTGTGCCACAGGGATCTATTTTGGGACCATTAGTTTTTCTTCTTTATCTCAATGATCTACCACGTGTTATAAATAGCTTACTAATATTTTACACACATGATACATATGCTATTATTCGCGGATTAACGTAGCGTCCTCACATCAACGAACTTGCTACAAAACTGTCTTGATTTTATTGTCTTAAAAATAATAACGAGTAGCGTAAGTGGTGGGTGCACTTTTAGCGCTTACTGTACATACGTGCAGTCGCGACTGCAATATGTTGTTATCTTCTGGGGTAGTGCCGTGGATGTAAACCGCATTCTTATTCTACAAAAATCTTCAATAAGAAGAAATAGAAAACATGCGTTACTATTTAAAAAGCAAAAGTTGGTTGCCATAGCAACGACACCGTAAAAAATAACGCCACGAAATCTCGACCAAAACATGGCAAATTATAATTTAAAAAACTTTTATTTGAAGAGAATTTAGATTAGAACTGTATTTAAATAAATAATGATATTATTTCATACTTTTGCCGGACCCAGTATATGTCAATGTATGTCATTTCCTATCGTGTATTTGTTATTTGTTATACTCTATTTTATATTTGTTTATGTACTTGACATATATTTTATATTTAACATGTTCTATTCTCTTTGCCTAACGGAACGATATATATTATTATTATACATTTTTGGAATATCATTTCTGTAATATAAAGAAAGTCCATTCAAATTTTGTATATAAATTATGATGTATCTATTTCTAAATATATTAACTTATGTGGTTTAGACAACTTCCATTTTAAAAGATCGAATTAATCATAATCCATTTGTATAAAATTCAGCTTAATAAAACGAACATTAAAATATCAACGGACCAACACCAAATAAGTAATAACTGTGAAAGAGCGGAACTGACGCACATTCTATTGTTACTTTTAAACTATCTAATAACATACCTGTAACTCAAATATAAATCACAGAGCACTTCAATTTAAAACTGAAAACAATTTTGTCATCCTATTTATATATCTATCTACACAAGTACTCTAAAATATCAATTCTATCTTAACGTATATCATATTCATACTGATTTTGTGATAAAGTCATCTGATAGAATCGATAAAAACACTTTAGGAGTATTTACTGAAAGGCTACCGAGCGCAAAAATCTCATCAATAACAGTCACTCGCAACATCGAACGCCGATCGTATCACCATCGCCTCGTCTATTCAATTACTTAACAATGACGGACCAACACTGAAGTTAACAATGACATAATGACCGACTGGTCGCATTAGCAATGAAAAGAAAATATGGGAATTTAATGGCCTCGTACGCTATATATACGTACTTAATGCAGAAGTAAAATTGCAAGTGCTTTCGTTTTCGTTTATTGAAATAACTTTTGACCATTTCTTGCTTAATTCCCTGAATTATTTAATTAGTCATGTGGGAGAAGAGACTGTATTCTATATTTAATGATAAACAAAGAAAAGGGTCAATACACCTATTAAAAAGATGCAGAGTGATCCTGCTGCCTCTATCTCTAGTTATTCTATACACGTACATATTGCGACTTTTAAGTTTGAATGAATAAAATGTAATGTTTCATACACAATAAAATTATAATATTCACTCAATGTATACTTATTTACTTAACTTATAATCTAAGTTATTCTAAACTATAGTCTAGAAACATGTAAAATATTATATGACATAAAATATTAAAAGGATATCTTATTTATTAACAGAGAGCAGACTGGAGCGATTGAAGATTCATAGCCCATAGGCGTCTGCCTTGCATTCGCAATAGGTTTGTTTCTGTAAACGATCCTTGAGTTTCGAATAATTTGATACGTGTGGGTACCTGCATAAGTGGCACATACCTACATATGCAGTTAATATATATCTGTCAATGCACAACAGAGCGAATGTAATAAACGGTTTGGTAACTGACTGTAATAACTGCTGAAACAAAAGTAATGCTGACAAGCGAATTTCGTATCGAATTTTGAATAAAAATAATTTACAATGAACAAAACTCAAAACTATGTATCTTCTGTGAAGCATTGAGAGTGTAAAACATTACTATGAACAACTAAAATTTGTTCAAGGTGTTCCTGTGTTAAATTAGTTCTTTTAGATGTTAAAACATCTTTAAAAATATAAAATGTCCGTTCCACATCACAACTAGTGATGGGTGCGTGATTAAAATCTTGCAAAAGTGCACCATACTTCAAATGTATAGATTTTCCAATCAGCTCTGTGCAGAATTGATATAATGTATTCAAATCCGTATTTCTGCTAAATATGGCATCAACTTTTGGTCTCAGCTTTGAAATATCTTCTTAAATGATGAAACTAACTTATCAACATTTGGAAAATGACCCCCGCTATATTCACATACTCTGTGCAGTGCATGTGCTGCACAGGTAACGTGTAGTATGTTGGATAAGATTACTTTAATAACTTCCCTGTTTTCAGCATATAAGCTGCCGCATCCGTAAAAAAATAATAACATCGTTTGTTTATAGATGTTACCCGAAGAATATTATGAATACATTGATCAATTACTTCTGCAACGGTTTCACCATTTACGACTGGCAATATTTTAGTTGCAATAAAGTATGGTTGTATGAAGTTGTCAGATGAACATTTAAGACATATCGTCCCATTACATCCGTTGTTTCGTCTGCACTTACCCAAAGATAATGACCAGATAGGTTGTTTCGTATTTTTTCAATGGTTCTCAAATAATATTTTGTTAATTGGTATTTACGTAAAGTAGATTCATCTGGTATATGACGATCAGTATATTTTGTAAGAAATCTCTTGAATCTCATTACGAATTTGCAACCAATCTGTATGGCCTCTAATCCATCCTACCATGGTTGCCCTACGAGAATTCTCCATAGTTAATGAAAATAAAGAGAAAACACTAAGAACAGAAATGCACTAGAAAGAAGAAACGAAAACTACTCCAAAAATAAGGTAGTAAATTAAACTGAATATTTGTAAAAAATTATAGGATAAATATACAATATAACAATATGAAACGGATTTTATAACAGAATAATTGAAACATACATGAGTGGGTAAAACCTCACCAGTTTTGTATAATACTAAAGTATTTTTAATAATATAAAATATTATTGAAAATCTGATGTGAAGAACACAAATACAAGTTCAATATTATTTTTTTTTGTGAACGTGTCCAAACATATCCCTCCCCAGAGACGCTGATACGTATTTCATCTTTCTACAGATTCATCGGTGCGCCCCTTCTGGAGAAAGGATATCTTCAGACACATTCACAAAAAAGAACGACTTCAGCAGAGGCGTACTGATGAATCTGTAGAAGGATATGTTTGGACACGTTCACAAAAAGAAAAAATATTAATATTGAATTTGTGTTCTATTTGTGTTGTGTGTTGTGTTGTATTTGTGTTCTTCACACCAGATTTTTAATAATATTTTATATTATTAAAAATTATTTTGTATTAAAACGGATTTTTTAGAATACTAAACGTTGTAACCAAATAACACTGAAAGAAACGAAACCAGAAACAATCCTTTATAGATGAGAATAGAAAATATACTATCTCAAGAACAATATATATATATATATATATATATATATATATATAATATACGAGGGAAAGACATTAAATAAGTCACAAACTGCTGTAGGAAAGCTGAAAATAGGAGTGAGTTGTTTCCCTATTTGTCAATAGGTGTCACCACAATCCAGCTCTATAATTCTCAAGTGACAGTTGGTGTGCGCGAACACAGGCAGTGTTAAAATTGTGCGTTTTTTTCTGGGCAAAAGGACTTTCTGCAAAAGATATTCACAAAGAAATGTCTCCTGTTTACGGTGAAAAGTGTTTGTCGCGTAAAGCCGTATATAACTGGGTCGAGAAATTCTCTCAAGGACACTCAAAAGTTGTTGACGATCAGCGAAGTGGCCGCCCCGTTCAGATTTCGACAGATGCAACACTTCGACGGGTGGAAGAGATGATTCGAACTGACAAGCGGGTAACAATAGACAGTATAGCAACTACAATAGGGTGTTCTCATGGTTTAGCCTACGAACTGATGCACGATCGTTTGAATTTCCGAAAAGTTTGCGCACTGTGGGTACCTAGACAACTGACCGAGGAACACAGAAGAATTCGAATGGGCTTGTCCTTGCAACACCTTTCTCGATACACAGTGGAAGGGGAGAACATGCTTAACAGGATTGTTACTGGTGATGAGTCATGGGTGCACCACTACCAACCCGAAACAAAGCGTGCTTCAATGCAATGGAAACATCCTTCTTCGCCGTCAACAAAGAAATTTAAGGTTGTACCCTCAGCTGGTAAGGTTATGCTTACCGTGTTCTGGGATTTTCAGGGAGTGTACCTAGCCCATTTCCAGAACAAAAAAGAGAACGTGACTGCTGAATCATACTGTAGAGTTCTGATGTTGCTTCGGGATGCAATTCGACGAACACGTCCAGGCCTACTAACGAGAGGAATATTGCTGCATCACGATAATGCCAGACCCCATTCGGCCCACTTGACCCAGGCGAGAATTGCGCAATTAGGGTGGGAACTTCTTGAACATCCGGCTTAAAGTCCCGACCTGGCCCCAAGCGACTATCATCTGTTCGGTCCACTCAAAAAGCATCTTGGCGGCAAACATTTCGAGGGTGATAACGATGTTCAACATGAGGTACGCACGTGGTTCAGACGCCATTGATAAAGCGATGGGATAAGTATATTAATGTAGATGGAGACTTTGTTGAAAAATAAAACTTGTTTTTGGCTAACTATTTCTCTAATTATTTTTATAATACCTTTTTGTGACCTAATTACTGACTTTCCCTCGTACATATATATATATATATATATATATATATATATAGGTATATGTATATGCATGTATAACAGAATGTAAACACGAGCATACACTTTAAAAATTAGCGGATATAATTTTTTAAGTCTATCGATATAATATGTAAATGTATATTCCGTCTTATACGCCACTGTTGAATTGAATTTCTAAGAGAATACACACAATGTACTATTCATAACGACAGAAATAACATCTGCTCGACGAATGCAATCGAGCAAGCAAATAGTGGGGCTGTTGTGACATGCAATTGGCCATTCAATCGCTTAAGCCGCTCTCTGTTGATTCGTATAAAATCTACAATGTGCAGAAATATACAGATGTGTTTCCGAATATGCCTGAATATCCGGATTTTGTAAAGAATACAAGACAGGCATAGTGCATTTTAACAAGGGAATAACGTTGAAAGAAGCAGAGACATTCCTAAAACCTACAGAATAAAATTAAAAAATAAAAAAAAGAATAAATATTAAGTTTAGCGATGACAAAATATAAAAAATGACATTATTTTCGGACATAAAACAAAACTTAATTAAATAACGAATGATATACAGCGTTACCTCTGAATAATGCCAAAGCTATGCGAATCTGAAGAGTAAATATAAATGTCTAACTGAAAATAAAAAGAGATTTATTTTGAATTCATTAAAAACTTCCAAATTTTCGTGCCAAAATGTAGTTAAAGCCGGTCCATATCTTTGTTTATCTTGTATTTAGGAAAATACAGCTGATAATTCTAGTTCGTGGACCTGCAAAAAAAAAGATAAAATTCCTAGGTTTATTGTTAGACGATAGCGTCTAACAATAGACGAAAATGTTTAACAATAAGTTCACTCTTCATAAACATAGTGAATGCTGCTGTTTTTTACCAATGGATTTATGCAGTATAGTAAATATGGTCTTTTTATTGCGATATTTTTTTTATGTGTTTTGTAATAACTACCTTTAGGTCGAATATGTCGACAACCTTATGGCGCATATGACGTAAGCGAAACAGGACAAAGTAATTCGTCAGTAAAGAAAATTATTGATACAAGATCTGGCTGATAAACTTATCTATGTTTAAACTACTCACAGAAAACAACTCGGCGGAGAAAACCTAATTCCGCTAACCTTTGCACGCGTTGAATATGATACGGATGAAGTAATTTGTTTTTCAAAATTTGAGGTTTCCTAATTTGTGTCCACGCTAGCGGTCGTACTTATGCCATGATCCGCGTGCACAATATTTAAAATTTTCGCTTGAGCTTGTCACACTTCGTTTGATTTTGAGGGCCACGACCTTCGAGACATGTAATTGCCGATCCTGTATCTCGTAGTCGATCCACGGCTCTAACAATTGTGGAGGAAGATATCGATTTGGGAAACGTTCTGCGTACAAATTTTTCGCTGCAAGACTATTTTGTCCTGTTTTACAATAAATTAAAATCAGTATATTCGATATTCGCTTAGGATACCATTGCAAACGCACTTAGCCACAGCGAAGATTGTTTTCATACTAAATGTAAATCTCAGCGTTGTTTGTATGGGTGGATTCCAGTATTGTCGCCCGTATGTAACTGCGGCGTAGCCGGACTCGAATAAGGAAAAATCATTTTCTCGTTACTACGTGAACATTAAACAGCGATTTTTTGTATGAAGGCATTACTCATATGTATCTTTCACCCTTTTTTTTTTATTTGTAGCTATACAAACTAAGGGCTGTATGAGCCAACAACGTCATTGTGTGAGTAGTAGGAATAGGAACAAGTTAACCTGCAAACGGTAATTTCAAGTATCTCGTCTTACCATGCCATGTTTCGTTTGCTTATATACCAATTTTAGCGCTGGAAGGTTGCGTGCCCTTCGAAATTTACAACCGTTTGGAAGCTGTTTATTACAACGATTGTATGGATGTATAGAATGTTCGCCAATGGGTTGAACGTGCAAAACTCTGTTAGAGTCGAAGTGAAAGTGTTTGACGAGAAGCTCATCATTTACTGGGATACAAATGGAGTCATTCATATCATCATCATACTGCAAAACTTTACGATCAACAGAATCGTAAGGCCGGAAAGAGCGATTTTTCACCAGAGCAACACCAGACTGCATTGCAGCAATGAAACAATGAAGACAGTGACGAGCCTAAAGCTCACGGTTGTTTTGCACCCTACGTACAGTCCTGAGTTGGTACCTAAGGCTTCTGATTGTTCCTAAAGTTGAAGGAGAATCAGAATCAGAAATTTCTTTAATATAATAAAAATATTACATTATGTGTCCAGTAAAAATTATAAAAATTAAATATACCGGATGTCCCAATCCGCTCTAATATTAAAGCCGAAAATTTCAAGAATTTATCAATTGATATATACCGGGTGTCCCAATAGTGCAGTGTCGGTCGATATCTCGATACCGTTTAAGGTATAAAAAACTTTTCAAACAAATGTTGTTTAACCCATTATTACCCAACGTTGCGTAAACGCAACATTTTAGAAATTTTTTTTTTTCTATAAATACTTAAATAAAACCGCTTTGAATATATATTGTGTTATAAATTGAACCATTTCCCAGCTCATCGTGGGTACATACTGCTATGAATAGTGAGTTCGTAGTTGAATGAACCACTATTCACCACAACACTGTCCAACTTTGATGCTGAATCGGTTAACTTCTTTGATGAAACAGCTTTCCTCTCCGGGTTTCCAGTAGGAAAACGTGGTATTATACTCCTACAACATTTAATAAGGCGCCAGTATCGAGTATAAACGAAAATGTTAAATATAATTAAAAATCACAATTTTCAAAAGACTGTTTATTATAAAAAAAAAAAATAAAAAAATTGATTCTTTATAAAATATAAAGAACTGTGTATAACAATTACACATAGAGGTAAAATAATTTGCTGGTAATGACCGCTAAACAAATTCAAACGTCCTCTAATGAATTGCGAACAAAATTAAATCTAAATAAATTGCAAAGATACCTTTTCTATCACCCCAGAATAAACAACTCAAAATAAACAGCAAAATCTATCAAACCGAAACAAGTCTCTAACACATGTGCAGATACCACACGTACAAGAACTCCAACCTTGAATAATTGAAACGTTCTAGAATTTAACGTTACAAAAAAAATTTACTAGAAACGAAAATTTATCTTTGTCATCTATATTAACTAATATTAAAATATATATAAATTCATACAATTAATATACAATAATCAATGCATACAATAAAGGAATAGTAATATTATAAAAATTCAACTTACGAAAAAATATATTTTTTCTTAATACATAAGACACACCTCGAGTAAAAATTTAATTAAATAAAAATTACGAAGTACACAAACTCGTAAAAATTCGGTAATGAGTTAAGCAATCACAACCACTATTAATTCAAAACAAAAACCGAAATTATTTGAAATAAGAGATAAAAAGTTTATCTACAAATATGCAACACTCTTACTCGAGTATCAAGAGGAAGGAAATAGCATGGCCACACGGCGAACTACATCCCTAGTCAAAACTACATCAACATAAAATAGTTCAATACAAAATCTGTAATCATAAATTTCAAAAAACGTACAGAGTCATCATAAATTAATGTTTAAATCTATAATAATGTTTTCTTCATAATGTTGCGGGGAAAAGTCCATAGCAATACGTTGGAGCAGTATTGAAACTAAATTCTTATTACTTTTATAAAACCGTTAAAATCGTATTTGCGAATTTACAGAAATTAAAAAATTCGTAAATATTTATATATTAACCTACAGCTAAGTTTTTTATAATTATATTCATATTAGACTGTTATTCTTTCATAGACGGAAATTCGTTCGAATTCAAATAACAAAACTGGGAATACTAGACTTGTTGTCTGCGAGTTCCGACAAGATTAGACGTGCTAGTGTCAAATAACGTGCTTTGATAAGATTTGTTTCAGTTGCCTATTAACAGTTAACGAAGTGAGTTGTGTAAATAAAATACTGTGATTTTTATTGAAATTTCCATCGTTTGATAAAATTAACCTATTTATTCGTTAATAGTAAGTTATTTTATACTCTAATATGTATATAATCTAGTTATTATCGTTGTTATTCAGATTTATAAATATGAGTAAAGATTAGGAGATGATCCGACCGTTAAGTACTGCAGAGTTGTTGGCAGAACTAGACGATTTTTATTTAGACGACATTGACGAAGTTCCAGCGGATTATATTCCACCACCAGTTGATGAAGTCACAGACGAAGAAGACATTGACGACGATATTTTGGCAGAGGACGACAATTTGACAGACATACCGGAAACATTCGAAATTCATTGGAAACAAGTAGAAAATATTAAAGATAAAGATGAAGGTGTATCGACAGCATCCACTTCCAGAAAAAATAAAACAGGCAAACAAAAGAAACCAAATTTAAAATGGAAGAAAATGCATCCTGTTTATAAATCAACTCCCGATACTAATGTCATAAATAATGCAGAAGACATTTTTGCTTGATTTAGAAGGAAAGTGCCCTTATGATATATTTTCGTTGTATTTTTCAGATGATGTTTGGAATGATATCGTAAATTTTTCTAAAAAGTACGCCTACGACAATAATAGACATTCATTTGAGATAGACACACCTACGATGAAAAGATTTTTTGGAATACTGATTTTTACCGCGTATCATACCCTACCAAGCACTAAACTATACTGGTCGAAAGATGAAGACAAAGGGATTCCTCTAATTAGAATATGTATAAGCCGCAATAGGTTTATGTCCGTAAAGCAAAATCTTCATCTTTCGGACAATGATCAGCTGGACAAGCAGGACCGATTTTCAAAAGTGCGACCTCTTTTTGACAGAATCAACGAAAAAAACATTCAGTTTGGTATATTTTCTAAGAATCTATCCATTGACGAGGAAATGGTGCCATACTATGGTCGGCATTCGGCCAAAATGTTCATAAAAGGTAAACCCATACGATTTGGGTTTAAATTATGGTGTTTGTACAGTTCCGACGGCTACCTTTACAAATTTGTTCCTTATGGTGGAGCAAGCACAGAAAAAAAGAGAACTAAGTTTAGGAGAACAAGTAGTAATGGATTTGTTGTCCGTCGTAAAAAATCCGTCTTATTACCGTATTTATTTCGTCAATTTCTTTACATCGCATAACCTTTTGTGTTCATTGGGTCAAAAGGGATTTTTTGCTACCGGCACAGTAAGAGAAAACAGAACATCTAATAATACCTTAGAGTCTTGCAAAATAGTGAAAAAGAAAGATCGCGGATCATATGATTATTCTTTTGATTCTTCAAACCAAGTTACGCTTGTAAGAAGGAACGACAATTCTGTTGTCACTGTTGCGACCAACAATGGTACTATAGAACCTCTTGTATCTGTGAAAAGATACAGCAGAAAAGAAAAACGCAATATTTCTGTGCAATAGACTAACGTTATAAACGACTACAATCAAAATATGGTGTAGACCTACATGATAATGGCATCGCCAACTATAGAATTCGTGTTAGAGGCAAAAAGTGGTGGTGGCCACTTTTCATCAATGTGTTTGATAGCGTGATAGTGAATTCATGGAAAGTGTACAATAGGGCTAATAATGAGAAAATGTCTCAATTTAACTTCCGTTCGTATCTGGCTGTTGCTCTAATAAAAAGTGAAGACGCTTTTGTAGAAGATGAGAATTCTGAGACAGCAACTGGAACAAGTAAACCTAATCTTGTACGACCATCGAAATTTGCTCTTTTACCCGAAGTCCAGTTTGATAAATATAAACATATCATTGTGGAGCACGAAAATAAAGCTAGACGTAGATGCAGACAATGTAAAAGTACCACGATCTATATGTGCAAAAAATGTAACTGTCATTTACATCTCACCTGCTTTGAAAGTTTTCACAAACGCTAGAGGGTACGCCCAACGTTGCGTATACGCAACATTTTATTGTAGCCTTAAGTTTAAAGTTTTTCAGTTTTTTTGTTTATGTGTCTCTATCTTTGTGAATATTTAATAAAACTAAATCGTTTTCTTTTCAAAATTTTAGCTCTTTTTACCCTTGGGCCTTAATGGGTTAATTCTTAAAGGGCCTTAGCCTAAAAATAATTTCGTTTATACAGCTTGTCCCAGAAGAGCAGTATTGAACCTAACTTAATTTTTTCAAACGAAACATTCTATATTTTATTGAATGTTTAGAATCTGCTATAAAATCGACATGCTTCTAGTATACTATTGTCTATACCTAAACGTAATAGTGTTTTAAATATATAACATTTTCTCTAATAAATGTCATGTGCAGGTACTATTTGGCTAATTCATGGCTTACTTATCTTTGATCCCAGAAACGCAATTTTTGATATGTGAGTAATTTATACTGCCAACAGCTTTTACGAATTGCTAAAATTCCTGATCCCAGGAATGGGAAAGTAACATCACAAATATCAGATGGAATGCATACTGCTTTTTATGTCATTTTACTCCTAAAGTAAACCACTTTATTTTTACTTAAACATATCACATACCTATTTGCAATAGATTTCGAGACTATCCGTTTTTAACATCACTTTACAAAAAGCTGTCAGGCAATAACATAGGCACAGGTACACAAAACTACTCCAACCACAGTGGAAGATATGAAGTTTAGAATAAGACGTATATTAAAATCTATTCATGAAAATACGCTTAAAAGGGTGCATCAAAATTTTATTGCAAGCTTACTGTCTGTCAAGAACAAATGGTGGACATATTGAACACCTAGTCTAGTGAATGTCATTTAGCAGTAGTTTTGTGTAACCCTGGAAGTAGGCTGCAATCGTGCTCAGTACTATTTTTGTTTAATTTTCTTACTATTTCTCGATTTAAATAAAAATTCGTTGTTTTGTTTCTTTTTGTTTCATTAGTTTTTCAGAAGTACCTATATGTTATAACTTAATATCTTATGTTTCACTGAATAAGGTAAAATATTATGTAAGTATAAGCAATTCAAATTAAAATCGATGTGTGCCTTCATATTGATAAGTTCTTGTTGTGAAAAATTAATTTTTAAAACATGAGGAAACACACGCATAATTGACTTATAGAGCAAATACTGCATTTAGCAATTTTACAGTTTATAATTTTGATGTGCGTTATTATTTGTTTTCCATGGCCGTCTTAGTTTCAAGAACTTTGGAGAGCTTTTTGTAAAGCGATTTTTAAAACGAAAAAATATCGAAATCTATTGCAGATAGGTATATAATATGCTTAAGTAAAAATAAAGTTCTTTACTTTAGGAGTAAAATAACGTAAAAAAGCACTATGCATTCTATTTAAAAAAAACGGAGATTTTTCCATCTGAAATTTGTGATGTTGCTTTCCCATTCTTGAACACTCTGTATCAAAAAAAGTTAATTTTAGCAATTCGTAAAAATTATCGCATGTATAAACCACTCATATACCAAAAATTTCGTTTCTGGGATCAAACATAAGTAATACATGACTTAGTAAAATAGTACCTGCACATGACATTTATTAGAAAAAAGTTAAATATTTCAAAAACTATTACGTTTAGGTATAGATAATGGTATATGAGAAGCATGTCTATTTTCTAGCAATATCTAAAAATGGAATAAAATATAGGGTGTTTCGTTTGAAAAAATTAAGTTAGCTTCCGTACTGCTATTCTGTGACAAGCGCATAAACGAAAGTATTTTCCCTTTAAGAATTAAGCAATATTTGTTTGAAAAGTTTTTTTGTACCTTCAAACGGTATCGAGATATCGACTGACATCGCACTATTGGGACACGCGGTATATGTGTGATCAAAAAATACAGTCAATAATTTTATTACGAATAAAGTAATAAGCTCTCACGAAATTTGAACTAATATCCTTCAAAGATACTATGATTCGAAGCATTTCTGGAAAGCTTCTTCAGCTGTTCGATCGTGGCCCTCTCAATGTAGGAAATAGTGTTTAAATGTTTTTCTTTTAGCACGGATTTTATTTTTGGGAAGAGCCAGAAACCGCATGATACTAAATCCGGAGAGTAAATAATGTGGACAGAGAGGAACCTTTTTTTCAGCCAAAAACTCGCGCATAAGAAGCTAGGTATGGCATGCGAGTTGTCGGGACGAAGGACGAAGCTATTGGCCAATTTTTCTGGTCTGTTTCTCCGTACATTGTTCCGCAAACGTTGCAGTACGCGCATGTAATATTCGGAGTTTACAGTTGTTCCTTTTAGATCAAACTCTGATCGCACTATACCCTCACTAAAAAAAAGCAATAAGCATGACCTCGACGTTCGACTTTGACTGACGACTTCGACTTTTCTTAGGACGAGGAGAGCCACTCATTTTGCATTAGGAACTTTTTATCTCAGTGTCCTAACCATACGCCCAACTTTCGTCTCCAGTTATAATTTTTCCCATAAAATACGGACCTGCATCAAAACGATCTTTCAATTCCGTGCAAACTGACACACGATATCTCTTTTGTTCGTCAGTCAAAAACCTGGGAAAAAATTTCGCACTCACCTCTCATTTGCAAATTATCGGTTAAAAAGCACGGGGCCGGACGAGATGTTCAGTTCTTCGGAAAGTTTTCGAATAATCAATTGCCTGTTTGGAGGAACCATTTTTGCCACTTCTTGCACCTTTTCGTCTATTTTTGAAGTCGAAGAACGGTCGCGACCGTTTCTCGTCTTCAACCGATTCATACTCATACCACTTCTTAACAGTCTTCAGATTCACCACATTATCGCCATATACTGACTTTAAATACATTATGCACAACAGACACGGTAATCACGACCTCACTTTTCCGGCTCTGAAAGTCGACTGACTAGTCACAACATGTTCTAATGTGGCACGGACTGTCTCAACGAATTGGATTTATTATTTCAAATAAATGTAGCGTCAGCAGTTAGTGCAATAAAAATTCATTCACCGTATTTTTTATCACTCCTCGTATATAGATATATAAAAAAGACTTTAATTACATTTAAACAAATTTGACGAACAAACAAAAAAGTAAGTAAATAATTGTAAAATATAAAAGAGGGGTCAAAATTAGATTATTATAGGCTGTAGTGAGAATGATCACATAGCATTGAAGAATTCCAGGGGAGGTACTGAAAGGTCAACATTTTTCATTAGACGCTGACCTTCGGGCTGCTGTTTGCAACTGGATCAAGTAAACAAGAAAGTTTTTTCATGGACGGAATGATGAAATGGATTCAGCAAACATGTTACACTAAATGGTGATTATGTGGAAAATTATTTATGTAGATTTCTAGTAAAATAAATTTACTTAATTTTGAGACTGGTTTCATTATTTTGTCTTTTCTTATTCCTATTTTATAAAGTTTGAGACCTTATGTACCAATCCACCCCCGTATTTAGTTTATAGTATTAGTAATATTTCAGTTTTAAGTTTTTCTTATATTAAAAATGGAAATTTGCAAATTTAACGAAAACTAATTCATGAATACCAAAATTTGGTTAGATTTCACACACAATTTCTGTGCTGGATGTTACAGCATTTCTGGCCGACTGTAATCTCTTAACATTTTCTTTTAACTAAGTTGTGGTAATCACGATTTAATTAATATTTTCTAATAAGCAAACTTTAATAGTCTAGGTAGGTATACGCTAGTGTTGCACAAAGAACAAAAGCATATTTGCATAAAAACTATATCGACCACGAAGTACACAGCAATATATGTATGTATATACGAGTACATAATATATGATTTAATATGTACATAAATATTTACTCATATTTACATGTCATATTTCTAGTAGGAAGTAATGTTTGCAAAGTGCTTAATAACAAAAGTAAATATAATTTTATTCCGTAGAGTAGCAATCGCTACTTATATTTATAAAGATAATTATATTTATATATATATATATATATATATATATATATATATATATACAAAACAATTATATTTTCCAAAACTCTTATTGTAAATAGAGGGTAATACATATCTATTGACATTTTACGAGTGATACTTTATGTGTGATACATTATAGAAAGTGATACATTATAGAAAGTCAACATTTTTTCCTGTAACTTTATGTAATAAAGATTTCTATACTTCGTTTTCTAGATAAAATGACTTTAAGACACCCCGTCATAAAGTGTATATGCGATTGCTTATCGCTGAAACGTTTTTGCACCCGACAAAAATTTTTAATTATAGAACTTAGGGCCGTTCCTAGGGTATATACCGTTCACGTGCGAGAACAATCTTACACCTGACATCTCTTGACAATGTTGAGTGATTTGGCCAGTCTCCTCTTTTCGCCCTCCATTCAGTAGAAAGGTTTGGATCTGCTCAGTTCTTCAAGTAACTTATTCTTGAGGATACATTTCAGAATATTTTAATTTCAAACATTTTTTATTGTAAAATATAAATAAATTTAGAAGATATATGTACGTCAAACATCAACATTTCCAATTTTATAAAATATATAACGTTCATTTTCGTGTTTAAACCACTGCATAACATACTTTTATCGGCACATTATAAAAACGTTCTATAAATTCTAAGAACCCCATATTCTGTACATTTGGAAATCTATTTATTGGCTGGCCTTATCAGTGAACGTATTCAAAGATACTTAATATGACCCCCATTGTTAACTAAATATGTATAATAGACTCAGGATTGCTAAATATGTATGTACCATAAAAATCCATTACTGAACAAATGAACGGCTGGAACAGCGTGCTTAGATTTATGACACCTACTAATACTTAATTAATAATGATATTTTATTATGTATTTATTAATTAAGATTAGATTCTATCGGATCCCTAGTATTGTTGCCGCAGGTATAATTTGTAGGAAATAACACAAAATTCCCTGTTATTATGTCAAACAATACACTATTCAACCAATACGATTTTAATATGTAACAGTGTAGAGGTAGTGGTATATTTTTAACTACTTGTAAAATAGTATTAAATCAAACAGCACAAACTCAACATCTCTACAAGACACACAGTCTTAACATAATATTCATATCGAACAATGTGAAATTAAACACAGTATGAACTAAAACACAGTATCAACTCAACGTCAGTACAATACACACAGTCTTAAGATAAACTTCTCTTTATAACATGTATGTCAAACAATCATAATTGTAACAAAAAACACCAGTCCCAACAGCAGTTGTATGTTAGTATAAACCGTTGTAGATCCAAAATAAATATATATAGTATAAATAAATATATTTAGATGAAAGTACATTTATTTATTTAACAGTCACCGAAGATTTAAAAAGTAAAGTGTATACAGCCTTACAACCTGTGCACGGTGAAGCAACATCGGAGTCGTGATTCTAGTAACTGGCGTTGAAGCATCACCGCCAGAAACCAAAGTCATTACAAACATTTGGTCCACAAGACAACATCAACGATAACATTGGTACATCAATTCCCAACACTTATTACCAATTAAATTACACATACAATAAATTATATTTTCACCATCCCATTCTGAAGTCAAACTGATAAAGTACGTATCGAGTATATTTATCCTACTTAAATATACTTATTAACTTTTACTAACTTATTACAGTCTCAGAGTACTTTTATATTTACCGTATTCAGTCTTTAAATAGAACATATTTAGTCGTCAAATATCACGCATACAAAAATGATACCTAAATGTTAAATTAAAAGTTTAATTAAAAACAAGTGATGTTAAAACATATCTGTATCTGTACACGTGGACATACACAACGTATTTAACCAATGGTTACTTCAATTTTGCAGACGCACGTGTTTCGATCTAGTAATCTCACCAACCCGGTATGGTGCACTTATGCAACATTTTAGTAACGCATCTATCACCAGTTGTGATGTGGAACGGAAGTTTTCTATTTTTAAAGACGTTTTAGCATCTGAAAGAACTAATTTAACACAGGAACACCTTGAACAAATTTCAGTTGTTCATAATAATGTTTTACACTTTCAATGCTTCACAGAAAATACATAGTTTTGCGTTTTGTTCTTTGTAAATTATTTTTATTCAAAAATTCGATACGCAATTCGCTTGTCAACATTACTTTTGTTTATTACATTCGCTCTGTTGTGCATTGACAGATACATATTAACTGCATTTGTTGGTATATGCCACTTATGCAGCCAGCCGCACGTATCAAATTGTTCGAAATTCACAAATCGCTTTCAGAAACAAACCTATTGCGAATACAAGGCAGACGCCTATGGGCTATGAATCTTCAATCGCTGGAGTGTGCTCTCTGGTAATTACACTAGTCAACAAATTTCCATTTTTTAAATTTTTCTTTAGAAATTATCTACAATTTCGTTTCGTAGCTCTAACAATAGTAATAAGAACAAATTTACTCTGACACGTCAGGTTTTGGAAGAAAAATATTGGAAAGAATGGAATCGTCTTGTTTAAAATGTATTTTTTTTAACTTTTCTTTTATAAAATGTTACGTTTTGGTAAAAAAAAAGGTCCAATTGTTTAATTTAATTTATTCTATAATTAATTGTATTAAGATTGGTGGTGACATTGCGCGATTTGATTTACAACATCTTCAATCTAATCGAGTTTCGCTTGCGTGAGATTCGTAAAGAACGTTTTAGATGTCGCCCTAAATCTGTAGCGCATGTCCGAGTGACTTAGATGACTCTCTCTGTCTTTCGTACGATGATCTTTGACCAGTCAAGTTGTTACTTTGATTAAGTTCGTTTAAGGTTTTTGCGGTAAGAAATATTTTAATCATTTGAACATTGTCTAATGGGTGTCCTTTATCCTTTGTAGGATATATTTTATTTCATCGCCTACTGGCTTGAGAATTTTTCCCATTTTTCTGCTGTATTCCAACGGAGTTAAAAATCTCGTGGAAGGCTCGGCAAGCGGACACGTTTTTCCTTATAGCTGATCATTTTAATATTGGATTTTTGGAGGAAAACCGGGTGGAAATGCCCACATTTCACCTTTAATAGCAAATTTAATTGCGGCGTTGGTCTACAAGGAAAAAACTTTCTAGATCGAATACCGACGCTTCCAAGATGGCGTACTAAAAATGTAATGGCAGCATAAATCTGGCGGCAATCTGGTCGAAATTATTCTACTGTATTGTTAATCCCGTGCAACCCCTTAGAGGGCTTTCCCCTTAAAGGTTGAATTTAGACGATAACTGGGACAATTTAAAGTAGGTGTAGATTTTCTTTTTCTTGAATTTGGATTTTTAGATATGTACAATTCAATTAAATTTAACTTATTATAAGTTTGCTTTCACTTAAGTAAGGCTCTAGAGAAGCCGTTTACTTATTATTTGGGCAGTCGTTGTAATGTAAACTTTTCATATGTAATAGTATCGTAAGAATTTGATAGTTGTATACAGATTAGTTAATATAGGGTTCGATTAATGCAAAAGAACTTGCTAATTGATAGAATTCAAAAATAATTTGCAGACAGTTCTTAACTTTAAAACATTTGATTACTTCTCAGTGTCACTTATTGACTAATACCGTAAAACTTTGTTAGCGATCAAGGTATTATTCAATGAATTTTAGAAGATAGGTGTTTGTACACCTAGATACGAGCTATTGTCTGTATTATTATTTATACTGGATGACTAGCTTCACTATCTTCTTCCAGGTGTAACTGGTATAGTTCTATTGTACGAGGCTTGATCCTTCAGACGGGCCTACGTACAGATTAATCAATAATTTGGGGTACGTTGCTGTTTTGTGTGTCTTTTTTTAATAAAAACATTATAACCTTATTGTAAAGAACCCATGATTATGTATACTTAATTGTGTTCTGCTGAACTCTTGTTTAGACTTGTAAGTATTTAATTCATAATTTGATCACAGTAATTCTTCCTGTTTATACAGGGTGTTGTACTGACATGTGAATCTGTTTTATTGTATTCACTGATATGCGCCTGAAACGTTACAGTTGAATTTTTGTTTAATTTGGTAGATTTTATGCTAGTTTTTAAATTTTTCAAAGCTTTATTATTGCCTTGGCGCTGATTGATTTGAATTGACAACTCATTAATTTTTGTAATTACAATCTAAATACTTTCTTACTTTCTTTTGATTATTGCTCTTTCGACGACTGTATAATTTGTCATTATAAATTTTCTGAAACTACTTTGAATTGTTATTAAACTTGTTATTGTTGATGAAATGTATTTATTACTACTTTCCCTCAAGTGTTTTGGATAAGCAAAGATTATATTGATTCGGTAACAAGTAGTAAAGGGTCATATTGTTTTGCTTTTGGAACTACCAGCATCCCACCCGCTTCCGTATTTACGGGGGTACTCTGCAGGAAAATACGGTGGCGCCACACTCCACCTCGCGACCTTGGACTCGCGACACTCTCCGAAAAACGTTTAAGTTGGCCGACAGAGTATTTCCTTGGGACGATTACCAACAGGTAGGTTCGGGGCAAAGGAGGATGACCCAGCTGAACATCTCGCTACCTCGTAGTTTACTTGGTTTGTTTCGTTTTGGTCGCGAAAAGTGTAGCAACAATTCTTCGGTACTTTCGGATATCAATGTCCAATAATAATCAGCAAGCATTTCACTGGTCCTCTTGCCGTGATAACGTTTTTCAATAACTGAAATATCTTGATGAAACCTTTCGCCGTGTTCAGCACTCGCGTCGCCGAGGTTCGGGGGAAAGAAATGCAGATGCGAGTGCAAAAAATGTATTTTAAGGCTCCTGTTACAGCCCAATTTATGGCGACTTCTAAGAAATTAATTAATAGGTGCTACATTACTGTCAAATTCCCTGTTTCCTAGAAAATTGTGGGCTACTTTTTAAAAGCATTCCAAATGACACACTCCAAGACATTTAAAGTTTCTTCAAATTTTTTATCTTATTGTAGAAGTTTAATTTGGCGTCCTACAAAAATTCCCTCTTAAAATCTTACATATGAGATTTTGGAAAATTTTCTATTAAGGTATTGGAGTCCACGGCCATCTTCATTCATTGCTTTAACGAAATTTTTCATCAAACCTAATTGTATGTGTAATAGCGGTAGAAGTATTTTTTCAGGTTCAACTAGTGACTTATAAAGTTGTTACGCTCGAAAATTACCCAGAGACCATTCGGGAATTTTTAATGAATTTATTTCATTATTTGCTTACGTAAAGACATCTTGGACTTTTCATAATTCAGCATTTTCGTTTATTACAATAATATTTATTTTTGTTATTAATTATCAATCTACTTAGGCATCTTCAACTTTGCTATTTTCATAAAATTTACTTATGTTCAAATATTTTGGATGTCGCTATATCCGTATTCCATTTCCGGTTATTTTCCTATACCTCGACGCAAGACGACATTTTGGAATTTTTATGCGTTGTCATGCTGCGTTTATTTATACTATTAATTCAATTTTTGCTTCTCTTTAATCAATTCTTATATTGTGGTAATTTTTATTAGAATTTTGTGAATCTATTTGAGTGCTTAATTTGTTCATTTAACCTTTTATTTAACTTAATCTTAGTTTGCGTACTTCATTTCTTTCGCTTGTTGCGCCATCTTTTCGACATTTTGTTGATCTTCCGATTATAGATCGCTTGACGTTTGGTAAGATCTTTAATTGGTTAATTATCCTTAATTGCGGCGTATTAATTACCGAATTTTCGCTTGATAGCTTCGTCGACCTCTTTTAAACCTTGTTAGGGTTTTTGGGAAATTAATTCCTTTTCTTTCAAATTTTCCATCCATCGGTCTTGTGTGTGACGTATATCGGATGTCGTTCGTATCATGGGAACTTCTTTCGACCGCACTTCGATCGTGAACTTCGTCAGCTCTCGTTCTGTTTTAGTTTTGTGTAGAACTTGGTTTTTGTGGTAAGCGATATTTGTTGAAACCTTTTTGTGTTTTATCAAATGAATTCCTTGTATCCTTCTAGGATTTGTTACTAAATAATTATTTAGTTAATTATTTTTGTGGAACTGCATAAATTTTTGGGAAATATTCCTGACTTCTGCTGTTCACCGTCGACGTTGATAATTAAATCACGTGATAGGCAGGACAAGAGATCTCTCTTTTCCCGTTGCTGTTCTTTTAATTAACGTTAATTTGGAGGAGAAAATCCACTTAACATCCTTAGAAGCAGAAAATAATTTCGGCGTGGCCTACAAAAAAAAAAAGGAAGCATTTAGAAGGTTTGTGCTAGCGTCAAAAATGGCGTTCCCTAGCTCAATGGCGGCATAATGGCGGCTGTAATTTCGTTTAATCGTTGGAATTTTCTTACCTGTTCTACTTCTGTGAAGGCTACTCAAGATAAGTTAGAAACTGGACGTTGAAGGGGGCAAGCTTAAGTAGGTGCTGATATATTATTTCTAGTTATAGGTTATTTCTTAACCTGTTGCTAACCTTTTCAAAATTTTATCTAAATTACTGAATGTTTAATCATAAGTAGGCACTAGAGAAGCTATTCATTTCTCGGTGCAATCTCATTATTTTGCTCGTAAAACTTATATAGCAAACAAGGCAATAACTATTAACTTTATCAGTTAGGCTTTAAATCGACTGATCTCAAGCAATTGCTTTTAATTTCATTACTAAACTGGTTGTCTAGCTTCACCAGCTGCCAGTAGTTAGGTTAGTTTATTGTACGAGGCGTAGAACCCTCAGTTGGACAGTACAGATTTATAATTAACTTGGGGTACGTTGTAGTTCTAGATTACTTTCTAATATACTCTCTTAACAATTTGTAAAGAACCACTATTACGTATACCTAATTTGTGTTCTGCTTAACTCATGTTCAGATCTTAAATCGTATTTAACTTTATTATTCACAGTTTTATCACCTGTGTATACAGAGTGTTGGTGTCTTGACATTTGAACCTGTTTTTTTGTAAACTCTGTATTGCGCCTTGAGCGATACTTATGTGATTTGGGGAATATAACTGGGAGTTTTAGGAATTATTTTTCATATTTAATCTAGCCTTTATCTGCCTTGGCGCTCTTAGTTTTGTTTAGGCGTCACTAATATATTTTGTAGAATTGCTATCTAAAACTTTGTAACATTTATTAACGTTAACTTTTCATGCGACTACTGTTATTTTTTTGCTGTAATTATACCTTTTGAGCCTTCTTTGTCTTGATATTTAAACTTGTTATTGTTGACGACTTTGGTTTATTTGTTACCTTTCCCACAAGTGTTTGTGTGTGGCAAAGATCTTATTGTACGGGAGCAAGTAATAAAGGGGACTTTCTCTTTGGATTCTTTTGAAGCTACCGGAGTCCCACCCGCTTCCGTATTCGAGGATAATCTGCGGGTTGAATACGGTGGCGTCATAACCACCAACTAGCGACCTAGGAACTCGCGCCACTCTCCAAATTCAATTGAACCAGCCGGCAGAGTATTATCCACGGGACGACCACCATCAGGTAGGTTCGGGCCAGAGAGGGAGGTCCTGCAGAACATCTCGCAACCCCGATATTACTTGCTAAATTCTATTCGGTCGCAAGAGTGTAGCAAAGTATATTCTTTTGCCCAGGAATATACCGAGCACTGACTGGCCAGTCTTTAACTGTGTAGTGGGAATTTCTTAATCGACTGTCCCGTTCACAAAGAAAACAGTAATTCTTTCAATACCCTAGTTGTCAACCGAATCGAATTGCTACAACTTTAAGGTCTGCGCTGATATACCATTTGTACATTTTGTAATTAATTCTGTCTAGAAGAACGTCATATTTTCATACGTTTCCTTTAAGTGGATTGCATGTCCAACGGGGATGGATGGATAAACGTTTCCTATTTGAAGGAGTACAGCTTTTAAACTCAATTTCGAAGCAACGATAAGAAGACGCCATTTTTTCGAGATGGTGTTGGTGCATTAAATCGTCGACATTATTGCAGTATGAAAGACCCTCGTCGGTTGAAAACTACTGTGATAGTTCTTTCTGACGATTAGAATGTGTGCCTGGAGCTAACACTTTCCATCCTCGCAGTCTATATCCTAGTATTTCTGCTTTAGTTTTTGACAAATTCAGGTCTCGAATAAAATCATTTAATTCTCATTTATTAGGTGCACTCCGTCCTCTTCTGATGGCAATTATTTATCATCGCTGGTCGATAACTTGACATTTGCTTCTTCTGATTCTGTAACATCTCATTCTTCACTCGAAGCAACAATGGGTCTTAGTACTGGTAAGGTTTCCGATTGAGGTACTGAACGAGTAGCAGAGGGTAGATTAGCATAACTAATATTTTTCTTATTTTTGTTGGTAAACCCGAAAGTTTTAGTGCAGCAAAAGTAGCAATCAGTTGAATGATCCATTTGCTCACGCCTAATCATAGGTCGTGCAAATGGCATAGCAGCTTTCTTACCGTTTGACGAGACCCTCTTAGTAACAGCACAATTGCTGTTCTTTATACACCCACATAAATATCTACCAATTCTTAATTTGATTGGTTCAAAGAAGAAATGGACGTGGCTTAAATGCTTTGACGTAGGAAGCATGCGAAGATACGTTCAGACATGTTCATTCAATATATTTTTAGTAGTATCTTTTTTATATAAAAATAACTTCGAATATTTGTGAAAATTAATGCGTTTTTTGAAAAACTATGTAAGAAAATATCTTAAAATCCTGACGTGATGGAGCAAATTTTAAATCAAATTCAGAATCAGCACGATAAATGGGGCCATTCAAGTATTACGTAAGCACCAAAGGGGGGGTGGGGATCTCTGCTTTGCTTATTTTTGATGACATGGGGAAGGGGGGGTGTTAATGGTGATTACGTCAGCAATATTTATTTACAGTCATGGATTCAAGTGTCCTGGACTGAGGAAGATTAATTTGAGTTTACCTAATTTTTAAAAAACAACAAAACAAATAGATATCGTTTATATGTTAATAATATAATATTTAAATATGATGTTAATGATTTGCTTGAATAAATATTAAATGTGCAATAAATTCCCTTATAGTTTATAAATTGCTTATTACATTATGATAGACTTGACAACTATGATAGTTGCTCATGAATAACAATAAAAAAGCTTGAATAGACTTTGTAAAAATTATACCAACGCTTACGTAAGCATGGGGGCGTAGTAAGAGCTTTTGCTTACATTTGCTGGGGTGGGTTCAAGATTACTAAAGTTCTGCTTACGTAATACTTGAACGGCCCCAAAGGCATAAACTACACGTATTTTTGTACAAGGAAACTAAACAATGTTGACAGCACTCAAATTTGACGTTTTATATAAATCAATAATATATAAAGTATTAGAATTTAAAAAGCATTTACAAACGATTACATCTCTAAAGAGTACTGTTTCCAATAAATGAGTTCGTAAGTTGGAATTTGATTTTTCTGTTCAAAGCAACTAGGACACGATCATGTAAATCAAGCTTTCAAAACAATTAGATTAACCCTACAGTTTCAATAAGATGACCCAAACAATATCTTTTCTTCATTAGATATAGGTGAGTCCTTTTTCTAAAGCAAAACATTTATAACAGATCTGTTCAAAAAACAATTTCCAACTTCTTAAGTTGAAAAATTGACAAAATAATTTTTACTACAAATCTCATTGTTTTCCATTATATCTTATGTAAATAAATATCAAATTACAAGTTCTATTTATCATATAATCTTTTTAATAAATGTGATTTTATATATGAAAATTCCGGTTTAACGGCTTTTTTTCAGAGCAAATTTAATTCGTTAAATAGAAGGTCGACCGCACATTGTATCAATTAAATATTAATATCCCTTTACAGCGACTATTCCAAATTATTAATTCAAGCCACGATGTTAAGATATTTTGTAGGCAAATGCTTACTGCATTTGTGGCCTTAAGAATTCATATTGAAACAGATAAGGCAATTTCAATGCAATATTGTATGTCTTCAATGGAGTACGAGGGTTGCTATTTATGTATCCGGAATAAAAAACAAAAACTTTTATTTATTAATTGAAAATAGTTTTATTGTTTTCAATGATAATGTGATGATCCATGTACTTAAAACAATTTTCACAGCAATTTTTCTATTCCGTTTGAAAATTTTCCAAAACGCAACAACGGCTTCTTCTGGTATCGATAGTTAAACACTTAGTGTATTCTTCATGTACGGAAATAAAAAATAAAAATTTTGTACCAATTCAGAGCTGTACATCCTTCAATCTTTCGCTTTTGTCTTCCAGTTTACCAATTTTTTTTCTCTCAGGTTTTATAGCACTGCTTCTCTCCATCTTTTTCTTGGTCTTCCTCTTTTCCTCTTACCGACCGGCTCTCTCCACGCTATTTTTTTTTGATATCCTGTCTTCCGTCGTTCTTTCGAAATGTCCCAGCCATCTCAATCTCACAGCTATTATTACTTCGTCTATTTTTGGTCCTTGATATATGCTATATACTTCTTCGTTCGTTCTTCTAATATCGCCTTCTTCCGTTCTTTTTCCTCGAAGGATTCTTCTCAGAATTCTTCTCTCCCATCTCATTACCCTTTTTTTCTGATTTTTATTTATTACCCATGCCTTACAACTACATAGTAATGCTTTTGATTATGGCATATTTAAATTTTAGAAAAAAAAAACAATATATTAGTTTATATAAAATACCGAACTAATTTAAATTTACTTTAATTTAAGTTCATGTATTTTGACCTTCTAGGTAACTAAAATATGTACTTCACAAACACATGATGATTTACATCGTTTGTCCTGCGATTTCTATGCAGCTCTAAGAACCTGTATAAAGGCAGTATATCACGAGTTCTTTGCAACTTTATACGTTCATAACATTTGCAAAAACTATAACAACATAAACATAAAAGCTTTGAAAATTGCTAATATTTCTGAAATAAAGTTTTATTCATTTTTGGATACTTAGAAGTCTTCCCTGTAAATAAAATAAACGTTTAATTTGAAGTCATTTCTAAGAAGAGGTTATAAAAATAAGCAATATTATCGCAAAGTAATCATAACAATATGAGCCATAGAAATAACGGTCATTCCGAAAAATTATATTGATATATCCTATTTACAATTCTTCTCACAAATAATACTATTATCGATGCCTCGCCAGAAGTATTATACGTGCTAATACTGTATAATATTCTGTAAGGTAGAACTAAATTCTCATACGTGCTGATACGTGCTTTAATATTCGGCAAGATACAGCGACTCTTGTCGGATAGGATAACATGTATTCCAATTAATGGTAGGACACTTTCTTAAGCGGTACAAAGATAAAGGAAATTAAAAATCAGAAAGCACATCAAACTATACACAAGTTATCTATATATCTATATCTGCTTTATTACACTTATTCATTAAACTAGAAACAAAAGAATATACTATTTCTTTTATTATTTTTATTTTATTTTGCCCGTACACCCTCTGGGTATAAAACGGATTTTATTATATATATATTGAAAAGATACTGATGTGCGGTGAAATAATAATAAGTGAATATTAAGTAGTTAAATCGTGAATAAATCGTACTTTAGCTATAAGATGTGTTGGGCGCCTTATTTTATGAGCAGGTAAAGTTAGATTACCAGTCAATAGTACGTAGTATCTCTTTACGACTAGATGTCGGTAGAGCATGACCAAGATACTAAATAAATTTGATTCTTACTAAGGATCATCGTCGGTGGTTTATACTCTTATAAAACTGAAGGAAAATTAATCAATAATATCAAAAAGATATTTCTAGCTACGCATTGATAAATAAAAGAACTTCTTTCAAATAATAAGTATAAAATATTTATTTAACGCAAGGTATCTGTATACAATAAATAAATAACTTGACTAACAAAACAAGGAATTAGAATAATATGCACGTGTGAAATTATGGTTATGTAACTAGTGAAATGATACAGTAAACTTTGTTTTAATATAAATAAATAAACACTGTGATGGTAAGTACAACAAATTCTTAATTGGTAATGTTCTTTTCACAAATTTTATCAAAATAGTGGTATATATAATAGTAAAATCAAGATGTAGTTATTTAGTAAATTTTTGATTGGTTGAGAAATAGTTATTAATTAGACTTTTACAAAAAGAATTAAATTAAATTAACCTGTGTCTTGCAGGGATCGTGAAGGTATTAAGAAAGGTTTCGGCTAATCAGGATATTCAGCTGTACTGGATCAAGAGAGGTATTCTTGGGTTGTATGGTGCAGGTATGTAGAAACTTATTCTTGTATGTAGAAATCGGTCCACGCTCTGCGGTCAAACGATGCTTTCGTAGTTTTCTTGCCGGTGTCGGATATTGTTCTAGCAAAAAGTGTTTTAAATGTTGCGCCAGTATTAATTACACCTTTTCTATATATTTTTATTCTTTTAACACTAGTATTTTAGTATATAATTAATTTAATAGACGGAGTATAACTTTTTTAGGCAAAATTCTGCACCCACGCTAACTATCAATTATTTCTTTTTCAAAGCCTTATTAGAAATTAAAAATTGTCTTAATTTGTACTTTAACATTTATTTATAATAATCAAATGTACACAAAATGTTAATTTAGACAGAAAGACAAAATTAAAATATTAATTAACAAGTAGATATGACTGGCTTTTTGATGTTAGGTTATGTACAATTGCCAATACAAATATAACCTATTCCCGGGTTTTTCTTATGATTTTAAAAGTGGGCGTGTTCAATTAGTATCAATATAAAATTCAAATGTAAATAAATTAACCATCTTTTTAATTTCGCGTAATTGACTTGAATGATGAAAACGAAAATAAAAATATGAAAAGTAAATTTTGAAATAAATACAATTTAATCTGAAATATACAAAGTTATCGTAATATTAATTTATTAACATTTCGACACTAATTTTACAAGTTATGTCCACCAAATGTAGCTATTCAATTGAGTGTATTTCTTGTATTAATTCTTACTTTTTCATTTACAGATAGCTGGAATAACTGAGCTATTTGTATCATAACAATATATATATATATATATATATATATATATATATATATATAATGAATCATTTATTAATCAGGTAAGCGATCTGTCAAGTAAAAAACTCATTAATTTTAAACTCTATATTTCGCAGCCATTTGCTACTTCTTCAGGAGACTACAAGATTAGCAAAAACTCACCATATATTAATAAATAGTTAGTATTACCGTATTCATTAATATATTGTGAGTTTTTGTTAATCCTCATATGTCCACAGCAAAAAGGCCACTTGCCGAAATAATATAGACTTCGGCATCTGGCTAACATATTCTGAACAGATCCCGACATGTTAATTGATACTTTGATTATATGACCAAAGCGTTTTTTATTAAAGCAAATGCATTATTAGAACGAACGTAACATTTATTTCATTATTTATTGCGACAAGAAGTACTTGGATAACATTTGCTATTACCTTTTATCTTGTTCATTATACAATTGCACTTTCTGTTATCACATTGTTTATGACAGTTGCATCTGACAAAGCCCTGAGAATAATTGTATTCTTTTGCCGCAATTGCTCGCAAAGCAAATTATTTATCAGTGCGTACATCCGAAGATGCCAATTTATCCGTTTGCGAATGCTGAAAAAAACAACCATATTAAATATTAAAAATGTAATATATTAATTAAGTTGGTACCTGAAATTCACACCATGCATACAGTTTTTCCAGGACGCCAGTTAATGTACCAAGTTGGTATAAATCTTCTTTCTTAGATAATACAATAGTCAAAACGTTTCAAGGCGCTAAGCGTCTTCTGTAGACATCGGGAATCTTAACTATAACGTTGTGCCCAATGACAATTTTAGGGAATTTTGAGCAACTTTGTTGTAATATTTCTGCTGACTACTTTTTAAAACTTTTAGTACTTTTAGACCGATGTTTATTTAATGATTGGAAGCGGTCGTCATTGTTCCTGAAATAGCACATAATTCAATTATAAAAGTTAGGAACAAGTTATGAATTTGAAAGAGTGGAAGAATTTAATTACCTTGGAGCTCTAATAACAGCCAGCTGCGAAACAGAAAAAGAAATAAACATGAGAATAATAAAAGCCAATAAAAGTGCAGGAATGGTAAACCACCTAATCGGGTCAAAGCACCTATCAAGAAAAACGAAATTCAGAATTTATAAAACTATTTCAAGACCCATATTACTATATAGTTGTGAGGCATGGGTGAAAAATAAAAATCAGAATGAAAGAGTAATGAGATGGGAGAGAAGAGTTCTGAGAAGAATCCTTGGAGGAAAAAAACTGAAGAAGGTTACATAGGAAGAACGAACGAAGAAGTATATGACATATATCGAGGACCAAAAATAGACGAAGTAATAATAGCTGGGAGACTGAGGTGGCTTGGACATTTGGAAACGATGACGGAGGATACCAAAACAAATAACCGTTCGGTAAGAAGGAAGACCAAGAAAGAGATGAAGGGAGGCAGTGTGCTAGAAAACGTGACAGAAAAAAATGTGGAAAATTGGGAGTTAAAAGTGAAGGATCGAAGGCTATAGAAAAGTATTACAGGAAATTATTTTAAATAATTAATGGTGGTGCTGGTGATGCATGATTGGTCCAGGACGTGTGTAATGTGTGCTGATATAAATATATTACAACTTACAACAGAACAACGTTGTCCTTAAAGTTTGTATGTATTATATACATAAAAAATTGAGATTGATATATATTAAAGTAATCAAATAAAAGTAATATGTACAAGGAACATTGAATAAGTAATTAAAAAATGAACAGACAAAAATAGACTCAAAAGAACGTTAAATTAGGTAGTAAATTAAATGTAAATTAATTGCGGTTAATATAAAATAACCTCTGTATAAAGCAATACAGATTTACCTGTGGAAGTGTATGTTGGTTGGCCACAAGGTTCGGATCATGGTACTTATGCAAGTATGTATAGCGATGTTTAGCAGGGGTACAAAGAAATTAATTAGTTAGATTTATTAAATTAGTATGAATTAAATAAGGAATAATATATATTGAACAATACAGATTACCTTAGAAGCGAAGGCGCATGGGCACATGGATCATGGCCGGTACTTGAAGAATACGACGAGTAAGATGTTTTTCTTACGAAGGTCTTGAACAGAAGAAGGAATTTTGTGTCGAAGAGAACACTGGTTTGTAAACAGGTGGTTTGCGTTTTATTGACCCAAGTTGAAAGGGATCGAAGTTGTTGATGTTTTGAATAATGCATTAATCAAAAGCGTGAGCTAAAAAGTTGTGATATCGATGAAACAAATATCATTAAAGCAACCCTTGTGAACAAAGCTTTAAAATGATTTGCGACACGATATATAATAGAAGACGTACATAATTAAATAACTTAGTTTAAAAATGTAATGTATTAGTGAGAATTCTAACTGAACGTTAGATACTTGAGTTGACTGTTTTCGTCCAGGTAGATTTCGAAAGGTCGGTCAGCTAATGCGGTAACAAAAGAAGGACTTTCTATTTGTTAAGTTGTTTATGTTGAATTTAATATTTTAAATTAGAAATATATCTGTGAAGAAATATAATTTAAAATTGAATAATTTTATATATGCGAAGCGTAACATTTGTTGGCAAAACATTTCTCTTTAATTCACAGATAGCACACATGAAAGTTTTCACATTACGTTCAAGATGAAAGATTTTGAAATCGACACAAAGAAATAACCTCTAAAGTAAAGTCGAGGTCAGTATTTACGTGTTTAACTTACTTAATTGAAAAATTAGTTTAAAATTATTATTGAAAAAAATACGTATGGCATATTATATGATTTTTTTTTGTAAAATTTCAAAAATTCAAAAACAGAACTCTCTCGATATTAATTAAATTCAAAAATATTTCACAGGTGTCATAATATCACTCAATTATTTTGCTATTAGGTAAGATTATCTCAAAGTTTGGTTATTTGACCCATTCTTCAATTCTTCTGTACATACTAAAATATACAAATATGAAAAGTATACAACACAAATAAATTATTCACAAACATCTAAGGATTTAATATAGGCTATTTTATTTTTCCTCAATCCTCAACAACATTGCGTAGGGTTTGGAGTACAGCTCACATCATGGTTCAGCAACCTTACCCTATCTGTATGAACTGTCCGCGCACTTTACACTGTTTGATATGACTCTGCTTAAGGTTGACCTGTGATGACTATGCTTTACGTGGTAACTCCGGTGCCGATGGTTTGGTGTCAATACAAGGCATTTTGATGAATGCCAGGAGATCTAGGTGATTTTGAATTCTCTTTCCATTTCATTATGCTACGGTTGTAATATCGTAACGGAAATAAAATAATATAAAAAAAGGGAGAGAAAAAAAAACAAGTTTCGGGCGACGTAGATTGCCCCACCTATCCGCTCCTGCCAGTGTCTAGCGGCCCACCCGGCTACAAGAACAACCTCAGTCCAGGGGTGGGAGACCCAGAGGTACTAAAAAGCCAAAAGGAGGTGGTAAAAGGACGCCACCGAATTTGGTACTGCTAGATGTCGTAAATTCGGAAAAATGAGATCACAAAAGCAGGCAAGTTACGCAGCGGGTAAATGACGCAACCACGCTGTCCGAAACGAAATCAAAAGAAAAGAGAGTTTTCAGATTCAACTAGTCTGCGATTTATTTAATTAACTAAACAAAATTGAATAAAATTAATACCACAAAGCGGTAATATGCTAATAATTAATTATGATCATCAAACAAAAAAAAAGAATCTACTATGTACTAAATGAAAATGCTGGCTAAACTATACCCAGAAAATTATTATAACCCCCGTCAAAATACGTATTTCTCTGGTTCACATTGGTAAATACAAAATCGTAAGCCAGATCTATTGGGCAGACTTGATATATGTCTGGAGGTTCTTGTTATATATATTAAAAATAAACGTATAAAAAAGTAAAAATTTACAAAGTTGAAAATTGAAGATAAATTAAACTAATGTTGGCGGTTTTATAATATTAAGAAAAGAAAAGGAATGAATCATTATAATTAATTAAATTGTCAAATCGTAGAGAAAATGTCAATCTTAAATTTTAAATCACAAATTGAAAAAAATAGAAAACTAAATTTTATATTTAACGTGTAGCTATAAGAAACACAAATCTTTATACACGATTTCTATTTTATGCAAAACAACCAAGGAAAAAACTTCAACGGAAAGATCTGTACACATTTAAACCCAGTGTTTTTTTCTTATGAAAGAGTAACCGGCGTGTAATTACGTTGTACTCTTGAAATAAATTTTATCGTTTAAAATATAGCAAACCAAATAAAAATCTTATCAGGGATGCTTCTTCTTCTTCTGTTTTGGGTTGGACGCCAGCACGTCCAGGCACTTGAGCACACTGCTATTTCTACTATCCCCAATAGATCTCTCAGTTCCACTCTGTTAGTCTTGTGTCCTCGATAAAAGCTACTATCCTCCTCAGGGGAAGCTTGAGTACACTCGAAGGATTCAATAGATCTCTCCCGAAATATTTCTATCTGAGTTCCTTCAGTTCCTCACACGTGCATATTACATGAAGGCTAGTTTCCTCCTGTTTTTGACATCTCCTACACCAGGGCTCGCTAACGAACAATTACCTGTTTTCTTCGCCCTATTAAATGACCGGCAAGTTTCTTTCCATAAATTGGTTAACTCTGCATTCCACCATGCAGCCCGCTTAACTATACGGCGCTCCCTAAGGGAACAGATATTTTCATAGCAGGAAAGAATGTTGCAACCATTCAACAGCCAACTCCAGCTCTTCCACATTCTCTATTTTAACAGGGATATTTCTGATTGCAGCTAACAGGTCTTCCTTGTAAGAGCTCCAGTCTGTTCTTTTGGGATCCCTGTATAGTCTGGGTTCCGTTAAATCTGTACATAATTCATAGCGGATATACGCATGATCAGAGAGCGACGGCTCGTCGGATACATGCCACCCCCTTACAATATCCCGTATTCCCAACGTGCATAAGATTACATCTATAACTTATTCCCCCCTTGACGTCTTAAATGTCGGTTTATCACCTTGATTCAGACAGTCAAGTTCAGTACCACAGAGATAGCTAAAGATAGACTTACCCCTATAATTGTTATGCTTGCTGCCCCAAGCCTTATGATGAGCATTGGTATGTGTGCCGATAATGAATTCCAGATTGTTCTTACTGGTATATGCCACCAAGGCCCCAAGATCAGGCCCTGGTAGCTCTGGAGAGTCAATGGGTAGGTATAGAGACGCAATTGTCGTCTCCAATATAACCCCATCGACACTGAGTCTAATCCTGGCTGCCGCCATGTCCCCAATGCATAGCTCCATGATAGGCATCACGTCCAGGTCGTCTCTGAAACAGATACAAGTTCGAATTTTAGTGTGTGGGGCACCAACCAACAGCTCCCTTCCCCTAATATGTAGTCCTCCCACCTTACTTCTACTTATCCATGGCTCTTGGATGAGGAGGATATCTGTGGCTGTTTTCTTATGTTGAAGATATATTTGGAGAATCTTTAACATTTTGACCCTTAGAGGTAGATGCCTGAGGTTCTCCTAGAGTACTCTCATCCTGTAGGATGAGAGTACTCTAGGAGAACCTCAGGTGATGTATCACCGGTGATGTATCACCGGTTTCTAGTCTTTGTTTCGAGGGTTACAAAGCTAGACCTCTGAAAGCGATAGTAAGGTCTCCAGTCAGTCCTCTTCAACGTTTCCTCAGACTCCTTGTCAATCCGAAGGCCCACATGTAGGCCCTTTTCGGAAGACCTGGAACTGAGGGTAATCCATCGGTCCACTTTAAGCCCTGGATTTTGCCTCTCGAGTCTTTTCAAGCCCACTGTCAGATCCTCTTTTTTAGTCTCTGCAGAAACGCTAAAACTCGTTGCTGTTTTGGCAGCTCCTCGCTCTTCACGAGTTTCCAAACAGTTTCCTTTTCCATGTAATCTCTCGTAGTGTTGCACGAGTCTTCATCTGCACAGATGACTCCATAGTAGCCGTCCATAATACGGTAGGATTCAAACCTCGGCGCCTTCTGCGCCCTATCTATGACTATCATCAGGGCCTCTTGTATAGCTCCTACATTTCCCTCAGTCACTAAGCTGACAGGGTAGTCCTTAGGAACTATTGCGGCCTTAATACCTTTAAGAGCTGCTTTGTAACTCACGCCCGAAGCAGAAAACTTCGTGCGCTTAGTTACTTTATCCTCAGGAGTGCCCCTAGCTGACACGGTTCGCTTAACGGCCCCTGTTGGCTTAGGTTCTCCCTGAGGTTCTTTTTGGGAAAGGGGGAGCCTTATTTTACTCCTATCAACCCCCTGTTTCCTCATCTTCTTTAATTTCGTTCTTTGTGCCCCGGAAAGATGTCTTCTCTCCTTGGGTGCACCCTCAAAATATAGTGCGATGGCAAGCCAATGTATAAATGCTTTAATTAGGCACCCTGCAGTATGATTCGCAAACCAAAGAAATATTAAATATAAATTTTTGTGGTAACCATATAATTATAATCAATGTGGTAACCCCAGATGATAGAGGGATGTAGTGCCTATACGATGTCTTCTCCAGAAAGCTTATTCTTCCCAAAGATCGGACCAGAACGCCGTTATATTTACAGTTTGGTTTAAATAACTTTCCCAAAACACTAAATTCGATACAGACGAAATCGGCTATTTAATAAATATATAATCATTACTAATACTTGATCCGCGTAATGCGATAAAACTATACGTCGAAGAGCTGTGATTATAACTTCCCTTTTCGAAGATCTGCATTACCTAAAAAGGCCCAACTTGATACCACGAAGGTCGGAGGTCGAATCCTCAATCACCCGCTTGCATAGAAAACGATAGGGGGTTGCAGTTACCAAATTTAAACACAAATAGCGATATACATACCCGTTAAACGTATTTAAATGACGCGCAAACAAATTAAGATGCCTTGATTAGGGCACAATTCAAAGAAATCATACAAATAAAAAATAAATCGCCGAAATTCAGTGAGAGTGTTATACAACTAATAAAAGTAGAAATATAAAACGTATCTACAAACGCACGGCGAATGCAGTTAATCATGTCACGAAAATTGAAACAAAGTACAATGTTCACCAAGATTGCGTCCGTAGCTCATAATTAATTTAAATAGTAACGAAGATTCTACCGAGTCAGAGTTTTAAGCTAATACAGCCATTTTTTTAGTTTTTCATCTCCCTTTGTTTATATGTTTGCTAATTTGTAAATTAACTGTCATAAAATTTACATAATAAATTAACGTGCAAAATTTATTCTTGTATTTCACATGGCGTAAGTGATATTTCTTATAAATATTCATTCAAATTATAATACAGGAATCCATTTATTATTTATAATCAATTATTGATAATATAGGCCTCTAACGTGTTTCCCATATCGATTACTTTTATTGCATACCACCTGTGGTGTTGGAAGCTAGCGGTTCGCACTATATCTTGAAACAGACTATATATGTCTATATTTTGTTTACATATATATATATATATATATATATATATATATATATATGTTTTACTTATTAATGATACATATTATTGCTGTGTATTCTGCTTTTTGGGGCGAACGTAAAATTAATTCTTTAATGAGAATTATACAAATAAATATTTTTTTTTGACACTGTTTATGTAAAAACTTAAAAAAAAGTATATAACCCATACCACAATTACTAATAGTATCCTAAATACGTATTTCGATAACTGAGTTGTCATAATCAGTAAGTAAAACCACTAATCAAAGTGTTGCTCATGGGACACAGTAAAGCTAACACATATAATAACGTAACAACTTTACACGGCGTAAATGTAAATAAAAATATATCGACTAAATATTACGACAACTTACCTGTCTTAAGAAAACGGTAACCACGTTTGTTTATTCTCTCTTCGCGCGCCCTCAACCTTTCTACCTCTCTTCTAAGAATAAAAAGAGACAGCTATACGCAATCGGACCGTTGTCCACGTTAATCGTATTCCGTTTGTTTTTAACGATATTAATACTTTCATATGCGTCAAGATCTCGGGAATTATTGATAGCTTTGACAAGTTTTAATCCTTTAATCGCGATGTTGTGTTCTGTGTTTAACTAATGATTGACCACGTTAGATTTTTCTGGTCTATTGAATTTAATATGTGATATGTGTTCTTTAAACTGGGTTATTGTTGATCGTTTTCAAATTACAATCATCGCAATTAATGTCGTAAATACCTGATTTCAAATTCAAATTAACTTTATCTTTGGTATTCCCTAAGCGACTTTTGATAATATTTTCGAACCGAAAGCCATCTTGGAGACTTCGTTCTTTAACAACTCTATTAATGTTTTTCGTGAGAGGATGGTGTGGTAAACACATGTACTCTTTCTCCTGGTTACATTAAGATATCAATCTTGTGGATTCGCGGATTGTCTTTTATAATTTCGTTTTTCTAATTAATTTATTGATTATTTCTATGTCAAAGCCATTATACGTCGCGATGTTTTTAATGAGATCTAGTTGTATTTCATATCTCTCTTTTGTTAACGGAAAATTTAGTAACCTATTGACTAAGAAATTAAAAAAAGCTGTCTTATATTGAAAACTATGATTTGAATCCGCGGTAATGAATCTATTGACATTGGTTTCTTTCCAGAAAATATCGATTTCTATTTTATGTTTATTTCTAATTACTAATACAACTAAAAATGGTATCCTATCATTGTTTTCCTTTTCTACCGTGAATTTAATAGTCGGAAATTTGAAATTTAACTGATTAAATGATTAACGAACATGTCTAATTCGAATTTCCGTGTATCAAAAGTCACGGAAATAGCATCTACGTACCTGATCCAGAATCTTGGGAAATATTTAGCGATATTTTTAAATTTTACTTCGAATTGACGCATGAATAAATTAGCTATGAAAGGTGATAGGAAGTTACCCATTGTTGTGCCTTGTTTCTGTTCATAAAATTTTTCTCCTACTTGGAAACAATTTTGCATCATGCACAGAGTTGTCTATCTCATGTATTCTTTTACTTTTGAAGGTTCAATGTTATTCTTATGGAGCAAGCCCTCCAAATATTTCATGGCTTCTGGAATAGGTACCGAAGGAAATAATGACGTTACATCGAATAAAACTAAAAATCCCCCGTCTTGCAGTTCCAAATTCTAAGGAATTACTAACTGACATACTTTCTGGTTTCACGGGTAAATTTTTAAATTCATTCACTAACCATTTGGAAATCAAATAATTCGATGAGTTGATACCTGGAACGATAGATCTCATCGATTTACCTGGTTTATGTATCTTCGGCAAACAATACATTCTTGGTACTAAAGGATTACTAACACTTAATTTATACTTTTGGGTAGAGGCTATTAAAATTGGACATTTCATTAACGCGTCTTTAGTTTCATTAATCATTTTAGGTAACGGATTTCTCTTAATTTCTACATACGGACCTTCGGCAATTAAATTTAAACTCTTTGAAAATAGTCGATTTTGTCCATAATTATTAACTTGTTCCCTTTATCTGCTTTTAGGTAAAAACAGTCCTTAGATATGAGAATTTTAGTGATATTCCATTTTTTTATTAACTGACTTCCATTTGTGCTGCTGTAAATTCTTATCGATTTGGGTTTTACAAGCTTCTCGAATGAAGTTTTTTGGCCCTTGATCGAAATACTTAGTCGAAGTTTCAATAATTGCAATCACCTGTTCTATAGGAATCTGACGGCTTGGCAAACAGTATTTTAAACCTTTGTTTAACAGATCTATTTCTACATCACTAAAATTCTTGAATGATTGATTGATCACTAATGTTTCTTTGATATGAGTTGTATTAATATACTTTTTTGGTGAACATAACTTTCTGAATTTGTTATTTAGTTTTAAACATTTATTTTTCAATTTATGATCTCCCTATAAAAATTACACCACTCTTAAAATTCATTATTGTTCATGCTTTTAGTTAGCTTTAAATGCAAATTATGTAATTCTAATTCTAATTTACTACGTTTACTGTACAGATATTTCATTTCTACGTTCAACTATTTCTATTTAGCATATGAAATGACTTTATCGTTATTTCAAAATTTGTGGTTATATTTACTTTCGTGAATTTATAAAAAACGTTATTACTTTTACACCGTTTCATTATTATATGTGTTACCTTTCCTGTGCCCCATGTGCGACACCTTTATCAGGGGTTTTACCTACTGATGATGACAACTTGGTTGTCGAAATACGTATTTAGGATACTATTAGTAAGTGTGGTAAGGGGTTATATACGTTTTCTGAGTTTTTACTTAACCACAGTCTCCAAAGAAAGACGTTTCTGTTTATGTACTTATCTCAGGGTGTTTATTGGGTTCTCGATACAAGGTCTAGCATCAATCGAGGTATATATTGGACAGAGAAATAAAAGAAAAATTAGTGTATAAAATAAAAGTTTTATTTAAAATATTTCACGGTAAACAGATGCATTTAAATCTTCATTGTATGCATTATAAAACGTGTTTCAAAAATAAATTCATCTCAGTAGGCACCGAGTAGCTAATACTTGCCAATTATTATAAGCCACTTGCCGTTTATTTATAACTGACTATTTATCAAATATCATTTTGACATTTGTCATTTTGTGACTAGCAATATCATTTTTTCTTACCAATATTTTTTTTTGCTTAATAAACAATACTACTAAATAATGTACACATTGCAAGAAAATATTTTTATTGTTAAAGCATATTTCCGAAGTATGTACACAATTTATTAACGGAGATTGGCAAAATTCCTACGCGGAATGTAAGTGACACTTTCACTTGCAGTATCCTAATAGAGTTGTGGATAATACCGCTTTACATCATCACATTCGTTTAGTCGCGGAGAAGTTTAGGGCTACAAGATTAAATTTAGCGCCTTTAGAAGATTACTTCCTTCATCGACTTATAAGCAGAAATGTTTGGCCCGCGCGATCGCCAGATCTTACTCCGCTAGATTTTTCTATTTTCGAATTGCTAAAAAATTAAGTATGTAAGACAAGAATTAATAACTTGATGAATACACTTACAATTAAATGTAATAAAATAACACCAAATGTATTGCAGAATATTTTTGATAACCTGAAACGTCGTATTGAACACTTGTTATAAATTATAATAATTAAAAGTTCTAGAAATTAGTTATTTATCTTAGTTGTTTGATTAATATCCCATATTTAAAGTCTCCTTATTAAATAAATTAATAATCTAATTGTACTTTTCATCACCACATCTCCCGATGATAAATTTTGACAGTAACAGATAGATAACCTTCATATCATTTAATCTATATCCGCATATGAAGAATGCAGAACGTCATTGTTTATAGGAGAAATTCATGGACAACTAGATGTATTTTTTTTTAAATACCTTGCATAACTTACAAATACTATCAAAACAACTTTAGGGTTACTGATACAATAGTAAATAAAGTACACACAAATCCTTGGACAACAACGTAATACATTTTAGCAGAACATCGCAAGCGATGTTCTATAATTTATGGCAGGGGAATTCAAAGTACATTTCCGGTAAAGTAATGGTATATTTTGTATTATTAATTAATATTTGATCCAATTACCTCTAACGTCTGCAACTTGATTCCTTTCTAACACTGTTAATAGAAATGTTATGTTCAACTAATATCCTAATAACATTTAAACAGGTCCGTAGTAATCCGTAATAATACAAAGACGTGTACGGAATAGTATTACAAAGGATTTGAAGTGAATAGTAACATGATAGAGAGGATCTAATTTATAAAAAAGCTAACGTCTGAAATCTAAGAGGTCGAAAAATCCAATAGGAAATTCTAAATGCGCAAAGTAAATAAAACAAAAAAATATGGAAAAGAAAAGAAAAATTATAGAATTATCTCAAAAATAAACTTATTATAAAAGGTAAAGAGGATCTAATACTTGTAGAAACAACTACTTGAGAAACGCAATTGAAGAATAAGAAAAAATAAAATAAATATTAAAAATTGAAATTGTTAACAAGTAAAAGGACACCAAAAAAATAGAAAATACGAAAGTGGTTCGGAAAATACGTAGCCTAACAAAGAAAATGACACTTTTTTTGACAAAAAACAATTCATTTTTCAATGTAGCCTCCTGCTCTCCCAACACATTTACTCAAACGATATTCCAAATTAATAATGCCTTCATTGTAGGACGATGAATCCAAGTTGTCGAAATAGCTATTTACAGCAGCAATTACCTCAGAATTAGATGAAAATCTCTTACCGCGGATACATTTTTTCAGGCTTGAAAAGAGATGATAATCGCTTGGAGCTAAATCCGGGGAATAGGGCGAATGAGGTACTAAGTCAAATCCCAATTCATGAATCTTTACCATTGCCATCGCAGGCGTGTGGCCAGGTGCGTTACTCTGATGGAAAAGCACTTTTTTCTTTGCCAAATGAAGCCGTTTGACTTTGATTTTGTCGCCTAATTATTGCAACAAATTAACATAATACTTACGTTTTATTGTTTAACCTTTTCTAAATAGTCGACCTAGATAATTCCATAAGGATCCCAAAAAAAGTTCCCGTTACTTTTCCTGCTGACAAAACTGTTTTTGTCTTCTTTGGTGGCGGAGAACCTTTTCTGTCCATTATTTGAATTGTTCTTTGGTTTAATGAGTAATTATGAACCCAGGTTTCATCGGTGGTAATGAAACACCGTACAAAGTCCATCTGATTGCGACAAAAACGTGCGAAAAGGTTACGCGAAACACTCAAACGATTCAATTTTTGCTCGAGTGTGGGCAACCGCGACACACACTGTGCCGATTATTTTTTTCATTTCCAATTCTTTACTTAAAATTATGTGCACGCTGTCATTTGAGATACCTACAATGCCTGCAATCGCGCGCGCTTTTACTCGATCGTCATCCAAGACAATACGGTGGACATTTTCAACCATATCTGGATCAGTAATAGTTTTTTGACGTTCGCTATGGAGTTCATAATTTGAGCTCATACAACCACGCTTAAATTTGGCAACCCAGTTTTTAACCATTGAAAACGAAGAAGCAGATTCTCAATAGTGTTGAATCCAGCTTTGCTTTGATTTCGGTTGGTGTTAAGCCTTTCAAATGAAAGTACTTAATCACTGCTCTCAACTCCGTTTTTTTGCATTATTACAAAATCACACGAGACGTTCACTTTGGCGTACTGTCAAAAACAGACTAATTGACAGATCTAACCTATTAAAGAATGATTCTACAGAATAGTAAAGAAGATCCTTGTATAGCAAAAATAACCAATAAAATACAAATTTGCAAAAAGCAAAATATAAAACAAAAAAATAAGATTAATAATAATAAATAAATAATGCCGTACAAAATGCAGTAAATGAAGATTGTAAATCCTTAAAGACATATTCAAATTAATAGTGTGAGTGGAATTTTTTCGCATAATCTATGTTAAGAAGACACACCAGTTATTATTTATTTATGATATTTCTTTTGTTGAATTCTACTTCAATCGTTCGCTCGAATGAAGACTAGTAGATTTGTAGATCTTGCTATTTTTAATCGCATCAAACCCCTCTGCATGATTATAGTAAGACTATATTATGATATATTTTTGTTCAAAAAGTTCCCTCTTTTCGTGCGTTTTATTGAAATTATACATTAAAACTTATCCAACTGGATATTATGTTTTCATTATAATTCAGAAACAACAAAAAATACAGTACATTGTGCAACGAGCTCTATCTTACAAGAGTCAACTTCTCGGAATTCACACATCATCCTCTGCCTACTTTTTTTGCAGTAAAACTCGAATCGCTGCCAACAATGTAGAACGGGCATGTACAATTGATTTAAATTTTAAAGAGCTTACAGATGCACAGAGCAAGATCCTTCGCCTAAAAACGAGAGGTATTATTTCGTATACAAGCCAGTTTCCGTGGATAAGTACACTATGCTAATTCATTTTTCATAATTATTCCCTTACACAATATACAAATGTATATGCAAGTTGGTATAAATTGGCGTACTAAGTACTCATGGCGATGTTCTTCGTTAAATTTGGAGTCTAAAATCCTAAAACCAAAATGTTGTACCTCTACTCGAGACTCCTAAACTTCGGACATTTAGTCTTTAAATAAGTGTTATTAATCGATAGTTGCTGACAGAAAGAGATACAATTTAGAATAAAGCAGAATTATTAGTATTATTTTTTCGTAAAGGCTTTCTTTTTGATTTTAAAGTTTGGTTTTAATATTTGTTTATTAACTTATTTTGACGAAAACCACATCTGACAACGTTATAAAGCAATAACTAGCTTAATGTTGTTTCAGTCAAATACATTACAACTGTCAAATTTTGATACTTATGTACAATAAGCTAAATTTGTATCCGAATGGCTAGAGAGAGACATTTTATGGGAGAATTTAAAAATTCACTCAAAATTTCCGTTGGTATCTGCGTTAGTCGATTAGATTATATATGTAATTTATGAGGTACTTAAGTAAAAATTTCCATTTATGTATTAGTAATTGCTTGTGGTCAACAACTGTACCTATGCTTTGAAATGGAAGTTGTTGATATTTTCATTTGAATTTTAATTTATATAAGTAATATAATTTTCTAGTTCTACGATACACTAGACACCCTGGCAGATGCGAAATGGTTCTCCACTCTCGACCTGAAGATCGGCCATTGGTAAGTGGGAATGGATCCTAATAACAAAGAGAAGACTGCTTTCAGTTTAGGCACAGGACTCTGGCAGTTTACAGTCATGCCATTTGGACTATGTAACGCCCCAGCTACTTTTGAGCGACTCATGGACACTGTACTGAGGGGACTGTCTTGGAATACATGCCTGGTATATCTTGATGATGTGATAGTGGTAGGAAAGACTTTTGAAGATCATATGGAAAAGTTGGGGGTGGTATTCCAGAGGTTGCGAGATGCCAACTTGAGATTAAGTCCAAAGAAGTGTCACCTTTTCCGCAAAGAGGTAAATTACCTTGGACACGTGGTTTCCGGAAAAGGAGTTGCTGTAGATCCAGAAAAAGTAAGAGCTGTGGAAAAATGGCTTGTACCAAAAAAAACAAACATCAGCTAGGAAGCTTTTTGGGATTGTGCACGTATTATCGACGCTACGTTTCTGGATTCTCTAACATTGCAAAACCACTTACCCGTCTAACAGAAATTCGACCATTCATTTGGAACAACGAATTCCAAGCGTCCATTGGTTGTTAAAAGGAGCTTTGATTAGCGCACCTGTTTTAAATTATCCACTGCCATCTGAGAGGCTTGTTTTAGGTACAGATGCCAGTAACGTCGGGATTGGTGGTGTGCTCTCTCAAATCCAAGATGGACAAGAAAAGGTCATTGGATACTTCAGCAAGACCCTATCCAAACCGGAGAGGAACTACTGCGTAACCAGGAGAGAACAAAGGAAATAAATACATAATAGTGGTCATGGATTATTTTGCCAAATGGGTTGAAGCATATGCTCTACCAAATCAAGAGGCTAGAACTGTAGCAGACGTGATTGTGAAGGAGTTTGTCAGCCGTTTTGGTGTACCCCTAGAACTTTATTCCGATCAAGGGTGAAATTTCGAGTCCAGTCTGTTCAAAAAGATGTGTGGATTTTTGGGCATACGAAAGACGAGAACCACTTTCTTGCATCCACAATCAGATGGGATGGTAGAGCGAATGAACAAGACCACGATCTTACACTTATCCAAAGTGGTCTCCGAACACCGGAGAGACTGGCACGAACATTTACCATTATTCCTAATGGCGTATCGGGTCTCTTTTCAAGAGACAACTGGCCATTCACTAGCAAACGTGCTATTCGGAAGGGAACTCCGATTGCCCTGTGATTTAAAGTTTGGGAGCAAGCCTGGTGAAGATCTTGCCGGAAAAGATTAAGTCAGCACTCTCAGACGAAGACTAGATAATATCCATGATCAAGTAAGACATAATATCCAAGATGCTAGTGACAGAATGAAGGAGAGCTACGACATCAACACCGAGGAGAGTGGTTACCATGAAGGCGAGCGGGTTTGGTTATATAATCCACAACGCCGACGGGGCCTATCTCCAAAACTTCAAAAGAATTGGTAGGGGCCAAACGAGGTGTTAAAGCGGATCAACGATGTAATATACCGCATAAGGTGAACACCTCATACTAAGCCAAGAGTAGCACATTTTAATCGATTAGCCTCATACTCTGGAGACAATAATGACGAAGCCGCTGACTTGCGCCAATTAAGTAACCACCACAAGGAACTAACGTTTGAAGATTTTATTAAGGTTTTCTGGTTCGAGGAAAGCTCGATTTGGGATGCCCATCGAGAAACAGCAAGATTTATTCACGGTGCCGCCAGGCTACGCACTTGCTCATTGCGTAGCCCGAGATCTGCGAATGGCCAAAGGAATTGCCAGAGAATTTAAAGAGAGATTTGGCAGAATTGAAAAACTAAAGCAGCAAGGACCAGCAATCGGGAAGAGTCTCCAAATAACAAATGAAGAACAGCCCATATTTTATTTGGCCACGAAAGAACTCTTAATCCTGAAGCCAACCTATCGTGCCTTATGGGAGGACCTGGTCCACTTACGTGACCAAATGTTATAAGACAAATTGAAATTAGCAGTTCCAAAATTGGGTTGTGGATTCGACCGCCTGGACTGGATAATTGTAAGGAGCATGTTACAAGTAATATTCCAACATACTGGTATGGAAATTCTGGTATGCAGTTACCAGCTTGAATATTCCTTTACACCCAGACAAGAAAAGACCGTGGACTATTATTTCAATATAACGTCGCAATGTAACAGAGGCTCTACCTGTCGATTTCGCCATCGTTTGAACGGATCAGAGTATGACATGTTTCGGGACGAAACTTCATGTGATGAGTCACCGATAATCTCATACGTCGAGAATCGTCAAGAAAATGTAAATGCGCTACACATGAAAAGTGTAGGCGATTATCGAATACACCAGAAGTTTTCACCGTTAATATAAATAGCAGTCGAGAAGGATTTATGCTATTCCATATCAAATCATCGCCGAGTGAACTTACATATATATAAATACATAAATGTTCTTATTGTTAGTAATTAGTTTTTAAATTGTTATTCGTTTTTATTATTAATATAGTGTGTGTCTAAGTTACCGTTAGTTTTATTTAAGAACCCGAAAAGACAAAAAAGTCACATTATTAATACTACTACATAAACATGAACTTATATTTGGATAATGTATTAGAACATGGCTTTCCTTTGTAATAACTAATAAAAAAGAATCTGTTTTAATGCTTTCGTTCCATTAAAGAATAAGTATGAAATAAACACCCAGCCCTCTGCCCCTCTGACAAATTACGCAAATACAATCTCCTAATAAGACACAAGAACTTATAGCTTAAATTTGTAGGGGAATCCCAAATAATCAATTCCTCTAATTGAATTATCCTATATTTATTTCTCAGATCATTTCTTAGTAGTTCTTCACTCTTTGCACATTAACTATATAAGTTCTAATATATTTAATTTAATATTGTGGCTATTGACCGATATTTAATTAAAAAATGCTGGCTACTCAAGTGTAGAGCTGCGCTCACGTGTAATGACACTCTGGAAATCAGGCTTATCCATGAAAGATATTGCAAATAGGATAAATTTATCGGTAAGTTTTATAATTACAATATATTATAATACCGGTAATACGTTATTCATTGTCTCGCATAGATAAAAAGTAGGAGAAAACTTGGTCCTAATCCAAAAATTAATGATGAACAGATGGATGAAATTATGCAGTAGCTAGAAGTAATACCTTTTATAACTGCATCCGCCATAAAGCAGCATTTTAATATACCTTGCAGCGAAACCGCAGTTCGTAGGTATATGCACCGGAATGGTGTACATTGTCGGAAGCCAGTCCAAAAAATAGACCTTACAGAAGCACATGCTCAGAGACGATTACATTTCGTAAGGGGAAATCTTCATCGCGACTGGGCAAATGTAATTTTTTGTGACGAGAAAGTCTTCCATACAACACGAGGCTCGAGAAAATAAATAACACGAGATATGATCCTAAGCACGTTATTCGCAACAGGAAAAGCTGCAAAATTAGTATGGGTTTTGGGGGTTGGATGTTAGCCGCAGGACCAGGCGGGTTGGTGTCCATTAGTCCGCTTATGGGTGCTGCTGAATATATGCGTATACTCGAAGATGTAATGCTGCAAGTGTAAGTATACTATATCCAGCACCTGTCACAATTTCTTTTGTGCATGATAATTCTGCAGTGCACACGTCTGCATTAGTCAAGGATTGGTTTTATCATCATCCCGATTTTGAACTAATCCCTTGGCCTGCCAAATCACCCGATCTCAATCCAATTGAAAACTTGTGGGCGATTATGGTACGCAATTGGGAAAACATTGTTCGGAAAAGAGATAACCTTCAGGCTCATGTTATGCAACAATGGGATAATTGGCGTGGCAAAAAACTTGCCAAAGGCTTGTCACTTCTATGCCTGAAAGATTGCAAAATACCATAGACAATAATAGTTACTGGACCAAGTATTGAGGAATTTCTGCTTTAAGTTTGTATATATTTCACGTTTATTTCATTTATGCAAAGGTATTTTTAATAATACAAAATATTATTAAAAATCTGGTTTGAAGAACACAAATACAGGTTCACTATTAATATTTTTCTCCAGCAGGGGCGTACCGATGAGCATGTAGAAAGGCGAAATACATATCTGCGTCTCTGGGGAGTTCACAAAAAATATTAATAGTGAACCTGTATTTGTGATCTTCACACCAGATTTTTAATAATATTTTATATTATTAAAAATACCTTTGTATTATACAAAACTGGTGGGGTTTTACCCACTCATGTATGTTTCAATTAGTCTGATATTTCATTTATTTTAGAATTTTTATTTTATTTAAGATTATATATATTTACAATATAACTTTGATGTTCATTTTATTTATTTTGGAATTTAGATTTCTATTTTAAAATTTGTATATATTTAGAATAATTTTTCTGTTTACTTTATTTATTCTGGAATTTGTAGTTTCCTGTTTTTGTTTTGTTTCCTCTAATTTGTAGAAAATATTTTTTATAGTAAAAACATTAGCTATTGTTGGCATATATAATATTACACTTTAAAAAGCTCAACCGACTTAAAAAAAAGTTATCTACCCTTAAACATTCTCTTTCCAACAAACAAAGAGAATGATTCAAATCGAAGCAGATTTTAATCTCTAATATTATCAAAAACTTTATACTACTTTACTTTTGAAACGCTTGGTTTCATGTGTGTGTTAATTATAGAAACTGTATTCTGATGTATAGCAAACGCCAATTAAGTTGGCGCGAGGAGGGGTAAGTTCACGCAGGATTAAATGTAGTGGGGAGATTTGTATTTGTTTTTACATCAAATGTCAGATAATTCTAACCTCTGAGCGTGTATCACTTTATGATCCCCTAGCAAAGACATTATGTTCCGTCAAACGTCAATGACAAATGTATTCTGACAATTACTTGAGTAGTGGGGGTGAACGTTTTTAGAAACGGCTTCTGCGCACCTCCTCCTCGCGCCAACTTAATTGGCGCTTTCTATACCTGTGTCAAAGTTTATATGCATTACTTCGGTTCTGTTGTGGAAAGATGGTAATACGGAAATATCGAGTGTGTTTTCCAAACCGGAGGCATCCAAGTAAAAATGTATTTCGAAGGCTGGACCAACGTCTTCGTGACACAGATTCGTTTATTCCAAGAAATTCGAACGCTTGTTGACCAAGGCTAACGCGTACCGTGCAACTAGGAGAGCAAAATCTAGACAAAATACAGGAATATTCCTGCGCGAGTACCCGTCAATTAGCTGCTACATTAAATATCCACAGTAATAAGACTATTTATTTGGTTCTACGAGGAATTTTACTTCATTCATACCATGTTTCTAAACTTTAGCCCCTTTACGAAAATGATAACCTATTTCGAATCAATTTTTGCAACACAATCTTAAATAGGATTCAGGAAGAATGTGGTCTTTCTAAGACCTATTCTTTGGAGTGATGAATGCATGTTTACCAGAGATAGTGTGTTTAATACTCGTAATTTTCATAATTGGGCAGATGAAAATCTATATAAATTTCGCGAATACGGTCGCCAAAGAAGGTTTTCCGTTAACGTTTGACTGGGTATAATAAACCACAGAGTATTGGACCAATTTACTTACCAAATCGTCTAGATGCTGGTGAATATTTAATGTTTTAGAACAAGTTATTGATCACATACCGCTGAACATACGATGTAATACGATTGATATGTTTAATAGATCCACTGCACACTTTACTCGTAATAGAAAGGACTGGTTGGATGAAAGTATGTGGGTGATACAGAAACTACGTGGCCTAACAAGGAAAACGCAACTTTTTTTTACAAAAAACATTTTATTTTTCAATATAGTCTCCTGTTCGCTCAACACACTCGTTCAAGAACGATATTCCAAATTAGTAATGCCTTCGTTGTAGGACGATGAATCCAAGTCCTCGAAATAGCTATTTACAGCAGCTATTGCCTCAGAATTAGACCAAAATCTCTTACCACCGAGGAACAGTAAAATTTTTTTGACGTCCACTACGGAGTTAATGATTTGTGCTCATACAACCACACTTAAATTCGTATTTCCAGTTTTGAAACATTGAAAACGAAGGAGCGAATTCTAATAGTGTTGAATCCAGCTCTGCTTTGACTTCCGTTAGTATTAATCCTTTCAAATGAACGTACTTTATCACTGCTCTCAACTCAGTTCTTTTCCATTATTTCCATTTTCCATTTTGCTTCAGAGGAAACGTTCAAGTGCATGAAGAATCTGAAATCTGGCTTTACTTCGGGACATGATGGTTTACCCAGTTTTTTTGTGAGGGATTGTGCGGGAGTGCTATGTGAACCCTTACCAGTCCTTTTTAGTTTAATTAGTACGTCATCCTCGTTTCCGGACGTGTGGAAGATTGAGAGAGTTGTTACAGTTTTCAAGAAGGGTGTCAGATCGAACCTTTTAAATTATAGGCCTGTTAACATTAGTAATTTTGCTAAGATTTTTGAGAGTTTGTTGTATCAACTAATTATCTTCAAGTGTAAATCGGCGCTAGTTGTACAACAACACAGCTTCATTACATTCGTGAAGCTTATGCTCGGATGCAGGTGGATGTCATCTATACAGACTTTGCCAAATCATTTGATTCTGTAAGCCATTCCTTACTGTTAACCAAGTTAGACGCTTTTGGTTTCTCGTATGGTCTACTTCAACTAATATCATCATATTTGTGTAACAGATCTAGTTACGTCTACTACAATGGTTTTCATTCCAGACAGTATATTCCATCGTCAGACGTTCCCCAAGGATCTACTCTAGGGCACCTATTATTTAATATTTTTATTAATGATCTCATTATGCTATTAGATTGTAAAGTGCTAGCTTACGTGGATGATCTTAAAATATTTTCTAGAGTCTCGTCGTTGAGCGATTGTAGGGAACTGGTACGTAATCTCCATTTGGTTAGTCAGTGGTGTAGTCGTAATGGAATAGCTTGAATACTGACAAATGTGCTATTGTCTCGTATGTCCGTGTTGCGGGCCCAGTTTTGTTTCCATATGCTCTCGACCATATTCCCATTCCCAGAATCGAAGAGGTTAGGGATCTGGATGTGTTATTTGATTCTGCATTATGATTCAATAATCATATTCAAGATATATGTACCGCAGCTATTAAATCTTTGGGATTCATTGTAAGATCTTGTAGGCAGTTTCGTAATCCCTTAACATTAAAATCTCTGTATTACGCCTATGTAAGAAGTAGATTTGAATACGGCTCCCCTATATGGTATCCTCATTCCCTGCATTTGCGCCTGTCTGTGGAGAGGGTTCAAAGACGATTTTTAAAGTATCTGTCTTTCAAGTGTGACGGTTTATATCCGGAAGGAGGCACTGAATATACGTCTCTCCTGGAGCGCCATTCCTTGAATTACCTGAGTGATAGAAGAGAACATCTTAGTGCCAAGTTTCTGCTTAATTTACTAAATGGAAGGATTAATTGTCCGTCTCGTCTGTCACAAATGAATTTTTTGTTCCAGGACATTTAACTAGATCGTCGGACACTTTCACGGTTCCCATCGCAAAATCCAATGTGTTGCTCAAAGCCCCTTTGCTGCATGTGGTACAAAATCTTCACAAATTCTACTCGATCCCTTCTCTCGGTGATTTGAGATAATTTTTACTACTTCACATGTGCCTACCATTTTTCAATTGGTATTTTGTTTTATACTTGAATTGTATTTTTAATTTTTATTATTTACTATTATTTTTTAACAGTGCCTTATACATGTAACTATTTTATGTTACACTGTATGTATTTACTTAGGTTATGTTTTGTCCTGTAATTGTAATATTTCTGTTGGACAATAAAGAATATTATTATTATTATTATTACAAAATTACACGAGACGTTCACTTTGGCGTACTGTAAAAAAACAGACTAATTGACAGATCGCTGCAATTTGGCATTCGAGCTTGTGGCAAAACAACTAGCGCCCATTTAACAGTTATATAATCATTAGTGTCAGAAGAAATTTTCAATAACTTCTCGAGGTATTCCATCACAGGTGATCTGTACTTTATGATGAACAGTCGCCAAAACCTGAAAAAATGTAATAATTTTCACTTGAACTTGTATTTGTGTTCTTCACACTAGATTTTTAATAATATTTTATATTATTAAAAATACTTTTGTATTATAAATTTCATTGTCTTCTACCTATACAGTTCCACAGAGGTTCAATAAAGAAAAGATTCGAATATCTTGATGGCCACAGTAATATATTGATTCGAGCAAACCCAAAATAACCTAGTATCACTCTACATGTTATTAAGCATTATTTTATTAAAAAACTATATTTTAAAATATTCTAAGATAAGGTACAAAATTTATTAGATATAACATTGAGCACACATGCGATCTCTAATAAAGACTAAACGAGATCCACTGTCATGGGCAATAGGTTCCCATTCCGTAACCACAACTCTGCGAATGGGCATTCCTTTCCACAGCAGATTTTGGATCACGTAGTTCATTACATTGTGTTTTTGCCCAATCCGACCATCCTGTATATCTAATTAAATGTGGTCTACGCTGATTCAGACCATTATGTTCCATTTCTCGTTATAATAAAGTCGCTTTCTACACGACTGAAGCAAAACAGGATTATATCAGACAAGACCAGAACTTATACTAAAATAAACGGTTTGGATTCCGATACACCTTTAATTTTCTGCAAATCATTTATTCGTAATCACCGTAATTCTGGAGAAATGGTTACATAAAACCAGTAGCATAAGGGGCAGTTCTGTAGTTCTTCGAAGATATTCTATGCCTCTTGGTTTTTATGTTCGGTTTTGCCCAACAACAACTTATTTCAATAAACTAGTAGACTTTTATCTTGCACTGTATTATCGCAGTATATTGTGTTTTATTGCCGATTGAATATTTTACCGAAACATGACCTTCAAATAAAGAAAACTAGATGTCGGTACAAAAAAAAAGTTTTATTTTGTACATACTGGCCTTTTGACTCTATATTGTAAAGTATTTGTCTTTCTGGGTTCGTTCAATTAAAACTAATAGTAATTAAAATACACTATATTAATATATATATATATATATATATATATATATATATATATATATATATATGTATATACATATAACAAGTGTTCATTTGAAAAGTCAATCTAGTAGCATGTGATTTACTGGGAACATTTTGAAGTCGTAAATTAAAATTTTCTACTTAACCTACGAAGTCGTATATTTTGACAGTCTCATACATATAAATAAATAACAAATAATAGGTATTTATTGAAAACTATAACAAATGTTGAAAATGTTGTCCGTCAAGATCAATGCACTTTAAAATCCTCCGTTCAAAATTTCTGATGATATTCTGCAACATTACTGGATTGTTATTAATTTCCATGCATTTCCGTTCGATTCTCTATAGCATATCATTCAAATTCAATATAGGTGTTTGAAATATGTTATTTTTCAGATAAGGCCACAAAAAGAAGTCGCAAGGTGTTAAATCGCATGAACGTGTAGGCCAGGCAATTTCAGTATTTCGACTAATTAGACGCTCATCAAAAAATTCTCTTAAATAATCCAAAGATTCTGCAGTACAGTGACAAGGTGCTCCGTCTTGTTGGAAATATGCATTTTGAAGTTCATCATCATGCAACTGATTGACAAATGGTTGTAAAATTTCCGTACGGTACCTTTGAGCAGTTAACGTTCCCTGAAAAAATATTGGTCCAATGATTCGCCTTTGGCTTATCGCTGCCCAAACACCAATTTTCTCTGGATGTAGCGATTCTTCATTAATTACATGTGGATTTTTACTACTACAAATTCTTGTAATTTGTGAATTTAGGTATCCCGTTTTATAAAACCATGCTTCATCAGTAAAGATGACTCTTTGCGAAAGTTCTCCATTATTGTTCATATTTACAAACCAATTACAAAACTGTAGTCTACGTGGGTAATATTTCTAACAATTCTTGTACTGCTGTGACACGGCATGGATAAAGTTGCATATCTTTTTTTAATAACTTGTGAGTTGTACCAACAGAAAGGTTTATTTGTTGACTCAAATGTCGAACAGATGTTTGTGGTTCATTTTCCATTATTTCTTCAACACGATTGACAACTTGAGGTGTACGTTTCTTAACTGCTCCGCTGCCTTATTTTCTTAAGAGACTACCAGTTTCAGAAAAAAGTTTTTAAAGTTCTATCCAAAGTATTCTTAAATTGTATGTAATCTATTGCAACATGTGGAAACTCAACATGAAATTCTATTATGCAATCTTGAACTGAATAAACCCATAAACCATCAATTTTATTACCACTTCGAAAATAAGCCTGGACTAAAAAAATTTTATGTTCTAAAGTGAAAGCCATTTTAAAACTGAGAAGCAATTTATTTAAACCAGAATCGACGGACGATTATTTTATTGATTGAACACTTATTATATAGATATAGATATAATCGAGAAACCTCTTTACCCTAGGGTGTGAGGTGATTAAAATAACATTTCATTTGACAAATACAACTTAAACTACTAATCATCACAATATACAAATTTTGCCCACTCTTTTCTGTTTCTCGCCATTTTTTTAGCCTCCATCCAATTCTTGCATTTCTTCTTTAGAATCGCGGTAACTTCATCATTCCACGATCTTCTTGGTCTTCCACGTCTTCTCTTCCTTTGTACTTTTGTTTCCCTTATTGTTTTGACTTGTCGTTTGTTATTTATACGGCACACGTGTCCAAACCATTTGAGTTGGTTTCTCTCTAATACTTTTAATACTGGTTCGATACCAAGTTCTTCTCTTACTGCTTCGTTTCTTATTTTATGTTTGCGTGTAATTCCTTTAACTGCTCTTAAATATTTCATATCGATCGCCTGTATTCTGCTTTTCATTGCATTATTTAGTATCCAGCTTTCGCTTCCATACGTCAGAATTGGTATATATTAATAATAAAACAAAATACACTAAGTAACATTTAAAGCTATTACTAGTTATAACAGTATTTATTTCACAGTATTTATTTATATCACAATACTTGTCGCTAGTTACTGGTCGTCTGGTTCTCTCCCTCCATCTTCAATGGCTTATATAGGCCTATACGCATTCGAGAATAGTTCCGGACTCCTTCTCGGAGGTTCGGAAGATTTGATGATGTGTTCCGCGGGTGATGTCATCGCTCGCCTAACGAATCGTTGGATGACTCACACCACAATATATTTACGTTGGCGTTATTTCAACTTTTTTATGCCTTTCAATCTTTGAAGCTTTCCAAAATAGCCTTTTATTTCAACGATGACCACCTCGTTCGATACAAATTTCTGCACGCTGAGCCATTTCTTTAAGTGTTTGAATACAAAAGGTATTATGGAGAGGCAGATCTGGCAAATTCAAGGGATGAGACAGTAATTATGAACGTAATTCAACCAAGTTAGTAATTTAAGGAATAAAAAAATCATAGGTGGCAGTATCAGTATTATCCGACAGATGGGACAAAACTTTTCACCATTAGTGCTCACTCGGAAACGAATGTCAATTGATTCTATTGTTTATTCTTTTCTAGCGTGAAGGGGTGGATTTAGGTTTCATCTATAGTTACATAGCGCCTTGGCTTGCCCTTGGATAGCGTTTGTACATATTTAAATGTTGCGTATAAATTATCATGCGATTTCGTTTATGATCATCTGACAATAAAGGCGGCACCCACCTTATCGATTGCTCATTCATACCAAAATATTCTGCACGTTCAGCAAAAACGTTCACATTCTGAGCTATTTCATTCACTTTCAATCGTCGACCTTTCAACATCATATCAAGGACTTTATTAATCATTTCCTCGGCAGTCGCTGTATACCAAAGACCTGAACACTCAGTATTTTCCGTATCTTCAGTATCTTCCGTTCGTTGATTGACGAAGGAGATACTTGTTGAAACAATATAACGATGAGAAATAAGTACTAATCCGGTAGTTTAAAAAAAAAATTCAAAATTTTGTCTTAAAAATTTTTTTTTTTCGTCCACCTGATGAAGCCATTGGATGGCAAACAAAGTTGTAGTAGATTTACGATACAATTTTTGAAACTAGAAGTTTGGTACTTATTTCTTATCGTAAAATTTTATTCACTTTTCTTCAGTTATTTATTTTATACAATTAAAAAGTACCTATTGTTTTATCAACACACAAAATTTATTGTTTCCATATTTACAGTAAACTACGAACTCATTTGTTTTCAAATCGTATGAAACAATAACAATTTGATATATCTACTTTAAATATTTTAATCGTGGTGATTCTAGGGCATTCTATCGAAAATCCGCGGAGGATCGTTAAGCGAACTTCGTATATATATATCTGCATTCGATAAAACGATACTTTTAGTAGATACGAGTTTTACTGGGGAATATGCGAGGGAAGAGAACAACAGACTTTTGTTTCAAGCCCATACCAATAGGTCAAATGTTTTTCACACCTATATAACAAAGGTCCTTTCTTTTCGAACGGATAGGTACCTAATAGTATAGAAATAAGAAACTTTTAACTATTGTTACAATTGCTTTATCAAACTACCCTCGTATACATGGTATTGCTGTATATATTCGACCAATGGGAGACGTGGATTATGCTTAACTCTGAGAGCGTGCATATTGAGATTTTTTGTGTGTGGGGACAAGACAATAGTGTTTTTGTGGTGACACTTCCGTTTAAGATATCGAAAAGTCTGTGCGCAAAAGAATTAGGGCCGCATTATACTTTGTGTAATTTTGGAAATAATAATAACAAAGGTGGATATTTGGCTAGAATCTGCTGCTGCTTTTTGCGACGGGTTTTTGTAGGATTCAACGCACACAGTCTTCCATGTAAGCCCGCGACCATTTAAGACGATAATAAACACCATTTTCTCGTTATGCTTGCTCATATTCACCTAATACCGTTACATTAGGCATGTAAAAGCTACATTGTTACTTATTTAAGTCCTGTCGGATATTTTATTTTTGTTTTATATATTGTATATTTATTATTAAATACTGTTATAATATTACTTATTTGTGCGAGTTTTGATGTGTAGTAGTAGCTTTATTATTTTTTTTTCCTTAATGCTACGCCTTGTGGGTACATTATAGCCTCTACGTCATTCATGTGACATATGACAGCTGATTACAATTCGATTTTTTGAAAAGGATCCCGTTGTCTTCACTGACACTTTAGTCTGGGTACTGGCTAGTTTGTAACGATCTTCGTTCATAAATTATGAATTTAATTGTGATCATAATTTTTGACAGTTGTGTTATATTTGTATGTATTTAGGTTAAAGAATTTCTTCTTCTTCTTCTTCTTCTTATGTTTTGGGTTGGACGCCAGCACGTCCAGGCACTTGAGCACACTGCTCTTTGTACTATCCCCAATAGATCTCTCAGTTCCACCCTGTTAGTCTTGTGTCCTCGATAAAAGCCACTATCCTCCTCAGGGGAAGTTTGAGTACACTCGAAGGATCCAATAGATCTCCCCGAAATATTTCTGTCTGAGTTCCTTCAGTTCCTCACACGTGCATATTACATGAATGCTAGTTTCCTCCCGTTTTTCACATCTTCTACACCAGGGCTCGCTAACCAAGCCCATGCTGTACAAATGCTTTCTTAAAGGACAATGTCCTGCTATTAACCCGGTAATGATTTTAATTTCTTTTTTATTACTACGAATTAGGTTGGCTGAAAACTTTCCGTCCAGCTCCCCTAGTAATGTTTTGGTATGGAGTTGACCTTCCGTTAACCTCCATTTGTTTTTATGTTCTTTTTCTAGCCGTAACAAGATCTCCCTTTTAGCGGAATCCTTAGTGATTCCACATACAGGTTCTGGTCCTATGAAGTTCCTATTAGTACCTTCTTTGGCCAGTTTGTCTCATTGCCTTTAATTCCCTTACGTCCTGGCACCCATATCAGCGACACTCTGTATTGTCTTGTGCCAGTTTATTGAGGACCTGTTTACAATATATCACCAGCTTAGTTAGACCTAGTAGATATGAACCCATCTACTAGGTAGATGGGTTCATAATGGCTTTAATAGCGTGTGACTATCAGTCATTATGTTAATTTTTTTGTTTGCGCAGCCGGCTTCCTGAATTTTCTAGGCGCAGGCTGCGACTGCAAACAATTCGGCTTGGAAAACCGTAGTATGTTTCCTCAGACATATCGATGTGTTCCTTCCGGGGCACATTCCGCATATGCCTGCACCTGCCCCCCGACTAGATTGTGATCCATCAGTGTACCAGGTGCAGGCACCACAATCATCAATCGAGCGACTTTTTGCCTGTTCCCTGGTCGGTATAAATATGTTCAGCTTAGCTGTAATCATAATTTCAGGTGCCATACTGTCCGCCGGCATTTGAAATATCGGCTCTTCCAGTATAGTTCCTGTGATATCTGTATGGCTCCCTACAACCTTATTAGGACACCATACGTCGTTGGCCTTTAGTCTCAGTATCGCAGCCATTGCCTCCGCCTTTACAAATAATTCCAGCGGAGAGAGTTAAAGGATTTATTATGACGCAAATTTTTGTTAGTATTTAAACTTGCCGTGTATGTCGCTATGATGCGCGAAAAATCTCCCACTATTTGCGTCGTCGCAGAGAAAATTTTCCCCATTCTTCTAATATTTACCCCCGTCGGAATATTTGTTTCTTGCTGCCGAAATTTTATATAAAAGCCTCAACTTTTGCCATTTAAAAGAGACCTCAACTATCGTTCTAGGGATGATAGCTAAGGGTTGAACAATGATGGGTTAGAGATCTGCTCTACTACAAAAATCCTGTCTAACGTTCTAGGAATGATATCAAAGGATTAATCAGTAAGTAACAGTTTAAGTACAGTGTTGGTTGAGATAAATCTCTGCTACAAAAATGCTGTCTAACGTTCTAGGGATGATAGCAAAGGATTAAGAGATCAATTAACCTACCCGTATCTTCTCAGTTTGCTTAAGTGTATTCTAGGGCTCACCTAAATTAATTAATTATTATTTTTATCCCCGTTCACCGTAATGCGGTAGATTTGTGAATTTTCTAACACCGTCCAGTTCCCTCTGCGTTTTTCGAAATTTCCAAGCGTAGAAGGGACAATCTAAAGTTGGTAGCTTCACAAATTCTGCTGTTGCAATCCAAAACTGTCTTTAAGAAAGCTCTAGAGAAGTTACACGAAAACAGCCGTAAACCGTGATCTAAAAGGGTCGTGAAAGGGTAAATGCAGGATTTCTAAAAGTAAGAAAACCGTTACATTATATTTCATATGTTCCGACCGATCCTTAATAGTTTTTTTATAGAATCATATAATAAAAATTCCGAATCAAATCATATTCTGTTGTTTTCTTATACCAAAAAAAAAACTATTGAAATCATGTTATATGTCCCGACCGAGTAGCTATGTTTCTTCTAAAGAAATATCTGAAATAAAAATTGTTTTCTATTAAAATCTTTTTTTATTATACCCGAAAAAGTATTATTAATTTCTTTATTAAAACTGTGTTTTTTTTATAATTACGCAAGTACCGATCTCGTTTGATCCCGTAGTAAATATAATTTTCGTTCGTAAAATTTCAGTGTTCCATGTTATTTCCGTTTATTCTTTCATAGGTATTTAAAATAAATATAACTGAATTGCCGTAATTTAATTATCTGTGTATACTGCATTTATATTATTGACTCAAAACAAACAAATCGTAACCGTTTTCCAGGAATTTTTCATTTAGTTTTATTTGTAATAAAACTGTAAATGTAATATTCAAGTTCTTTTGTAATTTAATAAAAAATTGTTCAAATAACCTGTGTTTGAGGGAAAAAAAGTTTACATTTTTCCACTCCGATAAACAGCTGGTATTATAAGAAAATTGTTCAATTTTTCAACGAAGTTTCAAATTTACTGTGTTAAATTTACCGACCAATATGTTTTATTTTATGTAAATATATTTCTGATTTAGTGTGTAAATAAAATGTACCTGTTTTAAAAGTAACCGCCTGTCTATAGAGTTTTTTTGTCGCAGTCCTAGCATTTTCATTTTATTTTAAGGTCACAAGCAAACCAACCAGGTTTACCACAAAACAAAAACTACTTTTGATCATAAGACTACTGAAGCAATAATTATAGGTTTGAATCAATTCTCCGTACTGAGAAACCCGAAAATATAGAGCACTGAAACAATTAACATCTGTGCATGTCATTTTGTTTTATATTTTTTAAGTATAATGATGTTTGTACACCTGGTGATAACCTAAGAAATAAGAGAGTCACTAGATCTATGCCCCGAACATACCGACTTATTTTAGTACAGTCATAGACAAAGTTGATGTCTCATAATTTCAAATTTTTAAACTGCGAATTAGAATTATTTTAAGTTTTGATAGTTTATGTTAAAAATTAATAGTAAATTAATTGTTCCGATCATCATAATCAAAGTGCTGATTATTTTGTTTAATTCTTTGGACGATAGATAAGCTGTATTGTAATAAAATAATCAGTTAATTTTAATTTTCCGTTACCGTATGTTTATTAAAAATAATAAGCAAACACCGTTATAATTTTGGAGTTGGAAGTTTGACTGAAATTTCCGTCTCAGATATTATAAATGTTAAATATATATATATATATATATATATATATATATATATATATATATAATATATATATTGTAATATAATTAAGCAGCCCTACGTTGGACCGTCAAAATGTAATAAACTTAAGCAGCCCAACGTTGGACCGTCAAAATGTAATAAACTTAGAGTCTAGTCAAACGTTGGAGTACAAAAAAAAAATAAATATTCTTTGATACACACGTTTTTTAAGTCAAAATATTAAACTTTCCAACTGTGATATGAATTTAAAATTCGAATTTTTACCCCCGCATTCAGATATACTTCTGCGCAGGCCCAATCATTGAATACAAAATGGTAGCTGTTAGCAATCCTAACATGTATATCCAAATAAAATTTTGGAGTAAGGAAAGTTCGATATTGAAACTAGTTTTGAAGAAAAACGTGCATGAGGACTCTAATATCTTCAGGGTCGTGAAAGATTCTGTCTGACAAAGAAAACTAAAAGGTATCTTAGCTCAGCATTAATATGTTAAGCTAATTAATTTCAAACAACTTGTCTAGGTTCTTAAATACCGTTTATTTAAAATGAACATCTTATTATAGTAAAAAAAATATTTGATTCAGTAATATTAAACATAACTTACAGGATTAACAATAGATCAATAATTAATTTTTAATGAAAACTTAACCTTAAAATTTATAGGTTATGTGGAATTTCTTTCTATAAGAGGAATTAAATGAATCAGCAGATATATAACAAATATTTGGATATTGACACAAAATAGGCTCTGGTAAATCAAACCACGCTTAAAAATTGATATAACTTCCCTATTTACATAATTAAAAATGATTATTATTAGAATTTTAATCTACTTCCGGTAAGTATATATATATTAGTCTGTTTACTTATTAAGTTAAATTTTTAGAAGTGAATCGTATAATGCAAACTTAGCTCAACATTTCCTTTCTATCTTCAAGATTCTCGTCTAAGGACACCTAATCTCTGCGATCAATCTTGGTCCACCTGATGTACAGTTGAATATTGTGCCAAACAGGGAAATCCGGTCACGAACCTAACCAAATCCCTAAAGCGTTGAGTTCTCCAGCAAAACAAGGTATACTGTCTCCTTTTTAATAATGGATAATCTTCATATTCGATAATTTGGTTTCTAGAGATTGTCCCATTTAAACCATTGTTGATTCAGGGTGATCCAATACCATTAGATTAAATACGGATAAATGTTTTCATGCGAAGTAAAAATGTGAAATTATAACTTAAACACCACAGAATATGTGAACACATATAATGGACGACAAAAAGGATTATAACGGGCTATCTTCTGAGATTCTCCCCGTACAAGCGATGATATGTTCTTCAATTTCCCAAATATTTATTGTATTACTATTTTTCCAGTTAATTATATGATTTTATACGGAAGTAAGTAGATTTACCATTTGTTATTTTAATTTTTCAGATTAAACGTTTTTTTTTTAAAAAATTCTCTTTTAAAACATAACTAAACTTTTTTAAAAAATGCAAAAAATTCTCTCTAATTGTTTCAATAACTCTCCATGGCAACCCAACAGCTTTTCTGTTCTCTAAGCTCATTGGTCGCTTAGTTATAGAATTTCCAAAATATTTGATATTTACAATAATTATGATTCTTAAATAATATTATGAACTTATTGGTTTATAAATAAATTTTCCTTCACACATAACCTTTCGAAATATTCAAAATTAACTAGATTTACATATTTTATAGTTTTGGTAAATGTAGGGAAGTCATATACTTTCAAATTTAATTATAGATTTGACACTCTAAATTTAGAAAACAATACAAAGATAATAGACTTCCAATCTTGTAAGAAATTCCAATAACAGATGTAACAAATAAAAGCTATTGTCTTCTATAAATCAATTAACATTTTATTATATTTACCTTCTCTCTCTCATTAAAAATAATTTATGGAAAGAATTGTAATAAATTATTTTTGAATTTATTGTTATTCCTCTGTTTATTTCATTTTGTTTATATAAATTTTAAGAAAAATAAAAGTAAATTATAAGTCTATAGAATATTATGTATCATGTGTTGCCTAATCATTATAATATATGTAATGGTTAAAATTTTTAAATTTTCTTTATAGAATATAGGTATTTATCTAAAATATTTATTCATCTGTTTTACGATAAATCTTCTATATAATCATATATCAGATTTATATGATATCTTCCCTTAATTTGTAATGTTTCAGGGTCTTCCAATTCATAGGTGGAGTTTCCTATTTTCTTAACTACTATATATGGTCCTATTTGTGGTTTTGTTAATTTAGCCACCAGTTTTCTCTTCGAGTCCGTTACCTTTAAAGATTTTATTAATACTTTATCACCTATTTTATATTCTTTATATTTTATCTTATTTTCCCTTTCCTTTTGTTGCATTTTTTTGACTTTATTTTTGTTATCAAGTATAATTTTGTGGTACATCTCTCTTAAATTGTATATTTCTGTGTCCCTCCAAGGTCTGGCTGGATGAGTACCTGTCATCAATAAAACTGGAGATAAATTATGTGTAGTACTTGGGGTGTTATTAATAATGTATTCAATTTTGTATATTTCTTTTATCCAATGATGATGGTTTTCTGATAAAAGAATTCGTAGGTATTTAATCACTTCTCTTATCATCCTCTCACAGGGATTTCCTTGTGGATGTCGTATACTGCTATAATATGTTTTAATGTTTAATCTGTGTAGGTGTTCTTTATAACGGTCATTATTAAAGTATGTCGCATTGTCTGACAGTATTATTTGTGGTAACCCATGCTCTGTGAAAAATTGTTCTAAACCTGTTATAGTCGTTTCTGTATCACATCTTGCTACCGGAATCAATTTTATATATTTTGTAAACAAGTCCAATATAACTAATATATGTTTATACCCCCTACTGCTTCTTGGTAGTTGTGATAAGTAATCTATAGCAATTATATGTAATTTGTCTTCTGCCACAATATGTCCTGGGATGTTTCCTTGAGTATAATTTTTGTTCTTCGACAGCTGACAAACCTTACAACTTCTCACGAAATTTTTAACAATCTTTGTATCATTGATACAGTAATAGGCTTCCCTATAGATTAACCAACATTTCCTTGCCCCTATATGTCCATATTGCTGGTGTATCTCCCCTATGATTAATAATGTGTGTTGTTCATCTGTGACATATACTTTCTTCCTCCCAATATTTTTCTTTATGATTGCATTTTCAAGGTAATAACCTTTATATTCATCGCCTTCCTGTAGTTTCCTTTTAAGTTCACTAAACTCTTCTCTTGATTGGATTTCCTTTATTTTCTTTTCCGAATAAATACCTTTCCTTGCAAGTGTGATGTTTGTTATTAGAATTTCTGGGTTAGCTTTGTTTTGTTTCTTCCTACTTAATGCATCTGCTACTACCATAAGTTTTCCAGATTTATATTTAATTTCATAGTCATATTCATTTAATAATAGACTCCATCTGTATATTCTATTGTTATTGATTCGATGGTTTACTAAAGTTGTTAACGCTGAATGATCCGTCTCAATAGTAAATTTCCTTCCAAGTAAATAGTATCTACATTTTGTTACACCATAAATTAGTGATAGCATTTCCTTTTCAGATATGGCATACCTTTGTTCACAAGCCTTCAACGTCCTAGAAACGAACATGATAGGAACTTCAATATTATTTTGTATTTGTAAGAGTTCAGCTGCTATTGCGTAGTTCGAAGCATCAGTCCTTAAAATAAATGGAAGCTCGAAGTCCGGATGATATAAAAGAAGATTTTCTATAAATGAAGTTTTTAATTCTTGAAAAGTTTGTTCTTGTTTCTCAGACCAAACCCATTTAACGTTTTTCTTTAGTAAAGTTAACAAGTTAATAGTTTTCTTTGAATAATTATAAATAAATTTTTTGTAATAATTAAGTAAACCTAAAAATGCTCTCAATTCTCTTACTTTATTTGGTCTGGGAAAATTTTTAATTTCTAACAATCTGTCGTCATCCAGTTTAATACCGTCTTTATTTATAATATGTCCTAAATATTTTACTTGTTCCTGGAAAAATTTGCATTTTTGTAAGTTAATTTTCATACCTTCTGCGTTCAATGTAGTTAAAATGATATTTATATGTTCTATATGTTCTGGTAAAGTTTTCGAAAATATTAGTATATCATCAAAATAGTGTATGCAGAACCGTTCATATTTATTTAATATTCTGTGTAAAAATCTGATTAGTGCTGATGGGCTATCTTTCATACCGAATGGTGTTACTTTAAATTGGTATATATTTTTATTTATACTAAATGCACAATATTTCCTAGACTTTTCTTCCAATCTAATTAACCAAAATGCTGCATTGAGATCCAATTTTGTAAAGTAATTGCTTTTCCCACATTTAGAAATTAATATATCAATATTAAGTGGTGCTTCAAAACCTGGTTTGATCCTTTTATTGAGCTCCCTCGCGTCTAAACAAATCCTTAAACTATTGTCACTCTTCTTAACAATCACCACTGGGTTTATAAAATAAGAATTTGACCTTTCTATAATTCCTTGATCCATTAATTTATGTATTTCTTTTTCGATCTGATCTTTGTATTGATATGGTATAGGGTAATTGATTATTTTTAAAGGTGTATCATCAATAACATCTATCTTGTGAAAGTAATCTCTTGCAAACCTGATATCCTCGTTATAAACTCCTTCATTTCTCATCAATATCTCTTTAAACTCTCTCTTAAAACAAACATCCATCTCTATTTCATCAATCAACTTATCTATAAACTCATCAAAATTATTACTATCCATAATCCTATCTTCTTTAACAACGTTACCATTTACATTAATTCCATTAATACTTAATAAATCCTCTCTAACTATATCCTTCTCATTACCATTTTCTATAATATCACTGTCATTACCTCCTTCTAGTATAGACTCACTCTTCCCCTCTCCTATAATTAAATTGTTCATATAAGCTATATTCAATTCCTTCCCTAAAACTATCACATTGGTCCCTATTTTTAAGTTGCCCAAATCAAAATCTATAACCATATCATATTTTCTTATATTATCTATTCCTAAAATACACTCAAAATTCATCTCTTTCAATATGTAAAATTCCATCAGATATGTTTCTCTGTTAATTATAGTTTCTATATTAATTTTTTGCGAAATACACCCTATTTTCTTTCTATTAGTCGATATCAGGTCAATTTTCTTAATATTAAACGAGTTCTCTTGAATATTGTTAATAAGTTGTGAGACATCTTCTCTTAATAATGAAATTTCCGCAGCAGTATCTACTATAGCTCTGATAGTGACATTTTTAATTTGGATATCGATATATGGTATGCTATTTTCTTTTATTAATTCAACTTCGGTATCGTCATTAATTTTGATTATTTTATGTATATTATCGTAAAAAGGTATCGTCTTAATCGGGTTTATCGTGTTCAATTTGATGTTTCCTAAAATCTTGATGGGCCAGGAACTGCATAATCCCCGTCCTTTGGTATCTCCAGAATAGAAATTGACGTTTTTTTTTGTTCAACCTTGGTATTTTGTTCTTCCTCATTCACCTTGCTAGTAGTAACACAATTTATATTTCGTTCCTGATTGTCGTGTCTATTATTCCTTGAATTGTAGTTATGGTAATTGCCCCTTGTATTGGTTCCATTATTGTTATCATTCCGTGCCCTGTAACCATTATTACCATTGTTGTAGTTTTGGCTGTTATTACTAAAATAACCCCGTTGATAGTCGCTCCTATTATTACCATTTCCTCGGTATCTATTATAACTACTATTGTTTGGAAACCTTGGTATATAATTACCATTGTTTGTATTATTCACATTATTTGTTTGTCTATGATAATTATTATATGTAGAATTAAAATTATTATTTGATGATGTATTTGTTTGTATATTATTGTTCCTTATCCCCTGTTGTTTCTTAAGATTAGCCAAATCATCTAATTTTCTTAGGATTTCCATTAATTCATCGACTGTCTTGACTTCTTTACAAACCACAGTCTCGCTATCGGATAGGATATAGTGTTTCAAGATTTGCTTGACTATGTCTTCCTCAGATAGGCCATCGATGTACTTGCATTGGTTATACATATCCCGTGCATAATCCTCCCTGTTAGTATAACCTTCCCTATATTTGCCAGTCAGAAGATGGATCTTAATCCTATCTTGTATGTCCTTGTTCCAGTATTGTTTCTGAAATTCTCTCCTAAATTGATCTAAGGTAAGACACCTTTCAGACACCATCTCAAACCATTCAATAGCTCTATTCTCAAGAGTTAACCTGATTAATGTCATGCTTTGTTTATCATCCGTCATGTCTGCTGTTAATCTGACAACATTGTTGAGGTAGGTCATGGGATGTATTTTATCCTTGAATCCCCTAAATTTAGGCCACATCTCTGGTCTAAGAATTAGATTGTACTGATTCCCTTCGCCGTGTATGATCCTTGTCCCTGTTCTTTTTAAATTCTCGATCTCCTTCCTCATATCCTCGAATAAAATATTTTCCATTTGCTGTTTGTTGTTGAAGGTTTCTGTTATAAATTCTTTATTTTTTAAGACTTCTCCTTCTATTCCTTGTACCTTCTCATTTATATCATGGTTTATAGCGTTCATCTGGTCATGTAACAAAGTAACATCCTGCTTAATGGTACCTATATCAACATGATTTTTATGTATGTCAGTATTTAATTTATTATTTATTTTATTAAGATCTTGGTCAATCTTTTCAGCCAGAACATTATTAGTATTATATATCTCTGTTGATAATTGTGTTTTTTGTTGTTGAATTTCTGTATGTAATTCTTGGTATTTTGTGTTGGTTAATTGTAAAATGCTTTGTAACTCTTGTGTATGTCTTTCGTTTTGTTGTTGTAATTCTGTTTGTATTAGTTGTAAGTTAGTTTGAAGTTCTGTTTTTTGATCTTTTATCTGCGATTGTATGTTTTGTATTTCTGTTTTTTGATCTTTTAGATCAGTGTGAATGCTTTGAATATCTGCTTTTATATTTGTTTGTTGGTTATTTATCTGTGTTATGTTAGTATTAGTGTTTTCTAACTGTTTTTGTAAGCCTGTTTGCATATCCTCCATCTTCCGTAATAGTAACTCGAGTACGTCGTCTCCCCTATCAACATTTCTTCCTTGACTACTTGAACGTCTCGTTCCCCTTGTATCCATACTTAGGTATATGTTATAAGTCTATTATTAATCGTTATAATCTGTTCTCCTACCACCTTTATTCCCTAAATATCATATATCTAAGAAAAATAAATTTTATACACAAATACCGATATATTTTCTAAGGTAATTCCCTTTCAGTATTTAATTAACTGTTTTTAAGAACCTTTTCTTTGCCAGACGTTATGGGTGCCAAAATGTATTATATTTGTATGTGAGTCAAACGCTGGGAACAGCCAAAATATTGAATAATTTAGCAGCCCCACGTTGGTAGTCGCTAAAATGTAATATAATTAAGCAGCCCTACGTTGGACCGTCAAAATGTAATAAACTTAAGCAGCCCAACGTTGGACCGTCAAAATGTAATAAACTTAGAGTCTAGTCAAACGTTGGAGTACAAAAAAAAAATAAATATTCTTTGATACACACGTTTTTTAAGTCAAAATATTAAACTTTCCAACTGTGATATGAATTTAAAATTCGAATTTTTACCCCCGCATTCAGATATACTTCTGCGCAGGCCCAATCATTGAATACAAAATGGTAGCTGTTAGCAATCCTAACATGTATATCCAAATAAAATTTTGGAGTAAGGAAAGTTCGATATTTAAACTAGTTTTGAAGAAAAACGTGCATGAGAACTCTAATATCTTCAGGGTCGTGAAAGATTCTGTCTGACAAAGAAAACTAAAAGGTATCTTAGCTCAGCATTAATATGTTAAGCTAATTAATTTCAAACAACTTGTCTAGGTTCTTAAATACCGTTTATTTAAAATGAACATCTTATTATAGTAAAAAAAATATTTGATTCGGTAATATTAAACATAACTTACAGGATTAACAATAGATCAATAATTAATTTTTAATGAAAACTTAACCTTAAAATTTATAGGTTATGTGGAATTTCTTTCTATAAGAGGAATTAAATGAATCAGCAGATATATAACAAATATTTGGATATTGACACAAAATAGGCTCTGGTAAATCAAACCACGCTTAAAAATTGATATAACTTCCCTATTTACATAATTAAAAATGATTATTATTAGAATTTTAATCTACTTCCGGTAAGTATATATATTAGTCTGTTTACTTATTAAGTTAAATTTTTGGAAGTGAATCGTATAATGCAAACTTAGCTCAACATTTCCTTTCTATCTTCAAGATTCTCGTCTAAGGACACCTAATCTCTGCGATCAATCTTGGTCCACCTGATGTACAGTTGAATATTGTGCCAAACAGGGAAATCCGGTCACGAACCTAACCAAATCTCTCAAGCGTTGAGTTCTCCAGCAAAACAAGGTATACTGTCTCCTTTTTAATAATGGATAATCTTCATATTCGATAATTTGGTTTCTAGAGATTGTCCCATTTAAACCATTGTTGATTCAGGGTGATCCAATACCATTAGATTAAATACGGATAAATGTTTTCATGCGAAGTAAAAATGTGAAATTATAACTTAAACACCACAGAATATGTAAACACATATAATGGACGACAAAAAGGATTATAACGGGCTATCTTCTGAGATTCTCCCCGTACAAGCGATGATATGTTCTTCAATTTCCCAAATATTTATTGTATTACTATTTTTCCAGTTAATTATATGATTTTATACGGAAGTAAGTAGATTTACCATTTGTTATTTTAATTTTTCAGATTAAACGTTTTTTTTTTAAAAAATTCTCTTTTAAAACATAACTAAACTTTTTTAAAAAATGCAAAAAAATTCTCTCTAATTGTTTCAATATCTCTCCATGGCAACCCAACAGCTTTTCTGTTCTCTAAGCTCATTGGTCGCTTAGTTATAGAATTTCCAAAATATTTGATATTTACAATAATTATGATTCTTAAATAATATTATGAATTTATTGGTTTATAAATAAATTTTCCTTCACACATAACCTTTCGAAATATTCAAAATTAACTAGATTTACATATTTTATAGTTTTGGTAAATGTAGGGAAGTCATATACTTTCAAATTTAATTATAGATTTGACACTCTAAATTTAGAAAACAATACAAAGATAATAGACTTCCAATCTTGTAATAAATTCCAATAACAGATGTAACAAATAAAAGCTATTGTCTTCTATAAATCAATTAACATTTTATTATAATATATATATATATCATAATAGATTTATCTAGAATTTAAGAGACACTGGACGTTCGAACTGGAACGTCTAATCTTTCTTTACAAACCGAACAAACACGTTATAAGTAGAGTTGTATTTTTATTATCAACCCTCCCACAAAGGTAAGCCCATGGAATTCTACCGAATATCGAAAAGTTACCGAAGTCAGTTTCGTGATACTTATTTTTTATATTACCCGCAGCACTATATAAAAATAAAAATATTTGACATTGATTAATGTCGATGCTACAATAGACAATACAATAAAATCAAATATACGAGAGGTGGCTATAAAATAACGAGACAGGTGCTACTACAGATGAAATACGCCGTTGCCGGCCCTCTCGTGTCTACAGATATAATAATCTGGCCGTGGTTGTCGTTTGTATAAGATCTATTTTTTTGTTTTGCCAGAAAAATGATGAGTACTTTAAAGAGCAACGAATTGACGGGAAGTATCATATGAAACTCGGAGGAGCCACTACTGAGACCTATCATTTATTAAAATAAATATATGGTGTTAAAAATACGCTACTTCGGCTGAAGGTCGGTTGCGGCGTGCTAACAATAAAGGACATTATATCAAATAATTAATGGTCGCCATGATGAGCATCAAAGGTCCAGGACGTGTGTAATGTACTGAAATAAATATATTACTATCTATGAACTAAAAGAAAACACAACAACATTGTTCTTAAAGTTTTTATTTAATATTTACAAGAAATTCAAAGATGTAAAATGTATTAAAGTAATTAAATAAAAGTAGCAATATATACCAGTACGATGGACAAGTAGAGAAAAGTTGTGAGAAAAGCTTTAAAATGATATGCGCATGATACAATTATGAATAAGTATACGTGATTAATCAAATAACTAATGTAAAATATTTGTAAACGAACGTTAGATATAAATTAATTCTGTTAACAAATAAATTTAAACTCTATGTAAGAAAAATAAATATTTAGAATTTAACAAATATATAAAAAATTGCAATATTCTTACAATCAAATAAAATAAACTATATATTCACAACAATAAATAAACAAAAATTCTAATAAACAGCCAATATAAAATAGGGACAATTCTTCATATGCACAAAAGATTAGAAACCCCTAAACTTGCCAACGTACCAAGAACCTAATTTATCTTCTACATGCATAAGTTGCTTAATTTTTCTCGAGTTTCAATTCAGAGATTTATCATTAGAAGACCGTCAAATGTCATCATGAAATTTCCTAATAATTAAACTCATAGATATATTTAACAACTACTCTTGAACTGAAGTTTGATGATCGGATTTACCACAAGTATACCATGAAAAACTAACCTTCTGCAAAGTTACCAACATTTTCTTGTGAATAGAATTAACATACCAAAAACAAATTAGCATATCGATGCGAGAGCTCGCATCAAGCTTTGCTACAAAATAATACGAATCTGTATAAAAACAAAGCAGCAAAGAACACAAAAATGAGAAGACTGTTATAGAAAGTGGAAATATAGCAGATGTTATAAAGAATTTACTCTAGAAGGAGTTTGTGTGGTACTCTTTACGTAGGACTCGAAAGTTTCCTTTACGAAGGGCCATCTTCGGAATATATTCTTGAAGAAAAGAACCAGGTTTAATTAATTTAGCACTTTTGAATGGTTCTTGGTGTTCTAAATATGGTTTATATAATTCTTTTAGCCATTACTTTCAAAATTAACTGGCTTTGAAACAGGAAAATTCTTGATAATTTTTATTATTGAAAATACGTTGCTTTTTCTATCGGAGACAGTCTTCAATTAAGGTATTTACCTTTACTATATTTTTAAAACGAAATTTATGATTAAATTAGGCTTATATATTTTTTTTTTATCAATTTTAGAAATGATCGTCGAAAAAACGTCGTTTCTATTACCAGTCGTGCAAAAATCTCCTTCTAAACAACTTTTGTCTTTTTGTCATGACTACCACAAAAAGCTAGTGATAATTAATTATATTCAAATTTTGCTATAAATCCAAATAATATAGATAAAGTAATTTTGTCCATTTTAATAAATTAATTTTCCAAATATTTTGTTCGTATGTCAACATTGGTTATTTCTACAAGAGCCTATTTTTATTCTACTATAATACCCTCACGTGATCAAAGTTGCATACTTTTTTACAAGGGTCAGCCGAAAGTAAAATTAACAATGATGTTCAAAAAATTATTTATACATAAATATTTTAATCATAATTAGCTTTAAAATTCTTAATTTCACGCGATATTGAGTTATGATAAATTAATAAATGACTAAATAAAAATATTCAATTAAGTTCGGTATCATGATTAAAAAAACTAATTTTGATCTTACATCGTGTTTACATATCATTTACTTAATCATTAACGTTATATCTTAGATATTACTTTCTTGGGACAATATAAACTAATTAAAATTTTTTATATTGCGTGGGTATGAGCTGTGCTATAACAATATATATATATATATATATATATATATATATATATATATATATATAAAGATAATAATTTCGTGACCTTTGTGTGTTATGGTAGATTCAATTAGTTGGCGATTTAAGGTCTGGTTTTACTTCAAAATGTATATATTTAAAATAATCTTACATGTTTCGGCATATGATGCCTTTTTCAAAGACTTTAAAATATAAATGATAGTTGTTTTCCTTCTCGTTTAAGGCGAATGCAGACAGCTTAACATCTTAAGCCGCTCCACGGGCGCATACATAATAATAACTCGTGCCTTGCCATTCCCCGTTTTTATTGTCTAACTATTTTTAGAATACTAAGGTATGATTTATTATTATTAAAGTATGACATTAATATACTGTCATTTATATCTTAAATTCTTTGAAAAGGCATCATATGCCAAGACATGTAAGATTGTTTTAAATATATACATTTTGAAGTATAACCAGACCTTAAAACGCCAACTAATTGAATCTACCATATATATATTTCTCTCTATATATACTTGGAGAGAAAATTCTCTCGAACAGCATTCTTGGCTGTGTTCCTAGTACTGACGAATCTACTAACTTCTGACTGTCATCCTATGTGCTTCAAGATTTTTTATCATCTCGAATCACAGAACACACAGAATTTTTGATCCGTAACTAAACCATGGAATTTTGAATATTCACAAATCCACAATCTATTATAGTTGAAGAGCGTCTATAACATGTACTGCATGTCAACTATTCAGTGATGGATAAGTACGATGTACGTTCAAATTTTGTTACGGTTTACACAATAGACCAATAGGTCGACTTCCTCACGTTTCTCAATACATTCATTTTTGGGTGACATGATTTTAATTTATTAGCTTTTCTCTATGTTTGAAGTTAATTACTGATATTCGGCTTATCACACTAGATTAATCGGCGATAATTCATTGTTGTATATTGCGACTCTTCATTGGTCTGTGCTTAAAAAAGGCCTTGCGTCCTGCGTATCTTTACCTACCTTTGGCCAATAGGAATTACATATTTTTAAAGTTATATTTACATAAATTTGAAAAATTAGGAGTTAGGAATATTTCTTTCGCGTAATTTTAAATCTAAATTTTGAATCAAATTAAAATAAAAGAAAAACAAGATGATTTAAAATAAAACTCTTAATAAAACAAAAATTAAGTATGGACTTTCTAAATAGATTTACGCTTAATTACAACGCCACCTAAATAAATTGATCGTATGTCATATCCGAGAATATCAAGGAGCTCATCGTTTATAAAATTACGTGTATCCAAGCGTATTGCGCTTGAAATCATTTATAAGCGGATGAAATTGTTAAAATTAACGAGCCAGAAAACCAGTAGTACGCTGTCTCATCGCAGAAATAAATCCTTGCCGTTAAAAGCACATTTTTGTCAGACAGAGCAAAAGATATTCATTGTTGTATTTTCAGTAAATACTGATTAGAAAAAACGAAAAATCAGTAGCTTGTATAGTTGAAACAGGTTTTGAAATAAATATTTTAATAGACGAAATTTGCTGGTATCAAGAATGAAAAAGCATTTGGTGATATTATGCTGAATATGTAGTATATTTTTTTGTTTGAGAAAGTTCCGTACGAACAAGAAAATAATAATTATTAGTTAATTATTAGGAAAGAATACCATAATTACGTGTAATTACAATAAGAAGAATATGTTGTTATAAACTATCGCTCGAGTAACAACATATTCTTCTTATTGTAATTACACGTAATTATGGTATTCTTTCCTAATAATTAACTAATAATTATTATTTTCTTGTTCGTACGGAACTTTCTCAAACAAAAAAATATACTACATATTCAGCATAATATCACCAAATGCTTTTTCATTCTTGATACCAGCAAATTTCGTCTATTAAAATATTTATTTCAAAACCTGTTTCAACTATACAAGCTACTGATTTTTCGTTTTTTCTAATCAGTATTTACTGAAAATACAACAATGAATATCTTTTGCTCTGTCTGACAAAAATGTGCTTTTAACGGCAAGGATTTATTTCTGCGATGAGACAGCGTACTACTGGTTTTCTGGCTCGTTAATTTTAACAATTTCATCCGCTTATAAATGATTTCAAGCGCAATACGCTTGGATACACGTAATTTTATAAACGATGAGCTCCTTGATATTCTCGGATATGACATACGATCAATTTATTTAGGTGGCGTTGTAATTAAGCGTAAATCTATTTAGAAAGTCCATACTTAATTTTTGTTTTATTAAGAGTTTTATTTTAAATCATCTTGTTTTTCTTTTATTTTAATTTGATTCAAAATTTAGATTTAAAATTACGCGAAAGAAATATTCCTAACTCCTAATTTTTCAAATTTATGTAAATATAACTTTAAAAATATGTAATTCCTATTGGCCAAAGGTAGGTAAAGATACGCAGGACGCAAGGCCTTTTTTAAGCACAGACCAATGAAGAGTCGCAATATACAACAATGAATTATCGCCGATTAATCTAGTGTGATAAGCCGAATATCAGTAATTAACTTCAAACATAGAGAAAAGCTAATAAATTAAAATCATGTCACCCAAAAATGAATGTATTGAGAAACGTGAGGAAGTCGACCTATTGGTCTATTGTGTAAACCGTAACAAAATTTGAACGTACATCGTACTTATCCATCACTGAATAGTTGACATGCAGTACATGTTATAGACGCTCTTCAACTATAATAGATTGTGGATTTGTGAATATTCAAAATTCCATGGTTTAGTTACGGATCAAAAATTCTGTGTGTTCTGTGATTCGAGATGATAAAAAATCTTGAAGCACATAGGATGACAGTCAGAAGTTAGTAGATTCGTCAGTACTAGGAACACAGCCAAGAATGCTGTTCGAGAGAATTTTCTCTCCAAGTATATATAGAGAGAAATATATATATGGTAGATTCAATTAGTTGGCGTTTTAAGGTCTGGTTATACTTCAAAATGTATATATTTAAAACAATCTTACATGTCTTGGCATATGATGCCTTTTCAAAGAATTTAAGATATAAATGACAGTATATTAATGTCATACTTTAATAATAATAAATCATACCTTAGTATTCTAAAAATAGTTAGACAATAAAAACGGCGAATGGCAAGGCACGAGTTATTATTATGTATGCGCCCGTGGAGCGGCTTAAGATGTTAAGCTGTCTGCATTCGCCTTAAACGAGAGGGAAAACAACTATCATTTATATTTTAAAGTCTTTGAAAAAGGCATCATATGCCGAAACATGTAAGATTGTTTTAAATATATACATTTTGAAGTAAAACCAGACCTTAAATCGCCAACTAATTGAATCTACCATAACACACAAAGGTCACGAAATTATTATCTTTATATATATATATATATATATATATATATATATATATATATATATATATATATATTGTTATAGCACAGCTCATACCCACGCAATATAAAAAATTTTAATTAGTTTATATTGTCCCAAGAAAGTAATATCTAAGATATAACGTTAATGATTAAGTAAATGATATGTAAACACGATGTAAGATCAAAATTAGTTTTTTTAATCATGATACCGAACTTAATTGAATATTTTTATTTTGTCATTTATTAATTTATCATAACTCAATATCGCGTGAAATTAAGAATTTTAAAGCTAATTATGATTAAAATATTTATGTATAAATAATTTTTTGAACATCATTGTTAATTTTACTTTCGACTGACCCTTGTAAAAAGTATGCAACTTTGATCACGTGAGGGTATTATAGTAGAATAAAAATAGGCTCTTGTAGAAATAACCAATGTTGACATACGAACAAAATATTTGGAAAATTAATTTATTAAAATGGACAAAATTACTTTATCTATATTATTTGGATTTATAGCAAAATTTGAATATAATTAATTATCACTAGCTTTTTGTGGTAGTCATGACAAAAAGACAAAAGTTGTTTAGAAGGAGATTTTTGCACGACTGGTAATAGAAACGACGTTTTTTCGACGATCATTTTTAAAATTGATAAAAAAAAAATATATAAGCCTAATTTAATCATAAATTTCGTTTTAAAAATATAGTAAAGGTAAATACCTTAATTGAAGACTGTCTCCGATAGAAAAAGCAACGTATTTTCAATAATAAAAATTATCAAGAATTTTCCTGTTTCAAAGCCAGTTAATTTTGAAAGTAATGGCTAAAAGAATTATATAAACCATATTTAGAACACCAAGAACCATTCAAAAGTGCTAAATTAATTAAACCTGGTTCTTTTCTTCAAGAATATATTCCGAAGATGGCCCTTCGTAAAGGAAACTTTCGAGTCCTACGTAAAGAGTACCACACAGAAACCAACCCTTCCAGAACCAGCCTGGTATTTCCTGAACATTTATCAACCTTTTATATATTAGGCCTGGAAACTTCATGCTCTCCGTTAACAGGTACTCCCAGGTGGAAATATATATGCATATTTTCTAAAAGATACTTCATTTGTTAAACTATATTATTAAATATCATTAAACTCACGTTATCTTGGGGCAAAATACCATTTTTAAGCAATATAACGTGTATTCATTTGAAAAGTCAATCTAGTTGCATGTGATTTACTGAGAACATTTTGAAGTATGTCGTAATTTAAAATTTACTACTTAACCTACGAAGTCGTATATTTTGACAGTTTCATACGTACAAACACATACTAATATATTTGCGTCTTATTCTATCAAAATTTCAAAGTAACCTAGATTGACTTTTCAAATGAACCCTTGTTATAGTATTTCATTGTTAATATAGTCATTTTTGATATAACCTTAATTTTTTTATTTGATTACTTTTTAAGTCATATGATTATTGTGTAGGCAACTATATATAATTAGTAAAAGGGGTTAAATGAGGACCCCAATCTTGTTTGATGTTTTAACATAGTATATTAAGTGCATGTTTTTATCTTGTAGCAAAAATTAATAATTGTTTTGATTATATTTATTTATTACTCTATGAAATCGTTTTTGTTTCTGTATGTTTGTGAACTGTTTGGTATCTAGAACCTACCACATAGCCTGAGATTAAGAAGCGCTCTTGTTTTGAATATTGGCCCAGTCAAGGCTTACGCAATTGAGCTAGTTATATTGTTTTTATATATATAGTATTTACTCATTCAGCATTTTGCATTGCATATTGACAAACTTAATTTAATTTATACCATACATTCAGAGTGTCCCATTATAACAATATATATATATATATATATATATATATATATATATATATTAAAAATAATAGATTTTTATTGGTTTTAGCGACCTTTTATTGAATTTAGATGTTTGTTTGCGACGTTTCGACTTTTATCAATTTAGTCTTTTTCAAGGCATCTGGAAACAAGAATCATTACAATGAACATGAGAACTGTGTTTGTTTTGTGTGATATAACAATTGAATTAACCATTTTTAGTTTTAACATTATATTAAGAAATGAATTACGGATTAGGTTAGTGTTTTACGTTGAAAATTAAATAACATTAAATTAAAATAGCTTAGAATGGTAGGGGGACATTTATGTGATTAATATCTGTATGAATTAATTGGAGACTTAACAAATATTAACAATTTTTAAGTTTAAAATTAGATTAAAGATGATTACAAATTGAGTTAACATTTAACGTTGAAACTTACATAAAATAAAAATAAGAATGGCTAAAATGAACAGGAAAGTTGAATTACAATACAATACGTAAAGGGAACAAAGAAAAGTCAAATAAAACACACATTGTTGCTTTTTCTGCACGGGTACGCATTCATGTGCCACATGTGTTTGGACACCCATGACCAATTTTCTTAAAACGAACATGCTTGTGCGGATTTTGTAAGTGAACTAATGCTTTACAAAATCCGCACAAGCATGGTGCATTATGTACATTAAAAATTCCATTTTTTGAGAATGTAGCTTCGTCACCAAACAAAATGTTCCTGAAGAAATCTTCATCTTGATTTTTCTGATTTTGGAACCATCTAGCGAATTCTACGCGAGCAGGAAAATCTCCTTCTAGCAGTGCTTGCACCTTTGTAAACTGAAAAGGATATAAATTTTCTTTGTGTAAGATATTTCCTACGGAAGATTTTGAAATTGTGGGGTACATGACAGATAGTCTTCGAACGCTAATTTCTGGATTTTCCTCAACTTCCATTAAAATAACATCTTCATGTTCTGCTGTTACATCATTATGTCTCCCTGTTTCATTATTTTTTGGGACCACTGAACCTGTTTCTCTTAATCGTTGATGAAGAACTGTAAATGTTGGGTGAGTGGGATGCTGACGATTGGGAAATTTTTCAGCATATCTACGTTGCGCCGCTCGAGCGTTACACCTCATTTCGCCATAAACTAAATGCATATCGGCGTATTCCTCATTAGTAAAAACCATTTTTTTTTTAAATTGAAATCGTTGTGTTTGAATAACACAAAGTAAAAAATGAAAAGATAAACTTCGCGAACTGACAACAATTTGACAATGAAAAACGTAGGTTTGACTTCTGTTGGCAGTTCAGAGCTAACTATTGCAAAAAATAAAAAATTGAACTTTAATGAAGAAAAAACGAAAAATTTACAAATCGATTTTTCTAGAAAACGGTGTATCCTACCGACTTAAAGTAAGAGTACCTTTTAGTACTGGAATACCTGAGAATTTAATAATCTAGTGTCACAAATGCTTAAAAGTTAAAGACAAAAAAGTTATGCCTTAAAATAACCGTTGACCTACCAAAAACGGACGCCTATGACCGGTACTAGAAATTCGCAATTGATGGAATCGATTCATCTCTGGAGAATAAATAAGCATACCAGTTTTTGTTTTTCTAAATAGAAGCGTTCTGGAGGAATTTAAAAAAAAATAAATACAAGGCGCCATCTTCAAAGAAGTCTAGCTCCCTTAGGAAGCATTTTCGGACTAGGTGAATTTGGGTTTAATTGTCTTAAAATTATCTGAGGAAACTCCGGTCTTCGTTTGTCAGGAGAGTTTCTGGACACCCTGTATATATATAGTTGATTTAGATATTCGGCGATTGAAGGTCTGTTTTTTTATATTAATGTCAAAGGTATATGAGTGATGTAGTGATGGTGAGAAATACAAATTCATAAATACATTTAATTCAATTAATAGTAATTCATGACATAACAAAAGTTTGATATCAATTATAAAGAGAATGGTAAGTAATGGGTTATTATTATAATTGCGCCCGTGGGGCGACTTAAGATTATTATATAAAGCTGTCGGCATTCGCCTAGGACGAGAAGGAAAACCACGAAAACCTACTCGGACAGCCAGTCAGGGATCTAAACACGGAGGAAACTGATTGCCGCATTTGAAACAATTCGTCAGGGTCTTCGATTTGCAGAAAATGTACCCGATACTATTTTTGAGTTACTCAATAGAAGCGAGCATTTATATGAAAGATCTGCATCAAAGACTGTTAAGCAGTCTTTGAAGTTATTCCAAGTTATTTTACATTCGGGCATTAAAATACTGTTGTACTACTTTCGTTTAGGTACTACATACCTATATACCTATTTATATAAGCCTATCCGTACTTGTTTTTTAATATGCAATATACATATGTGCATGTACACTTAGTTGTACTGCAAGCAATAAACAAAAAAACTCATGTTTCCATATATCGAAATTTCTATATATCGAATTTTTCTTATGGAACCATCGACTTCGTTATATTAAGGTTCGACTGGATACGTTATATATTACCTCCTCGTTCGGGCGTCTAAATGATATGTTATAAGGGTTTTGGGCCTCACGTTCCGTGCCAAATGTTAAAATATAAAGGGTTTTAGGTTTCTTTTAAGCATAAAGATTGTAACGATGTTAACAATAATATTGTAATAAAATATACGATGATAATCTATATAAGATAGAATTCTACATACCTTCGACTATGCTTATTTATTTCCATAAAAAAAATTTGCATAATATAGACCAAAGGTGCTATAATCAATTTAGTTAATTACCTGTGACTATGTGTGAGCTAGAGATCTTATTTCAGGGAGTCGGTTCTTCTGTATAATGCTTATTTTATAAGAGAAACGATGTTAATTCAAATGTATGACTGTTTAATTAAAAGATTCAAAATTAACAATAACAAACAAGATATTAATCTGAAGTAAAGCATAAATAAAAGTTTGGATTCAAAATGAGTGTCTAACAGGCTTAAAATTAAACATAAACAGTATTATTATCTTGCGTCAAACACATACATAAACGTTATGTAATATTAAACATACGTAAAATCTAGATATAAATGTGTTTTACAATAAATCAAGTAAATTGTGATAATTATGCGCTTGGTTTTAGTGCTAAATTATAGCAACAACCATTCAATAACAAGGTAAGGTTACAAAATTGATCTTTCTAAAAATAAATATAAATTAAAATGTATAAAATGTAAAGTTGGGTTATGTTCGTATTTTTTGATATAAAATATAAATTTTCATTAGGTATTTACTTGTCTTCCTGTGGTATGGTACGAGATGTTCAACGGTGCTCTGGGACTCGTATAGGATAGGAATAGATCAGGAATCTCTAGGTTTTACTTCCGATAAATCTTCTAGATTACGGACTTTTATATGTTGTTCGATGAAATAAACACTTTCTGCAAATAACTATCGTATTTTCACGTGAGTCCGTATCGAATATACCATTTAAATTTAAATATTTTTCGGAGAATTTTTAAGCGTGATTTTTATATCGTCGTTGATTTTTTTCTGCCAATGGTTCTCTTTTCTCTGTTCGGATGTATTTATTAATCTCGTCTTCTGTACGAATTATTTATATCAATAGGTTGTTTTCATATCCGAAATTACGTTATACAGTATAAAAAAATTACATTATTAATTATGAATATCCTAAATTATGTTTTTAAATGTTTATTAATGTCATATGGTTGTAGTACATAATGAATTACTTCCGCGGTAAAACTAATTCAAATTCAAACTAACTTCGGGTCGGTAAAATAGGTTTCCATATGTCATTAATTCTTATCAAACAAGTTAATTATCTTCGGTTTTACAAATAAATTAATGAATTTTGAAAGTGAAATGACGTCAACACATTATTTATTCCGAAATTACATTTTAAAAACAGGACAAACACATTTAAAAGAGAGCCACAACACATGTTATTGTCACAAAATTCATACATATAATGAATGTATTATGAATTTTGTGACAATAACATGTGTTGTGGCTCTCTTTTAAATGTGTTTGTCCTGTTTTTAAAATGTAATTTCGGAATAAATAATGTGTACGCCGTTGATACTACTAGTATAAATTTAGAATATTGAGAACATAAATATTTAGACGAGTAATTTCTCCAAAAAAAACAGTTCATATTTTGACCCCTGATGAAGCATACGAATTCGGTGCGAAATATTGGAATGAAAAAATAAAGAACTAACTTAAGTAATAGAGTTTAATTTTGGTGGATTCCCCCAAAAAAAAACATTATCCTTCCATACATGTTCTAACAGCAAAGACTCCTGGTCTAATTATATATATATATATATATATATATATATATATATATATATATATATATGTATATATATATACATATATTAAAATAATAGACTTTTTCTTGGTTTAGCGACCTTTAATTATTAAAGGTCGCTAAACCAAGAAAAAGTCTATTATTTTAATATTATGACACGGCCAATAAAATAAATAAGAAATAAATTTTAATTCTTATTAACACTAAATATATATATATATATATATATATATATATATATATATATATATATATATATATATATGATAAACGTAATGCCAATGAGAACTCATAATTATTGAATTCTCACAAACATGCCATTGCCGCTTTAATTCGTTCCATCAATTTCTACACAATGTCTAAGAATGTAGCTGCAACGTGTCACGGCGTCAACCGTCCAGGTTGTATGGGAAAATGAAAAAATGTGTGAAAGGCGCATCCATCCGGGATGTGTAGACATTCATTTCCATACTGCGTATATATACAGTACAAATCTCTTCTCTATAGTCACCTACAAACGTGTATTACGTATGTGTGCGTTCAAGACGCGAGGAGTGGGGACGCACGAAGCGATGCATACATGCCATATGCCATTAGTTACAGTTTACATGTGAAGTTGGATGGTTTGCTCAACTTTTGGGAATAGTCCGTATTCACGAAGGATATTTTTACCCTTGAACAAAAAAAATATGTCGTAAAACAGTATCATCTTGGTCGCAGCATAAGAGAAATTGCACGGGTATTTCAAATTAACTTTCAACGTACCATTGCGTTTGAAACGATAATTACGGGCGAAAATAGTTGAATCTATCCTAAATATTCAACCGCAAACGATTTTAAATGTTCAGAGAAACTTTTATGACAGATTAGGACATTGCTTGTTTGCATTAGGAGACCGTTTTGAGCATACAATACATTAAATAGTTTACTTTTTATTTTTTAATTCTAGTTTTATTTATTATGTATAGAATATAGAAGTTATTATGATTTACCGCTTTATTTATTGTTATTGTTATAGGTATATCTGACATTGTTTTAAACGTTAAAAATATTAAAATCTTCCAAAAAGTCCACACTTATTTGTGTTTATTATTACATAAAGTCCTTATTATTGACGGTAGTTCCACATTCATCGACGTTTATACTATGTATGTGCTTAGTGCTTACATCCAAACTGATCTACAGTACATACATACATACATACATGCTATGTGCGTCCCCACTCCTCGCTTGTCGAACGCACACATACGTAATACACGTTTGTAGGTGACTATAGGGAAGAGATTTGTACTGTATACTTATGATGATAAACGTAATGCCAATGAGAACTCATAATTATTGAATTCTCACAAACATGCCATTGCCGCTTTAATTCGTTGCATCAATTTCTACACATGACAAAATCACCTTTGTCTATGAATGTAGCTGCAACGTGTCACGGCGTCAACCGTCCAGGTTGTCCGGGAAAATGAAAAAATGTGTGAAAGTCGCATCCATCCGGGATGTGTAGACATCGATGTTTCATAGTTATCACTAATTGTCAATACACCTTACCCAGAAATAGATGCGACTTTCTGGGTAAGTATTCATTCGGTTAACCACACACAAAAAATAGATGTGCAGTTAACCGAATGAATAGTGCTATTCAAAAACTGCGTGATGTACTTACAGAGGTTGTAGACTATTTATATCGTCCGTCGTAATGACATTCATTTCAGCCCGATGTTTCCGGTCTCTAATAATAAACTTGGTTCTTTTTCTTCGGATTGTGGAACGTTTTCTTTTACTTATTATTACCTCCAGTTTTTCTATAATTACGATAGTCCTTTCTTAGTGGGTTAGTTAGCACAAGTGCGTTCTCCGCGTGACGTATAACCTCTAGGACAAGCTGCTCTTAAATCCTTTTTAATTTTTAGTCAGTTCAGCAACGCTTCGACAAGAATCGCACGACCATCTTCACTGAGCTTTACGCTGTTGGTACTGGCTGGCTGCTTTTTAAATAAGAACTTTAAGGACAACGTAGTTGTGTTTTCTTTTAGTTAATAAGTTGTAGTATAATTATTTCAGCACACATTACACACGTCCTGAGCCTTTGATCCATCACCAATACCGCCATTTATTATTTAAACATTTTCAGTATGGTTAGGATTCTCCAGCTAGCCAGGCAACAATCAACACGAGCCACAAGCGCCCATTTTGCACAGTTTGGCGCGCCACCGTGGTCAACTTAACACACAACTAACATTCTTTTAACTTTAGCAATTTATTAAGACGAGTTTACTATACTTTAAAAGTAGGAGGCTAAGATTTTTAGCATTTTCTTTGTACATAATTGTATTATTTATAATATAGGTTCGTGAATTTTATTTCAACTACCATCGTATATAAATCTCACTTCTGATATTAGTTAATATTGATTTGCTACTAATTGTAACCTAATATCATCCATATTTATATAAAATATTCTTAAAAAGATAAATACGAAGGGCAAACTGAAAGTATTGAGAATAAAAAACACGGCTAACATTTTCTAGGATTTATTTTGAAATATGCTCAAAGTAATTTCCTTCAGCAATGATACAATTCATTATTTCTTTCCACTGTTTAAAAGCTCCCAACCAATCTTCTTTTGGAATACCTTAAAATAAGCGTGAACTACGGTATCAATCTCTTCTTCAGACGAAAACCTTCTACCCCGCAAATTGCGTTTAAGCCCAAAAAACATCAAAAAGTCACACATTGCTAAATCAGGTGTGTACGGTGGATGTTCTATTATGTTTATGTTTTTTCCAGCCAAAAACTTGGGAGTTAAAACTGCCGTATGAGACGATGCATTATTATGGTGCAGCATAATTTCCTTGTTTGAAATTTTACTGAACACTTCAGACAAACATTTTTCAGTGTACCACTTAGCTGTAACTGACTTTTGTCCATCTAGCTTAATTGCATTTACTAAGCCCGTACTGCTGAATAATACTGCATACATAATCTTTTTTATAGCTCGCTGCTTCTTAGTTATTGTAGGAGTTTCCTCATCTTCGTGAATCCATACACGTCTCTCTTGGCGGGTAGAAAGGTCGAAAAAGGGAATATATGTTTCGTCGCCTGTCACTATTTTGGAAAAAATTTGGCGCCCCCCATTATTTAAGAAATTTAAAGTTTCATGGCAAATTCTTATATGTTCTGCTTTTTGGAAGTCAGAAGTGTGATGGGCCACAAAACGACTTACCACTTTTTTAAAGTGCAGGTGATCGTGTATGATTGTTTTAACAGCCGAGGATCCAATTTTGAGTTGATTATCTATTACCGCATAAGTGCCTCTATTGACTGTTCAATTATTTTTTTAACAGCAGCAATGTTTTTGTCAGTAACAGCCGTAGAAGGATGTACTGCTCATTTTTTATGTTAACAGAATTCCTTCATTGTTCAAATTCCTTAAACCATCGGAAAATTGTAGGTGCTTGTTCACTAAAAACTGAATCTAAGCTCTCTTTGCACCCATAAGCGCTTAAACCTCTTTTAAAATAATAAAAAATTACAAAAGTGCTTTCTGGTTAATTCTATTTTCTTTTACTTTTAAAAAATAAGTAGCTGAGTTATAACGAACGTAACTTCAACAACAAAACTTCAAATGACAAATAAAGAGTTGCTCTAAATAAACACTGTATAATTGTTTTTCACAGTCTACTAGATTTTCTTATTCACAATAAATTCAGCATATGACTCGTATAAATCTAATGACCAGACAAGTCAATTTCTCAGAGTTGACAAAACGAATAATTGCTTGGATCATCTATAGTCATCTGATATTTCTTTTAATAATTATATAACTTGCGTCTCTAAAAAAGAGTAGCCATGCAATAAAATTACTTGCTTTTTAGCAAATAAAAGTAAAGAAATCATGAAAGTTACTGAGAGCATTTCATAAATTAAAGATGATTTACTATTTCTCTAACTCACAAATAAAGGAAAAATTGTGTATAAAATAGAAAATCTCATTAAAATTGATGTAAATCACAATTTGCGATATCAAAGTTTACATAGAATTACACATTCAATGTTGTTTGAATTGACACCTACGGAAGATAAATTTTTGTCAACAAAACGGGTCTAACATGATGAATTACTGACGTTATCTTAGAATAATTAACCATATCATCAAATGAATCTTGTTTGTAAGTTGCTGTAAGTGAGCTAATTTATATTGCATTAAGTATTCTGTTTAACCTACAGCTGTGATACACCTGACCGATATCGATCTACAAGTTATTTTTATATTTAAGCAATTTTACAGAAATCGAATTAATAAAAACATTTAATAACTTTAATAAAGACCTTATAATGCACAAATAGGAAACTACTATAATGTTTTTTTTCTGTAAATTCTATTGAAATTTAGAAAAAAAATATAAAAATTAATCATTCAAAAACATAAGTTACTAGTTGTGACTTTTAATAAATATTTATATCTTTATTAAATCAAAAAATATATTGTTGAAAAAATGGTTAATCCTAATGATTGTCATACTAGCATTTATTGATACGTGTTCATACAGTTATCGTTATTATATTTAAATTTTCAAATGGAAACTGCTTTTGTAAACGTAATATTATACCAATATTGATTTTTTTTCCGATTGAAACAATATTGAATAATACTGCCTTGGTTACGATATATCATAACACACTTATATTTCCCAAGGGATATATGAAACGCTCATATTGTCCCAAGGGAAATATGAAACGTCACATTTCACCATAAAAATGTTATAATTTTTAATTGAAGCAACAAAAATAATCAGAAATGTTTTATTTTCTAATTAAAGCAACAAATGAACTAAGAAAGTCTTTGCATTAGTAACACTACTTTTCAGAAACAAAATAAAAATTGCAATTCTCAAACCTTCCGCTTAAGCGATTACAACCAGATACAAACGATGAAGAATCTTCTTCGCAATTCGTCATCGGCACACCAGGAACAGTAACAGATGCTGCAGATCGCTCTCCCTCCACACCCGCTATCATCTTTGCTACCTTATTTTTCTGCAACATACTGTCAGCCAGATAGCCTTCCGCAACAGACGAACTTTTCCAACCACCGTGTCTCTTTAGTGTAGTCATTGAGGCTCCCGCATCGGCCACCAAAGTCGCGGATGTTCGTCTTCCACAATGGCCTGTATACGCCTTCGAATTATCCAAACCCAACCATTCAGCAACCTTACTCGGAATCTTTCCGAAGGTATTTTTGCCGACCGACTGAAGAGTACACTTCTTATTTCGATAAGCCACGAAGAACCTAAGAACACCTTGCGGACGCAACGCCGAATATTCTCTCACCAAACGAACAGCACCCAGATCTTCTTCTTCAATAATTGTAAATTTCCTATTTACTTCATTCTTCGTCTTTGAAACGTTGATCACGATCACCGACCCACGATATTCGATATCGGAGGAGAGCATATTCACCAATTCGTTCGTTCTGCAGGCGCCAAAGATTTGCATAATTAAAGCGACCTTTAAAATTAAGGTTGTAACAATCTATTCAACAGAGGAGAATCACAATGAAATTTTTACCTTATACATCAAAAAAATTTCATTAGGAGCTTCTCGCAAGAATTTTTTGAGCTGTTCTCGGGACAACACCTCTGATTTTTTAGGAACGTATCCTTTATTTTTATTTTTCACAAATGCTTCTACTTCATCGAACATTTTAACATTAATTTTTTCCTTTAAATGTAACATTGACCTTAGCATCGATAATTTTGGCCACAACGTGTTTGGTGAATATTTATGCGACTACGGATAGAATAAATTAGTCATACGTCAAAAATTAAAAAAATTATAGCAAAATACCAAATCTTCAAAAAACGCTAGCAAAATATTTTCGTCGACACCGTTCACCAAATTTTCTCTTCTCCACTCTTGAAAGTCTTCATACACTTTAGTGTAAGCTGCTTTGGATTTCGCCGGAACCAAACATTCACGGGCTTTCGCCGCTTGTGTTAGCACATTGTTTGACATTTCATCAATTTTATTTATAACAGAACGCGAAAATCAAACCAGTCAACAATGATATTTACAAACACGGCCCTTAGCAACGTCACCAATCCGATAAATTCAATCCAATATTTTTCCATTTTCACAACAATATTGTTTCAATCAGAAAAAAACTATTGATTACAATACGGGGAATATGAATACATTTCCCTTGGTTGTCTATACATCCCTCGGTTTTCACCCTCGGGATGTAACTAGCCAACCACGGGAAATATACTATTCATATTCCCCTAGTTGTAATAATAGCTATAAGACACCAAAATAAATTTTGTTACCCAATTAAATACTCGTATATTTTCGCATCTTGGAATCAAGGTACAAGATAGGGTGAAAAGGGGTGCGGAGTGTAGATCTGATCACCGCTTTCTAGAATCGAAAATATATTCCCTTTGTTGCATCTCACTTATCGACTAACACCAACAGCTTCACCGAGAATAAGTTTAACACGACAAAATATAAGCTGTGAGACTATTTAATAAGTGACATCTGACGGACGAAGGAGACTATGCCGAAAAAGGCGACCATTCGCTTGACTAGCTATGCTAGTACATAAGCGAAAAAATACGTATAGGTGTAGTCCATTAACACGAGCCAGATGGCGGTAAATATACAAAAAGGTTTATGTATATCAATACGTTATGCACATATTACGCATTTGTTACAAATGAAACAGACATGCATAGTCTCTTTCGTCCGTCAGATGTCACTTATTAAATAGTGCCACCTTATAGGACGAAATTTGCTATATCTTGTAGGCGATTTCAGCGTAAATGTATATACAGATACAAATCTGTTCTTAAAAAGATTTGTATCATTTATATTACATTGCTTCACTACCTTGACTGATGACGCCTATAAATGGCAGAAACACGTGTCTTAAGCAGAAGTAAATGCTGAAAATACGAGGTGTATTGTCCATGTGTACAGTTACAGATATGTATATTGCATGTCTGTTTCATTTGTAACAAATGCGTAATACGTGCATAACGTATTGATATACATAAACCTTTTTGTATATTTACCGCCATCTGGCTCGTGTTAATGGACTACACCTATACGTATTTTTTCGCTTATGTACTAGCATAGCTAGTCAAGCGAAAGGTCGCCTTTTACGGCATAGTCTCTTTCGTCCGTCAGATGTCACTTATTAAATAGTGCCACCTTATAGGATGAAATTTGCTATATCTTGTAGGCGATTTCAGCGTAAATGTATATACAGATACAAATTTGTTCTTAAAAAGATTTGTATCATTTGTATTACATTGCTTCACTAGCTTGACTGACGACGCCTATAGATGGCAGAAACACGTGTCTTAAGCAGAAGTAAATGCTGAAAATACGAGGTGGATTGTCCATGTGTACAGTTACAGATATGTATATTGCATGTCTGTTTCAGTTGTAAGAGATTAGAGCAAAAATTAACTGAATCTGAACAGAAGAAGGATATGATCATATAAAAACGTGTATCCTTGAAGCTGCAGACAAGGCTGTTTGAATAATGCAGATCACTAACAAACCTGATTGGTGGGATGAGGGAATAGAACAACAAATTAAGAACAAGAAACAATGTTACCACAAACTTCTTCAAAAGAACGACGATGTGACAAGAGAAGAATACGGAAGAACAAGGATGGAAGTAAAAAACGAAGTCATTGAGAAAAAGATGAATCTTGGAAAAAAGTGCGAGTACATAGAACAACGAATAGTAGGACCCGAAGTTCACAAGCTTGGAAGACCATAAAATCGGTAAAAGCATCAAACAAACAAGGACCATCACTTGGCCACCATAACAAAAAAGACAGGGCACATTACTCCAAAGACTTTTTGGAAGAAAAAGGCGTTGAATTTCAGCGAGATTAATACCAAATAAGTAATTTAACTCATAAAGGTCTTCAATTAAAACAAGTACAACAAAATACGTAATAGACAAAATTAAGAAAATCTCCTGGACCTGGAAGGATACACTCGGAATTTTTAAAATATAGGCCTGAAAAGCTAATAAGAATACTAACATCTTTATTTGAAAGATGCTTGAATGGCGAAGGAACACTGACTGAATGGAGAACATCCTATATATCAACCATCCATAAAAAAGTTCAAATGACGATACCAAGAATTACCGGGTATAGCAGTCATTCCAACAATAGGAAGAATATATTCCCGAATTCTTAGAAACCCAATTGAAGAAGACATTGAAGATCAGCAACCGGAAGTAAAAATAGCATTAGAAAAGCGAACTCGGCGAAATGGAGAAACACATATAGCTTTCATTGATCTTGAAAAAGCTTACGACAGTGTCCCAGTATCACAGTTATAGAAAACAATGGAAGAGCTCGACATTAGACAAACATTAATTGAGGCCGTACAACAATATTACAAACAAAATTATACTGAAATTAAAGTTGGCAGATCATTGGCTGAATCCTTCAACACCACAAATGGTCCCAGACAAGGGTGTTGTCTGACTGCTACCTTATTTAAATTATATCTAGAGCAATCCCTAAGAGGCTGGACACGCAAACGTTAGAACGTGGATCTCCAAGTTGGTCAGGTATCATCACCAACTTGGAGATACACTCTCTTAATAAGATACTGCACAACTTTAGGATCAGTGAAGAATCCGTAGCGCAAGGTCGTAAAGAACGAATTTTTTCTTCCACCACGACAATGGCAGACCGCATTATAGCAACGAAACGAGAACGAAAGAGAGTGACGAGTCTGCAGTTCACAGTTGTTTCGCATCTTCTGTTTCGCATACACCTGGCTGTTCCCAAAGCTAGAGGAGGTATTTAAAAGTCAATATTTTTCATCAGACACCGAAGTTCGGGCTGCTGTTGGCAATTGGATAATCAGTAAGCACAGACGGAATGAAGAAATGGATTCAGCGTTTATAGAAATGCGCTGCACTAAATAGTGATTATGTAGGAAAATAATTATGTACATTGATAATACAATAAATTAACTGCATTTTAAGACTAGTTTCATTATTTTGTCTTTTCTTATTCTTATTTTTAGGGACCGGACACGATAGTCCGATGATTCATCGCCCACGGGCGTACTATTGAAAATTTGTATTTTTAAAGTGTTTTTAATTTTATTTATATAATTGCAAAACAAAGGGGTGGTGATCAATAAGGTACGAAATACATTTTTATTTGTTTGCTTTATCGTTCAAGTTGAGTAAAGGAGTATTAATATTAACTAGCAATACTTTCTCAAGATTCTCTTCTGTAAAATTTGTTCTCTTTGAACGAAATACATCCTTGCAGATAGAAAACGTCCTTTCTACATTGCAAATGGTTATAGGTGCATACTGGTAACATTCTTTTACTTCAGCGTATTTAGCAGTTAGATTTTGAGGCATTGTCCCCATACACAATTGTAGCAATGATATTAAATCTGGATTTCTATTAAAAACTGAGTCTAACTTTTGCCGAGGACCACATCCGAAGTCACTTGAATATTTTTCAAAATTATTAATAGCCACATCCCAATGTGGTTAATTCATCATTCAATTTGAGATTTTGATTTTCAAAATAAATGATCAATTTTGGCAAATTTTCAAAGTGTTTCTGAAGAAAGTACAACTGATTTTTTAAACTTTGTATTTGCATTAGCTTCTTGCACTCAGAAATACTTCGTGCATCGTCATTTAAACATGTAACTATTTGTAAACTATCGAAATTCTCTGCATAAAGACTATTAGCTTTCAACCATGTTCCCCACCTAGTTATTACTGGAGAGGGAGACAGTGACAGAGATGGAAGTTTTTCCCTGTAAAGAGCTACTCTCAATGGTGTTTTTCTGATTTTTTTTTAAAAGCGGATACAAATCTATCAACTTCCGGAAAGGTGTCTGATATATTCACAGATTCTGTGGAGAGCATGTGCTACACAGGTAATATGCAGCATATTAGGATATGTTTCCTTTAATAGTCTGCCTGTTTTTAACATATATGCAGCACTGTTACTGACAAATAAAAGTACTTTTTCTTTGTACCTGTCGTCCGAATGAAGAATTTGGTGCATATTCTCGTAAATGGTTTTAGCTACTGTTTCCGCATTAACTGTATTTAACTTTTGTTGCTATTGTATATGTGTTATATGGGATAGTTGGATGTAGTACACCAGCTACATTTACCATACAGCGTCCTAGTATATCGACAATTTCGTCGGCACTTCATAGGTACTGATTTGAAAGATGGTTTCTAATGCGTTCTACTGCTTTCGTGTCGCACTTAGAAACATAATATTTGCGTAAGGTGGATACATCAGCATAATTTCGACCAGTATATTTTTGGAGAAATGTTTTGAAGGTGGGACTGTTAAGTTTATTTAATGGAATATTTGCCGTCATTAAAGTTTCACAGAGTTCTTCGTTAAAATTATCATATTCCAAAGGGTCTAATTTCTGTGTATGTGTTTTACGTGGGATTTCTTGGAATTTTTTAACGATATTTCACAGACTTTGCAATAAATTTCGGAATCATTGGCAATGGACATACAATCAGTTTGACCCTTAATCCAACTCGCCATTGTTTCACCATGCCATTCTTGACGTTGTTAATAAATGAAAATTAAAAATGTATGCGTAAGTTATTTGAACTTAACCAAGTTCAGTGGACACTTACGTCAATTTAATTGGGAGAAGTAGATTCGATGAAACGGTATTAAACAGGATCTATTACAAAAATTACAAAGTACCTATTTAATTAACAGTTAAAACAATGAAAAAAAGAAACTAACTCACCGTACTTTATTTATCTTACGAAATATAAACTAATAAATAAATTATAAAAACTCCTAACGCTTCTATCTACGCCCATGAAGAAAGGAATTTAACTTTAGTATTGAAGTAATTGCGTCACAATTCATGTACAAAGAATAGATGTGCGGTTAACCGAATAAATAGTGCTATTCAATAACTGCGTGTTGTATTTAGCGATGTTATAGGCTATTTATATGGTCCATCGTAATTTCGGCCTGATGCGTCCGGTCTCTACTTAATTTATAATGTTGGAGATCTTATACATCAATCCACCCTCGTAATAATGGTAACGACAGGAAATACTTTATCTAATATTGACTTTATTATATACCTCTTGCGTTTTACAGGTATAAATAGCGGCATATCAGTCACATCGTAAATTCCTGTGTCAGAAAGAATATATGAATAAATTACAAACTTTACCATAATTGAAAAAGAGTACTTAAAAGAACTGTCATTAACTATTTATTATCTAATTTCAACAACGTTCATATCGAGATATTAGATAATTTTTCGTATGTATATTTGATGTGTAATATTTGAGTTCTGATATTCGAAAATACTCCAAAGTAAAACTGAAACAGCACAGTTACATTAATTAATCAGAGATGCCAGGCTTAGAAATAAATATTTCAAATTCTCGTTTATATATAATTCTAGTAAATAGAACTTTACGGAATGTTTAACATTGTTCAGATAGCGTGAGGGTTTAAAAAACAAATAATTTACAAAATTTGTTTTAGTTATCTTTTTTATTTACTTTATTTATTCACAAATTGTATGCAGATGTTATTTAGACAATGTTACTCTTCTTGATTGCTACCAGTTAAATTCCTCTTGATATCTATTGTAATTAATTAGAGATATTTCTTATATCGTTCCATGCTCTTATTCATAATAAATGTTTTATCTGAATCGGCTATTTTAAATACCTAATTTTATATAGTCCAATCGTGCAAGAAATCTAGGATTTGGCCTGATTTTATGAATATTATCCAATGTAACCTATTTAATAATATGAGATATTAGAATAATAAACAATTAGATTTAGTTTCATGCAATATCAAATGTATAATGTGATATTACAGTTAATCACATGGTACAGGAGAATAAACATCTACAATATTTGACTACTTGATGTAATCTCAACCATCAAGATTTCCTAGCTCTAAGTTACAGTATAACTTTTCTAAAGCCAATTACGTCTCTCTTTACAATACGAGGTCTATTGTAAAATAAATTGCGTTTGGTTATTAAAAAAGACGTCAATACATGAATTATCTACAATTTAAAGCTACTAATTTTAGCTATTTTTCTACATAGTTGCCATAAAGATTGAGATATTTGTCGTAGCTATGAACCAGCCCTTTAGTGCCCTTTTCACAGAACTCCCATGCTATAACACTGTCCTGCAGTGTTTATTGTGGTGCCTCATGCCATAAACTTTACCAGAAGGGCGCTTGTTCCAAAAAACAGTAACCATGACTTTTCTCGTTTTGAAAAAGTACGCCGGCAACTTCAAGATTTCCTCGTAAGCGAGTCAGAGCGACCCCACTGTATTGACGAGTCTCATCACCTGTTACGATATGCCTGAGGAAATCTTCACTTAAAATATCGTAACGTCTCAGAAGAGTTAGTGCCGATCCTATTTTCTTTTGGTCTTCGGTATGAATTTTTGGCGCCCATTGTGAACAAAATTTGTGGTAACCTAGACGTTCAGTAACAACCTCGCACAAAACTGTACGTGAAATTTGAGGGAAAAGGGCACAAGTTCGTTCATCACTATAGTTGGTTTTTCACTCGGTTCTTCTCGAACAGTTCCACTCCGTCCTTTTCGAAAGATACAGCACTGTAATAACTCGATACGTAGTCATGTGTATACATAACACTTTCAGCAAGGCTACAGCCTCGCCTTCATAAATACAAACGGTAACGTGTTGTGTAAACACGACCTTACTCCGCATATTGATGCATACACAGAACTACGCGTCAGGGTTACACGGATTATTCTAGAAGAATACTAAGTAAGACAAGGATCTTCTCTAAGTATATATAGACAATAGTTTAAGTAAGAGGGAGTGACAGTCAGAGTAACAGTTACGATAGAGGGTTACAACCAGTCAGTGGTGCGAACTGTGTTACACTTAATAACCACGTTCTACCCTGTCTGAGTTGAACCTAGAAACTATGTACATCATGTAAATACATTGTTATCCAGTTTGTAAGAGTTATATTAATTATAGAATGTTACCCGAACTTCGTGTGTGTATCATTTAGTACTATAAGCCGCCCAAACCTGCTACCCGATGTGGCCGCCCAAACGGCCCACATTACATGCCGATCCTCCAGGCACATAGGACCTTATCACGTAGGGCCCTACATTATCACATGGCGCCCTGCCACGAACGTGCACATAAGGCCCACCTTATTACATGCCGATCCTCCAGGCACATAGGACCTTATCACGTAGGGCCCTACATTATCACATGGCGCCCTGCCACGAACGTGCACATAAGGCCCACCATATTACATGGCGATCTCTGCCTACCTACGCCTTAGGACCATTCTGCCAGTCGTTTAAGACTGCAGGGAACTTGTAGGAACCCGGAACGAACCAACAAAGAAAACCTACAATTTAGCAGGTCAGAGTAAGAAATGGGCAAGTACGCGACAAAGAATGGAGGAAATCATCTCCAAGAGCAAGCAGAAGCTCCACACGGCGAGAAGAAGAGAAAGAAGAAACGCAGGTATTCATTTTAAAATAAAGTTACACACAGACATTTACGGTGTATAAAAGTGAATGAACAGTGCAAGACTTTCATATTTATAAATTATGTACATTTCGATAGTGAAAATGTTTATTTGCATTATAAGAGACAATAATATTGATTTAATGCGTACATACAATGTTATTTATGTCTACCTACGCAAAAATTCAGAAGTTGCAAAGCGCGTAGCACACGTTTCTTTATTTAAAGGTCAGGTTTATTTGAAAACCGATATGTACAATGTAATTTAGAAATGCTACATTTTGGCCGTACATGTCGCAATTTTGTTATTAACGCAGAAGTTTAAATATATATATTTTTTTTAAAGAAGCCGCCTATATATATATATATATATATATATATATATAAAACAGAGTAAAATATGTTATATTTTTCACAAGTTCATTTACGTTCAAAGTATATACAAAAAATACATATGTGTTATTTTTTAATAGGCGTCACATATGAATGTTGTAGTTAATATTGTTTATTGAACGAACAAATAAACAATAGCATGTATATTTAAACTAGTCGCGAGTAAATAAGCATCGATTTAAAATATGTATGTACTGACAAGACAGTTTAGGAATCCACGAAGTCAAGTTCACTTATAAAAACGCAACACATCATTCATTTCTGAACGATTACGCTTGGTGACATTGAAGGAAATATTGCCGACGCATTCAAAAAGTTCGCAAATAAAAAAAGAACTAATATTAAATTAGAGATCCAATATACGAGGAGTAGTATATTAATTTTATTTGTAAGAATTCCGAAATTTTTGTCACAAATGCCTTAGAAGTTGATTCCAATGATATAATGGTTAGTAACGGGACGACTCGATAGCATCCTAATCACGTCAGGAGCTCAATAAGACGACAGAGACCTATCGATTGTACCTTTACGACACCAACAACAGTGCAGTTTCCACCAACCCCCCAGGACAGATCATCCTAGAGTTGTGGAACTGGCGAAAACGATAACCAACCGAATCAGACGAACTTCAAAAGTAGAAGAAAGGCAAAGAAGACTACAATTCGCCCCTAGGTCGTGAGGAAGCAAGCATGCGCTTCCAGGAAATAGTCCTACACGACAAAAAACGCTCTCAGAATTTTTTTTTAGAGATTACAGTTACAGCAAAAGTGTGTTTTGGTAACTGGTCTCAAGTTTTTCTGTATTGAAGAAAAGGCTTACAGTATAAGGGCATTTCCGCTGTACGAGCACCCTTACTGTAGCCTGAATAAGCTTCAAAAGATAGTTCTGCGCAGGAACATGACAGACACGGAATATGTGTTGTCCAGGGAAATACACGAAAGAGTGATTTCCAAAATAATTTTTCCCATGGAGGAAAATAGATAGAAAAACAGAGAGTCGATTTATTTTAAAGTATGGTTAAAAAGGGAGCACAAAGAATTGGAAACAAACAATCATGCACAAGAATTGAAACCACAAGACCAAGCATGAGGAATCGGAAACAAGAACCAAACGCGAAAAACAAAAGACAAGAATGGCAAACTGCGAAACAAGGCAATTATTCTATATAAGTTGCACATGATATAGAAATAAAATATAAGAAAGCGAACAGACTAGCAAAATTAAGACAGTGTACGACGGCCCAATCAAATATTATTTTTTTCAACAATGTAAAACTTACTATTTAGCATTACCTTTAAAATTATCATTTACTATTTAAAGTTTTTACAATCTGTATTATATATTTATTATTACTATTTATATTTGAAAATTTATCATTTTGCGATTTATATTATATATTTATTTATTATATATTTATTACGTATTACCATATATATTAGACTATTCATCATTTTACTATATACTTGTTATTATGTGATATTTGATAACGATTTCACTTTAGAATTGTAGTCATTGCAATTTTAGCAAATTTATTGTTTAAATAATGTCATTGTAAATTTGTAATCCCAGTAATGTTTACCATATTTTCAAAGAGAAAATAGGGAAGGTTAAATAGATAGAGAGATTTTTGATGAAAGAAAAACATACATATTAGTGTTAATTTTCTTTGCTCCCCAAGAGGGATGGTGTAATAACTCGATACGTAGTCATGTGTATACATAACACTTTCAGCAAGGCTACAGCCTCGCCTTCATAATTACAAACGGTAACGTGTTGTGTAAACACGACCTTACTCCGCATATTGATGCATACACAGAACTACGCATCAGGGTTACACGGATTATTCTAGAAGAATACTAAGTAAGACAAGGATCTTCTCTAAGTATATATAGACAATAGTTTAAGTAAGAGGGAGTGACAGTCAGAGTAACAGTTACGATAGAGGGTTACAACCAGTCAGTGGTGCGAACTGTGTTACACTTAATAACCACGTTCTACCCTGTCTGAGTTGAACCTAGAAACTATGTACATAACAAAATAATTTGAAACATACATGAGTGGGTAACAACCACACCAATTTTTATAATACAAAAGTATTTTTAATAATATAAAATATTATTAAAAATGGGGTGTGAAGAACACAATACAAGTTATATATTTTTGAATGTATCTCCTCTCCAGAGACGCAGATACGTATTTCACCTTTCTACAGGATCGTCGGTACGGTTTATAAGCAAAACAAAGTTCATGATGAATCTCAGCAGCTTTCATGTTTTTTGCACACATAAATTGGATAACAGTGTGTATAATGCTGGAATATAATAAATTTATGAATATTTTCATGTTATAGATTTTAGTTTATTGTATTTATATCTATCATAATTCATACAGTTACAGATTTAATATTTAATTTAACATTAACTTTTCTTTTGTGTGAAAATTTTTTTCTTCCCGTACTATTAGAGCAGGCAGACGCTTGGATGCGGGAAGCAGATGTTCGGCTTCGCCTTTCGGCATGCCGTCGCGATTTTTTTTTGCGAAAAAATATGAACTGAAAAATAAAGTAAGTCGCACACATAATAGTAATTTTATGGGAGAGACAGAGTTAGTTTTGTAAGGAAGGTGAATCTTCGTTATCATTTATAGAAACAAAATAGTGTTTTTTAAATACTCATTATATTTAATTAAAGCAAGTTACATGGTCCTTCGAAACTAAAACAAAGAACTAGTTGTAAAACCAAAATATACAGTCCATTACAAAAAGCAAACAAGGTTTTACACACACACACACACACATAACACAGCGCGCAATTAAATTGCAGTAGCCATTTTAAACGACCAAAATAGCACGAAAGAATGTCCGAACGGTTCTCTCACTAGCACTGCCAGACTCACACTAAACCAGACTACACCGCCGCGCTGCGATCACACCAATATCTCCACTCCTCTGCTCACTAAGCGGAAACGGAACTTACTTTACGAATCGCCCTCGTAGTTCGATCAATATGAACTGATCCACGGACTCGGACTCGGACTCGGATTTAAAGGGTTGTCTCGTTATTTTTATCAAAATAAGTTTTTATTAAATCTTCGCAGGTATCAATAAATAATGGTAAAGTATTTGGATCGCTATTGTATATTGGTATCGTGCAGACTTCTGCTTGGCTTATAGAACTTCTAGTAGGAGTTTGGTTAGACATTTCGTTTAGATTTAATGTACTAATTGAATTTACTAGTTCTTCTAAAAGATTTTCTACCGACATATAATGGTAAACAAATTTTGCAAAGACACTTAAATTTTGACAATGGTATTAATTTCGGTAAATCTGTTTGCTTTCCGTCGTGTATTCCAAAACTTTTTTCACAAAAGCAAAAATACGTCTTACAATCACTACAGTAAATTGTAGGCATGTAAAAAATTTTAACTTACAGTATTGTTAGTAGGATCCTAATTCGATTTTGGTTTGTTTGTTCTTTGTGTTACTCTTTTTGTTATTCTTCTTATTATTCTTCTTCTTAAGTTTTGTTGTTTCTTGTATTACTTCTTTTGTTAGTTGCTGTGTTGGTTTGGTTTCTTTGTTCGCTTGTTGCTTCTTTGTTTGCTTGTTGGTTCTTTGTTGCTTCTTCTTAATTATGATATTGATTGGCACTTCGACGAGATTTTGATCGTTTCGGCGTTTGCCAGAAATCAAAGCGGGGTTTCTAACCTCAACTTACCCCTTACCCCTTACCCCTTGTGACTTCTTCCTGTTTCCAAAGTTGAAACTGAAGCCTCAAGGGGCGCGATGGAAGAGGTCCAGACCAAATCGCAGGCAATATTAAACACGTAAACACGCGAAGAGTTTCATCACTGCTTCCTGTTATGGACAAGTCGCTGGAATCGATGTATTCATTCGAAAGGAGAGTACCTTGTGTAGCTTTTTTTAGCATTCCGGGAATTTCTGAGTAGCACCTCATATCTTTCACTGCTATAAATTATTGCTTATTTCCTTCGCGTATCATATTATTAACATCCGTTGTTCTGGTACTTCATTGTCTGTTTTTCTCCTAACAATATAATATTAATAAAAAGCGTCTTTTATTAATTTTTCGTACAACTTTCCACTTCATTTCTTATAGCTGCAAAACGTTTACTCTTAAAGTGTTAATGTCTCGTGTAATTTCTTGAAACTTTCCTCTTGTCAACATTCTTTTAACATCCCACGCCCTAATTCCTTTTACATTACCCTTTTCGCCTACCTTTATACCTGTGCTCCCTCTGGATTTTAAAATACTCCTTTTATCGCGAGCGTTATCGCATTTCCTGTTTTTTAAAATAGAATACCGTTAAAGTTTAATTATTTGAATAACGTGATTTCTTTTTAGGCTTTCTCGATTAAGACTTTTTAAGTATGTATCGTTTCTTTTTTCGTTTAATAATAATCTTCCAGTTAATTGGCAAGTTTTAAGCGTTCGTTTATAAAGTTATTCGGAAAGCAAAAAATCGCTTACCACATTTCTTTTGCTTTTAGTTACGATCTCAAACCAATTAAAAATTTTAATCAAATAATTTAATTGATTTTTAAAGCGAAATTATGTTTTGTATTTAGTAAAAAAGTGGTACTGTTTTCAACATATTCGGGGTTCTATAATTCTCTCCACAAAAGAAATTAACTTTTAAGAGATTTTCGGTATTTTTTTTGGGGGGCAAGTGATTATAATATTGCCGAAAATTCGGAATTAACTAAACAATAAATTCTATCTACTCATTTACTATAGCACTATGGGTTACAGCTTTTTACTTACCTAAGAATTAGTTCTTGTAGATAGTAAATATCCCACTTACGAAGCGCCAGTCAACCAATCTTAAAGGCACTGGATTCAGTCCAAGTAAATCTAAATATGTATGGGATTGTGTGTGTGTCCTAAACGAGCTGAGTGATCACATGAAAGTGACATTAGCCTGGGTCCCGCACAGAGCCAATGAGAGGGTGGACAAATTGGCTCAACAGACCCTGTCCACAGTCTTCGTAGTACCGGAGCCTTCGTTTGGTATTGCAAAAGCAAGTATTAACAGATCTCTGGCCCGACTGTCCCACAAGTAAAGGAAGTAAGGATATTTTATGTGACCTGCCTGCTGACTTAATATCATGATTAGTATTTTGAAGTCTCCACAAACCATCCAGCGATGTTCTTGATATTTTATTTTCTCAGGAATGATTGCCAAATCGTTATAGTTTTCCTCTAAATACACAGAGTGTCCAAGAATGCAGCAAATTTCTTGTTTTTGACGCCACTCAAATGAATCATATTTTATTTCAAAACACTACATCACTACAAAAAACGAGATATCCCTCTTTGGAGAAAAAATTAGTGAATTCTCTCTCAATTGGATTAGTTCATCAAGTTAATTTAGTTAGTAAGGCTCTTGATTTGTTTCTTTGTTCAAGTCTTGTTCATTTGATCATGTATATATATATATATATATATATATATATATATATATATAAATATATATATAACGAAAATCGAAATGGCGATATGTTCCACAGGATACCCGCAACCTGAAAAGTAAAGTTCAACTTCGCTAAGATAACAAAAGGGTAAGAAAAAGCCAGAAAACTGTGAACTCTTATATTAACTAAATTATTAATGTTGGACGTAAATAACCAGTCTGTATAAGCAACACATTGTATATGTATTTGAAATAAAAAAAAATCGTAAGGTATCAAAAAAAAAAAACTGTGCACCAAAATATAAAGAAGCTAAATGATTATCAGCATAACAAAATAAAATAATGTGCAATCAAGAATATAAAAATAGAATTTGTAATAGGTTACAATGAATATATTTAATTAAAAAAAAAGAAACAAAAATTATAGCTTCTTCGAGGATCCCAGAAACCACTTTACAAAATTATTACAACCAGCTCTAATATAATAAAAATTAAGTTCATATAATATGCAAAATTTCTAAATCAAATAACTTTTACAATTTCCTGGATCGAACTGCTATAATTGCACTTCAAGTTTTTCTACGTATCGCAAGTTGTGCATTGAATATTTGGTTGGTATAAAAACATCGGAGTTTATAAAAAAATTTACCTTAAATAAATGTGCAAAATAATGAATTTAAAATATATTGAAATTCAGACAAAGGAATTTTATACCGTAAAATACATCTATTTTAATACAAATGTAATTATGAACAGAGAGGTAATGAAAAATTAAATTCAGTTACAGGGGGATACTATAACCTCAAAGCAAAACTAAATAACCAACAAGCAAGTTTAGATTGAAATAAAAAATCGTAACAAGATTGATTTCAAATATTTATAAAAGTAATTTAGATTACACCAAGCCTTAAACATTGAGTAATTATTTATTCGAGACGCTAATTAAATCTTGAATGAAAAAATATCTAGGTTTATAGAAAAATTACGTCTCAAGTCGTCAAACTGTCGTTAACAAAGAAAATAGTACTAAGGTTTTGAATCATCTACGAGTTTCTGTTTTCTTTTCTTTTACGGTCCCAGGAACGTCGCTCTTAAGTCGGGACGGAGGTATGTAATGGGGAACCAAGAAGGACGTCGTAGACGTTGTCGAAGTCAGACTACGGTGGAAATTGTCTGGTATCTGGATCACGACGGGAGGGGTTGCGTCATCCCCTTATATCTTTCGATTGCCAAGACCCATTAACAAAATATGGCGACGTGCAGAGAAGAGTCCCTTACGCGACCTCGCTGACAACTCTTGGTCGACGGCAAACAAATGCTATTGTACTCACTTTTATGCTTATCCGCATTTGCGTGTTCCAAAAAAATATTATAGATTCATACGAGCTCAACTTCCCTTAACGGATTGATTAGCACTTTTTCACTAACTGTAATTCAACGTGCTTCCAGTAGTAGCACCCGACGAATTATCCTCTATCCCCTGAAGCGATCGGAACGTTAGCCGGGGAGGGGCAATACGGCTACAAAAATATATCTAGAAAACATGCTTGATAGATGAAGCAAATGAAAGTTAAAGATACAGGGATCATCGAAAAATATGGAATAAAAAGGAAATACGCATGTAACAACTCATAAGAAAAATACTCATGCAACAACCCATAAGCAAAATGCGCATGTAACACTGTTTCACACAAATCTGCCCTTTTTAGACTAAAGAAATTGTCATTAAAAAAAGAGGCAAATAGAACACAGAAAAAAGAATATGACTATTCAATTAAAAACTACAAATGTACTTCGTTATTTCTCGGAGTGAATTTAACATTAAAACATTTAATAAACTTTATATTGCATTTTTTTTTTGATATTACAAAGGTCAGGTCATTGACCTACTTATAAATAACAACAGAACAGCTGATGCATAAGATAATTTATATCAAGTAAATGATTGAATACATGTTTATAATTTTTTCACACAATCACGTATTATATTATTGAAATGTGAAGAGAATGTTTTGGTGAACTTCAACAAATAAATACCTATTTGTTTATTGAATCGACAACATATAAACTATATATTTACATATTTAGATTCAATCTGAATACAGGACCGTATTTTAAAAGTTTGTTCCTAAATTTCCGCCAAAAAAAGCTACTATGGAATAATTTTTTTTACAGATTTGAATTGTTTTCTTACGTTTCTATTATATATTAGCGAACACAGACATATTTCATTTACACCATATATATCACAAAAGCAAGATCTTTTGAGAATTTAAACTCTCGTTTCAAGCAAAATTCTTGTAAAATACTAAAGAAAAAAGTAGAAGAGATGAATATTTTCATAATTGTATATAAACAGCATGATAAATAAAATTTTAAATTTATATTTCAAGGCAAAAATTTCTCTTTTATTTTTTCCGTACAGTTTTAACTGTAACTATTAATATAACGAGAATATTATACGATTTATAATAATCGAGGACGTTGTTAGGTTACGTTGCTAGGTTACGAGGCAGAGCCGATTTAAATCGCTAATATTTTAGTTATGTTTAAAGCTTTATCGTATCATCAAAGCCGAAAATAAATCAATAATTTTATTATGATTATTATTAATTTTTGAGGCTGCGAAAAGTATAAGAACAGATTTATAGATTTACCAATGTTTCAATAAGCAATGTGTCAAATACTGAAGAGTCAATGGAATGTTCACTATATGCCATGCAAATGATAAATGCAAATGATAAAGAAAATGAAGATCTGGCAATTGCACATACGAACAGCATATCTTTCACATTTAATAATTGCGACGAAATAGATATTCACGTTTATTCAAAAATTTTGCATTATGATTTTGTATCTAATATATGATGAGTTTGTATCTAACGTATTATGAGTAATCCAGATAATGTTGAGATCTTGTAATTAAGTTAAATTCCACGCAATTTGGTATCTCTTCGTTTTTATACAAATTTAAAAAATTCGAACTTGCTTGTCAATCGCATAATACATGTGTCCATTGTCCATATTTATATAAATTTGTATTGCTCAGTGTATAATTTATATTTATTTTGAAATGGGAATGCTTGAGACATCTAATGATACTACTTCACGCTATAAAGGCTTTGTGAGAGGCCGTTACACAAATTTCCTTTGTTTTATGCAGAAATCTTCACATTTAAATTTATATATTATTACGAACAACCGGAAGGAGTAGAATTAATAATTAATATCAATAATGATAATTAGATAATAATAAAAATAAAAATATACGAGAGGCGTATATTTGTGTTGAAATTCTATGCAAAGCAGCGCTATCAATATAATTAGTTGATAATTAAACGTTGTAGGGTTCTTTAAATATATGTAAAGCAGGGTTTGTGAATAAACTAATATTATTTATTTTATAGCTCCGGACTAACATGAGAGTGCTCTGTCCTTTACAGAAGGTTATAGTGCCGTATGCCAAATACAGTATTATTCTTACCTTGTACTTACCAGATTTTTAATTACGTTTCAGGTGTACTCAACAATGTATTGATTTAGCTTAGTTGGTTTCAAACAGAGTGTTGTTGAGGTAGAAATCAAACGCTGGTAAACATTAAATTTTCAGCTTTAATAAAAGTAACTGTCAGTATTAACAACAAACAGCTAAATGCACACACATATACAAAGTAAACAAACAGAAACCAAATCAAATATAATCACAAGTAATACGTAAATGATTACCTTCAAGTATGAAGAAATATTATACAATATCTTTTTAGGAATTTTTCGTGGTAAATGCATTAACATAAGAACAAATAAGTCATGTCATAAAATAAGTTCTAGAGGTTATCGATATGCAAACGTTTGATGGTTATAGCAATAGCAAGTAAGCAATATTTGAATAACAATATAATAATTTAACAATGATAACTGTAGTATTCTCTATTTTTTGTAAATTAAAAGATATTTTTATTCGAAATTATTTTATAAATACTTTAAGAGCAGGTTTAAATTCAATTTTATATTTCTTTTTCAAATACCTGGCCAAGAATTAGGGACTAATTGAACGGCCCTTTTTCTTCCCACGCTGAAATTCTATTAGTACTGATAGCAGCTTCCTGGTTAGTTGTTTTGCAAAACGCGTGGTAAACAGCTTGAAATTACCGGAAGCTTGTCGACGTTTTCCCTCCAAAACTGGAAACGGCCAAATTTTCGTACTGGAATGAATCTCCTTGAACGAATTTAATCTCTGAACACTTCTTCGACATATCGATTTTTCTCCGATTTTGTTGATTTTATGCAGTAATATATTTTTTCTTTGTATTTTTGTTCAGCGTCGGTAGAAGATTTGATTTAAATTGCGATATCTCGGCACCAATAGGAGATACAGCCGCACAGTAACTTTTAAAAATGCTCTACGCATTTTAAAAGTTACTGTGAGGCATTTTTTACATATATCATACATCATTATGGCTAATTTCAGGTTACAGTTTTAATATACAGTGTGATATGTTTCTACATAAATAAATTAATAAATACAATAATTAGTGTTATTCTCAAACAAAAATACTCATGTTGTGTATTCCTCGATTCTGCTTCACTGTATGTGCATTCAATTTGTTCTTTAGTTATTTTTGGCGATGGTACCTAAGTGCACCAGTATAATATCTACTAAGTCTTATATAATTTGAATTATATAAGTATTTAAGTGTTCCGTAGGAATTAAACAGTTTAACTTTCACCTGGAAAGAATTCTTATTTCATATATTTATTAGATATCGCGTATTTTATTGTACACAATTTAAATATATACTTTTAGCTTGGACGTTTGTATAATAGAGGCGCCCTGCATACATAAAATTATTTCTTGTATGTTGTGGGGTCATATTTAATAATTGCGGCGAAATAGATATCCATATACAAAAAAAAGTTTTGTATTACGATTTTATATCTAATATATTATGAGTTTGTATCTAACTTGTTTTTTGTGTATATCTAACGTATTATGACTAACCCAGATAATGGGAGCTTGTAAAATGATGGTCGCAATGATTAACAATAAATGTTTAACTTTAAGATCATGAATGATGATGCGATAAAACAATTAAATTAACACTTAAATAAAACATTAAAGCTAAATTCCAGGCAATTTCGTTATCTCTTGTTGGTCTCTATATGTTCATATTTAAATAAATTTGGATCGCTTAAGGAATAAATTGTATTTATTTTAAAATGGGACTGCTTGAGACATCTAGTGATGTTACTTCACACTATGCTGACATTGTGAGAAACCGTTAGACAAGGTTCCTTTGTTTCATGCAGAAATTGTCACATTTAAATTTATATATCTAACGGGTGTTCAGAAACATTCGAAGTCAAGTGGGCTCTGAATAAAAAATCATATATCTTTACTTAAGTATCTGATTTATAATTATTATTAAATGTCAACTGTTTTCTGTAAAAATCAATCTATCTCAGACATGACTTCATACTACTTTTACTTCGAATGTTTCTGAACACCCGTTACTAAGTCTAATATAATTGTAATTATATAAGTGCTTACATATTCTCTAGGACTTAAACAATATAAATTTCACCTATAAAGAATTCCTAGTTCATATTTTTATTAGATATCCCGTAATTTAGTTGTTCGAAATTTAAATATATACATTCAGCTTGGGCATTTGTATAATAGAGGGCGCTCTAGATACACAAAATGTAATACGATTTTATTTAATAATTGACACAAAATAGATATTCATGATCAAAGAAAGTTTTGTTTTGCGATTTTATTTCTAATATATTATGAGTTTGTTATGTTTATTATGTTCATATCTATCGCATTATGAGTAACCCAGATAATGTTGAGAGCTTGTAATATGATGGTCTCAATAATTAACAATAAATGTTTAACATTAAATGAACTTAATAGATGTTTATACCATAAAAAATTAACACTTAAACAAAAAACAAAAGTTAAATTCCCTGCAATTTGATATCTATTTGCTTTTATACAAACTTTCAAAATTCTAATTTATTGTCATTGGCATTCCATATTTAAATAAATTTCTATAGCTCAGTCGATAAATTGTATTTAATGGCAATACTTGAGACATTTAGCGATACTACTTCACAGTATACCAGCGTTTATTCCTTGTGAGAAGCCGTTACACGTTTCCTTTGTTTCACGCAGAAATCGTCACATTTAAATTTACATATTTTCTAAGTCTAATATAATTGTAATTATGTAAGTGCTTGAGTGTGCTATAGAAATTAAACAATATAACCTTCAGCTAGAAAGAATTTTTAATTCATATTTTTATTAAATATCCGGTAATTTTTCAAATATATCCACTCAGCTCAGGCGTTTATATAATAGAGGTGGCCCTGCATTTACGAAATTATTCTTATATATTTAGGCCGTTTGACACGGCATAAATTTTGTTATAAAATCTACAATAAAAAATATTATAAAATACTATGCAATTTGACCTTCAAAGTTGTAAAATAAAACAGTTTGACACGATTTCAAAAATTTATTGAAAAATTTGTGAGTAAGCATGCGCATTATAAGTTCCGTGACATGGGATAATATTATTTACAAAGGTATTTTTAATAATATAAAATATTATTAAAAATCTGGTGTGAAGAACACAAACACAGGTTCACTATTAATATTTTTGTGAACGTGTCCGAACATATCTCTCCCCAGAGACGTAGATACGTATTTCGCCTTTCTACTGGCTCATCGGTACGCCCCTGCTGGAGAAAGAATATTTCCAGACACATTCACAAAAAAGAACCACATCGCCACATCACAGAAATTATCCAGACCGGGTGCACAAGTAAATTCAGCGCTGCCTGTTGTCAGACTGCCGAAGTACCTCGCCCCGTCCACATAACCAATGTGAAGTAACGACGCGTGATGTGGCGATGTAGTTCTCTTTTGTGAATGTGCCTGGAAATATTCTTTCTCCAGCAGGGGCGTACCGATGAGCCTGTAGAAAGGCGAAATACGTATCTACGTCTCTGGGGAGAGATATGTTCGGACACGTTCACAAAAATATTAATAGTGAACCTGTATTTGTGTTCTTCACACCAGATTTTTAATAATATTTTATATTATTAAAAATACCTTTGTATTATACAAAACTGGTGGGGTTTACCTACTCATGTATGTTTCAATTATTCTGATAATATTATTTGTTTGATGTTTTGATGCCAACTTCACACGTGATAACCTAACCAGGCAACCAGGCCAAAGCATCGCCTGTACACGCAGTTTTATTGCGCACTTTTTATTCTTTATTTTATAATTTATAGAACCAATCCTATAAATTTTGTAATAATATTTTATATAAAATTTTACATAAAATAATTGTGTGTGACACGCTATTAATTTTACAAATAAATTTTATAATATTTTTTGTTGTAAATTTTATAACAAAGTTTGTGCCGTGTCAAACGGCCTTTATAGGAAAACATTTAATAATTGCCAGGAAATAAATATCTATGTTCAAAAAAAGTTTTGTATTACGATTTTAGATCTAATATATTATGAGTTTGTATCTAACGTATTATCTTCATATCTAACGTATTATGAGTAACCCAGATAATGTTGAGATCTTTTAATATGATGGTCTAAATAATTAACAAAATAAATGTTTAACATTAAATGAACTTAATAGATGATACGATAAAACAAACTTACACAACAAATAAAAGTTAAATTCCACGCAATTTGGTATCTCTTTGTTTTTATACAAATTTTTAAAATTCACATTTACTTGTCAATCGCATAAAACATTAATATGTCCATATTTCTATATATTTCGTTTATTTTAAAATGAGGATTCTTGTGACATCTAGTGATACTACTTCACATTATACTAGGCTTATGGGGTGCCGCTACACAAGTTTTCTTTTAGATAAAATCCCTTATTAAGGAAATATTATGAAACCGGTTATTATTACTCTAATATAATTGTTATTATGTAAGTGCTTAAGTATTCTGAAGGAATTAGACAATATAACTTTCACCCATAAAGAATTCTTACTTCAAATGTTTATTAGATATCTTGTAAGTAATTTTATAGTGCACAATTTAAATGTAAACATTCAGCTTGGCGATTTGTATAATAGAGGGCGCGATGCACATACAAAATTATTTCATGTTTGTTGTAGGGTTAGATAATGAAAACAACATGTGTAATATAAAACGCAATGTACTGAAATTTAATCAGTCGTTCTTGCCGGCTCAATGTTGATGTTATTAGTGTGCGATAATAAATTTGTTTATGGTGCACTTTTAATATATTTAAAGTAAGTAATTTCAGAAATATGTTAATTCTAACAATCATAAAATAGTGTAAGTGCATGACACTTAGATCTGCTAGTAAATCATATTTCTTTACGTATATTTATTATGCACGTACACCGCAACTCTAAAGATTCAAGACGGGTTATTTTTAGATATTTAGCAACACTTCCAAGTAATAAAAATTGTTTATATTATTTGTCATTAAATTTATACTATGCTCGTTTAATATATGGTTTGTAATGTGTTGAAGTACTAGCATTGATAGTTTGGACAGTTTTTGAAAAGTATATTCAATATTTCAAATTAAATACACATATGCATTAATCTTCCTAAGATTTTGATTAATAAATTAACATGTGTGACCCATAAAATATTAATCATCTGGACATTTCTAAGCTTCAACTCAACCAATAAATATTATTTAGTCCTAATTTTATATTAAGAGTTGAACATACATATTTAAATATTTCATGAAAACTGCCAAATTCATTTTACCATAAATTATAAAGATAACTTGTTAACAGTAAGATCTGCAATTACATTTTAATAAATTCAGTAAAAAATAGTAATTTTAATACTTATCCTATTATATGAAATAATAGTATCACGTCTTTAGTTCTAGGAGGTAGGTACGTCTAAAGTCTTATTTAACAGTTTTTTTGCGCTTCAATTGAGCATACTATTACATTCTATGTCACTTAAGTCTTATCAGAATTCATGACCTAAATATGTGGCCAATTAATATAAATCTGGAACATCATCTATTTGTACAAACATATACACTGCTTTCATAAATGATTGAAGTTTACTCAAGGCTTTGTAAATTACAATTTTTAGAGATTGGTACCAAATACTGTCTTCCGTTTATCATACGCGGTTCATAAGAAAATGTTTTTATGTGTTTATGTAGCTATTTATTTAACTTACCAATGAAAAATTACGGTAGTAAAATTGTGGCAATAATAAAAGCCTTTTTTGATAATGCAACGTAAATGATAAACGTAAACAAATGATGAAAATAATTAAATACACCTACGCAAACTAGTATAGTTCATATCGAGGGAGTGTTGTCAACCAGTCATCGTTGCATTGGTAGATTTAAAGTTTTTATAGAATGATAAATAATATATGTATAGTTCATTTGATATTATAACGACCTGACTTATTGTGATCAACCAGTCCACTATTATACGAAGAATCGATAGGTATATAAAACCCTTCTAATCGCCTTGAGATGCCGAACGGTCAAAATGATCTTGCAGAGACGGATTTAACATGTATTTAATATGTAGGTGTTATCAAATGTATATCTTCATCTCCATCAATATTTACTGAATTTATTTCAGTTTCTTCACTTGCACTACCCTGGTTTAACGCCCACGGTCTCCACATTTTTTACTTTCACAGAGCACTAGTTGCACTTTATGAAATCTAAAATAAATCCATTTAAGATTTTCGTTTATATATTTAAGGCTCGTAAAGTTCATTATAGTTTTACTGTTTAATTGTTTTTTTTATTTTGTGTTAATTATAATTACTTACTTCCGAGAAAATATTAAATGAAGAAAGGAATTTCAAAAGGAAAAGAAAATTTTGCTCTTACGGCGCACATTTCATTTGCAGAAGTGGCCACTGTATCAGGTAATGGATTTGGAATAATCCTATTTAAACCTCACCAAGTCGGGTCGTTATAATGTAAATGACCTGTACTTATAATGTCTATGTCTGTCGATGCTGTCATTACCTCACAGGTTTCCATTACTTATGGATTTTCTTACACCTTCCGTCCACATTCCTCTCGGTCTTCCTTTTTTTTTCTGTGTTCCTGGCGAACTCATTCCATTATTCTTCTTGGTAGTCGATTCTCCTGCATTCTTTTAACGTGTCCGAACCACCATAGTTGCTTCTTTTATATTTTTTCAGTTGTTTACTTTACACCCATTCTCTCTTTAATTGCTTCATTTCTGATTCAGTCTAGTCTTGATATTCTTGCTTACCTACTCAAGGCTCTTAACTTTTTCATAAGGTAATCTTTCAACCTCCACGTTTCTACTCCATACGTTAGTGAGCTTTTAACCATAGTTTTGTATATGTTGCGTTTCCGTTTCCCAATGTCTCTACTCTAGAATATACCATTCAAGCAGTTGATTATCCAGCTTTTAACCATAGTTTTGTATATGTTGCGTTTCCGTTTCCCAATTTCTCTACTCTAGAATATACTATTCAAGCAGTTGATTATCCTTCACGCGTTGTTCTGGATTTTCTCTATTCATTATCTGTGCCACTTTTATCCAAAATTATACCTAGATTTTTGTACTGATAGCATACTTTCAAGCTGACATTTTCTTCCACTTCTAGATTAATTGCTTGTTCTATGCAGAGAGTTTTCTAAATTTATAGTTAGCCTCTATCGATAGTATTCTTCTTTAAGTTTACGACTTATATATTTCAAGTCATTTTTATCACTTACATGAATTGATTGTGTGAAAATTGGAGTGTATAAATACACAAATCGTCATCTATTAATTCCCATTTTTGCCGCATTTCTTTTTCCATTTATGGAGTGCTTGGACTACGTAAATCTTAAACAGGCTTGGGCGTAAGCAAGATCTTTTCCGGGAAACTTTTCTGAGGTCTTATTTTCTATTTTTACCACGAACTTCATATCTCTGTACAAGTTCTCAATTGCCTGTATTAATATGTTATTAATGTTGGTTTGTTGTAATACTTCCCATAATTACAACATGGAAACATTGTCGTATGGCCTTTGAAGGTTAACGAACATCATGTTGGTAGGTCTATTTCTACATAACCTCTTCTTAATAATTTGTTTTAGACTGAATAAATTATCAGTACATGATCTACCAGCTCTAAAGCCGAATTGTTCTTTTTCCTCATACGGTCTGTACTCGTCTTCTATCATGTCATGTAGTATTCTTCCATAAATTCGACTAATGATACTCGTTACTGAGATTGCTCTGTAATTGTCGCACGGTACCTAATATGTTGCCTTTTTTTGTATATCGAGGATATGTATGCGACTTTCCGGTTTTCTGGAATTAATGTTCCATTTACGCTTTTTGTAAGAATAGGAACCATGATTTTAAAAAGTTTGTTAGATCCGTTGTTTATTAGTTCGACGTTTACGCTTCCTGATCCTGGCGATCTTCTATTTTTTAATTGTGTAACGACAGCTCCAATTAACACTTTCTTTCTTTATTTCTATTGGTTCTCCCTCAACTAATATTTTAGGTTCGCTGGAAGGATGGTATTCGTTTCTTAATTCATTTAGCAAGTCTTTATTCAATACAAGTTCACCCATTTATTAGTCGGTATTATTTCCTAGGTGTTATTAAATCTTTTTGAAGATTTTTCTTTGTTAATGAATTAACTTCCTATACAGGCTGCCCATTTTCTATCTCCGTATATATAACTCTCTTAGTATTGAAGATACCGGATCGGTTAAATTAACAAGGTTACTCAGAATTTTGATGGCATTTTCAGGTTTGTCATATGTTATAAATTTTTGAGATATTTAAGGAAAATTGAAATTTGACGAAATTTTCAGTTGTACATATCTTCGTAACCATCGAAGACAGAGCAAAACTGAAAACGGCATCAAATCGTAATTTTTACGTAGAATTTAATAATCTTTATTAAATATTCATGGCACACTTGAATATCAAGAATTAATGCCATTTAAAAAAACAAGTTTATTTTATAACTTATGTTTTTTTAAATGGCAATCATAGTGGGCATGACTTCATTAAAAAGCTTATTTTGTTCTGATTTCATAAATAACGTGTGTTCATTTGAAAAGTCAATTTATGTTAATTTGAAATTTTGATAGAATGAGACGCAAATATATTAGTATGTGTTTGTTGTTCTGTAAACGTAAATCCAAATGACATTTGATAATGTCAATCACATTTGTTATTTATTTGTATGTATGAAACTGTCAAAATATACGACTTCGTAGGTTAAGTAGTAAATTTTAATTTACGACATACTTCAAAATGTTCTCAGTAAATCACATGCTACTAGATTGACTTTTCAAATGAACACTTGTTATAAGGTTACAGTTACATCTATATGACAGATGGCTTTAAATAAAGGTTAGAAAATTGTAAGGTTAATTGATAGGTTATAATTTTCCTGTCATCAATAAATAAAATTCCGTGTTATCGATAACATAATGATATTAACATTTGATAATTTAGAACAGTGTAGTTAAGTTACGACATACCTAAAATTTTCATGGCCAACTCTGAGGCTGTTTTTTTTAACGTACGATACTAAGATCGCCCACAAATTAGATCACTAAATAGAAACCCATTCCTACTTGAAAGTGTGGAGTGAAAGCGCATAATTTTTTAATCTACATTCTTTAAATTCAATATATCCAAAAGTACCCCTTTATAAACTGAAATTTTACTACTTTCAATTAGGTATATATACAACATATACAACTACATATTTTGTATAGCAGGCCTGCACAACATACGGCTCGCGGACCGCATGCGACGCACCATCACCCTTTTTGCAGCCCGCGAAATCTTTGGTGAACATTCATAATATTATAAATTAAAAATAATCCCGGGCGTATGTATACTCAATTAACATAACCTACTGATCGCCAACTGAAAGAAGTCGCTCGCAATTTGCTTGTGATTGATTAAGTAGCACGTGACGGTACTGTACATTGTACTGCACATTTTAAAAACGTCGTTGCATCTAATGCCAAGGTATATATAGTAAGTTTCAAATTATTTTAAAATGACAGCAATTATTACTAAGCGAAGAAACATTTAGAAATAGTATTTGTCTATCAGGAGTGTATTCCGAAAAATTGTAAAGCGGCTACAGGTGCTGTTTTAAATAATCAATATTGAAAATATTAATCATCGAAGTTTGAAATATGTATGAACATTTTATTGGGAGAGTTATGAATAGGGAAGCCCAAATATGCAAGTGAAAAAAACAAAAATATGCCTATAAATATGCAAATCATTTAGTTAAAATATACACAAAAATGTTGAAAATATGCAAATAAAAAATACTTTATCAGAATAATTGAAACATACATGAGTAGGTAAACCCCACCAGTTTTGTATAATACAAAGGTATTTTTAATAATATAAAATATTATTAAAAATCTGGTGTGAAGAACACAAATACAGGTTCACTATTAATATTTTTGTGAACGTGTCCGAACATATCCCTCCCCAGAGACGTAGATACGTATACGTTTTTGTGAATGCGTCTGAAGATATCCTTTCTCCAGCAGGGGCGTACCGATGAGCCTGTAGAAAGGCGAAATACGTATCTACGTCTCTGGGGAGGGATATGTTCGGACACGTTCACAAAAATATTAATAGTGAACCTGTATTTGTGTTCTTCACACCAGATTTTTAATAATATTTTATATTATTAAAAATACCTTTGTATTATACAAAAAATACTTTTTTTCTACATACTGAACTGAACCTAAATATGAATTTATTACACAAAGCAGATTGTCGTTAATTGTAAAAACAGTAAACCACTAAATATTTCTCGAACTTCTCAATTAAAAAATTTTGCCCCCTATCTGAATATCAAAATGTATAAATGGAAAAACTCGTTTGCGATATACAAGTGTCCCGTATCGTTATGTTCAAATTTTAGGAGTGTAAAGTAAGACTTCATTTCAAGTAACAAAAACGCAAAACTTGTATATCCATTTTTATTTGTTTCAAAGTTACAGATCTATGAATGTGATTGTCAGATCATGAAAAAAATGTAATCCTAAAGTCAATAAAAACTGATTTTATTTAAAAAAGTTCAATTAATAATATTTTCGAAATGTTCACCTCCTTCTTGAATGCAAGCTTGCGCCCGTAAGCCAACAGAAGAAGTACTTATCCGAATTTCATACTTATTTTGTCGGGTTTGGTCGGCAGCCAGGTGAATACGATCCAACAACTCTTCTCTTGTGTTCGAAACTGCGCGTAGACTAAATTTTTAATGTACCCCCATAAATAAAAGTCAAGAGGATTAAGATTGGGTGATCTGGGTGGCCATGCAACAGGACCACCTCGACCAATCCATGTTGGATAATTGACGTTAACCCAATTTCGGACAGCAATTCCGAAATGTGGTGGTGCCCCATTCATGTGAAAGCACATGTCTCGTCGAACATTCAGTGGGATATCCTCTAAAAGGCCTGGCAGTTCGTCAATAAGTAATTGAAGGTAATTGTCCGCATTTAACCTCCCAGGAGAACGACAGGACCAATCAACAAGTCATCGATTAGGGCCGCCCAAACGTTAATAGAAAATTCATATTGAAATTTAGATGGTCGTATAGCTTTGGGATTTTCTGATGACCACCTGTGCAGGTTTCTCAGATTTGTAACACCACTTCTCGTGAACGAAGATTCATCTGTCCAGATTCATCTGCACAGTGGTCTGCCTCAAGCAAACCGTGTCCCCTGCGATAGTGATATGGATATAAGACCTCACGTTTTAAAATTCGCCAAACTGTCGTTCGTGGCACTCCTAGTTGTCTAGCGATTCGACGTACACTGAGAGTTGAATCCCTTGTTACAATAGCTACTGCTTCTTCCTCTAAGTCTGCTGGCAAATTTACTCCTCGGTCGAAAAGATAATCACGCAGTCCGCATTCCCGAAATTGTCTGTGTACTTCCAGAAACGTTCTGTAATGAGGAATGCGCTTAAAGGTAAACTGATGTTGGTATTCAATAACTGCTTGACGTGCACTGCGGTTACAGTAGACATACACAAAATGCATGTCCGCATACTCTTGAGAAGAAAATCGGTAAGGCATTTTGAATAAAGAAAACGTGTCCACTCACTAATAAGCTGTTGTATGAACTGAAACGTAATGTAATCCTTTATTAAAAAATGCAACATTAACAGTCATCTGAACATTTGTTTATTGTATGATATTCATGGTTCAGCACTTACGAAATAAGTAAGAACCTTCTTTATCATAAATCAATTTCCAGTACTCTTTTTTGTAGATCTCCAAGATATTACTGTATGCACTACGACACGTGTTTATTTTGTTTAGGATAACATTTTATTATGCGACGTTAACAATCACAGGCCTGTTATTGAATCCTATAACTTTTTTAAATAAAATCAGTTTGTATTGGCTTTAGGATTATATTTTTTTTCTTGATCTGGCAATCACATTCATAGATCTGTAACTTTGAAACCAATAAAAATGGATATACAAGGTTTGTTACTTGAAATGGTGTCTACTTTACACTCCTAAAATTTGAACATAACGATACGGGACACTTGTATATGAACATTTTATTGGGAAATTTATGAGTAGGGAAACCCAAATATGCAAGTGAAAAACCCTAAAGTATGCGTATAAATGTGCAAATCATTTAGTTAAAATAAGCACAAAAATGTTGAAAATATACAAATAAAAAAATACATTTTTTTCTACATACTGAACTAAACCTAAATATGCATTTATTACACTAAGGAGGTTGTCGTTAGTTGTAAAAACAGTAAACCACTAAATGTTTCTCGAACTTCTCAATTAAAATATTTTGTCCCCTGTCTGAATATAAACATGTATAAATGGAAAAACTCCTTTCCACATCAACCGATGTAATTGGGGCGATTTTAAGATTGCTTAATATTACAGAGGAGTGTTTGGGAAGATTTGTTTCATGTTGGAAATTAAACTATTTACAAGATGAAAATGTTTCCTAATCTCTTCAGCGACCCTCTTTAATGCATGAGCAAGATATGTTACATGTATCAAGTTCGGATAAAAGATTTTCAAATTTTGCTCGGCCTTTATCATGTACGGTGCTACATTTGACGAAATGAGTAACAAATAATAATCTCCAGGTACAGACGTAGGAAGAAAGAATGTTGATAGTTTTACTCTTGAACAAATTTGGCCACTGTGAGTGCATTTGTTCTTTCTATTCTTTAGAAGAAATGAGGTAAGATTTTGTCAGAATCTCGTCGCTAAGAATACCAATCAATAAATGAGCAGTACAACGTCCTCTTGAATCCGTGGTTTCATCAATGCATATGTAAAAATGTTTGTTCCGAATTTTAGCTTTAATTTTCTTCAATTACCTCCGAATACAAGGAACTTACGTCGTTTCTTCGTAGTGTTGTTTTACATAGGACATTGAATTTGCAATACTTCCGGAGAAAAGAAGTGCAGTTTTCATTACGTTGTTTTGATAAGGAAATATATGACGTCATCATTGCATGACAGGACTCGCTTAAAGATGTCTTGTTCGTTTAGCTTTTTGGTCATTGGTTGAAAACATTGCGTTAATGTGGATTGTGACACGTCTCCAGATTTCATCTTACCCAACTTAGTAATATTATACAGAAGTTTTCATGTGATGGTCTATTTGATATTTTTTATCGCATGACATCTGCAAAAAAAAAAAAAAATTGAATTGAAAATTGAATATCAAATTGAAAAGCAATAATATCAATACTTAGATCTAAATCCTTAACAAATAAGTTAAAACTATTAAACGAAAGCGCCCCGAGTGTCCAAATGATGCCAAATCGGTCGATATACTCGAGGTTCCGTATAAAAAATTAAGTTAATACTGACAGGGCAAAACTGAAATCCACTGTACATTTCTCTGTATTTTCATTGTGTATGTCCCTCAAAAAGAATGTCACTTACTTTTAACTTTTTTTTGTATCTCAAAAAATAACAGTGATTTCGCACCACTCTCTATAATGGATATTTAAAAATTAAACTTACAATTTTAACGCACGCAGAACATTAGACTTTTCCCATATATATACGTAGGTCTTTGTATGGCTTAACCCACACTGACGCTCTACTGACTTTGGGCATTTTACTAATAAAAATAAATAAAATATCACAAGACCACAAAACACAAATCGATATTATCTCTTCAAAGTACAATCAGAAATAAAATCCATTCATTATTTAACTACTTATGTAAATACAGGTAAATAGGTTTAAAACTACCTATTTTTAATTCTCGGAATTTGGCAATGCTCATTCTCTTGTACCTCATTTTTTTTTTCTTGAGAACTGCAAACATATTAAATATAAATAAATTAGATGTAGATCTCGGTTTCCGGGTTGGAACCGCGTCGAGTTAGGTGTAATTGCCAACGTTTCGTCCACTGTTTCAAGGGACATCTTCAGGGCTGTACGTAGATGTTCGTCGTTTCGCAGTAGCTTGAAGAATGCTATGATAGAGACCGGTACAACTTATATAGGGGGGACCGGGTCAGATGGTGGCCTGCTATTGGCTGGGGACAATGATCCAATGGCATGCGTCGTATGGGCGTGGTAATTCTTAGTAGAGTTCAGTAGAGTTTGCCACGTCGGATGTAACGTATAGCCATCGTCTCTATTGAGATTGCGGGGATGTTTGTAAATTTCAATAGATTCACGGATTTTCCTAGGGAAATAATGCGATTCACGGGACAGAAGCTTGACATCTTTGAATAGAATTTGATGACCGGAGTTGAGGTTGTGTTCTGCCAGCGCTGAACCGGATATATGTAACAGTCTAGTACAACGTTAATGTTCGGACACACGCACACCGACTGGCCGCTTAGTTTCGCCACTGTACACACTGCCACACGAACACGAAATGCGATACACTCCTTGTGCTTGGAGCGTGAGATATTTTGTCTTTAACCGAAGGTAAGAGGTCCGCAACTTTAGAATGGGGTCTGAAGACAGTTTTGATTTTATTTCTATGTAGAACCTTTCTTATATGACCGGTGATACCTTGAATATACGGTAAGAAGACGGTGCTGATGTTAGGATCGGGTTCACTCCGAGGTTTGGGCTATATAAGTTGTACCGGTCTCGGTCATAGCATTCTTCTAGCTACTGCGAAACGACGAACATCTACGTACAGCCCTGAAGATGTTCATTGAAACAGTGGACGAAACGTTGGCAATTACGCCTAACTCGACGCGGTTCCAACCCGGAAACCGAGATCTACATCTAGAGAACGACCGCGAAAACCTACACCTACATAAATAAATTACTTCATAATGCAAGATTTATTTTGAATCCTTGAAGTGCCTGCCAAAGGTCTACTTCATTCAAAATTCCATGTACGTTACTCGCAGAGTATACTGTAGTAATGACTAGAGACCGGACACGAGAGGTTGATGACTCATCGCCCACGAGCGTACTGTTGAACATTTGTATTTTTAAAGTTTTTAATTTTATTTATATAATTATTCTTATAATAATAAAACGGGTATATACCGTGTGTCCCAATTTCGATGCTCACCATTGGTATCTCGGTTATTAGAAGATATAGAACAACGGTTAAATGGGGAATGTTTTGCAGAATTCAATACTCGCGGCAAATCTCATTTCAAATTTGACCTAACTTTTTAAATTTTTAAAATATTTTGAAAAATCAAAAATTTGCCAATTTCGTTATTCCTCAATAACTCGATAACGCTTAGTCTGACCTCTTTTAAAGTTTTACATTGTTCAGACACTTTTTTAAAACAAATTATTTGATACAAACAGAAACCCCCGATTGTCATTTGTTTTTAAGTTATTACCACTATGTCTTGTTTTTCATATGGCGGCCCTATTGGATTTTGGGTTTGTTAGGTAGTCCTCAAAATGTGCTTTTCAACGATGTATAACATGCCTGAAAAATTTTTATTTATAAGGAAAATATTAATAAAAACGTAAATTAATCTTTAATATGAAATTAGTAGGCTGAAAAATTAAACACCAATGTCAAATGAAAGTGAAAAGATATTCTAAGTAATACTGTAAACAAACGAAACGATAAGAAAATTATAGAAATAAAAAGTAAAGATACAGAACTTAAAGTTCACATTCACTTAAAGAAATTGTTCAATATGACGACCATTCTGTTCCACACAATTTTGACACCTTGTTCGAGTAGAGTTACAAACTCTACGTAGCGTGTTTCCGTTTACTGATCGTAGCACATCTAGTACTCTTTGTTCTAAAATTTCCCGAGTTTCTGGCGGTTCAAAATCAAATACTTCGTTTTTAGTGGTACCCCATAAATAAAAGTCAAGCGGAGTAAGGTCGGGTGATCTCGCAGGCCATTGCACGGGTCCATTATTTGAAATCACTCTCTCATTAAAGTTTTCTCTCAAAAAATGTTGCACGTTAAGAGTGTTATGGGCCGGGCAACCATCTTGCTGGAACCAGATGTTTTGCATGTTCTCGGGATTAATAATTTGCCTCAAAGCAGGCATTATCTCGTTTGTTAGTAGCTCCAAATATCTGTTACCAGTTAAATTGTAATCAAAGATGAAAGGACCTATTAACTGATTATCTAAAACGAAAAAAAGAGTTTAAAAAACAAAAAAAATGTAAACAAAATGTCATACCAATTAAACCGCACCAGACATTAAAACCAAATCGAACTTGAAATCTTCTTTGATTTACCAAATGTGGATTTTCAGTAGACCAATGATGATAGTTATTCCTATTGAACACTTCACAATTGGTAAATCGTGTTTCATCTGTCCATAGTATTTTCCTAAGAAAATTAGCGTCATATTCACATTTTTGAAGGTACCACCTGCTAAACTGTAATCGTCGGAGATTGTCATTATCACTTAAACCTTGTACAATTGTTGGTTTGTAAGGGTGATACTTGTTTTTCGTCAAGGTTCTGTGAACAGTAGATTTTGAAATCCCTGTTTCTCGTGTCACACGACGAACTGATGTGCTGGGATTGTTCCTAACATTCTGCAAAATATTATTTAGACGTGTATCAGCATCATTAACTTCATAGTTAGCTCGTTTTTGTTCAAAGCTTCCAAAGTTTTTTAATTTGCTAACTAGTCTTCTAAAAATTGTCCTGTGTGGCTGTTGTCTTTCTGGAAAACGCTCTGCATAACTCGTGCACGCATTTTTAGTGTTTCTATTTGCTTTGAAATACACTTCCAACATATCAACTTTTTCTTCGTTTGAATATGTATGTGCCATTATCAATACTTATAAAAAATCTTAATACTTGACAATAATTACTTATCACTAACAACAAGTAGTTTTAATTAACTTATCTCTGCAGCACTAATTGTACTTTGACAGGTTATCGTTTTGTTTCATTGTTAGAATACATTTGTCATTGATGTTTGACGGAACGTAATGTCTTTGCTAGTGACACACGCTCAGAGGTTAGAATTATCTGACATTTGATGTAAAACCAAATACAAATCTCCCCACTACTTTTAATCCTGCGCGAACTTACCCCTCTCGCGCCAACTTAATTGGCGTTTGCTATACTTACATACAATCAGTATGACCATCAATCCAACTCGCCATTGTTTTACGCTGCCGTTCTCGATGTTCTTCCATATCATCTCTGAAAAAGTAACTTAAACAATGCTCTAGATCTAAATAAATGAAAACTAAAAATGTATGCATAAGTTATTAAAACTGAACGAAATTCAATGCACACTTACGTCGAAATAATTGGGAGAAATAGACTCAATCAAACGATATTATTAAAAAGGATCTATCACAAAAATTACGATGTAATTAACAGTTAAAACTATGAAAACAAGAAACTAACTTACAGTACTTTATTTATCTAACGAAATATAATCTAAATAGACTAAATTATTAAAAATGCCACACGCTTCTATCTACGCCCATAAAATCAGAAATTGAACTGTAAATATCCAACAAAAAACGTCGGAATTCTCGATGAAAACAGACGTGCGAGCCAGATCAATGGTACATTCAATAACTGCGAAATGTACTTACAAATGTTGTAGACTATTTATATCGTCCGTCGTTATGACGTCATTTCAACCCGATGTGTCCGGTCTCTAGTTATGATACAAGTATATCATCTGTAAAAGATTCAAAATCCACTTCGCTCACACTTGCTTTACAATACCATGGCCGCCACATTACATCGGCACTATGTATTATATGAATACGAATAGTTAATATGCCTTACACCAGCTACCTATAATAAGTAGTGTATAGGTACCACTACTGACAAAATAATATTAAAACATTTAATATTTAAAGAATTTCTAAATATATATATAAACTGCTAGTTAAAATCGTATCCACAAATACCTACAAAAGTTTTTCAATTAACTGTTTAGAAAATTAAACGCCAAATTAATAATACCTAAAGGTAAACAATACAACATATTTAAAATACAACAAACAAATTTAACAAATAATGAATTTCAGAATAAAAACTCATTTAATGGGATTATTACTTGATACACATTTCTATACATTCCCATCCGCTTTAATCTGCCCGGAAACTAATAAACTAATTAGTTTATTAAATGTAAAGACTATTGTCTTTACATTGTAAAATCGGGCAAGAATATTCCACGTTAATGTGATCCTGCTGTATTTACTACAGCTATTTACAGATTCCATTCGGGTAATCTTTAAAATCTCATTACCTTTATATAAGCCATTTTAAATGATCTTGACGAGAATATACACTCCTATTATATTAATGTAGCCAAATGAGGAGAGAGATTCCGACCGCTGCAGGCGAGCGAACGAGGAATATTTATCAGTCGTATCGTGAATACGACAAACTTGTTAAAGGAAAACGATTTTATTTCGTAAGTAACGAAATTTTCTTTATTATTTTCCCTGTTAAATAGCTTGAGAATCTGCCCAATTTTACCTTAAAAATAAACAGCAAAGATTTAGACAGAACATATTGCTTTATATTCATAAAGTTCAGTACATCAAACATTAAAGTGATAGGAGTATATCTATTACATTTGAAAATAATGCGCATAGCTCTATTTTGCAACACCTGCACTCTCTGGAGCTGACCCTGAGTCAAACTGAACAGTATGGTCGCAGAAAAATCAAAATAAGAAACAATTAAGGATTTATATAACAACAGTCTAATGCCCATCGATAAATGTTTACCGACTCTACTCAACCAATGCAGCTTTTTCGAAACTTTATTCTCAATGTATTGTACATGAGACTTGAAATTTAAGTTCCTATCAATCACTACTATACTATACTACTATATACTACTATACTATACTATACAAATATTTGATACTGTTTCCAACTATTTCTTTATTATTAATATAAATTTTCACATTATTAAGATCTAATATACCTAAGTTAGCATTCGACACAACAATCATAAACTTTGTTTTGCTTACATTAATTGATAGACTTATACGCAACAATTTATAAAAATTATTTATTATAATATTATTAATTATTTTAACCATATTATCACTGTCAGTAACATAAATCATGGTATCATCAGCAAAGATGGACACTTCACAACTTTTAAAGCATTTGCTGAATTCATTAATATACAAAATAAACAGCAAGGGACCCAATACCGTTCTGTGGTACACCATGGATTGTCTCCCTTGCCGACAAAACCACACCATTGAACTTCACCTGCTGATGTCTTCCATATGGATAGGATTCGAACCATCTATAAACAGTGTGCTTAATACCGAAACTAGACAATTTATTTAACGATATTTTCCTGATGACTGTCTCAAAACCCCTGGTAAAATCCACGAAAACTGCTAGAATAATATTTCGCTTATCCAGCTGCTTGAACCACAAATCACATATATTAATCACTGCAGCTTCACATGAATGATTCTCCCTAAAACCTGACTGATACGACACCAGTATATTATTCGAGTTACAATATTCCACCAATTGGTTCCTTACACAAACTTTTAAAGCTTTTTCGTAAGGTGGCACTACATTAATCGGTCTAAATTCCCCAGTCAACATGGCCCCGTGCACTTTAGACACAGGCACCACCACCGATGTACTCCACAACTCAGAAAAACTCCCTGTCCGCACTGAAAGATTTATGATATCAGGACGTCTTTGCACCTACTGAACATCCTTCAAAATCCTTGTTGAAATCCCATCTCCAGCATCACCTTTATTTTTTAATCCTTTAATAATCTTTTTTGGTTTCGGTCATCGAGATAGGCAAAATTTGCAAAAGACTTGGCAAGCGTAATAGCAAGCGTAGAGCAAGGTAGATTACTTATCATAATGAAATCTTTGTATACGGTCTACAATGTCTTCTATACTGTGTAAAAAATATTCATTAAATCTCTCCATGCATATCGTATTTACTTTTCAGTTGATCATTTGCAAATTTAATACTTTTCAGCTTCATTTTCATTGCATTAGGTACTTTGAATTTTGGTTGGCATTATTGACTTCAATTACAGCAAATAAGTATGTACCTATTTAGTCAAGGTGTGCAACTGCCTACACCAACTCATTGCCTACTGTGAGTGACAAAAATTTGCAAAAAACTCTGATTTTCTTGCATTTTTCTTTGTCCAAGTATGTGTTTTTATTACGTTACTGGAATCTCTAGAAAATTTTCTTGTGTAAAAATAAAAAACAGGTCAATTTGAGAGGAAGAAATTAACTTACGTTTCTGGTAAATTATCTGGCAAAAAAGATAATTCGCATTGCTGTATGTAGTCCTTCCGAAACCGTTTAATTTGATGTATAGATCATTAAAATCATATAATAAATAAAGACGTTATAGCCTTTGGAAATTTTTGTGAAACACCCGGTATAATATTAATTTGTAGCTTGTATCGATCAGAAAAAAATAATATGCAGATCAAATTTGAGTCACCCACGTACATGATGTAAACATATTTACATATTAAACATAAAACGAAAGGTTTGTTAGATACAATAAGTTGCATTGTTTTTAAATAAACAATTATCTAGATGTGTCACATGTAACATGTGACATCATGGAATGAAAACTTTGCTTATCTGGAAGTAAATTTTGGTCTTTGATCGATTTCGTTCTGGCCATTGAATAGTTTACTGTCAAATATACATAGGTTATATCATATAACCTACATATAAGACGGCAGACTATGTGCCCACACTGTCAAATTTAATAATACACGCACACAAAAATTTAACAGTGTATTAGATAAAAATGTAGATTTTACAAAATTAGGGCAACTTTTTACCAATACTGAAGATCCATTGTACAGATACAAAGAGCACTTTAAATATGCAAATATAACATCCTCAACGTCGAACAATCCTTCTCAGTATATAAACATATATATACGTCGCTACGTACGCACCTTTCCGAGACTAATACAGAAACATATATTATGGTGCAGTTTTTTCATCGCCGCACATCCGCATTTTTTTGCAACAATGTAAACATGTTGGGTAAGTTATTTATGTTTTTTCTTAACGTTTTGTATAGGGATTCGATATATTTATTTTTAAAAAATTTAACCGTGTATTATTAAATTTCACAGTGTGGGCACATAGTCTGCCGTCTTTCGTTATATGTTATATGTATGCACTTATGTGGGCTTTGTCCTTGAGACCTTGAAACAACGAAACAAATCCAACTTTTACCAGTAGTGTTTCGGTGTTTTTGCCTTATTCATTCGATTGTATATAATAAGATCGCGTATCCTTTTATATTTGGATATGCAATGCAACGAAATTTGACCTTCACTTTGCATCGGACTCTTCGTAATATCGGCTTAAATTCTTTTCATTGAAGATGCTTTTTCTTTCCACTTATTCATTACATAAATATTAATTTAAAATAGAAATAAAACTAATGGTTAAATCTTCACTTTTTTAATACATAATCGTAAAACGACGACAATTGTTTCGCCAGCACAGTGGCTTCATCAAGTACTTACAGCTAAAGAGGAAAAATATTGGAATAATAACGATTTTCGCACCCTGGAATTTTACATTCATATTTGTGCATACATGGAAAAGCCACTATAAAAGTAAATTTTTATGCAAAATATTTAGATTTCTTAATATGAGCAACGAAGACTTTTTGGTGAAAATAACTCTAAAAACTATCTCATTCTTCATACCAAAACCTTCTTTGATTTTTTATTATAATCCCTTTAGATACAAAGACTATAAAGACTTGGCAACAATACTATACTTAGTACGCCATATCAAACCGAGAGAGCGCCCAAAATTTCTCATTTGATAGAATATCCCATGATCACTAGCGCTCTATTTATACGAAATATCGTTATTCGACGATTTTCTATTTTGTCGCAAACATTAGTAAGTGTAATAGCTGTAGATGCCAATAAATTTGGAGAATACATTTACAAAACGGTGGAACTCTATGTTAAAAAATATACATATTGTAGCTTTGTCGATAGTTCAACTATCAGAAGAAGCTCAAGAAGCTAAAAATTGCAAAAAAAAATATAGATTACATAATGCCCACAAACAATCAAGAATTGCTACTAACCAATATGTTATCAATACTATCCTGTATATTTCGAATCCATATCTGTCGTATATAAGACCAGCACTTAACAAAAGTGAATTTGAATTAAATGTAGAAGATATTAATTTGCTGACGTAAGGATTGTTATTACCTAGCTTCATGCGAATTAGCAAAACTAAAGTATTTTATGTACGGAAAATGTGGTTTCTACAAATACATATAATATTTTAAAATCGTTTTTGTTTAATAATTTACAATTCCGAACAATTTTTTTTGTTTTTAATTTTTTTATTATAGCGATGTCAATAGTGTTTGATTTTATAACGACATAACTATAATATTTCTTGAAAATTCCATAATTCTACTACAACGCTTTCAAAAGTTATTGAGTTTAGGCCTGCAAAACATATGATGGTAATTCAACTATAATTTCTAAAACTGTAGATTATATTACTTGAAGAGGTTATATAGCAAATTGCACTGCGACCATTTCAACTGTAAATCTGTAACTGAAAATATTAACAAACTTATTACCAATGTTGGGAATTTTTATATGTATTTTACTGTCTTATGTATTAGATTATTTGTGAACTATGGAAGTCAATTTGCTATTACAAATAAAATGCAGCTTTGAATTACGTTAGTTCTGCAATTAAATAATTTCTTTAAACAATCCCTGTATTGAAATATTTCTATTTTCGAAAGGTTGGTTAAAATGTATGTTTTCACTTTTCATTCATTTGCACTATTCCAACAATGTAAATAATATTACTGGTAGTTCATGTGCTAATAACAAAAGAGTTGCTGTGAAAGTTTTGCAACTTTAACCTTTTGTAATATTTATTATATGAAGTTACAAAAGATGCATTTGAATTCCTCGTCAGTGATAATTACGTTAAAACTTTATTGGTTTTATTGTGTTCGTAGATATGGGAAATTTTAGATCCTGCAGCAAAAGTATACTGATACCGTCGTCGTACTAATAAGTATGATAACTAATAATAATAATTTGTATTACCAAATAGACATATCCAATTATAAGATAAAATGCCGTAATTTAGGTATATGTACTGTAATTGTATATCTTATTTCATATATATCACATACCATACAGGTCATGTTAATTTTCTTGTCAAGCCATGTTTATAAAGTATTATTTGTATTAGCATAAAGTACCTGCTATAACAATCATTAAATATTAATTAAAAATAGTAGGCTAAACCTCGCCAGATAAAGAGTTCGTTCCTTTACTTATTTACCTGTCAGATGAAATAAATATTTCAAGATTTCTATTTATATAATTAGTTGAATAGGAGTTTCATTGACGAATAACTTTCTGTATGCGTAATTTCTACCTTTAAATCTTAAATTTTTCGAGGTTTTTTCATCATTTGTTTGATTGTGCCGATTTCTTTGAGTTTTGATGTTTGTGTGTTGTAATAAGATTTAAATACATAGAATATGCAGAAAAAAACAAATATTATCTCATTAAAAATAGTAAAGAACCTACACTTACAATATACATACAATGCGTTCAGAATTATAAGAAACTAACTTTTAATGTGTTTATCACTATTGTTGCATCCCCTATGGCGATAATTCTCTAATTGTTATTGTATACTGCAGGTAGGTAAACCGTATCCATTCAATAACAATGAGAGAAGAATCGCTACAGGGACTGCAACAATAGCTGTAAAGACATTAAAAGTTAGTTTCTTATAATTCTGAACGCAATATATACAGTGTGGTCATAAAGTTTGGAACCAAGCTTATACCCGCGTTATTTTACATTTTTAGGAAAAACGCTCGGACAGGTAAATTTTCTTTTTAAAAACGCCATCTTTTGACATACAATTTTTTTCTATGACGTCATTGGTTTTCGAGTGATGACGTTATCAACACTTTCTTTAAATGGCAACCATATTATTTTTTTTTCGTTTTTGGTAGATCTTTATATCCACCAAATAGTGATATAAAACAATTGGTATGTTGCAACACAATTTTTTTGAAAAAATGATATAAATTTAGAAAAAAATACGCAAATAGTATTTTTGTACAAAATTAAAATTAATTTAAAAAAAATACATCTGAACTTAAATTTATTGTAACAGTTAACGTAAATTTTCAAAATGGACCCCACCAATCAACTGACACTGTCCCAGCCGAGTGTAAATGCTTTGCGATCAATAGTAATCTGCGTTATTCGCTCCAGGTCAAAAGAAATTCGTCTTCCCAATCGGCCAATTACTTATTAAAAAATCTTATTTAACATTAAATAGTTTCTCAAAAAAGGGCCAAAGAAGTTTAATTTATTTAAAAAATTGACATGATGTGACAGACCATTTCTTAATTAAAACTATCGCCCAAAAATTGAAGATTTCAAAAACTAATTAAGCTTACAAAATTTACTGAAATATGTAAGTAAGTTTTTTTCACACTTCTGTCTTGTGTGAGGACTTAAATATTCTTCTTGAACAAACCGGATCGTCAAAAGCACATGTACTCATGTTACTACGCAAAAAATTTACAAAAACAAAAACACGCACTTTTTTGCAAGATATTTCTTTATTATATTCTTGCTTCTTTTTATACAATTTATGTACAAAAATTTTAGTTTGAAATTGTTTCTATGGCGACAACATTGTTGAATTATTTACTTCTATTTTTGACGTTAAGTTTTTGAGATATTGCGTAAAAATTGTTCATTTTCGCTAATATAAAAAATGGCACATTTATCTGAGCGAGAAAGAATCGAAATTTTAATTATGGTTGGGTATGGGGACAGACAAAGAACGCATGCAGAAGCATGCGAATTGTTTAACCATGAACACCCTGATAGACCTCCAATTACCAGGTCTACGGTGACAAAACTAGTTGGAAAGTTTACCGAAACTGGATCCGTAAAAGATCGACCACGGCAAGGTAGACCTCAAGTAGGAGAAGATGTGAAATTAAATGTGCTTCTAGAAGCAGAAGAAAGGCATCATGTTTCCACCAGACAACTTGCGTTAGCCAATCAGGTGGCTCACTCATTCGTCGTCAACTTATTTAAAAAAGAACACTATCGTCCTTACAAAGTTCAACTTGTACAGGAATTACATGAGGATGACGAAGATCGTCGACTGCAGTTCTGTGAAGACGTAATGTTACGTTGTGACCAAAATCCAAATTTCTTGGAAAACATCGCCTTCTCAGATGAACCTACGTTCTGCCTAAATGGATCTGTTCACCGCCATAATTGCAGATATTGGTCGCAGAACAATCCGCATTGGACTCAACCGTGTCATACTCAGCGCAGAGGAAAAGTTAACGTATGGGTTGGAATGATTGGACGACGCATTTTAGGACCATATTTTTTTGAAGGAAATTTGACTGCTTTGCAATATTTAGAATTTTTAAGATTTGAACTGGTTCCAGCGCTCGCTGTTATTTTCCCAAATCACGAGAATGGTGATGTACCCCATCCAAATATTTGGTTTCAACAAGATGGGGCCCTCCCCATTATGGTGTAGAGGTTCGCCAATATCTTGACGAAATATTTCTCAATAAATGGATTGGACGGAGAGGCGCCATAGAATGGCCACCTCGTTCTCCTGACCTGACTCCGTTAGACTCTTTTTTTGTGGGGTTATTTGAAATCGAAAGTGTATTTTAACAAACCGAACAATTTAGAAGATTTAAAAGAACGAATTCGCGTAGAACTTACACAAATATCCCCAGACATAATTGAGGCGAGTATACGAAGTGTTTACACTTCGCTGGAACAGTGTCAGTTGGTTGGTGGGGTCCATTTTGAAAATTTACGTTAACTGTTACAATAAATTTAAGTTCAGATGTATTTTTTTTAATTTAATTTTAATTTTGTACAAAAATAAAATTTTCGTATTTTTTTCTAAATTTATATCATTTTTTCAAAAAAATTATGATGCAACATACCAATTGTTTTATATCACTATTTGGTGGATATAAAGATCTACCAAAAACGAGAAAAAAATAATATGGTTGCCATTTAAAGAAAGTGTTGATAACGTCATCACTCGAAAACCAATGACGTCATAGAAAAAAAATTGTATGTCAAAAGATGGCGTTTTAAAAAAGAAAATTTACCTGTCCAAGCGTTTTTCCTAAAAATGTAAAATAATGCGGTTATAAGCTTGGTTCCAAACTTTATGACGACACTGTATACATACATACATATAGATAGACAGATAGATAATTATTTCTTGACCTTTGTATATCATAATAGATTTAATTAGTCTGCGATTTAAGGTCTGTTTTACTTTCATATGTATATATTTAAAATAATCTTAGATGTTTTGCTACCTACGCGAGAAGCAGGCGCAGCGATGGCGCACACTCCGTTAGTGGAAGGCATGGCGAGACACATAAGATCCAACGATCTTCAAAAATTCCGAAACGGTAAAGACTCGACAAAACCAACTCTAACGGAGCATACAAAAAAAAAACTCATAATCGAAATCGCAAAGTCCAAATCGGGAAAAGTCTAAATCGAGAGTCTAAAGCAAATCGAGATAAGTCCGAGACGAGAAGAAAGAAAACAACCCAAAACGTCAAGAACCGTCTAACTCAAAAAAAACGATAAACTCCAAAAGCGGAACGATACGGTAAATACGGTAATGAATGTTACAGTAGTTACTCGAAACGGAACTTAATAAGAACGGAAATGATCGAAAACGGCAATTTAGTCAAAACGGAATTGATCGAAAACGGAAAGTTCCAAAACGGAATTTATTCCCAAGAAGATCGAAAAGAACGGGAAAGATGAGTGAGATTTAGGACACCTCTTAGCCTAGGTCACAATTACCCACGGGAAGATTCGACGACCTACCCGCAAACCAAAAATTACAGACTTTCTTCAAAACGGAATTAATTCCCAAAAGATCGAGAGAAAACGGGAAAATGAGTGAGATTTAGGACGCCTCTTACGCCTAGGTCACAACCACCCACGGGAATATTCGTCGGCCTACCCGCAAACTAAGGCGTAAGAGACGGCACATAATGCCTTTTTCGAAGAATTTTAAATTATGAATGACAGATATTAATGTCATATTTATATATGTCAAGTTGCCATGGATAGAAATTATATTATTCAAAAATACATTCCAGGTTAATAATAATATAATAATTCATGCCTTGGCATTCCCTAACAGCTTGACGCTAATTACAGAGGACATTGGCAAACCATGAGTTTTTATGATGTCTGCGTCCATGGAGCGACTTAAGACGTTCAGCTGTCGGTATTCGCCTAGAACGAGAAGAAAATCTACAAAAACCTATTCTGGCAGCGTAGTCCCGAATCTAAACTTGGGACTGCCAGCATGATAAGCCAGTGTGCAGCTATTTAAATAACATGATTGATATTTATATAACAATTGTATATATTCATGATGTAAATTGCAGATCGTTACATTAAGTTATAATATATACTGCCTAGATTTTTTATATCACTTCTGTTGTTAATTGAATTTTTTTCTTGTTTAATATTAATCATTTCTTTAATTTCCCTTTTGGTTGTGTGTTGTTCTTTATCGATTATCTGTGTGTTTTCAAAATCGAAATGATGATCGCGTTGTATTTTGTGTGTAAATAAAGCATTTGTCTGTTTTGGAGTATTTGTGGGCTTTGTATTCTTTTGTATAAATATTGTTTAGTTTGGTCTATGTAGTAACTATCGCAATCGCGACATGGTATTTTATAGATGACATGTGTTTCTCGATTTTTTTCTATTTTAAGTTTTAGTTTTGAAAATAGATATTGTTAAGTTTATATGTTGTAGCGTAGTGTTAAATAGTTTTAAATTGTTATTGGTGTCTGTACTGTTGTATATTTGGTGGATTTTTTTTTAATTGTTTGTTCTATAAGTTGTAGTGAAAAGTTATTGTGTGTTGATCGTTTTAATTTTCTTGATATTATCTTTTCTGTATTGAGTATGTGACAGTTTTACTGCTCAGTCAGATTATTTATAATCATTTTAATCGGTATACATATTATGATGTCGTCTACATATATTTTAAAGAAAATTGGGTTGAAGTCTAATGGAATTGAAAATGTTTTATTCCACATGTTCCATTACCAGATTTGCAATAGGAGCAGCTAAAGGAGAGCCCATGGAAATATACCAAATGTTAGACTGTAAAAAGAATTTTTGTATTGAAAATATGTGTTGTCGAGACAGACATGTATACCTCTAATAAATTCGTTTTTATTTAGTGACGTGTGTGGACTAATTTCATCCAATTTGGATTCTATTATATTTATAGCTAGATTTGTAGGAATGTTAGTGTATAAATATTCATCATGTTAAGAAAAACGGAATATCATACCAAAGACTCATGGCAATTTTAAAATTTCAGTACCAACCAAGTACCAACAAATCATAAAGTTACATCACTTGATGCTGAATCCTTATACACTAACATTCCTGCAACTGCTGGATTTTATTTTTCAATATAATTCCAATTCTATACAGCTCAGCGACTTTTCATTTTTTTTTCAAACCGTGCAAAAAGTAATCTTTAATAAGTTCGTCAAAACAGCAATTCGTCCGACTATCACTACCTCATTTTTATCAAATGTGTTTTCACCAAGCGATTTTTTCAAATTTGAGAACAAGCAAAATCGCTCGGCGCTATATCTGGCAAATATGTTGGATGAGCCAGCCAACTTGTATCCTGATTACACAAATTTAGTGGTTACCATAGGGATGAACAAGGGAGCGTATTATTCTAATGGAACAAACATTTTTTTCGGAATAAATGCTGTTTTTTCTTCAGTTCGGCATCGAAACGTGCTTCCCCTCCGTAAGTGGTCAATAAAAAATAATAATAATATAATAATAATAATATATAATAAATATAATATGTATATATATATATATATAATAAAAAATAAAAATTAAAAAAAAACACTTTGGAATCATAAAAAAATGTAGGAGTGGTGGCCATTATCTTATTGGCCGGAAAAACGGTTTTTGCCGTCTTCGTTTTGCCCTCGCACCCAACTAAATAGTCAGAAGTTAGTCCAAAAGGAAGAAGTCAAAAACTTCTACTTAGATCGTAGACTTATCAGGCGAAAACAGATATTCCAGAAGAGAAAACAACTAGGACTAAAATGCCACAACCTTTACAGGTTTATAGGCAGTAAATCGCAACTAAGGCTGGAAAATAAGGTGCTGATTTACAAATATATTTTCAAATCAAGCTGAACATATAAAGATACAGCTATGGGGATCAGCCCCCAATTTCGATATCAAATTTTTTGAACGATTCCAATTCAAAGTGCTGCGAATAATCGCAGACGCCCTATGGTTTATGCCCAACAAAAAATAAAAAAGTTTATTGCGATTTATACAATGATCGAATGTCCACCACAACAATTTATTGATGCAACTCCGTAGAAAACTTATTGGTAACCGTAGACTTAAGCGCTATGATCCCAAAGACCTACCAACTAGATTTTAAATTATTTTAAATTGATATTAAGTAAAGGCCTAGTAGTTAAACACTAATCAAGTTATTAAATCTCAAAAAAGGAGTAAGCTAATAGCTACCTTCTACACGCCATCTTGCTCAGTCATACTAATTACTGAATGTCCCATTGGGATATCTTCTAATTAACTAGTAAACTGTAAACTGATGTTCATTCTTGAATTCTACAAGCAGTGGGTACTATTTGAGGGTGGTTTCTTTCCAACAGCCACGTTAAGTCGGTCTATGCATTGTTAACCCAAACAGAACATCGTACAAAATCATATTTCGAAACCGAGAAAATTTCATTTTTCACAAGACTAGCTTTTTTAAAGCAATGAACAAATGAAGCTTGTTGGAAGCGAACGAAAATCATGCTCAACTTTCATATAGTACTTGTTTCCAAAATTTTCGCAGCAACCTTCATATTGTGAAATTAAATCGTAAAATGTAAAAATTCTAAATAAGCTATAAACAGAATATATATGTATATTCTGGTAATGAATGCAAAGTACTTTAATCACACGTACTTTGTTACAAAAACAATTAAAATGAAATCTGAAGGTGACCTTATTCTAAATTACAATAGAAACTATCCCAAGAAGCAACATAATATGCTAATTTAATAAAATTTACATTCTTTAGAAGATTCTCCTAGCCATGAAAAACCAATTAGTTTCCTAGTATGCTGTCGTATATAGCGTCATGTAGCCACATTAGGTAATTTGATAGTAAAAAACGTGCAATTAATTGATCATCACAATATTTGTTGGAATAGGTCAAACTAGCCGTAATATGAAAATAATTGCCCGTAACATAATATTCACTAATGTGGTATTTTTCGGGTTCCCTTTCATTTTTTTCTGCTCATGTTCAATGATCTCAACAAATTTACATTTACAGTTTTATCGCAATTAATATATATATATATGTATACATATATATATATATATATATATATATATATATATATATAATATACTGGCTTTTAAATAGTTACATTGATTAAAAAGGAAGTTTCATATAGTAATTAATTATGTGATCAATTCAAAGTTGAATCTTAAATTTAAATATCTGACTTTCTTGAAAAAAATATCTTCTTTTAAAATTTTATAGTTATTTATTCATTTCATATTTAATTTTCATTTTATTTAGTAAATAACTGCCTCTAAAAATTCAATTACTTTGTATTACCTAGTATTTGGATGTTTTTAGTAAAAAAAGTCTGTTCAAAATTTTATGAACATTGTTTTTTTTTAAATGTCAAAAATTAATTATTGGATTGTAATTTACTTGTAAAAGGAATCATACAGATCGCAAACAACACCATTGGAAAGCAATTATAAAATAAAATATTTCAAAAGCTAAGTTAAATGAAGACATATAATTTTGAATTACGATATGTATTTCAAAATAACAAAAATGGCTAACTAAATTTTAAATATGGAAAAATTTGAGCACCATAGTGATGAGAAAAATAATAGAAGATTAATTTTTCTCTATAAAAATTACGGACGGAGAATTAGTTTGTAAAAGTTTTAAAGTTAAAATATTGAGAGAAAAATTGTTTAAATAAGTAAAAAGATACTCACATCAATTAATACTTTTAAAAGTATCACTGATGATATAATTGTATAATAATTTTTGGTTACCGACGAAATATTTCTTTGTAACGAAGAAACTAAGAAGAGAACGGATCCAAAGATCGTAATTATACTTTCTGCTTCTTAAAAGCATTCCTTTAAATCACATTACGAAGCAAAAGTATAATTTTCCTATTTTTTGGGAGTACATATCTATAGTCATCACATGTTATTAGTTCTGGGACAACATTAGCTGCTATATTTACTACCACTCTGTATATAGTCAACCGGGAAGGAATTCTTCAATAAGAAAGGTACCCTAGATACAAAACAATAAAGAATTATCGTCCAAATCAAAATTATTAATTAATATTACAATTTATTTTACATATCGTAATGATTAATGAGTAGAGCAGACCAATTTCCGCGCGCGCCATGAGCGCCGGTGAGTATGGGAGTGTAATTCGTAATATATTAGAATATGCGATAGAATAGGGACGCAACATGAGCTTGTTACCGATATAAGTATAGAAGTAGAGACATTTATTCTATCAGAAATAATTAAATATACATTTGGTTTTCTGCTATTAAAGTAATATGCATAAACACACGAAAAATAAGAATAGTACATCGGCGCACATGGCGCGCACGGAAATTGTCTGCTCTATTAATGTGTAAACAATTGCATGTTATTGATTGTAATAAAAAGATACAAATACTTTCCAAGTTGAAATTTAATATCATTATCATTAAAGTACTTACGTAATTTGTTTTCTTTTATATTAAAAAGAAAATTAACCAAGAAAGTTTCATGGGAATTTCCTCTTTTTCAAATGTTTTGTATGATTCCTTCTGAGTCTTGTATCATCCTTAAAATATATATTAAAAAAAGTTTAAAGTATATAAATTGATAAACATTGATTAAATATTAACAAACTTAGGTAAAGCAATAACTTTGTGATATTTTATTTTAAATAGGAAAACATAATAGTAAACGATAAAGACAACAACATGTTCACCATCCGAGTTAAGTCGGCAGTCGTTAGATCTTCGATATACATAAAATCAAATCAAAAGGCAATAAGTACACTGTAAGAGATCAATATCAGTGCATCGTTTAAATTTACATTTTCATTTAACATCTACCATTATTATTTCATTCATCTATTATTCTCCGCCACTATTACAATATATATATATATATATATATATATATATATATATATATATATATATATATATATATATATATGTTTTCTTTTAGGTTTCCGCGGTAATAGTATGTGTTTTAACTGGATTTCGGGTTTTCTTCCGCGTTTCCATGTTTGGTCTTCGGTGCTGGTTTCTGGACGACGTTTCGGCAAAATCACATTTGCCATCTTCAGAACTGCGATAACTTTCTGCTTCTAGGTACTCGTAAACTGACGTAGTCGAGTTTAGGATGGTGGTTATATACCCGATTAGCTTTCTGGTTGGTTACACTTGGTTGAGTGTGTGCGCGGCTCCGTGTCGTTAGGCCTGTAGTTGGAGTGTACTGGCTGGGTTGCGGTGTAGGTGTTTTTGTTTGTTTTTTGTTGTTGACAACTTCATTGCTTAATGCTGGTTTCCATGCTATTGGTAGCCTCTGGGTATCATCTCGCGAATTCAAATTGTCCGGACGTTTCTCAATTTCGATAGCTTCCCATTATTCTGGTTTTCATGTGTTCTATGTTCGCCAATAATTTGGTATTGCGTGAGTAGAGTGAGTACACCAATTTTCAAAAATGAATTTACAAATCATTCTTTTTAATTAATATCTAAAATACTGATCTTTCCTTTTTTTTGTTTAATGTGTCCAATTTCAGCAATAATCATTTATTTCATTATCTCTGAGACATTTTATTATATTTGGATGGAATCTTTTCCAATTTTAGCAAATTTCCGGAAAAGCAGTCTACATGAATAAATAAGAAATGTAATTAACTGGAGGGTTCAATCTCGGAATTTAAATGTTAGGTTAAATGTTGAGGAAGTGAAAGTCAAATCACATTTCTACACTCTTACGAGGAGGACACGTAGTAACAAAGCCATCGAACACTTTACATACACCATATATTCTCTAAGCACTCTTGGAGTTTCGACAAGCTTTTATTGCAAGCCATTGGACAGCTATACAGACACCACCAATAAAATCTTTGAGTTTTTGTACTTTCTAGAAGTTTATTAATATTTTCGAACTCCTCTCAAATAACACATCCCTTGATTTTTCAAAATCCAGTTCTAACTTCAGCTTTAAGTTTTACTTATATTAAACAAAATTGAAACAAATGTAACAGAAACAAATTTATCTTTACCAAAATTTCGTTGGATTTGACAAGTGATTTTTATGCTTTTCAGCCTTTCTAGATGACCATAATATTTTTCCATTTTAATAAAATTGAGCTGTTAGCCAAATAATTTTGAAATCGTGATATCAACCAATTGCGATACATTTAATATTTTCTACAAACAGATAAATATTCTCTTAACTTTCTTTTAACTACACCAACCAAATTAGTTAGGCTGACATCATTCAAATGTACACAGAAGCGCTGAAAGGAGTAAATCCATAGAATCCATTTTTCCATGACTTTCTTATAAATTGGGTCGAAAGGTAGCAACGACGCGTTCAATGTTGGTCTATAAGTCGTGAAATGTTGCTGGTTTGTTGGCGTAAACTAATGACTTAACATGATCCTACAGAAGGAAATCTAGGGATGTCACATGACCGAAGAAAGTTGACTGGTCAATTTCTGGAAATAACCGATTCACAAAACTGCTCCTTCGTGAATTGTTTGACTGGCAATGTAGTGACACAGCTTGCTAAATCCACATATTATCCAAGTCGAGAGCATTCAATTCAGGCCTAAAAATCCTGTGAACATTGAGTAATAGTGAATTCCTATCATTATAAGAACATCATAGAACATCATTAAAAAACAAGTTAGGCCCAACAACTTCAGTATAAAATACACAGCAATTAGTTTAAGTGAATGCAATACTTCTTCATGACTGATATTCAGGCCAAATACAATAGTCTTGTCTATTTAGAAAACCATTAAGCCAGAAATGAGCTTTGTTCCTGATGATGTTTCTTTTTACGAAATTTGGAATCACTTTCAAGTTCCTCTAAAGCCCAGTTGGGTTTGAGTTCTCGAGTTAAAGTAATCTTGTAAACACAGACCAAAAACTTTTCGCAGAATTCGTCAAAAACGCGTTGGAAATGCTCAATGCCTGAGATCGACGAAAAATTGACAAATTTGGTTTCAAAAACACTCTGTAATATAACTGTAATATTCTTTTCGCTCCTTCAACTACTTTGTCTTACTGACGAAGGTACGTTATTAAGTGGATATGTTCATCCGAATTTTTACACATTCAATTGTTCTCCCGCTTAAGACGATTATTATGACCGACAAAAGAAGTTAACGCAACTGAACGTGAATTTTGATAAAACTTCTACTAAACTAAATAATTTGTAAACGTTAAAGCGTATATCGTTTCATGATGAAATGGTAAGCACATATAAGCATAATATTATATTAAATAAATGTGAAAAAAAAACAATTCAATAGTGCTGCCAACTGAAAGAAATCTCCATTTACAACTGCGTCGTCGCTAATGGAAAACCCTTTTAGGTTATATGGAGAGAGCGATTGAGGATTCATAGCCCATAGGCGCCTGCCTTGATTTCGCAATAGGTTTGTTTTTGTAAGTGATCCGTGAGTTTCGAACAATTTGATACGTGTAGCTACTGCATAAGTGGCACATACCTACATATACAGTTAATATGTATCTGCAATAAACGGTTTGGTAACCGGCAGCAACTACTGCTGAAACAAAGGTAATGCTGACAAGCGAATTGCGTATCGAATTTTGAATAAAAATAATTTATAAAGAACAAAACTCAATACTGTATTTTCTGTGAAATATTGAAAGTGTAAAACATTACTATGAACAACTAAAATTTGTTCAAGGTGTTCCTGTGTTAAATTAGTTCTTTTAGATGTTAAAACGTCTTTGAAAATAGAAAATGTCCGTTCCACATCACAATTGGTGATGGTTGCGTGATTAAAATGTTGCAAAAGTGCACCATACTTCGAGTGTATAGATATTTCAATCGGATCTATGCAGAATTGATATAATATATTCAAATCTGAATTTCTGCTGAATATGGCATCAACTTTTTGTCTCAGCTTTAAGCTTTAAGAAATATCTTTTCAAATGATGAAACTAACTTATCAACATTTGGAAAATAACTGCTGATGTATTCACATACTCTGTGTAGTGCATGTGCTGCACAGGTAACGTGTAGCATATTGGGATAAGATTGCTTTAATAACTTCCCTGTTTTTAACATATAAGCTGCCGCATCAGTCAAAAATAATAGCATCTTATCTTTCTATATAGTTGTTATCCGATGACAGAATATTATAAATATATTGATCAATTACTTCTATAACTGTTTCACTATTTACGACTGGCAATATTTTAGTTGCAATTAAGTATGGTTGGTATGATGTTGTCGGATGAAGAATATCAACAACTACATTTAACACATATCGTCCCATTACATCCGTTGTTTCGTCTGCATTACCCAAAGATAATGACCAGATAGGTTGATTCGTATTTTTTCAATGGTTCTCAAATAGCATTTTGGTAAGTAATATTTACGTAAAGTAGATTCATCTGGTATATGACGATCAGTATATTTTGTAAGATACGTCTTGAGGACTGAATTGTTAAGCTTTTTGAATGGGATATTGGCCGCATTGAAAGTTTCAGTTCGTTAAAAGTGTGAGATGCAGATGGATAGATGTTATCTAGATGAGATATCGAAGAAATGTGTCTCTGCACATTACACTTTTGTGGACGCCGTAAACTTAATGAACAGGCACTGCAATATATCTCAGTATCATTACGAATATGCAACCAATCTGTATGGCCTCTAATCCAGCCTACCATTTTTGCCCTACAAACATTCTCCATAGTTAATGACAATAAAGAGAAATTCTAAGAACAGAAAGAAATGGACAAAAAAGAAGAAATGATTACTACTCCAAAAATAAGGTAGCAAATTAAACTTAATATTTATAAAAAATTATAGGATAAATATACAATATATCAATATAAAACGGATTTTTTAAAATACTAAACGTCGTAACCAAATAAGACTGACAGAAACGAAAGTAGAAACACGCCACTGTAAAATAGAATTTTATGAGTGAATAGACACAATAACGACGGAAATGACATCTGCTCTACGAATGCAATCGAGCTTGCATATAGGGGGCTGTTATAACATGCATACTATGCATGATACTGCCACAACGTTTTATCGGGACAATTGGTCATTCAATCGCTTCAGTCCGCTCTCTGGTTATATGTTTTTTTAAGGTCTGCTTCATAAAAACTCAACAATGTAATTGTCATTAGAATGTACTAATGGAAAAAGTAATAAATATAGTTTTTGTCATGACATTTATATCACACAGGTGTACTTGGTGTCATTTTTTTAATCTTGTGTAGATGCGCTTTTATTAAACCCAAGCCTAACGTGACTGTTGGGTTCGGTTTGCAAAAATAACTCGTCTTCAATATTTTCTCGATACATTATTCAAGTTGAGGGATATTAAAGAATATGTCATCATATTTGTGGTATTTGTAGATCACTGTTGCAAGGAACATGTCTTTTGGTTGAAGAAACATCGATATAGTAATAGATTAGCAATGTAACTTCCTACATTTAGGTTACAATTGTTTAAGTATATCCAGTAATTTTAGTTTTATTATGTGATTATATATTTTCCGGAGTGTAGTGTAGTGAAGTCTTTATTTATAAATATACTGGTATTTTCCACATGTGGTTAACTAAAGGTGATTCAATTAATGCTTTAAGATTTTAAAATCAAATATTGGCGAACCTGTACAGTGAAATCTTCATGTCTTTGTTAATTTTGTAAGTTAGGTTATTACAAACATGCAAAATTTAACTCCCCAAGAACGCTGCGAAATTATTAAAATTTATTATTAAAGGAAACTTGGCGCAGACTACGTGCACTCTATGGTGCACACCATCGATCAAGTGAACAAACAATTCGTAATGTTGTGAAGACATTTGAACGTGAGTTTACGTTATTGGATAATCCAAGAAGGAATCGTGTCAGAAATGTGAGAAATGCAGCAAAGTTGAAGCTGTAAGACAGAGTGTTCGTAATAATCCAAATCTGTCTGTTAGACATTGTGCTCAGCAATTGGACCTTACATATGGATCAACTTGGAGGATGTTATGCAAGGATTTAGATGTGTATCCATACAAAATCCAAACATCCAAACAAAATCCAACATCGAACCGTATTTACATGAAAAATGCGCCACAACAGCATGTCACAGAACATGGCGTTCATTATCGGGCAATGTAAAACGAATATTTCTGCCCAATTGTTGCTGCAAATAATCTACAGGAATACTGGTTCCAACAAGATGGCGCTACATGTCATGCGACCAACGAAACCATCGCTTTACTGCAAGATGAATTTGGTGTTGAAGTTATTTCAAAGAATGGTCATGTGAATTTTACGATCTCATGATTTGTACCGTGTAACTCCTTCCTGTACGGTTATATGAAGTCGAAAGTCTACGCTAACAGCCCAACAATAATTGAGAATTTAAAAACCATCACACATGTCATGAGAAATTGCACTGATCGAATGCGCTATTGTCAGCAAAGTTGTGGTGCACATTTGAATGACATTATCTTCAAGACATAATTGTGATGCTGTTTTAGCACTGTACTCAAGTGCCTGGGCATTCTGGAGCCCACTCCAAAAATTAGAAGAAGAAGAAGAAGATGATCTTTCGAATGTCGCAGAGCAATTTTTACGTTTTATTTCATTTTCAAATCATAAAATATTAACTGAATCATCCTCTACTAAGAAGATGTCTCTTATATTTGGGCAGTTACCAAATATATCATTTAAAAATGACAATGTACAAAATTACATGCAATTCTTGATTTCAAGACATGAAATTCAATACGTACAAAACTAGTGGATTAGTTCAATGATCCTGGCATATCTACCGGTTTTTATATATTTATATTAACGACTTCAAAAGCAGGTTTAGATTTTGTTGATACTTTTTTTCATCTAAGAATTTATTAGTGTGCGATGTATTGCATATGTTAATCAATTTTTGTTGTATTCATGTTGACTTCTTTATGTAGTTTTCTTTCTTTACTACTACATATTTCAATATGTACAAAACGTGTTATAAACTATATTTGAGTAAATTTAGGCGTCTCTCTAAGGTGTGTTTCAATCCATTAAATGCAATTTTATCATAATATTGACATTGAAAGAAAGTATTACTTTCGCGTTTTTACCAGGGACAGTCGAGGAATTTAGGGACTCTGTCAAAGGTGTTTAGTTTCATAAATTATGCATGTGCACTGATATACGGCAATGTGTCAGTAGTAATATGACGTTTTTTTTTGTCCAGTTGACAAAAGGGTACACTGAAAATTTCGGAAACCAGCAGTATAGTTGGTATAATTTATACAAATTCGGCTAACTTCACATTTATGTGAGTGAAAACAAGTGACAGAACCAAGAAATGTCAAATAGTTTAAGGTGACGGTTAGAAGTTCGCGATACAGTAATAAAATAAATTTAACAAGAGAACACTATCGTGCGATGATTTATTATAATTTTCGAAATGGTTTAAATCAACAAGAATGTGTCTAGCGAATGAATTCTGCGTTTGGTAGTGAAGCACTATCTAAACTATAATATATCGCTGGTTTCAAGATTTCAAACTTGAACGTGATAGTCTCAGCGAAGTATTGCGTGCAGGTCGACCATCAACATTGTTGTTGGGTAAAATGACGCTGCCGTTCGTGAAATTATTAAGTGATCGACATGTGGCATATGCTGTAATTCGTGCATCCTTGGACATCGGCATAATTGCAATACAAACAATTTTGTATGATCATTTAAATGTAAGAAAACTGTGCGCGGTGGATCCCAAATAATCTGTCAGCAGACCAAAAAGAAGCTCATGTGATGTGGTGTAAAGAAACACTGAAACGCTTCCACTCAGGTTCATCAAAACTTGTGTATAACATCGTCAGTGGCGATGAGACATGGATCTATTCATATGAACCTCACAGAAAAAAACAATCTGCTGTATGGGTGTTTCAAAGTGAAGCAAAACCGACGAAAGTTGTTCGAGGGCGCAGTGCTACTAAACAAATAATTGCTTGTTTTGTATCTAAGACTGGTCACGTGGCTACGATTCCTTTAGAGAATCGTAAAACTAACAACTAGGCGGTGAATTTTTTTAAGCATTGATTATACTAGACCTTTATATTTGCAGGCTTTTTTGTTTCCAAGAAAGTTCGCGATCATCGTTAATGAAGTCCAGCTTTGATTTTTTCGCAACATAGTCGTGGAAACTTTTCACATATGTACTGGAAGCACTGGAACCTTGCAAATCTAGAGCTTTAACATATTGCTTCATAAAACCCAATTTTATGTGAAGAGGTGGAAAAATTACGTTTTCTCTGACGACTAAAGGTTGACTTCTAATATTCTTTTCTCCAACATCTAGGGATGTTCTGGGAGGCCAATTTTCTGAATCCGGTGTTGGTTTCTAGCTCGACTATCTCAGAGGCACAAAAGCACGGAAATTTTGTATATCCTCTTTGAAAGCCAAGTAAAAGTTTACCATTTTGAGATCCACACAGAAGACCTAGTTATGGTCTGTATATTTTAATAACTTTATAACCTTTTCAATGTCGTCATATGTTTCCTTTAATTGAACGGAATATACAATAAGAATTGAACCGAACATATTCCCGTTGTGTAGTAGGACACACTTGAAGCATATGCTGGAACTGTCGATAAACAAACACCATTCACTTGTGTCATATTGTGAAACACCTATTTTAATTAGCAAACCTGGCACATTGTTGCAATAAACAAATTCACACTCTTCTTTAAAATATTGCACAAGATCCCTTTTCGTGCTACGATAAAAAGTTAACTTCGTACTTTGCTCGAGTAAGTTCTTTTCATTTAATATTGACGCTAGCAGTTCCGATGATTCCCTTGATAGGCCTAAATCCCTTACTAAATCATTCAATTCTCTTGAGTAAAACGTTGTGGTCTGTCATTAGAAATTATATCTCCGTAGTCATAATCTACATCTGAATATTGCCCCTCAATAGCATCTGCCATGTCTTCAGCATACGAGTACTCAAATGAAGGAAGCTCTTCATAAACTGGCAAGGGTATTTCATTTTAATGAGGCACTGATCGAATCGCGAAGCCCATATTAGGTTATACAATTTTATTCTTATTATAACCGGAGGTCTGAACTAAACAAAAATAGCAACCATCCAGGCGCGGCTCGTGATGACGTATTTTGGTTTGCAGTACAATGATCCGAGTGCTTCGTGTATTCTCGTGTACTAACTGTAACGTTTGCTTAGTAAACACCGAAAACACACGAGGCACTCGTATCATTGTACTGCAAACCAAAATACATCACGAGCCGCGCCTGCAACCATCTATGTGGTTTTTCGGTTCACGCCATGTCATTGGAACGCCAAAAGCCAATTCCTGACGTTTTCCCTTGCTCCACTGCCGCAAATTTTCCACACATGGTTTACACACGTTATGTGGAGCCCATGTCTTGTCCTGAGCAGCAAGTTTTACATCAAAATAAGCGAAATATATTTTCTAAAGGAAAACAGTAATAGTTACCCTTTAACTGGGCACGGTGAAGCTGCCACAAATGTAGCAGAACGAATCGGCACTATTTACACATCTTCGTGTAAACATCATGTAGTTTCTTCCCTAACAACTAACATGTAACTAACGTTTTATTATCACCCTTGTTTCCTTTTAAATAATCCTAAGTGATCAATACTTTCTAATAAAATCTCATTAAACACTAATATGTTCACTTAATCAACAGGATTAGTAGATTGATTACTTTAATGTTTCAATGAACTAATCTAATATTTTTCGAAATATTCACCACAACATTCTATGCACTTTTTCATTAGTTCTCTTCAGTAAAAATTTTTTTTTAATTGAGAAGCTAGAATAAAGCTCTGTGAGAAGATACCACTAACAGGTTTATAAAATTAATACGAAATGTTTTTGATCATAGAACAATTATTTCTCATTGTTGCTTTTTCTCTTAATTTGCAATAGAGTAAATTAATATCTACAGAACTCAGAACATGTTTTCTGTTTTCCAGTTCCCTATTTCATCGTCTACATAATTGAATGCAGCAGAACAAGAATGTTTTATCAATTAATCTTACATAACTTATTACGACAAAGCAGAGAGCGATTGCGAAAACATTAAACGTAAAGATGTCAGCAGATGGCAGATCTTACTAGTCCTCTTAGAAGATTAAAACGTACGACCTCACAATCAGAGAATATGTTACATGCGTATATAAACATAAACGTGTATGTAGATGTTTGTGCATATATATGTATGTACATAAATACACAGAATCACTGCGGTAGAGTGTAATACGTGACATCCTGGTTTTGATTCAGATAAGAATCACCCACAGTTTAAAACGAATTAAATAATTACAAACGCATGCTAATAATATGCGAGAATACATTAAAAAGTTTCTTGCTTTCTCAAATCTAAAGTTTCGGAAACAATTTATGTCACTGAATACGCTATTTGCGGTAGTAAAAAATTAATAAGCAACTATTAAACAATGTATCTTCGTGCCGTATTGTTATTCTTTTTTTTTTTGCCTACATTGTTAAAAAATAATTACGGAATATGTAATTATGAACGCATATATACATTTTATTCTTATATTTTATTGTTTTTTCGGACAAAGCAGTAATTATCTAATCTTTACTTAATAAGCAAAAATTTAGGGCAATATACAGTACTGTTCACGGAAGTTTGGCAAACAAACAAAAAAGAACTTAGAAAATACAAAAAATAAATTATATATACATATATATATATATATATATATATATATATATATATATATATATATATATATATATATATTGTAATAGGGCTAACCATGTATATGGAAGGTTTGGAACAAAAATATAGTGTTATATTTTAAATTGTTATTATAGAATAAGATTTTCATAGAACTGCATTTTTCACATGCCATATCAATTAAGTTAATACCACGTGTTTAATTTATCATATTTGTAACACTCCTTAATTTAATTTCTTGTAATCATTAACTTCAGTCATTTTCTTTTACTTTTTATTCTCACCGAAGATATTTAACTTGATTGATTGGATTTATATGTCATCTATTATGATCATAATTTATTTGTAATGTTAAACGTTAGGGTGTAGTGATGTATTATAATCTGAGGAGAGGGTTGCCAAGACAAAATGGATAGATAAACAACATTGAATTTAAGGTGCCTGGAGTTTGAAAAAAAAAAGAGGAATTATTGATATTTTTGGCAGGACACGTCGTTCTTTTTGAAAAAATTATAAAAGTGTGTTCCTGAAATCAAGAGATAAATAGAAAACGAACTAGCTTATTCTCACTGAAGCATGTTACATAAGTTTTTAAACCTACATACATTATTTTAGGAAAATTATCTGACCACAGACCTGCCGAAGCCATTGTTAACGAATTACTTTATCTGAAGGAACGCTAAACCCACCTGGAACGATCCCAGTTCACCTATCCTACTTGTGCCGATAACCTGTATACCGAAGACCAACTTCCAAAGAACATCCAGAATTCTCCGCATCAACCCATTTGAGTACTCATTGATTTATTTCTTTTAAAAAAACATTTGAAACTTCAACTACTTCCATTCAAAAAGATAACGTTAATATTTTATATTAATACTTATAATATTAGTTTTTAAATTTATATAATGTTTTAAGTGGAAAAATACAGTTCTTTTCAACTTGAATTTGTCACACATGTTATAAAGATTTTGTTTTTAATAATTTATGTCATTGTAATTATCCTTTCATATAAAATTCATATCAAATTAAACGGGTGATATCTAATATTTATCCACTTGTTTTATTCTCTATCAGATACCGAACTCGCATTTACTTTTCACTCAGCACTTCTAAATAGAGTTAGCCGGTATAACAATTTAAGAACCTATCATAAATTTTGTACTAAGATTAGCTTTTGGTAATAATATCCTTTTATTTTTTTAATTAAAAAATTACAAAGTATCACTTGTGACAACTGTCATATTTGACATCTGCTTTGATTGATATTAATACTTTAAATTTTCTAGGTCTGGTATTTATTATTAGACTATTATACGTTTTATATTATTTGATTATTATCTCTTTTGGTTTATATTAATTGGCGCCACAACGTCAGGGCCATCATTAGACGTGTCTGGTAGAGGATAGCATTATAATAACTTGAGAGATTGAACTGGAAAGGACTGTATTTTAAATAGTTTATTATTAAGATATATGAAGTTGATTGTGTTTGTGAACCTGTATTTTTGTTCGTGGTCTTTATATGTACTTGGAAGGCTTTAATACTCAGGAGCAGGAATTTGTAAGTTTATTTTTACTAAAGGCAATATTCTTAATAATTAACAGTGTAAAAATAAATTAGAAAGATCAAAACAAATACATTTTCAATACAGAATAATTGAGTAACAGAATATCAATTTACAAACATAATACGAATACCAAAAGTCTAAATATTTACAAAAAGTATAATAACAAAATGGATAAATGCACCAGGAGTAAATCGAGGGAAAATAGTGAAAGTAGAGAGAGAGAAACAGATCAGGGTGATACTTCCACTATCACGTTACAATCGGATGTTCCAAAGGAAGAGATGTCCTTGGATACTAACATTTTCACGGCTCTACTAACAAATTTAAAACAATTCATGACGGAAAATAACGAAAAATTAGATGCTAATAATAAAAGATTAGAAACAAACTTAAAACAAATCATAGTAGATAACAACAAGAATATAGAAACTAATTTAACTCAAAAAATAGAAACAAATAACGAAAAATTAAATAAAAAACTAGACCAACTTAGGCAGGATAAAGAAGAAATTAAAGGGGAAATAAAAGGATTAAAGGAGAGCCAGACGAAGATGGAAGAAAGAATTATACAAAAAATAGACGCATTTAATGGAAATTTAATAATAAATTTAACACAAAAAGGAGATACTTTTAATGAAAAATTAACAATAAGCATAAATCAAAAATTCGAAATCAGTAGCAACCTAAAAATAGATCAACTTATGCCAGATCACAAAGATATGTTAGCAAACGCCAGTACCAATAACACATATAATCAATTTCTAGTAAAAGATAAGGAATATCAAAATTTTCTAGCAAATCACAATAAAGAAAATAACAACCTTATAACACTAATAATGGGGAGAAATAATATAAACAAAAACCCATTCACAACTAAAAATATACCTTACAATTATGCAACCAACCACAGACAAGCTAAGAAAATTTATTTCCCGGATACTACTTTAATTTTAGAAAACATAGCTATACATGCTAACATATATAACTCAATAAATATAGAAGGAACAACACACAGTTCTATGATAAATGAATATTTTGATACCAACGATATCTTTAAGATCATACTTAAAACACAAATTAAAACGTATACACCAACTTACATAAAAACTGAAACGACACACACATTGATCATCAAAAATATGCATATCACACGAGGTAGAGGTAACATGTTCCATACATATAACCATAACAATATTAACATACCTAAGGTGCGTCGACGAAAAATTAACATTTAATTATGGAGAAAGTATCTCGGTGTTCTAAAAGTATAAAGACGATCCAAGCAAAGATGGGGAGATGATTATTTATTAATGACTGAAAACTAAACTAAATACATTAATATTAATAAACAAAGAGATGCTAAAGAAAATTTAATGAAGAAAAAGAACATTACCAGACAAAGAGAACTGAAGTACAGTAAATAAGACCAATAATTATATTAATAAAAAGAAAACAAAACATAACTGGAGCTATGAGATTAACAACTACCAAACAATTTTAAAGATATAATATTCTGAGACTACAACAATAACATATTTATAATGGTATAAATAAACCTAAGAAAGAACCATTATTTATATGATCTAATATAACAAATATAAAATGATTAATGGAGAAAATAAACATTTATGAATATGGAAAAGGTTTAATAATATGATTGAATCAATGTATAATGTAAGACAAAGGTATAATAAATAAATAAAGGGTTGATGAACAGTTGATTGATAGGACAAGGATTAGATATATAAAGGTAGAAAGAATTAATATATAACATGGGGAGATATAGAATTAAAATGAATAAATAATTTATTATGATATTATATGAATATGTATTATGAAATATTAAAATATATAGACACAAATGTCTTATTATAGGGGAGTTATGTATATTAACAAGGAATGGAATTTAATAAAGATTAGTGAAGGATTTGTAAAGAAAAGATATGCATTTATAAAGAAAGTATTTATTAATTAAGCAAAGGCTTGCATCTATAAGAATATAAAACAACGATTACTTGTAACAAATTATAAAGATTTTTAAACATGTAAAATCAACATTAGATTAAATAAAATAACCCCAAGCAAAACAACTATATCAAACAGAATATTTTATATTAACTAGCACCAGAATAAATATCCAAACTTAGAACTCAGAAAACAGCCCAGTAATACAATGTTATAGTCCAAAACATCTTACAAAATATAAAAATTATTATAACAGAATAAATATACAAAGAAACTCAATTAATTACAAAGGAATAAACACATATTAATAAAATACTAAAACTATGATAAATATTTACATTTAACAAGGTAGATACCAGTCTTTAAAAAAATACAACGAAACGAAAATTTATATAAGAGGAAAATTATTAAGACGTTAAATAAATAAATATTACCTTAATACGAATTTAGAGTTAATAGAAAGACACATTAAACTAAGACATGCACAGAGACAGTATAAGAAGTATATACTAATATTATATTGATTAAATTTCTACTAATTAACATATCATGTTTTTAATTCTTTAATTTCTTGTTATTTATGCTTCTAAGACCTTTGAGTGGTATAATAAAGAAGTCTTCTTGTTGCCACATATCAGCCTTCTTTATTATGGGGAATTGTAATAGGGCTAACCATGTATATGGAAGGTTTGGAACAAAAATATAGTGTTATATTTTAAATTGTTATTATAGAATAAGATTTTCATAGAACTGCATTTTTCACATGCCATATCAATTAAGTTAATACCACGTGTTTAATTTATCATATTTGTAACACTCCTTAATTTAATTTCTTGTAATCATTAACTTCAGTCATTTTCTTTTACTTTTTATTCTCACCGAAGATATTTAACTTGATTGATTGGATTTATATGTCATCTATTATGATCATAATTTATTTGTAATGTTAAACGTTAGGGTGTAGTGATGTATTATAATCTGAGGAGAGGGTTGCCAGACAAAATGGATAGATAAACAACATTGAATTTAAGGTGCCTGGAGTTTGAAAAAAAAAGAGGAATTATTGATATTTTTGGCAGGACACGTCGTTCTTTTTGAAAAAATTATAAAAGTGTGTTCCTGAAATCAAGAGATAAATAGAAAACGAACTAGCTTATTCTCACTGAAGCATGTTACATAAGTTTTTAAACCTACATACATTATTTTAGGAAAATTATCTGACCACAGACCTGCCGAAGCCATTGTTAACGAATTACTTTATCTGAAGGAACGCTAAACCCACCTGGAACGATCCCAGTTCACCTATCCTACTTGTGCCGATAACCTGTATACCGAAGACCAACTTCCAAAGAACATCCAGAATTCTCCGCATCAACCCATTTGAGTACTCATTGATTTATTTCTTTTAAAAAAACATTTGAAACTTCAACTACTTCCATTCAAAAAGATAACGTTAATATTTTATATTAATACTTATAATATTAGTTTTTAAATTTATATAATGTTTTAAGTGGAAAAATACAGTTCTTTTCAACTTGAATTTGTCACACATGTTATAAAGATTTTGTTTTTAATAATTTATGTCATTGTAATTATCCTTTCATATAAAATTCATATCAAATTAAACGGGTGATATCTAATATTTATCCACTTGTTTTATTCTCTATCAGATACCGAACTCGCATTTACTTTTCACTCAGCACTTCTAAATAGAGTTAGCCGGTATAACAATTTAAGAACCTATCATAAATTTTGTACTAAGATTAGCTTTTGGTAATAATATCCTTTTATTTTTTTAATTAAAAAATTACAAAGTATCACTTGTGACAACTGTCATCTTTGACATCTGCTTTGATTGATATTAATACTTTAAATTTTCTAGGTCTGGTATTTATTATTAGACTATTATACGTTTTATATTATTTGATTATTATCTCTTTTGGTTTATATTAATTGGCGCCACAACGTCAGGGCCATCATTAGACGTGTCTGGTAGAGGATAGCATTATAATAACTTGAGAGATTGAACTGGAAAGGACTGTATTTTAAATAGTTTATTATTAAGATATATGAAGTTGATTGTGTTTGTGAACCTGTATTTTTGTTCGTGGTCTTTATATGTACTTGGAAGGCTTTAATACTCAGGAGCAGGAATTTGTAAGTTTATTTTTACTAAGGGCAATATTCTTAATAATTAACAGTGTAAAAATAAATTAGAAAGATCAAAACAAATACATTTTCAATACAGAATAATTGAGTAACAGAATATCAATTTACAAACATAATACGAATACCAAAAGTCTAAATATTTACAAAAAGTATAATAACAAAATGGATAAATGCACCAGGAGTAAATCGAGGGAAAATAGTGAAAGTAGAGAGAGAGAAACAGATCAGGGTGATACTTCCACTATCACGTTACAATCGGATGTTCCAAAAGAAGAGATGTCCTTGGATACTAACATTTTCACGGCTCTACTAACAAATTTAAAACAATTCATGACGGAAAATAACGAAAAATTAGATGCTAATAATAAAAGATTAGAAACAAACTTAAAACAAATCATAGTAGATAACAACAAGAATATAGAAACTAATTTAACTCAAAAAATAGAAACAAATAACGAAAAATTAAATAAAAAACTAGACCAACTTAGGCAGGATAAAGAAGAAATTAAAGGGGAAATAAAAGGATTAAAGGAGAGCCAGACGAAGATGGAAGAAAGAATTATACAAAAAATAGACGCATTTAATGGAAATTTAATAATAAATTTAACACAAAAAGGAGATACTTTTAATGAAAAATTAACAATAAGCATAAATCAAAAATTCGAAATCAGTAGCAACCTAAAAATAGATCAACTTATGCCAGATCACAAAGATATGTTAGCAAACGCCAGTACCAATAACACATATAATCAATTTCTAGTAAAAGATAAGGAATATCAAAATTTTCTAGCAAATCACAATAAAGAAAATAACAACCTTATAACACTAATAATGGGGAGAAATAATATAAACAAAAACCCATTCACAACTAAAAATATACCTTACAATTATGCAACCAACCACAGACAAGCTAAGAAAATTTATTTCCCGGATACTACTTTAATTTTAGAAAACATAGCTATACATGCTAACATATATAACTCAATAAATATAGAAGGAACAACACACAGTTCCATGATAAATGAATATTTTGATACCAACGATATCTTTAAGATCATACTTAAAACACAAATTAAAACGTATACACCAACTTACATAAAAACTGAAACGACACACACATTGATCATCAAAAATATGCATATCACACGAGGTAGAGGTAACATGTTCCATACATATAACCATAACAATATTAACATACCTAAGGTGCGTCGACGAAAAATTAACATTTAATTATGGATAAAGAATCTCGGTGTTCTAAAAGTATAAAGACGATCCAAGCAAAGATGGGGAGATGATTATTTATTAATGACTGAAAACTAAACTAAATACATTAATATTAATAAACAAAGAGATGCTAAAGAAAATTTAATGAAGAAAAAGAACATTACCAGACAAAGAGAACTGAAGTACAGTAAATAAGACCAATAATTATATTAATAAAAAGAAAACAAAACATAACTGGAGCTATGAGATTAACAACTACCAAACAATTTTAAAGATATAATATTCTGAGACTACAACAATAACATATTTATAATGGTATAAATAAACCTAAGAAAGAACCATTATTTATATGATCTAATATAACAAATATAAAATGATTAATGGAGAAAATAAACATTTATGAATATGGAAAAGGTTTAATAATATGATTGAATCAATGTATAATGTAAGACAAAGGTATAATAAATAAATAAAGGGTTGATGAACAGTTGATTGATAGGACAAGGATTAGATATATAAAGGTAGAAAGAATTAATATATAACATGGGGAGATATAGAATTAAAATGAATAAATAATTTATTAAGATATTGTAATGACTCATTCGATGACGCGAGGCGCGTCATCGCTCTGGACGTTTTCTAGACAGATTTGGAACATATGAACGAGATATATAAGCCGCGTCGAAGAAGGGATAGACATTCATTGAATCCTACAGTCTCGCGAAGTACATAAATATAGTTACATAAATATAGAATACATAAATGTACTTATTGTTGTTAATAGTTAGTTTTAGATTATTATACGTTTTAATATTAAAATAGTGTGTGTGTCTAAAGTTATTGTTAGTTTTATTTAAGAACCCTAAAAGACAAACGTTACAGTGGTATTCAGGTGTGGACTAATTAATAAATAATAAACTAAGTAGACAATTAAGTGTTAATTAAGTATTTGTTTAAATAAATATACAGTGCGGAAAGACGTTATTTTAAATATCGTGATGGCTAATAGAATGAAACTGACAGAATTAAAAGTGTCCGATTTGAAACGAGAATTAGAAGAGAGGGATGAGGATACAACTGGCAAAAAGTCAATCCTCCAGCAACGGCTTCGCAATGTGTTGATCCAAGAAGGCGAGGATCCAGAGGATTATGTCTTTCAAGTTCCAGGCGGAGATGCTGACGTGAATTCGCTGTTGACGAAAATGGAACAACGATTAATAGAGAATGCGCAAATTCAAATGCAACAAATGGAGCAGAAGAACCTGGAAACTTCTGGAAACTTAGCGAAAACTCTAGAACAAAGACTAATAGATAATTCGCAAACCTTGGAACAGCATCTAATAGAGTCACAAACTCAAATGCAACAAATGGAGCAGAAGAACCTGGAAACTTCTGGAAACTTAGCGAAAACTCTAGAACAAATGGAACAGAAGAATCTGGATAGTGCGAAAAATATGGAACAGCGTCTAATAGATTCACAAACTCAAATGCGACAAATGGAGCAGAAGAACCTGGAAACTTCTGGAAACTTAGCGAAAACTCTAGAACAAATGGAACAGAAGAATCTCGATAGCGCGAAAAATATGGAACAACGATTAATAGAGAATGCGCAAATACAAATGCAACAAATGGAACAAAGAAACCTAGAAACCGCTAGAATCCTCGAGAAAAATCTGGAAAAGAAATTACTAGAAAATTCTAGAAACTTCGAAAAAAGTCTGGAACAAGTGGAGAAAGTTCTAGAACAGCGATTAGCGGATAAATCAGAAGCGTTAAAAGAAGAGGTTTTCACAGCTGTAGAAGAGAAAATTGGAGAACATTCTAGACTTTTAGAGGCAATAATGATCGAGATGAAATTACCCGCTACCATGAGTCATTCTGATCCCAGGCAGGACAACGAAGAAGTCATACCGCGGCCCATCGAAATAAAAGAAGAACTTGTGGCTATTTCAAGGACCAGAATCAAGCCACCAACCTTTGATGGAAAGACGTCATGGGCAACTTACCTGACGCAATTCGAAGCGGCCGCAGAAGCAAACGCATGGTCTTCTGCCGAGAAGGCGACTGCTTTAGTCATAGCATTGAGGGGTGATGCTAGTGATATTTTGCAGACATTGCCTCCTGAGGAACGTAAAGATTATTCTCAACTCATTAAACGCTTGGAGATGAGATATGGCCATGCGCATTTGGAGCAAGTATACCATACCCAACTGAAGAATCGATCACAGAAGAAAGGCGAGAATCTGCAGGAATTCGAGGCAGATATTGCTCGTCTAGTTCGACTTGCATATCCGATGGCGCCGGATAATTTCATGGAACACCTAGCGGTCCAGACATTCATAGATGGTCTCCGGGATATTGATACGCAGCAAGCATTAAGGTTGGCAAGACCGAAAACCTTGATCGATGCTTTGGCGCACGCGCTTGAGTTTGAGACTGCAAAGCAAGCCTCTCGAAACCATGCTCGTGTCTGCACTGTTGACAAGCAGGAAAATGAGGAGTTCATGGAGCAGGTGGTTAGTAGAGTTCTAAACCAGATCAAATCAAATAAAAGAGTACTGCGATGCTGGAATTGTGGAGAGATTGGTCACGTTCGGAGTAAATGTGGTAAGGTGGCCAAGAAAGCATCGTCTGAGCAGCAGGAAAACTAAAGCGGATCGATGAGCGAGGGCAATCATCGATCCAGCATCAGGAAGCCCCAAAGACGCCTGGCCAAGTCGCATCCCTGCAACATCAAACCAACGGCCTGTATGTGGACGCTGTTATGGAAAGAAAGACCTATGCTTGCTTGCTAGATACCGGATCGACGAAAACCATCGTGCGACCCGATTTAATTCCCAGAAATAAAAAGTTATTTTCTAGCAAATGGAGACTTAGGACAGCAACTGGAGGAGCAGCTTCTGTGGCAGGTGAAGTGGATGTCAACTTTATCATAGGACCAACATCAGTCCGACATCGTGTTCTCGTAGCGGACATAGAAGAACAAATAATCTTGGGATTAGACATCATGAACACCTACGGCTTCCAGTTAAACATGAAAGAAGGCACTTTAAAAATAAATAATGAGGAATTGTTTCTTCATGGGAAAGATTGTGGGAATGTACAAGTAATTACTGCAGAGAATGTTGTTCTGGATGCAAGAAGTGAGACATTTTTGACGGCGTGTATGGAAGGTGATTATTTGGACGGAAATGTTATAATGTTGGAACCAAAGGCTGATGATGACGAGGTGGGCCGAGGAATAGTAGTTGCCAAAATGCTGGTTAAGACTCAGAAGACTGTACCGATAAGGGTAATGAATGTGAACCATTACCCTGTTTCATTGAAGAAGGGTACTATTCTGGGGTGGTGTTCGCCAGTGTCGGCCGTCGTTCATCGCATAGAGGCGAAGAAGAATGGATTCGTGCAGGTTCCTGAGAAATTGTCCAAGATAATCGACTCCGCCTGTCAAGGATTGAGCAAGAAGGAACAAAGTCAAGTTAAGGATTTAATCAAACATTATGAAGACGTCTTTGAAACTGAAACTGGTACGAAAGGAAGAACCAATATTGTAATGCACAAAATAAATACCAGCGATGCAAGTCCAATTCGACAAGGACCAAGAAGGTTACCTCTGGCAAAACGTGAGGAAGCCAAGCAAATTATACAAGATATGGAAGGCCAAGGAGTAATTGAACCATCGAATAGTCCATGGGCTTCACCAGTGGTCCTTGTCAGGAAGAAGGATGGATCTACCAGATTCTGTGTGGACTATCGTCGTTTGAATAGTGTGACCAAAAAGGACAGCTATCCTCTCCCAAGAATAGACGATACGCTAGACACCTTGGCAGGAGCAAAATGGTTCTCCACTCTCGACTTGAAGAGCGGTTATTGGCAAGTGGGAATGGATCCCAATGACAAAGAGAAGACTGCCTTCAGTTTAGGTACAGGACTCTGGCAATTTACAGTCATGCCATTTGGACTGTGTAACGCCCCAGCTACTTTTGAGCGACTCATGGACACTGTACTGAGGGGATTGTCTTGGGATACCTGCCTGGTATATCTCGATGATGTGATTGTGGTAGGGAAGACCTTTGAAGATCACATGAAAAATTTGGAAGTAGTATTCCAGAGGTTGCGAGATGCCAACCTGAGATTAAGTCCAAAGAAGTGTCACCTTTTCCGCAAGGAGGTAAATTACCTTGGACATGTGGTTTCCGGAAAAGGAATTGCTGTGGATCCAGAAAAAGTAAAAGCTGTGGAAAAATGGCCGGTACCCAAAGACAAACATCAGCTAAGAAGCTTTTTGGGATTATGCACATATTATCGACGCTACGTTCCTGGATTCTCCAACATTGCAAAACCACTTACTCGCCTAACAGAAAATCGAGCATTCATTTGGAACAACGAATGCCAAGCGGCCTTTGAGTTGTTAAAAGGTACGTTGATCAGTGCACCCGTTCTGAACTATCCGCTGCCATCTGGGAGGTTTGTTTTGGATACGGATGCCAGTAACGTCGGGATTGGTGGCGTGCTCTCTCAAATCCAAGATGGCCAAGAAAAGGTCATTGGATACTTCAGCAAGACCCTGTCCAAACCAGAGAGGAACTACTGCGTAACCAGGAGAGAACTATTGGCAGTAGTTAAGACCATTGAGCACTTTTACAAGTACCTGTATGGGCAGAAGTTCCTGATCCGCACTGATCATGCCGCCTTAAAGTGGCTCTTGCAATTTAAGAATCCAGAGGGTCAAGTAGCTAGATGGATTGAGAGGCTACAGGAGTATGACTTTGTCATTGAACACAGAGCAGGCCTCAAACATCAAAATGCAGATGCCCTTTCCAGAAGGCCCTGTCCAGAAGACTGTCGATATTGCAACAGAATCGAAGACAAATCGGCCAACGCTCTTCGAACCACCGTTGTTGATGACCAATGGCAACCTGACAATTTGCGCGCAGATCAAGAAGCTGATCCGGATCTTGCAGTCCTCAGGGCTTGGAAAAGAAATGGGCAAAGACCGACCTGGCAAGAAATTGCTCCCCATTCACGAGAATTAAAGTCATACTGGGCACAATGGGATTCCTTAACCATGGAAGACGATCTCCTGAGACGTGAGGTCGAAAATCACGATGGAAGCGAGCGGAAGATGCAAATGGTGGTTCCCAAGAAAAGAATACCAGAGGTATTGCGAGAACTCCATAATGGTGCTTCTGGGGGACATTTTGGAGTCCATAAAACACTGGAGAAAGTGCGCCAGAGATTTTACTGGGTGAATTGTTCACGAGATGTGAAAGAATGGTGCCGAAAGTGTGCTAATTGCGCCGGAAGCAATGGTCCCCAGAGGCGTCGACGTGCACCCATGCGCCAATACAATGTAGGAAACCCATTTGAAAGGATCGCCATAGATGCCGCCGGCCCTTTTCCAGAAAGCGACAAAGGAAATAAATACATAATAGTGGTCATGGATTACTTTACCAAATGGGTTGAAGCATATGCTCTACCAAATCAAGAAGCTGGAACTGTAGCAGACGTGATTGTGAAGGAGTTCGTCAGCCGTTTTGGTGTACCCTTGGAACTTCATTCCGATCAAGGGCGAAATTTTGAGTCCAATCTATTCGAAAAGATGTGTGGACTTTTGGGCATACGGAAGACGAGAACAACTCCCTTGCACCCACAATCAGATGGGATGGTAGAGCGAATGAACAAGACCATGATCAGACACTTATCCAAAGTGGTCTGCGAACACCAGAGAGATTGGGACGAACATTTACCATTATTTCTAATGGCGTATCGGGCCTCCGTTCAAGAGACAACAGGCCAATCACCAGCCAACGTACTATTCGGGAGGGAACTCCGATTGCCCTGTGATTTAAAGTTTGGGAGCAAGCCTGGTGATGATCTTGCCGGAGAAGATTATGTCAGCACGCTCAGACGACGACTAGATAATATCCATGAACAAGTCAGACATAATATCCAAGATGCTAGTGACAGAATGAAAGAGAGCTACGACATCAACGCCGAGAAGAGTGGTTACCATGAAGGCGATCGGGTTTGGTTGTATAATCCACAACGCCGACGGGGCCTATCTCCAAAACTTCAAAAGAATTGGGAGGGGCCATACGAGGTGTTGAAGCGGATCAACGACGTAATATACCGCATCAGGCGAACACCTCACACTAAGCCAAGAGTCGTACATTTTAATCGATTAGCCCCATACTCTGGAGACAATAATGACGAAACCGCTGACTTGCGCCGATTGGATAGCCAATACCATGAACTAACCTTCGAAGACTTTATGCAAGAATATTCTGGTTCGAGAAAAGCTCGATTTGGAGTAACCATCGAGAAACAGCAAGATTTGTTTACGGTGCCGCCAGACTACGCGCTTGCACATTGCGTAGCCCGAGATCTGCGAATGGCCAAGGGAATTGCCAGTGAATTTAAAGAGAGATTTGGCAGAGTCGAAAAATTAAGGCAGCAGGGACCAGCAATTGGGAAGAGTCTCCAAATAGTAAATGAAGGACAGCCCATATTTTATTTGGTCACGAAAGAACTGTCAAGCCTGAAGCCAACCTATCGTGCCTTATGGGAGGCCCTGGCCCACTTACGCGAACAAATGTTACAGCAAGACATTCTGAAATTAGCAGTTCCAAAATTGGGTTGTGGATTAGACCGCCTGGACTGGAGAATTGTAAGGAGCATGTTGGAAGTAATCTTCCGACATACTGGCATGGAAATTCTGGTATGCAGCTACCGGATTGAATATTCCTGTCCATCCAGGCAAGATAAGACCGTGGACTGTTATTTCGATATGACGTCGCAATGTAACAAAGGCCCTACCTGTCGATTTCGTCATCGTTCAAGGAGACCAAAGCATGACATGTTTCGGGACGAAACTTCATTTTTTAAGAAGGGGGCAATGTAATGACTCATTCGATGACGCGAGGCGCGTCATCGCTCTGGACGTTTTCTAGACAGATTTGGAACATATGAACGAGATATATAAGCCGCGTCGAAGAAGGGATAGACATTCATTGAATCCTACAGTCTCGCGAAGTACATAAATATAGTTACATAAATATAGAATACATAAATGTACTTATTGTTGTTAATAGTTAGTTTTAGATTATTATACGTTTTAATATTAAAATAGTGTGTGTGTCTAAAGTTATTGTTAGTTTTATTTAAGAACCCTAAAAGACAAACGTTACAATATTATATGAATATGTATTATGAAATATTAAAATATATAGACACAAATGTCTTATTATAGGGGAGTTATGTATATTAACAAGGAATGGAATTTAATAAAGATTAGTGAAGGATTTGTAAAGAAAAGATATGCATTTATAAAGAAAGTATTTATTAATTAAGCAAAGGCTTGCATCTATAAGAATATAAAACAACGATTACTTGTAACAAATTATAAAGATTTTTAAACATGTAAAATCAACATTAGATTAAATAAAATAACCCCAAGCAAAACAACTATATCAAACAGAATATTTTATATTAACTAGCACCAGAATAAATAACCAAACTTAGAACTCAGAAAACAGCCCAGTAATACAATGTTATAGTCCAAAACATCTTACAAAATATAAAAATTATTATAACAGAATAAATATACAAAGAAACTCAATTAATTACAAAGGAATAAACACATATTAATAAAATACTAAAACTATGATAAATATTTACATTTAACAAGGTAGATACCAGTCTTTAAAAAAATACAACGAAACGAAAATTTATATAAGAGGAAAATTATTAAGACGTTAAATAAATAAATATTACCTTAATACGAATTTAGAGTTAATAGAAAGACACATTAAACTAAGACATGCACAGAGACAGTATAAGAAGTATATACTAATATTATATTGATTAAATTTCTACTAATTAACATATCATGTTTTTAATTCTTTAATTTCTTGTTATTTATGCTTCTAAGACCTTTGAGTGGTATAATAAAGAAGTCTTCTTGTTGCCACATATCAGCCTTCTTTATTATGGGGAATTGTAATAGGGCTAACCATGTATATGGAAGGTTTGGAACAAAAATATAGTGTTATATTTTAAATTGTTATTATAGAATAAGATTTTCATAGAACTGCATTTTTCACATGCCATATCAATTAAGTTAATACCACGTGTTTAATTTATCATATTTGTAACACTCCTTAATTTAATTTCTTGTAATCATTAACTTCAGTCATTTTCTTTTACTTTTTATTCTCACCGAAGATATTTAACTTGATTGATTGGATTTATATGTCATCTATTATGATCATAATTTATTTGTAATGTTAAACGTTAGGGTGTAGTGATGTATTATAATCTGAGGAGAGGGTTGCCAAGATAAAATGGATAGATAAACAACATTGAATTTAAGGTGCCTGGAGTTTGAAAAAAAAAGAGGAATTATTGATATTTTTGGCAGGACACGTCGTTCTTTTTGAAAAAATTATAAAAGTGTGTTCCTGAAATCAAGAGATAAATAGAAAACGAACTAGCTTATTCTCACTGAAGCATGTTACATAAGTTTTTAAACCTACATACATTATTTTAGGAAAATTATCTGACCACAGACCTGCCGAAGCCATTGTTAACGAATTACTTTATCTGAAGGAACGCTAAACCCACCTGGAACGATCCCAGTTCACCTATCCTACTTGTGCCGATAACCTGTATACCGAAGACCAACTTCCAAAGAACATCCAGAATTCTCCGCATCAACCCATTTGAGTACTCATTGATTTATTTCTTTTAAAAAAACATTTGAAACTTCAACTACTTCCATTCAAAAAGATAACGTTAATATTTTATATTAATACTTATAATATTAGTTTTTAAATTTATATAATGTTTTAAGTGGAAAAATACAGTTCTTTTCAACTTGAATTTGTCACACATGTTATAAAGATTTTGTTTTTAATAATTTATGTCATTGTAATTATCCTTTCATATAAAATTCATATCAAATTAAACGGGTGATAGCTAATATTTATCCACTTGTTTTATTCTCTATCAGATACCGAACTCGCATTTACTTTTCACTCAGCACTTCTAAATAGAGTTAACCGGTATAACAATTTAAGAACCTATCATAAATTTTGTACTAAGATTAGCTTTTGGTAATAATATCCTTTTATTTTTTTAATTAAAAAATTACAAAGTATCACTTGTGACAACTGTCATCTTTGACATCTGCTTTGATTGATATTAATACTTTAAATTTTCTAGGTCTGGTATTTATTATTAGACTATTATACGTTTTATATTATTTGATTATTATCTCTTTTGGTTTATATTAATATATATATATAATATATAAAAAATACACGGTAAATTCGATTGGTTGGCGATTTAAAGTCTGGTTTTACTTCAAAATATATATATTTAAAACAGTCCTACATGTTTCGGCAAATGATGCCTTTTTCAAGGAATATAAAATATAAATGACAGTATATTAATGTCATACATTTGTAGTTGCTATGGATAAAATTATTTAAAGATACATTCTAATTAAATAATAATAAATCATGCCTTAGTATTCTAAAATAGATAGACAACAAAAACAGGGAAACACAAGACATGAGTTATTATTATGTATGCGCCCGTGGAGCGTCTTAAGATGTAAAGCTGTCGGCATTCGCCTTAAACGAGAAGGAAAACCTCGAAAATCTACTCGGACAACCAAACAGGAATCAAAACACAGAACTGTCAGCATGATAAGCAAATGTATAGATATTTAAATCACTTAAGACATATAATTATATAACAGCAACATATATTATGATGGTAAATTGCAGATCGTTACATAATTAAGTTCTAGTATATACTGCTTAAATTTTTTATATAATTTCTGTTGTTAATTGAATTGTTTTCCTGTTTAATAGTAATTTCTTTAATTTCCCTTTTCATTGTGTGTTGTTCTTTACCAATTATCTGTGTGTTTTCAAAATCGAAATGGTGATCGCGTTGTAGTTTGTGTGTAGATAAAGCAGTTTTGTCTGTTCTAGAGTATTTGTGGGTTTGTATTCTTTTGTATAAATATTGTTTAGTTTGGCCTATGTACTAACTATCGCAATCGCGACATGGTATTTTATAAATGACATGTGTCTCTCGATTTTTTTCTATTTTAGGTTTAAGTTTTGAAAATAAATGTTTATTAGTATTACTAAGTTTTTATGTTGTAGCTATATCATATTTTTTTAAGTAAGACCACCAATATATGGAATTTTCTTGTAAATCATACTGTCACAGTGTGATTTACTTTGGGAGAGTCCTAATAATTTCGAAGTCTGGTTATTTTAAACAACATCAAATTAAATATAAACAAAAGAAATCTACTACTCGTATTAATCAACAACAAAAGGGAAATAAAAATATCATAACAATAATAGACTCGTTAATTCTCAAAAAGTACGTTTTTTCGGACCCGAAATTTCTCACGCGGAAATCCCATAGAGATGGTTTGCCTGAGCAATTGAATTGCTACTGTCATAGTTTAAAAGTGTATCACGCGTGTGTTGTATCTAGGTTGCGTCATCTTCCGGGTTAACTCGGTGGAGGTGCAAGAATACTTATAATACAGAAAGTGTGTATACGGGCAACATATAACGTGCCTTCAAAACCTTTCCTCATTAGCGACGGCCATGCTTTTAGATAATGGTTGGTGACAGTGCACATAATCTGTCACAAACGTATAATTTTGAATGAGCATGGCCGTCTCTAATGAAGAAAGGCACGCTAATCTAAGTGGGCGGATGTATGCAAACCGACGTGACACGAGTTTAATATCGATATTTATTTTAGAATGTGCTCTGTTTGTTAAGATAAACTATGAAGAATATTTTTGGCTAGAAAGAGAACATAAAAGGAAATGGATGTTAACAGAAAGTCAACTCCATACTAAATACTAAAACATTTCTAATGGAGCTGGACGCTAGGTTTTTAGCCAACCTGATTCGTAATAACAAAAAAGAAATTAAAATGATTACCAGGTTAATAACCGGACGTTGTCTTTTAAAGAAGCATCTGTACAGCATGGTCTTGGTTAGCGAGTCCTGGTGAAGGAAATGTGAAAAACAAGAGGAAACTAGCCTTCATGTAATATGCATTTGTGAGTAACTGAAGGGACTCAGACAAAAACACTTCGGAAGAGATCTATTGAATCCTACGAGGGTACTCAAAATTACTCTGAGGAGGATAGTGGCTTTTATCGAGGACACAAGGTTAACAGAGTGAAACTGAGAGATGTATTGGGGGTGACACAAAGAGTACTGTGCTCAAGTGCCTGGACGTGGTGGCGCTCAACACAAAAAATTAGAAGAATATTTTTTTAAATATGAAGACATAATTGTAATACAGTGAACCCCCGCTATTCACGGAGGTTGCGTTCCATCAAAAGACCGCGTACATTGAATTTGCGAATATCGGGGTTCAAAAATAATAGGTATCTATGTACTTATAAACTGCAGGTATGTATGTAATCGACACAATAGATAAATACACATACATATTGCGTGTAAGAGCCAAATACGGTTTGTGAACTTTTAAAGAAATAAATGAACGAGGGAAATACCGAAACTTTAGCGAGAAGAAGAAACTGGGGCGAGAAATGGCAGTAAAAACAAAATCGCGAATAAGTGAATTCGTAAATACGGGGGTCTACTGTACTAGATTATTCAACAAGTATTCAAAGTTCCAGCATGTATCAATGTATTAAAATTTATAATCATATACCTGAAAGCGTAAAAATATTAAATTCATGACACTTTAAAACTGTATTCCGAGGATATTTAATGCACAACCTGGAGGAATTTTTTAGCACTAAGTTGAAATTCAAAAATAATTTGAATATATTTATTACATATTTTAACGTGTTTGACTTGTTATAACCATTATTAATGTATGGCTTATATTATTGTCTCCAATATTGTTGACGGTAGGAAGTACGATGTCTAGTCTATTTGCTGAAATTTCTTTGTCTGTATGTTTCGTGATGTTCCAATAGGTATGTTCTGTTCCTGCTAGTGTTTTACATTCTGCAGTAATGTGGTCTATGGCTTCAGGGTGTAAATTGCATCTCTTGCAGCTATCGTTCTAAATGTTTGTTTTTGTAAAGATATCCGCTTCTTTTGCGTTGGATACTAAAATTGCACTTTTCACTATAATAATTCTTTATTGAATCCAACTTTTTATACTTAATTTTGTATTAATGTTTGAACTCTTGCTCGTTACTGATGTGTTGTGTTTCGAATGAATGTTTCTTACTTGTTGTTAGGATGATACGTTGGTTCCATAGAAAAAGAATACTTTAGAAATGCAACTCCATAAAAAGAGACGTGCGATAAACAACAGCGCCATATTGTGATTCTGCGAGCGTAACAAATAGTAATCTATAGTTGCATTCTTTCTAGGTTCATAGATTTACTGTTACTGCAAAATTTGAAATACTAATTATTGCGAATTATGCACTAAATTTTAAGTAAACATGAAATGTATTATAAAATAGCAAGTTAACCTCTTTTTAATTTAGTAATTAATAGGATATCTTTCAAATAATTTGCGATGTATAATACATTCCAGGTTTACTTAGAATTTAGTACATAATCCGCCAAAATATTTTATAATAAAAAAGCGCTAACCTAATATTAACTTGCTTTTGAAGAAATTCATTTATATCAGAATATAGTATGCTTAATAATGTCTTTGAACTAAAATGTCTGGGTAGACAATACCAGAAAAATAAAAATACCATACTCGTAATACGAGTATTTAAACAACATATTAAAAACATTTATTAAATGCATATATTTGTATTATGCCAATTGTCTTCGTTTAAATGCCTCGACAAAATAGCTTTTGGTATGAATATGTGTCAAATACAAGAAAAATGAATACATGCTATGTGAAAAGAAATACTTATATATTATAATTTGGTACAAACTATATAATAATATATAATATTGTACATAAATATGCAACACAAAAAAGAAAAAATATGCATAGATTTCCAAATAAATGAATAAATATTATAACAAAAGAAAGGAAAACAATACATCAATTTTAAATAGATGAACGCCTAAAAGATAGGTCCAAAACAAAGTTCAAAGTAAAAACTTGCAATCGGTATTGTCAAATTTATAAAATATTCTTTGCAAGAGTTTGTAAATCGTAATTTATTAATAATATGTTTCGTTCTTTTCATAACCCCTAATGTCAACATAGTTAAAATCCGATTAAATTGTCGGTTATTGTCCTCTATAACACTCTATACTAAACTACTATAACACAACTCACAAGATTTACAAAACTATTTACAAAATTACATAGGTATAGAACGATACAATACAATAGCCTACAACACAATACGAATATCAAATATGGCGAAAACGACACCCGACAGCGAGCCGCAACAAACAGGAAAAGCGCAAGTGCTGTGGTCGAAGTTGCCTCCATTTCCACTCCAATTTCATTACCCGGGGTTGTGTATGTTTTGTGTTATTGTGTGTAGTTGTGTGTTTGTGTGTTACGATTGTTTATCCTATATGGAATGCTGTGTGTTTTGCTACATTTTTGTGTGTTTGTGTTGACCTCTGTTTATCTGTTAATTTTTGATTTTTTTCGCGGCTAATTGGATATCGTTATCCTCTGCTCGTCTTTTAATTTGTTTAAGTCCGTCTTTTTTAATTAGTCTCCGTTTTGGGTTTATTATTTTCCTTATTGTGGGGTTTTCGTGTGACTTTATTGTTTCTATTGTTTTTAGTGTTCGTTTGCATATTATTGTTTCCAGTGTTTCGAGTTTCGTCTCTTTATGTATCTGCGCGTTTGTCATGTATCGCGGTGCATTTATCGCGAGTCTAATAACCTTATTTATTTTCCCTTGTACCGATTGTCTTTGCTTTTCGCTGGCTTGATGCCATATTTCTCCGGCATATGTTGCGCCCGCGAGTATTATCATTTTTATTATTAATATTTTATTTTCCAGTGTTAGTTTGCTTTTGCCGTTTAGTATCGGGTACAGTGCGTGTGTTGTGAACCCTATTTTTCGTTTTATTTCTTTAATGTGTGCCGTGTATGTTAGTTGTGAGTCCATTGTGACCCCGAGATATTTAACTTTTTCCTGCCAGTGTATTGTGTTACCTTCGAGTTTGACTTCGTCCGGCCTTTTGTGTCGTTTTCTGTGTTGGAAGTAAATTGCCGCGGTTTTTAATGGGTTAATTTTAATTTTCCATTTGTCGTACCAGTCCTTTAGGAGGACTAGATTGTTTTGTAACTGCTTGTGTATGTACGATGTTCGTCTGCTGCTTATGTATATAGCGGTGTCGTCTGCGTATTGTGCGATATTACATTTTTCTATTGTGGGAATATCCGAAGTGTATATGTTATACAGGAGCGGTCCGAGAACGGATCCTTGTGGTACTCCTGCTGCTATGTGTTCGATTGTCGATTTTTCGTTTCCGATTGTGACATTAAATGTACGGTTCTTTAGATAGTTGTCGGTTATTTTTATTAATGTGTTTGATATATTGTGACGTTTCATTTTGTGTATGAGGCCGGCGTGCCAAACCCGGTCGAAGGCCTTTCAATGTCAAGAAAGATTGCGCCCGTTGATGTCGATATGTTCATTTTTTCGGTTATGTGTTCTGTCAGTCTTAGTGCCTGTTGTGTAGTTGAGTGGTTTTTCCGGAAACCGTATTGAAAATTTGGGATTATGTTTTTGTTTTCGACTTCATTTTCAAGTCTTGTCTGTATTACGCGTTCTGCCAGCTTACTTATTGACGGAAGTAAGCTGATTGGCCGGTAATCTGCTGTTGTTTTTGTTGTTTTTCCAGGTTTGTGGATCATTATTATCTGCGCGTGTTTCCAAATCGCGGGATAGTGTCCGTGATTTATTTTTATTCCGTTTATTATGTCGGTTATAATTTGTATACCGGTTTTAGGTAGGTTTTTTATTGCATAGTTAGTTATCCCGTCCGCTCCCGGGGCTTTTCGGTTTTTAATTATTTTTTCCACTTTGTCGGTATTTGTGGCGTCGATTTCTCCATCTGTTATATCGATTTTTGTATTTCGTTGCCGTTCAATTTGGTTTGTAAATGTGTTATGCTTCGGTATTGTTGGGTTCGTTTCGAATTGTCTCCTCAACGCGTTCGCGAATTCGTCTGCTTTTTCTTTATTAGTTATTGCCGGTCCGTTTGCGGTTTTTAGCGGTGGAATTTTGTTTTTTTTGTTTGTTAGGGCTTTTGTCATCCGCCAGAGTGTTTGATCTTGCGTATTAAGGGATTCAATTTTGTTATTCCAGTTTTTATTAAAGTGTCCGATCATGTCAGATTTTATTTCATTAGTTATCGCGTTTAATTTTGTTTTTATTACCGGATTTAGCGTTCTTTTATATTCTTTAAGTATGTTTTTTTTGAGTCGTATTTTTATTTTTAGTTCAGTCGGAATGTTAAGTTTTGGGTCGATGGTTTTAGTTTTTGTCGTTTGTGCGATTGCGTTTTTTATGTCATCTTCCAGTGTGATCACTGCTTGATCGATGTCTTTCGCGTTGTGAATTTTTACTGTTCTGAGTACTAGGGATTCTTTGAATTTTCCCCAGTCTGTCTTATTAAATGTATTTTTCGTTCTAGTTGTGTCCATGTCAAGCGTTAATATCACTGGAAAATGATCTGAGGAGAGGTCGTTTATAGTTTCTATTGTATGTGTTGTGGTTATATTTTTAAGTATTGCAATGTCTAAAACGTCAGTAGTACCCGTTGGTATGTGTATGTGTGTAGGTTCCACAGGCCCGATTACATTGAGGTTGTTGTCTTGTGCTATTTTCTTTAGTTTTTTACCGTTTTTATTGGCTTCTTTCGAGTTCCAGTTTTGGTGTTTCGCGTTAAAATCTCCCGCAAATATTGTAGGTGTGTTTTGATTGAAGATCGTTTGTATGTCTGATTCTACTATGTCTAATCCGGAGGGAATATAGCTTGCGTAAAGGTTTATCGGTCCCCTTTTTGTGTTTACTTGTATGCCTGTGTTTTCGATGATATCGAGTGTTTTGTATTCAAGTTCGCTGTGTTTTATTGTTTCGTGTACGTGTATAGCGGTTCCGCCGCCTTTTTGTACCGGCCTATCGTGTCTGTATGTTTTGTATTTTTGTATTTTTAATTAATTAATTTTTTTCGCTACGGAGTTGGTATGTGATGGATTGAATGGCTTTTTCGTTGAGAATTCGGTTGAGATTGCGATAGTCTTGTTCTGTTGATGGAGTGATTTGGACTCCGGCCGGGACGAATCTACTTTGTGTGTATTGAATGCTGTGTGTTTTCATGATCTCTCGGACTCGATACCATTGTGTTGGGTCAGTGATTGTAATTGGGGAGATAGTGGGCATTTTGGGTAATTGGCTTGTGTTGTTTGCTGTTTTTGTGTATGTTTTGTGCTGTTTGTGTGTGTTTGTGTGTTTTGTGATATTGGTACTTACCCCGGGTTTCTCTGCGGAGGTGGAGGCTGTCGGTTCTTCTTCGCTGCTGTCCATTGGCGTCGTTTCTTCTTTCTTCGTTTCTTCGTCGGTCGTGCGGAGTGCTTCGTACATGTTGCTCGTTTCTATCTCCGGTGATTCAGTCTTTTGTCGCTTGTTGATCTCGTGTGATCTTGTTCTCGAAGGCGTTGCGCATAGTTTTGACAAAGCTCTCGATTGAATTTTGCAGTTCTTCGTAGCTGTTGATGTTCTTCATGTCCAGTGTTATACTTTGGGCGTTATCGTTGGTTCCAGCCATTTCTTCTGGTTTCGCTTCGTTGTCGGAAATATATATTATAATATAATATATCGGTCGTATTTATTCTATTATTATCGATGTGCTCAGGGCAATCGATAGCGTGCAAATGCGCAAGTGCTGTTACCTATCGCGTTTAAATACTACAAACCTCAAATTACGCTAGCAGAATCGTCAGATGGCGCTGCAATCAGTGATTTTTTCGTTACATTTAACTTCCCTACTCCTGACTGATTCTTACTGTTTTTAAAAATACTACAAGCAAGCAAAATTTGCCGTTACCTCCACAAACTATTAGATAACTAATAATGCGAACTATATCGACTGTACGGTCAGATGATATAATTCTAGGGAATTTTGAAGGTCTTCGTAGATAATAGCTGATATCAATAATACCTGGCAATATACTTTTAAACTATGCTAGTTAAGACCTAATCTTCAACCTAAGTATAAAGTTTAGATTAAATTCTATTCTTTTTAATAAAGTGTATTACTGTTCATTTAAGAAACGTGAAATAGCGAATAGCTAGGTAGATTAAAGACTGGGTATCGAATACGTTCAATAATTAAATAGAAAATCAAGGTAAAAATAGTGTAATAGAAAGGGTAATAAACTTGTAAATGAAAAAATGTTGCTTCTTAGAATAGAGGTAATTTTACAATTTAAATAAGATAATTAAAATTTCTGTATACAAGGTGTCAATCAATTTGTAGCGAACATTATTTAATTCTAAATAACTAAACTATACATATATTTAAGAAAAAATAAACAAAAGCAAATAAAAATTATTGTTCTCCCGCTTAACAGTCTTTAATTATGTATTTTCTATAATTTTTTGTAAGTATTACATGTTTTTGTATAGCTGAAATTAAACCTTCAGTCTCTGGGAAGAGTTATCTAGTTTTTCTAGTCATTTGTAACTATCAACACCACTTGTATTTTCTGTTACCGTATGGAAATAATGTTTACCATAGTGTTTTTTTTTGCTCTCCTATCTATTTTTCTTCATTTGGATGTATGTTAAATCATTATGTGATACGTGTGTGTGTGGTTTCTTCATTCTAGATTTAATGGTGTGCAGTTTTGGTTTGCTTTTGTTTTTGCAATGTGTAGGTTACCATGTTTAAGTATTGTCGAAGATTTTGTTTTGTTTTGCATGGAGAGCGCGTATATCCGATGTTTCTCTTCCTCTTAGTTTTTTACTTAGTACTATTCTTTTTGCAAGTGTTTGAGATTATTAGATTTTTAAAATTTAGATATGATTTGAGGATGGAAATTAGTCTCTACAAGTATACTCTTGTTTTAATTCTGTCTTTATGTGTATGTGGTTTTTCTATTTATTTTGATGGAAGCTAAGGTATTTGTAAGTATTTTGTTCTGATATAAAGTCTATTTCGACATTATTTAGTGCTTAGCTTTACATAATTAGCAAAATACTTTCCTTGTAAGCAACAGTATTAACTTGTATTTAAAGTTTTTTTTATATTTGTTAAAGTTACATTAACTTTAGATAATGTAAATTTGTCTCTGTTTTAAAATTGATTGTTATTCTCTTTGCTTCTTTTCTAAAATTATCACATTGTCGCCCCCATTAGTATTTAAATGAATGATGTAATTAGCTTTGTTGTTTTAATATTAATTTGTTTGAATTACCGACAAAATAGACAATAGGAACAATTGTATGGAAAAACACACGCACGTTCACTATGCTAATTTTCTGGCAAATAAGACCTAACGGTTTAAAACAAAACAATTCGCACAGAACAATGTCGGCGCGTGGTTCATACATTGCATGTTCATACTTAAATATATATACACTGACAGGCAAAAGAAACGGGCCACCTTAAAAATTGCACAAGAAACAACTACACGTTTATTATTTCGTTTACATTTTATAGCACAGCATGTTCCCAACGAGAAACGCACTGAATTTGGGGGAATGAGACAATGTAAAAACAAAAATTAATTTAATTTGAGAGCACAGGGATGGTCCAATAACTCCTTAAAAATCCAGGAGATGGCGCTAATAATATGAGAAAAATCGCATTTAGTAAGCGTCATTCGTCATTAGACTGCTGTCAAAGTTTTAGCTAAATCCATCGCGTGGGTTTATTTTTGTTCTCGATTGAAGCAACAAACTTTGGTTCATTTAGAAAAATGGAAAAACATGAGTTTCGTGCGGTGATTAAACATTTTTATTTAATAGGTTTAACACCGAAAGAGATCAAAGCCGAGTTGGATAAAGTTCATGGCACATCTGCTCTTGTGTTTGCGACTGTTTACGATTGAGTAAATGAGTTTAAATGTGGCCGTACATCCACAAAAGATGAACTTCGTTCGGGACCGTCCAGTGGAAATAACTTGCTCCGAAATGATTGACAAAATCCACGATATGGTTTTGAGTGATCGACGAATCAAAGCGCGCGAAATAGTTGAGGCCACAAGCATATCACAAGGTACGGTGTTTTCAACTTTACACGAAAAATTGGGTTTGAAAAAATTTCGGCAAGATGGATAAACATGGATACACTACTATACTCCAGAAACAAAGCAACAGTCTAAACAGTGGGTTTTTAAGGGCGTTCCGGCTCCGTAGAAGGCAAAGACGGTGAAATCGGCCAACAAGGTGATGGCCAGTGTGTTTTGGGATGCACTCGGAATCATCTACATCGATTACTTGGAAAATAAATAAACGATAAGTGGAGAGTATTATGCAACGTTATTGACCGGTCGAGCGAAGAAATCAAAGACAAACGTCGTCATATGGCAAACAATAATAATTGCTTTAAATTCTTCTAAACAGACTAATCGCATGTCTGCAAAGTTCCTGGCATGCTGGAGTTGATCCCAAAGATATTCTATCATTAAGATCCGGACTGCATGCTTCATTAAGGTACTCAGTAACGATTTTTGCCATGTGTGATCTAGCATTGTCATGCATCAAAATAAAGCAATCTCCAGTAAAATGAGGAAATGGGAAAACTCCTTCTTGCAGAATATCTTCCACATAGCTGTGACCGTTTAAAGCATCATTTTCTACAAATATGAGCTCTGTTGAATTGCTGTTATTCTGCGATCCATTAATATATTCAACACAATACCAGTAAAACGATCAGCAACTGCACTTGTTGCTCTTCACCTCCCAAATCCTGCTCGTGTTTCGAATGTGCCAGTCGCTTCTAGAGACTGGCACATTCCAAGTATGCTGAACGATAGTGCGGGATATTCTCAATGTACGAAACGCATACCGCTACGACCATCTTCAATTAATGCAATAATTTCTCCAATATTTGCACTAGCTACGTAACGGCATTGTCAACGCATTAAAATTGTTTCTTACTGTCAAACTGGTGCCCATAAACAACGAAGTATTAGGCCTACTTGGATTTTTCATTAATAAAAACTATCAAACGACGACTAGTTTATTAATGGGAACGTTAAAATTAAAGTGTGGGGCATATTTTGCATTAGACCAATTAACACGAAGATTTAACAATGAAAATATAAGAGTTATATCCTAATATAATATATATTTATATATAATATAAATCCTTGTTTTGACAAAAAAATTAACGAAATTTGTGGGCTGTTAATCGACGAAGGAGATACATGTTGAAACTCCATTTTAACAAAAAACTTAATATGTTGGAAAGTTTAGAAATAAACAAATTCAACTTTTAAATGACCAGCTAGACGTAAATAACTCCCCCTTACACAATTTAAAATTAAAAATTTGACCGCCTCTGGCTCACCCTCCAAGATTGAATAGTTGTTATTATATGTAGGTACTAAGTTGTGCTTTGTATTGTAAATTCATCCACCTGCTAAGGCAACGGTGTGGTGAAACGTACGTAGTGTAATTATATATTTTCTTTGAAACTAAAAAACAATTGCGTTTTATTTTATTCGTTGAAATTTATGGGGCTTCAGTAGATATCTAAGGGGTAGCCAATTTTTTTGCCGGTCAGTGTATATATATATAAGGTGTGTATAAATTGGCGTACTAACTATACGTGACGACATTCTTGGTCGTATTTGGAGTTAAAAGTCTTAATACTAAAACGGTCAATCATGTTTCCTGTGTTTTCAGAAAGAATTTGAAAGAATACATTTGTGAACCTTATGTTTTAAATCGTGCACATAAAGCAAAAAAAAAAATAAAATTAGCTCTTGAAACTACATATTTATTGTGAAAATATTACAAAGTTTTAAAATTGTTGTGTTAGTATTGACTTATTTTTGTACATCTCTTTGACAGAAATCAAGGTCATTATTACCTACATAATTATTCGAATTGAAATCCATCAGTTTGTAGACATCGCTGCAATCGATGTGGTATTGTTTGTACCATTCGCTCAAGTCTTTCTGATGTGATTTCTAATACCGCGACGTCAATTCGGGCTCTAACTTCGTCAGCGTTTTGAGGAGCTGTAGAATAAACTTTTCCTTTAATGAAATCCCAAACAAAAAAATTTAATGGATTGAGATCGGGCGATCCTGCAGGCAATAATATGGGCCCGCCACAACCAATCCATCTGTTTGGAAAGTGTTCATCCAACCAGTCTTTTACATTAAGTGTAGAGGGGCTCTATGATGCTTGAGAATCAGATTACGTCGTATGTTCAGCGGTATCACATCAACAACTTGTTCTAAAACATTTAAATATTCACCTGTATCTAGACGATTTGGTAAGTAAATTGGTCCAATACCCTGTGGTTTATTATACCCAGCCAAACGTTAACAGAAAACCTTCTTTGATGACCACGAAATTCATATAGATTTTCATCTGCCTAATTATGAAAATTATGAGTATTAAACACACCATCTCTGGTAAACATGTACTCATCACTCCAAAGAATACGTATTAGAAAGACCACCTTCTTCCTGAATCTTATTTAAGATTGTATTGCAAAAATTGATTCGAAATAGATTATCATTTCCGTAAAGAGGCTGAACTTTAGAAACATGGTATGGATAAAGTAAGTTTTCTCCTAGTACCAAATGAACAGTCTTATTACTGGAGATATTTAATGTAGAAGCTAATTGACGGGTACTTGCAGAGGGATCTTCCTGTACTGTGGCTAAAATTTGCTCTTCTAGTTGCACGCTACGCTTTTACCTTGGTCGACTAACGTTCGCATTTCTTGGAACAAACGAACCTGTTTCACGAAGACGTTTGTCCATCCTTTGAAAACCATTTTTACTTGGATGCCACCGGTTTGTAAGTAGGTACATAAGTATCAAAATTTGACAGTAGTAATGCAATGGACTGAAACAACATTAGGCTACCTACTTGTGGCTACTTATTGTTTTTCAACGTTGTGTTTTTCACAAAATAAAAAAATATTAAAAACAAACATTAAAATCAAAGAGAAAATTTTAACGAAAAAATAATAACAATTCTTCTTAATTCTAAATTGAATCTCGTTCTGTCAACAGATATCGATTAATAACGCTTATTTAAAGACTAAATGTTCGAACTTTAACATTTTGGTTTTAGGATTTTAGATTCCGAATGTAACGAATAACATCGCCATGTGTAGTAAGTACGCCAATTTATACGCACCTTGTATATACGTATGTCTATTGTGTAAGGGAATAATTATGAAAAATGAATTCGCATAGTGTACTTATCCATGGAAACTGGCTTGTATACAAAAAAAAACACTTCAAGTTTTTAGGTGAAGGACCTTGCTCTGTGCATCTGTATGCTCTTTAAAATTTAAATCAATTGTACATGCCCGCTCTTCGTTGTTGGCAGCGATTCGAGTTTTCCTGCAAAAAAAAGTAGGCAGAGGATGATGTGTGAATTCCGAGGAGTTGACCTTTGTAAGGTGCACCTTGTTGCACGATGTACTGTATTTTTTCTTGTTTCTGAATTATAATGAAAACATGATTTCCATTTGGATAAGTTTTAATGTGTAATTCATTTATAATTTAAGTAAAACGCACGAGAAGAAGGAACTGTTAGAACAAAAATATAGCATAATATAGTCTTTATCATAAAGAGGGATTTGATGCGATTAAAAATAGCGAGATCTACAAATCTACTACTCTTCATTCGAGCGAACGATTCAAGTAGAATGAAATATCACAAATAAATAATAATTGCAACTGAAGTCTCTTCTCAACATAGTTTATGCGAAAAAATTCCACTAACGCTATTAATTTGAACATGTATTTAAGGATTTACAATCTACATTTACTGCGTTTTGTAGGACATTATTTATTTATTATTATTAATCTTGTTTTTTTTTTGTTTTATATTATGCTTTTTGCAAACTTGTATTTTGTTGGTTATTTTTCCTATATGAGGATTATTCGGAAACTACGTGGCCTAACATAGAGATGGCTCGTACCGATAGATAGGTGAACAAAGAGAGAAGTGGCGTCTCAGGTTCACTGGCGGGGATGCCTAGAGGACTTTGTACCGCTATAGAACGCCACACTACCACGACCACGTATTCAGTAACTATTGCGATGTCTGAGCGAGAAGTACAGTCATCCGTTGCGTAACGTATTATAGTTAAATTTCTTACAAAAAAAGGCGTAAAGCCATCAGAAATTTTGAGAAGACTTCAGGCATAATTCGGGGATAATACAGTCAAAAAGACACAAGTGTATTCATGACACAAACAATTTTTAGAAGGGCAAAAAGCAGTCAAAAATAAAGGTCATCAACGTCGACCAAGAACCAGCGTGACAGAGGACAACATTCGTACTGTTCGCCGACTTCTAGAGGAGGACCAACAGTAGCTGAAATTGGTTCTGAGGTGGAAATCAGCTTTGGCAGTGCTCAGACGATAATTACTGACGATCTCGAGTTTCGGAAAGTGCCCGCTACGTTGGTACTTCGTCTTCTCACCGAAAATTAAAAACGGAATCGTATGAAAGTGTGCCAATGGCATTTGAACCAATACAGTCTGGACTTATTGCCCTGCGACTACCACCTGTTTGGACCTTTAAAAGGAGTTCGGAAGATTTCGTGCGCAATTGGCTTATGGCGCAACCATCTTCGTTTTACGAAAACAGAATAATAAAATTACCCATCCGTTGCGAAAAATGTGTCGCGATATCAGGAAATTACGTAGAAAAATAATTTTAGGCCATTATATTTTTATCATGTCCCAATAAAGTTTTAAAACAGAATTCCGGTTTATATTTGATTCGCCCTCGTATTAATTTCACATTAACTAGGCCACGATTACTCGTTGAATAGTCTCTCCTTTTCTTTTGAGCGCGTATTTATATTCCACCAAAGCTCTCAAAGATTTTCCAGAATCTTCGGGAAAACTTCTAGGTCATGTTGACGCGTACGACGGGTGACTTCATTGCGGGACTCACATTACAATATTTTGTAAAATTATGGCTAAATTGCGACCAATCTAACTTTTTATATGCGTATACACTTCCCCGGTCAATCTTAATTTAACAATATTTGTAGCAAAATTCTATTACTATCAGGGTGAGCACGTTAGTGCATACCCGAATATACTTGGCATAACAAAAAATTTGTATCAGACTGGATCTCAGCAAACAATAAAGCTTTTTTGATGCGGTGTTTTTTTAAATAATCATCGTGTATTCATTATAACTGATATCTGCCAGTGTTGGTATAAGTGGTATAAGACCCCTAACTTTGAAATCTCCTAAATCAGTCAATTTTGAAGCTAGAACGCAACGGGTAGTACCAATCGTTTCCTTGCGGCGAGATGCACTTGACTATGGGTAATTACAAACTCATAGAAAAGATATTTCACGAAAAGTACAGAAATGAAGCTTTGCTCCCCTGACTTTTTTCAGGGAAAGGGATATTGCCCGACGGCGGTATGATTTTCAGAATCTCCATGGTCGATAGCGTTGGAATATTTTTTCGTATTGAAAAAGCATGTGCGTAAAGAGATATATGCAAATATGTGGAAAGAAGAAGAATCCTGGCTATTTTAAATAAATGGCTGGAAATTTGTGAAAGCAATCTACATTATGTACGGCAGATAATACTTTTTTCCATTTTTAAAATCTTTAGAAGCTGAGCTATTAACAATTTTCGGTAACTACTGCTATAAAAAATTTCAAATTGTGCGCTGTAATTATCACGTTTGTCTGTGCACTACATGATCCGTGTTCAAGTCCATATTTTATAATGTAAAGTGAGTCAGAAATTTCGAATTCGAACTTTATTTTGCTCTCCATCTTAAGTTTTCGTTGGATAAAAATAAATGACTTGTAATTATCAATTAATTTGAAACCTGCAAAATCCTAGTTTATGGATTTTGCAACCTTAGAATAACTTTTGGGTTTACCCTTCTCCAACCATGTGTCTGCATGAATTTAAGATAGCTTTGAAACTAATGACATTTCTTTGCCAAAGTGCAATGTATTCCCAAAAAAAGTTGTGGACTAGTTCACTGCAAAATGCCCCGATGGAACAGCAAAGGGTAAATATACTTCATGTGTTTGAGTCTTTAAGCAAATAAGAGTGGTGGAGAAGAAGGTGTCAAGCTGATAAAAGCTGTGGATTCCAGACCCCAAAAAGAGGCCCCAAAAATCTTATGGATGATGTCAAAAATATATTTTATTCTTTTTTGTTACAATTTATAAGATTTTCTTGATACTTTTTTGGGCGTTTGGAATCCACAACTTTTATCAGCTTGAGACCTTGTCCACCATTCTTATTTGCTTAATGTCTCAAACACATGAAGTATATTTACCTTTTTTCTGTACAATCGAGGCATTTGGCAATAAACTAATTCTCTTATATTTAGAAGTACAATTCTAGATCATTTCTAAACTTTTATTCTAAAAGTTTGTTCTAGAAAAATTGTATATATTTTTCTACAAATATGATCTACTAGCATCAAACATATATTTTAAATTTCTAAAATCTATCCGAAATTGTAATTGTTACTAAATTACATAAATACCTGAATGGAACTGCCCAATTTCATGCTTTCAAAGTTTTGCAATCTATGAAAGTAAAGGATTACTATTAATAGTACTATAAGTAGTAATTTTTTTTCTTTTCTAGATAAATAAAGATGAAAAAGAATCTCTCTATTTTTCTCCTCTTATTATTAAGCGGTAATGCATACTCCGAATTATATACAGCTTTAGCCGATTTAGAAGTACTATTACAGACAGAAACAGTATTAATAACTACATTAGAACACTACATTCACGCGCAGGAAGAGAAATTAAAGTTACTTAGAAAGTAAGTACAATACACACTGGTTTGTATTTATTTATAATAATCTTAAAATAAATTTTTTACAGTTACCATGAACTTTATCAAAAGCAACACGTAAAAGCAGCAGAAGATATACAATCGTATCTTGGCAATCCAATAAACGCTTACTTATTAGTAAAACGTCTAACAACTGATTGGAAGCAGGTCGAAAATTTGTTGAATACAAATGTTGGCGAAGGTTTTTTCTTTTGCATTATTTAGTCGTTATTTTCTAAACGAATATATTTTAGATTTTGTTGCAAATCTATCCCAATATCGAGATATTCTCAAGTTTCCATCCGATGAAGATTTAAACGGTGCTGCAGTAGCTTTGACACGTCTTCAAGATACTTATCGATTGGACACGTCTTCTCTAGCTAATGGTGAAATTAATGGAATAAAATACGCGTCAGAATTAACTGCTGCTGATTGTTTTGAACTTGGTAGACAGTCCTATAACAATGCAGATTATTATCATACTCACTTGTGGATGACCGAAGCTGATAAAAGGCTTGGAAAAGAAGCTAATGAAACTATCGACCGTGGGGAAATATTAGAATATCTAGCATTTTCAACATTTAAATTAGGTAAGCTCTTGTGCTTCTTACTATCATAGATTTAAGTATGTATTTACGTATGTCTAGAGAATGAAGGTATAATCTTCTGTATTAGAATAATTTAAAATCATTCCCGACGCGTTTTTCTAACTGCTTCCAAACAAATGATGACATGCTGTAATATATAAAATGTTGCAATTTATATGCACTGCGAGTCTTTCAGTAAGGGCTAGGTGGGAAGCTAAATACGGTGCTGTACAATAAGTTAAAAATGCAAATAATGATGATTGCCACAAATTATGTATATGATTTTGAAGCATGAGGCTTGAAGGAGAGAAACGTTCTGTTGCTCTTCAACCAGTCGGATGGACGAAAATGTAAATTTGATTCGCTCGAAACTCAACGAAGACCATCGAATGTCACTCGATGAGTTGTTAGAAGCAACAGGATACCGTTGGAGCGTTTATCAAGCGAATTTTGAGCGAAGAATTTCGAATAAGGCGAATTGCAGCAAAATTTGTCCCCGACTGCTCACAGACAAGCAACAACAGAATTCTACTTTGATCCTTATTCACCAGACCTGGCTTTTTCCTGTTCCTCCGAATGAAAAACTATAAATTTGGATTCCGGGTTATACATTTTACTGTTGAGTGAATTCATAGGATTGTTAACAAAATAAACAACGATTTCATTTCCAAAAGATATTCTCAGCAGCTTTTAACGACATCAGTTAGACCAGGTCTTCGACAAAGTGTGGCTTAATTTACAAAGTGACACTACTGTCTCCTTCTCTACTTCTTCTTAAAATAGGCGTTTTATTGTCAAACAAAAAAGATTAATAATAGGTCCTAGGCCTATTCATGTAGGAGTACCTCAAGCTAGTGTTTTGGGCCCAGTCTAATATTTGCTTTAAAGTAGTGACTTGCCTAAAACACGAGACACAACTATTGCAACGTTTGCGCACAATACCGCAGTCCTTCCATCCTACGAAAGTATCCAAAAATTTGTAAAACAACCTTATTAATCAGATTCAAGAATGGCTGCAAAAATGGCGTATGAAAGCTAACTCATTTAAGTCCGCTTTCCCTCCGGATGGACATTTGTCCACTTGTGCAAATTTATAATGGCAACCTGCCAACCGAAGGCATATGAAAAATAAACTTTTAGTATATAAAGCCATAATGAAGCTAATTTGGACGTTTGATATACAACTACGGGGAACAGCTTCCAAAATAGAAATGTTGCAAAATATACTCCGAATGATAATCCAAGCTCCGTATTACCCGCCGAATTCAACGATATAGCGAAACATCCCAATTCCTACTGTGAGACAGGTGATTAATGCCTATAGTGTACGTTATCGGAATAGAGTTTCACTGCACTCTTATGTGTTAATCCGGCATTTATTTCTACAAGACGGCGAAGAGATTCCAGCCCTCAGACTTGCCAATTCGTTTTAATAAGACTTTTTTGACCTCATCTCATTTTATTTTTATCTACAAGATTTAAAGTGCTCCAACAACTTGTTTATACCAAATCTAAGTTTCTTGTACAGTATGCTCACTGGAGCACTTCTGTGCATGTCATTTTAATATCGTTGTACCAGATGCTTAATGTCGTTGTAAACAGATTACTAATAAATTGAGTTATAAAAAAATGTCATAATAACATAATCGTACTGTTTCATTGGAATCAGGATGTGACGTATCATTCTTCCTTTTGTAATTTCTAAATTGTTAATTTTAGGCAACACTGTATTAGCATTGGATTTGACTAATAAATTACTAGAATTAATACCGACTCATCAACGAGCATTGGGAAATAAAGTTTATTACGAAGACGAAATTTCCAAAGCCGATGTAATCAAAAAAAAAGGAGAAGAAGGCGAACTAGAGGAAACTCAAAACAGCTATGACCAGGTTTGTATTAGTACATTACGTTATAATTAGACTACTGTCATTCACTCAATATCGGAATTAACAGGGAAAAGAATTATACGAGCAACTCTGCAGGGGAGAGGTTAAGACGCCAGAAGCTGTATCGACAAAATTGAGGTGTAGATATGTCACTAATAACAATCCTTTCCTCAAAATAGCTCCGTTTAAAGTGGAAGAAGCCTATACAACACCAAAAATTGTTGTATTCCATGATGTAATGTCGGACGACGAAATCGCTACAATGAAACGATTAGCGCATCCTCGTGTAAGTAGCTAATTTAAGAAGTACATCATATTTAAGAAATAATTAATTTTAAGACAACTACATACTAATGGTTTAGAATTTAACGCCAATGACTTTCAATTTTGTTAAATTAATTTTTTTTCTTTAAACACAAGCCGTAAGCTAAATATACATATAACCAAATGAATACAGACACTTTTTCATATAAACTTTGGATCTGCTAATATTTGTGCACAATCTACAAAGGGGTGGATAATTTTCCTTCATAATCTGAAAAAAAACTTGTTCTTGATTTCGATGATGACGGAATTCTAGGCTTATATTAAAAGCAAACTTCATTCGTTAACATTTACTCTTCCTTGCTAACTTAGCTGACTATTATTAATACATCATCTGTCTCTAAAATAACTGAACTGGGTCTATTTTAAGTTAAATTAGTGGCGCCATCTGTTAATGGGAGATTTATTTATTAATAAAGACCGCCACTTAATAAGACAAGCAGCGGCGTCACTGCGTTGATTTTACTGAAATAAAAGTGCGTGTTATTTAGAAAAATGCTTTCCGTTTTAATTACACATACGCGTATTCGTAAATACGTCTATAAACAACTTTACAGTATGGTAGCTGTTCATGTACTACATACATACAGCACGCGAAGCGCTGGTAAAGTGAGTCTTCCGAACCTTTAGCTTGTCTACGCCTCTATGAGCCGACTAAACAATATGTAAAAATTTTACGACATTCCGTTCAGTAAATGACACATTTAATAGACAGTGGTTTGTCTACTTCGGTCGGAACATGAATAGAGAACAAAAAATCCACAGTTCTGTGTTTAAAATGATAAAAGTGCTTCGGAAACGCTCCTAATGTCAAAATCGCTTATGGACATAACTATTTATCACAATCGCAAGTAGCATCTATGATTTAGAGAAGATAAAGAGGTGATAAATGTTCAGGTCAATCGATTTAAAATTATGACCCCGAAGGCAATGTCGAAAAATGGTGAAAATTTCGAAGAAATTTTTGGTAAGATTCATAGAAACACTACTTGAAATATCCAAGGCAATAATTAAGAAAGCCAAGACAAAAAATAAGAAGCTAGATTCAATGCTTGCTCCGCATCGATTGACGGATGACCAAAAGTTGTACTAAATTAGGCATTCTTAAAATAACTCAGAGACGAACACTTTTTAAAAACGATCGTAACTGGCGACGAGACATTTCAAATATGATCCAAAAACCAACCACCAAAGTGCTGAATAGCTGCCATCGAATTAAGGAAATCTAAAAAATCTCCTTTGGAAGAAATAATAAATCAAAACGATTCCAACGGGATTATGCACAGAGAATTCTGTCTATGTGGTACAGCGGTTAATGCTGAGTATTACCTTGTGCAGTCGAGCATTTAGTATCTAAAGAACAAACCGAGAGGAAGGATCAAGATAAAATGGAAAGAGCAAGTTGAAGGGGATGTCAATAATAATTAAGGTTAAAGAATGGCGGCGAGTTGTTGGTGATAGGAATAAATGTCGACAATCGCAAACAGCTAAAAAGTATCAGGAAACTATAAGACAAAAAAAAATGTTGACTAACCCATTACAATAAATGGATTGGATGAATGAAAAACAACTACAGTTTCCCCGGAAATATATATGTATATATATATATATATATATATATATATATATATATATATATATATATATGGTAAACCTAATCAGTAGGCGATTAAAGGTCTGTATATTACTTCAAAATATATGTATTTAAAAAACTCTACATGTTTCGGCAGTACGCCTTTATCAAGAGAATACAAAATATAAATGACAGGATATAAATGTCAAGTAATTAAGTTGCTATGGTTTAAATTATTCAAAGATACATTCTAGTAATAATAATAAATCATGCCTTAGTATTCCAAAAAATAGATAGCAAGGTGTGAACATATGTGTTGTTCGCTGCTAGCAATTTGTGTCTCTTTCTGGGTATGAACTTGTGTGTTGGTTGCTACTGGCAGCTTGAGTCTCTCTATGGGTGTGTGGTTTTGTGTGAGAGCTTGCGTCTCTCTACGGGTGTGTGGTTTTGTGTGAGAGTAAGTGTAGGGTTTTGTATGTCGGTGCGTTCGTGCGTGTGTTTAGCAACCAACACACAAGTTCATACCCAGAAAGAGACACAAATTGCTAGCAGCGAACAACACATATTTTCACACCTTGCTATCTATTTTTTGGAATACTAAGGCATGATTTATTATTATTACTAGAATGTATCTTTGAATAATTTAAACCATAGCAACTTAATTACTTGACATTTATATCCTGTCATTTATATTTTGTATTCTCTTGATAAAGGCGTACTGCCGAAACATGTAGAGTTTTTTAAATACATATATTTTGAAGTAATATACAGACCTTTAATCACCTACTGATTAGGTTTACCATATCATACCAAGGTCACGAAGTTATTATATATATATATATTTAATTATTTCGTGACCTTGGAATGATATGGTAAATTCAATCAGTTGGCGATTTAAGATCTGGCTTTACTTACTATTTTGTATACTGTCATTTATATTTTATATCCTTGATAAAGGCATCATTGCCGAAACATGTAGGGTTGTTTTAAATATATATACTTTAAAGTAAAGCTAGACCTTAAATCGCCAACTGATTGAATTTACTATATATATATATATATATATATAAATGATTGCAGCAAATATTTAATCCGGAAACTCTGAGAAATTTTTGGGTAAGAATATTTTATATAAATATGGATGACATATAGTTAGAATTACTGGTAAATCAACATTAACTGATATCAGAAGTGAGATTTATACAAAATGATTGATGAAACAAAGTTTACGAACCTAAATTATAAATAATACAAATATGTACAAAGAAAATGGTGAAAATATTGGCCTCTTACTTGTAAACAACATCAGTGTTGTTTTATCACAAGTGTTTGAGCTCAGGCTCTTAACACTTGTGATAAATTGTGCATTTTGCAATTGCCTCTTCAAGTGCGTAGGTACCGTAGTTCTTGCAAATTGTTTATGGAATTCTGGATTAAATAAGGGAATAAAAATAAATCCAGAGACGAATCAGGCGATCTACATGCCATTAAACCTACCCTTATCAAACGGTCTGGGAAAAACTGCTGTAAATTGTTCAGTAGTATGTGGAGTGTGTGGTCTGTTGGAAATAACCAGTTAATTCTATTTTACATATCCTTGGGCATTCATTGTTACTTGAAGGAATAATAATAATTAGTTGCCTTGACATTACCACCCAACCACCAATTTTTATTAGATACTCGGTTGAATTGTGTGGATTATCTACTGACCAAGTTCTATAATTCTGCGAATTAACATAACTGAACAGGTAGAAGTGGTGGAACCATGCTTCATCGGAATAGAAATGAATATTTTACTGATGAATGTTATTGCGCAGATGATCATCATGCCACTGACAAAACCGAATTCATTGTAAAAGATTCGGTTGGTTGAATTTGATGAACAATTGAAAATTTATATGATTGTAAATGAAGCTGCTTTTTAGGGTCTTAACAGAAAGTCCATGGAAAAGTACTAGAACAGTCGAAGAAAAATTTAAAAGAACGGATTGATTGTTAAGTGGAGCTTGCCTATTAAAAACATGAGGATTATGTTCAACAATTTGATTTATTTTCCGAAATATTGGGTTTAGCAACATTGGGGCGGCCAGTAAATTTACCTAGTCATATTACCAGTGTTTTACAATAATTTGATTATTCTAATACTGTGTTGTGAAAAGTAATTATTTTCAATTTGTTCTTCTGGATACATTTCAATAAACCGATCGTCTACTGCTTGGAATAAATCATCATTTTGCAAGCTGTCAACTTCTTGGTAAATATGCCATTACAATAAATATATTTTGGGCAACAGTAAGATAATTTTGAAAGTATAAACAGCAAATGATTTTATTTATTTACTTGTTTGACTTTTACATTTTCAAATTTTTGACAAATTTGAATTTAAAAATCATGTATGTCAACAAGGTTGCAGAATTATAGCCACCTTAACAAAAAAAAATCAATCATTTAAAGTCGCCCGTTCCAGAATCTAATACCTATCCTTGAAGTTAATTGTGATACTATTGGCGATGTAATGCGAACTAATAGTTAAAGAATTGAAATCTAGTTCATGTCTTAGATTACATATCATAGGTCTAAGGATTTACCTAATTAAGGCATGAATATAAAGTACAGCAACTTGTTAAAAATGATGAATGATATAGTAATACTACTAACCATATACTGAGCATTCTTAGGAAGCAATGTACGAACTTAAGAAAGTGTAAATACATAGTAGCCTAGATAGCTTATGAAAATAATTATGTACTGTATGGTTTTTGACAAAGAAAATTCATTTTTGGCAGAGCTATTTTGCTTACTTTTTCGTTCGGTTAAAAATTAAGGGTAACTAATTTTTTAATATACAATTATGTACTTATTTTTTCATAGTTTAGAAGAGCTACAGTGCAAAATTCCAAAACTGGTGAACTAGAAACCGCTCAGTATCGAATAAGTAAGTCAGCTTGGTTAAAGGAAGAAGAACATAAACACGTTGCAAATGTAGTTCAAAGAGTGGAAGATATGACAGGACTTACAATGAAAACCGCGGAAGAATTACAAGTCGTTAATTACGGTATTGGTGGACATTACGAACCCCATTTTGACTTCGCTAGGGTAATCTCTTTGTTAATTTTGCATTAAACATAACTACAACGCATTTTTTTTAACTTAGAAGGATGAGAAAAACGCTTTCAAGAGTTTAGGAACGGGAAATCGAATAGCAACAGTATTGTTTTATGTAAGTATTTAGCCAGCTTGTTTTTGTTTGTTAGTTTTCTCAAAAAATAAATAGATTTTACAAATGCACAACTTAAAGAACTGGTTATGTGTTGTAGATGAGTGATGTAGAGCAAGGTGGCGCAACCGTGTTTCCCTACATCAGGGCAGCGCTTTGGCCAAAGAAAGGCACCGCTGCATTTTGGCACAACTTACATCCTAGCGGTGAAGGCGACAGGAACACAAGGCATGCGGCTTGTCCAGTTTTAGCTGGATCAAAATGGGGTAAGTTATATAATAAACAAGTCCATATGAAAGACTTGACATTAAGTTTTACAGAGTAAAGTATACCAACGTGTAAAGCAAAGTAACTAAAACGGAAAAAGATAAATATAATAGTTTAGCTGTATGAAACATTATAATTAGCATGCCTATTAAAGGCTAAATATTAAACTTTATTCGTGTCAACAAAGATGGCGTGTAATGCAATAATATGTAGGTATAATACAAACACATTTTTAATAATATCGAAATATTATTAAAAATTGTTTGCGGAGAACACAAATATTAAATTGTATTGACTGTTCTTCACACCTGATTTTTAATAATATTTCGATATTATTAAATTTTTTTTTTGTTTTATAAAAAAAAACTGGTGAGGTTTACGCACTCAAATATGTTTCAAATTGTTTTTGTTATGTACCCTGGCGACGCAGTTCGACTGATAGTGAATTAATTAGTTTCCTTCGGTTACAGCTGTGACTGTCCAATAGAAACCACTTACTGTGTCTTGCACTAGTCATGTGGACGACAATCGTTTATTTGGCGTTCGTAGTATTAACATTAGTCAATGAGCGGCGCTGAATGTTCTTCCATGATGTCTTTTGTGGCTTGATTGTATGTAGCAAAGTAGTTTTTGGTGAAATTTGTCTTTCCCATCATCGTGCACTGCGAGTTTTAATAATATACTTCTGGACAAAATTAAGGTATCACCAAATAAACTTGAAATAACTTTTCCAATTTACAAATTATTTTGAATAGACTTCACATGTCATAATTTGTCGTTTATTAAATACAATTCAAATAGTGTGGCATGAAACAATTAACAATAACAAGACATTCTCTGCTAGGAAACGAAATCTCAACAAAAAGGCCTAATTGTTGACACTTTTTAAGCCATTTATTTAATAAAGCGTGGTTTTTTGTTTTTCAAATTAGTGATTTTTTGTGCATTAAGTTAATTAAATATGGCTAGATGCCATTGCAGACCAGAAGTATCCCAAATGATTATTCTTCTTCATGAAGGATATTTACAAAGTGAAGTTGTTGGAATTATAAATACCAGCAATCTGTGGTACAGAGGGCCGCAACACGGTCCAGAAGCATTGGTAGTTTCAAAAGACGACGCGCACAAGGTGCCAAAAGAAAAACAACACCCAGAGAAAATCACTATATCGAACTTCAGAGTTTAAGAAAATGGTTTGTAACATCTCGTGAGTTAAAAAATGATTAGCCACTGGAAAAGAAATTTCTACCAAAACAGCAAGAAGACTGAAAGAAGTTAATTTGTCTGCTAAAAAAACCAACAACCAGTCCAATTCTCACAGGTATGCACAAAAGAAATCGCTTAAACTTTTGTCAAAATCATCAAGGTTGGAACGAGAGCACTGGACGAGTCCAGATTCCTCCTAAACGGGAATGATCGCCGTGTTCGTGTAATACGTAGACTAGGTGAGCGATTTGCACATGTACCATTCGAAAATTTGACAAATTTGGTGGAAGGTCTGTAATGGTTTGAGGTGGCATATAATTTAATGGTCGCACAGAATTGGTTTTAATACGAAATGGGTTGCTAACAGCAATGAAGTATAGAGATGAAATTATTGTACCCCATGTTCAACCATTTGCCAAAAATTTCGACAATGGATTCATTTTATAAGACAATGCCAAATCTCATACAGCTAACATTGTCACAGTAGCGTTGAGAGATGCCAATATCCAATGTTTGGAGTGGCCTGTCAAAAGCCCCGATCTCAATCCTATTGAGCATCTCTGGGATCAATTGGGCAACAAAATTAAAAATGCACTAAGACCGCCAGTAACCCTTGATGATTCTTGTTCAAGAATGCGAGCAGATACCTCAAGGATCCGAAACTTAATCTCAAGCATGCCAAGAAGATTAGCAGCGTGTATTGCTGCAAGAGGGGGCATATACGCTATTAATAATATTATAGCAAGCGCCAATTAAGTTGGCGCGAGGAGGGGGGTGCGCAGAAGACGTTTTTAATAACGTCCACTCCCACTACTCAAGTAATTGTCAGAATACATTTGTCATTGACGTTTGACGGAACATAATGTCTTTGCTAGGGGATCATAAAGTGATACACGCTCAGAGGTTAGAATTATCTGACATTTTATGTAAAACCAAATACAAATCTCCCCACTACTTTTAATCTGCGCGAACTTACCCCTCCTCGCGCCAACTTAAGTGGCGTTTGCTATACTTTTGTTAACTTATTACAAATTATGATTTAAGTTCATGAAAAGACCATTGGTATTTTAGTTTAATTTTTGATTTTTTTTCTTAAAGTCCATAAAAGTAAAGTTCGATCATTTTAATAGCCCTTAAATCAACTAAACTCCAAGGAAACACTTTGAATTTATAAATTTGTTATTATTGTATATTTATTCGTTTCATCAAATTTCGTTATTTTGTTTTAAATTTATTTTGAATTTTACTGGTGGTCCCTTAATTTTGTCCAGAAGTGTATTTCAATATTATTAAAAATGTTTTTTTTATACAAAAAAATTATGAGATTTTACCTACTCAAGTATATTTCAAATTGTTTTTGTTTAATATGTATAATGTTAGGTATCACAAACGAAAAAGTCTCATTCTTCATTATTTTTAAGAATAGCCTCACAGCGATTTTCCGTATTTGCCACCAAATTCGTAAGTAATGTGCGTCATATCTTCTTCGTATTACGAGATAATTGGAAAATTTCGTATACACGTTTCCCGCTTCATATTTGAATTTTATTGGCGTTTGAGGCCTGCTAAGGCCAATCCATCTTCCACTCCCTACACAGTTTGATTCGATGCTTTGAATCGTCTTCATGTAGGATACAGTATACACTGTTATCTTTAAACCACATATTTCCTAATCCTGTAAGTCCTTTTTAAAATAATTTTATCAATCGCTTCGCATTTAAAATACCGGTAAACACGAACAAAATTTCGGAACGCCGAACATTCACAGGATGGTTTACAGTGTGCTGTATACCTTCTTTGTTCGTTGATCATCGCTTCCTTCCAGATGATCAGGACCAGAAAAATGACTCATCTGTAAATACGTCGGACCCATCTCGGCTAGAATTTTCTTGTGCACAGCTCACGCGCTCCTGTAGATGTTTATCGGACAGCAATGGTTTAGTAACTGTGCTTCAACAAGCTATATCTTGTACATATAATCTGCTTCTAATGGTCATTAAACTAATATTTATATTAGCATTTGGTTAGCCTGTCGTTGAGTTAGTGTTAATTGCATTTTTTTTCCTTAAGTCTTCCGAATTGTGTATGTACCTATTTGCCGCTGCAACTGTGATTTTAGAACCTACACGGTGCTCACACACAAAAACTTCTTCAAAACGTTTTGCATACGTTACACTCATTTAAACAAAAACTGGTACCTGCGTCACATACAACATATAACTGTACTAAAACTGACTAAGCGATTAGAGGGAAGATATTTCCACCTATTTCCTCAGTCCTACCTTCCCATTAATTTTCTCTTCATGGGATATTGGCCTGTTTGTAATACATATTTGCAATTTCTCTAATTTCATATAAGGTACATTAAAAATTATCTCATACATTGTACATTAAATTTAATAAAAAATTGACCACGAAGATGCTCAAATTTTGAAATGAATTTTACTTATGCAAAACAGGTCATAGCAATCGCGGCTCGTGATTATGTAAAGCGTGGGCACCTGCACGGATGAGATTGCTTCGAACAATTTCGGTCGCACCTACTCGATTCTCTGTATATATGAAAGCTGAGACTGAATAGCAGTCTCATCCGTGCAGGTGCCCATGTTTTACGTCATCACGAGCTACCACTGATAAACGAAACGAGAGGCAAAATAGAAAGAATAACATAGAGAACATATGTCACGAGATACTCGTCATCGCCCCCTAGAACTCGTTGGATCCTAAACTTGGGCTCGTGTGATAAAACTTGTCTTGTGATACTCATTCTTTAATATACTATTAGGTGTTATTATATAAGTTAATATAAAAATTATATTTGTTTTAGTATCAAATAAATGGATTCATGAACGCGGACAAGAATTCCGAAGACCCTGCGATCAGACAAGACCTCCGTTGGAATTAACAGCGTGACCGGCTAATTTATTTCGTTCCTTAACAAAGGCTGTTAATTAAAGTGAATCTGTTTAGTAAATTTCTCATTTTTGCTACTTAGATTATTATTTGTATGTACCAATGTATAGCTTTATACTTTTTCCTTGTAATTAGTATCCAATTTCAACTTGATTAACTATTGTAAGCTAACATATCAAACAAACTGTAAATAAGTGTAATTATTACATAACATTTGTCTTTTTTACGAAACTTAGACTAATAAATTTTTTTATATAAATCAGGTCTTGTATTTTTGCATTGGCTTAAAATTATATAAGTATACAATAACATACAATTTAAATACGCATATGATGATTATATTTATAGTATAAATATATCAATATTCACTTTTCTGTCCAAGATAATCTTTACAGTATTCGAAGGAATGCTAAAGTTCACTATCTTATTCTAAGTTGAAATTTCAGGCTATTTCAATCCCATTGGAATTCTAAATTACTCAATATGATTTTATAAACTTCCTTATGATTTAATTTATTCAATATAGATCTTCAACACCATCAAAAGAAAGTGATCAGTAAACAATTACGTATCTAAAGATTGATTTAGCTTTTATACTCTTTATTTCCTTATTGCTGAAGAAAACTATGGCAATTACTGCCAAAAACCTGAAACTTAATGCTTGACTACAACACATTTCCTCATATGGATACTGATATTCTCGAGTTTTTTGCGATTTACATTGAACTGTTCAAATATGTGGAGATTCTGGGTGTTTATTCCTCTTCAATAAAATTGTAGTCAATTATCATCACTAATAACTAGTTGCTCTGAATCAATTTAGTGGAGAGACCAAATGTATTAATAAAAATTTTAAAAATGGATATGGCAATAATGTATACAATTTAACAAGATAAAGATCTGAAGGAATATGTTAAACAAATCAAAAACTGTGATAGTACGTGATAAAATAGGATAGCATGCTTTTTTAGAACAAGCTCTTCCTAAATTGATTATACAGAGACAACATTTAATTGTGAAAGAAGTATAAAGTTTATTCAACGTTTACTTTTAACAAATGTCAAATTTTTTACATTTAAATTTAAGAATCGGGCCAGTCAACATAAAATTGCAAAATTATTGCCAGCTTAAAAAAAAATTTCAATAATTTGCCCATAACATATAGAAAGGTATGCAACCAAATATACAAGAATTCTTAGATCACATTTCTGTTTTGTGTTAAAATGAAAGTGTTTGTAAGTAATATAAGGTTTACAGACAGCTAAATAAATAAACACCAATCACCAACACATTGTGTATAATCATTTTCGTTTAAGTACTGGTCACGTTGAATGTGATAGAACTGTAGGGAATAGCTGCGCATGTCCTGCCTACCGTAGATTGAGATTGAGATATGTGCAGCTTTTAATGTACTTATTTCGAAAGTGACTTCCGCAATATATAAAAGCATCTTTGTGGTCTCATACAGTTGCGACTTTCGTAATTAGATCTCAATTCACCTCTCCCTTTCAAGTTCTGCACAGTTCAGCTAATCAGCGTAGTGATGGAATTTGCAGATTAGCGAGGCGATTTATTTGTATTTCCTTCTACGTCTTCATAAATCAAAACAATGTCCGTTGATGCTTGCGATGTATAGCGATACATTGTTACATGCAAAGTGTACTCATTACAACAATGGGTAATACACTTCACTTAACAACTGAAGGAAAGTAAATTACCGTGCGACCCCACCTGATCAACAATAAGAATTTACGGACGTACAGGTCCGGTTAGCCCACTAAATTCAAAAAGCTTCCCATGTATTAATACTTTTGGATAGTAAAGTATTGCCCATCGGATTTAATTTTAAAATGAAACTAAATTATTTTAATTGATCAATTTTTATTAATTTATAAAGTAGACACGTTGATATTAATCATGAAATATGATGTTGGCCTAATGGGCCGTGCTGGCATATCTCGAGCCCTTTTATCAAATTTTCAAATACTTTTTCCAAGTCAGTTGGATCAATTTTAACAATAAGCGCTGAAGCGTCAAGTCACAAGATCAGGATGACCAATTAACACAATTCTGAAAGCACACTGTTGAGAGAAACGCTAAATATCCCCATATAAGTTAAGTTGGTAGTAGTAAATACGAGTAATGTGAGAAGCGGGAATGTAGGATTAAGTTTTGTATGTTATTGTGTTACTGGTTGTGTAAAATATGTATTAGATAGAAATAAAACCTTTAGGTGTACTCCAGCCCATAATCCGCACCAAACAGTGGACTCTTTGTGGGTGCATCCATGTTTCTTGAATAATAGGAGAATTCTTCTTGGCCCGACAATTTTGCATATTAACAAAAGCATCCAACTGAAATTTCATAAAAAAAATGGTATTCACTGCTTAGTTTTCCATTACCCAATTAGTACATTATCTCCGTTGTAAATGGCTTCATGGCTTAAGCTTCTAAGTTAATTAAACTTTGTAAGATCTTTAGTGACAATTGGTTGCAAACAGTTGATGTTCAATTGTTTAGAACGCTGACGTGTTGATGTTCATGACTACAATTCCATGTACTTTTCGAACAGCCTTGGCAAAACTTTTGCCTAATTTGTAGCGTTGTAACAATACGTTGTTCTTTTCAATAGCTATGCATTTTTAATAACCTCAACAACTGTAGATGACAAATATCAAACGCTAAGGGCCGGTTGCACAAAAGACGTTCAACGTTGAACATAATTCATCGATAGCTCAACTATATGTTGTACCACAGATAGCTAGAGAATACGGCGTATAGTCGAAATGGAACGCTACGACGCGCACAGAGTGTGCCCGCCAATCATGCGGCATAACGATGTGTTCCTTTTCTCCACTTGTTCCCGCAGAACTTCATATTTCTCAAAATTTGTAATAAAACGCCTAGCATGCATACAACCTGTGTGATTTTACGTTTTTGTACGGCATCGGCTATCTATAAAGAACTCATCTGTGGTTGAATTATCGATGAAATACGTTCAGCGTTGAACGATCGATGAACTACATTCAGCGTTGAACGATCGATGAAGTACGTTCAGCGTTGAACGACTTTTGTACAACCGGGCCCAAGGCTGCTAAATATTTAAAAAACGGCGGGAAATTTAAATCCGGCCAACCGTTATACAGTCTGCCCATAAAGTCTCGATCCACTTGATGGAAAATGTAGTAATATATCTTTTCTGTTGCAAGAATTTAAAATGTTAACTTTACAAGAGAGAATAATCGTAGTGAGTGCTCGATTGCGAGGGTTAACTTATGAAGAATGTCGCGAAGAGTTTACAAGGAAGTTTAGAAAACCAAGGCACACAAGTGGGTCACTTGTCAATAAATTCGACGTACAGGAAGCGTTAATGATCACGCTTGGGAAGCCTATCCGTTTCTGCAGATGTAGTTCACAATATTCAGGATGCCATTGAACAAACACCTTCGGCATCAATTCAACAGCTAAGTCGGGAACTTGATGTTCTAAAATCCACAGTTTTGAAAATCTTACGTTTCACGTTCAAGAAATGTGCATATTATTTACAGATACTGCATCATCTCTGGACGCCGAAGACTATGCAGCTCGTCGAACATTGTGTTATGATTTGTTGGGGGCAACAAACAAAGTAAATTTAATGCACATTTTATTCAGCGATGAAACGACGTTTCACATTTGCGGCAACATAAATAAACATAACTGTCGGATATGGGCAGACGAATCACCCAAAGCAGCATATGAATGGCAGAGAGACTCGCCAGAGGTGAATGTCTGGTTAGGCATCACACACATTAAAACTATGGACCTTTTGTTTTCCGAACACACGGTTAGTAGCAACAATTACCTAGATATGTTGCAATAGTTTTTTGAGCCGCAATTAATCGAGGATGACACTATTGACACTGTGATATATCAGGAAGATGGGGCACCGCCTCATTTTGCAGGAATCATTCGTGATTACTTAGATGGCGTCTTTGTAAGATTGATAGGCAGGGGATCGCAAAAGTGGTAGGTACCGCCTCATTTTGGACGATTCGTTCGTGATTACTTAGATGGCGTCTTTGTAAGGAGATAGATAGGAAGAGGATCGCAACGGCGGTAGGCACCGCGTTCACCATAGCTAATTCCGCTTCATTTCTTCGCGTGAGGGTTTTATAAAATCGCGGGTGTATAAAATACCAGTTCGAGACCGTCAGGACTTACGAAACCGCATTAGAGTTGCGGTAGAACAAATTACACCAGATATGCTGCAAAATGTGTTTCGGTCCACTGTAGAACAATGGAAAGTGCTTCGAAATGGAGGGCGGTCATGTCTAATTACGTTAATTATGTTACTGCTTATTTGTTAACATTGTTCTTATCCCATTAATAAAGCTTCATTTGCTATTATTGGCCGTTTTTAGTTAAAGAGATCGCGACTTTATGGACACTCTGTATTATTAGAGCTACTACATATTTTTTCGATTGGTCCCTCGGACTCGGGCTGAATAACATTAAATAAAACAAAATGAGAATTGAAAACAGTTTATTTTAAACTTTTATTGTTATTCATATATGAATATATTTCACTGCATATACAAACTTTGGAATAAATATAAATGTAACATTGTAATAATAAAGAAACAAATACATGATATACATAGTCGCATATAAATCTGTTGCTTCATACTTTCATACACTACATATATGAATTGTAATATAAAAAAGAATTTGTGCACAACACTTATACAAAATACTTCAAGCCACTTTTTGAAATATAATTTTGATGTTTATAATGGAGAGTGTTACAATATTTGCCATTGAATTTATCTTTCGCATAATACAAGACAATCTTGTACTATCCGACATATTTGATGGCAAATTATTTAAAATTGTAACGCCTTTAATAGTTAGATTTGTTAATCACAATTCGATCAGATAACGATCTTCAAAATGGTTCACTCTCGAATCTATTCTCGTCGTTTTTATAATAAAGGCGCTTTCGTTGCCTTTATTATAGATGCGAAAATATACACTTACATGCATAGAAATCGGCCCACTGTAAACTTTTGACTTTAACTATATTTAGTTTCGAATCTATTTATCAGATCAAGAAAAAATATATGCTGTTTCAAGGACAATTTAATATGCTTTGATATGAGTTTAAATTTATTAAAATTTATTTCGGCTTGAAATAAATACATGAAGCAAATTACTTTTTTTTATTACTTAATGAAGTATGGTTTATTGATAATTGCCTAAATTAACACTTAATTTTTAATAATGCGTATGGCTCCCTCTTCCGCTAATAACACCTCTCATACGATTAGGCATTACTTATTGTGGGATGTCAACCCACTCTTCTTCTATTGAAACAATAAGCTCTGGGATCGAGGTTGGGGCACGAGGTCTAACACGAATTCTTCGTTTTAGTTCATCCCATACATATTCGATCAGATTAAGGTCGGGACTGCATGCTGGCCAATTCATAACCCGAAAACTGATTTCTGTAATGTAATCTTGCACGATTCTTGCGGTGTGTGGTCTAGCAGTGTTGCATAAAAATACATTCTTCCCAAATGTAGTCGACGTAAGGTACCACATGAACTGTTAAAAATCTCCTTAATGTATCTAGCACCCATTAAACCTCTTCTCCCATGGCCACGGTCGTCCCTACGGATGAGAACTGGGTCGGTCCGTGCTCACATAGAAATTGCAAACCAGATCATGCAAGAACCATCTCCATAAGCATTCCACTCTCCAATGCAGCCTTCTGAAAATCGCCCTCTTGGTATCCGGTACACTTTTCTTCTGCGGTCGCTGCCATAGAGGCATATCCTGGTCTCATCTGAGAATAGAATAAACCCCCACTGTTCTAACATCCAATTCAGATGCTCCCGTGCAAAAAGCAAGCGTGCTTGATGATGAGCTGAAATCGGGTTACGTTCCTTTAGTGTTTGTCTTACTGTCCACTAACTAATTACCACTCCTCGTATATCACAGAGCTATTGCTGCACTTGAACAGCATTAAGGCGACGATTTTTTAATGTTGTTGCACAATAAAGCGGTCATCACGATCCGTTGTATATCGCTTTCTGCCTGTTCTCGATCACCTATGAAAGAATCCAGTCTCCTAATAACGTTGGTACATTATCTAAACAGCTGCGCGTGTCATATGCAGTTGTCGAGCAACAGCTCGCTGACTAAGTCCATTTTCTATTAAAGCAATTACTTGAGCGGCTTTTTGCGGTGTAGTATGCATTAAACTAACATACTTGAAACTAATCAAATTATGAACAAATGAAAGCAAAAATTTCAATCTGTCACAATTTTTTTATTCTTGTTGTAACCACAACATAAATACGTTACATTTGTTTACCGGTTAGTACGCATATAGACGATAAGCACGCTTGATAAACTTAAACTCATATCAAAGCATATTAAATTGTATTTCAAACAGCATATATTTTTTCTTGATCTCATAAATAGATTCGAAACAAAATATAGTTAAAGTCGAAAGTTTACAGTGGGCCGATTTCTGTGCACGCAATGTAAATGTGGCGAGAATAGATTCGAGTTTCTATCTTACACTAACCCGTAACTACTAATAATACGTCTCAGATATCGGTTTGCATCACGTTATATGTGCAATAATCCCATCTTCACAATTTTCACCACCGAGCTTCTACCTATAGTCCAATCAAGGAAATATAACCCATGAAGCGGCACTATCGATATGTTGTGTACATTTCCAGAAAACATTTTAGCGCGCTAGATTCACTTCAATTATAAACTATAAAATGTGTATATTGAACTTGGGTAAAGTAAAGCATAGAAAGAAACTGTACACAAATGTAAAACATTACAAGTATAGACTCGCGGGGAGTGAGGGGCAAGAAGTTAGTAAATTAGTTCGCATATTTTCCGCGAGTCATATTTACATGGTTACACTATAATTTACCACTATTTTGCAATCAATCAGTATCTCAAAAACATTGACCGTGGCATAATAATAATAATGGTTTATTAAGTGCCCAACAATACAACCAAACATAGCTACAAAAAAGTTCATCATGCATGAATGACAAATCAGTAAAAATTCTAAAGAAATAACGAAACAAGAGTAACATAAATATATTGTGATGACGTCATCTGACGAAACGTCAGGTATCACACTGCCTGACACCGTCTAGAAAAATGTCGATGCAGGAGCATCGAGAAGATCGAACATACAAGAGTTTTCCCTTGAATATAAATAACACTCAAGAGGGATTTAAGCCATTCCACACCAAATCATCGTCGAGTGATCTTATATAAATATAAATACATAATGTTCTTATTGTTAGTTATTAGTTTTTAAATTGTTATTTAGTGTATTCTGTTTTTATTTGTTAATATAGTGTGTGTTTAAATTACCGTTAGTTTTATTTAAGAACCCGGAAAGACAAATATTACAATATCTTATCCAAGAATCTAAGAAAATTAGATAAAATAAATAAAAATGAAAAATAAAAAAGTATAATTTAATCCTTGAATCAAAGAAAATGTCATCAAAGCACTTTTTGTCATCTGAAAAACTTGGACTTTTAACTAAAATATTATTTCTACACATCAGATAAGCAAAATTCACAGAGTTTCCATATGCAAATCGAGGCACTGCAAAGGAAATTCTCTCAAGTAAAGAGCGACAGTCTATCCTAATGTGTACTACACCATACAATTAGTTAGCATTGGCGATTTCTCGTCTTGTATCTAACAAAACTGAAGCATGATTACGCAGTAGAACTCAAGAACTTAAAACACATTTTCCACTCGTACCTTATGACAAGTGTCTATATTATTGAAGCATAATCCAGTTTACTTCGAACCAGCGAACAATAGATATATTTTATCGTTTCCATGTTCGAAAAATACTTGGACTACGCATCAAGAAACCAATAGTCGCGGAAGTAGATCTGCACATATCAGTAATGTGGTTGACAAAGGGTAAACCACTCTCAAATAACATTCATAAATCTTTGATCGTCATAACAGAAGGTGAAAAGTCATTGTTAATATTGTAATTAAAGACGAAAAGTTCCATTTTTCGAGAAAACCGAACCACACAGCACTTATGTTACGTTTCAGATTGTTTTTCAGACACCAATTCCATATTAAATTAATGGTATTCTGCAAAAGAAAAGCGTCATCTGGTCCATCAATGCACATATATATCTTTAAGTCGTCGGCGTAACCCAATCCTGGACACGTCGACGACTTAAGATCATTAATGAATAACAAGAGAAGCGGTCCCAAGTTAGAGTGTTGAGGAACGCCGGTATAAAAAATAAATTCGAGGGATTTAAATGCATTATAATATACATAATTAGTTCTTTATTGCCAGTAAGAAGTAATAAGACAAAGAAAATCCTCATTCAATCCAAATTTATGGAGTTTCTCCATTAATATATTGTTATCAATGGTACCAAATGCACGAGTGAAATCGGTGTAGACAACATACATCTGACCACGATCATTCAGTTTGTTACAAATGTCTTGTGAAATACATACCAGATTAGTAATCATCGACTGTCAAAGACATGCTGAATTGGAGAGATTTTGGGTTTAACATGGATGTAAAGGTACCAGTATATTATATGCCCAAAAATCTTTAGAACGTTTGACAGAATAGCTAGGTTGATAATTATTTATATTATTTTTATCGCCCATCTTTAATACAGGAGTAATACAGGTAGTTTTCCATCTAGAAGGGTAGTAGTGCCAAATTAAAAATAAATTTTAAGAAATAGCTTCTTGGCGAAAATGTATTAGATGAAGCTGTTTGCAATGAAGACGAAGAAGATGCCCATCCACAGACTTTCCCAAAAGCTAAACAGTTTAAAGCAATAAACTGCTTAACAACCACAACACAATGGGCAGAGAAGAAAATAATATTGATTTGACTAGCATTCTAACATTCATAAAAGGGAAGAAGCCACTGTGAAATTATATACAAAAAGAAATCGCCAATCAAAAATAACGGATTCCTTAAGGAGCACATAATATTCGATTAAATTATGTGTCTTGTTGTTATATACTAGGGTACGTAAATTGAAGTCTTGATATGGAAGTTATACCAATGTATCAGAATGAAAGGTATACTTGTTTCGCCTGTAAGTATTAAGTGTGAAATAACATAGTAGGCTCCTCCCCCTTACATTTAGACGCTCTTATAAATCGAACCAATACTATGTGTATTAAAGAGAGTAAAGAGTATATTACTACTTCCGCATATAGCCTCTCAATGTCAAGAAATGCATTTATGTACCCGATATATACATAGCCCATATATTAGACTTATTGCATTAAAGAAATAAAAATATAAAAACTGGATTATGTTGGATTTACGTTGTTAAGTATATTAAAAATACAATGTTTCGGTAAACGGGATGTTTTAAGCATCCGGATGAGCCTGCCATCGATCCGCAATATCGAGTCCACTGTTGTTGGTATATGTATTTATATATAGGCGTCGGATGAGTAACAACGTAACATAAATAATCGATTGTAGTTAAGAGTTTTAAAAAAATGCTTCAATGCACGATCAAGAAATTGTTTTTAGTGCATTAGTGACTTAATTCCGATTTACTTACGTATGTAATATTTTAAACAATTTTGACATTGACATCTTTTTAAAATAATTTACCGTTACAGGCGCTTGATTTTAAGCGTCTAATTAAACACTTTTCAGTTTGCGATTTCATGCCATAAAATTTAGCAACATGGTTTTAGTAGTAACACATTAAAATTCAATGGCAAGCACCAATTTTGATTATATTAGAATATATTTTCATAAACGTAATTTATTACTATGTAACTTTCTTAGAGGACGCTTTCATAAGTTTTTTTCAAACACACGGCTCCACATAATTTCCAGGGAAAAGACCAGTGATTCCATCCATGACACCTTCCCACCAGCCATCATCGTTTTTCTTTAGTACGTAGATGACAGCACTTTCCTGGAAACTAAGCTCGTCATCTTTATCTGCGTAATAATCATAAATTGCGACGACTGCAACAAAGTTAAACTTAATATAGTCAATGTTGTATTATTCGATTTAGCGAGCATTTACAATAAATTTACAGATTAAGAAAGAACAATTCAGATTCTAAATTTTAGTGTTTTTTAAATTATGAATAAAATTATTTCCGTATAGAACAAGTAATTTTAAAACAAATACATCGTCAGTTATGACAGTGTAATATATTTTGCATACATTCACTGAACGCTGGTGAATCTACTTGTCTTCGTTTAGTTTGGAGAATAAATGATCGAGAAAGTAATGCTCCCCTCCTCACATGAATACTAGTTTCTAAGGCGGATCGGTAGATGCCCTATTTAATATATGTATAATGTATACATTACTAACGTGAAGAGAATCGCCTTTGTATAATACAAAAAAAATTAAAAAGAATTTATTTAGCATTAGACACTAGTACTGAAGTGATGAGGAGCGACTAGTTTCCTAACAAACTGTGTACAATCAATGCTAATGGTCTAGATAGATTTCTGAAAGAGAAACGCGTTTATTGATTTTCGTTAGTGCAAACTTTACTCGAAAAAAAAATAACGTATAATTAGAGTAGGGACATAGAAACGAAGTCTATGCAAATAAATGTATTTGAGAGACATTTGATCAATTAATCCTGCTTCTCAAAAGTTGAAATAACTATATAAAGCTAATCTTGTCTCAAATTCATAGCTCAGTAAACGGTTATCTTATTTTCAATTGTTAATTTGTTAAGAACTTAATACTATGAAACAAATTGCTATAAATAATAACTATTAACCAGAAATGATTGATAAAATTCTCCATAAAAAAATATTCCACAAAGTCTATCCCATAATAATAGATACCAAGAATAAATACAAAACAATGACATATTGCAGTGGATTTTTCTCTGCAGAAGAAATCAAGGAAGATATATAAGACATTATATTTTGTTATATTTTTGTATATTGTATTCTTAGGCGATTAATGTAAAAATGTAAAATTTTAGGTGATGATTTATTATTATGTGAATTTGATCCACGATTGTAGGTTGTTCGGGCCTAGATTGATGTTCGAACTCCGCGCCAAGCAGGAAGTTATAATAATTTATATATATATATATATATATATATATATATATATTATCGCTATTTTGAGTTGTTTATGTTAGGTGGGGATGTCATGGCGTTTCCTGGAACTTCATTTTAGAGATTTCTGAGTGTTTTCTGAGATAGGTGGTGTTTTTATTGATATTGAACAAGACTTAATTTTGTTCAATATATATATATATATTTTGGATAATTCGTATTGTTCGTTTGGTGATTCTAATGTGTAAATAAAATTCATTTCACGCGGTTTTACGAGTCTTTTAAACTTGTAATTGATTTAATTTAAAAGACCTATCTGAAGAAAAAAATCTCTCGTGTTGTGTATTCGATACATTAATTAATGTAGGTACTATTTGATTACTATAATTTAAGTATTGAAAAGAGCCCTATTATTTAATTATTGTAGATTTTGTAAAATTTTTTATAATCAGAAAAATATCTAGAAAATTTGTCAGACTGTTTTTGTTGAGTATAGTTTTTATTCATATAAATATTTTAATACGTTAGAAGGTGGGGAAACTGTTGTGTATTGTCATGTTAGGTGTACGCATGACTGTAAGATTTTGATTTTGCGCGTAAGATAGATAAATTTCAATTTTGACGTTTGAGTTTGGGGTTAATGTTATTGTTGACATCTGATAAATTTTGTTGATAATTTTATTTCAAATCTTTGTTCGCGGTTATTCAATTAGAGGTTTTTTTATAACTTGTATCTTCATATGGTATCTAAGTTTTTTTTATCCTCGTAACTGTGTATTTATCAGTTCAACTTTATACTTTGTAAAGTTGATTTTTTTTTTTTTAATAAAAATGTAAGGGGGGAAATGCTTGTATAATTTGTCTTATATCCTTTATTATTTTACTTCCATTACACGTATCGGAGAGGATACCCCTGCAGTATAAGAGCTCAAGGAAGGTAACCCGACTGAAGATAGCTGGCAGAATAAGTTGCTGTGTGAATTCAAAGTTAATAAGCAATTAAAAAGCACAATTCACAGCAATATGTAGGTCGCCCTAGTGATAAAGTTTCTAAATCCCTAAACAAGAACAACATAAAAGTAGAATTCAGAACAAACAATAAACTATCTAAATTAATTAATAACAATAAAGATAAAACCACTAAATACCAACAATTGTTGAAATGCAGTGAGTGCCCCAAGGTTTATATTGGTCAAAGTGGTAGAACTTTTGAGAAAAGGATGTCAGAACATCTAAGATTGTTTAGATTGGGAAAAATGACTCGTCATATGTAAATTATCTTCTAGAAGAAAAACAGGAATTCAGTCACAACTTAGACATCTTACATATAGAAAATAAAGGACCAAAATTAAACTTATTAGAATCTCTAGAAATTAATAAAAATAGACCTTCTAATAATTTATTAAACGACCAATTAGAAACAAATAGATCACCATTATTAAATATTTTTTTGAGTTTTTCATAATATACTTTACACAACAGATGATAATAATTAGTATCATAATTCATAATTTGTGCCTTATTATATAGATATACCTACCTACCCGTAATATTGTATACATTTCTGATGAACCCACTGTAGTGAGCGAAACAATTGTCAAGAGTTATATACATTAAACAGTAAAAATCTAACGGTGTTGTTTATTTAGTAGTCAATCAAGAAACGTTTTTATGTTCTGTAAAAATGATTGCCAATGCCAAGAGGTAGAAATAAACGTTGCAAGAAATGAAATATTTATTCTAGAGAACCAATAAAAAAAAATGTTAAAAGACATGCAATATGTAATAATACATAAGTAAAGAAGTGGCATAAAGCACTGTTGTCAGATTAATATAAAGTTGATTTTCTTTATCCTGGTATATGCCAATAGCATGTACAAAGATCTTCATTATAAATATTTCAATTGTATTACACTAAAAAGAATAAGATTGTTTTCTCTAGTGTAGAATTGGTCCGTTGTATAGAATGGAAGAAATAATGGATACTTTGGAAATTGTTCTTCTATTTTATGCAAAGGAATCTCTAATCTCTAAATTAGGAAAACATGCAAGATAGTAATCTAAGAAGCACTTCCTGGAAGGAAGAATGGTTTTGGAATAATAGGGTTAATATTCTGAGCTGGCCTATGTAATTGCTTGACCTAAGCTCTATTGAAAATTGATAAGAGATCTTGAAATAAATTGCACCTGTGGCTAAAACGAAATACACTGAACATTCGCGGGCAACATGCAAACTAGGGATCGAATCTACTTCTTTAGAGAAATATCAGCAGTGAATTCAATGTCTCAGATATCCAGAAGTATTGAACAATAACGACCAAATCATGGTCTGAAAGAGTTAGTAATTTTAATCAATATTTTAGAATCATTATTTTAATGTTTCAAATATATAAAATGTAGAATTAATAGAATATAAATAGAACCCTGTGTCTGTGCTTGCTGTATACAGGCTGTCCTTGCAATAAAAAGACAACGTATGAAAAATGGAAAGATGTAATTGTATAGAATATGAATCCAAAATATTTTCCCAAACTTCCCGCGCATAAGCCAGAAAAAAAATAAAGATATTAAAAAAAAATGTCACGTCACTGTGTATTATAAAAAATATCAAAGACGATATCTTAAAGTTGACCGACAATAACAAAAAGAATAGTTTTGTTATTGTCCATCTCATTCAGTTGTTACGTATGTAAACATACACTATAGCGTATGTGTGTAAGAAATATTTACTATGTACCGTATTAGTAAATATCGCTCACAGAATATTCAGAATGTGTATAAACGCATGCTGAATATTTTGAATTCATAGGTGTCCCGTAATACAATTTTCAGGGTATTTAATTTCGGGGATCGCGTCGTAATTGAGTCACAATATTTTGGATTTATATTCTATATAACTACGTCTTTCCATTTATCATATGTTGTCTCTTTATTTCAAGGACATCCTGCATATTCGGATTTCTAATCATTCAAGGTCACTGTTTTCTCATGAATATAAAACTGCTTTTATTAAAAATTTATCCATTTTGTATTATTTTTTATGCAATATATTATTAATTTTACTAAAGACAATTGAAGTTTAGAAAATAAAGAAAGAAAGGTCTTCAAAAATTCTGTAATTGAAATTTTTAAAAATTAATGCTACAAGGGAAGATTTTCATATTATCTACCTAGCTATGAATGAAAGGAATTATAAGAAAAGTTATGGAGAAAACGCGTTATATCCAATTGTATGTCATACTAGATCCATGACGACACGTCCTATATATGGTGCCGGCAAGATGTTAATTATAAGATTATAAAATGTCAACTATAAAAAGGTCAATAATGAAGCAATTAATTGCTTCGACTGTTTACAGAAACCTTTCGGCATTGTATCCAAATGGCGAAACGAGATATCAAAATAAACGGGAAAAATATACACAAAACTAGGCTTATTTGACAGTAATTTAATCGATTCTGCCTTTACTTGATGTAAATCCATATCAAATGATAAAAACACACAATGTTGTATTAGATTTACACTTTATTTAATAATATTTAATAATGACTATATAACAGCTGTTTCGCCGTACAACGGTTTCTTCAGATATAACAAGCGGTACTATAAAACATTTTACTTAAACGTAAATATTTTTTTTATTTTATGACTTAATGGTATTCTCAGAAATTGGAAACCGAAATATTTTACCCGCCTCTTTTAGTATAAGGGATACATATAGATAACATAAATTATATTATAAGTGACACATATCTAACAAAATAGTTCAATCAAAATTAGGAAATAAATTCAACAGAGGGGAGGAATTAAGCTCTGTTTTGTCATTTAATAATTTATTTGAAAATTTTTGCTTATTAATTTGCATTGCTTCTAATAAATCGAGTTTCTTACTTTTCTTTTCTTCGTGTAGGATCTTGAATTATTATTAAAACTATGGCTTTCTTCAATTAAATGGTTGGAGTATGCTGAATCTGTTTTCCCATTTCTAAACGAATAATATTATTATAATTATCTATAAAGACGGATTAATAATGGGCAACCCACTTAGCCCGTGATTAGCGGAAATTTTTATAGATAACCTTGAGACCACTATATTTAATAACAGTGCATTAGTTAAGAACATTTTATTTTGGCATAGGTACGTAGATGATATCTTAATTTGTTATACAGGCACAGATAGACAACTTAATAAACTTGAAGAATTTATCAACTCAATACATAAAAACATTAAGTTCACAATAGAGAAAGAACAGAATAATAGCATTAACTTTTTAGATTTAACGATTAAGAGAAGCAATAACCTACTAAAATTCTCGATATACCATAAAGAATCGCACACAGACACAACAATACATAATAAATCAATGCACCCAATTCAACATAAATTAGCAGCAATCTATAGTGTGATTCATAGACTATTCAATATACCCATGTCAATAGAAGACTTTAATTCAGAATACAACATTATAAAACAGATTGCAATCAAAAATGGTTATGACCCGAATATAATAGATAAAATAATATCCAAAAAACGAGAAACTAAAGCAATACAAGATATATATCCGATTACTAAAGATCATGACAAGAAATTTAAAATTATTACTTACCTAGGCAAACAAAATAAAACATTGGAAAAATTTTTAAGAAAACAAAATATAAACATTGCATATAAAACCAACAACCATATTAGTAACTACATCAAAAACAATAAAGTAAAATAGCACATCATAATAAGTCAGGTGTGTATAAACTAACTTGTGGCACATGTACTAAAACATATATCGGGCAAACAGGTAGAACGTTCAAAAAGCGCATATACGAACATTATTATTCGTTTAGAAATGGGAAAACAGATTCAGCATACTCCAACCATTTAATTGAAGAAAGCCATAGTTTTAATAATAATTTCAAGATCCTACACGAAGAAAAGAAAAGTAAGAAACTCGATTTATTAGAAGCAATGCAAATTAATAAACAAAAATTTTCAAATAAATTATTAAATGACAAAACAGAGCTTAATTCCTCCCCTCTGTTGAATGTATTTCCTATTTTTGATTGAAATATTTTGTTAGATATGTGTCACTTATAATATCATTTATGTTATCTATATGTATCCCTTATACTAAAAGAGGCGGGTAAAATATTTCGGTTTCCAATTTCTGAGAATACCATTAAGTCATAAAATAAAAAATATTTACGTTTAAGTAAAATGTTTTATAGTACCGCTTGTTATATCTGAAGAAACCGTTGTACGGTGAAACAGCTGTTATATAGTCATTATTATTATTAAATAAAGTGTAAATCTAATACAACATTGTGTGTTTTTATCACTTATTTGACAGATATGTCATCTTTCAACACCACAAGTAACTACTACCCTGTCAAAACTATATCTAAGAAACATTTAGTATTGAAACCGAAATTATGTGTTTATTTGCCATGAATGTCTATATGTACTATCATCAATTCATAACATTTTGTATTTAAATTGATGAAATAAAAGCTTTCAAATATAGTTAGCAAACTAACTTTTTTAGTTTCTCTAATACAGTTACGACAACAAGTAAACGTCATCAATGACGTACAATTGAACTCAACGCGTTTCGTCTATATATTTCATTTTTCATAATACGGTTACCAGTAACGGTTACACGCTCATTCCAGTGTTTTTCTAATAAGGCTACACCTTCCAAATTTTTTTTTTTTTTTGGTAAGTCTTTAAAAAGCTCCTCCATAGATTCTTTCGTCGTCGACGCAGATGTTTAAATTAGGAAAAAGATAATAATCACTCGATGCCAAATCCTGGCTGTAGGGCGAATGTTTCATCTCTATAAAGCCCACAGTTGTTGATTATTTCTCGGATTTGACGACCTTTGCGAAGTCTGCAATTATCATGGAGCAGCATAATTTTTTGAGGCCTTTTTTATGGTTGTTTTCAAACTTCGGGTAGTTTTCTTAAATTCTTCTCCTGTAATTGTTAACATCTTCGTGTATTCAATTAACAATATTCCTTCTGTGTCCTAAAGCACTGTCCCCATAAGTTTTTCAGAAGAATTTTGCGTCCCTTGCCTCTTTTGGTAGTAGGGATCCCTTGTGGATCCACTGCATGGATTCTTGTTCTGTCGATGGATCCCAGCGATATACCCAAGTTTCTTCACCTGTTTCAATTTTTGAACGAAAGGAATTTATCCTCAGCTAAAATCATATTTTCCTCACAAATTCGACACAATTTTTGTTATGAAGTAAGCAATCTGGTAATCCATCGCACTGACGCTTTGTTCATTCCTAAATCAACATGTTAAATTTTTAATACTGCGGCTTCTGATATCTCCACTTCAACAATAATTGACCTCGTGATATGCTAACACCTGTTCCTAGACTTTCTTGATGTTTTCTTTAGTGCTTGCTTCAATAGGCCTTCCGCATCTTGCATTGATTCCCTACACCTACACCATGGAAATTGCTTAGACAAAAATTTTACAATAAAATATCTCCACATCTCCTTGATACACGTTAGTCATCCTCTGATGAATATTTTTGATCCATTTCCTTCTATCGTTAAGAATTTTATCAAGCTTCTATTTTTTAACTGTAAAGCTCTGTAAAAGCAGCAAAACTCTCTGGATTTGGACTAAACTTGGTCAATATAAATCCAAATGTAACAGGTATTTGACAGCGAATGCTTGCTATTGTTACCTAAGTTTTTCACGGCTGTGTAGATAATAAGAATGTCCCCTCGTACTAAATTTGCAATACATTCAATATTTTTAAGAAACATTCAGCATGACAATAAAAAATAACCATATACACACCTTTCTCTATGTAATTTTTTGGAACCCAGCCTGGTAAATCTTCTTCATCTGGAACAATTGGCATCACACCGGATGCACGAGGACGTCCAAAATCTTCATGTTCTTCTTCTGGAGGAGGTGGCGGCGGTAATGGTGGAGACTGAGATCCACTTCCCCGAGTTAGTCTTTGACTGTGTGGATGGTGTGATAAAGTGTGCATTCCTAAACTGCCATGAGGAACTGGATTGTGTTGACCCATTAACATGGAATGATGATGAGAGGTTGTATTTGTCGGTATAGGCATCTCTTGATTAACCAATGGAGAAGGTGGAGCTGCAAAACCGAAGTATTCTCTCATGTACAACTACAACATTCTATATCTATTTATTTTTGGCTATATATTTTCCCCTAAATGTACAATTATTGGCATGCTATGACATTACTATATATTACTCTAGAAATGACTAGCAACACACAAAATATCATTAAGAGTCATTACAAGTGAAATTAATGAAATTACACGGACGGTGGTCACGTATATAAACTGTGTAATGTTAAAAAAAATAAGGCACACGTCTTCATTGCTCTCATATACATAAAAATCGGTCAGAAGGTAAATTTCTATAGTACCGATAATACTGTTTGTTCTCTGTTGTAAAAAAAAAGAACTTCAATGGTTATATGAACAGAGTGAAATCTTTACATTTTAGATTAAATTATAAAAGCTTGCGACTATACCGACATCTTCAATAATTATCGACTACCTACGATTAATGACATAATGGCCAACTTGGATCTTGGGAAAATTGTACATTGTGTTCGTAAATGATTAAGACCAAGGTCAAATTAACGGCTCGAAATTAAAAATTTAAGTTGGTATTAAAATAAGCTCGCCTATCTTTATGTCATATTGACAACATTTTCAACATCTCATGTGATTTTTTATTATTTTGAATATAATTATCGAATTTCATATTAATTGTCTTATTTCAGCCTTAATGAACCTTTAAAACAAAATAAGTATTTTACTGGGTTTTAGATGACTACTAGAAAATTATTTGTTGACAGGTACCAAACCGTATATTTGGTTGCGTACGGTTCTCATCTTATTCGTTTACGAACACATGTTATATTTGAAGAACTAAAATTGTAAATACCTACATTTTAAATAATCACCTACAAATATTCAACTATTTGAAGAACTTTCTGGTTTCTATTGAAATAAAAAAAAAATAGATCAAGGATTATATAGCATAAACAGGTATTATATCTTTAACATGTACCAGAAACAGACCGGAAATCAATCCAACAACAATTCTGCGCTCAGTAAGTTTTACTTATGATGTTAACTGATTTGATATCTGACATATGCAGTTTGTGTTTACATAATTCTATGCTAAAAAAAATAACATAATTGACAAGTACTAATACTATTATGCGTTGTTACACTTCGTATATATAAGAATGTTTTAATTCAATTTTTAATTACATTTCTTCAATACATTTCGAAATTAAAAATATTAATTTAAACCTAGACATTTTCCGTGTATATTCGTATTTTTTCGAGAGAAAACCTTTCTTTTGTTATTATTCTGGTCAGTTAACCCTTCCAAGAAATCTACCTGATTGGACGGTCAATTCACATTCAACGTTCTTTTCGAATTTCTACAATTTTACATTCCGTTTTTAAACTTAATTATTTAATTATTACGCACTCTTCTTTATAAATATATCATATCGCATGTCATTTTAAAGCGTTTTTCGCAGGGGATATTCTAATGATATTTATTTAATCGATATCGCAACTGTTAGCTCACGCTTTTAATTAATTCATTATTCAAAACATCGTCAGCTTCGATCCCTCTACACTCTAGGCCATAAAACAAACCTACCCGCTGCCAATTCTACACAAATTCCTTCTGTTCCAAACCTTCGTAAGATACACATAACTTAAACTTGACACGCCGTCCGGCCTTGCTTTCCACATGCCCGATCGAGACATACTCGCAACACAAAGGTAATCTGTATGGTTCCAATATATATTATTCTTTTATTTAATTTACATTTAATTTACTGCATAATTTAACTTTCTTTCCATAGTAATTTTTGCATACCAACTTTTAATTACTTATTCAACGTTCCTTGTATATATTACTTTTATTTAATTACTTTTAAATATATCAACGCTCAATCTCTTTCTTGTAAATATTAAATAAAAACTTTAACGACAACGTTGTTGTGTTTCTTTTAGTTAATAAATTGTAATATATTTATATTTCAGCATTATTGCAGACGTCCTGGACCTTTGATGCATCACCAATTATTTATTTTAAATAATGTCCTTTATTGTTAGCACGCCGCCTCAAACGAACCAGAGCGTTTTAGCAACAGCATCAATAGTCGTGAATTTATAACATAAACCCCTAATTAAAAATCTAGTATAGTGAACATGTAGTTTTGTAGCTAACAATAAAAAGTGTCTCATTTGGAACTAAACGATTTGATGAATGAATAAAACGCATAATATTTGTAACACCGATGTTTTTTTTTGATTCTTCAACATTCTAGACTTTACGGCTACAAATGGAAAAGCATATCATTGATATAGCCACCTCGACTGCAATGGCATGATCTTATTCGTTTAGCAAAATTTTCCATGACACATAAACCTGGCTCTATTTATCGAACAACACGTTAAATCTTTTTTTTAGGTCACTGATCGTTTCTGGCTTCTTGGCGTACACTTTCCCCTTTACATGAACATAGAGGAAAAAGTCTAGTGATGTTAAATTACATGATCTTGTAGGCCAACTGATGTTAGAATTCAGAACAGATAACACGATCAGGAAATTGAGTATGTAACAGAGTTATGGTTTTACGTGCTGTATGGCACGTTGCACCGTCCTGCTGAAACCACATGTTGTCTAAATACAAGTCATCAATTTGATCGAAAAAGAAACTGTTTAACATGTCACGATAGCGTTCCCCATTTAGTGTGACTGAATTATCAGCTTCATCTTCAAGAAAGTATGGTCCGATTACACCACCACTCCCAAATCCAACACTAAACAATGCATCTCAAGGATGCATTACTCTTTCATGAACAGCATGTGGATTTCTTTCGCTCCAAATCCAACAATTTCGTTTATTGACTCTTCCATTAAGATAAAAATGTGCTTCATCGCTTAGAAACATTTTGCTACAAAAATCAGGATCATATTTTTGCTTGCCTAACACCCAATTCAGAAATGTATGTCGTAGCAAATGATCTGCAACTTTTAATTGTTGAGTCAACTGAATTTTGTATGCTGTCAGATGCACATCTTTCTTTAAAATACGATCAGTGGTGGCTCTTGAAAGGTTCAATTGTTGTGAACAACGTCTAATTGACATATTTTGATCTTCAAGTACACTTTATCTCACTGCAGCAATATTGTCATTTGACCAAGCACGACGAGCACATATTTGTGTCGGCCTAACGATAACAGAGCTGTTTCTTTAAATTTATTGATTTAGGCACGAACTGTTAACTCTAGGCGCTTCGTTTCGTTATAACCTTACGCGCATTTTTGTTAATACAATCGTAAATGATCGTCCATTTTCATAAAAAAAAAGTTGCACACAAAGCATTCGTTGTTCAACTGTTAAACTCATCATGTTGACGTCTTACAGCTTGTAAACGACAATTGCTAAATATTGACGCCCTCTATTTCACAGAACACAAATGGCGCGCAATTAAAATTCTATAGTTCCAAATGAGACACCATTACACACATAGACATTTACTTCATCGCATTTTAAAAAGTGGATACATAAAGTCAATTATCTATTTATATTGAAAGATTACACATACGTGGCATGTTCATATGCTGATCTTGAATGTACACAATGTTTCCTGGAGGTGGTGGGGGTGGCGGCGTTTGCGGATGTTGTTGGACTTGTGAATGTTGCTGTTGAACATTTAGAGGATGCACCATGCCTACTTGGGGAGGAGACATGGCTTGATGTTGTCCTGCTAATGGAAGAGTGCTATAACCTGGCCCTCTTTCACCACGGCGTGGATGTCCAATAGGATAGTTCGGTGCATAATGACTTGGTACTTGTGGAGGCGCGACTGCTGGTGGTGTGCGATATTCTCTACTTCCTTTACTCAAAGTACCTCCGGATACTGATACTAAAAATTGTAATGACATACATTAATTATAGCAATAATTGTAACAAATATCATAAATTAAAAATTTAAATTGAGAAATTGTAAAAAGTAAAACAATTAAATTCTTTTGAATTATAGAATCAATAGTTCTTTATCAAATAGTACATTCAACTACTAAACCTAAGTACAGGAATGCCACGATGATGTACTGCAGCTCCTTTACTGTTTCTAATTTATTTCAACAAAATATATAAATGAATATAGAATGTGTTTCTATTGGAAACCTCTTCATTATGAATACGTTAGTACTTTTCAAGTCTTGGCAACAAAATTTGCGTGAATTTATTTAAAGGAATGGTTACATGCAGAAATGAACTGATTACTTGCTGGTTTATTATGGAAGTTGTTATTCTTATATCGGACTCAGTATTATACTTAATAGCAACAATAATGATTCCAGGTACTTATTGTTTAATGAAAAACGTTAAATGCTATGTATTGGGTTGATTAATGTCCTGCAGAAAAACTGTGAGAACAATAATCTCTTAACAGTATACATTGTGAAATATTATTAATCCAAGGCTGTATTCTGTATTTCGAATTAATATTCTTAAAATATTAGGATCGCACATGATTTTTAATCAAATATTTTCATTTATATACTTACATATACAATCTTAGTTTTGTATAGCCACAAAGAAGAAAAGGAGTGAAAAATACATATGAGTAATGACTTCATACAAAAAATCGAGGTCCAATGCTCACGTAGTAACGAGAAAATGATTTTTCTTTATTCAAGTTCGGCCCTGTCGCAGTCGAACATACGGGCGGCAATACGGGCTTCCACCTCTAATTCATCAGTAATTCTCTTTCGATTTGTCTCGCCTGCATTGGTATTTGTCAGTACCATCACAAATTTAAAGATATAGAGATAAAAAAATAAATGGCCTATTGGCAGACCACTTGCCCGTTTTTAATTTATTATTAAATTAAAACTCGTTTATTTTTTTATTTCTATATTTCACAATGTTGCTTCTTCAGGAGATAAGAATGTAGAGCTAAAAAAATTAAAGCGACGCACACAGACATATTAAAATCAATTTTAATATGTGTGTGTGTACGTCACTTTCATTCATCTCCGGAAGAAGCAGCAAGCAAATTCGTTGTGAAATATATAGATAAAAAAAATACTTTAAATCGACAGACCGCCTGCCTGTTTTTAATTTATTATTAACCAATATAGTACTGTTATATATATTTTATATATAATTGCATACAAATAATTAAAAGCAGGTAACCCATGGACACGTTAGATAACGATTAAAGATTTTTGTTTGATTATAAATAATAATTTTATTTTAAAAGAAGTTTAACATTCAAACTATTTAACTATAATTATATTAATTATAATTCGCCATATTCAACGTAAAGCTATTATTTATATCAACAAAAAAAAAACATCCCAATAAAAACACCATATGTGCCTGACTATTTTTCATAAATGTTTTGGTAAGAAAACGACAACATAAATATGGAATAAATAAAGATATGGATCAAGTTTAATTACATTTCGGCCCAAAAAAATTTGGAAATTTTTGATGAAATTTCTTATTTTTTTTTGAGTTACAGTTAAGACTTTTATATGTATTCTTCAGATTTGCATAGCTTTGGAGCTATGTAAGTAGTATCCCTGTACATATATATATATATATATATATATATATATATATATATATATATATATATATATAATTATTTCGTGACCTTGGTATGGTAAATTTTATGGTAAATTCAATCAGTTGGCGATTTAAGGTCTGGCTTTACTTTAAAGTATATACATATATTTAAAACAACCCTACATGTTTCGGCAATGATGCCTTTATCAAGGATATAAAATATAAATGACAGTATACAAATGTCATATATTGCAACTAAATTATATGACATTTGTATACTGTCATTTATATTTTATTTCCTTGATAAAGCCATCATTGCCGAAACATGTAGGGTTTTAAATATATATACTTTAAAGTAAAGCCGGACCTTAAATCGCCAACTGATTGAATTTACTATATATATATTTATATATATATATATATATATATATATATATATATATATATACATACGAGATAAAAGTAATATTTTTTGGGAGTAGCAACCCGGTAATTAAAACAACATTTATTTTGATGTTTCGATACTATATATAGTATCTTTTTCAAAAACTGTAAAATTTATTTAAATATAAAAAAGGTACGAGATGATATAATAAATCTACTTACATTAAATTTTTGTGGTGTTAATATATTGCGATGTATTTGCTATGCATTTATAAGTAAAACTAAACTGTTTTGTGTTAGCAGATAGACTGTTTTCGGCCATGTGTTTCTTTTGGTGGAAAGAATGTTAGTTTTGTCAACATTTTGCGGGGGTAACTGTTCTCGGACATGTTTTTTTTATTTTATTTTTGTGATTTTTTGTGTTTATATTATTATAGTGTGTATATAATGGGTAGGTATATTGCTGACAAGTTATTTAAATCTGTTCGGTCATGAATTGAATTTGTATTTTTTTTGTATGTGGATGGTTTCTAGTATATTTCTTGCTTTGTTGTTTTTTTTCAGATGTAATTATTGCGGTTATATCGAAATTGAAAGTGTGTTTTGTTTGTTTGATGTTTTCTAAGGGCTGTACTATCGTTTGAAAATTTGTATCCATTTAAACGTTCTTGTAGATATTATGTTGTTTGGCCGATGTATACGCCTTCGCAGTCATTGCATGGAATTTCATAAATATCGTGCTTCCTTTAATGTACGTATTTTGTCTTTTAATTTTTAGTGTAGGTTGTTGAGATTATTGGAACTTTTGTGAGCCAATAATCTCAATAACCGCGAATATTTTTGAAATCATTAGTGAATATCAAATTATATATTCAATACCCATATTTTTGTAGCATTAAATTTTATAAAATAGCGGTTCTGTGTGTGGTTATCTGTATGTCGACTACCTACAGCCCTGTTAGGATTAGACCCCATGCTGCGTTAATTACGGTGCAATGAATAGGATTTTAATTTTGCTTAAAAGTCAACGGTATATCTGGATACGTACAATAAATTTACTTCATTTTGAGACTGGTTTCATTATTTATTTTATAGAGTTGGAGACCTTATATATCAATCAACTCTCGTATAAAATTGTACAAAAGTAATGTTAATACATGGCGCTAAATAAGAAAATTTATTAAAAAAATGAATACATAGCAACACAAAGACTGAAAAATCAAATTAGATAGAACATAAATATACACATAGAAAAAGAAAATATAAAAGAAACATGTTAGAACAAATACGAAAAGATCGGTTAGAGAATCAAAATATAATGTTTGGGTATCAGAAGGAAAACAGAAAACAGCTCCGCAAGAATAGTTAGTAAAAATGAAAAAGAAATCTTTAATAGAAGTATTTAAAGGAAAAATTAGGGCAAAAATATCTACCAGAAAATTTAAAGTTAAATAGAAATTTCAAATAAAAGTAGAAATTTAAAAAGCAATTAATTAACCTGTACATAAGCTAATATATTCTTTAGAATATTTTATGTTAAATTTGTTTTCTTAGAATATTTTAGGATATTGTACTTGATCTACTTTTAGACAATTACTTTTTGTTACTTCGTAAATATTTGAAATATTTATACCGTTTACAAAATTTTTGAAATAAATTAGGTTAAAATCTATGTAGTTATTTAGATAAATAAAAAATGAAAATGTTTTTGTTTTTCTTTCCAAAATTTGAACACAATAGTTAGGGTATATTTTAATGTAACAAATTGTATTTGTTATTCTAGTTTAAATTAAATTTTTTATTCATAAAAATAATAGAGGGGAATTTTTAAACAATTTATTTTAGTTAACTACATTATTTGATATATACATTTGAAATTATACTCCATCCTGGCCATCTCTAGTGGAAGTGGAAGTTGAATTTCATTTCGAATAGGATTTGCCTTTATAAAATTGAAATGATCATCAATATCTAAATTATGTAGAAGATATGCCTGAAGAAAATGTATAATATTTTAAGTTGACGTGAAAAAGGTATGGAAATCGTTGTTTAAGAAATGTATTGAATATTCTTTCTGTAATCAATCATATCTCATCTGCAGCTGAATTCAAAAAATATTAAAAATTTCACATATTACTTTTATATCTTAGAACTAAAGAAAATAAATTAATATAAATCTTAAAATAATCTAATATTGAGTTTAACCTAGATCGAATAAAAATATTTTTAGCTTATAATGAATCCAAGCAATTTTATGGCTTATCAATGCGAAAATATGTTGCATAATTGCATCAATTACCCCTGGAAAACCGTTTAGACCAAAGTCTATTTTTTATCTGGTTGGCCATTTAATTTACGTAATGTGATACCCCACTAAAAAATATATTACATAATTTTTTATTTTTTTAACTACTGTCCTTATAGTCACATCAAATCGATATAAAGCAATTTGATATCCAATGAACTGTGTCAATATTATATTCAAAAGTCTCAACTTATCGTCACTTTCTGCTTGAGAAACATTTTTACTTATCCTAAAATGCTCAAATTCTTCATCACTGTACTTTAACACAACTTTTTCAATATATGTTTGACTCTTTACTTTTTAATGATAGATTACAGCTGCTTCTAATAACTTATCTTCTTCACTTGAATGTTTAAAATCATTAAATCATTAAAATCGAATTATTACTAAAGTTACTGTTACTAACTATTTCTCTCAAAAAATGTTGGAAGTTACCTATTAAATACATACTCCAGAAGGATCTTCGAGCAATTTCGAAAGCTATATTTTTTTAAAATTCCATGTTATATTCTCTTTCCATATTTAATAGTACCTTAAATCAATTCATACTTTTGCAAACATCATAGGCAGTTGTGGAAATAATTATTTGTTCAATATGTTTATAAAGAAATTGTTGTTTCCATATTTTAAATAATTATGGCTTTTTTCTGTGCTTTCTTAAATACATGTTGACGTTCTATTGCAGTATTTAACGAAAGAGTAATTAAATAAGGAGAATTTTGGAGTCATGGGCAGATCCAACCAAGTAGTTGATAACTTGTACTACATTATATGAAAAGAATATTTTAATGCAAAATAAATAATTCTGCATCTTCTCTTAGAAAATGTTTTTTTTTATTACTCTAATCAATTAATAGCTTCTATACCACATCTTTGTATATCAGTTCCACTAAAATCTCATGTCATACTAGACCGAGTCGCAAAGAATCAAGCTGTCATGATTTCTGGAAAGTACTTACAGTACAAATATTTAATAAAATCTACACAATTTTGCAATATTTTTACTTATTCAAAACATATCCAAAAATTCTTTTTCAGACGACTTTTTATGTTTTTCTTCCATCATTCTACATTTTTTTTCTTTTACTTCAACAAAATTCATGCGTTTCAAGAAATCCTCTTCTTCAGTGAATTCGTTCAACGAATTTCAGTTGATAATAATCTAACTTTAATTTTAATTCTAAATAAAAAATTATGTTGTTATCTACTTAAATTATCTTTCAGCTAATTTGTTTTCTGCTGCTCTAGTTCAATTTAACATAAAGATATTTTATATTGAATTTTAGCCACTTGCATAAACATCTGAATCATGAATGTCAGTTCTAACAAATTCCATTTCCTTTTGTCAATTTAAAAAAAAAAGACAAAATTCAATTTGACTTGGTAGTATTAGTTCTGTTCATATTGCAGTAATATAACAATTGGAGGTCGTTGTTTCTCAGGCAATCAAAACTATATTCCTTTTTTATGCATTAGAAATTGAATTACGGTTAAGAATATAATGTATCGGTGAATATTTTCGAATTTAAATCAAGTTTTATTGATTCTGGATTACGGTTAACCGACGAATTAAATGAAGGCAACCCAGGACCTGACAGTTCTTCTTGGAATTATAAGAGAGCTTTAGTAAAGATTAAGTTTTTTAGGCTTTTAGGGGAGAAGAAAAATATTGAAAAACGATATTCTTCGCGAATTCTTTTACATACCATTGCGCCCCATTGAGAGTTATGTAGTACTAATGTCATTACTATATATAGTACTATAGAAGCTTGGTACTAAATAATATATCAAGGAAGTACGAGGTGATACCCAGAAATTTCCGGAATGTGAGAAAACACACAATAAATTGTTCTTACAACTTATTCACGACCATCCCCTTCAAAGTACTCTCCTCCCGTATAAATACACCGATCCTAGCGACTTGTTCATGACTGAAAGCAGCTCTAGAGTTCTTCGCGTATTAAACATTGCCTGCGATTTGGTGTGATATCCTTAATTGTCTCAAAACGGCGCCGCTTGAACTTCAGTTTCAACATCGAAAACAGGTAGAAGTCACAAGAAAGTAAGATCTGGAGTAGAGAGGATGAGGTAGTACTGCCGTCTTCGTTAAGGTTATAAACTGAGGCACAACAACTGGCGTGTGGGTTGGTGCACTATCGTGGTGTAGGATTTACGAATTGTTGCGCCACTTAGCATGCCGCTTGCGTCGAATGTTTTCTCTTAGTTGTCGAAGAGCCTAACAATAAAATCGGCCATTAACTGTTTCACATGATGGGAGAAATTCTCTGTGCACGATACCATCAGCGTCAAAGCAGCAAATCAACATCGACGTTGTTTCGAATTTGCCGCGCTTTCGTCGTGTTGACGATGACGTCTTCCATTGCGATACCTAGAGCTATGTTTTGGTATCATCCCCATACACCTATGATTCGTCGTCAGTAATAATTCTGGTACTGAAGAAGGTCGCGTTCCTTTCGGTGGTTTCTTCAGCTCTATGTACACATCAACATGGTGCTGTTTTCATTCAATGTTGAATAACCTTGGCACAAACTTCTCAGTAATACGCCGCATGTTGACTCCACCATACCGACACCAGACGCCGCACGACAAGCCAACAATGTTACAAATATCATAGATTGTTCTCCTTCGGTCTTGCAAGATAACATCACGCTCTTTTGCCACATTTCGTGGCGTGCTTTCTGTCGATGAACGATCGGAATGCTCATAATCGTCAACCGACATAAGTCCATTTTTAAAACGGTTGTACTATAAGTTTGCGTTTGGCCTATTTTGCGTCTGACATTGTAGTGTTGCAGAATAACTCAAACACAAGTCAACAAATATAAACACAAAAACTGTTTGTCACCACCTAGCAAAGTACAGCCAAAGACAGACTGACTTAGTATAAATGTAACTCACACTATCTAGCGTTATAGAGCTGTACTATCAGTCCTTCGCGCGCCATATTCAAATTCCGGGAATTTCTGTGTAGCACCTAGCAAATGCCATTACATCCCATTGAATGTAGTTGTTTTATCATTACTATTTGTAGTACTATAGAAGATAAGCACTAAATAATATCAACGAAATATAACCAAATTTATCTTCGTTTCATTATTGCAATACTCATTTACAAAAAAAAACGGTAATATGTAAATTTTACCTAAAAATTTCTAAACTAACTTCATTCATATTAAGAATACAGCATTAGAAGATATCTGGGCTTGTGACTGGGCCAAATTCCAATAAAATTTACTTAAGAAAGAAGTAACATAATTTTTTCACACCGAATTTATGTTGGTTAAAGGAAACTACTATCATAATGTACGTTTAATTGATAAATACTATGACTTGTGTTTTTGTTTATATTCACTGTGTGAAAAATATTTATCAGCAAACAACACAAAAATAGTTCTCTTAAATATTATTTACGATAACATTACTTAGACATTTTTATATTTTATTTATAAAATAGTTCTAATAATATAAGACACTTTTATATAATGTGATGAGTCATCCGACGATACCGACGTCAGGTGTCACACGACCCGGCACCGTCTAGAAAAATGTCGATGCAGAAGGATCGAGAAGAACGAATATACGAGAATTTCCCTTGAATATAAATAGCACTCAAGAGGGATTTAAGCCATTACACGCTGAATCATCGTCGAGTGATCTTATATAAATATAAATACATAAATGTTCTTAGGGAAAGACAAATACATTACAGTGGTGTCGGTGTGAAGTTAATTAATAAATAACGGACTAAGTGGACAATTAAATGTTAATTAAATATTTGTTTAAATAAATATACAGTGCGAAATGACGTTTCTTTTAAATATCGTGATGGCGAATAAAGTGAAACTCGCTGAATTTAAAGTGACTGATGTAAAACAAGAAATAGAGGAGAGTGATAAAGATACAACCGGCAAAAAGGCAAACCTCCAGCAACAACTTCGAGATGTGTTGATCCAAGAAGACGAGGATCTAGAGAATTATTTGTTTCAAGTTCCAAGTAGAGAAGCTGGCGTGAATTCGCTGTTGATCAAAATGGAATAACGACTAATAGACGAGAGAAGAAGTTTTTATTGCCATGGAGGAGAAAATTGGAGGAAACTCTAAACTTCTAAAAGAAAAGTCCACTCTTTTAGAAGAACATTCTAGACTTTTAGAAGAAGTACTGGCTCAAATGAAATTATCTGCAACCACTAGTCATACCGATATCCAGCTGGTCAACAAGTAAGCTATACCTCGACCCATTGAAGTAAAAGTGAAACAGTGGCTATCTCAAAAACGAGAATTAAGCCGCCAACCTTTGATGGAAAGACGTCATGGACAATTTACCTGACTCAAAGCAAATGTGGTAAGAGGACCAAGAAAAAATCGGCTGAGAATCCGGACTGTAATGTATTTGTCTGCCCGGGGTTCTTAAACAAAACTAACGGTAATTTAAACGCACACTAATTCAACGAATAAGCGTCGTCGTGTGATAAATAAATACTTGTGAAAATAAATGTTCTGATTATTAGTTATTATTTTTAACTTGTTATTTGGTGTATTCTGTTTTTATTACCGCTACTTTTATTTATAAATCCCGGAAAGACAAATACATTACAGTCCGGATTCTCAGCCGATTCTTTCTTGGTTCTCTTACCAAATTTGCTTTGAATAAGGCTTTGGTAAGTTACCCATGACGTCTTTTCATCAAACGTTGGCGGCTTAATTCTCGTTTTTGAAATAGCCACTGATTCCTCTTTTGCTTCAATGGGTCGAGGTATAGCTACCTTGTTGACCTGCTGGAAGTCGGTATGACTAATGGTCCCAGATAATTTCATTTGAGCCATTACCTCTTCTAAAAGTCTCGAATGTTCTTCTAAAAGTGTGGACTTTTCTCTTAGAAGTTTAGAGTTTTCTCCAATAACTTAACAAGTCTTCCACCTGCAGATCCATTAAAAATCCACACGTGCGATATATTAGCAGCAGAAAAATATGAATATGAAAACTAGTAAGTCTAAATTATCATCTATTAAGTTGTTGTTTTAAACAACTTGGGATGTGCAAATGGGCAATATGTGACTGTAAAAGAAATGTAAGTTCAACGTCAAAGAACGTTTTTGCCGCTAAAAGTAATATGATTTGAGTGAAGTCAAAAAATCGACAATTACGAGACATCATGTAGATGGTGTAACTCACACTTTAGCTTAGTTAAAGCGGAAAATTTTCAGCGGAATTTAATAAATCTAAACTTTAAATGGGAAAAAAGGAACCCAAAACCAATTTTTAATGGAATAGCAGGGAAGGCATTATAGAGATCACGTTACCTAACCAACAATAAAAAGTTTCATGCACAGAATAAAAAATATTGTTTAGATAAAAATGCTAGCCAAACAAAACAAAATATGGAAAGATAGAACAATGCTATTTACTTCATATAACACTACAGTATTAGAATATTCTTCCGAGAACGATAGTCAATTGAATGTTTTACATATTGATAGTGAAAATAGATTTGTTGAGAACAGTCTATTATTATTGGAATAGAGAGGTTATCACGAGCATATGAATAGTTAAATATTTACAAAATGGATGAAAGCTGTTCTGCCTTCTTTGGTTTTGGAACCAAACAGTGTTATTGTAATGGATAATGATCTCTCTCATCCTGTGAAAGCTGAAAAATTGCCACCACCTGAAAAAAGGATGCATTAATTGAATGGCACTCAAAGACAGTGTTATGGACAACAGATTAATAAAAATTAAACGCTTAGAATATATAGACAATAATCCCACACCGTGTGTTATTGATTAAATGACAGAAGCTGGTCCTGCAGTTTTAAGATTGCCCCGTCAATAATGGAAATTTAAACACAATTGAGCATATAAAGGTACAAATTAAATATTGCTACAAATAATAACACCTTTAACCTATCAGAAGTGAAAACATTGTTATAGGAAGGATTGAGAGTTGTAAATGCTGAAGCATGAACAAATTGCATAAAACACACTATCACGAGATAACATCAAACTTAAAATATAAACTTAAAGAATATATGGACAATCCTATAGTTGAAAATCTGGATAAGAAAAAATTTAGAATAATCTTAATATCTTTTGAGAATTGTATTTATTTTTGTAATGTAAATGAATTATATTAAAGTATGTCTAATATAGTAACTGTAAAATAATCAAAATTGCTTTCTTACCGAACAACAAAGAGCTAAATTGCACGTATTTATGATAAATTGTAATGCACTCACCGTAAGATTCCTAACATAAATGTAATATAGTGATTACTTGATCGACAAGTAAAAAGTATCTGTTGCTGCTTTCTTAAGAAAATCTTTGTTTTCAGGATATATCTTCATTCATTCATCAAAAAACTTATTAAAATGAAATGAATCAGTAAGTCCAGTACTTACGACAATTCATATATTCATCAAGTTGCAATTATCTAATTTCGTAAAAATTATTGAAAAACCACAACAAAAATATAAAAATTTAATTTCAATTTAAAAGCCTGTTTCATTATACTTGGAAAACTATAGTAGAAGAAAACTAACCTTTACTTCCAGTTCTTGAAACTTGTGGTGGAGTTGGGGGCTTTGTTGTTGGAGGTGGACCTACCATAGAATTCCCAGATATAGCACTAATTGATTGAATACTTCCCTGACTACTCCCTCTTTGTTTTTGCCTAGGAGTACCTGAGCTTCTAATTCCATGACCAATATCATCCAATACTAAAACAAATTCATGAATATCAGATAGTTCTTCTGAAAAATGTTATTACTTGTATAATCAATTGCTTTTCTAACATATTTTATAGGTTTTTCTGGATTTGCAGGTGCAATTATTTTATACTGTCTAGTTGTTGACTTATTTGCAGTTAATACACCAATTTCTCTTCTTGCTACCTTTTCTTTATGTATCATAACTGTTTGGGAAATATGATTCATTTGGCTTTCCATTTCAGCTAATTGTGCCGTTTGCAATTCAAGTAATTGTAAAAAGTTGTACGCCAAAGTATTTATCTGATATGCAACACTCGCTAACGATTGCGTTGTATAATTTTTCGTTTCATCAAGAGCGACTCGTTTATTCTCTGACTGAAAGTAGTTAGCTTCGCAATACTCAGCCACCCGTTCTAAATTTGTGTGGTTATCTGTTAAATTATTTCGTCCCTCTGGGATTTCGGATCTTAACAAAGCTGCTAATTCAGCCATGGTATCGCAGTCGCTTACAACACCAGACTCACGACTCGGACTTCCTAAGGAGTAAATATTATTAATTAATTTGTAACCAAGTGTTATGGTTAAACTTACCGTGGTTATAAAATCCTGCATTCATAATAAATTGATCTAACTAGAGTATTACCATCGTAATATGTGGAAACAAGATTCGATGACCCGTTGACAGCTTTTTTACACCTATATTTTACTTACAATCTACAATATAATGCAAAATCTGTGAGGTCATTTTTAAGAAATGTCATTTCTTTGGGTGTGAGATGTAAATTAACTAACTTCAAAGGATAGTGTTCTTGTATTGTTGGTTGACTATATCAACTTAAGCAACATCTATTAATTAGAGAAAACGAAGGAGCCAGTATTACAAAGAATAATTAGAAATTTTACATCGCTTTAAAAAATAAAAAGTTGAAGATTTAATTAATTTATCGTCTATAGAAATTTAAGAATTCGACAGGTCTACTCAGTGACGCGCCGTCCATATGGGCAAGGTCGTGCAGCGCACAACGGCGCCAAGGCCTTAAAGGCGCCTACGCCCACTTGTGATAAGTTAAATTTTAAAAATTAACTGACTTTTTAAAGCAGCTGAATATTGAAAATCTTATTAATGAACTGTGGGAGAGTGGCTGGTAATTTTGGCTCAATACATATAGGGTAAAGGCGCCTATCAGTATTTCGCACGACGGCGCCGAAGATACTTGGCGTGTTACTGGGCCTACTCTATTATATTATTTACTGGATTAAACTTCATAACTATAAATATTAGTCTCCACGCGGTAATCTGTATTCGACATGTCTAAACAAGTTTTTTTTTTATTGTTTGCTTAAAATAATCATAATTCCTAACTAAATACATGTTGTGATGTATTTAGTTTACCTATATGTGTGTATCAGGTTAATATAAGTATAAGTTTGTAGTACCCTAGTATTTTTTATTTCTATTTAGGATAAGAATACTTTGAAAACAAAATTCTTAGGCACATGTCAAAATTATTTTAATGCTGTATTATTGCTTAATTAAATAGTTTTGTAATCGTACAAAGATTATATAAATTATTGATAACTTAAAAAGGAACGCCAAGCAGAAGAAAATGAGCATTTCCCCCATATCCTTTTGTTCGAATTCAATAGAGGAGAAAATGCGTCGAAAGTGTTATAACTTATAACCATTTACTTATGTCGTTTACAGAGAAAATGTAATTGGAGAGGACACCGAAATGGTTTTCTCGATTTTCACACAAACGATTTTCAATGATCAGGAAGACCCTGGATGGGATTCAATGATTAGGAAAACTTTATCGAAGATCGTCTGAACGCTTTAATTCGTAATGATCGATGCTACTCGGCAATTAGCCATTATAATGAATTATAACCAATCGACCGTAATAAGACATTTGCATTCCATGGGCAGTTAAAATACTGGATATTTAGTTGCCACATGTTTTGAACGAGAACAACAAGAATCAGCGTGACAACATTTGTACTTTTTTGCTAGCTCGTCGTCGTTTAGTTCGTCAATAATATCGCCCACATTGTTACTGGCGAGGAAAAATTGTGTATGAAGAACAGAAAAGAATGGCTCAGCCCTAACAAAAAGGTAACTCTACAAGCAAAAGATGTTATTCTACCGCGTAAGGTCATGTATGTTTTAATTAGTTTAAATTAAATAAAACAAAAATTGGAACTTTTTGAGGGAGTAGTTCATTCAAACAGAGAAACAAAAAATAGTTCTGAAGACATGCTCAAAATTGTTATTTTGTGTCGATAAATATTTTAAGACCTTTCAAGTTAGAAGGATATTTTTTGTTTTTGGTATGTCTCTTGGCAATAAAAATAGATAAAATATTAATGCTGTACCGGGTGTCAATGAAATAAAAAGAAAATGTTTGAAAAATGGAACGATTAAATTGTCTAGAATATATAGATACCCAAAGAAAAAAAAAATAAAAATAAATGGAGGTTAACGGAAGGTCAACTCCATACCTAAACACTACTAAGGGAACTGGACGGAAAGTTTTCAGCCAACCTAATTCGTAGTAACAAAAAGAAATTAAAATAATTACCGGGTTAATAATCGGACATTGTCCTTTAAGGAAGCATCTGCACAGCATGGGCTTGGTTAGCGAGCCCTGGTGTAGGAGATGTGAAAAAGAGGAGGAAACTAGCCTTCATGTAATATGCACGTGTGAGGAACTGAAGGAACTCAGACAGAAATATTTTGGGAGAGATCTATTGGATCTTTTTCTTCTTGTCTGTTTTGGGTTGGACGCCACCACGTCCAGGCACTTAAGGATCTATTGGATCTTTCGAGTGTGCTCAAACTTCACCTGAGGAGGATAGTGGCTTTTATCGAGGACACAAGACTAACAGAGTGGAACTGAGAGATCTATTGGGGATAGTACAAAGAGCAGTGTGCTCAAGTGCCTGGACGTTCTGGCGTCCAACCCAAAACAGAAGAAGAAGAAGAAGAGAAAAATATAAAGATATTTAAAGAAATTTTGTTACGCCGCTGTGCGACTAAATATATGATAAATACTATCGGAGACGATAGCTGACCCCACAATATAGTTTTGCTATTGTCCATCTCGCTTTAAGTATCGTTCGGTTGTAGACCGTACAAAACATTCTCGTAATACATGAAATTTTAGTATGATTTTTAAGATGGATCTGTAAATTAATGTAACACACATCTTAATTTTTAATTATTTACTTGAATGTATAAAAAGCTGATTTTGTACGAGGTATTGACTATAGCATACAGAATATTATAACTTTTATAACATTGACAGCTGTCACCCATGTAAGCATAGGGTGGATGTGTAACTTCAATTACATATTTACATTCTGAATATTTTGAATTCATAAGCGGAATATAATATCATTTTCAGGTGGTTTAATTTTTGGGTTCGCGTCGTAATTGACTCACAATATTTTGCGTTAATATTCTATATAATTATATGTTTCCATTTTTTATACACTGTCTTTTTATTTCAAGGACACGTGTCTATCAAAGTATTTGGTTTTTGTGTTTTCTATGACACGTACGAAACTTGCCCTACTTGACCTACCCTACCACGTTTCAAATATATTGTAAAATTTTGATTGATATATAATCAGGCAAAATTCATACTACTTTTTTCTGAAAATTTTCACAAGATCATTCTGTAGGATAGTTGATCCCGGCCGGTGATATGTTGAGATGAACCTTATGCTAGTCTGGAGCAGGGTTGCCAGATGTGTCGATTTAGTTCCATTTTTGCGCTTTCCAACACAAATGTGGCGTTTGAATTTTTCTGTTGGCGCTTGTGGCGATATGTTGGCGATTTCAGTACCTTCAGATAAATAATTATGATAATAAATATGTCTGACGAAGCCCAGGTTGGTGCGAAACGACTCGTTACAGTGATAATTAAAAAGTGAAATTCATAAAATTTGTTTTATTTTATCTTAATAATTATGTTTCGTCGATATTTTACCTCATATGCCAATGTAGACAACAAAAATAAAATTTTGTCGGAGCCTTTACCGGGTACGATATCTGAACGCACCCTCGCAATTTTAAAATTGACAGTTTACTTGAGTTTACCCAAGTTTACCAATAATTGTCATGCATTGCGCAACACGTGTAGGTTGTAGTTCGAGGCTGAAGTTTTTACTTGTTTTTTTCTGAAAAATAATAATATATAAATATTCTATTAATTTACCCATGTAATACGAAGAATTGTTTTTTATTTTGTCACAGATTTGTATATAACTATTACTGTTATAATAAAGTATATGTTTTATCTTTCTATTAATGATTTTGATAATTCATTATCCTGTTAACATCAATTTTAAAAGACGCTTTTTTGACGCTCTATGTGCAGCCGCATGGTGCTTTTGATGACAACTTATCTGGCAAGACTGGTTTGGAGTCATATTCACGAGGTGATCAATTGATAATGTAACGAAAATCATTGTGTTCACGGCGAATATCTTTTCGATCCATCTCACATGTACTGAAGTTCTGTCGATCAAAACTGAATTTCGTTGACTGTTTTCACGGTTAAGATTATTGTCCTTTCATTTCATATATTATGAATTGGATGTATACCGTATTGAACTGGGATGAGAGAACGGCGGGGAGGTAAACGATACCCCACCAGTAGAATAGATAAGAGAGAAAGGACTGTTATAGCATCGGGTGCCAAACGTGTCTGTGCTCAGTGTTGCCAGGTCTGGTGAAATTTCACCATATCTGGTGATTTTAGGGTCGAACTGGTGATTTGGTGAAAACTTTTACAAAAACCGGCAAATCTGGTGAATTTCTGATTTTTTTTCCGAATTTAAACTACACTACACACAAACATTAGCATTGAGATTTTTATTTCAATGTTATAATAAAAATTACCCATCAGTTTTTTTTATATCTCATTGGTATTTACGTTCTAAAAAGTTATAGAGTCCTCTTTACGACAGATTGTAAAATTTTGCGGGGGATTTTTTAAAATTATTCGTTCAGAGAAGTGTGAATCCCTAAAATTACTTGTGCGAAATTATGTGAATACCCGACATTTGTTGGCGGCTCGAGACTATAAATATGCCTCAAGCAATTTCCCAAGCGGTTTTCATTTATATTCGTCGAAAAAAAAGATTGTGATCAACTTAAAAAAAAAATTCAAGTGCAGAGTTCTTTTTGTGGAGAAGTAAAACGTAAGTAGGAATATTATAATATTTCAAAACAATATTTAATGAAGACATATTTTTTTGTTAAATTTACATGATTTAGTTAACCATATCAGAAGTTTTGATTTAATAATATTGTTATTTTTCTTCTTCTCTAGTTCGTCATTCAAGATGAAGAAGTTTCTCATTCCATTGAAAAAAAAACGAGATGAACCAGAGTCAAGCTCATCTGAACCTAAAGCAACAAGCTCCGTTACAGTTCCTGTTACGTCTGAACTGGAGCCAGGGACATCTTCATCTTGGCGAGAAGACATGGAGCGAAGACCCTCAACAAAAATTGATAGTGGTTCTTCGGAATCACCAGACACTGAGGAAGAAAAACGTAAATCTGGAAAACGCCGTTCAAAATCCTACCTCCATAAGTACAACCCTTCTTGGGAAAAGGACGCATATTTTACAAAATGATGGGTAATAAACATTCATTAAAAACTTTATTAGAAAAAGATGTAAATGATTTATTTGTATTAAAATGTGTTTGCCACTCTTTAGCGTTATGCGCTTCATATGCATGTGAGAAAATACCCGATAACGTGGAAAAATTGACCCGAGACCTATTTTCACACATGCAGAACAGTTTTAAAAGACAAACTGAGTTTAGGTCATTTCAGACATTTTTTAATATAAAAATTAACAAACTGCTACATCCTTCACAAACAAGATGGCTATCATTAAGTGCAGCGGTCAATAGAGTTTTGGAACAGTTTGATGCTCTAGTGCATTATTTTAGAGCAGAAGTGTTCGATAATAAAACACCAGGTGCTAACGAAATCTATAATCAGTTAACAAATCCAGCTACTAAATTATATCTGCAATTTCTTGAATATATTTTGCCAACATTTAATGATTTGAATTTAGAGTTTCAATCAGAAAATCCCAAAATCCACCTTTTGTACAAAAGAATGGCGTCTTGTTATAGATTATTATTAAGTTACTATATTAAACCCGATTATTTAAAAAATACAGACGATTCGAAACTACAATACAGAAATCCCATCCATTTTTTACCACTTGATAAAATTTATTTAGGGAAAAAGGTGGCAGCTGCATTAGGTAATAAAATTTTATCGTAATTGGAAGAGGATGCTTTCAGTAAAAACTGCTTAAGTTTTTATATAGAAGCCGCTAACCAAATATACAAAAGGTTTCCTTTTAATTCCCGAGAAATGGTAATTTTAAAAATGTTATCTTTCCTGAATCCATCTGAAATTCAATCAACAGAAAGTCTTGGTCCAATTGGGGCCAAGTTTCCAAGCATTATACAAAATTTAAACGAATTAGACCGAGAATTTCGACTGCTGAAAAATTCACAACTAAATTTTGAGTTAGATGATATTTCTTTTTGGAAGGAAGTGTCTAAATTAAAGAAAGGAGATGGTACTCTAGCGTTTCCTGAGCTAATTAAAGTAGTATCGATGTTCTTAACGTTACCACATAGCAGTGCTTGTGTCGAAAGAGAATTTAGTACCATAAATTTAAATAAAACCAAACTACGGAATAGGCTAGGTGCAAACACGTTAAGTGGTCTGTTACATACTAAGCGTTGCATTAAAATAGGCGGTAAAGAATGTTACAATTTTGAAATACCTCCCCAAATGATTTCGAAACATAATAATGATATGTACAAATTACCTTAGGAATACTATGTACATGTTTGTTGTGATATTTTTTAGTTATACTTTTCATTTTTTGCTAACGTTTTCGTTGCTACACTTGTAAATGTCTTTAGTTTTTGTTAGAATGTACACTGAATTTATTTATTATAGAACGTTGATTTTTTTCTGTTTTGTGAATAAATTTTTTATTTTTCTGTTGTTTGTACTATTATTACCATTATTCAACTCTGCATCGATAAAAAAGCCTTAATAGGTCAGTGCTAAAAAAAATTGTGTCTGGTGAAAAATGGTGCCAATCTGGCAACTTTTTAAGGTCAGATCTGGTGATTTTAATTTTTTTGACCTGGCAACACTGTCTGTGCTCAGTCTGATCAGATACGTTGACGATAGATGTGCAGAGTAATTATACGTAGAACACCGATTGTAATGGCAAAATATACACAACCAGAAAAAAAATATTTAACTTATATGTTTATTCTTTATCATACCATAGAATTGCGTTTTTATTTTGTTACGTTGGCAAACTTTTTATTTTTTTCGATGTAGCGGTTGTGCATCAGTACTTTTTCACCAGAAATCCATATTACAGGTTTATGCAATTTACTAATAGGTACACAGAATTTTTTCTTTTCTTTGATGGAAGTAAGCGTCCGTTTTCACAGAATATTTTTAATTTTCTGTTCAAGTGCAGCATTTTATTTAGTTACGTTAGCATAGTTTTAATTTTTTTCTTTTGTTTATATTTTCCTTGATATAGCATTTGTATATCACATGAATTTAATTATGTATGCAATCACAGGTTTGTGCTATTTATAAATACACAGATTTTTCTTTTGTTTTGGTGGAATTATGCGTTTGTTTTTTTTTGAATATTTTTATTTTTTTTATTGTACAGCATTTGTGCATCTTCATCATTATTATCTGCAGTGCAAGACCTCTCATCTTTGAAATACGTTGCGTAATACGTATGTGTTTACCACACCTACTTGTGACGTATCATTGCTTATCCAGTCATACGTATGTGTATATCACACCTACATGTCACCTATCCTTATACTGGCCTATAGTTATCCAATCAAAGGCTACACTATACATTCAATAAATATATCAGAGAAGTAAACCGACGGGGACGCGTCTTGCGCTGTAGTGTCGTTTTCTTACCTCGTTCACACACGGTATATGGATTGGATGGAATAAAGAATGTACATGTGACCTATCCTTATACTGGCCTATACTTATCCAATCAAAGGCTACACTATACATTCAACAAATATATCGGAGAAGTAAACCGACGGGGACGCGTCTTGCGCTGTAGTGTCGTTTTCTTACCTCGTTCACACACGGTATATGGATTGGATGGAATAAAGAATGCATAACAATCTTATTCTCAAGACCTTGTTTGTAGTTCTACAGATTTAATCCAATTATGCTTGCCAATTAAACTTTATGTTAAGTCTGGAGAGCAGAAAACCTATATTTTACTCCACCTGAGTGTGCCTATTAATGAATAATAAAAGAATAATTACTTAGACGACCCCTTCGATTAACTATTCTATTGACTGTCCATGTTTAAGGATTCAATTAATAATTTTACGAATCTTAACTTTCTTGTGCCATCAACAGAAGATCAACATTCGTTAAACCTAAAAATAAATATGAAATAAATCTCATGCCCGTAAGCTGTAGGAAGTGTGTTACATTCGTGCAAATACTAATACGTCTTATGCAGCTTATGACACTAATTACAGCTTATCGACGCACTTACGTTCTTTTCTTTTAGAAAACTTGATCCAAATCGCAACTTCTGGTTCTCTATAGTACATATTATACCCTCCTTCGACGATCATCTAGCGCTTTCGCTTTTTCATTCTCCTAGTACTATGTGAGCAAAAAGATTGAAATAGTTGGCACCATTGATTTTAGTGTTAAAGTTGGTGGTGATCTGTCAACTTTTTTACTGTGACATTGGTGACATTTAGAAACAATCCGCATTGACGTTCACATTAAATACAACATTTCAAACGTTAAATATGTAAAACTAAATCTGAACAAAAACGAAACAATGACACGAAAACAAATAGAACGAAAACGAACACAACGGGAACGATAATTCAAAATTAAACAAAATTGAAAAACCCTAAAATAATACCGAAGACACAGAAAATTAGTGGAACCCCTCTGACAACTTGTCAATAATTGATCGTCAAGTCAATGTTAGGTGCTTGTCATTCTAACCTGAATTAAATCTTAAAATGAAAAACACACTAGAAAAGTGATGCCAACTATTTCAGTCTTTTTGGCCCACATAGTAGGTTTACATTTATAAATTAGCTTAGGTCATCTTTCTAACATAAAAATTGTGAAATAATAAAGTAGTAAATAAAAATTCCTCTCAAAAGTCAACAACTTTTCATTTTATTCGATATATCTTCCGAAAAATATCGTCTATTCATTAAAACCATTATTTTTAAATAATAATAAATAACAAGCAAATAATAAGAGTATTTGGTGGTTATTTAATAAGTTATTTTGATGGGGGTTTTATACGTTTTGTAAAAAAATATTTTACAATTGTCGGTTCTAGAAATTATTTTATGTGAGACAAATAATTTCTTTAGCACTCATTACCAAACATTTCTAGTTATTCAATATAGCAGTGGTTAAAAAATGTTCATGTGGCCACTGTCCTTTTAGGGTATCGAACAACTGTCAACATTGATTGGTATACAAGTGCTTGCCAGAAGTCATTGCGTAGAACAAACTGAAATCATCTCATTATTCTTCTCCATGAATGACAATCCAAGTACTGATAAAGCCGGTCAACCAAACCAATATTCGAAGGCAAAAAACATCAAACTAATGCCTCGTTGGCCTGTCATAGTCTTGATTTATTACCTTGTGATTCCTTTTTGTTTCCGTTTATTAAATGGAAGACGTTTTTTAATACCCGATCAGGTAGCTGACACGTTTACACAGCATGTTTCTGGGATATGCACTTCCGAGTTGAAGAATGTTTCCAGAATTGATTCGCGCATTGAGCGCATGCAAAACTTTCTAGTTCTTAAAGGTACTACTTTGAAAAAAATTACCTATTTATAGCGACTAAATTACGTTTTTTTTTATTTGTTCTAAAGACATTCGCAGCAACCCTTTTCATACAATTGTACATAATAATCTTGTTTGATCCCTGTGAAGTTAACGGTTAATATGGAAACACGCCTGTTGTAAGACGAGAAAGAAGTGTATAGGTACCTAACTATTTTGAAAACATCAATTTTGCTTGGTTTATTCAAGATGCGTATTTTTAAAATACGCATAATTTAATTTCACAGAATCTTCCCCTTCCAATAGTTTCGTTATAAAAAAAGTTTCATGTTGTCTATTAGTGAATTCTAGTTATTGTTGTATTGCTTTAAAGCACAATACTAATTTCTAATCATCTATTTATTGTGTTCCTAATTTTAGACAAATCAAATTAAAAATTAAAATTGAATTATAGATAAAAGTCCCAATCTAGACGAACGTCGCTTTGTTTCGAATACTTTGTAGCCACATAGGCAGTCGTTTTAGATGCTCTGTATTTTTTTGTGAATGTGTGCTGTTAGCATTTCTTGTGGATGACCTAATTGCCGAGCAGGTTAGGAAAAAAGGGTATTCCCCGGATCGTTATGGAATTCCCCAGATGGTCGTGGTATTCCTCAGTTGGTCTCCTTTCTGCGATGGTAATTGGTCCGAAGGTTTCGGCGCGTGCACGGCGGTTGTAGTTAGAGACGAGCGGAGGTATTTGCAAAAGAAGTGTAGCATAGGAAACGCTAATTTCCTTCATTATTATAATTTTTATGTGTAGTACAGTAATCGCCAAATAAGATGACGAGTGGTGGAGATGTGCCGTAGTCGTTTTTAATCGTTTTTAAAAACGCGCCCGCCCGCTTACTTGCAACTTTATGTAAAACCAAATATGAAGCCTCCCACTACTTCTAATATCTGCTCGGACTTACTCCCACCGCTCGCCATCTTATTTGGCGTTTACAGTACCTAAGTTTCAATAAATTTAATTCGAAGGTGTTTCTTAAAGTGGTTACTTTTAATTATTTTGTGTTGCCAATAAACACAGTAATAATGCTGAGTGAAGTGTGGAAATTTTTCACTAAAAAAAGTAGTAAATTTTTCCCTATGTAACATTTGCCAATAACAATTGAAAACTAGTGGCAACACCTCAAACCTGTTGGGACATATTAAAGCTAAACATAAGGAGATTTACGCCAAACATTACAATCCTCCTAAACACAAAGAATCGGGAGAAACGAAAAGTCAAGATTCAACTTCAACATTTTCAGCTTCAAGTTCACAGCCCACGTCTTCAACCTGGTAACTACATAATTAAACACTTTCGTTATTGTGATTTAAAAAAATTCTACATACAAATGTTCTCTTCTCTTTAAGATTTGCCTGTCATTCAGCATACTTTTGACCTACGATTCCTTTTTTGAAGATAGAGGCGATTAATCAAATAAAATATCCGATATTGCGATTTTATTTATGATATGTTGAGATTGTCAACTCATTTCAGTTGTAGAAGATGAAGAGTTTAAGTATCTCATGAAAGTAACTTCTCGCTTATTAAAAATACCATCAATGAAGACTTTTGATGCTCTTCTGGACCAAAAATATGAATTCATCCCAGGATTAATAAAAAATTATTACAAAAGGCTCGGTATTTATGTCTAACAACAGACGTTTGGACCAAAACTCACCAAACAAGAAGCTTTCTTTCAGTTACCACACACTTCATTTGAGAAAGTTTTTTGGATGGAAAAAGTAAAATACTTTGCAGTTGTGCAAAGTATTGCAATTGGCGTATTTGAACTGACATTATAATTATAATATAATTATTAATTCTTAATTAAACAACTTTTAATGTTTATTGTGATGTAATTCAGATGTTTAGGTTTTTTTTTAATTTTCGTAAAAAGAAAATATTTTATTTTGAGGTTTTATTAAACTTTTTCTTAAATTATTTTTTGATTGAAGGACTGAAGGTCAGTTTTGTCCCGGGCACCTATCTGGAAGGGTTTATTTAATCTTTCAGTTTTTAAAAAACATCGATGTTTTTTCAGGTGCGGCTCGTGATGACGTATTATAGGGGCACGTACAATGATGTGAGTGTGTTTTCGGTGTTTACTAAGAAAACACTACAGTTAGTACACGAAGAACTCGCATCATTGTACGTGCCCCTACAATACGTCATCACAAGCCGCGCCTGGTTTTTTTACCGATTTTTAGTTGACATCGATGTATCGAACATCGATGTTTTAAAGCCAATTTCGCAGGCCTATAGGTAACTATGGGAAGCTCTTATTCCAGTTGATTAACGAATTCTAGTTCTTATCGTGTCGTATCTATTCATTCTCTCACTATTGTCGAAGTAAATTTACATTTCTTTCTAACTTTGACGAAGTTTATAAAGGTATAAATCGATGCATATCGACATATACATATTGCTATGGTTGGTATGGATTTTTTATATAAAATTATATTTATATTTGAATAATTTAAAAATGTACATATTTTGTGAACATGTCTGTATTTTGAAAATGTTTTAAAATTTAACGTGTGAGAAAAACTGGTTATTCGAGGTCGCTCTCATAGAGAGGCCGAGGTAAATTAAAGGAGACCAAAATGATAGTTTAAACTAGAAGGTTGCTTGGTGAAATATATTTAAATATATTTTAGTTAATTCGGTTAATTGATTGATAAGTGATTTATAGATGTATTAGAGAGTTATAGAGTTAAATCCTCGTATGTTATTTGATGTTTGAATTGAATAAGCACCTTCTTCGTCTCCACATATTTTTTTGTAAGTAGAATTAAAATTACAATAGTTCCATTGTATGGAAGCTTGTAATTAAGAGATTTAATTATTAGAAAGATAGATAATAAAGCTTACTATTAACATTTCGTTGTTAAAATTATAATTGAAAAGTTTGTTCGACGGGAGTTAAGGATTTCTTTGTGCTTGGTGTTTGCACATGCATAAATTTTGTTCGTGTATCAGAATCTGTTTATACAGTGTGGTTCTCTGGGGAGAAATTAATAGTAAACTTGATTATTTTTAGATAAGTTTGTTCGGATTCATAAAGAGGATGTTTTCCATTCATTTAGCTGTCAATTTACAATTAATGTTTTTACCTCATGTATTTTTGTATAATACAGCATCTTCATACTTTGTAAAGATATATTTTTTAAGTTTTTTTTGTATTAAATATTCATTTTAATTTTATCTTGCGTTTGTTTTATTTGTCTCACACCATCATTGCTAATTAATTAATTAATTAATAATATAAGTATATACAATTTTTGTGAACATTTCACTGGCGCTCAACTCACTTTATAGTATTTACACGTCTTTCCTGAGTGGAACCCGAGAAGTTATAAGTCTCGTATTTGAAAATTCACCGGCTGAGAAACCTAGTTGGGAAAACTAGTTGTGGAAAGTGGTGTTACAAATCTTCAACCCACTATTCATAGCAATATGTATATATAGTGTGTGAAAAAATAACGTCTCCTATTTAAATTTTATTTAAATAATACATACACCGTGTCCGAAAAGTATTGGATATGGCGAATGGGACAAAACAAGTGATTTTATGAAAAAATCATGAAACACGGCGATTTTGTTTTTTAAAAACGCACATTCTCATGCCATAATTGGCCCGCTACACCCATTTGTCTCAAAGCGATGACGTTTTCGTTTGTTTCTCAAATGATAACCCTTAATTTTTTTTCCGCGATGTTGAGAGCCCCTCGACCACACAAATGACATTAAAGAAACTGAAATTGTAACTAAATTAACATTCAATAAATAAAGCAAACAACAAATGAACGGTAAAAACAAAGATTTTGTCGTTCAAACATCTTCAGGTATCAAGGTAAATGCTCAAAATCCATTTATTACTTGGCAACAAGCTAGTCTACAAATGCTCGAGATACCTGTGCCCATTTTAATTTTGGTAATATGTATGTTTCTAACAATTGCATTCGCCCAGCAAATATTAGTGTGACTCATGTCAGTGTCAAGTTAGTTGTTTGAAAATCGCTATTTTAGATAATAATTTGGAATGGCTCATTTAACTGAGAAACATCGTATTCAAATTTTATTGATATTGAGATATGGAGATAGACGAAGGCAACAGGAAAAACTGAGCAATTTATTTAACAATGTATACCCTGCAGTCTACCGTTAGAAAAGTCTCAGTCTACCGTTAGAAAATTTCAAGAAACTGGTAGCCCTGGAGTTGTAAATAATGAAGAACGTGAAAATGTACTGTTGGCGGTCGTGAAAAATCTACATGTTTCTGTTAGGCAAATTGATCGAATAGATTTTTTAAGATTTAAACTAGTTACCTTGTTAGCTGTTATATCCAAATGAAGCAGATCCAGATATACCCCAAAATAGTATATAGCTCCAACAGAATAGGGCTCCGCCTCATTTTGGAATTAATGTCTGCCATTTTCTGAATGACAGTTGCTAATCGATGAATAGGCGTAATAGAATGGCCATCTCGCTCGCCGAATTTAACTCCGCTAGACTTTTTTCTTTGGGGCTACTTTAAAGACAGAGTTTGCCTAAATAGGCCGAGAGATCTTGAAAGCTTAAAAGATCGCATTCGAATAGAGATAAGGGCTATCACACCAGAAATGACAGCAAATGTTATTAGCGAATTTGAACGGCGAATTTATCATTGCTAAATTGTCAATGGAGCACCGTTTGAACAACTGCTATAATTTGCGCGGCAAAATTTGAACATCTTTGTTTATTTATTGATTATTCAATGTTTGAATGTTAATTTAGTTTCAATTTCAATATCCTTCATGCCCTCAATAAAATTGTTCTTAAACTTTTAATGAATTATTTCTCGAAAATCTCCCTATGCAAGATATCACCCAGACAATCGAAGGGCCTCTTAAAATCGCGGAAAAAAGTAGGGGCTGTACCCCCAAAAAAACAAAAGATGACGTCAAATTAATGTAGAAAAATTATTATGGCATGAAAATGTCCATTTTTAAAAAAACAAAATCGACATGTTTTGGGATTTTTTCATAAAATCATTTGTTTCAGTTCCATTCGCCATATTCCACACGTCAATAGTAACTTGTACAAATTGCAAATAAATATAAATAAACTAACCTTTATTTAATAGAGACGATTTTCATAAAAAGAAGATAACCTTCATAAAAATGAATAAATATCAGTACAATTAATGCGAAAGAACAATATTAAACAAAATCCAGAAGAATCTATGAACTAAAAAATATATCTTTTCGTTTTTACAATCTAATGTAAATTATCGAAGTCTGCCTTTTTTGAAGTAATTGATTGTATGTTGTCTAAGATTGCATAATCTTTGAAGGTCTTTAGAACGATGTATACTGTGAGATTAAAATGTATTAAAAGAATTCCTAGTATTGAAAAAATATGCATGTGCATGAATCATCCCTGCAAAACATTCCAAACAAAAGTATTAAAATAACTGTGATTGAGTTCATCTATTGTTTTAATGTCTGTTTGTAAAAGGTTTTTGTATAAGAACATCTTTAATGTATACGGAGATATCAAAAATTATCTTGGTCGACGGAGTGAAAAACTTTTTAATTTATATCATTCCTTTGAGAAAATTCTGATAAAATTTTCAGGTTAAGTGTCATGCTGACGTTAAAATTTGTCAATATATTAATCTTAATGTCAATGACACTTAACCTGAAAACTTTATAAGAATTTTCTCAAAAGGATGATATAAATTAAGCCAGACGTTTTTCACACCATGGTCACCGTTGACCAAGATAATTTTTGATATCTCGGTACATCTCAAAGTAATATATGTAAATAAAAATATTCGGTGTAAAATGTATTTTACTCAATATTTCTTACTAAATTAGATTAGTATTAATTAATCGAATATTGAGAGATTGCTGGGAAAGTAATAATTTTGTTACCTAGTAACTTATTAATTTAAAGTTCAATTTTAGCGAAAAACTGAGCACAGGTAAAAAGCAATTATTAAATATTCAGGGTCAACGGGCGAGAATACGAACCGAACTCGTTTCAAATCGTCCGCTTTCGCCTGATAGTCAAGCCACCAGCCATGCATTAATGCAATGCCATAGTCAGTCTTGGTTCTTATTTGTACGTAGGTGGTTGGTTGCGTTAAGGTAATTGACAACCGATGCACGAGTTCGAAACGCGTCAAAATGCCCCAAGTGAAAACATAACACGCCGATGACAACAGTGCAAATAACATAAGATGCCATTATCAAAAATAAACCGGGACGACAAAATTGATTTTTTTAACGTTTTAAAATGTTGACATCAAGATTTAGTGTATGTGCTGTGCAGTTGTTCTTAGTGTTTGTTACGTTATTGGTTGAATACCTCATCGCAACACCGTTAGATCCGCTTCAACACCTTAAAGGTAAAACAAAAGTAATAATAAAAACAGTCACAAAATATCACATTCTTATTGAGTGCATCAACATTATAATCTGTTAAAAAAATAAATGTTTTGTAAGGACCACTTGTAACGCAATAAACCAGTTTCTTCTAAAGAAAGTAAAAGTTTTTGTTGACTACTGTTGCGAAACTAGTTCGTAATCAATTCGTATTTCGCGATTTTTTTATTTAAATAGCACGCAGAGGAAGAACACGATGTTACAATATTACTTTGAGATACTAATTCTGTGTAATCAAGTGTGATTGATGTTCATGTTCACTAACCCTTCTTTAATTACTTAAATTCTTAAATCGTCTAAAAAATAGTAACGGGTTTGAGGCAGAATTAGTCATTCTTATGCGAAATGGTAGATTCCGAAAAATACCTTTTAACTCTTATAAATTCCTTGTTTATTATGCTAATGCGCTAATTGATGGAAAATATTTTTATATACATTCAAGGTCAAAGTTTGAATTAAATTTTCATAAGGCGGCTTATATACAGAAGTACGTTTTTCCAATTCTTATTTTAAAACATAAATTTATATTTCTTACATGTAATATAGGCTAACGTAGGCGCATATAAAAACCATAAGGTACAAAATTGAAGTACTATATGTGTTAGCATAAAAGCTTTTAGTACATTACCCATAAAAGCGAAAAAGAAAGAGGGGCAAAGTAAAGTATACTAACATTCGTTTTACTGAACATGCCTATTTGATGAGGTTGATCAATTTTGGAATATAATTCGGCCAAGGCTGAATAGTACTAGAATATTTGATAGAAACGTAATTAAATTTAAAATGTTTAATTAATTTCTTGACAAAATACATCAAAACTATTAAAAAAACATTTCCTTCAGGTTTTCCTGCTGACATAAAACGTGAACCCTGCAACTTATTCTTTACACGTGGAAATAAAAAAAAATCATTAGGAGCCAGGCTCGGACTATTTCAATGTTTTGGGCATTCAAATACTGATAGCTAAATTCTTATCGTGATACAAGATCATCCGTCTTCTTGGACTATTTTCCCAAATAAAAACTGTAGTGTACCATTCTGCATTAACAGTACGACGTGATGCGCTACAGACCATCTTTGTATTTAGACTTTTTCCTCGAATAACTTTTGTTGGAGTTGACTACTCATATTCAAAGGTCCAAAGTGACAATTGTTATTTTTAGCAGCACACTCAAGTTTCGTCACTTATAATGATGTAGTACACTAGATGAACCGATTCATTGGCAAAGCGATCTAGCGTATCGTCGGCACCAACTCACACGGTCTTCTCTTCGAATTTATCAAATTATGTGACATCCGAAGGGTACAAAATTAGCGTTACCTTCAAGTGTTTGAGTAAGATGTTGTTAATTGCCATCACACCAATTTTCAAAGCTGCTTGAATACTTTTTACAATGACATGCCGGTCCTCTTCAATTGTATCCCGAATAAGATCAATATTCTCTTCTATAGCTCAAGAACTCGAACGTGTCATTTAAGATAGGTCGGTCAGGTTACCCTCCTCAAAACATTCTTTACGGCTTAAGCCACGCTTGAAATAGTAAAAAATGACATCTGAATAATACCTATTTTTTGTTCAATTCCACGATTTCTTGTGCAAATGATCACTTCAAACATTTGTGCGTTTTTAACCAACTTCCAATAAATTCGTTGTGTTTATATTAATACAATCGTGGTTGAACCACGTTGAGAGCTCTATAAAATGAAACAAATGATTGATTTAATAATTTAATTATCTCAGATTCGTCGTTCTTCTCACGCAAATTGATTTTCTTAACTTGTAAACATAAAATCTAAACTTTTTTTGAATATGTCAATGTCTATTTTTTGTTAAATGTTTCAAATGAACTGTTTTATATTGAATAATAACATAAATTCTAAAAGATCTGTTTATAAACTAATTAAAGTTCCAGTCCTAATTACTGTTCACCTATTTCATAATTTTGTCTTCCCTCAATTTTAAAATTTGATTTAAATTGACTTTTCTTCTAAAATATTCTTGCACTTAGATTGCAACATTATTTCTTCTTTCATATTCGATTTTCTATCCTTAAATTGTTTTTTTATAATAATATTGTTTCTTCTTTACCGTCGCTTCACTACAATTGTTCTGAATAACTCTTGTATATTTCCTATAACCATTGACTGTATAATACTTTATCCATATACCAAAAATATATCCAACCTACGAGTATATACTCATTTCGTAGCAATACATATTTTCATAAACTTTTAATAGTATTATAAAGTATGATTCATTATGAGATTTTAACTTTTTCCTCATTTAATACTTTAAATGAATTTATAATTCTTCTTCAATAACCATAAACATATATATATATATATATATATATATATATATATATATATATATATATATATATATATATATATATATATATATGGTAAACCTAATCAGTAGGCGATTAAAGGTCTGTATATTACTTCAAAATATATGTATTTAAAAAACTCTACATGTTTCGGCTGTGTACGCCTTTATCAAGAGAATACAAAATATGAATCTTTCATAAAATCAAATAAATCATTCATATTTTGTATTCTCTTGATAAAGGCGTACACAGCCGAAACATGTAGAGTTTTTTAAATACATATATTTTGAAGTAATATACAGACCTTTAATCGCCTACTGATTAGGTTTACCATATCATACCAAGGTCACGAAGTTATTATATGTAGATAATTATTTCGTGACCTTTGTATGTTATGGTAAATTCAATTTGTTGGCGATTTAAGGTCTGGTTTTACTTTAAAATATATATATTTAAAACAACCCTACATGTTTCAGCAAATGATAGTATATTAATGTCATGACTCATCTAAAGACGGCAGACTATGTGCCCCACACTGTTAAATTTAATAATACACATAAGGTGTATTAGATAAAAATGTAGATTTTACAACATTAGGCCAACTTTTTACCAATACTGAAGATCCATTGTACAGATACAAAGAGCACTTTAACTATGCAAATATAACATCTCTCAACGTCGAACAATCCTTCTCAGTATATGAACATATTATTATTAAATTTGACAGTGTGGGCACATAGTCTGCCGTCTTTACATGACATTAAAAAGATTCGTATGATTTGCCTTGTAATTTGCAGGCAGCAATGTTTACATCCCCATTTACTTGGCAATTAATTACTTATTTGATAATATTTGTAAATATTTCATATAAAAGCCGAAAAACTCCAAGAATTTATCCATTTATATATTTAATGAACGGCTAAGAAATTATCTAAACACTTATATGTATATATATATACGAGGGATGTTTTCAAAGTACTGGGAATTTAGTTATAATTTTTTTATTTTGTAAATTTTCCATCAATATTGCAATGTAGTTTCTTAACATAGTTTACATTTAATTAAATACCTTTACCCCAACGATAAATTAATTTTTTTAAGCCGTCCTAAAACAACTTTTTCGGTGTCTCCACAATCCACCTATTTATGGCACGTTTTACGTCAGTGAAACTCTCAAAAAGAGCAAAGATTTTTTCAAATCTGGGAAGAGATGAAAATGACTCGGTGCTAGATTCGGTGAATATGGTGGGTGAGGAAGCAATATCCAATAATATTCTGCATTAATTGTAGGAACCTTTCGCCAGATAATCCATAAAAATAATCCCTTTACAATCCCAGAATACAGTAAGCATTACTTTTTCAACAGAAGCCTTAAGTGGAGGTCCTTCTTCGGGTTTACGCTATTCTTTGGATTGACTTTTGGTCTCAGGATTGAAATAAGGAATTCACGTTTCGTCAGTGGTTATTATCCGCTGCCAAAATTTATCACCGTAACTGGCTAACAGGTCTTCAAGTTGACGACAAGTGTCAGGCCTATTGAGTTTCTGTTCCGGTTCCAGCAGGCTTGGCACCTGAAACCTTGCTTACGCCCAAACAATCACGTAAAATCTCATGAACTTGTCGTGTACGTATTCCTAGGCGTACACTAATTTGAGAAATAGTAATTCGTCTGTCCTCTTTCAGTAGGTTCTCCCCGGCAGTAATGTCGGGAGATTGTGCTGGCACAATTGAAAAAATAGTATGGCCAGCATAATCTCCCGATTGTAATTGCATAGAACACGTATGGCATAAACTGGAACAACAGCTGCGGGCACGTCTTCACCAACCTGCGATGCTAGAGGTACTAAGCGATCCGCTACGCGAGGAATGGAATAGAATTACTAAATACTTTATAAATGCTCTAATTGGTAGCATGCCAAGATGATGTTTGGCTGTACTACGTATAAAAGGTGCTTCGACAAGATATTAAAATTGAGTTGGCTTTATAAATTTGAGTTGTTTCTTATTTATTAAATTTTTTGTTTTTAATTTTGATTTTTAGTAAAAATATTGTTGAAAATAATTGCGTTTTGAAAGTTTATAATAAAATTGACTTAAGAATAGCTTAGTCTTTTAGTAAATACATATAAACAGTAACCTGCCGTTTACTATTAGTAATATGGAAAAATTAGAGTGGACCACTTTAATTGGTCAGCAGTTTACAAATAATAATACCTTCAAAAGATTCATTATTGTTACGTATGGCATAAACTGGAACAACAGCTGCGGGCATGTCTTCACCAACCTGCGATGCTAGAGGTACTAAGCGATCCGCTACGCGAGGAATGGAATAGAGTTCCTAAATACTTTATAAATGCTCTAATTGGCAGCATGCCAAGACGATGTTTGGCTGTTCTACGTGTAAAAGGTGGTTCGACAAGATATTAAAATTGAGTTGGCTTTATAAATTTGAGTTTTTTCTTATTTATTAATTTTTTTGGTTTTTAATTTCGATTTTTAGTAAAAAATATTGACTAGCAGAAGAATCTACAGGCATTTTCTCCATGTCTCGATAGCAGTATTAGATGGATCGTCAGCCTCAAATGCAGGTACTATTCGTCTTATCTTTGAAATATCAGGAAAACTATAAGACTGAAAAGCTAAAACGAAAAAATATGCAAAAGAGGTTTTACGATAACATATGTACAGTCTTGCATAATAACTCTGAAATTTCATTGCAATTTAGAAATAGATTTCAAAACATTATCCTCGGATAAATCACTTACACGAATACTTAAATGATTAGGTAAGTCGTAGTGAATATCCGTTCCAGGTGTTATGCAAAGTACATATTATGCATTTTTGTATATTATTTAAATCTCTTGAATTACTTTTTTAAATGCAATACCATTAATAAAGACAAAATTAAGAAGATTAAATACTTATATAAAAATGAAATTTTGCAGTTACTAATTCACCTATATACATACATATAATGTATAATTACTAGCCTCTAAAATGTAATATAAAGAATTATCTTGAAAATGTATGTGATGACCGAAAATTATAAAAACCAATACAAACTTGTTATAGAGTTTCTATACTGTAAGTTCAACAGAAATATTATATACAAAGTAGTAAGTATTTATTAACCGTTTTGTTAAATTCAAATACAAATTGAAATTATAATCTAAAATTCATAGTTTTTTCATTTTCTACCTGTACGAATTTTCTATACTACTAAATTCTCTTTTCGATTTATTTTTGCTATATTATTCAACTTTCCTACTATAATTTATGAGGTTCGTCCTAGAAGTAAAAACGATTTAATTTTTTTATTGATTTATTCTGAAATTTAACTTCTTTTTTTTTCACGAGAATATACACATTACAAGACTTTTGGCATAACAAAAGCAAATAGAGCACATTGTCATAGATATTTCAATCTCGACATATTTACCTGCAAAATAAGCTGAGAATATATAAAACAATAATTAGACCTAATGTAAGCTATGGGTGTGAAGCATAAGTACTGACAGAAAAATCCAAAAATAAACTTAGCATTTTTGAACCGTAAAAAGATAGTATTAGTATATTGACGTTGTGTAAATAATACAAAATATAAACATGTAAAAATATATCTGTATATGGATTACCCATGTAATGCATAGAGAGATATGTTTTTACATATTTATATTTTGTATTATTTTTAAATGAAATTTTTTACGAAGAACGTTAGAGCTCTCTTGGTAATATTAGGAATCTCTGTCAGAATTCATCAAAATACGGAGACTGTGGTGGGCGAGGCATGTGGCCCAAATGGACTACAACACACTGCCAAAGAAAGGACTGGACAGAAGAATGTATAGCAGGGTACCCGTTGCAAATCCCTGGATGCGATGGGAAGGCACTGTGATAGAAGAGTCACAAGTACTTTTAGGAATCCGACTGCGGATTCCTAAAAGTACTTGTGACTCTTCTATCACAGTGTCTTCCCATTTTAGGAATCCGTAGTCGGATTCCTAAGGAGAGCAGCTGAAGACAAACAGGAGTAGAGGTAAAAACTAAAAGAGGCTAGAGCTCAACTTAGGGCTGTAGTGCTACAGAAGAAGAAAAATATGAAGAAAATCTTAAGTATTGTAGGCAATGCACCTTGGTACATGTCAAACTTCTTTATAGAAAAGGACTTACAAATTCTTTCCATAATAAATGATATAGTAAAAGACAAAGACAGAATTAGGTCACACCGAAATGCACTCGCGGTTATAGATTTATTCGACACTGTTCAGGAACTGCGCCGACTTAAAGGATTTTAATAAACTAATTCAATTTATATATATATATATATATATATATATATATATATATATAATATCTTCGTGACCTTGGTATGATAAGGTAAACTTAATAAGTCGGCGATTAAAGGTCTGGTTCATTACTTCAAAGTATATATATTTAAAACATCCCTACATGTTTCGGCAATATGCCTTTGTCAAGGGAATACAAAATATAAAAATTTTAGCGATAGAAAAAGTCAAAACCCGCTGCGCAAACTCGTTTAGGGGAAACCTTAATGCTCCGCTAAATTTACGCATTTATCTTGAGACGTTCAGATTATACAGGGTGTGCTCGTCACTTTTTTACATCAGTGTATAAAGGGTACGAATTGTTCAATGAAAATTTAATAATTTATTATTCTCAATTCAGTTAACATTTTTATAAAATTTTGCCTGAAATATATACTTTTACTGGGTGGTTCGTTATTTTTTGTCTTGCAGTTACAGGGTTATTGAGAATAGGCGTTATTAATTTAATTATTAGATTCTACTGCCAAAATGTATGCCAATTGTGTTATTTTTAATCAAAAAGAAATGTGAAAAAAATTAATTTGAACATAAACTTTGTGTACGGCTGGCCTAACCTATGTGTGCCGTATGTATATTCTGTGTCGCTCGCAGATGTACTTGTTTACAATGAATGAATTTATTCATAAGTCAGTTTAAAATAAACCTTGACAAAGCAATGGTAAAACTATTTTCATTTTGCACTTTATGTTTTGAAATAGGTTATCAATTGATCAAAACAACGATACATTGACAGTTTGAAAACAAGGCAATAGATAAACCGACAGTAATTTTATAATCTGATTTATTTAATTTACACGCACGAAGTAATCATATCATATTAGACTATTACGTAAACACATATTATCCATTCATCAGTTTTGTTTAAACAGCTCATAGTAAATGTTCAAAATGTTGTCTCTCCGTCGCAATACAAGCATCCCATTAACGAACAATAGATTCTCGAATTTGCTCGTAAGTGTACTTTATATAATTTTAAATAACTAAACTATACATATTATAATTAAGAAAAAGAAACAAAAACTAACAGAAATTATTAATATTATTGTTCTCGCGCTTAACAGAAATAATAAAAACCTATTGTTTAAAGTTTATTTTAAAAACGTCGTCCTGGTGTACTAGCTTGTATTACATTGACCGACTAGACTTGCTTATTTCTAAGAATGAATAAATAAAGATGTATTTATGGAAGAAAGAATTATTCATTGACAATAGAGAACGCGCCATATCAACGATGTTAGTAGGATTCATTGGACTCTCGATACAACAGCTAACTACTTCGTGCGGTACGAAAACGGTTTCATTAAATTGTATTCTAAAATTCAAAATAAAATTACGCAGCGGACTTTTTAGATAATTTTTTTTTCTATTAAATATTTAATAACATGTTTAATCTAAAATTAAATTCTCTCACACTTATTCAGAATAACACTATATATATCTGGAATATAGTAACATATATTTAAGCTGAAAAGTATTACTAAAAAGTATTTTCAGAATCAGTATGAGAAAATACGGAAGATTAGAGCATAAGAGGAACATAAGAAAAGAAAGTTTGTGTTGACCAGTGCTATCAGCCTTAATAACTTAATTTGCAGGAACATTGCGATTTTAATATCTACAATATTTATAACATTGTTAATATAAAATGAACTATACTCAATTTAAACCGAGATATTAATTTCATAATCACTTTTATTTGTAGTTGGTAATTTGAATACATTATGCTATTATCACGAATCCGTGAGCTAATTAAGAAATCAATGGTTTCGTCCATGAAATAACATCATAATTTGAATTTAATGTTGCGTTTTCATTTATAAAATTGCAAGGAGTTATAGTTTTAGAGGGGCGGGTTACTACATGGAATGATTTCCCGTAAAAAACGATCAGGTGAACGAGATGACTACTGGAAGTCTGTTGCACCAGAAATTTTATATTACATTTATTTCCTAAATTGCTTAAATACTACAATTAAGTATACTATTATAGTATAATATACAATTTGTACTATTTACTAAAAGAAAATTAAATTTTCTTCAGCTAATACCATATTGTAAATAATTTTGTATTATTATTATATCCACCATCGTAACTTGTAATGAAAATCTGAAACGGTTTGCTTTTGTAGACGGTAGAAAACGACTAAGTTTTCTGTATTCAGACGCTCGCCTGTATGTATGTACAGTATATATATGTATATGTATGTACTTTTCCGAACGAATGATCAAACGTTCAAATTACACACATAGCATAGGGAACACGATCTGCTTTTCCATCTTTCCAGGTTCTTTTAAATGTTTTCTTTTTTTAAATTTTCTAAAGCACACGTTTGCTGAAAGGTAAAGCTGTTAAATATAATAAATAACAAAATACCGTAATAAAGTTTTTTTGTTGGGTATATTATTAATATTCACGTCAATGGTAATTAGTAATTAGTTCATTAAATTATTGAATTGAATTGAATCGAGTTACAAAATAAAAAAAACACAATTAAGACAGTACATAATACAACTTATAATACGAGTACAATAGCTTACTTAAAAGTGAGTCAAAACAGAAATTATTCCATATATGAAGAAATAAAATAAAAATAAAACTAATGTTTAAAATCTTCACTTTTTTAATACGTAATCGTAAAACGACAATTGTTTCGCCAGCACAGTGACTTCATCAGGTCCTAACAGCTAAAGAGCACGTTACAAATTAAATTAAAAATATAAAATCATCAAGGTTAGTATTATTTTACAATTTTAGTATTATTTTAGTATTATTTTAAATATCTTAGAATTTACACAAATATTGTAGGTAGTGAGAAAATGTGGCCCATCTGGTCGGCCCTAACTGTTATATTATAGGGTGGTAAACATGTTTACCCATAAAATTTGTTTTAATAAACTAAATGGACATTTCTATTATCGTCTAAACAGTTTTTAAATGAATAAATTTAACAAAGGTGAGTTATTTAAATCTAATTGATCATTAAGTAAAATTTGTGAGTGTTTTAATTTATTGATTTCTAAACTTTCCAGTAAATTTAATTTATTGCCTTTATTTTCTAAATGTAGAATTTGAAAATCCTTATTGAAACTGTGGTTTTCTTCTAATGGATGATTAGCAAAAGTGGAATCTTGTTTTTTATTTCTAAACGAAGAACAATGTTCAGCAATGCGTTTTTCAAACGATCTGTATTGATACAATGTCAAGGCAAAAGATCGAAAAAGTTTAACATCATTTTTTTAAATAGAAAAGTGTGAGACAAGAGCACAAAACAACTTACCAATCCTGCAGCCATTTTTGTAATATGTGACCTGATTTTTTAAAATTTGGTTAATCTGTCCCACATACCCTCGGCATGAGACTTATAGATGAATACATCTATCTATCTATGTATCTAATGCTTTGGATTGGACGCCAGTTAGTCCAAGCAAAGTGCTCTTTGTACGACTCCCAATAGATCTCTCAGTTTCACTCTGTTAGTCTTGTGTTCTCGATGAAAGCCGCTATCCTCCTTAGGGGAAATGCGAGTACCCTCGTAGGATCCAATAGATATCTCTTCCAAATGTTTCTGTCAGAGTCCTTTCATTTCTTCACAAGTGCATAATACATGAAGGCTAGTTTTCTTCTGTACATACATCTCATACACCAGGAGTCGCTGACCAAGCTGATGCCGAACAGATGTTTCCTTAAAGGACAGTGTCCGGTTATCAAGTCGGTAATAGTTTTAATTTCTTTCTTATTGCTACGAATTATGTTGGCTGAAAACCTAGCGTTCTGTTCCCCTAGTAGTGCCCTAGTATGGAGTTGACCTTCCGTTAACCTCCATTTATTTTTATGTTTTCTTTTTAGCCATAACTATATTTCACTTCTAGGGGAATCCTTGGCAGGTTCTGGTCCTATGAAGTTTCTCTTAGAACGTTTCTTGGCCAGTTCGTCGGGTATCTCATTGCTTTTAATCTCCTCATGTCCTGGCACTCATATCAATGACGCAGTATTATCTTATACTAGTCTATTGAGAACCCGTTTCCAATTTTTCGCCAGTTTAGACTTGGTAGATGGATTCATAATGGCTTTAATAGCCGCCTGACTACCAGTCATGTTGTCGATTCGATATATATATTATATATATATATATATATATATATATATATATATATATATATATAGCGTGGAGCGACTTAAGATTTTAAGCTGTTGGCATTCGCATTGAACGAGAAGGAAAACCACGAAAACCTACTCGGACAGCCCAGTCAGGGATCTAAACACGGAACTATCAGCATAATAAGCCAGTGTACAGATATTTAAATAACATGTGATAGATATTTATATAATAACAACATATATTCATGATGGAAAATTTTGAAAACACAGATAATCAATAAAGAACAACACACAAGGAAAAGGAAAATTAAAGGAATGATTAATATTAAACAAGAAAATAATTCCATTAACAACATAAGTAAATGTAAGCAGTGTATAATAGTGTATATTATAACCTAATAATGTAACAATCTGCAATTTACCATTACATTACCATTACCAATACATTGGAACATTACAATTTTGGAACTGCTAATTTCAAAATGTCTTGTTGCAATATTTGTTCGCCTAAGTGGGCCAGGGTGTCCCATAAGGCACGATAGGTTGGCTTCAGGTTTGACAGTTCTTTCGTGACCAAATAAAATATGGGCTGTTCTTCATTTGTTATTTGGAGACTCTTCCCAATTGCTGGTCCCTGCTGCCAATTTTTCGATTCTGCCAAATCTCTCTTTAAATTCTTTGGCAATTCCTTTGGCCATTCCCAGATCTCGGGATACGCAATGAGCAAGCGCGTAGTCTGGCGGCACCGTAAACAAATTTTGCTGTTTCTCGATGGTTACTCCAAATCGAGTTTTTCTCGAACCAGAATATTCTTCCATAAAGTCTTCGAAGGTTAGTTCCTGGTATTGGCTATCCAATCGGCGCAAGTCAGCGGTTTCGTCATTATTGTCTCCAGAGTATGGGGCTAATCGATTAAAATGTACGACTCTTGGCTTAGTATGAGATGTTCGCCTGATGCGGTATATTACATGGTTGATCCGTTTCAACGCCTCGTATGGCCCCTCCCAATTCTTTTGAAGTTTTGAAGATAGGCCCTGTCGGCGTTGTGGATTATATAACCAAACCCGGTAGCCTTCATGGTAACGACCCTTCTCGGCGTTGATGTCGTAGCTCTCCTTCATTCTGTCACTCGCATCTTATGTCTTACTTGCCCATGGATATTATCTAGTCGTCGTCTGAGCGTGCTGACATAATCCTCTCCGGCAAGATAGTACCATTTTAATACTAAATTTAGTGATTATTATTAAATAATTTTTCTGTCATGGAGCCGTTTATTATTAGTGACAAATTTGATATGTTTTTCTGTTATATTCTGTGTCAAAAAAAATTGACTAGAGCTGCCGAAATGTACATAAACCAGTATCCGGAACGCAGATAACCCCATCTTTCTTTAATGAAACTAAAACTAATGTTTTACAAGTAGTTGTTGAAAATCCAAACACATCAGTTTGGGAAATTCAACAGGACACCGGCGTTCCCAAATCTACTGCTCATAAGATTTTGGCCTCCCACAAATATCATCCATATAAATACAATGTATGTCAATCTTTAAGACCAGGGAATAATAAAAGACGAAGAGAATTTTGTGAATGGTACACTAGGCAATGCCATGATAATGATAATTTTTCTTCTCAAATATTATGATCCGATGAAGCTAGATTCATAAACAATTTATTCAAAAGACAAAATTTGCGATTTTGGTCTACAGAAAACCCTCATGTAATCAGACCTGCTCGACATCAAGTGCGTTTTGGATTTAATGGCTGGTGTGGCATACTAGGGTCAGGATTAATTGTCCAATCATTTTTAATGAAACACTAACGTCCGACGTTTATTTGCATTTACTGCAAAATAATATTGAAGATTTGCTGGGCGAATTACCTTTACAAGAGGCTCATAATAGTTGATTTCATCAGGACGGTGCTTCAGCACATAATTCCAGAATTGTAACCAATTTCCTCAGTCAGCGGTTTGTTAACAGGTGAATCGGACCAGTTGCATGGTGGACACCAAAATCTCCTGATCTGACGCCGCTCGACTTCTATTTGTGGGGTTACATTAAAGACAAAGTGTATGCCCGCAGCTACAATAACGTAAATGAACTTCGTGAAGCGTGGTTCACGAATGTCGAGTTATTCCAAGGCGTATTTTACATAAAGTTGTTAAATCTACTATTCGTAGATCCTATTTATGTTTCGAAAATTATGGTTTGAAATTTTTTTATAATTTCTTATTATAATTTTGTTTTAAATAATATCTAAGTATTCTTTGAGCTGCCTATGTTCTTAATTTAATAAATAATTGTTGCGAAATAAAGTTTTCTACCTTCCTTTGTTTGCAAAACCTTCTATTGTCAAATGTCACAACCGCTCTGACCTGTTAATGTAACAATATGTTCCTTTTTTTAAATTTTTAAAATTAGTTTTGGTATCGGGTATAACAAATTATTCATTTTTGAAAAGGGAAAGAATTTTTCTTTCCCTTTTCAAAAATGAAAGAGAAAATAAAAAGAAGAAATGAAAAACAATTTTTTCTTTTCGATGATGTCATAGCCAACTATGACCCCCATAAGAAAAATTAAACTTGACCATTGTAGCTCAACTACCATAGAGTAAAATTACTTTCGGATGAGACTGAAGATGCGCGAGCGATGACATTACAAAAATACTGAACACCTTAAAAACATTGAGCAGTCGCAGCAGTCGGCAGCGGGAGCAATGTACGTACAAGACCACTACGAAACACACAGATCAAATGCCTTTGCATCGACTGACAAATAATCGATAAACGTTTGTGGCTCGTATAGTACACGGATTTATACTACTAGCTGTTTCTCTCATTTATGAGGTGGCACTCTTTCTAATTACTAAAATGTGTTTCTGCGCCAGTCTCATTCGAAAGTAATTTTACTCTAGCAGAATTAAAAAATCTAAATACACCACCAGATTCCTATTAAAAAAGTGCCTTAAGAAAGTGTAAATTAAATTTGTCATACTTTAAAAATAAATGAGTTATTAAAGAAAATCGAAAAAACAAAAATTCACTTTTTTTGCAATAGCGCCCGAAGTACGTTAAATATTCAAAGCTAGTGTATAGGGTTTGATACAACTTTACCTCTGGCGTATTTGATCCCATTTAACCAAATCTCTATCTCTCATAATAAGCAAGATCCCCATGTTGAGAATGAATCTGTGGACACACTGTATATTTACAAAAAACTTTAAACTAAACTTTCTTTAAACTAATCTTAGAAATAAATTCCAAAATCCAAAAACTTTATGTGATAAATTTCATAAATTAAATTTTTGTATAAGCATAACACATTTTACACACTAATTGTAAATGTTTAAATAAAATAATTTCTAAAGCAACTTTTAACAACTAGAAATTAGAAAGAATAGTTTCTCATTTAAAAATTGCGTTGAAATATTCTTCAAATGTTGTTATTCTAAACGAATATTACTTGATATGTGTTTGTGTGTTCCGATATATTTTTTATTTATACAAAATTTATTGTCATATTTATTGGATGTGTAATATAGTTTTCCGTATTTTCATTACAGATGAGGATAAAATAAGCCACTTTACTATAGTGCGTGAATAGAATAGATTACTAATATTAAATATTCTCGGCTGTTGTTGCAGATACTTCTTGGTGAAACATTTTAACTTCATACAGTAAATAATAAACATCTGTTTCGGCTGTTATGCCATTCTCAAAGAGATCTATAAATCTAACTTAAAGACTATCGCACTTGTTCTTATATGTTGTCTGTTCTTGTGTGTAGTGGGGGTGGTACTATATTGTGTATTACGGTGTCTATAAAGGGTGTATTGGCATATTCTATCTGTGTGTTGGTGATTGATAGATTTTGTTTTTTCGCTAGTTTTATTTCTAATATTTCTAGGAGGTCCAATCTCTTGCTTTTGGTGATAACTGCGACTTAATACACAATATCACAAAAAGCAAGAGATTGGACCTCCTAGAAATATTAGAAATAAAACTAGCGAAAAAACTAAATCTATCAATCACCAACACACAGATAGAATATGCCAATACATCCTTTATAGACACCGTAATACACAATGTAGTACCACCCCCACTACACACAAGAACAGACAACATATAAGAACAAGTGCGATAGTCTTTAAGTTAGATTTATAGATCTCTTTGAGAATAGCATAACAGCCGAAACAGATGTTAGAGAATTTAAATAAATCTCATAGTGAAACAAGCCAAGTGTTTTAATTTATTCTTTATTATTTACTGTGTGATACTAATATTAATATTGCTATGTATAAGTTACCTATTTGAAATAGTTTGGTAGGTTTATAGATCTTCGAAATTGTTAGAGAGTTCCTGTGTAAAATCTATATTTGTTCGTTGGAAATTGCTTTTATAATTAATTATCATATCCTGAATGCTTACGCCTTTCATTTTTTTGGAAACCAATCTATCGTTCAGAGCAGGAACAGCTCTTACTTTTTTTAAGTATGCTTATGGATGTGAATATATTGAAGATGAGACTATACAGTTTGCGTATTAGTACACGACGTGATTACTGAATTTTCGTTCTTGCAATTTATTGAATTAGTTTTTTACGTTAGATCAATATGCATTCACAACATTGAGAACTTTATAGTCGCAATATACGCGTAACATGATGAGAATATGTATTTTGAAACATGTTTTCTTGTCGCATTTATTATGCAAAATAACAAGTTTGCCGCATAGATAAAACGATACGAGAATGCTGACTTTGTTTGAAATTAACACCTACGTTTTCGTCGTAGACATTTGTTATTTAATTGGTTGTTTTCTACGGCATTTCCATTTTAAAAAGGTTTCGTAGGCGTTGGGCATATGAACTGCTCACATAGAACGTATCTAAACGCACTCGAAACTTGTCCAAATGATCCTCCCTTTTAGAGTAATTTACAGTTAGTGAAACACTTTTCAAATAATTAACCGTAGGGCTATACATACTGATGAGTAGAATTCCGAGTTTTCGAAAAATAAATAAAATTTGGTTTTTTTTTATAACTCAGTGCACTCAAATTTAGCACCTAATAGTAATACAAGTAAATATTTTTTTATTACAACTGCGTTTACAGAAGAGTAACTCTGATTTCCAGTACAATCATTCATAAAACAACACAGCTTCTGCAAGTTGCGGTTGTATCCGTAGGATGGAAGCCCCGGCTTAGTTTTGCATTTGTTATGGCGATAGTGATAGTTGTTTTGGCGTTTGTCAATGAGCAGTGTTGAATGTTCTTCTACGCTCTGTTTTAATAACTTCTGTAATATGGCAAGGGTGTTGTTTTTGTGAACGTATCTCTCCAGTGGTGGCGCACTGACGATTCTGTAGTAAAAGGAAACACGTGTCTTCGTTTCTGAAGAGATACTTTCACACAAATATCAACTTGTATTGTTCTCCACACCTGATTTTTAATAATATTTTATATTATTAATAATGTCTTTGTTTTATACAAAATTTGTTATAAAATCATTCATAATATTACTAATGTTGAGGCATATAATTAGATCTAATAAATTAAGATCCTACTGGAATCGATTGGTTATGCGAGGGTATACAAAAATATAACGAAGACTGGTGGTATCACTTCTTTCACAATTAGAATTTTATAACACCAAAAATAGAACATGAAAGCCCCATCTCTAATGTGGGCTTTAGTGGGCTTTGATGTAATTTTTGATGTTTACCACAAATTAATTACTGAATTGTCAGTGTTTGACGTACCGCGAAAAAATGAGAGTGGAGATATGCGATAAAATTTTGTGTTCGGTTGGGTAAAATTCCGACGGACACTTTTGAAATGATTAAAACTGCATACAGATAATAATTTATCACGATGTAGTGTTTGAGTGGCATAAGAAATTCAAAGACGGTTGTGAATCATTGAAAGATGAACCTCGACGTGGGCGAATACCAACTGCACGGATTGTGTTTCCTACACAAACGTAATACCTACTTGATTCAATAACTTACCCCAATAACACGATTGCCCCGGAGATATTCGGCTTAGAGACCAGCTCAGTTAAGAGGCGGGCGAGGGGAGGTTCTTTTTATAATATAGGCGCTACCGTGTTTATACTCTTAAGCCGGTACAGTGAACACAGGCACCACCGATAGTAAGTTAACTAAATCATAGGTAAATACGTGGCCAATTGTTACCATAATAATAATGAAACCCCAAAGTAATATAATAACAAGAAATAGTTTATTAACAAAACAAAACAATGGAAAATTTATATGCATATAAATGAACAAGGCTATAGTAAATTAAATACCCATGACAAAATGGTGTAATAACCTAAGTAAGGCTCTCAACCCACAATAAAATAATGAAATATACTGTAATATTTGACCAACAGGTTTAATGAATACAATAAAAAAAATGAATTAAAGTAATTAAGTGACCCCAAATAAATAGTTCACCCAGTATAGTAATTTGGTATATTATAATAATATGAATTCATGCACATTTAATATGCATTCAAAAAGCAACAATTGAATCAAAAATATACTGATGAAATTAGACAAAAAAATTATACAACGAACGCAATAAGAGCTCAGTATATAAATCATTAACACGTAATTTCTAAATGGTACGCTTAGTCTAAATAAATAGTGGTTAATTTATCTAAAAATCTTTTCATAAATCTCACATCGAGATTCTTGTACATTCAGTATCTATACTGATTAGAATATTAAATATTAGGAGAAAAAAACAATATATCTACAACTTTTAAATCGTAATTAAGAAAATTGAACAGTGAAAATATGCTATAAATTTTAGACATACGTTGTTCTATACTTAATTAATATTTAAAATTAAGAAAAGTTTCTTTCGTTATCAACAATTAATCAAATAAAAAAAGTGACATGACTCTAGTTCGTAATGAAATTTTGATTACCATGTATACACAAAATTAGGGGTATCGATTACTTGAATTTTTCTAAATGAAATATATACAAAACAAATGGAAAAATGAATAACTCTTAACTTTACAATAAGCTTATTTAATAGATACTAATAAATCTATCGAAAAGAGTAAAATTTGGACTGTCTGTAGTCTTCCAAAAAAAAAAAAATATAGGGACACAGTTCATACCTTGTGGGTTGCAAGAAAGGAGACCTTATGATTTAGATTGTAATAACGTCTTGGGAAAAGTCTTAAACGTCTTAAAAGAAGCTGGTTGAAAAGTAGCCTCAAATGCTTGTACAAATAGCCTCGACTTGCACAATTACCACCTGCTTACAAAAGTACTACGTACTTGCAAATTACCATGTACTGGAAAACGACATCGTACTTGCAAGCGACCAAGTATTAGAACCCTGTCAAATTCCAAAGAAAAAAAAATGTAACGTAAATGTAACGAAATAAAATATAAAAGAGAAACAATGGGGAACAATGAGGAAAACAGGGACATCGTAAAAAAATTCACCTAATTAAACCAGGGAAACTTTACGTACATGTGCTCCACATGGAAACCAAGTTCGTGCAAAACATAACGAAAACGGTCTTTCCGTATTTCAAAGGACGATCAGGCGTATAAATTAATTAATAATTCCTCAAAGTCGCATAGCGAGTAATAAAATTACTTATAAGAAGTCATTAACAATCGCACATACGTCTTAAGTACAACGTGTTGCTTAATGAAACTCAACAGCAAAGAGAGACCCGATTTTCTCAACTCGAGTCTTATATACAAAAAGGTAAGTAATTCTTACGAAACTAACCAACAGAGGAAGCTATTGTACAGAAGAAATTAATGATGAAATATATATTTAGAAAATCAAAATTAAGACAATAAAAATCGGAATCTAACTGACGAAGAACGTTAATTAATACGTACTTAATTGAAAATTATTAATCGAAAACTATAGTTTAAAAGAATGAACATGAGATGACTATGAAGTGACAAGAACCAAGGAGATCTTAAATGATAATACTAAGCATAAATCTAATGGAATTTACTACAGACAAAACTGGAAAATATTCTATTTAATTTTAACATTAAAAATTCGCATTAAACCTTTACAAATTAACCCAATTAACAAATTAACTTGCACGATACACCAACTCTGTCATATTTATTGACAACTCTAACGCGATCACACGCGTATAATATGAACTATATAAAATTACACACCATGATGTATACTAGGTTGCCTACATCAACGTGCTACATAACGCAAATTTAATTAATTCAAATCTACTCAGAAAAATGACTATGATGAAATTTCTAATTTTAACTAACTCTAGATAATTATTCGCAAAAGGAAATATTATTAAAATTTTAAAATATCGAAATTTACAAAATATAATCGAAAATCGATAACATACAGGTCCGTTAAAAAAATTATTGAAATAAATGACTAAAAATGAACAAGGGCTATTTCAACACGTTACAATTAGGATATATCGAATTTCTGATATTGTTAATTTGTCTGATGGTTCCACTCAAAAAATTATTCATGAAGATTTAGGGTATCGAAAGGTCGCGGCAAAATGGATTCCAAAAGTGATGACCGATGAACAAAAAACCCAATCGAGTGACAATTTGTCGGCAGTGGAAAAGGCAATGTGGTTACATGTGACGAGAGTTAGTTTTATCATTATGACCCTGAATTAAAGTCTCAAAGTATGCAATGGAAGCACAAAGAGAGTCCAAAACCGCAGAAGGTGCAGTAATGCGCTTAATTTTTTTTTTTTATAAATGGGACGTTTTTTATGATCACATTCTACCTGGAGAACATACAGTAATTTGAGACTTCTATTTTAATGTACTTCGAGGAACCCTAAAGGAAAAATTAAAGAAAAAACGGGAGCTTTATCATGACATCGGTTGGACTCTGCATTCCGACAGTCCTCCGGCCCGCAGATCAGCAATTTGTCAACGAATACTTGAAGAAGTGGTGATGGAAATTATGGTTCACCCACCCTACTCACTTGATTTTGCTTCATATGACTTACATTTGTTTCCTGAAGTCATAAAAGAATCGAGAGGTCGAAAATTTTAGTCGAATTTAGAGCTCAGTGATGGGTATACTAAATAGACTCTCAAAAAATGGTTTCTCAGATGGTTATAACAAGTGGACCAAACGATCGGACAAGAGTATTGTACAGAATGAATAGTACTTTGAAGGATAGTAGTTGAAGTTTTCTAAATAAATGTTTCATTTTTGTACTACAGCACTGTCTCGATATTTTCTGATATTTCCTCGTACTTGCTGTTAACAAATAATACTAACTTTTGTTATGATACATTTTATAAAATGCTGATATGTGCTATTAGCAGATATTCTAAAGCAAAGGTAGTCTCATTTGACAATTAGTGTAAGGGTTGGATAACCGGTGAAATTATAAATATGCCTGCTATTAAAAGGCAGTTATACGAAGGTGTCATGCAAAATGATTATCACGTTATTTGACACACCCGGTATATGATTTACTAACGCGACTTTTGCAGTATATATGGCAGTGTTTATTATTTACTCGTATGTGTTGTTACTTACTTGTTTGTTCTACATCATTGTATGTTTTTTATATTTTTATATTTGGCCTCTTCTAAGCTTTTTGCCTCATGGAAATATATTATTATTTATATGTGATACAAATTCAATTAAAACGAAGATATGACTGATTGTTATATGTAGAGCGTATAAACTGTATCGCATTTAGAAACTAACACTTGAAATAAGTCTTTCAAATAATGATCTCGTGGAAAGATTTTGGGACATGCCAAGTTTTTTTCAAAGTGATATTTTTTGATAAAAAATGGACATTTAACATTTCATTCCCCTTCTGGTATAACCACCCTTTCGAATGGTTTAATGGAGCGAGTGATACATCGTCTGAAAGCTTTTTTATCAAAGATAACGTCTCTCTATCTTTTTATTTTGATACATTCGTATTCGAGATATAATGAATGTTCATCGATATCCACTATAACAAAAACTGGAAAGAGAGCAGACGATGAAAGTGCGACTTGCCTGGGCATTTAACGAAATTAGCGCCTGCTTGACAGGCTAGATAATAAGTTGGTTTATATATTCTGTAAGTACGAGGGAGATCGACATGTCTCGACCTGATAAAGAATCTATACGATTTATTCTTCGACCAATCTTTCATATTTTTTAATATCCTCACTATAAAGGGATTTGTCCAATTGTGTAGAATTAGAAGTTGTCTTATCTTTGACTGCATCATTTGAAGTGAATTTTCGTTTAACGAGATATTTCTTCAGGTTTGGGAAGAGGTAGTGTAGTAATCGCAGGGAGGTAAGTCCGGTAAAAAGAGCACATATGCAAGTATTTCGAAACGTAGGTCACGAAGTTTTGCATCAATAACTCGAGATTGTGTAGTGATAGCGATTTATTTACTGTAATCACAATTACAACAAAAGTCATTAACATAACGAACAGGTATAATAGTAACAATTAAGGTAATATAAATTCATAAACGAAAAGAAAACATAAATTCAAAACGAAAAGAAAAAGAAAGACTGAGGTCTTCATCCTCGACGCGTCCCTAACGCCGGCTCCCAGTGAATATGTTGAATTCGACCAGTTAATCCGATCATATATATGAATTTATGCAAAAAACAATGCTATGTAGCTTCTTGCGATTAGACAGTGACTGACTGTCATGCCGCTCCAGCATAAAAGAATAGTCCATTCCACAAGCCGGATAAATGCCAGATGTTTTCAAACTCAGATACTTCAAAAACCGACGCTGAATTCTCTCTGCAGCAATATTTTGAATATCGTAAAAGGGATATCAAACAGATCCGCACACAAGCCTACTCCCAACGAACAAAAACATAGCATTTTGAGAAGATCCATGTTATTGAAACATTTGGTAGATCGTAGGATAAAACCTAAGTTTTACTCGCCGAAAGGCACATGTTTTACACGTGCAAATTGCAGTTTAAGCAAGGATCGAATGCTATCCCAAGATCCCTCACAGGGGCAACTCTAGAAAGTATATGACAGTCCATAGAATAGGAAGAAGGAATAAGTGTTAATTTCATAGTAAAAGACATGAAAAAGCATTTATTTGTATTCAGCGTCAAGTGATTGGCACTTGATAAATTAAACATAAAGTCAATACCTTCCTGCAAACGCTCAACATCAGCTTCAGTAGACACTGCATTGAAGATTTTAATATCATCAGCATAATCCCAGATGTAGATATAAAAGCATGAGATAAGTAACCATTATTGTTTAAATACGACTCCATAAGTTTGAGAAGACAAGGAGAGAAATCAAAAGAAAGTTTATTTAGAAGTATTACATGATCGATTGTGTCAAAAATGAGTAGTCAAAATAAATGTAGTCAACCTGACCCTGCCAATCAATAGTTTTACTAACATATTGTGTGAAGTTTGCCAAATTAGTTACAGTAGATCCTCCAGAGAAGAAGCCGTATTGTCGTGGAGAAATATAAGAGCGGAAATTAGAGAATATGTGATTGTATAAATGCTGTTCATATATTTTAGCAAAATTGGAAAGAATAGCAATAGGTTGATAGTTCGATGTATTGGCCTTGTCGCTTTTTTGGGAAACGGGAACTATTCTAGCCCGCTTCAACAATCTAGGAAAGACAGATGATGAAATGGAGATATTAATAATCTTTTGGAAAGGAACAGCAAGAATATTTCAAGCATCCCTTACAAGAAAGGTATTCTTTCAACTCAGAATTAGATATTGGAAGTATCCAAAAAGATGATAGCTCCATAATAGGGACGTTAGATGTGTATGTATTTACAGAGGTAGTAGGCTAGAGAAAGATTGAGCAAAGGCATTAACAATATCTTGAAGATTATCCGTCTCATTAAGATCGTCATGCATAACTCTAGGAATGCAAGTAGCTCCTTGTTGTGATTGCAAAAAAGGCCATTTACAACGAGGATTAGATTTAATGGATTGCTCGACATTTTTCATATATTTTCGTAAGAACCGGATATTAGATTCTTAGCTAGAGCACGAAGCCTTTTAAATGTATTATAATCAGTAATATTGTGGGAACATTTCCATAATCATATATGGTAGTTTAGTTTCAGAATTGTTATAATTCTTCGTTGAACCAATGCGGATAATTAGAGTGACCCAAAGTCTGATACTTCGGAACAGATCGATCTAAGATGTCATAAAACTTCTTGTAAAATTCATCAAGTAAAAGAGCAACATCACTGAAATCATTAAGCAATCCCCACTCAACGTGATTCAAATCTTCATAAAGGTAGGTGAAGTAAGCCTTACGAAAATTGTCATGACAATTATGAGCTACGGGAAATTGTGGAGGTACTGAAAGAATAAGACTATCATCTTCCACCCATAACGCAGGATGTTATGGATCTTCCGGTACAAGAGGTTGATCCTCATGAGTAACTGTCACAGTACATTCAATATTGGAAAAATTAAATCCAGAGCTCGATTATTATTTTTGGCTATATGTGGACACCGAATATTTCCCTTCAATCGATCCACTAGTGCAGTGTAATACTCCCGGGTGATTGGTTTTTTTTTTGGGTAGTCAATTACAACCACATCTAAAGAACTTCAAAGAAACATAGCCATAACTTTTCCTGTAGATGGAACATTTTTTGTTTACTGTCGTCAATACGCTCGGCTTAAAGCATTACACCCAAAGCATCATTTAAAATGTAGCGGACACGGTTTATCGAGATCCCTGCAACATCAGCAACATCACTCACGTTTATTTGACGATCATTTAATACAGCATTATTAGTGGTATTCGGACGTCTCGACAGATCATTTGCAATAAATGTACGACCAAGTTTAAATTCAGCAACTCAATTTTTTAGATAATTTGCACGGGATGTTACTTTTTGAAACGCCATATTAAAATTCAATAATTGAGTGAAAGTGGTTTCAAATAATTTATCGTACTATAACATGCACTACAATATTGTTTCGTCAAACTTTAGCTTCATCAGGTGATGATATCATCAGCAGATAACAATTCTTCATTAGCTATAGTTACTGGTTTCGTTAATTTATACGTGGAAGATGTACATTAGAAGATGGACTAGACCTGTACGAAGTGCAGAAGCTATTTGTACTGGAAACATTTTTGCTGAAGAAAACGTAACGAAGGGAAATCAGAATATAACCAATTCAAGAAGAAATACTAATTAGATCATGTGCAGTAAATTAGTTTACACAAATATCTGCATGTAGGAAAATTATGAAATTAGTGAATTCTGAGTTATAACTAGAGCTGAGGATGGTTGCGGTACGGCAGGACCGTATGTAGTGCATCCCCACATTTAACTATTTATCTAAATATTCTCTGAAATGATTTGCCGGATCTCATAAATTAATAGAGTGATATTTTAGTATGCACTGGATATTGTTATTATACAAAATCATAATAGCCATTTGTATTTATGGATCATAAATAATAATACGCATGTATTTGTATTTGGCTGTGAATTCAATTTAAACTTAAAACGAATCGTAATATTTTAACGACAAGCCGTCCTTACAATACATGCATTCGAGACAAAGTGTGCAACTCTACGAATAACTTCCATAATTGATCGAAAATGGACATTTTGGAGCTGAAGTAAAGCCCCTATTCTTAGAAAATTTTATTACTGTCGTTAAGAACTATTATTATAAACAACAAAGGCCTTTTATTAGTGTTGAAGTTTTAGTTTCATTGAATTTCCATGTTGTAAGTAGTCAATTGTAAAGTGTTCATTCACAATATTCTAAAACAAGGTGTAAATTTCTTATATAGTTATAACTTATAACTTCTAACTTCATTCACCTAGTTCAAGTAGGTAGTATATATAAAATGTATGCAAAATATGTGCTGCCAGGCTTTGAAAGGCTGTGTGACAAGATTTTAATAAATCGAGGTTTCTTTTGTTTTCGTAGCTTTTATTGCATTTGGTTATAAAAATAATATAATAAATAGTAATAAACACAGCTTCTAATCTAGTAATATATTATCAGAATGTGTTTTTCTGGATTTTAGTTAAATTTACACCTTGTTTTAGAATATTGTGAATGAACACTTTACAATTGACTACTTACAACATGGAAATTCAATGAAACTAAAACTTCAACACTAATAAATAGAGCTGGGGATGTTTGCGGTGTGCCAGGATAGTATTCAGTTAAACGCACGAATATAATGAGTATTATTATATATAATATATTTGCCTATTTGCATTTTATTATTTACTTCTTTTGTTTATAAACCTTATCAATATAAAAAATAGTATATATAATATACGCAAAATAAATTGTCGTCCGCATACTTCTTTGTAGTCATACGAATGAAAAGTATTAAGATAGATAGATAATTTTTATAATTAAATGAAAACCTATTTACTAATTCCATATGGACAAAAGTAAATTGTGTGAAATGACAAATAGAAATGAATTTGTTTATTATGTAAAACATGTTTATTGAAACATAAAGTTATTCACAAACTTACTTTAATATTACACGAAGCCTTTAAAATGTTTGTAAAACATTAAAAAAAACGCATAGTATTTATTGAGAAAAAAAATTGAAATATAATGTTGTCACCTACCTAAAACAAACATACAAAAAGATGTTCTAACATAGACGCTCTAACGTTGATAGAGATAAACATATGGTGGATTCATAACTATTTACAAAGCATCTTTTTGTATGTTTGTTTTAGGTAGGTGACAACATTATATTTCAATTTTTTTTCTCAATAAATACTATGCGTTTTTTTTATGTTTTACAAACATTTTAAAGGCTTCGTGTAATATTAAAGTAAGTTTGTGAATAACTTTATGTTTCAATAAACATGTTTTACATAATAGACAAATTCATTTCTATTTGTCATTTCACACAATTTACTTTTGTCCATATGGAATTAGTAAATAGGTTTTCATTTAATTATAAAAATTCTCTATCTATCTTGATACTTTTCATTCGTATGACTACAAAGAAGTATGCGGACGACAATTTATTTTGCGTATATTATATATACTATTTTTTATATTGATAAGGTTTATAAACAAAAGAAGTAAATAATAAAATGCAAATAGGCAAATATAATATATATAATAATACTCATTATATTCGTGCGTTTAACTGAATACTATCCTGGCACACCGCAAACATCCCCAGCTCTACTAATAAAAGGCCTTTGTTGTTTATAATAATTAGGGAACGGACATTCTTACCACATGACTCAGCGTAATACAATGAAGTATATGTTAGACTTACCCGGCACCTGCACTTACAGCTATAACAATGGACAACACATCATTGTATTCGGAGGATATATTCCATTAGACGCAATCAGCAATTGGAAATGTTTATAAACTTCTTGGAAATGTTTATAAACTTCGCTCAGAACATCCCGGCGTAATACAATGAAGATTTTGTGTTTGAGTTACTCGGACACCTGCTCTCGCAGCGTTTACAATAACAATATAGTCATGTGGTAAGAATGTCCTTTCTCTAATAATAATAGTTCTTAACGACAGTAATAAAATTTTCTAAGAATAGGGGCTTTACTTCAGCTCCAAAATGTCCATTTTCGATCAATTATGGAAGTTATTCGTAGAGTTGCACACTTTGTCTCGAATGCATGTATTGTAAGGACGGCTTGTCGTTAAAATATTACGATTCGTTTTAAGTTTAAATTGAATTCACAACCAAATACAAATACATGCGTATTATTATTTATGATCCATAAATACAAATGGCTATTATGATTTTGTATAATAACAACATCCAGTGCATACTAAAATATCACTCTATTAATTTATGAGATCCGACATATCATTTCAGAGAATATTTAGATAAATAGTTAAATGTGGGGATGCACTACATACGTTCCTGCCGTACCGCAAACATCCTCAGCTCTACTTATAACAAACAATTTAAAACAAACAGTAAATGTGCCTGACATGAAGTTTCTTAGAAAGATACCGGGAGTTACTAGATAAAATAAGAAGTGAAACGATTAGAGAACAATTGCAGATGAAGCGTATTTCCGAAGAAATAGAAATATAACTGAGATACTTTGGGCACATAGTTAGGATAGATAGTGGTGAAAACTATATGGAAAATAGAAATGCAAGAAGAACAAAAGAATGACTGCAGAGGTATTCAAAAGGAAAGTATTCATTAAGCTGGACGACAGCAAAACGAGAAGCCAGAGATAGAAAAAACTTGACAGAAATCATTATCTCAACACCGATGGTAGAAAAGGTTAGCAGATAAGTTACTAAAATTTTTCAGAACATCCATTGTACGTTTATTATATATTATATATTTTTTTCTCCATAACTTTACAATTTATTCATATGAAATACTTTGTAGAGACAAACTTTTTAAAATTCCTCGTTCCTTTTTTTATCGTTGCTATAACAACCATTTTCCTCTATCGATTTGTATTAAAACGAAAGGCATGCAAAAATATACAGAATTTAAATGAAATGTTAAAATTTAGATTAGCTACCAAGAACGTTGTAATATAAATAATCTCAAGTCAATCTTCCTGCGTTGTTTATTTCCTAACAATTCAAAAGCAGATTTATTTCTATTAAAAAAAAATAAATAAAAAAACCTAATTATTTTTACTTAAGGAATGTCAGGTTACACCTACATTGTTACAGCCTAAGCATTTTATGCGAAAAACAGTTTAATTTTAAATACGAGGGCCATTCGTAAAGTAAGTTCCTGTAATAACTAAAGTAGGACACCTATTTCTACATATTGTGATGTGAGTCATCCGACACATCAGGTGAACGGATCACGTGGCGAATATGTCATCAAGTCTCGCTTACCTCCTAGAAAAGAGCTTCTCGAAGGCTTTCAAATAATCTATACAACTATATAAGGATCGCTCGCAAGGTTGACCGAACATTCCACGAGTGTCGTCGTAGTGCCGTCGAGTGCTACTATATACATGTAAATAAATACACATTGTGAAATAAATGCTCTTAGGGTTAGTTATTCGTTTTTAAGTATTATATAGTGTATTTTGTTTATTTTTTAATATAGTATGTAAATTACCGTTAGTTTTATTTAAAAAGAACCCAGAAAGACAAATATTTTACAATATTCAATGTAATACTTATTTAACGAAACATTCTCATTAATCACTGCATATTAGTATTATAGTTCAATTATCTAACTAGGTTAGCATAAAATTAAGTAAATAAGTAGGGTATTAAGTAAGTAGATATGATATATATATATATATATATATATATATATATATATATATATATATATACTGACGACAGAGGAGAACGAGGCAGTCTTATATATCTGATTTTATCGATATTATATATGTGAACATCGTAACTTGTAATGTTATTGTTATGTATTTATTAAATGTTATTTCATATTGTTCCCGAGTGTATTATTATTTATTTTGCTAATAAAACCGGCCTCTAATGAGTCCACGACGGAGGTAAAGTCCTAACTAGGACCAGGAGACACATGGCGATCCTACCAGACACTTCTGACATCACATTCTGTTTGGTTATTAGAAAAAACACCAATACATAAAGAGGTTTTTATTAGATACAACTTAAAGCTACTACTTTCAGTTATTTTTCTACGTGGTTGCTATTAAGATTGGGGCATTTATCATAGCGATGAACCAGCGTTTTAATGCCGTCTTCATAGAACACTGCCGCCTGTGAATTAAGCCAAGCTGTAACAAAGTTTCACAGTAGACTTCATTGTTTATTGTGGTCCCTCGTTTCATAAAGTCTACAAGAAGGACACCTTCTTGTCCCAAAAGACAGTGACCATCACTTCTCGTAGAAAAAGTTTGACGGCACTTTAAAGGTTTCCTCGAAGGCGAGTTAGAGCGACCCAACTTCATTGAGTGTCTTTTTGTCTCAACGTTGACATAGGCGACTCAAGTCTCATCACCTGCTACCTTCCTGAAAAAAATTCACCTTCAACATTGTAACGTGTCAAAAAAGTTAGTGTATCCCATTCTGTTTGTTTTATAGTTTTCGGTAAAAAGTTTGGCAATCATCGTGAACAAAATTTGTGGTAACCTAAATGTTCAGTAATAACCTCTTACAAAACAGTACCTGAAATTTGAGGGAAAAAGGCGCTCAGTTCTGTCATTGTGAATCGCCGATTTTCACGAATTTTTTCATCGACATTAGCCACAAGTTCGTTCCTCGCAACAGTTGATCTTCCATTCCGTTATTTATCATGGACATAGGTGCGACGCGTCGTCCTTCTCGAAAGGTGCGACACCATCTTTTTACCATACTGTCACTCGTGACATTTTCACCATAAACAGAACAAAGTTCACGATGAATTTCAGCAGCCTTGGATTCAATTCACATTCGACGAGATTTTCAATTGCGGTAGCCATGTTAAACGACCAAAATAGCACGAAAGAATGTCTGAACGATTCCCTTACTAGCACTGCTAGACTCACACTGAACCAGAGTACACCGCAGCACTGCGATTGCGCCGATATCCCCCATGTCTGCTCACTAGGCCAAAACGGAACTTACCTTACAAATCGCCTTTGTATTTCACAACTTCACATACGATTGTTTTTTTGGCTTTTATTTGATTTGCATGTAAAGCAGTAAAAGTAAATTTCGAATAAATTTCTTATAATAGCATTATTCGTTTTATCTCATGGTGTTCAAGATATTGTTGTTATGTGGCCGCTAGTATGGATTTGATTAGGTTCAAGGTGCCGCGTCGACGCGTTATCAGTCGTAATGTGTTGAGGGCTTCCAAAATACATTTTTTGTAATATATATGTGTTTTTAATGGTTTAAGGCCTGTTTGTCGCTATATAAATAACCTCTTAACGGCCTCAGGCCGTAAGAGCGGCCGTTGGCATTGGCATTTCGCAGTAAGTGTCAGTGACGAGTCTTTCGTCACTGACACTTACTGCGAAATGCCAATTCTTCCTTTATTAACAGACATGTGCTTTATCGTACCTGCTACGCGATTTCGCGGGCAATAACTACAAGCTGGCTTGCTCTGCGACCATTCTGACATCTTCAGGAATATCTTCATTGCTTAGTAATTCCATTCGTTTCAAACTCTTTTAGAGTAAAACGTGAACAAGTAAAATTGGAAATATTTTTTTGTAAACAACGGTTCACAATAACAACGTTCTGTGTACTCTTAATAAATTTTTTTTTTTCACTTATATTACACGAGAGCTTTTTTTGTCGAAGTAAACTTTACATTTCAACGAGAATTTTGTTGCTTGGAAATATACTGCAAAAAACTGCCTCTGACAAAATTACGAGTAATTTTTTTCTGTCTGTTTTTCGAGTTGAATTGACTAAAAGCAAGGAAACACGAATTATAAATGTTAGGTTTACTTCGATTAAAAAAAGCTTGAGTGCAATTCGGTACGACAATTTAATGAATACGTATTTAATTTACATATTAAGTAATTTAGAAGTTACTAAATTAATAAACAAGTTGCAATTTATTATTTATTATAAGGGAAAGTACAGTTAAAAATACAGTTGTTATATACCAATTTATTTTCTGAATCTCCTTGTTTTTCGCTTATAGTTTCCTGCATGCTTGCATTTTCAGTAGTAGCCGTAGAGGTAGTACGAATGGAGTTTATGATTTTATTTTCAGAAGGTACGGTTTTAATGATGACAGAATGCTATGTCCTGTAATTTTCACTACTTTTTGTTCACACATACCACTCCTGGACAATTTAGTTACGTTAGCAGCTCGATTTGGAATGGTTCGTAATTTTTACTCGCTTGACATCAAGTCCAATATTTTTCGCCGAAGATTTAGTCCACTTGAATAGTTAATTTATTCCAATAGGACAATTCTTATACCATCCTTTTGAATTATTTTTTTGCCAAAAAGGATTTGGCGTTAAAAAAACTTTTCACATGTGATATGGTTTCCACGTTTTTTCATGATTTGTTTGAACAATTTTCCTGGACATATACAAAGTGTCCCAAAATAATGTATACACATTTTACGTGATTATAAAAACAATATATATTTAGATGGATTACAGATTAAAAGTACAAATTAAAGAAGACACATGTAGAATTTATTTAGTCAGCGCAAATGTTCAAATTGATCCAAACATTGCTGATAACGCGAGGCAATGGAATCGCAAACGTGGCGAATCATTTCATTAGAAATGTCGTTGCATTTTCTTTCAATTTCCACCTTCAGTAGATGTTCTTCTGTAACATGAGGGTTCACAGGTGCCCAGTAGCTATTGCGATTGATCGATCCGCTTAATTTAATCCTCCGATCATAATCATCTTCATTGAGGGCGTGGATTAATCGTGTAATGTAACTCGATTTTGATATGCGCCGCTTGCCGAACAGATTTTCGTGAAGTTTCGCGATAAGTTTCCAGTAGTTCTTCTTCTCTTGCGCCGCTTGTGGATGTTCGTGGTCTCTCAGAACGCTGTTTGTGAGCATCTTGAACAGTCCCGTCTCTTTCAAAGTTATCTCTGATGCGAGTAATGGTAAGTCTCGTAGGAAAGTCCCTTCTAAACCGTCTTTGCACTCCCGCTACGTTTTCACGCTTATGGTAGCACTTTAAAATAAATTTACCTTTTTAAAAGTCCAGTCTAATATGAGCCATTACTTTAAATAGGTTGTACCTAGAACAGAAAAAATAAATTAGAAAAAATAAGATATTAAAGTGTGTAAACATTTTTATGGGACACTCCGTATTTTCAATACAAAAGTTTTTAATAATATAAAATAGTATTAAAAATTGGGTGTGAAGAACACAATACAAGTCCATATAGTTGTGAATGTATCCTGTCCGGAGACGTAGATACGTATTTCACCTTTCTACAGGATCATCGGTACGCCGCTACTGGAAAAGAGACACATTCACAGAAAATAACGACTTCGCTATTTCACCAAAATTATTAAGACAGCGTAGAAGAATATTCAGCACTGTCTATATAACAACTGCAGAACTAGCAAAGTGTTTTCATCAGACAGTACCAACTGTATCCGTAGAAATTGTATTACTGTGTCTTTACTCTTTAACGGCCGAACCGCATGCGTATATAACAAAATAATTTGAAACATACTTGAGTAGGTAAAACCTCACTAATTTTGAATAATACGAAAGTATTTTTAATAATATAAAATATTATTAAAAATCGGGTGTGAAGAATACAACTTTGCTATTTCTGCAGTTGTTATATAGACAGCGCTGAGTATTTTTCTACGCTCTGTCTTAATAATTTCTATGAGATAGTGAAGTTGTTATTTTTTGTGAATGTGTGTCTTCTCCAGCAGGGACGTACCGATGATCCTGTAGAAAGGTGAAATACACACACACATATCTATGTCTCTGGAGAGGATACGTTCACAAATATATGAACTTGTATTGTGTTCTTTACACTCGATTTTTAATAATATTTTATATTATTAAAAATACTTTTGTATTATACAAAATTCGTGGGTGTTTCAAATTATTTTGTCATATATTTGCTTTTTTATTGTTTTATTGTCAGCCAATCTTTGATTTCCCCCTTGTGCTGTTTTCGAAAATACTGGATTATATTCAATTACTCTCTTGTCCACTGTTGTCTGTCTCTATTTTAAAATGGAATATCTTACAGTTTGCTGCTTCTCCACTTCTCCAGGCTAATTCATAGGCAGCAATATGGCAAAATTTTCTTTGTAGCCCTGTAGGCTTTTATTCATTCCAAGATAATGCCATTTCAAAATTTCTTGTTTTGTGAGAGCTTTAGAACTCGCCTTTGTTTTTTCTGGAATTGCTTGTAAAATGTTGCATTTCGTGTCACGGGTTTCATGCTTTCTTAAATTGTATGTGATTTAAGAAGTCGTTTATAATAATCATTAAAATACCTTTCTAGTAACAATTTTGCTGTAACGTTCCAAATCTTCTTAACTGCGTTCTATTTGTAATACACACCATTCTTCTTCTTCATATTAAATACCCAGTCACATAAAATTGCACCTAACTCTTCATTTCGACGTTTCTTTCACGATTTCGTATTGTTTTTCCATACAAAACAGCGTAAATTTCCTCCAAATTGATGTAATTGAATTCATAGTATTTCGCGGCATATTGTTGTGGATCTTTATTTCAATTTCTGCACTTGAAGATTCTCCAAATCGAGACATTTTTTGGCATTGAATGGTTTCCTGACAATTCTTGCGAAAAAGTTGTAACTAAGAACCGCACCGTCATCAGTACTCGGTAGACTTACTAGAATTATACCGTTTTAAAACTTAGGTTTTTGTCGTGGAAAAACTCGGGCAAACTTTTTCCGTTGTCATAGTGACAAAAAACCGCGTCTTATGGGATTTTTAGTGTATGCATTAAATTGTCTACAAAAAAAAAACGGACTTCAGCTTTAAAATACTGTATTTAGTAGGGATCTTGACTAGCTATAGGATATTGCATGAAAAGAAAATGAAAAATTTGTCGATAGCAGTAGCAGTTCTTGATGACGTACCAATGTAAGCTGCTACACGGACGAGGCTGCTTCGTTTAAGCTTTTAAATATATAGCTGCAACAAGCAGCTCATTCGCGCAGCAGCTTATCGTACGTCATCAAGAACAGCCGCTAATAGATAAATTGATCATTTATTGCTTTAAATTGTACATTTACGAAAGTCAGTTTAACAAGATATTAATTCATAAAAGTATATAGATTATATAGATTGTACATATAAAAAAACATTTAACATTTTAAAACAAAACATACTTACCAAAAATTAAAAAATAAAATTGGAAGTATAATTAGGAGTATAATACACTTTTTGCAAAAGTACTTTCCTGAGATCTGAAAGTAATTGTTGTATGGGTAGTTTCTGCATACCTCTTTGATACGCTTTGTATAAAGGAAACACAAGAATAATGAAAAAAGGGAACAAATATCCTACCCTGGGCTGGATTGTCGGCCTCTTTGCTGGTTTGCTCAGTCGAAGACGGTCGTGTCGGTTAAAATAAAGCGCGTCACCTTATTGAAATCTAAGAATCTAAGAAGTAAAGTTATTAGACCCGGTAAAATGTATATAAAAAAAAAGATATATGCATCGGTGTTTTATAAAAAAACGCATCGAGCTGTAGCTTTATTAATTATTTGAAAATTCTACAAACTGCCCTGAATTTGATTTTCCAGTAGATTTAAGGTCAAACGATGGTCAACTTCTTTTTTAATGTCGACGTATATTCTTTTAAGTTTAGTGTGATAGATCTTTTCTTTCTGCGTCCAACTATATGCAATAAGTGTAGTCTAAAAGTTATTAAACGAACCGAAAAAAGGTAATTTTAAAAATTGGGATCTTAAATCATTAAATTATGACACACAAATTATAAATAAAGCACAATTTTTAGAGATACAAGAAGGAATAATTCTGGCCTCACGTAAACACGGTAAACATTTATGGAGAAACTATATGAAATACTAATACTAGAGTTCATTAAAGGGTTACTTGGCGGGCATAATAATAATAACAAAAATAGGAGTTTCTGGTATACAGGTATGACAACAAAGGATGCGAGATTCTCACATCAAACTTTAAAGGTGACACGAGGCTAAATCACGAAAAACGGAAGTTAATTAAGAGGAACAAAGACATAATAGTTGGAATTACATGACTGGGTTAAGTAGATATAAGTATAAACAATGAACAGGGATATTACTCGCATTACTAGCAGAGCTTTAGAGAGAATGCTTTAAACTATGGTAAAACACATGAAGCAATCCACTTTCGTCATTAAAATCCACGACGTAATAGTTGTAGTACATATATTTGGGCCTCCTGTCGACTTATAAAATTTACCGGTTATATTTATGTCAAAATTGACAAAATTTTCTAAAGGCAAATTAAGTACATTCTCATTAAAGAAAATAAGTAATAAACTAATGTGTTTGGTGGCTGTAAGTAAATAAAACTGCATTTTTAAGTTCACTATTTTATTTAACGAATTATAAAAATAAAACTTAGTACTTTTATTATTAAATTATTGCTTAATACTGAAGACTTAAAACAACAATTAGGTATACAGATGTGTATATTTGAAGAGAAATAATCTCTTTCAATGATTTTTCATTATTTAAAATTGCTTCTTTAAACTTACTTTAAACTACATAATTAAAGTCTAAAAAATATATTTACAGCAATATATTGCTGCAAATATATTTGCTTAGAGATTTTACTTCGAACGATTTTTCTGTATAATAAAAGAAACATGTCTTTCCTATTTCAAGTTATAACCATGCAATTTTTGCTGTATAATTTTACTTATGATATACCGATAGGTCCAACCCGCTACGGGACATACGCAACAATATACGTATGGAACGTAATGCGATGTGGCAACGTATGTACGATGCCACTCCGCGTGCGCATACATAAGTCCGATGATCGAGAGCAATAGATTGCCCGTCATTCGTATCTAGCTATGCAAACGTAAAGGTTGCAACAGTTGCAAGTTCAACTGTTTAGAATTTTCGAGACAATAACCCCTAGAAATCTCGAGGGAGTGAGGCGGGAGTTTTACAAAAGGCTCGGCTATTGTTTGGGGAGAGAGGGCGGTATTTTAGAATCCTATATTTAGTGACTTTCTTAGAATTAAAATTTATTTTTCAGAATTATTGATTTTTTTACTTTTATCTTTTAGAAAACGTTATTGTTTTTTTATTACTTAAAATTACTTTTCCGTAGCAGCCAAGAATACAATAATAATAACTTGGAGATATAACGACCTTACTATATCTGAAACAAATGTGCAAATTACGTATACAGAACGAATATGCAAACGACTATATCCTTGCGTGGTTTAAGTCTTACTAAATTCATAACTCTGCAATGTATGGTAATGTAAGCTACCGCGCGTAGAGGGGATACGCTGTTGCCACTTATTGCCGGGTATGGCCCGTTGAGAGCTGGTCTTATGTGTATATCCCTGGAAGGTAAGACCATGCTTTTAAGAAAGTTTGGTTTTCGATTACAATTTAATTACATAAATATAATTATATAGCAGAATTTACATAAATTCTAGATCACTATTAGTACTATCTTCATATTCGTATTTTTGATTGACATTTATAATAAATGGTATTACTTCTTCTCTATCAAGCAGCAATTCTCGGTCCCACCATTTTTTTATTTCGTTGTTAGTGTGTCGAACACTTTGCCCAAGTGATTATTTCTAAGGCCTTGTTCTACATTTTAATAGTATACTTTCCATATTAGCCAGATTTGTTCTATTGGGTTGAATATACAGTGCCATGGTGGTAGTCGTAGAACTATATGTCCATATCTTTCTGCTAATATGTTAGCAACATATTTTTTTTCTGGCTTATTACTAAAACATAAAAATGATATGAGTAACTAAAATATACATTTCTAAGCATACCACTTGACTAAATTTAATAATTCGGCTTTTAATAAATTATCCGCAGCTGTTACTTTATGACTATTTAGCCACTCTCTTATTTGACCTTTGTTCCAAGAATTATTGGGACATTTATCATACAGAACACTATGATAACTGGCATTATCCATGATAATTATAGATGGTTCTTCTAGTTTCCAAAGCAGTTGCTCTTCAAATATTTGAAGAAAATACTAATGAGGCACCTTAAATAAAACCATTACATGTACCTGTTTGAATTACAATGGACCTAAAAGAAAAGCAGAATTTGTATTTATAGAAAGTTATTTCTATTTAATGCAGAGCTGCTACCTCTTACCGTCAACTTTCAATTTTCGAACACTTTTGTGACTATCATCTTGTCATGATCTTATTACGCTCCCATTTTCGAATATCCAAAATCCCATCCAAATATACACATTGCATTGAATTATCAGCTTGTAAGTTGACATATACCTTCTTAGAAAATTGGTTCGAGCAAGGACAACATGTGTTTGTTCCATTAATCCTCTCCGTGGGTAATCTTTCTAATATTTAAAACCAATATCTGCTGGTACTCTAACAAGAGAATCAACAGAACTCTCAAAGATATGACGCTCCCTTAGTACTGATAATAACGATGCTATTATAAAGTGTTGCTCTAAAATTACATTGATATAAAAAGTTGATATCATTATATTAATCACTTTAAGGTGTTAGTAACTTATAGTTTTTATATAGATCGTATATAGCATCACGTATTGTTGCTGTTATTTCTGGAGTGACATCACATACAGGTTTTTTCCTGTGACATTTTTTTAGGGCTTCGAAGGGGCTTATTTTGTATCATTGTTTTTGAAATATTACTGACAGATTCAACGCATATATTTAATGCTTAAGCAACTCTCTAAAATGACAATAACGATATTTGATGCAATTACAACAAAATGTACATACCTCACGCACACTTATCAACGGTAATAGTGGTCCATCATGTCCCGTTCACGGTTAAAGTTTGAAATAAAAGAGCTAATTAGCTCCTTTAACTGGTAGAGAGCTGATACTGAAAATACTACTGTAATAAAATAGGAGTAACAAAGATAACGAAAACACAACCATAACACCCGTCAATCTGCTGTCAAATAATTCGAATTCGGCAGTATCATGTAAATGTTTTTTCACGATGACCAACATCTAATGTTGATAACCTTAATCAAACTAGTTGAAATGACGCCAAAATTATAATTTTTAATTAATATTATTCATCGGAAAATCCTACAATTACTGGTATATACATAACGTGTGTTCATTTGAAAAGTCAATCTAGGTTACTTTGAAATTTTGATAGAATAAGACGCATATATATTAGTATGTGTTTGTTGTTCCGTAAACGTAAATCCAAATGACATTTGTCAAAACAACTGTCAAAATATACGACTTCCTAGGTTAAGTAGTAAATTTTAATTTACGACATACTTCAAAATGTTCTCAGTAAATCACATGCTACTAGATTGACTTTTCAAATGAACACCCGTTATAATATATTTCAGTCATTCAAGTTATAACATCTCCGATTTTTTTTTCTCATAAACTAATCATGAAAACTTGTGTCACTTCTTGACGTAATCTCCCTGCGGTCGCCGCGAACGTTTATTTAATAGTCTTCTTTGACCACTGAAAAATCGATTCTTTCCAGGATTGAAAAACGGTATCCATGTCTCATCCATTGTCGCAATCGATGAAAAGAAAGTCCCATTCATGGCGACAACGTTGCCTGGCAACATGCAATGGGCGCTGCCTTGTGGTCGTCCGCCTACCTACTTGGAGGACATTCTTCGTATTTTCAAGTCTTCATGTAGCATTGTGTGCACAGATCCCAGGGAAATGCCAACTTTGGATGTGATGTGTTCCGTACTCATTCGGCGTTCCTCCAAAAAAAGTTTGTTCGCTCCACTTGATCATATCGTCAGACCGGCTGGTGTTAGGCCGAGACGTGACGTTATGACTTCTTTGAATTGTCGCACCCACAAACGCACATTAGGTACACCAGATTGTCAAATTTTGCCCATGCGCAACAATAAAATATTAAAAATGATATTGAAAAGATTAAACTTTAATGAATGCAATAAAAAACCTATATTTAATATTGACCAAAGTGATAATTACGTTCAAAATAGTTATATGATTTCTCAATAAACAAAGGAATGCCTGGTCATGAGTAAAAGACTCACCCAGTATAGGATTTAATAAAAAAAATAAGGTCAACGTATGAAATGCTTTGACCAATATGACAAGCAATTAAATTAAATAAGAATCTTAATCTGAAAATTGCATAAATAATTTATCAAGGATTTTGGATAAATCTGATATCGAGATTTGATACAATTGTATATGCAACAAGTATTATATATAAGTTATATATAATACTTGTGTTATATAATATAACACACAATTAATTATTTAATTGTGAAAATTCCAATTTACGAAAATTTGTAGAAAATAAGTCAATAAAGGTTAGTACACACTGTATATGCACACATTAGACACATTCATGAGACCATCACCACATGTTTCACTCAACTGGTGATGATTGACATTCATCACTGATGAATGTCAATCGGTGTCACACCACGAAAATGGAGAAAACGAATGATTATACGTTGTTCTTGTAATAAAATCATCGCTATTTTAAGTATTAAAACAGTGCCCACTCTCGCCGCTGCCGCTAGAGTCCTGTGTGACGTACAGTGCAGCCATTTCGGTCACGAATTCACGAGTCCGCGCGTATTTTGAAACAAAACGAATTTTTCTATCTGTTCCCAGTCTTGAGCAAAAAAATCTGAGGTGTTATAACTTGAATGTATCTCGACAGTAATTCGTATTACTTTGTAGTCCATGAAATATCCTTGGACAGAGCGTTTCGCGGAAACGCTGAATCGATTGTATACGTTGACTGATTTCAAAATTTTCAAAAGATCGTGTTTTAAAGGGACTGCTAAAAGTATAGAGAAGGTACACCAAAATTAGAAAGTAAAGTGCGGTATAATTAGAGCTGGGAAATTGCGCCACGCGCTAGAGCCCCGCGCTCGACGTGAATTAATAAGGCGCCGCAGCCTTTACAGCCTTCATTACAGTTTCAGTCAGATACTAGAGTTGATATCTCTGTATTAATTCGTACTGAAACTACTTTATTGTTGTACATTTGCTCTAAAAATGTCGGCGTTACGTATTTAGCGAAAACGACCAATGTCAGGCACAGATATGCCGGATTTCATTTATGATGGCGTAAAAATTCAATGCCTAGTTTGTAATTTGTCTCTAATATGTTGGTCCAAAAGGGATCGTCAACGTCCCGTGAATAGCGTATAGCATTCTTATAAAAAAGTGCCGGAAAAATGCCTTATTGTATGTAATCTACCGTTTACTTTATTAGACAATGAAACGTTTGTCTCATTGTTTAATAAATACGCATACCGTAAAATATCAAGTCGGAAAACGTTCCGAAATTTACTGCCGTCTGTTTGTGAACATATTCAAAAAATAATTAAATAAATCTAATTTGAAAGACCAAAAATTGTGGTTATGTGTGGACGAAACAACAGATCGAAATAATATTCTGTGGTTAATGTAATAGTACGTACAATGGAACCATATTAACCGTCATCTCCTATCTTACTTGCTTCCAAAAGAGTTGAAAATTGTACTCCCTATAAGGTAGCGTTGAACTCATTCAACAAATTTGAACTTAAACAAAGCTTTTATTGTTAATGAGCGATGGTGCCACAAACATGCTTTCCTTACGCCGGTCTCACAAAATAGAATAAAAAGTAGTGCTACAATAGTATATTAAGGCATCATTTTGTCGCATGAGTTCATGTTCAGAAAACGAGCCACGATAGTGGTGAGTTTTCTAAAGAACGGGTGCGACAAAAGGCCTTATGAAACGAGTGTTTTCCATATTATTTTTTCTATTTTGCATTTTTTATATTAATAAATTATTTAATTTGAAATTTCAGAGTTTTAGTTTTATATATAGTATGCAGTTGGTTACATTGATACTGACATTTTCAGGTTTAAATATTGTTATCTGCGAAATATTATTTATTAATTTTCGTTAACATTACTAGATATTTTATTTAAAAATATAAACATGAGTGACATAGAAACTAATATACCTTGCACACCACCCCTGTTACGTACTTAAATTCTTAAAATCAAATGACAGCAATAAGATATTTATTTCTATGTTCGAACAATGCCAACATTGAAAAATGAAAAAAAGCGTCTCAAAATTAAGTTCATTTCGATACTGTTTTGGATTTCATAATGAGTTCATTACGAACGCAAAATAGAAAAAAATATATTATTGGCGTAGGAATCCTTAGAGTTAATGTGCAAAAATAGTACTACATATCTCATTATCTTTCTTCCTTTATCTGTTATTCCTCTTTTACTTTTGGGTATTTACGGACCGAACGAGTATCTAAAGTACGACCAACGAAGCGTAACCCTTCAAGCAGTACTGTCGGTTTGTTGTGTACATTCCCAGAAAAAAACTGAACGCGCCAGTATTTGAATCAGTCGTATCGTTCATGTCAAATGTTAATGTAAAGATTGCAGTTAAAAAAAGGTAGAATGTTATAATATTAATATGCATACACATTTTTAAAACATTTTGGAGAAAACAATAAGAATATATATGATTTATTCAAAAATAGTAAAGTAATACAAGAAATAATTAATATAGCATTATAAATACACTACAAAATTCTTATTCATCATCCGATTGTAACCAATCCGTTTCTGAATCTGATTCGCATAATCTAATAATAAATTCTTCGTGTATATCCATTAATTGGTCCCTTTCGATATATTCTTTTTCTATTTTGTGAACATGTTTGCATTCTGCTTGCCATAAATTTGGAGTAATTTCACTAAACGCCTGCAAAATTAAACCCTCAACATTGCAACTACCATCAATATTTCTAGAGGCCACCTTCCTTTTCACCATGCTCCAAATCATTTCGATTGGGTTAAGATCGCAGTGATATGGCGGTAATCTTAACACCGAATGACCTAATGTTGCTGCATAATTGTCTATTTCATATTCAGGTTCTGGTTTATTACGTCTCACTAATTCAAGTAATTCACACTTTAACATCTCTGGGTGATATTGTATATTCTTCAACAAAAGCCAAAACATAATATCTGCTTTCTTAGATGAGGATGTAGGTGGTTTATTGATTTGGACACTGTGATATGGTGCGTTGTCCATAACTATAATTGAATTCTGTGGTAGATTTGGTATTAATTGTGTTTTAAACCATTTTGAGAATTTCTCGTAGTTCATTTCATCGTGGTAGTTACCACTTTTTGTTTTTGATTTGAATTGTAGCAAAGCTCCCTCAATAAATCCCATTTCACCACCAGCATGGCACAAGATCCATCGTTGTCCTGCACCATCTTTTTTGAGCACTCCTTTTTCTTCTGAACTTTGCCAGCACTTTGAGACAGTATAATTTTTATGCACGTAACTCTCATCAAGATATACCAGGGGTCTCTTGTTTTCACCAAGACCATCGTTATACATTTTAAATCGTAAATATCGTGCTCGCCAGGCCACAATATCTTGTCGTTTCATTAATACTTTTCTGTTCGATTCACATTTTTTGTACTTGTAACCCATACCAATAATAATTTTCCGTAAAGTTTCTTTGCTGACGGGGAATTTTGTTTCAGATTTCATATATGAATGTAAACTTTGTAAAGTAGGTACAGTCTTACTGACAGTGTACATAGATGTGATCTTGTTCCGCAATACAGATCTAAGATTTAAATTGAAATAAATATAAAGTACGTTAAATATTTATATTGATATATTACTTGTCCGCATCATCTAATATAATTTTGGACTTTTTCTCCTTTCTTGGCTGTATATGGATAGTAGAAGATGAAGGTTGGTTCTCCAAACTCTTGCGTAAATTGGTTTTGATACGCTTTGTATTTTTTTCTGATTTTCCTGTCATTGCAGCTACTCTTCTAATGACTTGCTCTACAGGAAAAGCATAGTGGCCTGTTCGTTTCTCTTCCTCGCAAAACTCGATAATTGTCTCCAGTATAGTCAAAGCGTCATCTTTCTCCGATTTTCGTTTAGCCATAATGAAGATGATGGATAATCTACAACATATTTGTAACATAAGTAAACGCGTAAAAATAATTGAGGTTATATTATTACTTACCTTTAGCTAACAACAGAAAATGAAATACTTTTAAGAAAAACTGTTCGGATATTCAAAAAGAAGCAAAAAATAATAGAAACGAGTAAGAACACAAGAGAATATGAAAACAACGATTTAATAAACAAGTAAACGAGCACTGTAAATGACGGAGCATGAACGGGACTGTACACAGCTGTCGAACGTGTAAAGTGTGGGTTAGAGGGCATGCGGAGCAAGACGTTGGTAAATAAGTTCGCATATTTTCCTGGGGTCAGATTTACTTGGTCGTAGTTTAGTATCATTTCTTTTTTACTGGTCATCCATTTAGTAACTGACCACGGTAAGACGTGTTTGACTATGTAAATCGTAATACCGTGAACTTAACTGTGTTGCCGTATTGTCTGCTGTCAATTCTATATTATTAGTATTTTATTACTACAGCATTGTATTACGTAGTTATAGCGAACAATATTAATTCTTTCAATCTTAATAATCTTCTTCGAAGAAGATCAAATGCATATTTTTCTCCACACAACAAATAATGGTTTATTTTACATTTACGATGGTCAAATGTGACATTCGCATGTCTCTATTTGGCTACGAATTGTGTTGTCTATGACTACAACGTGTTAACTTTGAAAGTATTGTTCTATTTACATATAAAACGTTTGTAAAATCTGCTACAATACTATACTACATACAAAAAAATGTTTCTAGTGCTTTTGCTCAAGTTGGATTTAATGTTCCTTTTTGTTTACTGAACTATAATTGTATATTTCTTTCTATACCTTCACCATAAATATTTTGTTCTCTGTACAACTACATTTTCCTCGGAGCAGATTTATAGTTATGTGGATAATGAAGATCAAACACAAATGGTATACAAGCTCATAACATTAATGTTAAAAATAATCTAAAAACTGAAGATCTCTACTTCTTTGTTAATTTATTAATAAATTAAGTGTTCAAATAAAAGACAGGATTTATTAATGTCCAAATTAGTAATTACAAGGGACAACATTTAGGGCAAATTATCTAGTCGCATGTTGTTTAATCATGTTTATTTAATAGATCTAGTAGCCCTTTTGGGGTCTAACTTAATTTAAACAGGACTGTGAAACTGTCTGTCCAAGAAGCATGAGCTATTCAGTAATTTAGAAGACAACATTCATAATTAACATGACGCTTTATATTTTCTTATATTTTAGTTTGTTAAACTATAATAGTATATTACAATATAAGTGCGTTATTATAGACGTGATACTTAGTACGGATTATTGTTCGTATTGAAGCGGTCAGTTTGCATGCTTGTTATGTGAGCATTTTTCAAGATTCTTTTTTTTTCAAACTTGAAACACTCAGTACACTAACAGGTTTAGTTAGAAGATTGGAAAGATGTGGTGTGCTGGGTGAAAAAGCGTTTATCTAGACGTAAAAATACAAGGGTGATTTGTAAAGTAGTTTCATTTGGTTATATAGAAAAACACCAATACATGCAGAGGCCAAAGTTCAATATCAATAACAAAGGTGGTTTGTTATATCATTATTATATCATAAACAGATCAAATATTATAACGTCCAGGCATTGAGCAAATTAGAAAAGAAATAATATTCGTATGTAGAAGGAAAACTATAAAAAAAATTATCATGATTAACAGATAGCTCTCAATCTGCAATTAATATAAAAATAATATAAAAGCTACATGCTGCTTAAAATCAAAAGGAGTAGTTATTAGTTACGTTAAGAAAAATGGACACTCAGATCATTAAATTATTGAACAATATTACAAAAGAAAGAAAATTACTGAATCAATTTGAAAGTGCCAAGATCAGATAAATTCAATTATTCTACAAATGCACCAAATTATGATAATGAATTAGTTAATCGATACTTCGACATGCCTTAATTTACGATTGAAAATTGTAAAACTTTACATAAGTATTATACACAGTATATTACTAGTTTTTAAAAAATTGTCATGACCGCAGATCAATTTTTAGAAAATTCGATCACCCTGTAACATGCTAAAGCAGGGGATATCGATAGAATTTAAATTATAATTAAATTTGTTTATGAAATAAAAGTTCAGTGCATTCAAAATTCATGTCAGATGGTTTATTTCGGTTCTTTTCTTCCCAAAACAAGAAAAAAGATGTTTTTCCACCTTGGGTTGTAAAAAAAAGAGTCTGGTGTCGAATTCCAGATTGGTTGTCTCCTGCGTAGAGATTTATCTATGATTCCTGTTCAACGATGTAGATATCTTCCCAAAATCAGGTTTGAAATGGTTTTCCCCAAATGGAAACCAGTATGGTATATAAAAAAACGATGGAGACTTATCACTCCTTACAAAGACCCTTCAGAAGAATAAAGAAAAAAAACGCAATTCTAGCTAAATGTACCACGTCAGTATAGATGAACAAAGACTCACCTTTCAACGGGAACAATCTGGCTTAACCAACAAAATGGAAGACACGTGCTAGACAATATCTTATATTCGCTTACGCGATAGTAGTAATCTGGTTACTCAAAAAAAAAACAATTTTACCACATAATTTGTATAATTTGGCCATAAAAATTCTACAATTGTAACACGTGCTCAGGACTTGCGGTTTCTTCGAAGGCTTAAACAAGAAGAGAAGGAATTTTCAACGATGAAAAATGAACTAAAAACCCGAGGTAACATAGTTCCTCAAAAACTCTTTATTTAGCGCTGACGTCCAAATGTACACATAATGAAATATTACAAGCTAGACAAAAACACAATTGACTAATTACGAACAATAATTAATGAAAGAAATATTATTTACATCCAGCTTCAATATTCCTAACTAAATAATGTTCCATAAAGTCTAGAAGAAAGACGCCTTTATTGTCCTAAAAACAGTGACCATGACGGCGGAATTTTAAAAGTTTTCTCGTAGGCGAGTTAGAGCGACACCACTGAATTGGCTTTTCGTCTCAACGTTGACATAAGCGACCCAAGCCTCATCACGTGTTATGATATGCCCGAGGGAATCCCATTCTCTTTGTTTGATGGTCTTCGGAAAGACGTTTTGGCACCCATCGTGAACAGAATTTGTAGTAATTTAAATGTTCAGTAACAACCTTGTACAAAACTCTACGTGAAATTTGAGGGAAAAAGGCACTCAGTTCGGTGACCATGAATCGCTGATTTTCACGAACTTCATCTTCGACATTACTACACAAGTTCGTTCGTCACAACAGTTGGTCTTCCACTCCGTTCTCCATAATGGACATTAGTTCGTATTTTTCGAGAGATATGGCACTATCTTCTAACCATACTGTCACTCATGACATTTTTACCATGTACAGAACAAAGTTCATGATGAATCTCAACAGTCTTAATGTTCTTTGCACACAGAAATCGGATCACAGTACGCAATTAACAGTCGGCTTGATTTTCAATTGCGGGAGCTATTTTAAACGACCGAACTAGCACGCGCAGCGTTGCAATCGCGCCGATATCCCCACTCCTTTGTAAAAATAATAAACTGTTTTTTCACTCAATAATATTGCGGCCATTATTCTTTGGGAGTCCTAAGGCGACAGCTTTATTGGCGGTTTTTTGAAGAGAAATACAGTAACTGGACAATACTATGCTGATGTATTGATACGTTTCAAAGTCAAGTGCATTTACTCAGAAAAAATATTGCTCAATCAAGTTAACGTGACCTCTAACTTATTTAGCCGCTATGGTAATCGTTAAATTTCGAATTATGAGTCAAATTGCTGCCTAATCCAGCATATCCGCAAGATCTGGCATTGAGTGATGTTTTCTTCTGCTACAACTTGAAAAAATGACTTTGTGGAAAGAACTTCGGGACAAATGAGAAGGTGATAGCCGCAAGAAATGCCCATTTTGATGAGCTTCCGAAATATTAGTTTTTAGATGGTTTAAAAAACCTAGAAGAAGTCGGTGGACTAAGTGTATAGAATTAAAAAATTAAAAAAACACTTAAAAAAATACATTTTTTACCCTCAAACAAGTATTTCAATAGTGAATTGATGTGTATTATTATTAGAGTTGTTATTTTTTTCCTACATTCCAGAGTCCTACTCAGTACAAGTTAATATGTACAAATGTTTTTAATATACATAGCGTTTGGTAAAGAAGGTGTGTCCGTAAGAAATTATAACCCAGCGAGAGATAAAAAAACACTTTCCTAAAATGAATGAAATCGGCAAAAAGTTTGCACCATTAGATAAGTTTCTACATTTGTCTCGGTAAGCAATGTTCGCCGTTGTGAAACAATGTTCGTAATTCGAGAACGATTGTTCGACCTTTACGGATGTAGCACACGCATAATTAAAATAATCTTTATAAATAGATAACGCATTTTTAACGCAAATTTGTCTTAATCTAGTAAAATCAATATCTTTGTTCAAAACACTATGGAACTTTTCTACTACGCGAACGTTTTTTGCGTCGTCTATATTGTGCAGTAATGTTTTCACTTCGTCCACTATTTGTACCGACTCCACTAACGATAACCGAGTATTTTGCAATTTTTCAATAGCGTCAAATAATCCTTTATAGTTATTGTAGTGTGTAACGGTTCCCGTTACAAAGTTTATAAATTTAAGCGACTTGAACGATAAAACCGCCGCCGCACACAAACCATTTATAAACTTTTGAACAAAATTGTATACTTTGCATTTTTGTATTATATTTGAATAATTTGTAAATATGTTAACATGTAGATGTGTAATGCGAGGGTCCCCACTTCTTTCTTCCACCTATTTTTTATTATTCAAACGCAGAATTTAGTGCGCTGCCCCCCCCCCCCTCTGGAATTTTTCGTTTCTGTTAGGAACTAGAAACTATATAAAGGCCCCCTTTCGCTAAAAAAAATATTGATTACCTGTCGGCCTCCATATTGGCATCTAATCAAGCTTAAGATTGTCCCCCTCCAGAATCTTCGCCAGCATCGTTACTGGCGTGATTCTCTTCTTGAATCTTCGCCGGCAACCTTACTGACGTTATTCTCTTCCTGAATGTTCGTCGGCGACGCGCTATTCACCATATCCGATTGCGTACGTTCGACTGCGGACATGACATGCGAAGCTTGACGGGAGACGTCCAGTTGATGAAGCGCGACGCCTTCGTACTTCATTTCCCAAGCGCTGGACTGTTGCGCACGCATGGGTAAAGCCGTTTCATCTTAATGAACAAGATAGTAAGCCCGATCACGCCTGTCCACGGTAACGTCATTTCTTTTAATTTCAACGGCGACATTTATTTATATTTTACCCCCTAGTTTCTTCTTTTGCCTCAGTATTCGACTAAATAAATCTGCAACGACCCCAAGCACTTTCATTAGTATAACTCATTTGGCAGCATATTTAAAATATAATAAAAAGGACACAAATGTAGTTTTCCGCTCATTATTTCAATAATTAAATTACATTTGATATCAACTTTCAGCATAGATTGCCACAGCATTAAAATATATATCTTTTGTTTAACTTTAAATAGTGTTGATGATAAGAGAATAAAGAAATGCTTATTTGAATTGCAGTTAGAATTTAGATTCATTAGCAGTTGTTGAGCCAAAGTTATTGTATTTAGAACGACTGACCTAAGTTATTTTCTTTTGTATATATTTTGTTCAATTTCTACACTTGTCGACCGTTTCTTTACTATGTTTATTTACAGCGATACGAAATTTTGTACTTTAGTTTCTTTTTGAATGTACTGTGTTTTGTATATTATTGTTATTTTCTTTTGTATGTATTCATAATCATAGCGTATGTAAAGTGTCAAATGTGTACCAATGTTAATCGAAGTGTTTTTTATGTATGTTCAACGAATGTTTAATAAATAACTTGTGTGTCAACATATTTTTTTTCTAAACCCGGATAATAGACACACATCAAACTAAATATCTAACAAACAGTCACAAACACGACGATTAATGAAAGCACTAAGAATCCTTAACCGACAAGAGATTATCCGAATATTTGGTTTTGATTAATGTCGATATAAGTGTCATTAATCGCACAGATGGTTTTTCTGCCAAGATCAAAATTTGAAGTTTGTTTGAGAAGTTCACTACCGCCGCCTATGAAGAAAAGTTGAAGCTTCAGATGAGCAGGTAAGGTTGCATATACAACCAGAACTCGCCAATTTTGACGGAAATAAAGAATTAATTAATTAACCGTAATTAATTAGTCTTAATTGCCATTCCGAGGCAGAACATCATTATAATTGTGAATAGTTTTAATTTACTGGAAATACCTAGAATAGTAAAAAGCCGCATTCAGCCATGTTCCCCATCGTGTAAGAACTGGCTCAAGTGATTAGGGAATACCGGGGCACTGTCTGTAAAATTCTCGAATTCTTTTTGGAGACTCGAGAAACACTTTTTTAGTACTTGGTATTAATGCATCCACTTTAGAATAACATTTGCGTATTGTTGGTGACACAAGATGTAAAGCATGGGCTTTACACATCACATTGAAAAGTTGTTCACACTCTTGTTTTAAAGAACGACCCACACAACACATTGTTGCCACGCCATCGCTCATAAACATCAACAGTTGATTAGTTGATATCTGAAATTTTTCCTCGTATCCAGCACTACTCTCGTAATCGCTACGCTGATGCACTTTTCAAATCTTTTGCTAGCTAATAAGATCGAAAATGTTGGTTTATGAGGTGGAATAGAAATTTTTTTTTCGATCTCTCGTTTCCTTGACACATAACCACAGTTGTTTATCCTTTACCTCGGCTTTGCTCTTGTTTATGATGTCTTGGCATACAGAAGCTAGATGCGCTATTAACGTACACCAGGAAAGTAGCTTCCAGTTGGAATTGTATTTATTCCAGAAGTCGCGAAACGGTTGTTTATCCAGGAAATTACAACTGAGAAACATAAATAGCAATTGGAACATAAATTCTTCCGTCAATGACGCGACACTTTTTTTATTGGTGTGTTTCTGGCTATTTACAGGTTCTCTATAGTCGCCTCTGCGCTTATACATCAACGGTTTATCGCAAACTTTGCACATACATTTAGCACCATTATAACATAAATCTGGAAATTCTCTGATAAACTTTTGCACTGAGTCAAATATTGGTTGTCTTTCACGTTATCTTTCGTTCGACATACTAATATATATATTTATAACAGCAAAAGTTCAACCACCTCGCGTAGAGATCTACGCTTAATTAAAATATAAATATCTAGCCGGCATACACGACCTAATACAATGCATACAATGAACATGCTTATCTTGAAATTTGCAACCTTTCCTTCGTAACTGGGTACATCTCGTAAAAAAATAAAACAAAAGCGCTGAGTTGTAATTTCATACGAACACGTGTTCTTTATAAAACCCGATGTGTTTTGACAACATTCGTACGTATACAGGGTGAGTTGTGAGGATCGCACGAAACTCCGGAAGTATATTGTATTCATACAAATATTTAAGAGAAACCGATATCTTGTTAACCGATCTTCATTTGTTTTCAAATTGTAGCATCACAATATTTACAAACTTAACATGTTTTAATGAATTGGTCTTAAATAATATAACAATATCCTTGCATTGACTACCCATATAAAACAAATTTCAGTGTAGCTCTTCATGAAAAGTTATTTACTGTTTTTTATTACAGATGATGTACTGGCTAACTGAATCAATCCGTTCGAGGCAACTCATTTTAATCATTTGTTTATTCTGATACATGTCAATGCTAGCTAATTGTCAAAGTTATTTGTATTTTTCAGTTTACACGATTATTACAAAATGGCAAACACTTATACAAATCTTGAATATGCAAATATGGTTTTCATTTATGGTTATTGTAATGAAAGCGCTGGAGTTGCTGTTGAGGAATATCGGCTACGGTTTCCATATCCGAGAATTTCGGATAAAAATGTATTTATTAGTGTTTACAACAAACTGTGCGAGTCCGGAATGCTACCCAGTGCTAGGATTATATCCGAACTTGCAACTCTACAAGATTTGGATGAAATAGAAAATATTCTGTGCTTAGTAGAAGATGAACTACCAGTTTAAAAAGATTTGGCACTCAACTGGGCATTCCTCAAAAAAGAGTAATTGATACACTACATCGGCGTGGCTTACATCCGTACCATTTAGAGCGTGCACAACATTTACATCAGGAGGATTATGCTAGCCGTGTGAGATTTTGTTGGTTGATAAATAATATGCATCGAATTGCATCGCGCATACTTTTTATCGATGAGGCGTCATTCAATCGTGATGGCATTAATAATACTCGTAACTCCCATGTATGATCAGAGGACAATTGCCATGCAATTGTCGAAAATAGTTTTCAGCGCAAGTTTTCGGTAAACGTGTGGTGTGGAATGGTCGATAGTTATTTGATTGGCCAATACATTTTTGAGAATCGCTTGGGAGAACTACTTGAATTTTTTGCAAAATGTATTACCAATACTACTAGAGGATGTTCCACTAAATATCAGAATGGGAATGTATTTTCAGCACGATGAAGCATCAGCACATTTCGTATACTCATCAGGTTAGGCGGTATTTGGACGAAAGAGTTCCAGCGGTTTGGATAGATCGCGGTGGTCCTATTACTTGGCCTCCAAGATCTCCAGACCTAACACTATTAGACTATTGTTTGTTGTGCTGGCTTAAAAATGAGGTTAACAAAGTGAAGGTCGACACTAGAGATGTATTAATCCACCGTATTATGCATACCGGAGCTAATATCAAAGCATGAAGCAATTAGAAGAACAACGGACGCTCTTCTTGAACGATCAATTAAATGTTTAGAGCCCAGTAGTCAAATTTTTGAAAATATATTATAATAACTGTAACAATAAGATTAAAACATGTTAAGTGTGTAAATATTGTTATGATGCTACAACTTGAAAACAAATGAAGATCGGTTAACACGATATGGGTTCCTTTTAAATATTTTTAAGAGTACAGTACATTCCCGGAGTTTGGTGCGATCCTCACAACTCACCCTGTATATTAACTTATACTGAGTAGAATCCTGGAATGTGGAGAAAATGTGACAACTCTAATTATTATACATTATAACGTTTAGTAAACATTCCGGGAAGTACAAACATTTTCGATAATAAATCTAGTGCCACTTTGTTCAGTATACGCTCTGTACTTTGAAGTAATTGATACGATATGAATTTGGGGTGTTAATAGTTGCATAAACCATACTTACATAAATAGAGAAAATGATATTGCATGTACTATTGAGTAGTTGAATGTCTAAGGCATTTGAAAGAACCTTTATATTCAAGTTAATACTCGAGTATAATTTGACATGGAAACTGACATTACTTCATTCAGGGAAATACACAAATTACATCGGTGCCGTAAAACGAATACGCTATAAGGATTTATGAGTTCGAAGCGGCAAGGAAAGCGACAAGAAATAAGTCAGGTATTAACGAAGCCGAAGCCGCAATATGAAACTTAGTCTTAAAAAGAAGAAATGGAGTGAAGGAAATGAAATCGAATGATAATGTTGTCATTCTGAAAACTTATAAAAAGAAAATTCAGAATAGTAGCATGAGAGAAATGAAGGTGTACGGTTCGCTAAATTTCGATGTCTTTAAAATAGATTTTATGGAGAAAACAAAAAGCGTAACGAACTCGAGTGTTTCAAATTGCAAAAAGAATTATACAGAGTTTCGGAAAAGGAGTTAATTACTCGTTGCGGGTGTTGGAAGAATTGGCAACTTAATCAAAGTAATACAAAAAAACCTTTATTCAGTATTGTTCGACATTTCATAATGTAAAAACTTACAGCCGAGCAGCGTCTAATTGTCTAAATTTATTTCTAAACTCAGTGTTCAGTTAAAAATGTTCACAAAGCGCTTCGCCAAATTTGCGGCATACATCATCGGCTAAATGAGACCATTCGCAACACAATTGAAAAATTTTACATTCAATTTACTGTTTTGGACTCCCAGCCACCAACGAGATTGTGTAGAGTATGCACCGAAGAAAATATCGTCGCCGTTTAGGCCAGTGTTGAGGATGATCCAAATTCATCGATTCTTCATTGTGTGCAAGAACTTGGCAGTGATCATCGACTTTGTGGAAGATTTTGCGTAAGGATCTTGGCTTACATGCCTACAAGATTAAATTAGTTGCAAGAATTGAAGCCAACTGACCATCGTTTTGAACGTCAGTTCAGTAATTGGGCGCTTGAATAGTTGGAAGTCGATCCACTATTTTATGGTCAAATTGAGTTCAGTGATGAGGCTCACTTTTGACTGAATGGCTTTGTGAATAAGCAAAATTGTCGTATTTAGAGCGACAGTAATCCACAGGTGACTCGTCAACTACTGATTCACCTCGAAAGATGCACTATTTGGTGCGATTTTCCGATGGCATAATCGGGCTATACTTCTTCAAAAATGAAGATATTCGAGCTATCATCGACAATGTCGGCCGGTATGTCAAAGGCATGTCCAACGATTTTTTATTTCCAGAAGTGCATGAACATCATTTGGGAGACCCTTGGTTTCAGCAGGGCCGCGCCACATGGCGAAACCATCGATTTATTGATGGCAGTGTTCGGCGATAAGATTATCTTCAGAAACGGATCTGCACACTGGTCTTTAAGATAATGTGATTTGACGCTTCTAGAATATTTTTGTAGGGCTATTTTAAGTCATTAGTCTACGCAAACAAGTCAACAACTATTGGAAACCGATATCAAGCGCACCATTCGTAGCATAGGGCCTCAAACTTTCGAAAAGTAGTTTAAAATTAATGCTCCAGGATGACGTGCCTCAGACGCTCCCGTGATGGCCATATGCCCGAAATCATCTTCCATCATTATTGTCATAAATCTATCTTACCGATTTAAAAAAATCCTCATTTATGTTTTTTATTTCAATTTATAATCCTACACCTCTTCAAAAAACACACTTTTGTTCTATAGTCTAGCGGTGTTCTAACTTATTTATGCCATCAAAAAAATATTTGTTGAACTCTGCAAAATGGGCCTCTGTTTCGGCAATGACCTCTTTATTTTATGTGAAAGAAAAAAACACATTTGGCGAATATGGTGGCTAGGACACTATACTTTGCGAATTCCAAAATATCGCCGCCTGGGCTTTTCGCCTTGATATAATTGTCTTTGCCTTTTTTAGTGCACATTCACCGAGAAAAACCCATTGACTGATCTTTGAATTCTGTCGTGTAGTGACGTATCCATGTCTCATCTACAGTCACATAACGCCACAGAAACTTTCTCGTATTGCTTTGAAACATGTCCAAATATTGCTTTGAAGTTATCACGCGATTTCGTTTTTGATCAATCGTCATCAGACGCTGTAGAATGAACCTATCTCGCCGAAAGCTTTCTCATTCTCAATTTTTCGTGAAGAATGTTTTGCACACGTTCAATTAAGACGTCTACCTTATTAGCAATCTCTCCAATCTTTACCCAGTGGTCTGTTAACATCATATCATGAACTTTATTAATCATATCGTCTGTAGTCACCTCATTGAGATGACCTGGCTGTTTATCAAAGGCGGATGCCATACTTAAATTCATTAAACAAGTATATACAGGGTTTCCACATTTCGACGCACGAATAGGTAAAAAGTATGAAAAGTTTTGAAATGAAATTTCATCTTCTGGGGTTATGTCCTGCTTGGTCAGAAAATCATTTGTGTCATAATTTTAGTTTTGAAAAATCAAGCATGCCTTGAAAATGCACAAAAAGGCAACTTTTACCATTAATAAAGTGCTTTTTCTGTAGGAGATACGATAAAATGTTATTAAGAAAAGTTGATCAGATTGCTAAATTATATAAGTGTGTTATATTTCAACTAGTTCAGTACATCTTGGAAATGTTTGTGTTGCCTTACTTTTCCAAAACGCAGTGTGCTATGGATATCGGAAGATAAAAATAAAATCCCGTTTTGACACTTGCCAAAAATGGTTTATTCTAAATTGACATAGTGTTTTTCTCGTGCTCTAAAATTGGTATACAATTTTGTATACCAAGCCAAAAACGCCAAGAATTTATCAAATGATATATTAAATGAACGGCTAAGAAATTGTCTCTATACGATTCATTTTCGGCCCTCACCATGGGGATCTCGCTTATTATTGGAGATAGAGTATAGGTTTAAATTTGGCAAAGTTGTTAAATTTTGTGTTTGTTATAAATCCGTAAAGAAAATAGACCTGTGACAAATGACCTTCGTTATTTAAAAAAAAAACGCGAAAACCCCATTTTCTTCTTTTACCTGTAGCACCGACATTTGGCCTTGTAGAGAAAATATAAAAACACATCCTTGTGGCCATTTCTAAACCTCTATCCAGTGGTGTACTCTAAATTTTTATACGACGTTTCATTTCTTTCTGGCCATCATCAACTATCTAATTTTTTATAAGCGCCATATTGGATTTAGGCATCCTCAGAAAGAGTTTTTTTTTCTGATTTCAACCATGTACCACATGCTGACTAAAGTTTTTGACATTAGGTGTTATTTGAAAGAATAAATTATAAGATTAAATAAGGTAGCCATGGAATTTCAATCTGTCAAACATTTCATTTATTGTTCATTAATAATACAAAAATGTCATACACTAACGAAGAGAAACGAGATATGATAAGTATTTTTTATTCTTCGAACCGAAATTCAACAGTAGCGAGTACAAGATATCTACAATTATATCCAGAACGACAACAGCCTTATCGTACCATTTTTCTAGATCTCGACAGAAATTTGGTCGAGAATGGATCGTTTACTAAGCCGCGTAATGGTCAAGACAACAGGAATTTAAATGAAAATCGACAAGATATTTTACAAATGGTAAATTAAAAGCGTGTTTTCAAATTTCATGTTAATCTTGTATTTTTATAGATAAATAATAATCCATCAATTTCTACACGCGAAGTAGCGTCAGAATTAAATTTGTGCCAGTCCAGAGTTTGGAGAACTTTACATAAAAGTAGGTTTAAACCATACAGGATCCATGTTAGTCACTCTTTACTGCCTGGGGATAATTTGAGAAGGCTTAGAATATTGTAATTGGTTAATGGGAAGGATAGAAAATGACGAAAATTTTTTAAGCAAAATCATCTGGTCGGATGAAACAAAATTTACAAATTCTGGAATGTTCAACAGAAATACGGAGCACTATTGGGCAATACAAAATCCCCGACAAAACAGGGCTAGAAGACCCCCAACACCGTTTTGGAATAAACGTTTGGATGGGTATTTTGGCAAATCGTCTCTTAGGACCAGTTATGTATGAAGAACATTTAAATGGAGAAAGATACTTAAACATTTTACGTACATACGTATCTGACTATCTTGACGACAATATCCCATTAAATCAATTACAATATTTATGGTGGCAACAAGATGGCGCACCAGCACACAATGCAGCTGTTGTTAGAAATTTCTTAAATCAAGAGTTTGCAAACCGTTGGATTGGAAATAGTGGAGTTGTTGAATGGCCTGCGAGATCACCTGATTTAAGTCCGCTAGATTTTTTTTTATGGAGATATGTTAAAAATAATATTTATAAAGTAGATGCGCCACAAAACATTTAAGAATTACGAGACAGACTTCAGAATGCCTTCGATGCAGTTCCTAGAAGAACTATACAAAGGGCAGTACAAAATGCCAGAAGGCGAGCCCAATTGTGCATTACCGAAGATGGCCAGATAATTGAACATTTACTGTAATTGTTTATTGTTTACTTTTCTATGTATTTTTATTAATGTTTTTGTTATCTTGTACTCGCTACTGTTGAATTTCGTTTCGAAGAATAAAAAATACTTATCATATCCCGTTTCTCTTCGTTAGTGTATGACATTTTTGTATTATTAATGAACAATAAATGAAATGTTTGACAGATTGAAATTCCATGGCTACCTTATTTAATCTTATAATTTATTCTTTCAAATAAAACCTAATGTGAAAAACTTTAGTCAGCATGTGGTACATGGTTGAAATCAGAAAAAAAACTCTTTCTGAAGATGTCTAAATCCAATATGGCGCCTATAAGAAATTAGATAGTTGATGATGGCCAGAAAGAAACGAAACGTCGTATAAAAATTTAGAGTGGTGTACTCTAAATTTTTATACGACGTTTCGTTGGTGTGCTGTGGTGTACTGGATAGAGGTTTAGAAATGGCCACAAGGATGTGTTTTTATTTTTTCTCTACAAGACCAAATGTCGGTGCTACAGGTAAAAGAAGAAAATGGGGTTTTCGCGTTTTTTTTTAAATAACGAAGGTCATTTGTCACAGGTATATTTTCTTTACGGATTTATAACAAACACAAAATTTAACAACTTTGCCAAATTTAAACCTATACTCTATCTCCAGTAATAAGAGAGATCCCCATGGTGAGGGCCGAAAATGAATCAGCCTGTATATATATATATATTTGGGTGTGTGTGTTTATAAGAACGTACAGTAATAAAATTTTGGAATAAGAGCAACGAGATAAATATGACATTGGATTACGCTTTTTACAAAACTTAGATGACCGTAAAATGAACAATTGTATATTAGTCGAGAGCCGTGAATTGTCCTGAAGGGAGAGTTCGAAATTATTGCGAGATTCCGGTATAACATTTCGTGCCTATGTTAGGAAATGTATAACGTGTTGTATTTCAAGTTGAAAATGAGTTTCTACCTTTTTTAATTGTTAGTTTTGAGCAAGAACTATTTTTTCAAGAAGATGATTTTGGGTGTGGTTTATAAATTAGCATATTTATGTCATTGAGCCGTCATCTTTGATAATATATTGAAATTAGGAAAAGATAATAATCGATAATGTCTATTTAAAATGTCAAACGAAAATAATGTCGAGTCGACCGGTAAATTTGAATTTAATTAGATTCTGCCTAATTTAACGCTGCCACAGTAAAACTCAGTTCTAGTTCCAAATTAACAAAAAAAAATTTTTTGCCGTGTTGAATGTATTAAATTAATGCATAAATTTGGTCTTCTTTATATTTGTTTTTCTATTTATTATTCATGACATTCTCTTTTACATATTTCGCAAACAATGTATGCATGCTTGCGTGTATGTTGAAAAGTATTTATGTAACCTTGATCGTAGCCTAATTTTATTATATTAACGCACCAATGACGTTAAATTTTTCAATGGTAAATTGGAGAAGGGAAATTAGAAATAGCATACATTGCAAAGCTGTATAGTATACAGAGTTATAAAAAGAGTTTTACACAATATTGATTTAAAACAATATTAGTAAATACATTGATGTACATATTATGTTATAGCATATATTCATAGCGTTTTTATCGATATGTCAATTTTTCGACTACCCTGGTGAAAAAATTCGGTAGTTTGGAAGTGAAGAAGTTGTTGAACCAATTTTGAAAGGTGACACAGTTATCAAAGGAGATTCCTCGAAGGAAAACTTCGGGATTTTGGTTTCATTATGAACTTCAACATTTCCTTTTTTCATGCCCATCTTGATTTTATTTCTGAATATCTTGAACAAATAAGCGAAGAACAAGGAGAGAGATTCCATCAGGACATAAAAGAAATGGAGCAGTAGTACCATGGAAGCTAGAATACAAACATGATGAGCGGCTGCTATTGGTTTTTAAACAGACACCCCTGCGTTTGCGCATAAAAGAAAAACGGTTAAACGGTCTTCTCAAACAAAAAAATATCCTTGATATTAATGAAAATTGCAGAATTTCAATTAATACTATTTAGTGTTTATGTATTTTTTTATATATTTAAATGTAGAAGTGTCAATTAGTCATTATTAAATACGATATAGATATGCATTTTCGTAAAAAGCAATGCTTTCTTTATTTCGTAATTTGTGGTGTATATGGATCTAAATTATGTTTGAAATCACGTTTAGTTTAATACCTATGACCTTTTAAAATTCAAACATCAGCAAACAAACCCAAATTTGTAAACTAATGGTATTTCTGTTAGGGTTTATATACATATTATTCAATCAGCCCTTCTAATAAAAACTGTTATTCTATAAAAAGCCATTCTACACTGTTGACTAAAATTAGCGCACCACTGAGTTGCGCTGAGTTGCGTTATCCAGCTCAGCCAAGTCTTCAGGAGCAGGGTTTCCACGTCTAATGCGTCGTTTAAGCTGATCCCAAACGTGTTCTATCACATTCAAGCCAGGAATACGCGCTGGCCACTCTAAACGTTGAATGCTAACCTAGTTCAGATATTTGTTTACGATCTGGGCTCGGTGCGGTCTCGCATTATCATCCATAAACAAAAAAAATGTCGCCTGTGTAAGATGTAAAAGGTGCGACATGTTCTTCCAGAATCCCCTGGATGTACCTCGGAGCGTTTAATGCTCTGCATCGGATCACTACAAAATCCATACGGGCCTCGAAATGCTACCCCAAAACATTATTGACCCCCCACGAAAAGACACTTAGGGAACCATATCTGCTTATCTATTTCTTTCTTCTGGTCTTTTCCCGATAAAAGTGCACCCATCTGAAGATCTTAAGCTTATTGTGAGTTCATCAGTAAACAAAATTCTCTTCCAGTCATCCAAATCCCAATGTTCCCGAGTAAACTCAAGCCTAGCTTGATTGTGGGGTATGGTTAAGGGTGGGCCTGTTGCGGGGTGTCTGGTACTCAATCCAGAATCCTTGAGCCTTACTGTTTTGGAAGAAATCGCAGCATGTCCTGAAGTCTATTTTTTATCTCGTTTCCGGTGAGGAACCGATTTATTAATGCTTGTAGGCGTATAAAACGATCGTCCATTTGGTTTGTGAACTTTGGTCGGCCTTGTCCTGGTATCTTAGCATGTGAAACTGTTGCCCTAAACCGCTGAAGACATCTGCCAATAGTCGTATGATGAACAGCAAGCTTCCGTGTAACCTCACGTTGGCTATACCCTTCTTCAATCAAGGTGACAATTTTCACAGCATCATTTCTCACTGGAGACATTTTAATATGTACACAATTCGAACAAAATGAAACTCTGACCACAAGTTGAGAAAACACTGGGAAATCAAATCACAACGTTATTACACTTGCTGAAAATAACAATGCAATATTGCAAATAAGCGCAAAACAAGTCTTAACTTATATAAAAATAACTGAAGAGAGACCAAATTCAACTGACAGTACAGGATTTCTTTCAGAAAATGTGTGATTTATAGGCCTCCTTGTTAAATAAATTTATATATTCATAAATTTATAGGTGGTGTGCTAATTTTGTTCATCAGTCAGTTCATTATATCTACGGAGATTTTTTTTATCAATTTATATAATATATATATATATAAATACATAAGTCTGGAGTCTATATATAATGTTTAGAATGTGTAATGTAAAAATGAGATAATAATGTGTTTTAGTTTTTTTAAATATATACCTATTGTTAAGTATGTAATGTCACTTGTTATTGTAGCATCATTTTCATTGTTCTTTTGAAGTTTATTCAATGTCATTCACTAATTAAGTTTCATTGAACCTATCAGTATGTGTTAATTACGTGGAAGTTTTATCTAATTTTGTATAAATATTGATAATCTAATATTTGTGATTATATTAAATATTGTGCATTGACTTTAGAAACTATTAACAACAAATGAATTTGGATAATATAGTTTTGGCTTTCAGAAAAATGCTTTTACGAATGTCCATAAAAGTTGCCATGTAGTAGTCTTGATAGCGTCTGCTTGCTCTCTATCTAAACACTGCTTTGTGTTTTCTGCTTAATAATTCTCGTGTGGTTAGCCAGCAGAACTCTCTCAGCATTTTCATTTTTCGCTTGTTTTGCCCAAGGATCTTTATTCATTGCATAGTCGGTTAATTTTAAAATATTTAAAATTGCAAGCAATTTTCAACTTTATAGAGAACCCATTGTTAATCCACAGGTGTTTGTTTTTGGTTTGTGTTTTGTTAGTCATTTAGAATTTATTTTTCTTGTCATTATTTTACGTAAACTTATATTCAGACGTTTTATTTAATTGCACGCTTTGCTTTCTTGGTAATTTGTTTTATATTTATTTATTTTTATATTACATCAAACAACAAATTTTCAGTTTATTATTTTTGCCAGCTTTAGGAAAAAATAATGAAATAATAAATATCGACATATAATAGAATAGAATAGAATAAAACTTTATTGTACCAACAATATATATATACAAAATATACAGCAGTAAGTTCAATAAGTAAAGTATTGTGTAATGCGTGAGTGTATGTGCTGGTGTGTGCGTGCTTCTGCCTATGTGTGTACGTGAGCGCAAGTCTGTATGTGTGTGTGATCTTAGTTTCACAGTTTTCAATATTCTCCAAAAACTCAGCAACTCTGTAGAAGCCTTTGCCTACCAAATGGGTTTTTAGGAGCGTATTGAGCTCCAGATAAGGCTTCTCCCGCGTTTTCCGGTGTCTTAATTCGGGCAGATGTAAAGGACAACCTTGTGGTTTTTGCTACGTTAAGGGTAAGTTTGTTCGTTGTAAACCAACCCTTAGCCTCTACTGTGATGGCATTACCAGCACGCCTCAACTGCTCATCGGTTTCCCCTTGGAATAATAATGGCGTATCATCAGCATACGTAACAACATGGTTGGACACACCTACAGGCAGATCATTCATGCACACACAAAACAAGAGAGGGCCCAGCAGTGATTTATCTGCCTCCCCGAGGCCAGCGCGCTGCAACGCGCTCCACCCACCCATGGAATAAACAGCCTGCTGTCTGTTTTTGAAGTACAATTTAAAAGGGGTCAGAGCTTGCCCCCCCACACCATAACGCTCTAACTTGTCCAGTAGCACATCGTGCTGAATGCAGTCGAAAGCCTTTGACAAGTCGCACATCACCATCATGCAGTCTCTCCCCTCAATCGCATCCCAGACGTAATTGAGGACCGAGAGAACGGCTTCCATTGCACATTTACTGGCCCGGAATTCGAACTGCTGCCCCGTCAGGATCGCATGTTTTTCCAGAAAGGACACAAGGCGCGAGAGCAGCGGGGCCTCTAGCACCTTTGACGACACGGGAAACACGGAAATAGGTCTGTAGTTGGAAAGGACCGCTGTATCACCACAACTTAGACAATTTTCATGTTATCCAGGACAATTCCTTGTTGAAAACTGGCATTTATTAAGTCAGTTAGGGGTTCTAATAGCTTCTGTGAACAATATTTTAACATTTTTGTATTCATACCGTGTATATCTAGGGCATAGGAGTTCAACTTTTGGACTAGTAAATCGACTGCATCGATCTTGTTTGTTATGCGTTGTGCATTAATGTAGGTAACGTTAAAAGTTGATTTACTCCTATTTCTTGTACTATCAGGATGTTTCCCCTGTCTAGAATTGTCATTAATGCGTATATTGTCTATTCTCGTGATAATTGGCTTTGTTGGGTATTTTCTCATGTGGAAAATTTGATTCTCGATCTGTTCTGTTGCTATTGAAGAATATAAATCTCCGTAGTCCTCATTTACATCTATCTTAACAGTTGGCGTTTTACTTGGAATTTATTTTGATGCAATCGTAGTTATTGTGTTGGAGTATGATTTTAACATGTGGTACTGTTCTTATTAATATTACCTACAAACAGCCACATTTCTTTTTCGGCCGATTTGAGCTTTAGAGACTCATTCACAGCTGTGCCGATAAACAAATTCAGTTTACGCCCCTTCTTTACAACCTCAGTCTATTCGGTTTGGTTTTCTTTAAAATTTTTGTCTATTACCTTTGTTGTTTCATTACGTAGTTCCTCTGCTTCCGTATCAGCATCAGAGAGATCGACAGCTACTTGTGTAATTTCTATATTTTTATTTATCGACGGCTTCTTGTTTGGGTCTTTGACCTCATGTTTGTGTTCCTTTGTATCTTCTCATATGTTTTCCGCTGTATCTTTTTTCCTTAGTATTTTCGTTTCTTTGAAAATATTACCCATTGCGTTTGTTCTGGCATCTGATGTTGTGTTTACGATCTTACTTTGTTATAGTTTTTCCGATAGTTCCGCTACAGTTTTCTTTAAGTTAATAACCTCTTGATATAAATCTCTATTTTCCTCGATTGATTTTCCAATTTCCTTTTTGAAAATATTCTCTAAATTGGTTGATATGTGAGCAACCGCGAAATTTATTTTGCATGATAAACTTTTATTTAAATTCTCACTTACATATACCTCTGCCTTTGTGTTTTCCTCATCTAGTTCCCGTGGTGTGGAATTTGAGGTTAAAATATTTTCACAATTCCCGCAGCCCAAACTATTCACCATTCCGTCTGCTTTCAAGGCTGTAAATTTTCCAACAGAAAAATTTACGCAAGCTATATGGTAGTTTTGTCCACACTTTCTTCTGCATGATATGTAATCATCATATCTTTAAATTTTGTCTCCGCACTCATAGCACTTAATTATCATTTACTTTTTTATATATATTTTTATATATTTTTTTTATATATAGTGTATAGCTATGCACTATAACTATATATGTACTAGTAATATTTGTGCCGCATTTTTGCGATAGATTTAAATCTCAAATTAGGCCATTTAATTTCAATTGGTTTATCAAGTATCATCTGTCTTCTTCGCATGGCAAAAATTCCTTTTTGCTGTTCAACTCTAAAACTAGTGATTTTATTTCTGTAGCAGCATGTTTTTCATGTGAAGCCATAGGTCTTTTAAGTGTCAATACTTTTGAATGCTATTGGACGAGACGGCAGGTTAGGATAAGTAATTTTATTTTTGTTGTTGCTGGAGAACCAGAAATAGTGTGTCGTGCACAATAAGCATAAGGAACCCCTAACTTGTAGATCTCGGTTTCCTGGTTGGAGCCGTGTCGAGTTAGGCGTAATTCCCAACGTTTTGTCCACTGTTACAAGGGATATCTTCAAGGCCGTACGTAGATATTCGATGATTCGCTACTGCGAATCAATGATGGTAGAAATCAGTGATTTGATGACGATTATGTCAAAATCAACGTCTAATAAAAATAAGTACAAAATCTGACATATTTGTATAGGAATATTCTTGCTTAGAGTAATTCAAGGAATAATTATTTCAAATGTTTCGTAATTATTAAGAAACAATCGTATATTTTGTTGTAAAATATTTTATGTGAGCCTAATTTGAAGTTTTGTGCAATTTGTTGCGATTACAATGGTTACCTATTCAAATGCTGAAATGAGCGATATGGTATTTATGCCGTGCCAAAAAGCACGTCGAAAAAATTTCGTTATCGTTAACTGCCTTCGCATGTGATCATTCGGGCGGGCTTTCAATGTATGTACATCGGAGGTATAAAATTTTGAATATTGTTTAAGAAAATCCTGAAACAAGGAATATCTTCTCAAGTGGGTAGTTATTTTGTTTGGAGAACTGTTCATGGGCAGTTGCTCTACTCCTACTGTAGTCAACTGGTACAGGCCCTTACTGCTCCGGACTATCAAGCGAGAAGGACATTTTGTGAGTCGTTGCCAGAATTCGTTGCCGGCAACCTTTTTACAGATCAAACCAGCTTCGCTAAAAATGGGATATTGAATTTTCCACAATAATCACTTTTAATCTGACGAGAATCCTCAAGCTACAATTGAATCCAGACATCGGTAGCATTTCACTGTAAACTGTTGGTGAGGCATGATAGATGACCAGTTGTTAGGACCGGTAGTTTCATCACAACGCAGGAGCAACATATCTGAATTTCTTTAGCGATACTTTCCCAGAACTTCTAGAAGATTTATCTTTAAATCAGAGCAATCTATGATATATGCAGATGAAGATCCACTGTATTTTACGCTTGCTGTTAGGGAACATCTGAATAACGTATAAGATGAATAGGGCTGCGGGAGAGGCCTCCAAGATTTATTGTAAATTAGCTGACCCGGCGAACTTCGTACCGCCTAACAGTCAATAAATGTCGTGTTAACTTTTAGCTAAACTTAATTTAGGATTTTATTAAGGTAATAAAATAATACAAAAAATTTATTAAGTTCAATAGTTTATTAGGATAATATATATAAAGAAAATAAAAATTCAATAAAAGTACAAAAATCAAGTATTTCAAAGGCGTGTCAGCAAGACATTTGCTTTATTGAAGCTATGTATTTTGTTGCATGGGTTGCACTCGGGTTGATTATCTTAAGGGAAGGATCTTGTGATATACGACATTTTTCGTTTTGTTATCAGGCGCAAGAACAAATAAAGCGGATGGTTTGCCGACACGTGAACATGCCACGTACCACGTGCCATGGTCAATTGACCATGAGAAAAACATGCATTTTCTAGATTCAGACCACAAACACTCAAGGATTAGCTTTGTGATTTGTTAATCGTCATGGCGAATGTACGAATCGGAAATTGAATTCATTTAAACTCAAAGGGTATATCGGTTGGGGTCATCGGAATCCTCGGATTGAGAACTTCCTCACCTTTAAATTTTCCTTTGAGTATCGTCGCGTGAATCACATTGATGATCAGTTTTCTTATCACCAAAGGCGTTCCATTGCATAGTTTTGGTTGGTTTAGATTTAGAAGCATGATGACTAGCGAGCCAACCTTCAGTTGTAAATTGTGCGGTGGTAAGCCAGGCACATCCAAGTAGTTTAAAAATTCAGTTGCATAGTTGGTAGCTTCGTCTTCGTTTGTTACACAGTTAATAGATTTGAATGAATGCAGAGTATCAACGATTTGATTCTGAATTACTAAGTTTAAGTCATCCACATCTTTGTTCTTAGCCGCCAAAATTGCTCGCTCACTCAACCATTTGTTGCTTTTGTGGTTAGCAATGATGTTGGGAATACTTTGTTGATGACGCGGCATCGTTAACAATAATACTTGCACAATAAAATTTATTAATAACACTCGCACAAAACAAACAAATCGACCGGTAATGCTTTTTTCATAACAAATCACAGACAACATGAAACAAAAACAATTACACTTTCATATCACTGATTTGTAATGGACATCAATCAATACAAAAAAGCTATAAGTGTGCGTGACGTAAGCTGTCAATTGCGGAAGATGGCGGAGTTCCTTACCTAATTTATTTAAAAATTGATTTTCTGTATAATTTTTTTTTCGTGAATTTTTCCGATATTTTAATAGTTATTCTGCTATTCGGGGCCGACACGAATCCAATAAATCAGAGATCATTAAAATCGGTCCAGCCGTTATTGAGTTATAAATGGTGTAACTAACCCGACTTTGTTTTATGTATTAAGATGACAAAAGCATCTTAAAAATCAAGAAAGAAAATTTATTCCGGTATTTCAATAAGATAGCTACTAACTCGTAAACAGTGGATTTTCGAACCAATGCTTGTTAAGACTTTTAGCCTTATTTCCGATCGTACAACATTTTAAAACGTTGTTCAACTACACCTTGTATAAACAGGGTGCTACAAAAACGTAGGTCAATCCGTTAACCATATATTCTTTGGACATAAATAAAGGGACTTTATATCATTTTCTATTTAACGGCTTTTTTTAAATTAACAAGGTGTCAAACTTAGCTTTTTAAAAGTCGCCCTATCGTCACAAAAGATCATAATCTGGGGAAATTGACCCCATAGAAGCCGATTCTGATATCAGAATCCACCTACATCACTTTGGGGCGGTTTGAGGGCGCGCGATATATCGTAGCTCCGGATCTGGTATATATGGTGACTTGAAATTGTGCATCTTACAAAGGATATATCTACCAGGCAAATTGGAATATCCTAGCTGTAAAGGTATCGGAACTATGGCAGCTCAAACCTGACCTATATTGCTGCAAACTTTTTCCAAAGGTCAAATTTCCACTGCTGCAGCTCTGAAACGGAGGAAGCTAAGATCTTCCCGGTTTTTTTGTTTTCAAGTGACTACATCCCTTCTAAGTACGTATTTAAAATTTCATGTTATTAAAGTTACCATATCTGGAGCTACGATTTTTCACGCGCACCTTCAATATCGAGAAAGTTACCATAGCCAACGAGCCGTCTCCGGGGATCGTCAGTAAATTTTGATGCCAGATTCGGATTCTATGGGGTCGATTTGTTCCGACTAAAATTTTTTGTGATGATCGTACTATTTTTAAAAACTTAACTTTGACACCCTGTACATTGAAAAAGAAGCGTGCGAATAGAAAGTGACATAGGGAAAATTGCATTATTTAAGACCAAAGAATGTATGGTTAACTGATTGACCTACTTGTTTGTTACACCCTGTATATTTTCTGTACTTAATCACAGAAATTGTGTTTTATTTCCACAATTTCAACTTTCTTATGTGTGCATCCAACTAAACTCACAAGTAAACACATATTTATCTTTATCCATTGTGACAGGTATTGTCATTATTAGGTTGATGTCTAAAATTTTTATTGCAAGTAGAGCAGAATTAAATAGCCTTGAGAAATTCCGTATGAAGATGCATTAAGAGATTAACGCACTGAATACGTAACAGTTAATTACGCCATTGAAATTGTCAAAGTGTGAAAATCTGTGTGCTTACAAATTAATTCAAACATTGTGTAACGAGTCTATAAAATGCCACATCAGCACGTTATCCTAAAGCAGGCAATTAAAGCCGACATAACTTTATTTTCGATACTGACACCCGAAGATCCGGCTTGTAGATGTGGAATTAGATACCGCCTATTCAAGCGAAATAATAATTTTAACGATTTGCAAACAGATCGTACGAAATTAAAGAAAGCGAAACGGTATCAGGGAAGGCTATAAAGAGGATAATTGAGGAAAGTCATTCTCGCTATGGTAATTTGGTATTTAACAGAGATGAAAGACCAGAGACAAAAGGGAAAATTCAAACCGGAATGGAGATAATGTTTTATCATTTATAATGAACAGAATAGTCTCATAAACCTCTTACAAATAATATAATTTAATTCTTATTGCAGTGGCAATGAATTACTTTATGTGGAATAGTTCTTTTCAAGACATTTAAGGTATAAAAAGAGTTAAAAGAGGTTATGTGCTAAATCAAATCATTACCTAGTTGAGGAAAGCTTAACGGAACAGAAACGACAAAGAAGAAACATGCGAATACTAAATCATTTCAAAATATATGAAGTTGTAAACTGTTAAATGAGAACATGTGAGCTGAAAATAGGATATTTAATTCACGAATGAAAAAATCAACACATAACAGATATAAAAAATTAATGGAAAATTTTTAAAGAAGTAATAGTGAGTGCGATTAAAGAGATATGTTAAATGATGAGTAAAGCTGGGATTATATGAAAATGAATATTTTTTATTCATTTATATGCTTACCAAAATTCTTGCAGATCTATACGGATCATGTAAAAAGAAAACATTTCCGACTATTTGTTTTTGGATATCTTGCATATAAATACTGCTTTGAGCGTATTTAATATAAAATTGCATACTTGTTCATATTTTATCATTTATTTGCATTTATGCACCGTAAACATATAAAAATTACACTAACAGTCTACATGAGCATTTTCGTACATCTGGAATTCTCAGATTAATGTTTATTAAGTCGGGGAGTTCCAGTGAATCTACAAGCAATTAAGGAGACCTATAGGTCAGTCATATCGCCAGTTGTGTTTAGTTAGTCCTCCTAATTTTACCTGGTTATTTTTGATATGTCGAAATTATATTCACATGTGTCGTTCTGGATAAAAGATTATACTGAATTTTGTAATTTTGTAGATAATGGCAAACGTTTTGTCAGTATTACAGTAAAAATTGTAAGTTTATATTCGTTTACGTTTAATTTCATATTTTAATACCTGCAACTAATTATTGTAGATTCGATGCGACAAAAAATTTCAATTAACGCAGCCTGTAGGAACTGATTTGCATAAAAGAAATATCACAAGATATAAAAATGCACAAGCTACTCTGAATCAATCGTTTATTTCAACAAGTAAAAATATAGAACAGAATAGTTTCCCTTATGACTTGTGTAACACCTTCTTAAGTGCAAACATTCCACTTTCAGAGTTAGATAATTCAACGTTCAAATTTTTTTTAGAAAAGTATACGACTTTTTGTCAGTTCTTAGCCGCTCAACTACAAGAAAAAAGTATATTAATGTATTGCTTGAGGAAACTATCATGAAAATTAAGGAAGCAATAGGTGAAAATTATATTTATTTCGTAGTTAATGAGACAACAGACAGTTGTGGACGCTGTATTGCCAACTTATTGATTGGAATTTTAAGTGAGAATTGAGCGGGCCAATACTTTTTAATTGGCACACGAGAATTGGAAAAAACAAATAACTATAACAAGATTTATAAACGATAGTTTAAGAGGTTTTATTTGCCGAATGCCGTTCCAAGTGACCAGGTATTACTGATGTTATCGGATGTCGCCTCATACTCGTATATGGTGAAGTCAGCACAGAATTTTAAGATTTTTACCCGTATCTGATGCACGTAACATGTTTGGCTGTTAACAGAGTAGCACAAGAAATACGTTACATATTTCCAGATGTTAATTCAATGGTCAATTTGACAAAAAAAAAGTATTTATAAAAGCATCGTTGAGGCTTCGAACGTAACAAAGTTATATGGTCTAGCACTGCCACCACAACCCATAATAACAAGATGAGGCATCTGACTTGATGCCGTTGTATTTTATGCAGATACTATTGAACAGATAAGAGAATTTATTCTCTATTTTTCAAGCGAATCGATAGTAATTGCAGATTGCAAAAATATACTAAATAAACCGCAAATACGCGAAGAGTTAGCTTTTATCAAAGGAAACTATGGTTTTATTAGTGAAACACTTCGAAAACTTGAAACTCAAGGTGTGGAACTCAGTGAATCGATAGAATTATTTCAAAGTTTCAGGAATAACATTTATAATGTGAGAGCTAACATAGGAGAGCGGTTCAAAATTAAATTAACACAAGTTCTAGAGAAAAGCGAAGGCTTTAATAGGCTTAGTGGAATATCAAGAATATTACGTGGGTACCTTATCGCATGTATGTACATGCAATACCTTATCTAATTTACATACATACATATTCACTTATAGAAGCAACCTACAAATCGCAGGGGCGCCCTTTTTGTAAATATAGATCGATAAGGTTTCGCCAAGGAACCCACCCGTCTTCGCTCGAGCTAAGTCCGTGGTACTGATCGGCTGACTTGTATGTTTAACAGCAACCTGCCCACGAAAGGTAAGTCCGAAGAGGCTATTGAATTTACGAAATTTTAGTAAGATCAGGTTTAGCGAGTTTTGTTGCTTGTACGAGGCAGGTATAACATTGTGTTCTAGACTCATGAACATTGAAATTGTGTCATATAGTTTATATTTAGTGGAATAGGGTTTTCTCACGCCATTTATGTCTTAAATCAGATATGCTCAGTGCTTGTATAAAGACTTATAATAAATGTAAAACAAAAACAAAAGTATAGTTGCAAATTTTATATGCACTATTTCAAACAATTACTTTAGACTTATTTTCTCTTTTACTGATTCATTTCGTTCATATCCAAGTTTATTTCTTGTAAGGGGCTGATTTCGCTGCTTTGCCATTTTTGGTCGTTTAGCCAATAAAGTATGAACGGATCTGTACATTGTAAAATTTTGCTTATATTTGGTAATTTCGATCTTTAAAAGTTTGTATGATGTTTTCCTTTTCATGAATATTTATTCTATCGTTGTATTGGAATACGAGATATCGTTGTCTGTAATTTAGAATTAGTAAAATTTATTTTTTTATCGGAATTAATTAGCAAGGGAACATAGACAACGCTGTTTACATTCTAGTTTGGATTTAGTATCGTTCATATATTTTGCTGTATGTGGCGTTTGAATTTTCGATAAAGATGGCGGTAGTTTGTATTGTAAACCATTTATTTGAGTAAATTGTTATAGATATAGTTCGAATCTTTATTTAAAGTTAATTAGGATAGCTTATGGCTTTGTCTTTTATGAATTTAATTAGAATTGTCATATGGTACTTTCTTTTTAATATCTCCTTTGTTGTATTAAAGCGTCAGCGACATTTTGTGTCTATTTTCTAGACAATTGTCTTTTATTAAAATTCTTTGTATTTAATTAAAGTTCTTTATTGATTGGATTTTGTATTTTATTGCCTTAATTTTGATGTAGCAAAGTCTTTTTTTTTCTAAGTACGTAATTCATTTGTATTTCTTCTTTTAAGACGACTCCTCTATCGGTTGGTTTTAGAACTATGAATCCCGTCTAGATACGCATTGAATTAGTGAGATTTATCTCTTTTGCTGTCGAAATTTTTATCTAGAAACAAGGCTCACTGAAAACGTATCTGTCAATGGAGAATTTTATAATAGGTAATTTAAGCACGTGTTTCCTACGCTTAGGTGGATTTTTATAGTCATTGTAATTAATATAAACGGCAGAAGTAATACGTGAGTTACTGGAATTGTTATTGCACTGTTTTTTTTCGGCGGTTTTATCTCTATTGGGAACACGTGGAGTGAATCTTGGTTAGAATGCAAGATTTATTTTTCCCTATTGTAGTTAGGTGAGTCTATCTTTTGATGTCCATATTAATAACATTGTTTCTTTTAATTATAATTTATTTTTGCTACATTGTTTTTTTCTGTTTTGAATTTAAAAGAGTCGTCGTACGAGGCCTATTTTTCCTAGTATGGAGCACAAGATCATTTCCTAGTGTGGGGCAACGTTCCCCGAATGAGGCCTGATGTTCTTAGTATGAGGCACACATATTACCCAGTTATCGTAGGAGGAATAGTAGTAATACATCTTCTTTCTCCAAAGGCCACAGCTAAGTAGGATTTGCAATGAACTAAACAAAGTGAGATGAGTGCATTGTAACTAAATTCACAAGGTAGAATCTACTTGTTTTATGTTCTTCTGGAGACTACAGACACTTAACTTAAAACTCACTACGAAGAATATGTTGGTGTTACATGTAACATATATATCTTATGTTTGATAGAGTCGAATTTTTTTTAGAGTAATTTAGAGTCAATCGATAACCCTTAATTTTGCACAAGGTAGTCGAAATTTAAATTGTATACTGATTTTTTTGAATATTTAATAATCGAACTATTAGACTGAGTGTGTAAGAATCTTTTTTCGGAGGATCCTTGGATAAATTACCAACTGATTTATTATCTAGATTAGGTATGCAAATTATTTATTAATTACTTAAATACTGAGATCTTATTGCTTCTGTTTTATAACTTTTATTTGTCTAAATTTATTAGTATAATTTTATTGTAATTTAAACTCTAGTATTTAATTTCTTTTCTTATGCATATTAAATGTGTAATTATTATATAAGTTAAAATTACTATACTGTGTGAATCAATAACTCAGTATCAACTTATTACCTTTTCTTTCAACTTTATTTAATTAAATTTTTTGTTCATTAACCAAGTTGGTCACTGATATTTTTTCAAATTTTTTGTTTTGTTCATTATTAATTGTGGCTCGTGAGCCTTATACAGATCTTCAATTATTTTTGTTGTTATTTCTTAATATTATATTTCTTATGTTTATTGCTGTTATGTTCAACATAGATTTATTGTTAGAATTTGTCCACGTATTTACCTGTGAATTATTTAGCTTACTTTCGGCAGCGTCTGTGTTCGCTGTACTGGTTTGAGATTATAAACACGGTGGCGTCTATTATTAAAAAGAACCTCTCCTTAGCTCGCTTCTTAACTGAGTTAGCATCTCAACCGAAGATTTCAGGAGATATCGTGTTTGTTGGGTAGGTTAACTAGGTAGTACGTCGTATAGGAAGGCGTGTGTACTGGTGCTTGAGAAAGTACGTAGCATTCTTTTTGTGTTGTTTAATGTTGTTGTTATTTTTATAATAATTATTTGAGTTCTTATTTCCCCTTAAACTTACACGCATTACGATTTTGTCAAAAAAACTGTTCATGAAAGTTCGGGCAAAAATTTACTTATATTCTGGATATGTACTTATTTCTTTTCAATAGAATTAGAAGAAATGTGTTATATACTAGTGCCTTAACTTGCTCTTATATTTCATTAATCCCACTTTTTATCACAACTCCGAAAAGAACATAAATTATCATTAGGAGTAGAAACATAATTGACTTCGTTGATGAATTTTAAAAGATTGTCTTTGCCCTAATGCGTAATTTCAATTATTACCACCAATTTTTATTCTTTTCCAACAAATATTAGGCCTGAGAAAAAAAAAGAATGGGCGTTTTTACCCTGACGAGACGTTTAATTCATTTATTTTCTCCGAGCGTCCCTTCATGCGTTTGCTACTCTCGGTAACAGCACTTTTTTGCGACGCGTCAACGTCAAGTCTTTTTCCGGAACAAGTTCTATATAGTTTGCGAAAACGCAAGGGTAGTCGTGCAGAGTCAAATGCTATCTACTGAATGTTTAATATATCAGCGTTCGCCTTATTTTTTCAAGTATTTACATCCACTATCCACAGGGCATGTGAACGTAAAAAGAGATTGAGTGAGAAAAAAGGGTGAACATGTGAATGAGATAAAAAAAAATGTATGTTGCTTTTTGCGTTCAGCCGCAAGAATTTTAATTACTTACGTAAAGGCTAAAACTAGGGTAGATGAAATACTCTGCAAGCTGAAAATAATATAACATAAAAGCAAGCAGGCCTTGTAAACATATCACGTGTTGCGGGTTGTACAATGAGGAAAAGAGGTGAATTATTTTTTCGGCAATGATGCGTGTAGCTCTTGATGAAGAATTCCGCTTCAGTAAATAATGGACGAAGCTTTTTGCCTTCGGTGAGGAAAATATCTAGAATTTTTTATGTAAGTAAAGCCGTATATGTGCAGAGAGAATGCCGCGCCAACGACTTGACGAATGAAGGAAGTTTAAAATTTAAGTCTTGATTTTATATGCAAGGAACAAGGTTATATTTTATGTTTGTGTTGATTGTCCATAAAAAAAAAGAAAAAAAGGAAGCAAACAACAAAAAAGATGTAAATATCTAACGACTTGTTCATACAGAATACAATAAGAGTATGACATATTGTTGTGTTGTTTATGCTATAAACATGAAATGTATGGGTTTCCACAAACAAGCATATACCTTAGACTAGTTTTGCTTATGTACTTATCTCAGGGATTACTTAAGGTTTTTTTCTACTAGGCTTAGCGTCTACAGTGTAATGTTTAAGAGAAATTATATAACAAATTTTGGTAATTGTTTAAAATTAGCTTATTGATAAGAAAATTGTAGGAGGGAAGCTACTAAGGTACATTTATGAATTACAGACAGACAACTTTATTTATAGAAATCAAACATACACTAAGTAAAAGCATGAACTGTTAGCTACTTTTCAACATAATCGTCGCCAATGTTAAGGCACTTATCCCAGTGAGGCACAATCTCTACGTAAAAGATACGATCCAATTTTCTAAAATACTGCCGTACTTCATCTTGAAGTTCGTCGTCGTCTTCAAACCTTTAAACCCGACAAATGAGCTTTCAATGGCCCAAACAAATGAAAATCAGGAGCCAGGTCTGGACTATGGGGCTGATGGACAATAACTCAATTGTGTTTCTGAAGCATTGTCATGCAACGTCTTGCATTGTCATGCAACAACCTGATTCCTTTCGTCAACTTTCCTCTTCCTGTCGAATGACTCAGTCTAGTTTTTCGAGAGAGTTTGACAATATATATTGCTCTTGATTGTCGTTTTCGGTGGTAAAAACTCTATGAGTAAAATGCCTTGCATATCCCAGTACACAGTTGCCATTGGTTTTTTTGCAGACTGCTGAACTTCGTCATCGAGTCTTTTTGATTCAGCGGTATGGTGGTAAATATAGTTTAAGTGATTTTAATTAACCTACCTATATAAATTATATTGACTTTCTATAATTTAATTATCGAACCAGAAAGTGTGTAATTTATTGTATACACCTGTGGATATCAACCTCACGTGGCAAATCAGTTATCTTCACACTGAATATCTATTTATTGATTGACTTTCCTCGTTTGAATTTTGAAATTTAATACACTCGTGGATAAAAAATTTCGGACACTGAAGTAAATGTCTGTTATCAAAATTATAATTCCTTTTTTTTCACAAGACATGAAATATTATCTATGAATTAAGAATTGGTAATTAAAGAAGATGCAGAACATTTAATTTATCAAACCAGTCAAAAGAAAAACAGAAATAATGCCGAACTCAAAAAATCCGAACGCAAAAAATCTTGGTGTGCTCTTCATTCAGCTATTATCTGTTGTGTTGAAAGCTCATTTGAACACTTGACACTTATTGGTTGACAAAATTCAAGCAGAAAATGTAGACCGAGCAGTAGCTTTGAACGAAGATGGACGCAGTATTCGATACATCGCTGCTGTCTTGAATATTCCCAGGAGTACCGTCCAAGACACAATACGGCGACATCATCAAACTTGAGAATACACAAGAAGGCCATGATCAGGCAGACATCATACCACAAGCCGGCGAGAAGACCGTTTTAAGGTGTTATCTACACTACGGGATCGTGGTTTACCATCAACAATTGTATCTCGCCAAGTCGAAAACATTTACGGTACTGCAGTTTCTTGATGTCAAGGAAATCTGCTGCTTGTCCACTTTCACCCCCAGCTCATTGTGTTCAGCGACTACGATTTGTCCGTAAACATAGACATTGGATAATGGAGCAATAGAGCTCCGTATTGTTCACGAATGAGTCTGGTATTTGTCTGCGTTCTCCAGGTGGACAAGAACGTGTATCGAGCAGGCCTGGTGAACGATTGTTCACCAGGCCATCTCCACACACGATTGTTGTACATCTTCAGGAATGGCATTTGGGGGAGGCGGTATCATTATACCGCAGCCGCCATGGTACCATTTTCAGGCCAGCCCAAACCATTGTTTAGGCTGGCGTTTCACTTTACGCGAAAACTGAGCTTGTTCTCATTGAAAATTGTACCATGCCGGCTGTTAGGTACATGAACGAGTGTTGAGATGATCACATTGTATCATTTGCTCCATTCGTAAATGAAAACTTTAATGCACGATAACTCGTGCCCTCATATCTCACGAGTGGTTGAGCAATATTTGGATACGGTTAACTTTTGCCGTCTGCAATGGTCAGGTCGAAGCACGGACTTGAATCCTATCGAAAATTTCTGGGATTCATTAGGGCGATGTGTTCCGCATCGGCAACCCATACCGGAAACCATTCATGATCCTCGAATAGCTCCTCATGAGGAATGGGAAAACATTAGACAAGAGGAGGTCGCCAACTGAATTTAAATTTGACCACGCCATATGGCAGAAGTAATTAGCGTTCGTGGAGGTAGTACGCACTATTAATCGCCTGATTGTGTGGAAACGTGGATGTAAAACCTAGCCGATAATACCAATGAATTTATTAATTTTGCGCAATTTACTGTTTCGTGACTTTTACTTATTGATAAAAATGTTAAGTACCTTTCTTAATTATCATTCTTACTTTGTAGAAAATGTTTCATGTCTTGTTAAAAAAAAGAAGAAAAAATAAATTTCTCTTGTACTGACATTTCAGAATTTTTTGTACACGAGTGTAGAAATTACCTATGTGGGAGAGTTGGTGATAAAGACAAAATTCAACTAGCTAGAACTCGGGCTAAGGTCAGAATAGAGGACGGGGTTCTCACCGAAACGTTGGTGAGTGTACCTTTTTTTTATCTATAACAATAGCTAAAAAGGACACCAGTGGTCAAGGTCTATAAAAAGAATCTAAATACACATACAAATCAATAACGCCACAAATAAATAATACTATAATCATATTTATTAAATACGTTTTCCCTAAAATATCAACAAATATCGAATATATACGGACCTGTATATAAAAGAAATAAAGTATATTAAAAGTTTAACAGTCCTGAAGGTAAACAAATATTGTTGGAGATCTTCGATAACGTACATACAAAATTTATAAAAACAAATGTGTACGTAAACTAGTTAACCTGACGAGAAAACTTATAAATAAAATATCTGCAAAATATTGAAATATATGAATAAACTATAAAATACAGTTGTTAATATCTGACGCGAACTATATCAATACGTGTTTCAGTAACTCGAAATACTAATTAAAATCACAACTTAGCTTCTGTAGCGTTACGTTGCATCTACGCTCGACGGCGGCTTTACGATGAAAGCAGAATATGTGGACGGGCTCCTGCTTCGTAATATTGGTAATTCTCAAAGTTATGATTATCAAAACCAGCTCAATTCCCTAGTTCCATTCTAGTTCCAAAACTAGCTCCCCAAATTTACAATATGAAACGGCATTAGCAAACCTAATGTGAACATACTTATCAAGAAAATGATTTACCGAGTGGATAATGTATACTGGCGAAGACACAGGTGAATCCGAACGCAGGGTGTGGTATATCAACGAAAGTTGGCCAAATTTGATTCAGCAATAGGTAGGACGGATAAATTCAACCAAAGGGTGCTTTTATTCTAAACCTAAGACAATATTTTACAACATATATGTCTTAAACCTTCACACCCACCGCATCGAAAACATCTCTCATCAAAGTCAAGCCAAAAAGCGCCAGATCATTGTTACGACACCCCAAAACTCTAATACATATGTCCACAGAGTTAAGCGTCGCCGACGTGCCTATCTCGGACTCCCATTGGCCGCAATACATTAAATGTATTGTTACGATAATTTGGCGGTTGCTGTATATTCAATGAATCCTTGTTAACCTTAACGGTTATGCGTGTCTAGCGTTGCAGATAGGGTTGATTTTCCGGGTGACTTCGGACATTTCAGATTAGAGCCTCGGCTAGATTGCCTGTATTTGATTGTTTGTCGCTGTGTGGTTAATGTGTGAGTATCGAATGATATTCAATCTACACTGAAAACGGTGGTTTATATGGCGGCAGGCATTATTTGATGGACGGCAATAATCGATTAGTTTGGCGCTATAGCCTTTGCCGAAGGTTACTTATTTGTCCTCGAACAATTGTAGGGTTTTTGGTATCGGGCTCCTAATATTGGTTTTATAACTATTTGATTGAGATTGAGATTTGCCGCTCAAGTTTAAAATCATCGGAACTGAAGAATCTGTTGTAGAAGTGAATCAATCCACGTGAGCCGGAAGTTTCATCGCGGACAACGTGTGAAGCGGAATCAACTCCATTTCTGTAAATTGTCTTCGAGCGATATCTACAACTCGCAAGGTAGTGCTGTACTAATTACGCCGTTTCGACTGATTGGATATTTCTCAAAAACTTGAATTTGTGCCATAAATAATAGCATATTTATCGTCTCATACCGAGAAAAATAATCATTAATTTAACCCCTTTTTTGTCTTGAAGTTAAATAATTCCTTGTTGTAAAATACATTAATATAGTTCACAGTAATCTTTAATTTTTTTTATTTGTCTTCGACATTTTTGCAATTTCTTGTTCATTTAAAAGTTTAGTGTTGATAACACCGGTTTGTAATTATTTTTGTGTATTTAACATTTGCGTTGATGCAGTTAGACTATATAGAAAATTTGTCGTTTCACTGTAATTAAGAATAACGTGCATAAGTTTGGTATTTCTTTTTTTATATAATTAGCGTCTTAAGATATGTAGTAATTAGTTATCGTGCAAAAGGCTTAATTTCGTTCGTCAACGCGTACACCAGAGATCTCTCGTAAACACATACCGCCTTCTTTTTTTTTGTACACGTAATATATACAGTCTGGTGTTATACTGGTTCGTACAAGAGTTTTGGTTCTTTTTTGCATTTTGAGATTTATATGTGGAGACTGTACATGTTTTAACAATTATTATTATTATATATATATATATATATATATTGAGGTAGGTCAAGCCCACACTCAAGTATGCCCCAATAAGCAAAAGGACAATCTCTTAATGTATATAAATAAGTTATTGAATAGTTAATTATATGTCAAAACTGAATTCTTCCCACGTCAAATCAATAAAGTTGAATACGCAAGTTTAATTATTTTTTTTTTAAGACATTCACACATTTATAATCTAACATTTCATTTGTAATAGTATTTTCAGTTCGATAATTTGTATTTACAAAAAAATATCAACTTAATTGATAAATCATTAATGACGCCATTTATTTAGGTATAACTGTACATAATTTGAATTGTCAATCGCGGGAAAATATCCCATAATAAAAACAGCATAATGTATTATTTTTGACATACACATTATATGCATATTAGTTTTAAAATTAAGTAAATATTTATTACAACATGTAAATGTATTTAAAATTATTGAATTGTCATTTTCATTAGTAGTAATTGTCGAGATTAAATGAATACATACCGATGAACGAATCAAAATCAAGTAACAAAAATAAAAGAAGGTTAGCGTAACTTGAAAAATCGCCATTAAAGCATCCAGACGTATTTTTGAGTGTATCACTAAAAACAAGAAGAAAATTACAATAAATACAAGTAAATTCATACGTCCAATTAGTTAAACATCTTACCAATATTCCCAGCTCCTGTTGGACACATATTTCAAGTTCGTACGTGTACCAGTGACAAAAATATTGCCAAGAGCAATTTGCCGAGAAGCAGTTCGTTAGAAAGTGTTTTTGACCGGGGTGACGCCGTTCGAACGCCGACGAAAAACCTGCCTTTCCAAAACCTTTTGAGATCCCGTTTTATCCAGAATCCTGCACCAATTACTTAAGTATTCTTTAAAATCTCACATCTATATTGAAAAGACAATTTAAACAATCATATTAAAAAAGAATATAGTATATTATTTATATTAGTTAAGATATACATTATTAAATACGATATATAAGATTTAGGTTATTTATTACTTTTAAAGAGGAAGAATACAGTTACGTTTTAATTTAATTTTTCTTTGTTTTACGTCATACATTCTAGTTATATTAAAGTTATTGACTTAATTCTCCTAATTAATTAAAGATTATCTTCACTATTTCTATATTTATCTATTTCATTTATTTCATGTAATATTTTTCGTAATTTATCATAGTTAAATAACATATTAAATTTATCACGTTACAAAATTTATATACAAATTATACTTAACAATTAATGCTTATAACTTACCTGTTAATAGAGATCTTAAGAACATTAAAGTTATTATTCGTGAATCTGATCTCGACGTTTTATTTTGTAGTATAGCATTAACAACAATTAACCTATCATTTAGGAATCTAAAAATATCAGTAGTGTTTGATTGAAGTCACCGAACTCGCACTTTAAATTTGGACATATCACAATGCCCTAACACTAGAGTCTATTTTGTTCTCGAGTTTAGCCGGACCCTGAAGATAATAAACGCACATTAATTAATACTTATTAATAAGTTTATATCCGAACAGCTGTTTTAGGTTACATTTATGGAATAATTCGCAAGTAGGCAACTTTGCATCTTGCGCATATAGATTAAACTCGAACAACCCCATCTATATGTTACTTAGAGCAATGTAATTAGTTCGTAGATGTAAAATTCACCGAATAAATATAAAATCTAACAAGCCATTTATTCACAGCTGAGCATTTTTATATTCATAAACGTTTACATTATTTTATTACGCATCTTGCTCGTTTTCAATACACAGCACAACGAGAGGCTGCTCGTTATCAATTGTCGCCGCAACGTGTCGCTTAGAAAACGTGCTCAATCAAACACGTAATACAAAATAAAACGAGAGAGAATAAATTTAAAAAACTGTATTCTTTCTAGATTTATTTAAGATACAAAATTTTTATAATTGTAAGTTGTATTTTGCTTCTTGTGGTCATTTTTGTGTGATAGGATGCTGACTGGTACCCAGGAACAGGATTTGTAAGTTTGTTTTTTTAAAAGGGGTTATTGTTTGTATAATAAACACTAAACGAATAGGTCAAAAAGATTAAAATAATAATTATTTGAAGAGATAAGAATTTATTTATACAATTTATTAGCAAATATAACACTAATACTAAAACATCAGAATAGGAATAATTAATATACATAAACTAATAGAACCTATAATCATAACACTATCATATATATTTTTTCAATAATAATAATAATATGGACAAGCGTACAAGGAGTAAGTCAAGGGAAAACCTAGCAGATAGAGAGGACCAGGCTGATCAGGGTGATTCTGTTACAGCCACAGCACAAGCAGAAGCTTCAAAGGAAGAGGCGACGATGAACTTTAATTCGTTAACCGCTTTGATAATGAATATGCAACAAAAACAAGAAGCTAATTTTAAACAATTTGTAGCGGAAAATAATGAAAAACTAGATGCTAACAATAAAAATATAAGTCAATTAGAAACTAATTTTACGCGAAAATTAGAAACAAATATCAGCCAGATAGAAATGAATTTAGCACGAAAATTAGAAATTAATAATGAAAATTTCAAACAACTAATCACAGAAAATAATAATAGATTAGAGACTAATATCAGTCTCATAGAAACCAATCTCAACAGCAAATTAGAACAACTCAAACAGGACAAGGAAGAAATAAAGATGGATATAAAGGGTTTGAAAGATAGTCAAACAAAGATCGAGAAGATAATACATCAAACACTAGAAGAAAGCGAGTTAAAATGCTTGCTGAAAATGGACGAAACTCTAAATGTCCATAACCAACATTGGGCCAAACAATTAGAGAATACTTCACAGGAAATTTACGTAATTACCAACAATAAAATAATAACCGCAAATACGGAAACAAAAACCGAAATAACAAAGTCCTGTAACGAAGCTCATACAAAATTAAATAACAAATTAACAGATTTTAACCTAAGTAACGAAATAACATCGTTAAATCTAAAACAACATTTTACCGATAGTCTCAACACTCAGATGGGGGAACATAGGACATTCTACGAACAAGAGATCAATCAAGTAAAAGATAATCTTGACACCTTCCGAACGAACCAGGATAATAATAAAAGGTATTATGAATCCGAACTGAGGATAATTGAAACGAAGATCAAAAGATATACTGCGTCTGATAATTGCATAAACACAGGAGGTCTCACCATAAAAATAGAAAATTTAACTCATTTCGATGGAGATATAACGCACGTACACCCCATGCTCTATTTAAATGGACTCCTGCGTTATTTAATTGATGTTCCGGACAATAAACAAAAGATGGACATAATAAGAGTTACACTTAAAGATAGTGCTCAGGAGTGGTTCTTGCGCATTGAAGACCATTGCGAGGACGTAGAGCAATTCGTGTCATTATTTAAGAGGAATTACTGGGATGAAGCACAACAAAATCGTGCCAAAATCAGACTTCTAACCGGTAAATATAGAATGGGCTCAACAACTAGGGAGATATATGCTTCAAGAATGTACAACCTGTGTAAACACATAGCTGATATGGAGGAATCAACCATAGCACGACAGTTACTGAACCATTTCATTTATTCGGACACACAAGCAATTATTTGTCAACGAGTCAATGATATGGATTCCTTAATAGAAATTCTCCGAAGATTAGATGACTTTGCAGAAGGTAATCGTAGTTCTTTTCCAACAGTACAACGTAATACAAATAACAGTCTATATAATTCCTCTAATAATCGACCGAGCAATACAAATTATAACACCATACATAATCCATCTTTTAGACAAAATTACTCACAAAATAATCGACCGAATCATGTACAAGAAACAACCTCATATAATAATAACAGAACTAACAACAATTATACTCAGGCGAATCTAACAACTAATAATAGTAACACTAATTATAATAATAATCACGCAAGTCCTGCACCAAATTATAACACTCATCAAAATTATCGTAACCATTCTACAAATCCTTTTCATAATTATAACAATAGACCCAATCTTTCGAATTATCCACCCCCTAATAATAATAATTATAATAATAATACACGAACGTATGATGCTAATCGTCAGAATAATAACAATCAGTACAACAACCCGCCGGGAAGAAGAGGTATGAATAATTATAGATACCGTAATAGAGGACGTGTTAATAACTACTGCCGGAGACCATTGTCACCACTGCCCTCTAGACAAGAATCGGAGGATGTAAAAAAAAAAAATGCCGATTTCGGAAATCGATATGTACACCAACCCGACACCAAGCACCTCAACCCAAAATCTTTAAATAAAATCGACTGTAACTACCCCTCAAAATTAAACAATATAACTTTTTATCAACCCTTTGAAGAGTTCATACACGTAGAAGAAACTGGAACCCATAATATAGATACGCACTCTCTACCAATTATTAAGATTAAATTTACAAACATAGAACTAAGCTGTTTAATAGATACTGGAGCCGAAATAACGTTATTAGAAGAGAAAAAGGCAATCTTAATCGATAATTATGAAAAGAAAATTATAAGGACTAAGGGAACAGATTTGATAGCCGCTAATGGTAAAAGAATGGGGAAAATTCAAAAAAGAATATGTACGGAAATAATGGTGAAAGATAAGGAATATGTCATACAATGCTACATTATAGGTAAACTGCAATACGATTGCATAATTGGGATAGATAACATTAAGAATTTTAAAATGATATTGGATTTCAAAAGAAAAATAATAATGATCGATGAAATAGAGATAAGGATGGAGAAACAGTTATCTGAGGAAGAAGAAAATGAATATAATTATTTTAAAGATAAACATTTACAGAAGGAGATTAATAATATATTACAAGAAAGATTGAATACAGATAGTTATGATAATGAATGTAGTAATAAGGAAGAAGGAATAAATATTAAAATGAATAATGATGATTATATATATGGATTGGAAGAAAAGGAAGATGGAATAGGAATGCAGAATGTAGAAGAAGTGGAAGTAAGAAAAGAATTAAATACCCTCAGAACAGTAAATAATTTAGAAGATATAGAAGAAATAATTAAACTACAAAATATACCATATCATATGATCCCATCAAAATTAGTAAAAATTTTATCTGACAACCTAACATTAATCAATGATGTAGTAGTATTCGCACGTAACTATCAACATACAATAAGAATAGACAATGACAACCCATAATCGAGCAGAAACTACCCAATACCATACCATTATCAGGAAAAAGTTAATATGGAGCTTAACAGATTAGAAGAATCTGGCATTATCGAATAATCCAATAACAATTTTTACAGGAGAAGCACCACATAGACCATGGGTAGAGCCAGAGTTAGTAAATTTATCGGAACGTACAGATGAGGTCAGACTAAAATTAATAAAACGTAAGAATAAATGGGAAAAGAAACAGAATGACTATAGCAAGAAATACAAAACATATGAATTAGGTGACCGAGTTATAGTCAAAAGCTTAAGAGTATCTAATGCAAAACAGAAAATCATGGGTAAGCTACTGAAGGCCTATCAAGGACCATTTATAATAAATCAGAAATTAGGCTATAATACATATGAATTAATCGAGCCTAACACCGATTATATAAAGGGGAGGTATCATATATCAATGTTACAAGATTATACAGCATAAAAAAAAAAAAAAAAAACAAATTTGAATAAGAACTAAACACATATAAATTTAATATCAACAAATCAATATCTATAATTAAAATATAATATACAGTTACACTTGAAAGACATAAAGGGGTAGTTAACAGTTCGAAAAACTGAAACAACACAACACAAATAATATGATATACAAACAAATATAGAAAGAACAAGTATCTACATGATATAATATGATAAACAGTTAAATATGTAATGGGGAAACAAAACGAATATTAACATGCTTAAAATTAAATAAAATGAATTCCTAAAATGTAATATATATATAAGTAATAGTATGCTAAGAATAAATAGAAGGTTTGATGTAATGTTAAAGGAATGGAAAAAGTCTAGATTAATAGAGATAGTAGGAATAAATATATAATATGGGGATATAAAGTATGAATAAGATATGAATTAGTATTATAAAAATGAATATATAGAAATATAGATGAGAATGTCTAATAATGGGGAATTTAATTATATAATAAGGAATGGTATTATAATAAGAAAAGAGTAGGATTCGCTAGTCAGAACATGTATTTAACATGAAAGAATTATTTATTGTGAAAACTAAAACCTATATTAATATATCAAGTTTAAAAAAAAAAAAGAAAACTTTAAGCATGGACCATCAACAAGTAAAATAAATAGAGTAAACCCCCAAAACAAATCATTTTAACTATTAAAACATCGTTACAATATATCAAGAAGAGATAATAATTTTCTTTTTAATAAAAAAAAAAAAAACAGACTTCAAAAAGTTAACAGTTCAAAAATAATATTAACAAATCAACACTTAAAGGGACAAGCATTAACTATAAATGTATATTAAAAACAGCTTATATGCACAAAAACTCATATGATAAAGCAAACAACTTAATAGTTCAAAGAGAATAATTTGGATAAGCCTCTTTGCCAAGTCAATAACGGCATACCAAATTACTGGGGAATTGAGGTAGGTCAAGCCCACACTCAAGTATGCCCCAATAAGCAAAAGGACAATCTCTTAATGTATATAAATAAGTTATTGAATAGTTAATTATATGTCAAAACTGAATTCTTCCCACGTCAAATCAATAAAGTTGAATACGCAAGTTTAATTATTTTTTTTTTAAGACATTCACACATTTATAATCTAACATTTCATTTGTAATAGTATTTTCAGTTCGATAATTTGTATTTACAAAAAAATATCAACTTAATTGATAAATCATTAATGACGCCATTTATTTAGGTATAACTGTACATAATTTGAATTGTCAATCGCGGGAAAATATCCCATAATAAAAACAGCATAATGTATTATTTTTGACATACACATTATATGCATATTAGTTTTAAAATTAAGTAAATATTTATTACAACATGTAAATGTATTTAAAATTATTGAATTGTCATTTTCATTAGTAGTAATTGTCGAGATTAAATGAATACATACCGATGAACGAATCAAAATCAAGTAACAAAAATAAAAGAAGGTTAGCGTAACTTGAAAAATCGCCATTAAAGCATCCAGACGTATTTTTGAGTGTATCACTAAAAACAAGAAGAAAATTACAATAAATACAAGTAAATTCATACGTCCAATTAGTTAAACATCTTACCAATATTCCCAGCTCCTGTTGGACACATATTTCAAGTTCGTACGTGTACCAGTGACAAAAATATTGCCAAGAGCAATTTGCCGAGAAGCAGTTCGTTAGAAAGTGTTTTTGACCGGGGTGACGCCGTTCGAACGCCGACGAAAAACCTGCCTTTCCAAAACCTTTTGAGATCCCGTTTTATCCAGAATCCTGCACCAATTACTTAAGTATTCTTTAAAATCTCACATCTATATTGAAAAGACAATTTAAACAATCATATTAAAAAAGAATATAGTATATTATTTATATTAGTTAAGATATACATTATTAAATACGATATATAAGATTTAGGTTATTTATTACTTTTAAAGAGGAAGAATACAGTTACGTTTTAATTTAATTTTTCTTTGTTTTACGTCATACATTCTAGTTATATTAAAGTTATTGACTTAATTCTCCTAATTAATTAAAGATTATCTTCACTATTTCTATATTTATCTATTTCATTTATTTCATGTAATATTTTTCGTAATTTATCATAGTTAAATAACATATTAAATTTATCACGTTACAAAATTTATATACAAATTATACTTAACAATTAATGCTTATAACTTACCTGTTAATAGAGATCTTAAGAACATTAAAGTTATTATTCGTGAATCTGATCTCGACGTTTTATTTTGTAGTATAGCATTAACAACAATTAACCTATCATTTAGGAATCTAAAAATATCAGTAGTGTTTGATTGAAGTCACCGAACTCGCACTTTAAATTTGGACATATCACAATGCCCTAACACTAGAGTCTATTTTGTTCTCGAGTTTAGCCGGACCCTGAAGATAATAAACGCACATTAATTAATACTTATTAATAAGTTTATATCCGAACAGCTGTTTTAGGTTACATTTATGGAATAATTCGCAAGTAGGCAACTTTGCATCTTGCGCATATAGATTAAACTCGAACAACCCCATCTATATGTTACTTAGAGCAATGTAATTAGTTCGTAGATGTAAAATTCACCGAATAAATATAAAATCTAACAAGCCATTTATTCACAGCTGAGCATTTTTATATTCATAAACGTTTACATTATTTTATTACGCATCTTGCTCGTTTTCAATACACAGCACAACGAGAGGCTGCTCGTTATCAATATATATATATATAATTATATATAGAGCTTCACCTATTCAGATATTTTTGAAGTATTGTTACGTGTAGAAAATCACTCTGCGTTCTGCTAGTATATTCTTGATCCATTTATTTTTACTCTAAGCTCTTCAAGTCAACTTGGTCCGCTTATTTTTCAATATGTACGATTTATTCTATTTTATACTATTAGTTTATTAATTATCATGCCTTTTAAGCTTTTCAAAACGTTAATTCCTCCAAATTTTTATTTCGGGTTCGATTATTTTGACCGACCCTATATTTCTGTCATATAATTTTGATCTATGTTTAGTTTGAGCCATCTACCTAGGTTCTAGATATTTCTTTAGTTGTATTATTTAACGCAGCGCGCTTCTTTAAACATATATTTTTCCCGCTTCACGCCGTAATTCGCTTATCTCGTATTTTGTAATTCCGTTACCCACTCTCTTGTTGTGTTTATTTTTGTTTTGAATTGTAAGACCGACTTGATGCATTTTCTTTTAGTCTTGAGTTACTGATTTATATTTCTATTTGATAATTCTTTCGTTGGAGCGCCCTCTGTTCGGCATTTTGGTTTCTTTCAATTACAGAGTTCTGTAATTGAGAGGTTAATTGTTTTATAATGTAATTGCCGATTTCTGCTAATTAATTAATGGCCGAAATGTGTTCTGTCGGACTCTTAAGACGTTCTTCAATCGTTTGGGAGATTTTGAGCTTTGTTTTCCTTCGTTTATGTTTTCGAATATTTTGGGTGACGTACGACGGCCATTGATTGTAACACGAGGTATTTCTTCGGACACTTCTTCTTTAGACATCCATGCGCTAACTTGTCTTCTTTGGTGCAAAGAAGCATATGCTGCGGTAAGAAATATTTTTACTTTATTGAGTTTTACTTATTTCGTATTTTCTCCTTTAGGATTGTTCTCTAATTAGTGCTAATTTCCGAAGGAATAGCAACTATTATTTCATTTGACATATACTGTCAGGAAGTTTCCTTCCACGTGGCTAGTTAAGGCCATTTTGGGACCAAGAATCCCCGGTGGAGAAACAGACTCTTCCGAGCAGCTCTCTGGAAGTATTGACCAGGAGGACAGACTCCAGAGGAACTAGACTTCTGTATTTTCGGTGCAAACTAAGTGTGTTTTGGTGTCTTTAAGAGGATCTTGGAGACAAGATTTATTCTGAAATTTCGAATCTTCGATAGTGTGTTTCTTTATTTCATTTTCAATCTTTTGAGAACTTCAGAGAGGGGCTTCACCTTTCTCTGAGATATTCTTGCATAAAATCCTTTACTTGTAGTAGACAGATTAAGGGCTTCACCCATCAACTTTGTAAGAAAGGTGAAAATACGTTTATACTCACTTTATTTTTATTAACTACAAGGTTGTCTGTTTAATCCAGCAACCGTAACATTTTTCTATAATATTAATCACGAGGCTCGAACCATCAGTAGAGCTTCTGTTTTATAATTTGGGTTACGTCAAACCTTACTTAAGTTTAATTTATCTGTAATCGTTTCTGTAAGGAACTACTGTTTGAATTCACACTGGCGTTCTAATTTATTTCATAATTGTTAACTTGACGTAATAATTTTAGAGTTCATGTATTAATAACCTGTGTATACAGGGTGACGCTATCGTAATAGGTGTACCTGTGCTTTGTTAATTAACGTATACTATAGTTTTTTCTTAATTAAACCTTTATCTCTGTTAATTTTTCTTTTATATAGATATATTCATTTTGTAAATATACCCGGTGGCTATCTAAATTGTGGGTATACTTTTGTTTAAAGCCACTTTGTTACCTTTTTTTTTTGTCACTTTATACAGAGAGGCTTAACCTCGTCTGATTACCTTTCTTATAATATTTCGATTTGTAGATTTAATTTATTTTCCATTCTTTTTTTTTACTGTATGTCAAGATCACAGTTTAGATTTGTTTTATTTAACTACTGTTGATAGTTTCCTTATCTGTTTTGATATTTGATTTGACCTGAAGTATTGTTGTAATTTTGATTTGTTTTAATTAAAGTTATTTGTTGAGTTTGACGTTTGTGTTTGATTTCTTTCCCTACGGGTGTTTGGGAGGACACAGTTTCACGTTTTCGGCAGCAACAAGGTGGGGGGAATACATCTCTCTCTCTTGTGACTGAGGCCACCTAAGTTCCACCCGCAGCCGTGTATACGGGGTGCGCCTGCCGTGGACTTGTATGCGGTGGCGCCTTTTTTTACACCGAGCGATCTTTGATCCCACACGCTCTCCATACGTATGAGCTAGTCGGTAGGGGTAATTCTGTGGAGCGTCCACCTTCAGGTGGGTCAGGCCGAGAGAGAGAGGTATTCGCTGAGCATCGAGCGTCAACCTTGTTGAAAGCGTGCCTGCTGCTATTTGGATCGCGTAGGTAGCAGCATAATACCTTTTTCGGTTCTATTTTATCGTGTAAATTTTCTTATTTACGGAAACGTTTATAATAAACTGGGTTCGTTTTCTTTAATGTGGAACATTTTCTTTTACTTCAATAATCGTCTGTATTTGACTTATTATTAGGGGGTGGGTTAGCACAAGTATGTTCTCCACGTGACGTATAACCCTTACGGCAAGCAGCGCTTAAAACGTGGTGGCGCCCTTTTTAAATTAGTCAGTTCTCAACGTTTCGACAAAAATCGCACGACCATCTTCGATGAGATCTACGCCATTGGCACTGGCTGGCTGTCTAATAAATTCAAGATTATTTCGCCCACGCAAGTAAATTCGTGGAGAGTGGTTGGATTGCCCAAAATTTAATAAAGCCAGTTTTCATGAACTTTTTATTGTTGCACATTGCGTGTAGCAGTATAGAAATACGATGTATACGAGGGTAGTTTGATAGAATAACGTAACAAATTATGACAATTTTCTGGGTTACATTTGTCGATATCGACACTACGCTAGATACACCAGATATATTTCATAAATAGTTGTATAAAATATTGAATTTATTTTTAATAATTTCAAAACTAATCATCAAATTAATAATTCAAATTAATTTATTAGTTTGTAACTTGAACTGACCTTTGTTCTTCATAAATATTCTAAAATTACATTTTATACATCGCGCCTTAATGTACTTTTTAATTAACGAAATAAGAAAATTACGTTTCATTTTTAATAAAATTAAAATTAAGTAAAATTAACAAACAATAAAAATTAACTTTCTATTTTATTTAATTGCCTTTATTTGAATTTGAAATGGAATTAAAATTGAAAATTCTGCTTTTGATTTTGATATCTGTAAAAATTATGTGTGTATGAAAGTTCCGTGTATGCAAACGTTTAATAATAATACTAGCAAAGCTTTTATGTCTAAACCGTTCGAATCGTTGGATAGAAGTCCGTTGTTTTCAGCCTTTATCTGTGTTTATGTGTTCCTTTCAGTTCGACTCGCTGTCTGTCGTGTTTGCCCATAAACATTCTCTTGGTATATTTTCAATATTTTATAAAGTTTTTAGATTCTACCCATTGTGTTTTCTTGATAGAACAATGTTATAAACTTGATTAGTATTTCTCTAAATAGTTTTTTTTTGATTTTTTTCTTTATTTCGGAGTATGTTTATCTTGCGAGATTTAATTTTTATTCGAAAATTTCTGGTGTCCAGTCGGGTGTTTTCTCTCGGCTAAATTCAAGTTCACGCGTTGTGTTTGGCGAATATCTCGGTTTGAGTTTATATTCTCTCGTAATCTCTCGACGTTTGACAAAATTGTGATTTGTTATTTATTCTTCTTTACCACCAATTACTATTTTCTTTCCATATCTTGTCCAAATGGTCCTTACCCTCGTTTCTTTGCCATTATGTAATCTTATACGTTCTGTTTCGTTCTTTCCTTTAAAATTCCTTTATTACTTTGATTTTCCTACGATGATTTCCAGATATGGATGTATTATTATTGCTGCTTAATGGAATCAACTCTTCTATTTTGGCGTTTATCCATCGTGTCGTCTTTTCAGAGACGTTTAATGTGTAAGATATTGCTATAAATTGCACTAAATACAGTTATTATTTATATAAAATACCTCATATTTATCTTTATTTTAGCATAATTTTAATTGAATTTAATCTATTAAACTGAAATGTTGTTTACGAGGGGTGCACTGAAAATTTCAGGAAAATCATAAATAAAATAAAATGTTAACAGATTGAAATACTCTATTTTTCTTTTTCGAAATTATATTAATCACCCTGAAGTTCTATACACTTTTGCATTCGTATAAACCAATTAGTAAAGCGTTTATCCCACTCAGAAGATGGTATGTTTTAAATGTGTGTTTCATACGCCCCAACTGCCTCTTCAGGTGATAAAAATCTTTGTCTGCACATTTACTTTTAATTTTGGGGAAGTCATTGGGGGATAAATCGGGGCTGTAGGGACAATGGCTGAATAATTCAACGTTGTAGCCGGTCAAATAGTTCGCAACTCTGCAGTAACTTGCGGCAAACAAATGGTAGTATACCATTCTGCATTTACAGTTCTACGATTCTCTAAAGGAATCGTGGCCACGTGGCCTGTCTTAGATACAAAACAAGCAATCCTTTGTTTAGAAACACTGCGCGCTCGAACAACTTCCCCCGGTTTTGCTTCACTCTAAAACAACCACAGGTTTCTAACGTTAAAACTTTTACTTCCTAGAATAAGTGTTGCTTAATTGCTGAATATAAAATTATATATTAAAATTTTTTTCTTATTTTTCCCTTCGTTTTTACTGACAACCCAGCAGTATCTTTCTTGTGAGAATATTATATGCTTGCCTGGTAGTTTCAATGAAATTTGGGCATCCGTGAATATCGAATGCAACTCCTGGATATTCTTGTATGAGGGTTGTCTTTATATTTTGCATATAGAGCGGAAATAAAACAGCAGATAGCTTTTAAAGACTTTATTGTTTTTCGAAGTATTCTCCACGAAGATTAATGCTCTTTTGCGCTCGAACCAACTCTGGAAGCAGTTGTTCCACTCGTTTGTTGGTACAGTGAAAATTGCGTCGTTGAAGGCATCGACTGCTCTTTCTAACGACCGGAACCTTTGACCACACAGTGCGTCCTTGATTTTCGGAAAGGTGAAGAAATCGTTGGGACTTAGGTCCGGACTGTACGGAGGATGGCCTAACAATGCGACGTTTTGTTCCGTTAAAAATTCAATTGTTTTGTGAACTGTGTGCGAACTTGCACTCACTGTCTTGGTGGACGATGATTCGTCGTTGTGGGTTGGTTTCTTGGAGCTCAGAGATGACTTGCGGCAAACAAATGGTTGTATACCAATCGGCAGTAACAGTTGATCTTGTAGAGAAATTGCTGCTACATGACCTGTTTTAGAGACAAATGTCGCGACCATCTTTTTGAAGTCACTTCGAGAACGGATGTTTTTTGTCAGCTTTTATTCACCTTGGAATGCTCTAACAGACAATCAGACTGGTGTTTATTTTTTGGCTTATATGAGTAAAATCCAAGATTCATCACCACTCACGATGTTGTACACGTTTTTAGAGTTTTCCGCGTTGAAGCGGTATAGAGTTTTTAGACACCAATTAACCCTAGCTGTTTTCTGTTCTACGGTCAACAGATGCAGTATCCAACGGGCAACTAATTTTTAAAACACAATTCTTCCTGCAAAATTTTTTGAATTGAGGTCTTTGAAATTCCCAATCATGCCTCAATTTCGCGATATGGCACATGTCGATCTTCGTTGATGGGCTTGCGTACAGCATCGACGTTTTCCTGAGTGACTGCCGTTTTTAGTGCACCTGCTCTGCGACCGTCACTAAGCCTAATCCGTTCACGTTTTAATTCTACAAACCAACGAGAAATTGTTGACTGATGTTGCTGCTTCATTACCGAAAATAGAAACCAACTTGGCATTCTTGTTGAGATAATTGTCTTCGAAGATTATAAAAAATTAATGCATGAAAATTTTCACGGTATACTTCCATTTTTCGACTAACTTGTCAACTTTGGCAGTTTGTTGTAGCTACAACACTACACGTATCGCACTGAAGCTTTGAAATTAGGGTAACTAATGATCGAGGTTTATTTTTATTACTGACATTTGATTAGAGGCGCCCTCTATGTCCCGGTATGCAAAACATAAATGACATCCCTAGTTGCTTGTTGCTTTTATATTGACGATAAATAACATATATACGTTTTACAATTATCCTTTTATAGACGTGCCTGGTACGTAGGTTGAAAAATAATTTAAATAATAACTAGTGACATTTGAAATTTAAAATTTAGTACATAAATGTTACGTATTAGACAAGTGTACGTTATTTGCAACCTTTTCTAATTACGTATTATCCTTATTCATTCAATTTTCTTTTATTAGTTTATGTGTTGTTGTAAAATATCATAGCAAAATGTCTGTATAGAGGTTATATTTCATTACAGGAATTATATATTGTAATTCGTGGTCTTTATGGTAATCCCCGCTTCCATTCTATATAAGAGCAAGTCCCTGGAATTTTTAAAGCATATTTCTAAACACTTAATAGGAATATTTAAGTATTAAAATACCTATATTATACTTTCGTTATTAATAAACTGGAATATGCTGACGTGTGGTACATTCCGTTTACTCCTTATTCTCTATTGCTGGATCGAGTACACAGGCGTTTTATTATTATCATACAAAATGGATTTCCACTCATTGGGGCCAGTAAAATCGACTTACTTTCCGGACTTGGAATGCAATCGCTTGTGGACAGGATAAATCTACATTGCGCGAAGTTCCTGGAAGTTTTTGCGTGCAGGATTGACAGTGGGTTTCTTCGCGAGTAGCTTTTCATGTTCCAAGGATCTCGGTCAGGCATTTCATTTCTCGGCGGCAAGGACTACGGTCTTAGCGCCTGTATCATTAATGCGTCTGAATGCTGAGACTAATATAAGATTTATATTTTGTTAGCTGGAATATGATTGTTATTTTCTTTTTCGTGTGCGGTAGTTTTAACATTAGTTAGTTACTTAACTGTTGTATTTTCTTTTAAATTGTTGTGTTAATTGGGAATATACTTACAAGAAAGGTATAAAACCCCGTATGCACAGTTGTACAGGGTCATCGAAAAAGATGTCCGGGATTTTGAAGCGAAATAAAAATATTAATATAAATGGTAGAATATTTATTTGTATATCAAAAGACGCAGCAAATCTTAAATTTTTTTATTCTAAAAGTTTCAATGTGAGCTCCCCCGTCGCACGGCAGACATCTAGTCGATAATCTACCACCCGCCAGGTGTTCTCAAGCATTTCACAGTTTAAATTGCTACGTTGATTCTTTCTCTCAGATGCTGTAGGTCACAATTTTTTTCAGAATGAACAAGGTTCTTGACGTAGCCCCAAAAGAAAAAATCTAATGGCGTCAAACCAGGACTTCTAGGTGCCCACAAAACAGGACCATTCCTCCCAATCCAACAGTCAGGAAATCTGTTGTTGAGAGCTTCTTTGACGATTAGACTGTAGTGACATGGAGCGTTATCCTGCTAGAAAATTACATTAATGCCCTTTTCCCTTTCAATTTCTTCAACTTGAGGGAACACATACTTTTCTAACATGTCCAAATAAATAATGCTTGTAATCGTGTTTTCTACAAACATGAAAGGGCCGACAAAACGACCCTGCATAGGTCCACACCAAGCGTTAACTTTAAGCGAATCACAGATGCATTAGAAAATTACATTCGGTTATTGTTCTCCCCATATGCGACAGTTATGGCGGTTTACACAACCATTAATGTAGAATGTTGCCTCATCGCTGAATAAAATGTTGTTATGATACAAGTTTCCATCGTCGTCAATGTTACGTAGCATCTGTACGGCAAAGTCAATGCGCCTAGGCTTATCTGCTGGTTTTATTTAATGTCTTAGTTGAATTATGCAAGCATGTAATATAAGACGCTTATGAAGAATATTCTGAATAGTTGTTTTAGCCATACCAAGTTCCAAACTGCGTCGGGCAATGGACTTCTTAGGACTTCGGACACATGACTGTCTTACATGCTCAACATCGTCTTCCGATGTGTGCCATGCACATCGAATGTGATGACGGTGGCTGTCCTGAAGATTTCTGGATGTCAATACTTCCAGTTTACTTTGACATTTAGTATGATAAACACCATTGATAGAAAAACTGTCGGCTGTATTTGTAGTTTTGTATTAATATCGTTTCAAATAAATAAATTTAGTGAAAAAATTAACTTTTCTCGTGAACATTTTCGATGTTCACGAGGAATGATGCAATGATTTTTACGATTTTAAATATGGCCTCACTCAACAACAATGCATCGATAAACTTCATTCTGCCTTTTGTGACGAAGCACCATTTAAAATCGCCGACTATCTAAATCTACTATATATATATATATGCGTGGCGCACATCGGAAGACGGATTGTTTTAACTATATATATTTTGAAGTAAAACCAAACCTGAAATCGCCAACAAATTGAATTTACCATAACATACAAAGGTCACGAAATAACTGGTTTCACTTCAAAATATATATATTTAAAACAATCCTATATATTTCGGCAAATGATGCCTTTTTCAAGGAATATAAAATATAAAATTATGTATTTTCTATTCCTTGAAAAAGGCATCATTTGCCGAAACATGTAGGATTGTTTTAAATATATATATTTTGAAGTAAAACCAGACCTTAAATCGCCAACAAATTGAATTTACTGTATATATATATATATATATATATATAGATAATTATTTCTTGACGTTTGTATATTATAGTAGATTTAGATATTCGGCGTTTTAAAGTCTGTTTTACTTTAATATGTATATATTTAAAATAATATCTTACATGTTTCGGTAAATATTACCTTTATCGAAGAATTATAAATGGCATTTATCATATTTTGATAAAGGTAATATTTTATAACCGTTTTTTGCTGTTTTATATTTTTATTTTTATATTTTAACGTATATGTATATGTGTTTTTAAAAGGTTGACATGAAACCAAGGGATACTCAATTTAATGTAAAACTAATCGATTTTAATATGTTCAGTTACGTGCACGGCGATTTAAGGTCTGTTTAATATGTATTTATTTAAAATAATCTTGATTGTTTCAGCACATAATGCCTTTTTCAAAGAATTTTAAATTATAAATGACAGATAGGGATATCTTTTATTTATATATATATGTTTTCTTTCAGGTTTCCGCGGGTAGTAGTATGTGTTGTAACCGGGTTTTTTCCGCGTTTCCACTGTTTGGTCTTCGTAAAGACCGGTGCTGATTTCTGGACGACGTTTCAGCAAAATCACATTTGCCATCTTCAGGTCTGCGATAACTGTCTGCTTCTGGTTACTCGTAAACTGACGTAGTCGAGTTTAGAATGGTAGTCATATACCCGATTAGCGTTCTGGTTGGTTACACTTGGTTGAGTGTGTGCGCGGCTCCGTGTCATTGGGCCTGTAGCTGGAGTGTACTGGCTGGGTTGTGGTGTAGGTGTTTTTGTTTGTTGTTTGTTGTTGACAACTTCCTTGCTTATTACTGATTTCCATGCTATTGGTAGCCTCTGGGTATCATCTCGCGAATTCAAATTGTCCGGACGTTTCTCAATTTCGATAGCTTCGCTGATTATTTTGGTTTTCATATGTTCTATGTTCGCCAATAATTTGGTATTGCTGCAGTCTATCGTGTGGGACGTTTCCTTTGCATGCTGAGTCAAAGATGAAGTTTTCTCGTCTTTTCTTACGGAGTTTTGGTGTTCATCTCTTCTTACGTTTACCCTTCTGTTTGTTTGGCCGATGTACATCTTCTCACAATTAAGGCATGGAATTTCATAAACTACCTGGTTTTCTAAAGGTATTCTTGTATTTGGATTCCGAAGGACTGCGCTGATTTTTCTGTCTGCCTTGAATGTGGTTTCAATGTTGTGTCTTCGTAGGACTCTGGATATTCTGTCGGTGGTACCTTTGATATAGGGTAAGTAGGTTTTGGCTATTGATTCCTCTTTTTTCTCTTGTGTGGTTCGTTTAGGTTTTAATGCTTTGTAGATTGCCCGTTTGCTAAAGCCATTCTGCTGGAGTGCATTGTGGAGTTTATCCATTTCTTGAATCACATTGTCTTCATCTGCTAATCTCTGCGATCTTGTTACTAGGCTCTTCACTACTGCTTGCAACTGAGCTGGGTGGTGGTGAGACTGTTCGTTGAGGTACCGATCTGAAGGTGTGGATTTCCGGTACACTCTATGGCTTAGTTCTCCATTTTCTTTCTTCTTAACCAAAACGTCGAGGAATGGTAGTTAATTGTTTGATTCTACTTCCATTGTGAATTTTATTTTTGGATGGATACTATGCAGATGTTCCAGGAAGCTCTTAAGGTGATCTTCTCCATGTGTCCAAATCACGAACGTATCGTCAACATATAGTAGCCAAAGTTTGGGTTTATGGGTGGCCGTCCTTAATGCTGTTTTCTCTAAATCTTCCATGAAGAGGTTCGCTATTACTGGTGACACTGGAGAGCCCATCGGTGCGCGTTCTATTTGTTTGTAACGTTGATCGCCGTAGATAAAGTAAGTGTTTGCCAGGCAGTGTTTCACCAGGTTCTTTATGTATGGTGGAGGTTGGTATTTTCTTTCGATGGTCCCTAGAGCTTCGGTTACTGGTAAATTGGTAAACGTCGAAGCTGTATTAATTTAGAATATTGCAAACATATGAATATCAAGACAAGTAATTTCTCCAAAAAAAAACAAGTTCACATTTTGACCCCCTGAGGAAGCATACGAATTTGATGCGAAATATTGGGATAAAAAAATAAAGAACTGACTTAAGTAATAGAGTTTAATTTTGCTGGATTCCCCAAAAAACGATTATCCTTTCCATACATGTTGTAACGGCAAAGACTCCTGGTCTAATTATATATATATATATATATATATATATATATATATATATATATATATATAAGTGATTAGATAATTTCTTAGCCGCTCATTAAAAATATAACATTTGATAAATATTGGAGGTTTTCGGCTTTTATATGAAATATTTACAAATATCAAGTTAGTATGTATGTAATTGCAAAGTAAGGACGGATGTAAACATTGCTGTCTACAAATTACAAAGCAAATCATACGAAATTTTTAATTGAAAAAATGTCTATGTTGGGACTCGAACCCAAGTCTACAGCTTGCCGGGCTGTCGTCATAACCACTAGACCACAATAGACCCAGGTTCAAGTTATTCAGAAATGCATTATAAAGTAACAGTGTTGATGAATCAGATGTCAGTTATTGAATGTAGATGTCAAGTTGAAGGCAGAAGTCAGTTTTGAAAGCTCATGTCAGTCTTGATAGCAGATGTCAGTTAGTGAAAGCAAATGTCAGTTACTGAAAGCAGATGTCTGTTTTGAAAGCAGGTGTCAGTTATGAAAGCAAACGTCAGATTAGAAAGCAGATGCCTATTTTGAAATTAGATGTGAGTTATTGAAAGTAGATGTCAGTGTTTTGAGAGCAGATGTCACATTTGAATGTTTGAAAATGCTAATTATTACTCCAAAGCTATATGAGTGATTAGATAATTTCTTAGCCGTTCATTAAATTCTATCACATATTTTGTTGTGATAGAATTATAATTTCACATTTTTATTTTGAGTGAAAACATTTATCCGTTCCATACCAAATGATATCGGATAATCCTGAATCAACCTAGCATTACATTGGTCAAATTTCGTATGATTTGCTTTGTAATTTGTAGACAGCAATGTTTACATCCCCCCTTACTTTGCAATTACATACATACTAACTTGATATTTGTAAATATTTCATATAAAAGCCGAAAACCTCCAATGATTTATCAAATGTTATATATATATATATATATATATATATATATATATATATATATATATATATTGTAGTAAACCCCGACAGCGAATGTGCTAGAAATGCTACTGCAACAATATGATATCCCACGTTCGGACGGCTAAATAATGTTCGATGCAGAAGTTTACAACAATTAGTAATATAAATGAGACTCTTACAAATCAATAATAAATATCTCAGGCGTGTGAATTGGTCCGTTTCTAAAAGCTGAGGAAAGAAAACATACACATAAAAAAAAACCTTTATTTATTAACCAATTTCTATAAAAAGATATATATGGATTAGGAAAGGATATTTATCGATCAGTTAAACCCTTTTGTCGGACAAGCTGACATCTATATCAGGTTAGACGTAACTCACTTAGTGAAATCAACAAGGTTTAGATCTACGCTAAATTAGGTAGACTAAAAAAGAAACCTTTCAGTATATATATTTACGGTTAATCATAAACAATAAAACTTCTACTTCAGACAAAGCGATATAAAATATTTATTTTAAAACAAAATGCTAAGAAAAGAAAGTAACAAATACGGTGATTGTATAATGAATACCTTAACAGGTAGGTATTTGTTTTCAATACTCTTACTCACTATAATTATTATGCTACAAAAAGCTAAGTTTATATGTTCTTTCAGGAAATGTAATAAATCAAAACTACAGAACGTTAGATTGTTTGCATCAAAGGAAATATAAATTATTTAAAACATAAAATGCATGAATCAAAAAGAACTTTGTGATGCAATAGTACACTGATAACAGTATAACCGATGTGTACGGAGAAGGAATTACCTTGATGAGGTAATTCACATCTAAATGACCCAAAATAAATGATAGATAGCTCTAGAATGGACTATAAACTTTAAATTAGTAATAAGTATTATCCAAATGGTTTATGGAAAAACGTATTCTGAATAGTTTCCAAGTGTGATTAAGTTACGACTATGACAAGGTTTATCGATTTATTTTAAACTAATTACCAAATTATTACTCTCTTATGCGTGTAATTTTAGGTACCTTCTAAATCGGGATGCTAAGTTGAATCCGGATAAAAGGAAGGATCTTGGGTATTATATCAAATAATACTGGAAACAGGAAAAATCTCTCGGATCTTCTAAATCTGGATCAGGAATGAGTTTTAATTACATATACGGTATAAATAGGCTGCTCTGCGAAGGAATTCTTCGGGATAGTCACAATATTGAGTAAATCTTCTAGGATCTCTTAAAATACTAGTCTTGAATAAGGACAGGAAGTACAGAATGATTAATTTTCTACTTGAAGTTTCCAAAATAAGGTAATCTTCTTGATATATTGTGTTTTAAAACTAAAAATCGGTAGTGTTGGATTTCTAAATTTAAAATGATGCTTTCGATGATAAATTATATAATCACTGGTGTACGCCGTTCAAATGACTTTTCATTAATTAATTAAACGTTAAGCTATCTTTTGAATATATTTTAAACACTTTAAAAGGTTGTAATTATTTTAAATATCTATTTTAGTAATATTCGGACTAGGAACAACGCTGATGTCTTTCGAAAAATGGCGACCGTCTCTGATGGACTTAATACAACGACTCTCCATAGACGCCGATAAAAAACAAAAGCGTCCTCTTAAAATCTTCTACACATCTTCCCATTGGTTTGTTTGAACAACGGAAATGATGTGCAATTTTTATATTTGAATTAATGTTCGAATTTGTATCAATTACAATTTCCATCTGAATTAATTACATACAACTTATTACATATTCTAAATTTGGATATTAAAAACTATTCATAATATTATATTTATATTTCCTTTGCTTATACTTAGTGTTTAAAAATGTATATAATAATATTTTTAAATTTTTCAAAATTTTATTTATATTTGAAATAACTAAATTGAAATATATTGTTGGAGGTAATTTGCCTCACAACAATATATATATATATATATATATATATATATATATATATATAAAACCACTAAAGAATGTAAAACCACTCGAGAATAATTTCTCGAGTTAAAGGACGAAATTGAGTGCGTCATTGCGAAAATCGAGCTAGAAATGTGCGAAAATGTGATTGCAAATTTTGTAAAAAGAGTAAGAGTATGTCAACAAAGTCCCGGCGAACATTTGAACGATATTGTATTCCATACATAAGCGCATTTATTGATTAGTTTCAAATAAAATTGTTTAAATTTTTCAAGTAACTAATGTGTTTTATTCAAATATTCAATTGCGCATTATTATTGAGACGTCCGATGTCGTATTATTATAACTACGTTATTCTTCTTGTCGTTTTTCACCTATATGTTTGATATGTATATTTTATAGTGCACTAATAAAAGTACCTAAGTGGATAGTTGTTTTATTTACTCAGTATAATCCTTGTAATTTCATGACGATTCTTTTCTTTATGTACTTTTGCCGCCGAGAACGACGCGGACAAAAGTGAAGTCAATATTTCGTAATATACTTTCTGATGGATATCTGCGACTATTTTTTATTTTTCTGCAAGCCATCGAATTTATCTTTATTTCGCATTTATTCGTTTTCACTCTTTTAACCGAAGATAAATGAATCGAAACGCGTCGCGACGAAAATGGTTGTCAGTTTACTGGGGAGAATATTTGTCGATGATAAATCACACAAAGCCGGTCGTGGCGCCACGATAGCTCAACGTACTTGTTGTTCTGCCACCATGAATTATTTATTTTATGCATTTTCGATAAAGAAAGAGACCGGGAAGAATTTTTCTTTTGTGTTTCTGCCTTTCGATTTAACGCGACAGTCGCATACGATAACCGCTGCCAGCAGCATATTTTTCGCGATGACATTATTTCAGCGAAAACAATGATCGCATGAATTGGGTCATCTAAAAGATTTCATCGTTTGTTTATTATTTATTGATAGATATGCAGCGCAGAGTTGCGGGAAAATTCAGTGCTAAATTATTCATGGCTCGTCATAAATAAGCTGATTTGTGCATCATTGTCGATTAATCATTGACATTGTAAAGTGTAAAGGAAAGTAAGATTTCGTTCTTATTTAAATAGAATGTTTATTGGCTACTAGCTTTACTAACTTATGGGTCGATCAGTTACTCTGCCCATATTTTGAAAACAATCTAGTAGGGTGTGATTTATCATGCAAGTAACTACAATTATGTTAAATAACTGTTAAGAGTATGGTTTATTTTCTATATTTTTGTCTATATTGTGATCAATTACAATATAGTAAAAACAAATGAAATGCATCCTTACGCATGAAATCTTAAATAACTTGATTCCACCAATTTCTGTTTAATTTAAATGATATCATCGCCAATATTAAATACATTAAATTAAATTACAAAACGGTATAAATAATACTAAATTTTTAAATCATTCAAGAATTTAATGTACGAATCAAGGCAAATAAAAAGTACTAAAATTACTGTAAACGTTATCACTGTAATTACAGCAATGAAATTACTGAATGTTTAAGACAAAAAAATATAATTTAATGCGAACTACTTACTGGGTGTTTAAGGCAAAAGACAAAATGAGTTAATGATTCTTAATATTTCATGTAGCTAAATTTTCTTAAGGCACGATGCAAGTTTTTGAGTGATAATGATTCAGATGAAACTGCATAATTAAGATCAAAACTGCCTTACAGCTTGCTGTTTATTGCAAGAGGATAACCTGCTGCAATGCAGACGTTTCGGGTACACACGTGGTCTTCGAAGTGATTTCCGGAACACGAGAATTGATACGGTACTCCGAAAGGTTTTCCGTTGATTTAACAACTCGTATAGCAAATTTCAGCTACCAATTAGTTAAAAGAACTTGTAACAAAAACCTTGTAGAGTAAGTATGCATTAGAAATAGCGAAACACGAAGAAATATCGCAGAGAAATTTAGTGAGAAAAAAATACTCACCACAGCTGTTCGATGGAGTTAATTAATGAAAACAACTACAATTATGTTAAATAATTGTTACAGTATAGTTTATTTTATATATTTTTGTCTATTCTGTGATGAATTTGCCTTTTAGGACTCGTTTAAATAAAACTAACGGTAATTAAAAACACTATATTCATAATAAAAATACACAAAAAAAACACTTAATAACCAATAACAATAATAACAACAATAAGTAATATATTCACAATATTTATTTCACATTTATAATTATGTTCTAACAACATGGACGCTACTTGCCTAATCATAGTCCTCTCTGTCGAGCGACATTTATAATACATCGGTTTTCTCGAATTTTCTATTCGGAAAAGTTCTCGGACGTACGTGTCCGATGACATCATCTATTACAGTCATCGCGTGACTCACATCTCATTGCTCCCTTCTTAAAGAGAAAGTTTCGTCACGAAACAGGCCACCCCCTTTGTTCCATCAAGCGATGACGAATTCTACAGACAGGGCCTTTGTTGCATTGCGACGCCATATAGGAGTAGCAGTCTACGGTGTTTTATTGTCTGGGCGGAAGGGAATATTTGGGCCAATAACTGCAGACCAGAATTTCCATACAGTATGTTGAATGTTCGAATATCGCCTCTAACATGCGTTTCACAATTCTCCAATCTAGACGGTTCAAACTATAACCCAATTTTGGTACTGCTAATTTCAGAATGTCTTCTTGCAACATTTGTTCACGCAAATGGATCAGTCTCCCATAAGGTACGATAGGTTGGCTTCAGGCTTGACATTTTTTTCGTGGCCAAATAAAAAATGAACTGTTGGAGACTCTTCCCAATTGCGTGTCCCCGCTGCCTTAATTCTCAGATTCTGTCAAATCTCTCTTTAAATTCTTTGGCAATTCCTTTGGACATTTGCAGATCTCGGGCTACAAATTGACCGGGCGCGTAGTCTAGCTGCATAGTAAACAAATCTTGCTGCTTCTCAATGGTCACCCCAAATCGACCTTTTCTTGAACCAGAGTACTCGTCCATGAAGTCTTCAAATATTGGTTCTTCGTCGTAGCTATCCAGTTGGCGCAAGTCAGCGGCTTCGTCGTTATTATTTCCAGAGTGTGGAGCTAATCGATTAAAATACACGAGTCTTGCTTTGCTCTGAGGTGTTCGCCTTTTGCATCATTAATCCACTTCAAAACTTCGTATGATCCCTACCGATTCCTTTGAAGTTTGGCAGACAGATCCTTCACATGTTGAAACAATCATACACGATCACCTGCATTTAAAGAAAGTGGTAAGTCGTTTTGTGCCGCATCACCTTTCTGAGAATTCTCGTAGGGCAAATATGGCAGGATGGATTAGAGGCCATACAGATTGGTTGCATATTCGTAATGCTGAGATATATTACAGTGCCTGTTCATTAAATTTAACGTTCACAAAAGTGTAATGTGCAGAGACATGTTTCTTCGAAAACTTATCTAGATTACATATATCCATCTGCACCTGACACTTTTAATGAAGAACTGTGTGAAGCTTTCATGGCGGCCAATATCCCATTAAAAAAACTTAACAATCCAGTCCTCAAGAGGTTTCTTGCAAAATATATTCTGATCGTTATATACCAGATGAATCTACTTTACGTAAATACTACTAACCAAAATGTTATTTGAGAACCATTGAAAAAATACGAACCAGGCTATTTGGTTATTATCTTTGGATAAGTACAGACGAAACAACGGATGTAATGAAACGATATGTTGTTGGTATTCTTCATCCGACAACTTCATACTAACCATACTTAATTGCACCAGTCGTAAATGGTGAAACAGTTGCAGAAGTAATTGATTAATGTATTCATAATATTCTGTCATCGGATAACAACTATAAAGACAAGATGCTATTATTTTTGACTGATGCGGCGGCTTATATGTTGAAACAGGGAAGTTATTAAAGCAATATTATCCCAATATGCTACACGTTACCTGTGCAGCACATGCACTACACAGAGGATGTGAATACATCAGGGGTCATTTTCCAAATTTTGATAAGTCAGTTTCATCATTTAAAAAGATATTTCTCAAAGCACCTTCACGTAAAGAGATATGTACTTTCAAATTCGCCTTTACCCCTAGTTCCTGTATTAACTAGGTGGGGAACATGGCTAGAAGCATTTTTGTCTTCACAACACTTGGATGAATTAAAAAACTTTGTTTTTCATCTTCAAGATGTTACGCAAAGCATTTCTAATTGTAAAAATTGATACAAATTGAAAATTTACAAAACCAGTTGAACTTTATTAAAGCTAATTTCCAGATACGATTATTTACATGCAAAATCAAGATATTAACCTGAAAGAGGCGATAATTAACTTAGGAACCATTATCGATCGAATGAAAAGTATGCCTTCTGAATTTGAAAACAAGCTGAGACATAAAGTTGATGCCATATTTAGCAGAAATCCATATTTGAAAATATTATACCAATTCTGCACAGAGCCGATTGAAAAATCTGTACATTGAAGGTATGGTGCACGTTTGCAACATTTTAATCACGCACCCATCACCAGTTGTGATGTGGAACGGACATTTTCTATTTTTGAAGGCGTTTTAACATCTAAAAGAACTAATTCAACACAGGAACACCTTGAACATATTTTAGTTGTTCATAGAAATGTTTTACACTTTCAGTTTCACAGAAAATACATAGTTTCGAGTTTTGTTCTTTGTAAATTATTTTTATTCAAAATTCGATAGGCAATTCGTTTGTCAGTATTACTTTTGTTTCAGTAGTAGTTGTTGTCGGTTAGCAAACAGTTTATTACATTCGCTCTGTTGTGCATTGACAGATACATATTAACGGAATATGTATTATGCAGTGGCCACACGTATCAAATTTTTCGAAATTCACGGATCGCTAACAGAAACAAACCTATTGCGAATACAAGGCAGACGCCTATGGGCTATGAATAACCAATCGCTCGAGTCCACTCTCTGCTCATATGACCACTTTCAAAAGCAGTGAACCACTTACATCATAATATTTTTGTAATTTTTCTTCAGTTTATTTAATGATTTTTCCAACGTAAAAAATAATGTTAAATTAACAGACGAAATTCGTTTTTCATAATATTAACGGTAATTAATTTATTACCAAATAATTCTGTCACAGTTCTTTTAACATTTTCATAAATTATGCTGTACTAATCTGAAGAACTTCGTGCTTGTGCTAAGAAAATTTAGAGCCTATTCATTATATCTCCAATATGTTCGACAGTAGCGTGAAATCAGATGTATCACTTGATCAAATAGAAGAAGAGCATAAGAGCATAAGACTTGCTAAGAACCTGCAATTTATGTTGTGTATATGCAAACAAAGTGTACGTATAAATATAATTTAAGTTTAAATTTCCAAAATCTATTAACAGATTTCATCTCGCCATAATTTATAATTTCTTGTCCCTCACCAAATTCTGTAGATTATATAAATATTTTAAATGTTTTTTTAATCAAATTAGCTTTTTTATCGTTGTGTATAAACTTTTCGTATTTTTTAAAATTAATTTTCAAATTTTAAATTAAATTCGATATTATAAATCTTGATTTCATATCGTTTTTATTATGAAGAGTATTGATTCTCGGATCCATTGGGTTCAAATATTCATTAAAGGCCTCCCATTAACTTAAATTTTCCTTATACACTTGGTGATTTCAAAATTAGTTTTTAAATGTGATTGAGAGTGGGTTTGATGCATCCTGCGTTTTTCTTGCATCATATATTTTAGTTTTTAAATTGTAAATTCAATATTTTTGTCGATAGATTTGCCTAATTCCCGTAGTAAATTTAATTTTCTTTGCGTTTCGGTGACAGTACAATATCATCTACATATCTATACCTGGATCAATCTAATATATTTTTCAAATGATCTATATTTCGAAAATGCATTTTTGAACATTGTTCTTCCTTTAAAAATTTAAAAAAAATTCCACTTTTGCCAATCATTTAATAGTAGAAAATCATACATTCAATAATGATTTTGCAAAGCCTACATTTCAATAAAAAGGCATAAAATTAAATTTACTGAAAAGCTTATAAACTAATCAATTAAAAGAATCACAAACTTTACTTAATGATTAGTTAGATTTAAATAATAATATATTAATTTCAAGCGACTTTTTAGACAATAATAAGAATTCACATTTAGTCTATTAGATTTCAATTAGTACATATTGTTGCCGATAGTATCACGGTAAGGGCTGTCATTTACTCGAATATGTATCATTTCTCTCATTTTAAAGCACCATAAAATAATATCAAAATTTTTATATTTATGTATACCGTTGTGAATTTGTAACCTACTTTAAAACGTACCTGACAAACCGACTGTGTTGGCGAAACAATTGTCGTATTAACATTATACCGGGTGTATTTTTTAACTTGAAACTTTAAAATATCTCGAAAAATAAGCAGTTCACGAAAAAATGTCCATATTTAAAATTTAATAATTCAATGGAGGAAATACTTTAGTGCTATAATTAATCTCTCCCTCCATTTAGGTGGGGTGGGGGTAACTTTGAAATCTTAAATAGGAATTCGTATATTTGATAACAGAATCGAATTCTACTGGGAAAAGTATGTAGAATTTGTCTGAAACATCTTTCAATTTATGATCAATGGCGCTGTAATCGATGAAATTCAATTTTTTTCAATTTCTTCTTTAGATTAAAGTAAGTGCTCAAAATGATGTCATTTGACTTCAATGCACTTATTGATCCGCATTTCCAATGGGTATAGACAACTGAGAAGTGTATCTTCTTGAATTTCGGCACAAGCATATCTGATTGGCTCAATCATATTTTCACGTGTTGGTACTTGATAGTGTACTTTGCATTTGAGATAACCCTATTAAAAATCTGGCGAAGTAAGATCTGGTGATCTAGCAGGCTAATTTACTGAGCCAGCTCTACTGATCCAGCGACCATTGAAATTACGATCAAGTACTTCACCTGCTACCACCGAATAGTGCGTTGGACAACTATCATATTGAAACCATATTTTCTGTCGCACTTCTAAGCTAACGTCTTCAAGTAGTGCTGGCAGTTAATTTTCCGCAATGTCTTGGTACATTTCACCATTCAAGTGATCTTCATTAATGTGGGGGTCGATGACTTTGTTTCCAATTATTCCACACGACACCTTGACAGTCCAAAGGTGCTGGTGTTCAACTTGACGAAGCCGGTGCGAATTTTCAACACTTCAGTAATGTGTATTGCGTCGATTAACGGTTTCGTGGTTAGTGAAAGATACCTCGTCCGAGAACAACACATAATATTATATATATAATATATTAATATATATATATATATATATATATATATATATATAATTTGAAAAATAATAAACTTGACGTACAAAATATTTTGTACGTCAATTTTATTATTTTTCAACTCTACATTTTTTACCCCAGAAGAAGCGACAAAGTCTGTTGCGAAATATAGGGTTATTTAATAAAGGAGTTTTTTTCTTAATTGACCGCTTACCCGAATTTAAATTAATTTATATATATATATATATATATATATATATATATATATAATATTTTCGTGACCTTGGTATGATATGGTAAACTTAATAAGTTGGCGATTAAAGGTCTGGTTTATTACTTCAAAGTATATATATTTAAAACAATATATATACCTTTGTCAAGGATATAAAAAATATTTTTTATATCCTTGACAAAGGCATCATTGCCGAAACATGTAGGGTTGTTTTAAATATATATACTTTGAAGTAATAAACCAGACCTTTAATCGCCGACTTATTAAGTTTACTATATATATGTATATATATATATATATATATATATATATATATATATATATATAAATTCAATTCGTTGGCAATCTAAGGTCTGGTTTACTTTAAAATGGATATATTTAAAGCAATCCTACATGTTTCGGCATATGACATTAACATACTGTCATTTATATTTTATATTCCTTGAAAAAGGCATCATTTGCCGAAACATGTAGGATTGTTTTATAAATACTATTTTTTTTTATTTGAAAGCACTCCGATAAGTCATGAGCGAAGGAAATCGCGTTGGCCAAGTAACAAGTGTTCATTTGAAAAGTGAATCTAGTAGCATGTAATTTACTGAGAACATTTTGAAGTATGTCGTAAATTAAAATTTACTACTTAACCAACGAAGTCGCATATTTTGACAGTCTCATACATACAAATAAATAACAAATAATAGGTATTTATTGAAAACTATAACAAATGTTGAAAATGTTGTCCTTCAAGATCAATGCACTTTAAAATCCTCCGCTCAAAATTTCTGATGATATTCTGTAACATTACTGGATTGTTATTAATTTCCATGCATTTCTGTTCGATTCTCTGTAGCATATCATTCAAATTCAATATAGGTGTTCAAAATATGTTATTTTTTAGATAAGGACACAAAAAGAAGTCGCAAGGTGTTAAATCGCATGAACGTGCAGGCCAGGCAATTTCAGTATTTCGACTAATTATACGCTCATCAAAAAATCTCTTAAATAATCCAAATATTCTGCAGTAGAGTGACAAGGTGCTCCGTCTTGTTGGAAATATGCATTTTGAAGTTCATCATCATGCAACTGATTGACAAATGGTTGTAAAATTTCCGTTCGGTACCTTTGAGCATATAACGTTCCCTGAAAAAATATTGGTCCAATGATTCGCCTTTGGCTTATCGCTGCCCAAACACCAATTTTCTCTGGATGTAGCGATTATTCATTAATTACATGTGGATTTTCACTACTCCAAATTCTTGTATTTTGTGAATTTAGGTATCCCATTTTATAAAACCATGCTTCATCAGTAAAGGTGACTCTTTGCGAAAGTTCTCCATTATTGTTCATATTTACAAACCAATTACAAAACTAGTCTACGTGGGTAATCAATTTCTAACAATTCTTGTACTGCTGTGACACGGTATGGATAAAGTTGCATGTCGTTTTTTAATAACTTGAGTGTTGTACCAACAGAAAGGTTCATTTGTTGACTCAAATGTCGAACAGATGTTAGTGGTTCATTTCCCATTATTTCTTCAACACGATTGACAACTTGAGGTGTATTTCTTAACTGCTCCGCTGCCTGCTTTTCTTAAGAGACTACCACTTTCAGAAAAAAGTTTTACAGTTCTATCCAAAGTATTCTTAAATTGTATATAATCTATTACAAAATGTGGAAACTCAACTTGAAATTCTACCATGCAATCTTGAACTGAATAAACCCATAAACCATCAATTTTATTACCACTTCGAAAATAAGCCTGGACTAAAAAAAATTGTATGTTCTAAAGTGAAAGTCATTTTAAAACTGAGGAGCAATTTATTTAAACCAGAATCGACGCACGATTATTTTATGCACTAACTGATATTAGTGATTGACATTATCAAATGTCATTTGGATTTACGTTTACGGAACAACAAACACATACTAATATATTTGCGTCTTATTCTATCAAAATTTCAAAGTAACCTAGATTGACTTTTCAAATGAACACACGTTATGTGAAGAAGGACGTCCGTTCCTGGATTATGGTAATAGTACTTTCTTGATAAGTCATTTTTGGTGGTATGCTTTTTATTGAAAACGAATTGCAGAATCGTATGCATAGGTTCTCTCAGTGCGAGAAATTGAAAAAATTGAATTTAGTCGGTTACAACGTAATCTATCATGAATTGAAAAAAATGTTTCACAAATCCTACGTCGCTTTCCTGTAGATTTCGTATGTGTAATATACGGATTCCTATTTAGGATTTCAAAACTACCCCCCGCCCAAACCTACATGGAGGGAGAGATAGAGAGTGACTAATTCTAGCATTAATGTATTTCCTCCATTGAATTATTAAAATTTAAATCTGGACATTTTGTCGCGAACTGCATATTTTTCGAGATATTTGAAAGCTTCATGTTAAAAAATCCACCCAGTATGTAACTTTTATTTCAGATATGTCAAGGGTAATAGGAAAAGTTTACTGAAAGAGAAGTACGAAGTAATCAGATAGAGAAGAAAATATCTGACAACAATAGAGCAATACGGTCATGAATGTCGACCAATATTTTATCTAGATGAAACTTGGGTAAATGAAGGACAACAGATTCATAAAAATCTTGGAGTTTGGAGTGCCGTCCTACATGCTGTTTAGGGGGCTTGAGTTCGCCCGTTTGTTTGCATTTTTTTAATTGAGCGGAAAACGATAACAATAAAAGAAAAATGCAAGGAAACGTTGACAGGTTTTGCATGTATATTAAACAATAAATAAACATTGCCGATATCTCTAGATTATTTCGTGTATTGAACTTGTCTACAGAAGTGTCAATAAAATTCTTGAAAAATAAGTAGCTTGTTTTTCTTTTTATATTCATGCTCTGCCAGTATATGTTTCTTGGGTTTTCTGGCTACTTAGACTAATGACGCCAAATTCTGTTATTGGATTTATGTTGTTTTTAATAAAATGGAAAGATAATGACAAAGTTTGTCGAATTGCTTTAATTAATAACTTCCTCGTACTATGGATGTCCTACGTTTAAACTTTGCTTACTGAAGAATATTTGAGCTTATGCAATTAAAGTTCTATTTCACCTACTATAATTTAACATAATGGAATTGTAAGTGAAATTTAGTATTATGTTTTGCAAATTAATATAAGGAACATGTAAATAAATATTTTTAATTTTGATTGATCATTTAGATTAAATAAATTACACATAAACTAAATCAGTGTGTATATGTTAAAGCAGAAAATTGTGGGTAGTTTAGGCAAAGTCTTAAGTTGTAACGTGTTTCATGCTTTTCAATTTCAGAAACCACTAGGAATTCGGTAAAGTATGCATCCGTGATGTCACGAAAATAACTTGAATCTTTCAGATACTTAAGAATATTTTGTTCTATTTATTTAACAAGCAAGACGAAAATGCCACAGATTTAGAATTTTACTTTAAGGAAAAAGGTGATGTATTAGTCTGAAATAATAATTTTACTTTAAAGCGTATAATCAATATTCAGGAAACAGCGGGTGTCTGGTACGAACATTTTACAAAATATAATAAAATGGAATAATATCCTAGAAAATAGAACAAAGTTGTAGACAGAAAAAGAAAAATAGTTAAAAAGTTTGTAGTTTAAATCAATGAATTCGAATTCTTCTTTAATATTTACTAATTGAGTTTTGCATCTTCAATTTGTAGATTCGTTTATTGGAAAATAAGTATAAATGTTAATTATAATTTACTAAACAATGCAATCGTTTTTTTCATTTAAAATCTCGCAGAATGTATATAAAAGTGTTCCGTGAATCATTTTTATACTTTTGCTTTATAACTTTTTTCTACTGTTTATTAACCTAAGTTAATTACCTATTTGTCGGAATTCGTTTTTAATGGAGACTTGTAATATTTTTTTATAATGTTCTTGGATTTTGTGCTTTGTTTTACATTTTGCATATTATTTTATTTGTTCTTCTCTCTTGTATTGTACTGATATTCTTACCTTTTGTATCTGAACTTTGTTAAAATGCTTTTGTACTTTTATCTGAATTAGCATTATAATTACTCAAGAGGCGAAAGTATTAGCGCAGTATGGAACAGAGCTAAGTTTGCGATGTTATAGTTCTGTCACCCCACAGTGTTTCTTTATACCTAAAAGAATAGAAACAGGCATTAACATAATGCTATCGACTTCTAAAATGTTCTTTATGATTTAATGTTATACGATAATTTTGGTTCACCCCTGTGTAATTGAATGTAAAAGCCAAATTAGTTACATTAATATATTAAAGTCATCTAAAGTTTTATAAATTCATTAAATAATTTATTTATACTATTTCAATAATAATTAACATTAAATATATAGAAATATTCACTTAATATAATTTTTATGTAATAATAACTCGACTATATGTTTAGCGAGATTATAAAATTAGGTTGTCATTTTATAATATAATTAACATTTAAAAATCAGAAAAATTTATGTTAAAATTAAGATGAATTTTAGAACAAATAGAAAGGTTTGATATTAGTTAAGATAAATCAATTATAAAACAAATGTAGTCAAAATAAATACAAATTTCGTAAATTAAAGAGGAGGTCCTGCAAAAATAAAAACAATTAGCAGTTGGCGCCCTTTTGTGAGAAGCGTAAATCACATATTTTTGGTTTTCCGAATTATTAATTTATAAATCAAGAAATATAAGTTTTACGAACCTTCTTCGAGTTTTAAAACTTTTCCCGATAAGTAAGAAACCCAAAGATTTAAAATAGAAGCTTCAACCGTTCCTGTTTACCAGAAAACACCAGAACTTACATCCTGCATCCCTCTCAAGACTTCCATACCTGCTATCCATCTGTTTCCATCTATCTGATCCACCAAAATAGAAGAATCGCTAGTTCAACCTGAATGTGGCAATATATGTATGTATATCATATCAACCATTTAAAAATTCCGTTTTAGAGCTAGCAAAGTTACCAATACATATCACAATGTACTTACCTATTTTGTCAATCATTAAAGAAACTATCCTAATATACTTTTCCTTTACAATTCATCATTGAACGATATTAACAAAAATTTGTTCACAATTTACATGATTTAGTTTTAAGCAGTTGAAGATAAGAAAATTTCATACACCTAAAGGGGTATTTTATGTGTTATCCTAGCTGTCGATATTAGTTATAAAGATCTTGTTTGATTTGTAAAAAATATACATGTTTACATTTTTCCAAAACTTGATATATTTATTATTTTCATATAAATAAACGGTAGATAATTAGTCAGCACACAAACCTACCAAGAACTCTAAAAGAGTCTCATGCACATTCATTTATAAGATATAGGCTATTAAAAAGTCTGTATCCATACTTTTGCATTTTTATAATATATATAGTAAACCTAATCAGTAGGCGATTAAAGGTCTGTATATTACTTCAAAATATATGTATTTAAAAAACTCTACATGTTTCGGCAGTACGCCTTTATCAAGAGAATACAAAATATAAATGACAGAATATAAATATAAATTTATATTCTATCATTTATATTTTGTATTCTCTTGATAAAGGCGTACTGCCGAAACATGTAGAGTTTTTTAAGTACATATATTTTGAAGTAATATACAGACCTTTAATCGCCTACTGATTAGGTTTACCATATCATACCAAGGTCACGAAGTTATTATATATATATATATATATATATATATATATATATACATATATATATATATATATATATATATATATATATATATATATATAATTGAAACGAAATGATCGACCGTGATATATTATCAAAAATTTATTTAAATTCGGGTAAGCGGTCAATTAAAAAACTCCTTTATTAAATTACCCTATATTTCGCAACACTTACCCGAATTTAAATAAATTTTTGATATATATATATATATATATATATATATATTTATTATTAATAATTTAAATAGTTAGAATTATTTCAATATGATATGGTATATGTATATATATGTATATGTTCGGGCTAGACTAGGCATGGCTATTTCCGTCGAAGATGATGATAATAAAAGTTCGAAACACGTGTCTATATATATATATATATATATACATATATATATATATATACATATATATATATATATATATATATATATATAAATATAATAAAATATATATATATTTTTTATATCCTTGATAAAGACATCATTGCCGAAACATGTAGGGTTGTTTTAAATATATATACTTTGAAGTAATAAACCAGACCTTTAATCGCAGACTTTAATCCACCTGATGAAGCCATTGTATGGCGAAACAATATTGTAGTGGTATTTACAATAAAAGAATTTTTGAAACTATAAGTTTAATTACTTATTTCTTAGCGTTATAATGAAGTTTCAACAAGTATAGCAAGCGCCAATTAAGTTGGCGCGAGGCGAGGATGCACAGAAGCCGTTTTTAAAAATGTCCACCCCCACTACTCAAGTAATTATCAGAATACATTTGTCATTGACGTTTGACTGAACATAATGTCTTTGCTAGGGGATCATAAAGTAATACACGCTCAGAGGTTAGAATTATCTGACATTTGACGCAAAAACCAAATACAAATCTCCCCACTACTTCTAATCCTGCGCGAACTTACCCCTCCTCACGCCAACTTAATTGGCGTTTGCTATATCTCCTTCGTCAATTAACTATTATATATTATTTCTAATTCATATGAACTTGTTTCTTTTATTATTATTGTTTTGGTCAGGTTCGAGAGTTTCCTTATTCTGTTTAAGATTCAAGTTACATTCAGTAGTTCGAAAAATATCTTGAACCTCTGAGACTGGATTTAAATCGATATTTATCTCGTCCAGTTGTTTCCCCTTATATTTTTCAGTTCTACCTTGATAGATGTTGTCCGACATCCCATGTATACTGCAGTGCGTTTTTAGAGTGGGTCCCATAAATTTAGAAAGTTGTTCCATGTCATTCTTCAAAAACTGCAAAAGTTAGTAATTGTAGCTAAATGTTTTCGAAGTCTAGTAGCCGAAATGTTTCCAGATCTTTCCGCCTCACACATTGGCACATAGTTATGTAATATTTTTGTACCATCAATATAATTTTTATCACTGGTGTGAAAAATATAACTATCGTTATTTACGAAATCGTCTCGAATCTCTAATAAAAACTCAAAATGCTTTTAATTATCTGGTGATAACAAAACAGTCACTCCACGTCCTGGTTTTCCTCTGATTATAAAAAGGCTGTAAGTGTTAAAGATTATGTTTTCTGTTAAACAATTTAAAAATTAATTTTCTTGAGGGGAATTCAAATTTATAGATTTATACGTTTGCATCGTGAGTTCGGCAACTTCTGCGGGTCGTATTCCATTAAGCAATATAATTTGAGTAAATTATACATCTTGTAATTTATTGTAGGAAGTCACATCATTTTCATTAACCGTAAGATTTTGATATTATGACAGCTACTTGTAGAAAGTTATTAAGTTTTTAAGTCACTAGTTAGTGGAAGAAACCCGTATTTACTCCATTTATCCTGTGTTAGTTTGAAAACCGCTTGTACTGAAATCTCGTCAGCCCATTTTTTACTTTCAAGAAACGTTTTCAGTTTTTTAGAGTTCTCTGTATGTGCGTGTTAGGTTTTTGTAAGAAATCAATCTATACCAGGTCACAGCATTTCTTTAGTAAAGTTCCAAAGTTCATTGCCAATGTTGGTTAGTCATAAATATCGGTTTCTTCATTGTATCGAGCTACCTTGTTAACGCGTTTAATAATAGTTCTACATAGACTGGAAAAAATGTATTGCAGTATGTAGTGATGGTGCAAAGGCGATAACAGGAAAGAACAGTGGATTAATGAAAATATTAAAAAATAGTGTTATACCAATGGCGGATGAACGCACTGCTTCCTTCACAGACATGCTCTTGTCGCAAAAAAACATGCCGAGAAATCTCAATCAAATTCTTTGTGAAGCTGTAAAAACGGTTAATTTTATAAGAAGCCGACCGTTACAGAACAGGCTGTTTGCTAAACTATGCGATGAAACCGACCGTTACAGAACAGGCTGTTTGCTAAACTATGCGATGAAATGGGTGAAGATAAAAAATCTCTTCTTTTCCATACAGAAGTTAGATGGTTATCGCGAGGCAATGATGCCTTTGTCAAGAGCATCATTGCCGAAACATGTAGAGTTATTTTAAATATATATACTTTGAAGTAATAAACCAGACCTTTAATCGCCGACTTATTAAGTTTACCTTATATATATGTAGATAATTTCTTAGCCATTCATTTGATATATAATTTGATAAATTCTTGGAGTTTTCGGCTTTTATATTAAATATTTTGAAATTAGTATGTTATTTTGCGAGGTCAATGTGAATGTAAACATTCATGTCTATAAATTACAACACAAATCATACGAAATTTATTTGAAAAATCGCCGTCTTATAAGGCGTTTCTAATTAACTTGAACCAAGGTCTATAGATGCAATTTTCGAACCATTTATTTAATAAATACTATTTCTTCTTTTTTCCTTTTTTAGTTACTGTAGTTTGTTATTTTGGGAGAATATTTCATTTATAATTTAATGAAGAATATTTGACAAATTATTATAAAAACACACTTGGCTATTTCACAATTTTTTATTAGATCTATGTCTAACATATGTTTCGGCTGTTATGCCATTGTCAAAGAGTATCTTAAAACTAACTTACAATACGTGTCCTTTTAACTTTTATACCTATATTTTAGTGCTAGGGTGCTGGTTGGGACATATTTACAATCACGTCTATTATGGGAGTGTTAACAAATTCTAACTGTGTATTCGTAATTATTCTATTTTGTTTTTGTGATTTTTTAATTTCTAGTATTTCTAATAAATCTAGTCTTCTACTTTTTATTACGTTATGTAACACGGTGGAGCTATTCATATCGGGCAAATGGTTTTGTTCGATACAGTGTGTCGAAAAACCTGTGTTTTTATTACTATACTTTATATCTCTTACGTGTTCGGATATGCGTTTTTTAATGGATCTTCCACTTTGCCCTATATATATAGCTTCACAGTCATTACATTTTATTGTGTATACTCCTGATTTTTCTATATTTTCTATTTTATCTTTGTTATTATTTAACATTGTACCTAATTTTGTTTTATTGCTACATATGATGTGAATATCTAATTTTCTTAATATTTTTCTTAATAATAACAAAGATAAAATAGAAAATATAGAAAAATCAGGAGTATACACAATAAAATGTAATGACTGTGAAGCTATATATATAGGGCAAAGTGGAAGATCCATTAAAAAACGCATATCCGAACACGTAAGAGATATAAAGTATAGTAATAAAAACACAGGTTTTTCGACACACTGTATCGAACAAAACCATTTGCCCGATATGAATAGCTCCACCGTGTTACATAACGTAATAAAAAGTAGAAGACTAGATTTATTAGAAATACTAGAAATTAAAAAATCACAAAAACAAAATAGAATAATTACGAATACACAGTTAGAATTTGTTAACACTCCCATAATAGACGTGATTGTAAATATGTCCCAACCAGCACCCTAGCACTAAAATATAGGTATAAAAGTTAAAAGGACACGTATTGTAAGTTAGTTTTAAGATACTCTTTGACAATGGCATAACAGCTGAAACATATGTTAGACATAGATCTAATAAAAAATTGTGAAATAGCCAAGTGTGTTTTTATAATAATTTGTTAATTAAAAATGTTTCACCAAGAAGTGTCTGCTACATCAATTAATGAAATTGAAGAATATTTGATTTATTTTTGGAATAAACGTTTATTTTTTTTTCATTTAGCGTTCTATTGTTTCCAATTTTGTAATTCTAGCATTTCAATGAATGAAATTAAAATGCTATTTTGCTTTTATATTAAATTACATGGTGTATGTATGTAAGCTTTTAACATTAACATTTACATAAATATTGCATAACTGAATGCATAAATGTTAATGTAAATACTCGTATAGGCTAAATAGCTTTTCCTAAGGAGGGACGGGAATTTACCGAAAAATTACAAAGTAATGTAAAAGGATCTTGTTAGTATTGTACATTTTGAAATGGTTCTTACGGGCTTGGACGATTGTATGTACATAAACAAACGCAATCTATGTATAGATCCCAATCATGATTCTGACACCTCTAAAATGAACTTCACTAATGTAGGGTGTAGGAAAAAATATTTATCTCATAATGAAAACGGGATTTCCGTTATTTTACACATTCATGGAATACGTGATGTGTGTATAATCAACCGAATCAAATTCCATGTATGTACCTTGCAATTTTAGAATGCAACTATCGTATATGAATGTATATGCAAAACATAACCGCATTCGTATTTCCATTCGTATTAACCTATTCATTGAGAATAATAATTGGATTTGTTATTATATGTACACTTTGCCGAAACCGCTTACTAATGACGTGGATTTATTTTGCTAAAAAGTTATTTTATATGGTGAATAATACACTTGAGAGTTTGTTACCGATTATTTAACATCCATGAATTGCTCACATTTGTTAAAATATTTTGAAACATCTTGAATCGTGCAGTAAATGCACAGGTTTAAAAAAAAATATTGCGGAAGTTGTTAAAGGCTGTTTCAAGATATAGTGCGATCAGCTAGCTGCCACCACCGCAGGTAGTAGGCAATAAAAGTAATCGATATGAGAAACATGCTACAGGTCCGTTTTGTCAATATTTAATTATAAATAATAAAAATATAAGTGTATTATAATATAAATGTATATACAAAATGTCACCTATACTATGTGAAATACAAGAATACATTTTGCACTCTAAGTTAATTTACAAATTAAGCAAACATATAAACAAAGGGAGATGAAAACATCTAAAACTTACTATATAAAAATGTCTGTATCATCCTCAAACTTCGACTCGGTGGAATCTTCGTCACTATTTAAATTAATTAAGAGTTCCGGATGCAACCTTGGTAAATCATTGTACTTTGTTTCAATTTTCGTGACATGATTAATTGCATTGCGCCATGTGTTTGTGGATTTTTATATCTTCTTTTATTAGTTTAATAACACACTGAATTTCGGCGATTTATTTTTTATTCGTATGTTTTATTTGAGTTGTGCCCAAATCAATTCAAGAGGGTTAAAAATCTAGTGAAACGGCGGCAAATGTAACATATGATTTTTTTGCGGTGGTATACATATTCCTTTGAGAATTAAAATGACTTCATGCATTAAAGTAGTTCCTTTTTTGTATAGAACCTTCAAAGAAAATGTATTTCTTTTGTAAACGAGAGTGGTAGGGAGCATTATCAAAAACAATCACGCTATTTGCAACTTAACTTTGGTATTAAACTATTTTCAAACCAAACTTCGAATATTGATGCGTGGTAATCTAAGAAACAATTTTTTTATGTTTTTTGCGGATAAGAACACAGCCCCTTCAACCCAACCATTTGTATATCCATATTGTAGTATTACAAGTCTTTTTCCTCTAGACGCAGGAACATTTAACTGGCACTCATCTGAATGATCACTCCAGCCAATTTTTACAATATCATGCGTATTATACCACGTTTCGTCGACAAATACGAGGGAATATTGATATCTAGTTACCCTAGGCCATTTTTCTTGAAAAATACAAAATCTTGTTATAATGGCAAAAAATAATTATATTTAAAAGCGTCGCTGTAAAATCTTAGTCAAGAAGTTGAAGTATTGCTATGCAGTAAATTTTGAAAGAAAGCATGTCGAATGCAAATGTGAAAGTCGATAAATTGGGGCGTCGTGGCATTATCAAATACTTGTATTTGAAGAGGTTAAGTGGTAAGGAAATTTACGAAGATATGCTTAACATTCCCATCATATGCGACTATCAAAAATTGTATTGCGTCATTCAAAAGAGGAAAACTTTCCGTTGAAGATGAGAAGCGATCAGGAAGACCGATTTCGGTGTCCACCACTAAAAATATTGATGCAGTTCATGACGCAAGAATGAAAGCATCACGGTCAATAATATGTGTCGGTTTTGACGGAGATACATATTTCTTGAACCGTATTGTGACTATGAATGAAACAGCGTCCACTTTTGCGACCCAGAAACAAAACAGCAATCGATGAAGTGCAAGCATCGTAGTTCTTCAAGGCCTAAGAAGTTTCGAGTTCAAAAATCCGTTAGAAAGTTTTTGCTTCATTTTGTTGTGATTTACATGGAGTAATTATCATCGATTATCCAAAAGAGGGTTAGACCATCACTGGAGATTCTTATTTTAAATTACTAACCACCCTGAGAGAGAAAATTAAGGAAACAAGACGTGGCATGTTAACGAAAGGTGTGTTGTTTTTGCAGAACAATACGCCTGCTCACAAATTGCGCATTACCATGAATACAATTCGGGATCTAGGGTTCGAATTAATGTTTCCTCGATTGCAAAAACGTTTAAAAAGACGTCAATTTTTGTGTGACGAAGAGGTGGATAGAAGCTGTGGAGGGCTGATTAGCAGACCAAGAAGAATATTTTTTTAGAAGGTTTAAAGGCGTTGCAGGATCGCTGTATTAAGCGTATTAATTTAAGAGGAGACTATGTTGAATAATAAAATATTCCCAACCTTAAATTGTTTCAATAGTAGGCTAAGAATATATCAATACCCCATCCTATGGCCAGATACATGGAACTGTGTATTGGATGAGCCACCAAAAAATTTTCAGAGTATGCCATGCATTAAATCAGTTATGTCTTAGATTGAATAAGTGATTTAACTTAAAGGTCGTACAATTAGTAGGTTAAATCGTGAAATAAGAGTTGCCGAGTGACATTCATTAAGCTAACCTAGTATTTAAGTCTACGGAAAAATTTCATTTCAGGGAAAGACTGTTATTGAATTTTTGTTGTTGAAATGTGTAAATTACAATGATTTATTATAAAAAATATAATTTTTTTGGAGTGTTGTCTGTTTTAAACTGAATAAATACCGAAACATAAAATTGAAAACTAACATAACAAATCAAATCAGATTAAAATGTAAAATCTGAATGATGAATTAATAATTAAAGTAGCACAGCAATTTATTAATGTAGTAAACAAAACAAGCAAGTATGACATTGAAGCAATCATTAATTTCTTCTTTTACCACAAATGTGTTGCTTCTGAAAAGAAATGTTTATTTATTAGAGAAATTAATCTTCGTCATCTGTGAAGTCATCCATTGGAGTTTGTCGTGTCGGGTTTTGATGATCCGTTTACCCTATTGTCTAAATCAAAAGAAGAACAAAACACAATCTATTACGTAACAATATTAATTAAGTAAGGTGCGTAATATGGCCACCGCCTTGATCTCTACAGCGTAAAGTTCTTCGCTTAACAGAGTTAGCGATATTTTCTAGGATCCAAGGTGAATTATTAATTTCTACGATCTTATTAGTGATCCTTTGTTGCAAGTCATTAAGATCAAAAATAGGTGTTATAAAAATATAATTTTTTAAGTACAGCCATACAAAGAAGAAATGCACGGTGTTAAATCGTAGGAACACGGTGGTCGAATTCTGTTTGTATTTAAACTAATAATTGGATCTCCAAAAAATTCTCTCAGAAAAACAATGTTTTCACTGGTAGTATGTACACGAGGTCCATCTTGTTGGATGTAGCTTCTTGTAATTCATCATCGTGTAACATATTTCCAAATGGTATCAAGATTTCCAGTCTGTACCGCGCAGCGTTTAATATTCCTAAAAGGTGTAAGCATTTTTTGGCTATTGCTTAAAATTTTGTATTTTCAATCGACGTACCTTCAAAAAATATAGGTCCAATAATTCTTTTCTGACAAACAGCTGCCCAAACTCCACAAAAGGTGCTTCCACAAAAAGTACAATTATTTGCGCTCCACATCCTCATGTTTTGAGAATTTACGTAGCCAGAGAGATGAAACCAGGATTCATTAGTAAACATAACCTTTTCAATATCTCCATCATTAACAACAAAATGGTCAATAAATTTGTACAAAATTCCTGTCGTTTCGGTCTGTCCACAGGAAGTATTTCACGAGTCGCTTGTAAGCGGTAGGGGTGTAAATATAGATGATGCTTGAAGATACGTCTGAAAGTGTAATAAGATATATCTAGCTCTTGGTGTAAATGTCGCACTGTAAGCTGAGGACCTTACCGCTTCAACATTTTCGTAATTTCTAATTGTTGGCCTACCACTGCCATTTTTGCAATCCACGTTTCCTGCTTCCCTCAATAATTGCACAAAACGGCGAATGCAGTTGAAAACTGATCATAGGGGATAGCAATATCTGGAAATTCTTCTCAAAAATCCTGATATGCATCCCTGATAGAATAAACCCTTTCGCCATTAGTTTTACTACTAATTCTAAAATAAATTTCAACCATGTGCCGTTTCTGTTTTCCGTTAAATGCGAAAACCATTATTAAATAGCTAATAAATTGCAAAGATATCTTCCAACTTGTCAATTTGGCTTGTGATTATTTACAAATGACACTTCGTCATTTCTCTAGGCTCAGACGTGACTTATATGTCTATCTCAGTCCCTCTTAATTTTGTGACTCGCTTGATATTGTGATAACTAGAGCTGAGGATGTTTGCGGTACGGCAGGACCGTATGTAGTGCATCCCCACCAGCGTATAAACACGATGCAGCGAAACACTTTAGTTAGTCGTGAACTGGCAACGTGATCGTGGGTTGTCTTGAGCTCTATTTAATAAGTATGACGGACGTGCCCAAGCCAAGAAAGCGCCCATTGTATAACGACCTGACGAAATTTATCCGAGACTTTCCCGATTTGTATTATAATGGAGCAAAAGTGGTTTGTAAATTATGCGATAAACAGTTACTTTGCTGGGACAAATACGACTGTAAAAGACATGTTGAAAGTGTACACCACAAAGACAAAGAAAATAATGTGCTGTCTAAAACGCAATTCATTTTCGATTTATTGACAATGCTACTCGTCTGCGATGTGCCAGTTCACCTGCTAGATAAAAAAGCCTTTCACGACTTTTGGAATAAATACAATTCCAACACGGAGAACGTTACTCACCTATTTACCAATTGTGCGTGAGGACATTGAAAACAGAATGAAAGCAGTAGTAAATGATAAACAGTTATGGGTATGTGTCGATGAAACGACAGATCGAAAAAGCATTCTATTGTGAATATTATAGTGCGTGTACTAGATCCTATCAAATCAACATTTCCCATTTTATTAGCCAGCAAAAGATTGGAAAAGTGCACTAGCGAAGTAATTACGAAGGTAGTGCTCGATACGCTACAAAAATTTCAAGTTTCAACTAATCAACTCCTGATGTTTATGAGCGATGGTGCTGCGACAATGCGTTCTGTAGGCCGTTCTCTTAAAGCAGATTGTGAGAGACTTTTGCATGTGACATGTAAAGTTCATGCTTTACACCTTGTGGCACAAACTATTCGGCAATGTTATCCAGAGGTGAATGCATTAATAGCAACCACAAAAAAAGTGTTTCTAAAATCTCCCAAACGAATTCGAGAGTTTCACAGTCGGTGCCCTGGTATTCCCGAACCACCAGAGCCAATCCTTACACGTTGGGGAAGTTGGTTAAAGGCGGCATTTTATTATGCCAAGTATTTCCAACAAATAAAATCTGTGGTTCTACAATTCAATCCTGCCGAAGCTGTAGCCATTAAGGAAAGCCAGAGACTCTTTCAAAACCCTTCCCTTGATGCAGATTTACAAACTATTTATAACAATCATATAGGATTGTTTAACGCAATCGAGAAATTTCAAAATACTGCATTATCGTTAGCGGAGTCACTGCAAATACTGGACGATGTACACGCCCAGCTATGCGCAGTAAATGACAACAAAAATGTTAATGTAATAGAAAAGTTCGAGAGTGTGATAAACAATGATTTTGATTTTACCAGATTAAAACAAATTAGTAATGGTGCAAGTGCAGATTCGGTTTCTATCTATAAAGATTATTTTAATTGTGCGTGTGTTACATCCGTAGATGTCGAGCGGTCTTTCTCAAAATATAAAAAAATTTATTCATCACGGCGTACATCGCTCACCGCTACAAATATGGAAACGTATCTAATGCTACAAACTTACTGCAAGTCTTATCCACTTGGCGCTATGCTATAATAATCGTAAATAAGGTAAGTGTGTTATTTATATACAGTACACATAACTGACATACCTAAGTGATATAAATAGCGAATGCATGTAAAGCAATAAAATCACGCATGCATCACCGATCGAAACAAGGTCATTATATTCGTGCGTTTAACTGAATACTATCCTGGCACACCGCAAACATCCCCAGCTCTAGTGATAACTCATCCAACGATGCGTCGCGCGTCATACCTCTGGCGTTTTCTCGAGGCATGCAGAACGCTCGAGAAGAGTATTCACCGCGATATATAAGCCGTTGAGGAAGGGAGTGATTCATTGATTACCAGAGCATCGCGAAGTGAACATAAATACAAATACATAAATGTGCTTATTAGTAATTAGTTTTTATATTGTTATTCGTTTTATTATTAATATAGTATGTGTCTAAAGTTACCGTTAGTTTTATTAAGAACCCGAAAAGACAAACTTTACAATATGATGTAGACGCACGGATGTATTAACTAATGTATTGTTTTTTTTTGCCCATTTTTGGATATAACTGTTGAGCATTCAATAAATTATTATTATTGTTATTATTATTAATTCTATATTGGAGTTGCGATTGTTCATAGGCACATTTATTTGATATTTATTTCATAGGTAAGTTATTTGAAACAACTTAAAAACATTATTGAATTTTAACATGGAGATTTAAAAAGTAACGTACCGTTCAATCAATTATTAAAAAACTGTTGGCATTTTTCAAAGGAAAAAAGGGAATGAAGAAAATTTCTTTAATCTAAATGGCCAAAATAATGAGAGAAAGAGAGAAATGCCTTTTTAATGTTAAATTCAAATAATTAATTCTTTAAATGAAAACAATTTTCAAAGATGAACATTTTATTTCTGTATAAGACTGTATTTTTTAATAGTCCCAGTGTTTTAGGTGTATGCAATGTATGCACATATTGTCATGGTTTTTTCGTTGGACAAGAAAGGAAAATGATTGAACGATATTAAAATTTTTATGTAGTACATTTATTAAAATTATCTATTTCAATTTTTATGTTTATTTATTTCAGACGGGGATCGTTATAAATATATTTTATTTTATAAGTGATAAATGTTATTATGTTTGAAATTTTGATCCATCCTCGTATATTTAGGTCGATCAGAGGATTGAAGTTGCCGCTTTCCCGGATATTGTATTATTATAAAAATGTGTATTGTCTGTATATATTTTTGATTTTATAGTTGGTAGGGATATCCAGGCGGATGTTAAAAATTTTATTTTTGTTAGAGATATCTTGACGTTTGAAGTGATCGGATTATTAAAGGATAAAATACTCAATTTTATTCTTTGTTTTATAAAATCGGGTTGTATTTTGTTTATGCATTAGTGTGAGGTGCATGTAAATCTTAATTCGATTTTTGCGAGAGTTTGGTGATTATAAAATGTTCTTATAAATAAGATATCTCTCACGTAGTTTTTATTAATGGTGCATAGATCTATGTAAGTTCGATAAAAATATTTTATATATATATTTATATTGCGATTATTATCATTATTATAATTTCATGTATTTCTTGTAATGATTTATATATTTGAAGGTAGTATATGGGTATTAGAGAAAATTGTCATGTTTTTTGTAAGGGGAGTTTTTTTCTTAAAAATAATATTCTAGAACGTTTTGAATTCAAGGTTGGAGTTTTCTTTATTGTGGGTTGACCTTGTTGTGTTATTTTTGCGCACGACTAAAATTCAATTTTCGCGGGTTTTGAAAACTTGGTTGTTTTTGACATTTGATTGTAGGGGTTAAAGTAGAGGTCAAACTTGACAAATTTCACTAGTATTTATTAGTTTTAATTTTGTTCGAGTGTCACAAGGGGTTTTTCTCTGTGTGCGAGTCATTATTCACAAAGAGTGTTTCCCCATTGCTACTGTTAATGATGCTTTAGCACCCTATACACTCGGTAAAGGGATTTTTTTTAATTTTTTTTAATAAAATTTTCTAATTCAACTAATTAAGATCTTTCATTGACATTCATTGTTTTACTTTCAAATTTAAAAAACTTGGACCTATTCCGCAAGGAACGATTCATGAGATGGGAGTTCGTGGATTCTACTAGACTGAATAGCCGGCAATATAAGCTGTAGTGTGAATTAAAATTAATAAGCAATTTCAAAGCAAATTCCACTGCAAAACATTATTGAATTTTAACATGGAGATTTAAAAAGTAACGTACCGTTCAATCAATTATTATAAAACTGTTGGCATTTTTCAAAGGAAAAAAGGGAATGAAGAAAATTTCTTTAATCTAAATGGCCAAAATAATGAGAGAAAGAGAGAAATGTCTTTTTAATGTTAAATTCAAATAATTAATTCTTTAAATAAAAACAATTTTCAAAGATGAACATTTTATTTCTGTATATGACTGTATTTTTTAATAGTCCCAGTGTTTTAGGTGTATGCAATGTATGCACATATGTTCAATTTCAGTAATGTATTTGTCCGACTAGTAGTAATATATTTTAAGCACCTTTTCCAGTTTAAGTATTTTATTAAAGCCATATTGATTATAGTAGTAGATAAGCGCTCCTGAATAGAAACAAGGAAAATTAAATTGCATCTATCGTTAGTTACAAGAATGGTATTCGGTCGTTTTACCAACAGTGGACGTATAACTAAAATGGCTATGAAGGGAATAAGGGTTGGCTCTTGTACATAACGTTACTATGGAGACTTAGACCACAATCTATTAAATATCCGTGGGTGGTAGTCGCCGATGTCTTTTTTTTAAGTATATATGTGGAAGGAACATTTACTATGTCGATAGATATACTATTCAGAAAGTTAGTTTGAGCTCCAAAAACGATCAAGCGATACATAAAGAAGTATATTGAAATTTGAACGCCACGTATCGGTGTATTCATGGGTGTGGAGATTGAAGGGTATTGATTGAAGAGTGTGTTCTATTTACATTCTCTACTTCAGGGGAAAACTTATTGATATAATCTGAGATGATAAATTTTTCTTTCTGTCATTTTGAGAGAGAGCGGTGGAATGTAATGCGGTAGTTATATTAGACATTATTATTCACTATATACGAGGGTCGATTGATACATAAGATAGCGCCATTGTGTGAGTAATGGGAATAGAAACAAGTTTTAACGTACAAACGGTAATTTCGAGTATCTCGCCTTAATATGCAAAGTTTCATTCTCGTGTGTACCGTAGTTGAGTGAATTTTTAACGCTGGAAGGTTGCTCACCCATCGAAATTTACAATCTGTTTACGGCAATGATTGTATGGATATGAAGAATGTTTGGCAGTGGATTCGACGTGTAAAATTCTGCCATAGGGCGAAATGAAGGTGTTTGACGAAAAGCCATCAGGTTGACTTGTATCACTGACGCATGAGAAAAAGACAAGTGAATTCGTTGATTCAGGGAAATCGTTGGATTACGCAAAAACAAATTATTCGATAATCAGGCATTAGTAAAGAAAGAGTCCAGTACATTGTTTAGGTGTTGAATTACATAATTTTGCGCCATATGGGCCCCTCGACAATTAACGGATGTAATCAAAAAACAGAAAAAGAACATTTGCTAAGAACTTTTTAACCAGTATCGACGTGAAGGAGGTGATTTTCCCACAAACATTACCACTGAAGAACGAATTAAACAAGCTGCAGTTAATGGAATATCGTTGTATCGTTGGCCTGATTCTCCACATACACGAAAATTCAAAAGAGTTTAATCAGCGCAAAAATGTCATGCTTACAATTTTCTGGAATGCAAATGGAGTCATCGATCCCGAATATCTGCCGAAGGGACGAACGTTAATTTAATAAGATACTGCAACACTTTACGACCACTAAAGAATCGCATCCGTAGAGTAAGGCCGGAAAGAATGAATGTTTTCTTGCACCAAACCACATTGTAGCAACGAAATGTATGAAGATAGTGACTTACAGTCCTGATTTGACACTTTCAGATTTCTAATTGTTTCCAAAGTTGAATAGCGATTTAAAAGTCAAGATTTTTCATCAGACACTGACGTTCGGGCTGCTATTCGCAATTGGATTAAAACTAAATGGGAAAGTTTTTTCATGGACAGAATGTAGAAATGGATTCGGCGTTTGGAGAAATGTGTTGCACTAAATGGTGATTCTGTGCATTTTATTTTTTATAGAGTTGGAGACCTTATGGCTACTTAGATTTTAATTAAGACCTTCTACAATTAGTTAAGCGCAAATCGGGAATCCGATGAATAAGTCTATTTATATCCGAATCAAACTTCCGCTTCTTCCGGAACCGATGTTAACTTTTTTATTTCGCAAACTCTATGACCTGGTTAGAAGGAGGCCTTTCAAAAGATGCTGCCGAATTTCTGGGGTCAGAATTGGAAAATAAAAGCCTGCTGTCACCCGGAACCTCATTTTCGTGGTACAAGCAACGATCGAGAGAATTCACTAAATTTTTCTCCAAAGAGGGAAATCTCGCTTTTTGTAGTGATGTTCAAGGCATAATGCAGCGTTTTTAAATAGAATATTATCTATCTGAGTGGTGCCTATTTCTTGATTCGTCAAAATGGGAATAATGGGAATAAATTTGCATTTGTGTTTTTACAAAAATCTCTATGTGATGGAGAGAAATGGAGATAATTTTTGGATTTAACAGACTAGGAAACCTAATATTTACCATAAACATAATATCCAGCTGAAAAAAATATTTTTTTGCAGACCCGGTTAACAGAATTATATATATATATATATATATATATATATATGTATATATATATATATATATATATATATATATATATATATATATATGATAAACGTAATGCTAATGGGAACTCATAATTATTGAATTCTCACATACATGCCATTGCCGCTTTAATTCGTTACATCAATTTCTACACATGACAAAATCACCTTTGTCTAAGAATGTAGCTGCAACGTGTCACGGCGTCAACCGTCCAGGTTGTCCGGGAAAATGAAAAATGTGTGAAAGTCGTATCCATCCGGGATGTGCAGACATCGATGTTTCATACTTATTAGTAATTGTCAATTCACCTTACCCAGAAATAGATATGACTTTCATTTCCATACTGCGTGTATATATACTTATGATGATAAACGTAATGCTAATGAGAACTCATAATTATACGATATCGATGCTCTTAATAAAGCGATAATTAAGCCCTTTAATACAAGACCACGTCGGGAATTCGATCAACGGTATAACGACTAATAGATATCGGCGGTATCTTACATCTGCCGACAAGTACTCTAGATGAATGTGAAGGATTACAAACAAATACGAAGACAGCGCTAATACAAAATGGTATCTACAGGTAGTTTCAAAATTAAAAGGACAAAATGGTAAAGAATGAACTCCAATTTGCGGCAAATAATTAAGTTTTTACGGACACGTAATATATATATATATATATATATATATATATACATATATATATATATACATATATGCATATATATATATATATATATATTCATATATATATATATATATACATATATATATATATATATATATATATATATATATAAGTGATTAGATAATTTCTTAGCCGTTCATTAAATATAACATTTGATAAATTATTGGAGGTTTTCGGCTTTTATATGAAATATTTACAAATATCAAGTTAGTATGTATGTAATTGCAAAGTAAGGGGGGTGTAAACATTGCTGTCTACAAATTACAAAGCAAATCATACGAAATTTTTAATTGAGAAAATGTCTATGTTGGGACTCGAACCCAAGTCTACAGCTTGCCGGGCTGTCGTCATTAAAAATTTCGTATGATTTGCTTTGTAATTTGTAGACAGCAATGTTTACACCCCCCCTTACTTTGCAATTACATACATACTAACTTGATATTTGTAATATTTCATATAAAAGCCGAAAACCTCCAATTATTTATCAAATGTTATATTTAATGAACGGCTAAGAGATTATGTAATCACTCATATAGCTTTGGAGTAATAATTAGCAGTTTCAAACATTCAAACATCTGCTTTCAATAACTCACATCTAATTTCAAAATAGGCATCTGCTTTCTAATCTGACGTTTGCTTTCATACTGACACCTGCTTTCAAAACAGACATCTGCTTTCAGTAACTGACGTTTGCTTTCACTAACTGACATCTGCTATCAAGACTGACATGAGCCTTCAAAACTAACTTCTGCCTTCAACTTGACATCTACATTCAATAACTGACATCTGATTCATCAACACTGTTACTTTATAATGCATTTCTGAATAAGTTGAACCTGGGTCTATTGTGGTCTAATGGTAATGACGACAGCCCGGCAAGCTGTAGACTTGGGTTCGAGTCCCAACATAGACATTTTTTCAATTAAAAATTTCGTATGATTTGCTTTGTAATTTGTAGACAGCAATGTTTACACCCCCCCTTACTTTGAAATTACATACATACTAACTTGATATTTGTAAATATTTCATATAAAAGTCGAAAACCTCCAATAATTTATCAAATGTTATATATATATATATATATATATATATATATATATATAGAAATAAAATAGAGCTCTACAGATGTACAGAAACGCCACCACGTTTGGGCGTCTAAATGAAATAAGCCGAATGAGCTGATGAAATAAAAATAGCAGAATATTAAGTAGTTAAGTCGTACTTTAGCTGTAAGATGTGTTGGGCGCCTTATAAAATATGAACAGGTAAAGTTAGATTACCAGCCAATAGTACGTAGTACCTCTGATTACGACTAGATGTCGGTAGAGCATGACCAAGATACTAAGTAGATTTGACGCTTGCTAGGGATCATCGTCGGTGGTTTATACTCCTATAAAACTGAAGGAAAATTAATTAATAATATCAAAAAGATATTTCTAGCTACGCATTGATAAATAAAAGAACTTTTTTAAAATAATAAGTATAAAATATTTATTTAACGCAAGGTATCTGTATCCAATAATAAGTAACTTGACTAACGGCAAAACAAGGAATTAGAATAATATGCACGTGTGAAATTATGGTTATGTAACTAGTGAAATGATACAGTAAAGTTTGTTTTAATATAAATAAATAAACACTGAGATGGTAAGTACTACACATTCTTAATAGGTAATGTTCTTTTCATAAATTTTAGCAAAATAGTGATATATTTAAAAGTAAAATCAAGATGTAATTATTTAGTAAATTTTTGATTGGTTGAGAAATAGTTATTAATTAGACTTTTACAAAAAGAATTAAATTAACCTGTGTCTTAAGGTATTAAGAAAGGTTTCGGCTAATCAGGATATTCAGCTGTACAGGATCAAGAGAGGTATTCTTGGGTTATATGGTACAGGTATGTAGAAGCTTATTCTTGTATGTAGCTATCGGCTCGACGCTCTGCGGCCAAAAGATGGTTTCGTAGTTTTCTTGCCGGTGTCGGATATTGTTCTCGCAAAAAGGGTTTCAATTGTTGCGCCAGTATTAATTACACCTTTTCTATATATTTTTATTCTTTTAACACTAGTATTTCAGAATATAATTAATTTAATAGACGGAGTATAACTTTTTTAAGGCAACTCTTGTAAAAATTCTACACCCACGCTAACTATCAATTCTTTCTTCTTCAAAGCCTTATTAGAACGTAAAAATTGTCTTGATTTGTACTTTTACAATTATTTATAATAATCAAAATGTAGACAAAATGTAAATTTAGACAGAAAAACAAAATTATAATATTAATTAACAAGTAGATATGACTGGCTTCTTGATGTTAGGTTATGTACAATTTCCAATACAAATATAACCTGTTCGCGGGTTTTTCTTATGATTTGAAAAGTGGGAGTGTTCAATTAGTATCGATATAAAATTCAAATGTAAATAAATTAACTATCTTTTCAATTTCATGTAATTGACTTGAATGATAAAAATGAAGATTAAAAATATGAAAAGTAAATTTTGGAATAAATATAATTTAATCTGAAATATACAAAGTTATCGTAATATTAATTTATTAACATTTCTACACTAATTTTATAAGTGGTGTCCACCAAATGTGGCTATTCAATTGAGTGTATTTCTTGTATTAATTCTTACTTCTTCATTTACAGATAGCTGGAATAACCGAGCTGTTTGTATCATAACAATATATATATATATATATATATATATATAAGTGTTTAGATAATTTCTTAGCCGTTTATTAAATATAACAATTGATAAATTATTGGAGTTTTTCGGCTTTTATATGAAATATTTACAAATATCAAATTAGAATGTATGTAACTGCAGAGTAAGTGGGGATGTAAACATTGCTGTCTACAAATTACAAAGCAAATCATACGATTTTTTTTTTTTTAATTGAAAAATATGGTCTACGTTGTTATATATATATATATATATATATATATATATATATATATATATAAATCCGAAAATCGGATTGGTGTCGGGTGTATCCATAATTTTATTATTCTTCCTTTATAAAGTTATTCCATATTTTCTGGTCATTACTTTTGCTTGGTTCCACGTTTTTCCCCTCTTTTCTAATATGTTCCTGACCGTATCATTCCATGTCTGCGGGTCTATCTTTCATTCTTTGTAGATGCCTCCACCAGCTCAGTTGCCTTTGCTCCATAAATACAACTTTATCTGCAGTTCTTCTCTAATTTGTGTATTTCTAAATATTTTCTTGTTATTCCTTTTACTCCCCTGTGGTACTTCATTTCTGTAGCTTGTGGTTTGCTCTTCAGTCTTTCTGTTAATACCCACGATTCGCATCCATATGTTAATACTGGTCTGTACACTGCTTTAAATACCTTTATTTTTTCTTCTTTAAGAATTTATCATTAATTGCGTAGAACAATTTAATTGTCTTCTCTATTCTTGTATCTATTTATTTATCTTGTTTTCCCGTTTTGTCTATAGTAACTCCCAAATAGCTGTACTGGTTCATCTGTTCTCCCTCCAATTCCAATTTCTCCCTCTAATTCCATAATCAGAATTTTAAGCTATAGTTAATTCCTGTTTTATATAGAACTATGTAAAACAAAAATTCAATAACTTAAAGTATTTATAATTGTTACGCTCCAACTAAGCTAATAAATAAGATCAAGTAAGCTCAATAGTAGTGCGCATGTTTGGATATTTGTGAAAATGTATTTGGTAATTCCATTTTAAATTAGTTACGTTATCCGACAGTTCAAACTTTCACCCTTTCGTTTCACCATTTGTCACTCAATTTATGCGCCCAGGCAGGTAACTTAGGTACACCAAATATTTATCCGTCTGCGTTGTAAATTACGGGCGCACATATAATAAATCCGTACGGTAAACTCATTAACTCACTTAAAACTGCTCGGTTGGCGTTTCGAGCTATGTAACCAATTTAACGTATTAAGTTTCCGCAAACCCCTTAAGAAAATTAAGCACAAAACGGTGTCGCCTAATCCAGTCTGCTGGTAATAATTCATCGAGAGTGCAGGGAGCATATTATTTTATGAGGAGGATGTATTATTTCAAACGTTTTCCGGAGATAATAATTAACAAATGCGGAAGGGTTGACGTTGATACTCGGGTACATTACTGCAATATGTCTTTGTGCATCGTATGGAATTGATAATCGTACAACATACTTGTTTATAAGAAATTAAATTTTGTAGTTAAAGTACCAATATATTATTCAAACTTTTTCTAATTTAAATTAATAGAAATATAATGTTTGGATATATAAAAAACTAGTTATTTTTAACCAGAAATATTCAACAAAATCTTCAGTAAAGTAATGAGTTCATGGACTGCATCGAAAGATTGGGCATTTACCGTAATACGTTCAATATACACTCCGCGTCATATGATTAGCCTCACAAAAAAGGTACAATTTACACAATTATTTTAGGAATAAAGGCAAGTACATATAGTATTTTTATCGTTATATTGCTTGAACCTGTAATTAAATTAAAGTATTAAATAAATTTCTAACATTAATCGCACTTCAATTGAAAAAGTTGGCGTAGCTGCCGCGACATTTGAATAGCCCCACATAAAAAATAGGATAACTCAAATAGTACTACAAAATTGAAAACTGTAGAACTAACGAATTAAAGTTATAATATTAATAATGAGTGTGAATTCTCCCCTTGTGAATAACCTCAAGCTCTCGATTTGGTAACGAATTGATTAAAGTGTTTAAATATTCTTGGAGTATGACGTTCCTAAGCGTTCTAAGCAATGCAATAGAGGCTGCTCGTTCCAAGCAGCCACTATTGCATTGCTTAGTTGTACAGTGTTATGATACTGTTGACCATCACCATATAATCGTCTCGTAAACCATCCCCAGACATTTTCAATAATACGAGGAACACCTTTTATATTTTTATAATTATAATCGGCCACTAGATGGTGCTTTTGGCATATGAATCACTATATTCTTAAAGTTTTACATTTGTCAATGAGAAATTCGCGATAGCCTAGAAATTGAGTTAGTAGTTTGTTGACAGTGACAGTTTTAAGACAGTGGGTTTGCATAATAATGGAGATTACTCGTGAATGTGTTTACTCCACAAGAATGCATTATATCGCTACGGTCAACTTTTGGTAATGAAGCATCAGAGACAGTTTACAATTGGTTTGCAGAATTTCCTCATGGTCGTGCCTCAGTGAGTGATGAATCACGTAACGGTCGACCAAAAACTGTTGTGATTCCAAAAAACATCGTTGCTGTGCGGAAAATGATAGAACACGATCGACATGTGACTTACAGTGACGTAAAGGCATGTCTTGCCATATCGCATTTAATTATTATAATTATTCGATTTTACATGAACATTTATTTGTAAAAAAAATATGTTCCATAATTTGACCGAAGCACAGAAAGCAGCTCGTGTCAATTGGTGTAAAGAGATGGGCAAAATATTCGACGTAGGAATCGCAAAATTCGTATACAACATCATCACAGGTAACGAAACATGGATATATGCGTATGAGCCGGAAACCAAGCAACAATCTACTGTATGGGTGTTCCAAGACGAACCGAACCCCACAAAATTTGTTCGTGCAAGGAGCACTTCTAAGAAAATAATCGCTTGTTTCTTCGGCCGTACAGGACACATCGGAACAATTCCTTTAGAGGAAAACTGTTAACGCTGAATGGTATTCAGTAATTTGTTTGCCAAAAGTTATAGACGGAATCTGCGGACGGACAATGCGAGTTCTCATACAGCACGTCTAACAGTTGACTATTTGAAGGAGAAAAGTGTTGAAATAATGTTTCATTATCCATATTTACCGGACTTGTCGCCAAATGATTTTTTTTTGTTCTCAACTGTGAAACAAAACATTCGTGGGCAGCGATTTTCAACACCTCAAGAAGCAGTCGAAGCATTTGAGCATTTTAATAACATTATTAAAAACGAAATGTTAAACTTAGAAATGCACGGGAATTGTTAGACTTTTAAATGATGGATGAGAAACCATCTCTGAATAGTATAGCGTTGATTTATACAATTCATTACCTAATAGAGTTAATGAAGTTATAGGTATAAATGGCGCCATAATTAAATAAAAATTGAATTAATTCGGCTTTTACTTGATGCAGATCCATAATTTGAAATATATAGTCGCCGACACAAAATTCGATTTGTTGAATTTTTTTTGAAATGTTTAAAACCTTTTTTTTTTAACATTAAAATGGCGCTTCTTCCGTCGTTAGTAGGTGTTAAATTTAAACTGTTTGTTTTTAATTTGGTTTATTTTTTAATCATTCATTTTGCTTTTTCTTTCAAATTCGTGTTCAACAAAGTTCGTTTAGTGATTTTTAAATTTAAATATGATCTTAAATCTAACAGATACTGCTAGAACGATAGCTTTGATACGAGATTGGCGATCACAATATTACGTGTCTCGATTCCTAGGTGTTTCTAGGTGCTCTATTGAAAGAGCAATAAAGCGGTTCCGTATAACAAGTGGCTACAATAGACGAGTCGGTTCTGGTAGAAGAAGGTGTACAAGCGCTCAGGATAACCGCTTTCTTACATTGAGAGTCCTGGGAAACAGGCATACTACATAAGTTTGTGCCAGAAACGACTTAGAAGGGGTACGTGGTGTAGCATTTGGTGAAAGAACAGTAAGAAGAACGTTTCAGGAATATGGATTGACTAATAGAAAACCTGCATACGGCCCACAGTTGACCAGAGAACATCACGTCGAGCGGTTACGCTTTGGTCATGAACATCAAAACTGGGTTAATGAGGAATAAAGGCATATACTTTTTACAGACGAATCGGGCTGTGATGTGCCTTATGCCCTAAGGCAGAATCGCCTTAAGGCAGGATCGGCATGTGATGTATGGGCCGTTTGTGCAAGTTCGTGGCAGGGCGCCATGTGATGTGAGCCTGGTCCTGAGGGCCACATCGGTGTGAGTCTTCACGCAGATATCGTTGTAGCGTTAAATAATACACAAGTATATTAGGTTTAACATAGTTTAATAAACCAACACTTATAACTATTTAACAAGATGGTAATTACATAATTAACAATGTAGACGATAGTCGGAAAGAGACTCTAACTGTGTCTCTACTGACTCTGTGGCTGACTCTCTACTCACTCTGATAAGACTCCGGATGGGATGTCTTATATATCGTTAGAGTGATCTACTTTTCGACTATATGTCCTTACTCTAAATAAACAAGTGTTGAAAGTGTGTAACGTACCTTGCGAATGCTTGTGTATGTACGTTATGTCGGGCGAGGTCATGTTTGGATATAACATGCATTACACACGAGCCCGCGCCTTGACTTAGATAAATGGTACACTGCATTGCCTAATTAGGTTATCACAGGGCTTTTATCTCAGCTCTCCTGATAGACGTCAAAGAGTATGGCGAAGAGTTGGTGAAAGGTTTGCCCAATGTAATATTGTTCCAAAGCTTAGTTTCAGCGGTGGACCAGTTATGGTTTGAGGGGGAATTAGTATGGAAGCTCGTACGGATTTATTGGTGGTAGATGGAGGAGCTCTGAATGCAGGCAGATACATTAGGGATATCCTAGAACCACATATGGTGCTTTTTGCTCCATTCATTGACGACAATTTTATGCTAATGAATGATAACGCCCGCCCTCACGTTGCTCGAGTTATTAATGAATATTTGGAAGAAGTTGGAATCCATCGTATGATCTGGCCAACAAGAAGTCCAGACCAAAATCCGATCTACTATATGTGGGACATGGTCGGAAGGCGACTTCGAGCTCACCAATTCCAGCACTAAGAAACATACAAGAGCTAAGCGCTGCAACAGTCCGAGCATGAGAGAACAGTGACCAAAACGACCTTAGATTCCTTATTGAACGAATGCCAAGAAGAATGGAGTGTAACTCATGCACAGGGAGGCAATACACGCGATTAATCCCCATTATTTATCATTTACAAAAAAAAATCTTTTGTTGATTTAATGACTATTCCATTTTTTACATTATTTTTGTTATTCCGGTTATATATTTTTTAATTTTTTTTAAATACATTACGATTTTAGCTTTACCGTTTAAACAAACAAATAAAAAACAACCAAAATTGAAAACTAAGAAAAAATAACCGAATTAGTACATGGATCCAATTTTGTGCCGGTGAGTGTAAAAATATTTTAAATATTAATTGCATTTTCATGTTTTTATAATTAGGTTGTGTTGCTGTAATTTTAATTTTATCTGAAGATGTTTTCAAATTATATTCTTTTTTAAATAAATGGAATAAACTATTCAATTCTTATTGTTAATCTCTCGGAAATTTTGCGTTAAATAATATTTCCACACCAATTTCCGCGCAGTGTATTTACTTGCCATAAATTGTGTTTAACCTTATAGATTGCAACAAAAGTCAAAATTGTCCTACTTTTTATTTTCGGCAACAGTAAATATGTATCTCTGTTAGCAAACTGTGCTTGGTGAATTAGAAATTTACTTGCATATCAGGAGGACTATACCAACTACATTACATAATATGTGCTACAACTAATTGATCGTCAATAGACAATTAGGACCACCAATGTTAATTAGTATGCTTTGCATCATTTTAGGTATAAACTGAACATTCTGTAAATTGATGCGAGCGAAAATTTACTTTTATTTGCAAATAGAAACGTATATGTATGTACCTATACAGGCTGACAAAAATATGGAGCTTTATTTTTAACTGAAAATAGTACCTATCTACAAAATAATGACAAATTAACACTTATGCAAGCAACAGAGGAACACCTGCTAGAGCGACGTGCGTCAACACATGTAGTTTTTATAAAAAGTTACGAAGTGCGTCAGCATTTATATAACACGTTTGGTGACCGATGGATAGGTAGAGGTAAGCCTATTGCATGGCCATCTTTGAACCCGATAGACTTTTATGTATGGGGACATATGGAAAATTTGGTGTACAATAACGATAATGAAATTGAGAACATTCAATTATTGACCATACGTCTTCAAGATGCGGCAGACAATAAGCAGGCAAGATATCCAAGCGTTATAACTAAAGACGGCAGACTATGTGCCCACACTGTCAAATTTAATAATACACGGTTAAATTTTTTAAAAATAAATATATCGAATCCCTATACAAAACGTTAAGAAAAAACATAAATAACTTACCCAACATGTTTACATTGTTGCAAAAGAATGCGGATGTGTGCGATGAAAAAACTGCACCATAATATATGTTTCTGTATTAGTCTCGGAAAGGTTCGTACGTAGCGACGTATATATATGTTTATATACTGAGAAGGATTGTTCGACGTTGAGAGATGTTATATTTGCATAGTTAAAGTGCTCTTTGTATCTGTACAATGGATCTTCAGTATTGGTAAAAAGTAGCCCTAATTTTGTAAAATTTGCATTTTTATCTAATACACTGTTAAATTATATTATTAAATATTATTAAATTTGACAGTGTGGGCACATAGTCTGCCGTCTTTAGTTATAACTCGTGGATACGGCGAGACAAGCTTGTATTCAAGCAGAGGCGGTAACTTCGAACATTTGCTCTAGGAGGTGTTCCTGTGTTGCTCGCATAAGTGTGAATATATCTGTTACTTTACAACTTTTTTTTTCATTGGTCGTTATTTCGCGTGTGCTATTTTCAGTCAAAAATAAAACTTCAATTTTTTTATCACTCTGTATATACACATACACGTATGTATATGAATACATACGTGATGATAAGAAATAAGTACTAAACTTTTATTGTAAATCCACTACAATATTGTTTCGCCATACAATGGCTTCATCAGGTGGATGAAAAACTGAATGTTTAAAATGCAAATTTGAATATTTATGTACAGATTATTGAGAAGAATGGTGGTGAAAACATTTTCACAATCTTAAATTTAGTAGAGGGGAGTTGTCTAAACCTAATTGGCCATTTAAAGCTAATCCTAAATTATTATATCTATTAATTTCTAAGTTTTCTAACAAGTTAAGCTTTTATCTTGAATATGTAAAATTTTGAAATCTATATTAAATCAATGTTAATTTCTAAACAATAATTTGCAAAAGTTGAATCTGTTTTCTTTTCTTTATCACTACTCTCGTGTTGTTTCATCCTAATTTTGAACGTCCTCCTCGTTTGTCCTATGTATACCCTATTACAATCTTCTCTTGTTAACTTATATACACCAGAGTTTATTCTTTGTCTATTTTATCTTTGTTGTTTTTAATAATGTTCCGTATAGTATTGTCTGTTTTAAATGCTATACGTTATTAAGTTTTTTAACGAAAGTACCAATGTTTTTCGAAATTTTTCCTAATTGATTGAATTGTAGGAATTAGTTATATTGGTTTTTAATTTTGGGTGAACTAAAGAAAGGGTTTTAGATTTTTGTTGACTATTCAGGATGTTATTGATAATATTTATAGAGTAACTATTGCTTAATGCTATTGTGTATATCGTGTTTAGTTCGAGGTCGAAATTACTTTTACTCATAGATACGTTAATTAATCTATACACCATAGATTGGTGTGCTGATAATTTGTGTGTTATAGGATGAAATGAATTAGCGTGTATTGTGGTTTCTGTATGTGTTGGTTTATGGTATATAGCGAACTCGTGTTTATTAGTTTTGTGTGTTATGGGTAAGCCTAGAAAATTAATGCTTTTATTTATTTCTGTTTCTATTGTAAATGGTATTTTGGGGTGAATAGTGTTGATATAATTATGTAAAGTTTTTAATTGTCTATCTGATCCATTAAAGCAAATTAATATGTCGTCGACATACCTAAACCAATAGACACAGTTACTAAACAAAGGACTGTACTTATTTTAATTTCTAAATTGTTAATGAAAATTTCGTCTAAAAAGTGTCTTAGTGGATTTCCCATGTGGGCCCCTCTTGTCAATGTTGTATTTTGCCGTCACTACAGATTTTGGGGTTCCTAAACATGGATTGCCGTCGATGTTTGTCCTGCTTCGTTCGAATTCGGTGATCCAAAGCCTCATGATAACATAGGAAAGGCATGGGTTATCTTATGTAGAGATTTCATGCATGCGATGAAAGCTTTATACCTTTTTATACAGATATCGCTGTCATCCTCTCTTAGTATCTGAACTAAGCTAATTGTCTAACTACCATCGTATATGTAATGTGTAACAAAAAAACGTATTCTTACTTCTGGTTTGTTCTTTAGTGAATTCGTATGTAACTTCTATATTTGAACTACCATTATGAACCGTGGAAAAATATAGTAACACAATTTATTATATCCGGTTTGACTATTTCAGAGATCTAGGTGAAGCCAAAATAGAAAAAGCTAAGATTATCTATATAATTTGTAGAAAGAGTGAACGGAAATTTAGTTGAATTTCTGGTGACCTGCTGGAAGATGATAATGGATTTACTGATCATGTAGATATTGCGAATGCGTTCGCAAATATTTTCTTTTCGAACTAGGACGTTTATGAGTGATTTTATTTTATCTCGTATATCAGATATGAACAACTGCTTTGATGTTCTATAGTCTATGCTGTCGGAGCCTTTAAAAGTGAATTGAAGCGTATTTGCTTTTTATGCGTTATCCTGTAACCGGCGTGTATTCGCTGAGCAAACAATAAAATACACTCAGCCTACAATTTAATGAAGTAGCTTGGTTCTGAAAAAAAATTCGTTAAATCGGAATTATGTTACGAAGGCGGTGTGACGTGTGCTGTAACTTTTGTAAAATTTACCATATTTTAAAACCCTTTATTAATTCTTTTTAGATTCTCATAGCAAGGATGTTATTACACATTGTTATTGACATTCATTTTTACAATACAGCAAGTTCTTTGTAAAAAGCTGTCATAAAATCTGTGTCAGTAACTTGTTCATTGGAATCACAGATCTATTACTAAAATTATGCAGTTTATTGATAAATATTAGAATAATCCTTACTTATTTCAATACTCCTCTATTTGTTGAAATGCAATTATAGTTTATCTTTTAAAAGGAAGCGTGTATAAAATTCTACCTAGTCCAATAGCACCCATATTTTATTAGAGATTCGAATTCTACTGGAAAAAGTACATAGGATTTGTCTAAAACATTTTTTTAAATTCATGATAGATGGCGCTGTAATCGATGAAATTCAATTTTTTTCAATTTCTAGCACTGGAATTCGATTCTGAAATATGTGTGCAATAAAAAATACGTTTTCTTTGGAAATAATCAAAATTAGTCTTATAAAAACTTTATTCATTTTACGAATTTCGAATAACTGGGAAAATATCACCTATAGAAATGTAAATTGCTGGTGAATAAATTACTTTAAGCGTAAGCCAGCAACGATGTGTACCACCTTGGGGTGCTCGATTAACTTGAGTCTCCTCGCCTCTCACGTATCAAGGTTCCCCCGTTTCTGTAAGTCCCTTCGCCTTCCCTTATCAGAGCGCTAGATTTCCCTTCGCCTCATCAACTTTCATTACAATTAAAGTAAGTGCTCAAACTGCTGGCCTTCGACTACAATGCACTTTTTGATCCGAATTTTAAATGAGTGTAGACTACTGAGAATTTCGGCATTTCTGGTTCGCTCAATCATATATTCACGTGTTGTTGGTACTTGATTGTATACTTTGTATTTGAGATAATCCGATAAAAAGAAATCTGACGAAGTAAGATCAATTACTACACGTGCTACCACCAAATAATGTGCTGGACAATCACATGTTCTGTCGCACTTCTAAGCTAAGATCTGCAAGTAGTGCGGCAGTTCATTTTACAAAATGTCCTGGTACATTTCACCATTCAAGTGGCCTTGAATAATGTGGAGGCCGATGACTTTGTTCCCAATTATTCCACACCATACGTTGAGAGGCCAAGAGCGCTGGTGTTTAACATGGCGAAGCCAGTGGGAATTTTTAACACAGTATTATGCATTGGGTCGATTAACTGTTCCGTGGTTTGTAAAAGACGCCTCGTTAGAGAACAACACGTAACAAAAAAAAAACTGTAGATTTCAACTCTGTGAAAATCTTGATATAAAAACACATGATAGGGATGATATTTATGAAGTTTTAAAAATTTCCAAGCACTGCAACTGGCGTGGAACAATTCAGACCGCGAGTTATTCTCTTGTGCTAACATGAGGATTAACAACCACAGCAGCTAATAGAGCGACTTCATTATTTTCTCTGGTGACTGTTGCTCGACGGGTCCTTTTTTTCGGTTGAACACTTCCAGCAGCAGTGAATTGTTTTATTGTACAATAAAATGAAGTACGCGACCGAATATTATCCGTAAAACGTTGAGCGTAGAGATTGACAGCATTATCAAGACTTCCGTCAGCTTCTCCATGCACCAGAACCATTTCAATTTTCGCTTGAGTTAAATACTCTATTGTGTAGTAGCTACTATTAACAGCGCAACAGAAACAGCTCTTTTACTTTCCGAAATATTCTTCGAACTGTGTAAAATAAGTTATGTTTTATTAAGATTATTTCTTTCTTTTGTACGTTTATTTCGTGTTTTTGGAATTAGAAAAAATACTAATGAAAGAAATAACACAACCGTTAAATACATACATTGTACATACATAAACGTTTTTATAAAAATTATTTTCAACTTAAGAAATTGTATTAAAAGATAAATACAATTTAGTTGTTTTATTTGAAAGCACTCCCATAAGGGAATTGATTCGGCTTTTACTTCATGACGATGAATAATTTAAAATAGATATAAAACTAATGGTTAAAATTTTCACTTTTTTAATACGTAATCGTAAAACGACAATTGTTTCGCCAGCACATTGGTTTGTAACATGCTCTTTAGCTGCAACTACCCTATGAAGCTACTGTGCTGGCGAAACAATTGTCGATTTGCGACTCCAATAAGTCATAAGCGCAGGAAATCGCGTTGACCAAGTATGTGAAGAAGGACGCACGTTCCTCGGTTATGATAGTAGTACTTTCTTAATAAGTCATTTTTCGTGGTATTCTTTTTATTGAAAACGAATTGCAGAATCGTATGCATAGGTTCTCAGGGCGAGAAATTGAAAGAAAAGAATTTCGTCGATTACAGCGCCATCTATCATGAATTGAGAAAATGTTTCAGAGAAATCCTACGTACTTTTTCCAGTAGTATTCGAGTCTGTAATACAACACACGTGTTCCTATTTAAGATCTGACAGTTACCCCCGCCCAACCTACATGGAAGGAGACTGAGGTACTATTTCTAGCGCTAATGTATTTCCTCCATTGAATGATTAAATTTTAAATCTGGATATTTTTTCGTGAACTGTTTTTTTCGAGATATTTGAAAGTTTCAAGTTAAAAAATACACCCAGTATATATATTTCCTATCAATATGTTCAACAGGTCTATCCATTTCAACGATTTAGTAATGGCAAATCAATGAAAAATGAAAACACTTACTTATCTAACCTTTCTTAACATAGAAACATGCGCGCGCAACGAAATATCTAATGGATTATATTTATCAGGAAATTTTAATTCCAGACAAATTTTTCTTTTAGATAAAATCTATCTAGAAATTGAGAAACCCGTTTATATATTACTATTATAATTATCTAGAAGATAAGTTTATCCGATAGATATCTAAAGGTAAACAAAACGTATACAAAAACGAGAATATTTTTTAATAGTATTAAAAGATCGGGTAAAGAAAACATTATTGGTTCAATGATGCCTGTCACAGTGAAATCTTAGCGTGTACAAGTTCAACACCGCAGAGCCCGATACAAGACACTTCTATTTGAGTTATTACTAGGGACCGGACACGAGAGGCCGATGACTCATAGCCCACGGGCGTACTATTGAAAACTTGTATTTTTAAAGAGTTTTTAATTTTAATTATATAATTGAAAGACAAACGGGTGGTGATCTATAAAATACGAAATACATTTTTATTTGTTCATTTTGTAGTTCAAGTTGAGTAAAGGAGTATTAATATTAATTAGCGGTACTTTCTCAAGGTTCTCTTCTGTAAAATTTGTTCTCTTTGAATGAAATAGATTATTGTAGATAGAAAACGTCCTTTGTACATCGCAACTGGTTATAGGTGCATACTTGAAATATTCTTTTATTTCAGCATATTTAGCAGTTAGATTTTGAGGCATTGTCCCCATACACAATAGCCGCAATGTTATTAAATCTGGATTTCTATTTAAAACGGCATCAAACTTTTGCCGAAGGCCACATATGAAGTCACTTGAAATATTTTTTAAATTATTAATAGCCGCATCTAATATGGATAATCAATCATTTAATTTGAGATTTTGATTTTCATATTAAGTTATTAGTTTTGGTGGTTTACCAAAGTGTTTCTGAAGAAATACAACTGATTTTTTAAATTTGGATTTTGTATTAGTTCCTTGCACTCAGAAATACTTTGTAAACTATCGAAGTTCTCTGCATAAAAACTAGTAGCTTCCAACCATGTTCCCCATCTAGTTATTACTGGAGAGGGAGGTAGTGACAAAGGTGGAAGTTTTTCCCTGTAAAGAGCTACTCTCAATGTTGCTTTCGGAAAACTTTTTTAACAGCGGATACAAGTCTATCAACTTCCGGAAAGGTGTCTCTGATATATTCCCAGATTCTGTGGAGAGCATGTGCTACACTAGTAATATGCAGCATATTTATATGTTTCCTTTAGTAGTCTGCCTGTTTTTAACATATATGCAGTACTGTTACTGACAAATAAACATATTTTTTCGTTGTACCTGTCGTCCAAATGAAGCATTAAGTGCATATTCTCGTAAATGGTTTTAGCTACTGTTTCCGCTACTGTATTTGTACTACACCAGCTACAACATTTACCATACAGTGTCCTAATATATCGACAATTTCGTCGGCACTTATCCATTGGTACTGATTTGAAATATGGCTTCTAATGCGTTCTACTGCTTTCGTGTAGCACTTAGAAACATAGTTGTTATTTGCGTAAGGTGGATTCATCAGGAACATTTCGACCAGTATATTTTGGATGAAATGTTTTGAAGGTGGGGTTGTTTAAGTTTATTTAATGGAATATTAGCCGCCATTAAAGTTTCACAGAGTTCTTCGTTAAAATTTTCAGATTCCAACGGGTCTAATTTCTGTGTACGTGTTCGCGATGCTAAGTGACGTTTTACTTGCGATTGCTTAGAATTTTTTAAAGATATTTTACACACTTCGTAGTAAATTTCGAAATAACTGGCAATGGACATACAATCAGTTGGACCCTTAATCCAAGCTGCCATTGTTTCACGACGCCATTCTCGACGTTGTTCCATATCATATGTGAAGAAGTAACTTAAACAATGTTCTAGATAAGATCTAAATAAATAAATGTGTAAACTTAACGAAATTCACTGGACACTTGCTTCAAAATAATTGCGAGAAGTAGATTCGATGAAACGATATTAAACAGGATCTATTACAAAAATTACAAAGTCTGTACAATGAAAAAAGGAAACTAACTCACCGTACTTTATTTATCTTACGAAATATAAACTAATAAATTAAATAAATTATGCCCATGAGGAAAGGGATTTAATTGTAATATTCAAGTAATTGCGTTACATTTCAACGATAAAAAACACATGCCCGATTAATCGTATGAATAATGCTATTCAATAACTACGTGTTGTACTAGCGGTGTTGTAGACTATTTATATGGTCCATCGTAATTTCGGCCTGTCGTGTCCGGTCCCTAGTTATTACGCGGCTGGGGTGCATTTTTAAAACTAAAATAATGATATAATTTTTGTTTTAAATCTTTATTATTACTTTTTTGATTAACACTTTTACTAGGTAATAAAAAATAAGTCAGAGTTTTGTATTTCTTTGTGTTTTTATGTGAACTAATACTATTTATCAAGCTATAATTTTATTGAATTATTACATGCAACGATACATATGGCTTAATTTTATATTTAAATGTAGCTTCCGGTTACGAAATTGACTGAAATGTTCACGAATGAGCGTATAAATACGCTAAATACAGATTCCTGTTCTTTACCTTTTGTTAGTTTAGTACATTCTGAGAGGTTATTATATTCAACAGACATGTAATTCGGATTATGTTATCGGCGTTCATGAGGCAGACGAGGTAGGTATTTGAATCCTAACAAGAGTATCATTCTATATTTGATTAACTGAACCGGGTTGTTACTAACTTTGAATTAAATACACACTTTCTGCACAATCTTCCTTAAGGAAAAGTTTCAGGCTGGATTATCTCGGGAATTAATTGAAATTGAGACAGAACGATGACATGAAAAGCAACTTCACCTCATATAGCCAGTGGGGATATACATTTTCGTTAATAAATGGAAATATATTACTTTATTGGGAATTTAATAATGGAATAAATATTATAGCGTCCGAAACTAAAATCGTATAAAATATAATGCGAGGGAATTTAGGACGAAATTCATAAAAGTTATAATGTTACAGAATGAAGAAAATTGCCTGTCTTCTAAGGATATATTGAGTTTAATAGAGACAAATTGAACTAACTAACTCTTGGTTACTTTTCATAAACAGCGTAACAGCAATTCTGTGGGATGAATTGGTTGCATGAATCGGGATATGTTTTCCACGCTGATTTAAGATATGGTATTCGTTTTCCTGTAGCAGCTCTAGTTTTAAAGATATGACGATGTGGCATTTTTAATAAAAGTATAACATATTTTAAAGCTTCGAGAGATGTTTTTTAAGTAAGATCTGTTTTTGAATAAGAAGAAAAATGCTGTAGATATCATTAAAGCTTATTTATTTCCACATTATACATACAGTAATACCCCGAAGTTACGCGATAGGAACATATTACATATTGCTATGAAATTAACGTTGGGTGAAACTTAAAAATAGAATTAATAACGAAAAAATTAATTAAACATAACTGGATAAGCAAAAACAAATTAAAAAGAAATCAACCGAGGTTGTGTATTTTAAATACACCTCGTATATCATATATTAATGTAGTATTAAAATTTTAGATGTATATTTCCAAGAATTAATAAGTAAACAAGTAACGTTATGTCAATAAATTTTAGGTTAATTAGATTATTAAAAGTTTAAAACATAAGTAAAGTAATAAAACATTCCCAGGAATTAATTAGCAACATTTCAAACTTGCAATTACCAAACAAATGTAAACTCATTTCTTTTGATGTCTCGAATTTGTTCACTAGTATCCCAACCCAGGAGGTAATAGATTTAATTACTTTACAACTAGAACGTAGAAACACGAACATTGTCACAAAGACCGAAATTTTACAGCTCTTAGAAACGTGCCTGGAACAAAATTATTTTCAATATAAAAAGAAATTTTATAAACAAACAGAGGGTCTAGCAATGGGAAACCCACTAAACCCCTTATTAGCGGAAATTTTCATGAATAATTTAGAAACTATAATTAGTACACATCCCTTGTTTGGTAATTGTGTATATTGGTTTAGGTATGTTGATGACATATTAATTTGCTTTAACGGTTCAGATAGACAATTGAAAACATTACATAATTATATCAACACTATTCACCCCAAAATAAATTTTACTATAGAAACAGAAATAAATAAAAGCATTAATTTTCTAGATTTAACCATATCACACAAAACTAATAAACACGAGTTCGCTATATACCATAAACCAACACATACAGATACCACAATACACGCTAATTCTTTTCATCCTATAACTAATAATTATCAGGATACCAATCAATGGTATATAGATTAATTCATGTACCTATGAGTAAAAGTAATTTCGACCTTGAACTAAATAGAATATACACAATAGCATTAAACAATGTTTACTCTATAAATATTGTCAATAACATCCTAAATAGCCAACAAAAATCTAAAACCCTTTCCTTAGTTTATCCAAAATTAAAATACAAGATAATTAATTCCTATAATTCAATCACTTACTTAGAAAAAATTTCGAAAAAAATTGGTACTTTCATTAAAAAACTTAATAACGAACATATATAATTTAAAACAGACAATACTATAAAGAACATTATTAAAAACAACAAAGATAAAATAGACAAAGAATCAAACTCTGGTGTATATAAGTTAACATGCGAAAATTGTAATAAGGTATACATAGGACAAACGGGGAGGACATTCAAAATTAGGATGAAAGAACACAAGAGAAGCCATAAAGAAAAGAAAACAGATTCAACTTTCGCAAGTCATTGTATAGATATCAATCATAGATTTAATATAGATTTCAAAATTTTACACATTCAAGAAAAAAGTAAAAAACTTAACCTGTTAGAAAACTTAGAAATTAATAGATACAATAGTTTAGGATTAGCTTTAAATGACCAACTAGATTTAAACAACTCCCGTCTATTAAATTTAAGATTGTAAAAATTTTTCCACCACCATTTCCCCAATAATTTTCACATAAATATTCAAACTTGTATTGTACATATTCAGTATTTCATCCACCTGATGAAGCCATTGTATGGCGAAACAATATTGTAGTGGTATTTACAATAAAAGAATTTTTGAAACTAGAAGTTTAATTACTTATTTCTTAGCGTAATAAAACATGCTATTATAAAATTATATCAAATAATCTCTTCTGTATACAGTAATAACGTTAGTAAGCATATTAAATTCCAATTCATTATATTGTTATAAATAACCTTGTTAAAATGGATGCATTAACACAAGACGCCCAATGCTATTTTAAAAGAAGAGCAATTAAGTTTACAAACCATACGAGCGGGAAATCCGAACCAGTAAAATCTAAAACAACAAGAATATCAGCAACAAGAAGTAAACAAACAGCATAAAATGTAAATAAAAGTAATTAATGCAGTAATATTACGATATAAACAAAACGACAAAAGCATATCAGAGACGCATGCTCAATGACGATAACGTGGATGTATGACAGGCATACGAGTGAAAGCAAAGGACAAGATGACACCATATGAACAAACAAGGGAAGAAAGAGCAAGAAAATACTTTGGGAAAAGGAGTACTACGTAGACGATTTTCCGCGTAAAATCTGCTTGTACAAACGAGCAGGAGAAGGCTATTCGGGGAAGACGTGACTAAAAGTTCACTATTCCAGAATAAAATTTACAAATATTAAAAATAACAAAAAAGAAAAATATATAAACAGGGAGATCACGCAGAGAGAAGGAAAAATTAAAATTACCCATGATAAATAAAAATACACAGCGGTGTAAATATTAAATAACTATTAAAATTAGAGAAAACAGAAATAAAATTATTTGCAGTAAGAACCGAATTCTTAGAAGAAAGGAACGCTGCGTATAAAAGCAGAAAAGCACCGCAAAATAGAGATTCACCGATATATTTTCGAATTTATCAGTTTAGCTTTGACTCTTATTGATTTCAAAAATCTCAATTACGTATAATATATAATCTAAAAAATTTAAGCCTTAAATTTTATACACGATAAAAATTGGAGCATCTAGAGTTAGTTAAGTTAGAAAAGTACATGTGGATCATTATTCTAAATATTAAATTAGTCATAAATACACGATTAAAGTTCCGTTCTTAGGCCAGATATCCGAGTTTGATGAAGAGGAAGTAGTGTTCCCTGAATGTTCGCGAAGTATCTGTGCCATTTGAAATTTTAAAATTTAAAACGTTGAGCGATAGGCGGGAAAATAAGAAAATACCTATACGGTGTGAGGATAAGCATCCTATTCTGTAGGGACTCGTTTCCCACTTAAATTGGCGCTGAATAGCACACTCGCTTTGTAGAAAGTTATCAGTAGAGACCAGAGATCCACATTTCAGTCTGAGATAGACTTTGAGTACTAATCTCACTACATTCTCGTGTACGGTGGATAACAAACTTGCGACAGGTTTTTGAATTGAACTTTTCGGCCATAACGTATTGCTTTATAATTACATTATACATTAATTAATTTTAAATAAACTTGACCTTTATAAAAAAAAGGTGACGGTGCTACGCTGTTTACATTTCGTTGGCGTAAGCAGAAATTGTTACACATTTTATGCAAACTAATATTATTTCTTACAATACAAAGAAACATTTTAAATTATTGAAATATACACATATATAAAGAGTCTATGCATTGCTCAATCACTTTTACACACTATAATTGTCTTTACTAAAAAATACCTGGAATGTTCTGATGAAGTTAGAGAGTGGCTGGGGCTGACCTGTGAGCGGCTTCCGCTTGCTCCTGGCTGAGGATGATTTTTTCCGTCGCCTGGTTTCCATTTTATTTATTGGTTTGCCATATTTTCGGGTGGTTCGTTTCGGTTTCCACTTACTTTATTCAGCCTTACGTGGCTGGCAGGATCGCCATGTGATGTTGGACGTGGGTAGCGTCCATGTGATCGCCATGTGATATCCGATCATCTAACTAAAGGCAGGATCGCCATGTGATGTGACCCGGTCCTGAAGGGGCACATCGCTGCGTTTGCACGCAGATTCGTCGATATATTAAATAATAAACGGGCAGCGTTTGGCTAACAACATATAATTAATTAACACATTATAAAGACTCAACAATAACAATATACTTAGTAACAAATAACTAGACACTAGTCTTAAGGAGGTTTCTATAATACACTCTCTAGGACTCTGAGTGTCTCTCTGTGTCTTACTGTCTCTTACTGTCTCTAGAGATCTGATGGACCTCATTATATACTCCAGTGTGTCCTCATTCAGACTAGTGGCCTTAGTATAATATCAACAACGTGGTGAAAGAGTATAACACATATCGAGGCTGTAGGACGTACCGAGGTCGTGTTTTGTATACACTAGAAACAAGACCGGGGTCGTACCTTGAATAAGAATAGTAGTTCAATACATGACTCGATTTGGTTATTACAATTTTATTCTGTTCCATTGATTTTGAACCTACCTGCTATATGCTTACGTACCTATATCTGTATGTATGATTGCGTATAGCCTTCTTTGTTGTCTTTGTTGCTTTCTTCCCCACTTCGGTTACCGAGTGTGAGCTGTTCATTACGCAGATGTAAGTCAGAGATCGACATCTATCCGTGTTCTTTATAAAAGGGCGTAAATATCGTTCTCTTCCAACGTCTCTTCTTTGTTCCGAGCCCTTCCACATATGTTTTTTTTAAAGAACCACGTAATTTTATTGGATGTACCAATTAACCCGAACGGGGATATTACGGTGTCAAGCGGATTTCGTTCAATATTCGTTCAACGTATAATTTGTGTCCTACAAAAAAAAATCCATCAGAACTTCTGGTAGATAATTTCGAAATTAATGTAATTCCTCTAATTTTTATTCGTTTGTTTGCACTTTTTTTTTAATAGGTGGTCCTAATTTGGGGCTACAGTAGTTAGCATAGTTTTTTTTTGCGATCTGCGACGACCATTCCACCGATTCTCGGCGGTCTCACGCATTAATCAGCGGAAAATCCGGATCAACAGCTTCCAACACCACCGAAATCAAACTAAGACATCTTATCTTTATATTGTTTTAATTTTTCTCTCTTTTTAATTTGAAATATTTAGTAATTGATTAGTTTTATTAGTTGGGAACACAAGATGGGTGAAATTATTGTTTAACTTCCTTATTAGTATCAAAATTTTGCGCTAAAACGCTAATTAATTTTTCTTTTCTTTCAGTCTACGTAATTTTAAATTCAGTATCCTATTATAATTAATTTAATGCTATATGACTCATTCTCTCTATCTTTCCTTGCTAAGTTTCAAAGCTTAAAGTTATACCATTCATAAGAAGTTAATGTTCATATACCTTTGTTTGTCATTAAAAGAAATCGGTCTTGCAAGTCGAGTTCATCGTAGAGTTTGTTTCTTTTATTTGCGTAAGACCTATTTCTTGCATATACACGTTAAAAATAATTTTTGCTACTTTTTCTAAAATTTACGTCTTTAAATTTAAATATACATTTTCGCGTTTATTCGATTAGTTTAAATCAAATAAGTAACTCATTTTTAAGATATTATATATTTTTTTCTTTCACTATCATTGATTGGGTTTTAGATAATTAATCATTTATTCATTTCTAAAATATTATAAAACCGCAAACATTTGTCTAATTTATTTCAATATTCGTCTTTGTAAATTTTAAATTTATGGTATCTTCTTTTAATATAAAAAAAAGCTTCCATACATATACCAGGTCTGCCCATTAGATTCGAGCTTATAATGTTCTATTTATATGTGTGGACCAGATAAATACGTATTTTGACGGGGTATTAATTTTTTTTCTGGGTAGAGTTTATACAGTTTGTTATTTATTTTCTACATACATGCATTTTTATTACATACATATCTCTATTATAGACATCTCTTCTGATAACATTTAGGTTTATATTAGATATTTCTCTTGTTTTTTTTCTGTCGTTAATACCAAGTAAAATAAAGCGTTGTATTACTTAGTTGAATTCGGAATTTCTTTTTTTCCTTCGATATCGTTTCCGAGGGCTTGGTTGCGCCATTTATCCGGCGCGTGGCTTGCCTTTTTTTTTGAGTTATCGTAATTTTCCGAATTGGCGGCGTCTAGCGGTACCAAATTCGGTGGCGTCAATTACCACCTTTCTTTTAGTACCTCTGGGTCCCCAACCCCTGAGCGGAGGCGGTCTTAGTAGCCGGGTGGGCCGTTAGACGTTGGCAGGAGCGGATAGGTGAGGAAATCCACGTCGCCCTAAATTTGTTTTTTCCTTTTCTTGTTTTTTTTTGCTTGTCAAAACGGGTTTAATAAGCACCGTAGCAAAGTTCCACTCCTTAAGATAGGACGCAAGAAGTTCTGACTGTTGCTTTGGTAACCCCAAATCACGTACTAAATTATTTAATTCACTTTGAACAATCAACTGTGTCTCGCCGAAACTGGCACCAGGAGTAAAATTGGGGTCGCTACACTGTTCTTTGGAGTTGCCTGATGCGTTAATGGCTCTGTTATCTCCCAAAACAATATTTTACCAATCTAAAGGCGCAGTCGGTACTGGAAAGTCTGCATTGTGGGGAATAGGTCTTATTATGGCAGAAGGCAAATTCGGATATTCTATCTTTCGCTTTTAGTTTTTGGAATAACCTTCAGTCTTTGTCATGCAAAAATAGCAATCATTAAAATGATTGGTGGATTCTCGCCATACCATTGGAACTGCAAAAGGCATATTTTTTCTCTTTCTTTTCATCTATACATGGGACACATCTGCATTCTCCGGTTGAAACGCTGAAATACATTAAATAGCCTTTTTCACATTTTTAGAAAATGGTCGGCTTGTGACTTCACCAGAAATTGCTCACAAATATAACAAAACTTGTCAGAAGAAATTCTATAACCGCGGTGCGTTTCACTGGAGATTTTCGTCGTTGAAACAACTTTCTTAACTACACACCACTTTGTTACACTTTCATTTCCATTTTTAGTTTTCCCTTATTTATTGTCACGTCTCGGTATCTTAACTTGCTTGCGAATCATTTAAATACGTTCAACGGAGACGTATATCGCTATCTATGTTTAAAATTTAGTAACTATATCACCCCCCCCCCATCGTTTTCTATGCCAGCGGGTGATTGCGAAATTCGAGCTCCCACCTTCGTGGTGTTCGGTTAAGTCTTGTAAAAGTAGTGCAAATCTTCAGTATATATCGCATAAGCGGATCAAGTCGAAGAAGTGATTAATACTATTAGGAATAGCCAATTTTGTTTGAAGCGACTTTAGAAGTTTGGGGACAATCAATTCAACCAAACTGTGAGTAGAATGTCGTTCCAATCAGATCTTCGGAAAAGTAAGCTCTCTGTTGAAGACTGCATCTAGGCACTGCATCCTATAACTTCTGGGACTATCACGGAGTTAAATTAGCTATTTACCACCAAGCCAGAAGAGTTTTCCTCTCAAAGAGCGATGATAACTAACATCTCCAAAGGACAAGACGTATTTAGGTAACCAAGTAATTCGTATGATTATTATTAATTTATATAGACTAATATCATTTGATATTTTGTTTTTGTTTTCTGTATCCTGCCGTAATTAATTTAACGTAACATTTTAGAGCGCTACTCATTGTAACTACAACCTATGTATCTTTTTATATTTCAACTTAAAAATCATATTTGTAGATTCATATATTTCATTAGCATTTAAACATAAAATTAACCTTTTCCTTAATTGAAATTAAATTCTAAATTTTATGTCATATTCGCCCATAGATCTTTTTCTGTAACACATTTCTTTTGCGGGCAACTTTTTATTGCCGCCTCTGAAACTAAATGTTTTTTTTCATGTCTAGCTGCATATTGTACGGTATATGTCGATGCATATTGGATATAATAACTAGAGCTGAGGATGTTTGCGGTACGGCAAGACCGTATGTAGTACATCCCCATATTTAACTATTTATCTAAATATTCTCTGAAATGATTTGCCGGATCTCATAAATTAATAGAGTGATATTTTAGTATGCACTGGATATTGTTATTATACAAAATCATAATAGCCATTTGTATTTATGGATCATAAATAATAATACGCATGTATTTGTATTTTGTTGTGAATTCAATTTAAACTTAAAACGAATCGTAATATTTTAACGACAAGCCGACCTTACAATACATGCATTCGAGACAAAGTGTGCAACTCTACGAATAACTTCCATAATTGATCGAAAATGGACATTTTGGAGCTGAAGTAAAGCCCCTATTCTTAGAAAATTTTATTACTGTCGTTAAGAACTATTATTATAAACAACAAAGGCCTTTTATTAGTGTTGAAGTTTTAGTTTCATTGAATTTCCATGTTGTAAGTAGTCAATTGTAAAGTGTTCATTCACAATATTCTAAAACAAGGTGTAAATTTAACTAAAATCCAGAAAAACACATTCTGATAATATATTACTAGATTAGAAGCTGTGTTTATTACTATTTATTATATTATTTTTATAACCAAATGCAATAAAAGCTACGAAAACAAAAGAAACCTCGATTTATTAAAATCTTGTCACACAGCCTTTCAAAGCCTGGCAGCACATATTTTGCATATATTTTATATATACTACCTACTTGAACTAGGTGAATGAAGTTAGAAGTTATAAGTTATAACTTATTAAAAATTATAAAATTTTCTAAGAATAGGGGCTTTACTTCAGCTCCAAAATGTCCATTTTCGATCAATTATGGAAGTTATTCGTAGAGTTGCACACTTTGTCTCGAATGCATGTATTGTAAGGACGGCTTGTCGTTAAAATATTACGATTCGTTTTAAGTTTAAATTGAATTCACAACCAAATACAAATACATGCGTATTATTATTTATGATCCATAAATACAAATGGCTATTATGATTTTGTATAATAACAATATCCAGTGCATACTAAAATATCACTCTATTAATTTATGAGATCCGGCAAATCATTTCAGAGAATATTTAGATAAATAGTTAAATGTGGGGATGCACTACATACGGTCCTGCCGTACCGCAAATATCCTCAGTTCTAATAATAACTGTTGAATTTAAAATAACATTATTTTGGAATCTTGTAAAATATTTAGTACCGCTTATATTCTGTTTGTAATAAATTGTGAAGTTAATTCTGGGGTACCTTAGAAAAAGCTGCGTCTATTTAAAGGCAAAACTATTGTAATTTCAATTAATTCTTATCCCGGATTTATTTCTTTATGACTTGTTGAGAATTTAATATTTTCCGAACTAGTTTTAACATAATTTTGCTGTAGTCTATGGTTTTTCCTATTGTTATAATTTACTTTTCCTTTTGATATACAGTATGAATATATATATATATATATATAATATATATATACACATATATACAGGCTGTCACACAAAAAACGCCCCACGCTGTAACTCTGTTATTTATATTTCGATTTTCATGAGATAGGTATTAAATGAAATGGGTTGATGAGTACTATGTTTGGGGCTACATTTACTTTTTTCCACCGCCATCTTCAATTCCTGGCGACTGTCAATTTTTTTTTCAAATTGCACGGTATATATTTTTTTGCATAATTGAATAGAGATTTTTTTCCTGAATTCATTGATGTACAATACATTCATTTTAATTGTAAATTTAGAAGAAAAAAAAATTAAAAACTTTCCAAACATTCTCTTAAAGTGACTTCAAAATAAACTTGTAGCATGTCACTAAGTTGATTGAAATTTATGATTTATTTCAAAACTGTCAAAATATGCTTGCTTAGTACAGAAAAGTCAAAGATGACAGTTTCATATGCGTAATGCGTTATTTTTCCATCGCACACTACAGTATAACACAAGTGACGAAGAGCATATACGGACAGTGTTAATAATATTTTTCTTCTAAATTTAATTCAAATTGATGTATTGCACATCAATGGATTCGGGAAAAAAATCTCTATTCAGTTATCCAAAAATATATAAGCCGTACAATTTGAAAAAAAAAATTGACAATCGCTCGGAATTGAAGATGGCGCTGGAAAAAGTAAATGTAGCCTCAAACATAGTACTCATAAAACCATTTCATTTGGTACCTATCTCATGAAAATCGAAATATAAATAACAGAGTTACAGCTTGGGGTGTTTTTTGTGTGACAGCCTGTATATACGAGAAAAAGTAAATAATTCAATATTGTTATGTTAGTCAAGATTTTAATACATTTTTATAAATATACATATTAATTTTAATTTTCTAGGTATTTGTTTTCTTTGCCTTTGGTTTTCCCATTTAGAGATTTCTTTTCAGACATTCTGTGCAACAGTTTAGTATTAATACTTAGTACGCGCAATCCCTTTTCTCAGTTTTCAGATTGAGCTTCTGTAAGCAAAACTGAGTGGCGCTACCTTCTATCTATTATTATAGTCACCCACAACCGTCTCCACTGACTAAGGGCATACACAGTAAATAGAAACTTCCAGACATTGTGCGATACGACTACGGTTTTGTTAGTTTTCAACCATCTTCAGACGCCATTGCTGCGCCTGCTTCTCCCGTAGGTAGCAACCTTTCACTTCGAAAATGAAATGAAGACTGAATAAGAGAATAAGTTTAATGTTATATACACTCCATTTTAGGTTATCTTTTTGTTTTAAAATTCACCGCTTTTAAATGACCCCTCATAAAATTTACTACCTGCCAATATAAAATTGTCTAATGAGCCGATTGAAAACTGGAGGTATTAGGGCTTGATGAACATTTTTTTATTACATATTAGAAAGGTGTCAGCATTGTGAAAATGATGGGCTGAAATGTGTTACAAAAATCGTGCCGGGCTGAGCTAAAGTTTGATTTGCTTTTGCATCCACCATATTTCCCCGATTTGTCTGTCTCGGACTATCTCCTATTTCCAAAACTTTAAATTTTTTTGGGTAGATAGAGGTTTTTCATGAATGAGGAAGTCAAAGTCACCGTAGACGGATATTTTGCTAGACTTGAAGAGAACATCTTCTGCTATGGGATAAGAGCATTGGAACATGGTTGGAAAAAGTGTATTGGGAGATTAAATTGAAAAATAAAAATATTGTGCACATAGAATCGCTGTTTCATTGCTAGACTATTTAATAATCATCACGCCCTCGTACTTACTGATTCTTTTTACAACTGAACGTTTTCCAAGTGTCAAACGATTTTAATGGAACCGACAAACGATTGTACACATTATGTTACGCGTAATTTAGATACATAATCTTTACTTCCATATACCGGTTATACCAGTGTTGGATGATAAATTTTATATATTAATTAAATTATGCATTCTACAGCATACTCTATTCAATACTAATATAAATTTTATATAATAGCGTAATTTAGATATTGATGATAATTTCCATCCACTTGACAATTAATATAATAGAAACGGTGGGTATGGAGTACATTTTTTAAATAAATGTAATTAATGTAGTAACTTAATTAGAAATTCCCTTTGGTATTTTTATCATTAAAAGTTTGAAGAGTTGAATATTCACAAAAAAGAGTTTCATTTTCAATTTACAAGAAAAAACTCCATATATTTTAAGGTAAGGTGTGTACAGGATTGTGTTATAGTTAACAGTAACGCAAGCATTTGCTGTGCTTCTTCTCGACGTATACTCACGAGAACTAAGATAAATTCGAAACACGTGTCTGTACTTAAAAATCTCATCAATGCGAAATAAGTATGTATACATATACATGTATACATATCCATGTATACATATACATATACTTTTTTTACACAGTTACATGGTATTCGTTTGTTTTACAATTTTCTGATATTCAAAATATATATCTGTAGCGTTGCTTTATTATATTATTAACGTTGAAACTTTGAATTTTCATTTAAACAAATTGTATAGGTGTGCATGTCTGTTGTACAAATACAATAAATCAATTGCTTGCTATGTGCCCTATAGTTTTTTATAAAATTCCAATGTTTATATACGACAATCCTTGAGTCTAATACAAAATCAGATTCTATTGGCTTTCTCTTATTTTCCTAAGAGGTGGTCGTATTTTCTTATGCACGACATGTCCACATGACTCTGCAATCTAAAGACCCAATAACAGGATAGAGGAAACTCTTGCCTTAAGGCACGCTTCATTGTCTATTTCTTCTTCGCAGCGAAATCCTCTTATTTCACATCACATTAAACTAATTCCAGAAAACGTACTAACAGTATTATTTACTTAAGTTTAATATTTTTACATGAATATATAATATTTTTAAAATTCGAACAAAAGTTTGATTGATTAAATTATAGTTTATTTAATACTAGCTAAACCTGGCAATGCTTCGCTATTTTGCTAGATTTGAGTATATATATATATAACATTTCGTAAATTATTGGAGGTTTTCGGCTTTTATATGAAATATTTACAAATATCAAGTTAGTATGTAATTGCAAAGTAAGGGGGGATGTAAACATCGCTGTCTACAAATTACAAAGCAAATCATACGAAATTTTTAATTGAAAAAATGTCTATGTTGGGACTCGAACCCAAGTCTACAGATTGCCGGGCTGTCGTCATTACCACTAGACCACAATAGACCCAGGTTCAAGTTATTCAGAAATGCATTATAAAGTAACAGTGTTGATGAATCAGATGTCAGTTATTGAATGTAGATGTCAAGTTGAAGGCAGAAGTCAGTTTTGAAAGCTCACGTCAGTCTTGATAGCAGATGTCAGTTAGTGAAAGCAAATGTCAGTTACTGAAAGCAGATGTCTGTTTTGAAAGCAGGTGTCAGTTATCAAAGCAAACGTCAGATTAGAAAGCAGATGCCTATTTTGAAATTAGATGTGAGTTATTGAAAGTAGATGTCAGTGTTTTGAGAGCAGATGTCAGATTTGAATGTTTGAAAATGCTAATTATTACTCCAAAGCTATATGAGTGATTAGATAATTTCTTAGAAATTATCTAATCACATATATATATATATATATATATATATATATATATAAAAGAACTTACCCCTCCTCGCGCCAACTTAATTGGCGTTTGCTATGTATTGCTAACAAGTTATTTAAATTTGTTCGGTTATTTATTGAATTTGTATTTTTTTGTATGTGGATGCTTTCTAATATATTTCTTGCTTTGTTGTTTTTTCAGATGTAATCATTATTGCGGTTTTATCGAAATTGAAAGTGTGTCTTGTTTGTTTGATATGTTTTTTAAGGGCTGTACTACAGCTTGAAAATTTGTGTCCATTTAAACATTCTTGCAGATATTGTGTTGCTTGGCCGATATATATGCCTTCGCAGTCATTGCATGGAATTTAATAAATAACTTGTAATTTCTTTAATGTAGGTATTTTGTATTTTAATTTTGAGTGTAGGTTGTTGAGATTATTGGAATTTGTGTGAGCTATTTTTATGTTATATGGTGTTTAGATTTCGTTTATTTTTTCGGACGGGTTTTCTATACAAGGTATTGGGACATATTTATAAGTAGTTTGGGGGTTGTTTACCTTGATTTTTGTGGCATTTATTTTATTTGTGTTGTAGTGTTGATATAATTTTTGTTTTGTGATTTAGTTAATGAATGGATGGGAAAAATTATTTTTTTTGTGGAGAATCTTTTGTTTGTTATGAAATTTCTGGTTTGAAGTCTAGGTTTGTTAGTGTAATGGCTCTACCAATTAATCCCGTTGCTACATTTTCTTCGTGCGACATTGATAGGCATGAATCGAAATTCAGAAAACAATCAGATGGAGTTGGTTTGTGATATAATTTTGTTCAGATGCGTACTAAGGTTAAGTCTAAGAAGATAATTTTTGAATTATTTTCTTTTTCTATTGTGAACTGTAGTTTTGGATTAAATGAATTAAATTTCTTGAGTATGTATTATGTTTTATCAGAGGGGATGCAAGCGATGCAATCATCTACGTTCATCTTTTAGAAAATGTGGGTTTAAAGTTTAATTTTAAAATTATGTTATGTTCTAGTTCTTCCAGTACAAGTTTTACAATAACACTCGAGATGAGCTATCCCATTGCACAGCCATGTGTTTGTTTGTAGTAATGGTTGTTATATTGGAAGTATGTTGTGTTTAGGGTTAACTCTATTGCTTTTTTTTAATTCTTCTAGTGTTAGTGAAATTTAGTAGTTGGTTCCAATTGGTTTCTATTACTTTTATGGCAAGGATTAAATGGAAAAAAAATCAACTAATAGTACAACCCTTAAAAACATCGAACAAACAAGACACATTCTAAATTTCGGTAAAACCGCAATAATTACACATGAGAAAAACAACAAAGCAAGAAATATATTAGAAAGCATCCACATACAAAAAAAATACAAATTCAATAAATTCCCGAACAGATTTAAATAACTTGTCAGCAATATACTTACCCCTTGCCGTATAATAACAATATAAACATCACAAAAATAAAAAAAAAACACATGTCCGAGAACAGTTAAGCCAACCCACCCCCGCAAAGTGTTGAGAAAGCTAACATTCTCTCCACCCGTCAAAGTAAATACATGGCCGAAAACGGTCTACCTACTAATGCGAAAAGTTTAGTTTTATTTGTGTAAATTTGACAGCACAAATACTGAATGTAAGTAGATTTATTATGTCGTTCTCTTACCATTTTCATTCAACATTTAAATAAATTTTACAGGTTTTGAAAAAGGTATTATATATAGTATCGAAACGTCAAAATAAATATTGTTTTAATTACCAGGCCTCTACTCCCAAAAAATATTACTTTCATCTCGTATTATAATTACGGCCAAGAAAATAAGAAGTCCATTGTAATACTATGTATATATATATATATATATATAATCAAAAATTAATTAAAATTCGGATAAGCGGTCAATTATATATATATATATATATATATATATATATATAATCAAAAATTAATTAAAATTCGGATAAGCGGTCAATTATATATATATATATATATCTTTTGACGTATGTCACGAAACATAAATTAAATACCTTAATGAAAATATAGGGCTGTATGTTGTTTAAGCTTGGTTCAAAATATTTTAACACGTTTACTGACGACAGTTCCAATATTGTGCTTCGCAGGGCGTTATTGTCTTTAATTTAAATATGTTCTTTAATAATCCATAGTTTATGCAGAAATAAACCAGTAAATCAAACAAATAGTGGTGTTAACGCGATCTTTCGTGCTGTTCGCGTCTTATGCATATTTATAGTATGTATTAAACCAGTAGCGGGGTATTTAGCAAAATATTAGCTAGCGTAATGAGATCGGCATGGCGTCTAATTCAAATCTGATGAGGATCCCATGACGCCAACGTGATAGTTATCGTGATACCAAAATTGTGCATTTGTGTTTGTTAACCTAACTAATAATTTTCTGCTACGAATTTATGATCCAATTTTTAAATTATATACTGTAACCATACGAGGGTGATTTGACTCAACAAAATATTTATTTTAGGGAAAAACCATATTTTATTTTCCCAACTTAATACCCATCAAATTCTATTCACTTAGCCTAACGACTTTCCATTATTTTCAGCCGTCTTAAAAGTAATCTTTCAGTAGCTTGTCGAAAGAGGTATTCGACTGTATATATTCTAGTGATACACAGCCTTTAAATATAACTAAATGTCAGCTTTATTTTTGCTTACATTGCTTAAAATAAATATAAATCTCCTTTACACATATCATGGATTAATTAAACATCGTAATATTCTTTCCAAGCTTTGTCAGTATTGTCGTTCTATTTCTGAAGACTTATTGTACCTATTTTTCCCAATTATGAACGTTAGGTACAATGTTTGACGCTCATCAACGCAAGTGTATACGAATGTTATCAAAACACATTTCAAACAATATCTGCAATAGCTATAGGCGTTTATTTCCTTTCAGGTACCTTTATTTATGCTAACAAACATTGGATTGTTAATGTCTGGGCTTGTTTCCATTAAATTTCGAATAAAAAGTTTACAATTTAGATGATTAATCGTATTGTTTGAATTATAATAAACTGTGGATACTTTTATAAAGAAAAACTTACTAGCTGTACATTAGATATGAATTTGTGTTGCCGTAAATTGTCTTTGATACACTTTTTTAAATTAATTTTGGTACGTAAGAATGTATTTTTCTAAATTTAAAGTGTTTATATTGTTAAATCGTAACAGAAACAATAACCTATTGACTTTGAACACTAAACACAAAAATTGTTTAATTACGTTTACGCCTCTTACAAAGGTATAATTAAAAGTTTCTTCATATAATGAAATTAAATTTATTCAATCAATAATTGTCATTCTCCTTCCATACTTTGTATACGTTTTCTGTTGTATTTCATTTATTTAACTCTCTCAAAGTGAAATACACAGCAATATATATATATATATATATATATATATATATATATATATAATATTTTCGTGACCTTGGTATGATAAAGTAAACTTAATAAGTCGGCGATTAAAGGTCTGGTTCATTACTTCAAAGTATATATATTTAAAACAACCCTACATGTTTCGGCAATGATGCCTTTTGTATATGTATATGTTTAAATTTGGCAAAGTTGTTAAATTCTGTGTTTGTTATAAATCCGTAAAGAAAATAGACTTGTGACAAATGACCTTCTTTATTAAAAAAAACGCGAAATCCCCATTTTCTTCTTTTACCTGTAGCACCGACATTTGGCCTTGTAGAGAAAAAATAAAAACGCGTCCTTGTGGCCATTTCTAAACCTCTATTCAGTGGTGTACTCTAAATTTTTATACGACGTTTCGTTTCTTTCTGGCCATCATCAACTATCTAATTTCTTATAGGCGCCATATTGGATTTAGACATCTTCAGAAAGATTTTTTTATTCTCATTTCAACCATGTGCTGACCACATGCTGACTAAAGTTTTTGACATTAGGTTTTATTTGAAAGAATAAATTATAAGATTAAATAAGGTAGCCTTTGGAATTTCAATCTGTCAAACATTTCATTTATTGTTCATTAATAATACAAAAATGTCATACACTAACGAAGAGAAACGAGATATGATAAGTACTTTTTATTCTTCGAACCGAAATTCAACAGTAGCGAGTACAAGATATCTACAATTATATCCAGAACGACAACAGCCTCATCGTACCATTTTTCTAGATCTCGACAGAAATTTGGTCAAGAATGGATCGTTTACTAAGCCGCGTAATGGTCAGGACAACAGGAACTTAAAAGAAAATCGACAACATATTTTACAAATGGTAAATTAAAAGCGTGTTTTCAAATTTCATGTTAATCTTGATTTTTATAGATAAATAATAATTCATCAATTTCTACACGCGAAGTTGCGTCAGAATTAAATTTGTGCTAGTCCAGAGTTTGGAGAACTTTACATAAAAGTAGGTTTAAACCATACAGGATCCATGTTAGTCACTCTTTACTGCCTGGAGATAATTTGAGAAGGCTAGACTATTGTAATTGGTTAATGGGAAGGATAGAAAATGACGAAAATTTTTTAAGCAAAATCATCTGGTCAGATGAAACAAAATTTACAAATTCTGGAATGTTCCACAGAAATACGGAGCACTATTGGGCAGTACAAAATCCCCGACAAAACAGGGCTAGAAGACCACAACATCGTTTTGGAATAAACGTTTGGATGGGTATTTTGGCAAATCGTCTCTTAGGACCAGTTATGTATGAAAAACATTTAAATGGAGAAAGATATTTAAACATTTTACGTACATACGTATCTGACTATCTTCACGACAATATCCCACTAAATCAATTACAATATTTATGGTGGCAACAAGATGGCGCACCAGCACACAATGCAGCTGTTGTTAGAAATTTCTTAAATCAAGAGTTTTGCAAACTGTTGGATTGGAAATAGGGGAGTTGTTGAATGGCCTGCGAGATCACCTGATTTAAGTCCGCTAGATTTTTTTTTATGGGGATATGTTAAAAATAATATTTATAAAGTAGATGCGCCACAAAACATTGAAGAATTACGAGACAGACTTCAGAATGCCTTCGATGCAGTTCCTAGAAGAACTATACAAAGGGCAGTACAAAATGCCAGAAGGCGTGCCCAATTGTGCATTGCCGAAGATGGCCAGATAATTGAACATTTGCTGTAATTGTTTATTGTTTACTTTTCTATGTATTTTTATTAATGTTTTTGTTATCTTGTACTCGCTACTGTTGAATTTCGTTTCGAAGAATAAAAAATACTTATCATATCTCGTTTCTCTTCGTTAGTGTATGATATTTTTGTATTATTAATGAACAATAAATGAAATGTTTGACAGATTGAAATTCCAAAGGCTACCTTATTCAAAAACCTTATAATTTATTCTTTCAAATAAAACCTAATGTCAAAAACTTTAGTCAGCATGTGGTACATGGTTGAAATAAGAAAAAAAAAACTCTTTCTGAAGATGTCTAAATCCAATATGGCGCCTATAAGAAATTAGATAGTTGATGATGGCCAGAAAGAAACGAAACGTCGTATAAAAATTTAGAGTACACCACTGGATAGAGGTTTAGAAATGGCCACAAGGATGTGTTTTTATTTTTTCTCTACAAGGCCAAATGTCGGTGCTACAGGTAAAAGAAGAAAATTGGGTTTTCGCGTTTTTTTTTTTAAATAACGAAGGTCATTTGTCACAGGTCTATTTTCTTTACGGATTTATCACAAACACAAAATTTAACAACTTTGCCAAATTTAAACCTATACTCTATCTCCAATAATAAGAGAGATCCCCATGTTGAGGGCCGAAAATGAATCAGCCTGTATATATATATAAAAGCCACAAAGCGCCATGCAGGAAATTGGTCCTGATGAAATGTAAAACAAAGAGAAGAACGAGAGGATATATGGAAAACATGATTAAGAATTTGCAGGTATGCAAAACAAAGCCTAGTATGTAGAAGCAGCGACATATATGCTATTGACAAAAGTTAAACGAGAATCAAACAATACACCAAGATCCTTTGAGTTATCAACTTTATGAAGAATATCATTTTCAAAATAACTCGAGTTAATAAAATTATATATATATATATATATATATATATATATATATATATATATATATATATATATATATATATATATACAGTGTGGTCATAAAGTTTGGAACCAAGCTTATAACCGCATTATTTTACATTTTTAGGAAAAACGCTCGGACAGGTAAATTTTCTTTTTGAAAACGCCATCTTTTGACATACAATTTTTTTCTATGACGTCATTGGTTTTCGAGTGATGACGTTATCAACACTTTCTTTAAATGGCAACCATATTATTTTTTTCTAGTTTTTGGTAGATCTTTATATCCACCAAATAGTGATATAAAACAATTGGTATGTTGCATCACAATTTTTTTGAAAAAATGATATAAATTTAGAAAAAAATACGAAAATTTTATTTTTGTACAAAATTAAAATTAAATTAAAAAAAATACATATGAACTTAAATTTATTGTAACAGTTAAATGGACCCCACCAACCAACTGACACTGTCCCAGCCGAGTGTAAACACTTCGTATACTCGCCTCAATTATGTCTAGGGATATTTGTGTAAGTTCTACGCGAATTCGTTCTTTTAAATGTTCTAAATTGTTCTGTTTGTTAAAATACTCTTTCGATTTCAAATAACCCCACAAAAATGTCTAACGGAGTCAGGTCAGGAGAACGAGGTCGCCATTCTATGGCGCCTCTCCGTCCAATCCATTTATTGGGAAATATTTCGTCAAGATAGTGGCGAACCTCTACACCATAATGGGGAGGCGCCCTATCTTGTTGAAACCAAATATTTGGATGGGGTACATCACCATCCTCGTGATTTGGGAAAGTAACAGCGAGCGCTGGAACCAGTTCAAATCTTAAATATTCTAAATATTGCACAGCAGTCAAATTTCCTTCAAAAAAATATGGTCCTAAAATGCGTCGTCCAATCATTCCAACCCATACGTTAACTTTTCCTCTGCGCTGAGTATGACACGCTTGAGCCCAATGCGGATTGTTCTGCGACCAATATCTGCAATTATGGCGGTGAACAGATCCATTTAGGCAGAACGTAGCTTCATCTGAGAAGACGATGTTTTCCAAGAAATTTGGATTTTGGTCACAACGTGTGTTACGTCTTCACAGAACTGCAGTCGACGATCTTCGTCATCCTCATTAAATTTAGCATAACAGAATTAAAGAATATCATTTCAAATTTTATAAATATTCAACGTGCATTTTCTAGTGTAAACCACCATATCACGTACTTTTAATTAGATTCCAAAAATTTACGTTTGCTAATCTGTTTATTACTTGCTTTAAACATTTAGACTGTTCCTTTATTACCTAGTGTTATTAGTAGAGAACGGACACGCTTACCACATGACGCGAAGTTTATTTAATGGAATATTAGCCGCCATAAAAGTTTTACAGAGTTCAGATGTGTTTGCGATCCTAAGTGACGAATTTTTGACGATATTTTAGGGATTTTGTAATAAATTTCGGAGTCACTGACAATGGACATACAATCAGTATGACCGTCAATCCAACTCGCCATTGTTTTACAATGCCGTTTTCGACATTCTTCCATATCATGTCTGAAAAAGTAACTTAAACAATGCTCTAGATCTAAATAAATGAAAACTAAAAATGTGTGCGTAAGTTATTGAAACTGAACGAAATTCAATGCACACTTACGTCGAAATAATTGGTAGAAATAGATTCAATCAAACGATATTAAACAGGATCTATCACAAAAATTACGATGTAATTAACAGTTAAAACTATGAAAACAAGAAACTTATTCACAGCACTTTATTTATCTTACGAAATATAAACTAATAAATAAAATACATTATAAAAACCCCGCTTCTATCTACGCTCATGAAAACACTTTAAAAAACACTATATTCTCCGAATACAATAGCAGAGTTGTCCATTGTTATCGCGGCGAGACCAGGTGGCCGAGTAAGTCAAACAAATACTTCATTGAATTACGCCGGGATGTACTGTGCGACGTTATACACAATTCCAATTGGCGATTGCGTTTTATGGAAATTGCATCTGTTCTCTAGTTATTAGTGAACCATTTCAATAGACTCTAATATGGTCACCCATTGTTTAATTTAAAATACATAATAGATTCACGATTTTCAAATATGTATGTTCCATACAAATCTATTATTGATGAATGGAACAGATGGAAATACATTTAGAAGATTTATGATACCCTATTAATACGTAATTGGGAATTTTATTTTATTATTATATTTATTTATTATAGGTCTTTCACGATAACAGACGAGACACTTGATAAACAGTTACTTCGAAACAAGTAACATTCAAATTACAATAATAGCTAATAATCCTAGTATTTCTCTCTATTAAGTGAATATATTATGTTACCGTAACTGGGCACGGTTGCCGGCTTGAATTCCGTCAAATATCATTCAAATAAGTTGTTTACAATGAGTTCTTATTTAGAAGTTCCTACCTATTTCATTTCATTTATAAATCGATATTATATATAAGATCAGTTATTTTCGCAACTAAATCATTCCTAGACCGTTAGGAAAACAAGCGAAAGAAATCATTCGATCATTAATATTTCGAAATAGAACGCGATAATAATTAAGGGGCCATTACTCCCGCTCTCTGCTTGTGTCAAAAATGGGAGTTAAACCGTCTAGTCCAAAGCGAAAACGGACTAAAAAAAAGCCTGTCATAGATATTGATGATTTTAATCAATATGCAATTAGAAACAGTTTATGACATGTATAAAAACAGTAAGTTTAAAGTAATTTAGTACTTATATTTATAAAATAAATATTTCAATTAATTACAGAACAGCATATTACGATTTCATCTTTGACTACTCTCAACGAAAAGGAACTTTTTCAGGTGGTAATACATCTTTATTGAAAATATTACATGGAATAGGTTTTCATTACAAGAAGGATGATCTAAAACGAGCATTAATGGAATTTCCACATATTGTATTAAAACGTGTTACGTTCTTGCAACAATATGTTCATATGAAACATGAGCATTTATGTGAGTTTGGTTTCTTCGATTAAACCTAGGTTTTGCAAAATGGAACTATTTGCAAATCTTTACAAAATGAGTCAATATAAACAGTCAAAGCTATGAAAGAGGGTGGTAAAAGGTACAATCTATTACTAACAGAATATTATTAGTACGTAAAGTATATTTATCTTAACTGAATTGATTCGGCTTTTACTTGATGTAGATCCATAATTTAAAATAGAAATAAAACTACGGTTCAAATTTTCATTTTTAATATTTAATCATAACACGACAATTGTTTCGCCAGCACAGTGGCTTCCTCAGGTACTTACAGCTAAAGAGCACGTTAGAAACTAAGCCACTGTGCTGGCGAAACAATTGTCGTGTTACGATTAAATATTAATAAGTGAAGATTTGAACCGTAGTTTTATTTCTATTTTATATTTATCTTGTTATAGGTACATTGTATTACATGCATGCAATTCTAATGGATTTATTCCTGAAGCTGAATTAATATTTACAACAAATAGACAACATCTGGGTCAGGTGACAGGAAGAGGAACAATTTCTTATACTGGTTTGAACATCAAATTCTTGTGAATTTAGAAGAACCCTCGACAATTGCTTTAGATAATGCCAGTTATCATAGTACTATTAAAAATAAAAGTGATATTCAATAAAAATTATATTATTTGGGTTTTGAAAGGCAAGACATATTACAAAAAAAATTTTTTTTCAGCTGCATGAGATATTTTTGCTGAATTATATGTTTTAAGGTACGCTGATTTCAAAAATAACTTTTATTACTCTCCATCACGTATAGTTTTTTTTGCAAAAAAGAACACAATAATGAGCAAAATCAACTATTTATTACAACAAACACACAGCATAATATTTATCAAAACCTATCAACCATTATTTTTCTTATTTAAATTTATACACAACTTTATGTTTACTCTTTTTCCTTGTGAAACCTTTCTTCTTTTCTTTGATGCTTCTCCGAACTCGTTTTTGGTTTCCTTCTTTGGTTTCTCGCTTAAGCATTCAACAGTATTCCGCTAACATACTGACATCCCATCTTCCTTGGTAACGTCTCTCGATATCACGTACATGCTGGTGAAATCTTTCACCTTGTTCTTCACTGTAGGCACCCAAGTTTTCAGGAAAAAATTCAATATGGGGGTGTAAGAAGTGAACTTTTAAGCTCATCTTGCACCCTTGAGCTTTATACGCTGTCAGCATGCGCTGTACAATAGTTGTATATGCGGAATCATTAGTATTGCCCAAAAACTTCTGCACTACATTTTTGAAAGCATCCCATGCTTCTTTTTCGATTTCTCCCATTGATTCAGAAAAGAGGGGATCAGACAAAAGTTTTCTTATGTCGGGGCCAGTGAAAACTCCTTCTTTTAACTTTGCTTCAGACAATTTCGGGAACTTGGAACATATATATCTAAAACAATCTCCATCTTTTTGCAGTGATTTTACAAACTGCTTAATTAGCCCCAATTTAATATGAAGAGGTGGCAGTAAAACCTTTTCTGGCGGAACCAAAGTGGTATTGATAACGATTTTCTCGCCAGGAGTTAAACCGTGTCGTGGTGGCCAGTCTGTTTTTGTCCAGTGCAGCTCTCTGGCTCTAGTATCCCACAAACATAGAAAACAAGGGAATTTTGTATAACCTGACTATTGACCTAACAACATTGTTAGTATTTTGAAATCTCCAAAAACCATCCATTGATGTTCTTGATATTTGATTTTTTCAAGAATCGTAGCTAAGTCATTGTAGTTTTCTTCCATATGAACTGAGTGTCCCATTGGAAGAGATGCAAATACATTTCCATTATGCAGCAAGACTGCTTTGAGGCTAGTTTTGGATTAATCAATGAATAAGCGCCATTCTGATGAATCATATTCTATTTCAAACACCGCTCACGGGGAGCGGTGGATCAAACACAAAGTTATACAGCTGTATTTTGTGATTTGATTGTATGTAGCAAGGGAGTTTTTGTATTGCAATTTGTCTTTCCCAGTATCATGCACTGATGAGTCTACAACAAGATGAAACACGTGTCGGTCTGCATGTCTGGAAAGCAATTTTCACACAAATATTAACTTATATTGTGTTCTCCACAGGCGATTTTTAATAATATTTCAATATGATTAAAAATGTGTTTTTTTATACAAAAAATGGTGAGGTTTTGCCCATTCAGGTTTGTCTCAAAATTGTTTTTGTTATAATAAAAATTGTTAAAACAAATAATGTTTTTCTGTATCAGGTTTAACATTGGGAAAACATAGCTCCTATTACTATTATACACCCGAAATTAAATTAATTTTGGTCAAAATATTTTTTTAAATATTTCCGTTTAAAAACAATATTTTTTAGTAAATTACTTTTCTTAAGAAAAAAAGAACTTTATCTCGTAAGCATGGATCTTAATGTATATAGTTTTTATAATAATAGTGTTCAAAATAGATAAATCTTGGCGTCTGACGGATCATTCTCATAGGTGATCGAAGGTTAGCCGAACTCCGCTACATTAAACTGTCTTGTTTAAAAAGAAGGATCTGTAGGTGGGTGAATTTATTCCTTGAGGGAATTACAACGCTTCGCGAATTGATGGATTACAAGGGCGTAACTTATACTGCAAGGAAAGCATTGTACGGAAGGATTTACTGTTGTGAGTTGAATCGCACTCCTTGATGCAGTAATAATTTATCTGGAATTTTGCATGAAAAGGATATATTTATTAGATACGTACAGAAGTAGGTGATTTGAAAAACAAAGCAATTTTAGATTAAGTAATAATCAATACACAACATAATAATAATAGTTTTATTGTCCAATGGAAGATCGCTGATAAGACAAATTAAAGAAATATATATATATATATATATATATATATATATATATATAGTAAACCTAATCAGTAGGCGATTAAAGGTCTGTATATTACTTCAAAATATATGTATTTAAAAAACTCTACATGTTTCGGCTGTGTACGCCTTTATCAAGAGAATACAAAATATGAATTCATATTTTGTATTCTCTTGATAAAGGCGTACACAGCCGAAACATGTAGAGTTTTTTAAATACATATATTTTGAAGTAATATACAGACCTTTAATCGCCTACTGATTAGGTTTACCATATCATACCAAGGTCACGAAGTTATTATATATATATATATATATATATATTGATAACGTCCCCTCTTTACTTGGCTGTGGTGAGATTATAAAATGTTAATGAGATAAAAGTGTAAGATAAAATTATGTATTTGAAAAGATTAGTCGGGCGCCTTAATTTATAAAATCTCACCCCAGATTGCGCTATCTTTATCTCAAATAGCCAACTAGTCGGAAAGCAAGAAACTATATTTAATAAAACTTTACTAAATGTGGGTGATCTCGGGCTCGTTGTGAGTTTTAGGTTGTTGCTTCCAAAAAAAAGAATAATATTAATGTTGACGCTTAATATAATAACTCCTACAAATAAATATGAACAAATAAAAGATTCAAGTAAAATTAAAAATATTATGTTTATTAAATTAAAGGAAACTGTAAAAATATAACGTATTACAAATGTGATATTAACGAAACTGCATATACGCATAAACAACAAGGTGTTACTAATGTGAACAGAGGTTATGTGTGTTAAACTAATAAATAATATGAATATAAATGTGAATACTCTTATTACAATTATGGTGAGTACCCTTTTATTGTTATCTCTAAGATATAAATAGGTTGTTTAATTAAATATACAGATCATGACAGGACGTGGTAGATTAGGTAAATAATTCGAGAAGATTATAAAATAAAAGTTTAAAGAATTTAATTTTTGAAAAAAAAATAAATATTATCTGAAAACCTGTTATAATAATGATGCTGATGTATGTTTGTAGATCGTCTATGTGAATTGGGAAGATCCTCGGTGATCCAAAAATGTTCGGGTGCAGCACAAAATGATGGCGGTGTAGGTGGCTGTTTACGCAGACGCTATAGAAGATTTTCCTCGGACTTCGTCTTCGGTGCCTAATTACTCACTGCGCTCGTTTCTGGCTGTAGAATTTCAGGTATCGTTGTTGATGTACGTTAGACTATATTGTTGAAGTTCGGCGATGGATTCTTATATATAATTCTTCTGATTTTCTATCGTTTTCGGTGGAACTACGTCTGTGACGCTATATTGTTTGAAAGTTCGTTATTACCGAAAATTCTTGTAGTAATTCACTTGACGATCGAGTTAATTAATATTCTGGATACTTTTTATCACTTTTAGCTGAATTTATAATTTAAATTTGTGTTTTATACAAGATTTCTAAGGCTTGGTCTAAAAAGATGCGTCTATTTATTTTTCAAATTCAAGGATCCAATTATTCGACAGCACTTGTCTGAATATTACCAAACACGCTATCTATTGATATCAATAATCTCGATGATTTACCCTTTTAACAATTTTATATAAAAAGTATTTGATTAATTTAGAATATCTAAATGATTTTAAAAATTATATTATAAATTACCAAGTTAGGTTAAGATAAATTTGAATGATACAAATCGCATACTGCGCATGATAAATGTAAACCTAGCGAGATGTCAATTTGTAGGCGTGTCTTACTAGTGTCGATATAATACAAAGTTGCATATGGATTTGAATATGTTTTTCGCGCTAATATTTGAAAATTTGAATATGATATAATAAAATTAAATAATGAAAGGAAAATGTATATAGAAATTTAAAGAATGAAATGATCGTTATAAAAATACATATGCACTTCGATACTACTAAGACTTAATAATATTATTTATATAACCATTATATTATAACCCTTTTTCACTTTGTATGTCTTATTCTTCCTATTTTAGATGCAGCTCTATATGGATAACATGCATCACAACAATGTCCCCGTCGAAAAAATGTCGGAATGTACAAATGAGGACATTCTTTTCGCTGAAGATGATGTAGGAAATGAAAGATAACAACCTTGTTTTTCTAAACTTATTACGTGTCGTTCGAATTAAACAATTAGAAAGAAAAATAAGTTAACACCTTAATATAAAAACTTTATGAATTGTAAAAACGAACTGTTTGTTTGTGTGATGAACTTCCTTAACATTATATTAGTATACCAAAGTCTTTTCTTCCTCTTTTTTTTTTTTAATTATCTACTATTATTCTATTGTTTCTTTGTAACTTCTCTTTATTTATTCAAGCTGTCCAAATTCAAATTATCCAGTCTAAATTAATGTTTCTTGTTTAAGTATATTTATTTGTAATTATATAAAAATAGTTTAGTTGTAGTATTCATTTAATTGATGTATTTTGCGAGCTATAACATACCTTTCAATGTAATTAATAATTTTAATGACTGTATTTATTCAATTGTATATTACTGTTCCGTTAAATAATCCTGCAACATCGAAATATGGTATCTACCCTTTATGTACCCGGTTTCTTCTTCCATTAATTCATAGGTATTGTTGCCTAAGATTCTATTAATAATATAAGGTCCTTGATATGGTTTTAGCAGTTTTCCCATTATTTTATTTTTAAGATCAGTTACTCTCAATCTTTTCACTATTACCCTATCATTAAGATTATATGTTTTATATTTCTTATCAACGGTATTCCTCTTTCTTTCCCATTTAATTTTCTTTGTCAATAATTTCTCTCTTACTTCTATAAGTCGTTCGTTGAAGTTGATGGCTTCTGGATCTGTCCAAGGTCTCTGCGGTGGCTGACCAGTAAAAATTGTTATGGGACAATGGTTATGAACTGTACTGGGTGTGTTATTAATGGTGTGTTCTATTTGTTGTAAATATTTAGCCCATTTATTATGATTGTCATGTAGAAGTATTCTTAAATATTTCAGAGTTTCTCGTATATATCGTTCTGTTGGATTGCCCTGTGGATAACGTATTGATGTATAGTAGGTGCGGATGTTATGCGAATGTAGAAAGTCCTTGTATCTGTCATTGTTAAAGTACGTAGCGTGATCGGATAGTATTGCTAATGGTTTTCCAAATTGGGTAAAATAATCTGTTAACGCTTGTAGTACAGTATTGGTGTCGCATTTCTGTGTAGGAATAAGTTTGATAAATTTGGAAAAGATATCACAAATCACAAGAATATTTCTATAACCTTTCGTACTTGGTATTAAGTTTGAAAGAAAATCTATAGATATCAATTCTAACTTGTCGTAAGTTACAATATTGTGGCAGATATTGGTATTCGTAAAGTTCTTGTCTTTCGCAAGTTCACATGTTCTGCAGTGTTTAATTACGCTTTTGATGATTCTCTCATCATTGATACAGTAGAATGCCTCTCTAAACAGTAACCAGCATTTTCTACCTCCTATATGCGTGTATGAATAATGTAAATATTCCGTTATCTCCCTGGTGTGTTTCTCATTTGTGACATATACGATGTTCCTACCTATCTGTTTTACTATTAAATTATCCTTAAGTGACATGCCTTTGTAAGTTCCCTTTTCCTTTAACTGTTGATGTAATTCAGTGAAATCTGGACCTGATTGTATAGATAAAAGCTTGTTAATGGAAAATATTCCCTGTCTTTGAAGTTGTACCAAATTTATGCAAATATTTTGTCGTTTCACATCCCCGTCCTGTCGTGTTAAAGCATCTGCTGTTATCATTTCCTTACCTGGTTTGTATACAATGTTAAATTCGTACTGCTGTATGAGCAACGTCCACCTGTAAATGCGACTATTATTCAGTTTGCAACTCATTATATTAACCAGAGCTTTATGGTCCGTTTCTAGCGTAAAACTTTTTCCAATAAGGTAATATCTTAACTTTGTAAGTGCAAAAACAATAGCTAACATCTCTTTCTCCGATATTGTATATCTGGTTTCACATGCTTTGAGTGTTCGTGAAATGAAGTATATAGGTGTTTCGATGTTATCTTTGATTTGAACAAGCTCCGCTGCGATGGTTTGATGTGATGCATCAGTTCTAACTACAAACGGCAATGTAAAATCAGGGTGGTGAAGTTTTAAGTTTTCAACAAAGCTTTCTTTCAACAGATTAAAACAACTTTCATGTTCTGCGGTCCACGACCATTTCTTGCCTTTCTTCAATAAATCTAATAATGGTATGGTTCTTTCACTATAATGGGATATGAATTTGCGATAGTAATTAAGAACCCCTAAGAATCCTCGTAGTGTTTTTAGATTTTTAGGTCTTGTATAATTCTTAATTTCATCCAGGCGTGTAGGATCAAGTAAAATGTTATCTCTATTTATCACGTAGCCAAGGTAATTTATTTCGTGACGGAAAAATTGACATTTTAAAAGGTTTAATTTCATACCTTCTGTTGTTAAAGTATTTAGAATAATTTTTAGGTGCTGTAAATGTTGTTCGACACTCTCGGAAAATATTATTATATCATCAAGATAGTGTAATGCGAATTCGTCGTATTTATCCAATATTTTATGTAAAAATCTAATAAGGGCGGCGGGCGATGTTTTTAGGCCAAATGGGCACACTCTGAATTGATAAACAATACCATTCACTAGAAAACCACAATACCTTCTTGATTCTGGTTCTAGGTTGATAAGCCAAAATGCGTTCTTAAGATCTAACTTGCTGTATATGGGCTTATTACCACATTTTGTTAATAATACATCGATATTTTGCGGCATTTCGAATTCGGGTTTAATTCTTCGGTTCAATGCTCTTGCATCTAAACATATGCGTAGAGATAAGTCTTTCTTTTGAACTATAACTATCGGATTTATAAAGTAGGTATTTGACTTCTCTATAATGCCAGTCTGTTCTAATCGTTCCAGTTCCTGACTTACTTTCTGCTGATAATGATACGGAATGGGGTAATTTTTACTAATTAGTGGGTCTTCGTTATCTATTTTAATCGGATGCTGATATCCTTTTGCAAACACTACATCATTGTTAATAAGAGTAATATTATTGTATAAAATTGCTATTAAGTCGGGTATGACAGTTGTATCTGGTATCTTAGAGTTCTCTATAAAATTCTTTATATCATCATAATTATTAATTGTTTTCACTACTTGATTATCCATTCTAACTTCCATAACCTCTCCTCGCTCGTGACAATCCTTCGTTCCTTGCCTAACTACCATTCTCTCTATTCCAATATTTGTATTATTAAATTCTATTATTTTTCCATCTGTTTCATTATTCCCCTCGTAATCTCTTCTATTGCACGGTTCATTATTTAATATAATATTATTTATTTCACTCGTAAGCACTTCCTTCTTATATAGGTTATAACCTTTTAACTCTTCTTCTGATAATTGTTTTTCAAATATAACTTTATTCACATCTATATTTAGTATACCATTTTCGAAATCTAAGATCATTTTGAGTTTTTTAATACTGTCAATACCTATAATACAGTCGTATTGTAGTTTGTCTATAATATAGCAATGTATGATGTATTTTGATTTGTCGACTAATATTTCTGTTGATAATTGTTTTGTTACCGTCCCCATGCGTTTTCCGTTCGCTACAATGATATCTGTCCCTTTCGTTTTTACAATGTTCTTCTCGTATCCCCGTATATTCGTAGCTTTCTCTGCCTTTAATAAAGTTATTTCCGCTCCTGTATCGATTAAGCAATATAAAAAGATATTTTCGAATTTTAATTTTACAATAGGTAAAGTATATATTTGGGTAGTTTGGTTGCCTGCATCTTCTACAGTAATGAATTCTTCCGGATGTTGATAGAAAGTAATATTTTCAAATTTAAAAGGTATGTTACAGTCGTCATGGGTTTTTAATTTTGTGCTGATGATGGGCCTTGTGTTGGGTTGGTGTAGAGGTCCTCTGTTAAAATTGGCGTTTTTTTTAATACCTCTTCCATATTTGTTCGTATCGGCGATACAGATCGATGACGTCTGTTAATATTATTTACGTGACCACGTCCACGATTACGGATATGATTAAATCCTCTTCCTTGTTGATTAGTATTATGGTTTGTATTGTTATTGTTTGTTTGTCGATCCGTAGTGCGATTGTAATTATTGAAATAATTATTACTGTTGTATCTGGATGGCTGGTAGTTGTAATTAGGTCTATTTGATGGATTGTTTGAATTATTATTATCCCGATCATTGTACATATTATTGTTAGAATTGTTATTATTATTATATGCTCTTGTAAAATTTTGATTTCTATTATTGTTGTTGAAATTATTATAACGTTGCGGTGGTGAGTTATTTGGGTTATTGTTCGGATTATTTGAATTTTGCGACGGATGATTGCGAGAGTTGGGATTGCGATATATGTGTTGTGGCTGATGGTTATTCTCCGAATAATCATCTAGACGTCTCATTATGTCTATGAGAGAGTCCATATCCGTAACTCTTTGACATATGATAGCCTGTGTATCGGTGTAGATGAAATGATTTAGGAGCTGCCTGGCAATCATTGATTCTTCCATGTCATTCAGGTGTTTACACTGGTTATAGATACGGGAAGCGTATGTCTCGCGTGATACTTGTCCCAATCGATATTTGCCTGTCAACAACCGTATTCTAGCTCTGTTTTGTTGCGTTTCGTCCCAATAATTCTTCTTAAAGAGTGTAACAAATTGGTCAAGAGAATTGCAATGGTCCTCAATTCTTTGAAACCACTCTTGTGCACTGTAACGTAAAGTTACTCGTATGACCTCCATCCTCTGCTTCTCCTCAGGTATATCCTCTAAGTAGCGTAAAAGACAACTAAGATACGTCATAGGATGTACACGTGTGATATCCCCGTCGAAATGATGTAAATTTTCTATCTTTATAGAGCTGTTATTAGTATTAATATAATTAGTTGATGTAAAATAGCCTTTTATTTCATTTTCCAATCGTTTAATGTTAGTCTGTGTAGTCGTATAATTTTCATTATTAGTTATAGTTATAGTATCTAAATTTTGTCTGACAATATTGATTTCTTGTTTATTATGATCGTTGTATTGGTTTAACGATGATTTTAATTGTTCTGTGTTATCATTATTTAATTTGTTAAAATTGGTCAATTTTGTATTAAACAAATTATTATTTTCAGAAATCATTTTGTCTATGTTTTGTTGTATGTCTTGTGTTGTAGTTTTAAGTCTCTGTTCAGTATTATTTTGAATTTCAGTAGTTGCGGTCTCTAACTGCTTAGCCCAATGTAAATTCTGTAGATTAACGGTTTCATCAAGTTTAATTAAGTACTTAAGTTCGTTTTCTTCCATGTTTTTCTGAGCTGTAGAAATTTCTGCTATCTTACCCTCTAAATCTACTTTGAAAGCACTTAATTTGTTGTCGATGTTTGCATTATTTATTTCAAATTTTTGATTAATACTGTTCATGTTTGTCTCTAATTTAGTTGTTAGATCACTATTCATGTTGCTTATGTCTGTTTTCATATTAGTTAGTTCTCGTTTTAAGTTTTCATTGTTAGTGTCTAATTTATTTGTTAAGTCTTTGTTATCTTGTTTTGACTCCTTATTATTTGTATCTAATTTGTTGTTCATATTTATATTGTCTTGTTTTAAGTCGGTCATTTGTATCATTAATATCTGTAACATATTCATCACCTGGCCAATGTCTGGTGAACTTACCCCTTCAGTTGTAGACGCTTGTGTCACGGGAATGTCTCCCTGTTCAACCCTATCTTCTTCAGTACTGTCCTTAACTGCTTTGGTTCTATGTCGAGTATCCATTTTGATATTTATTAAATTTATGAAGTTTACTGAATTTATATAAATATGTATCCTTTATTTTAAAAGTATGATAATAATAAATAGTTAAAAAATACAGAGTTATATTTAAAATATGAATAATAATACTCGAGACACCGTAATTTTATTAGTGAATCAAAAGTTAAATAAAATAACGTAAGCACAAGGTGATATTTTCCCTTTCACTAACCTTTAATATGTCCTAGAATCCTCCAAAGTCTGCGATGTAGTGAAATAAAGGTAACAATCTGCTGTTATAATAGGAAAAACATGTACACACAACGACAATAATAATCTACACCTTTTTGTCTATATAATATATGAAACAATTTGAAAAGTATCAATTATTTGCAATATTTAACTTTGTAGATGAGTTATCAACAAGAAGCAACAGGCCCACGTTGTCGGCGACAATTGATAACGTCCCCTCTTTACTTGGCTGTGGTGAGATTATAAAATGTTAATGAGATAAAAGTGTAAGATAAAATTATGTATTTGAAAAGATTAGTCGGGCGCCTTAATTTATAAAATCTCACCCCAGATTGCGCTATCTTTATCTCAAATAGCCAACTAGTCGGAAAGCAAGAAACTATATTTAATAAAACTTTACTAAATGTGGGTGATCTCGGGCTCGTTGTGAGTTTTAGGTTGTTGCTTCCAAAAAAAAGAATAATATTAATGTTGACGCTTAATATAATAACTCCTACAAATAAATATGAACAAATAAAAGATTCAAGTAAAATTAAAAATATTATGTTTATTAAATTAAAGGAAACTGTAAAAATATAACGTATTACAAATGTGATATTAACGAAACTGCATATACGCATAAACAACAAGGTGTTACTAATGTGAACAGAGGTTATGTGTGTTAAACTAATAAATAATATGAATATAAATGTGAATACTCTTATTACAATTATGGTGAGTACCCTTTTATTGTTATCTCTAAGATATAAATAGGTTGTTTAATTAAATATACAGATCATGACAGGACGTGGTAGATTAGGTAAATAATTCGAGAAGATTATAAAATAAAAGTTTAAAGAATTTAATTTTTGAAAAAAAAATAAATATTATCTGAAAACCTGTTATAATAATGATGCTGATGTATGTTTGTAGATCGTCTATGTGAATTGGGAAGATCCTCGGTGATCCAAAAATGTTCGGGTGCAGCACAAAATGATGGCGGTGTAGGTGGCTGTTTACGCAGACGCTATAGAAGATTTTCCTCGGACTTCGTCTTCGGTGCCTAATTACTCACTGCGCTCGTTTCTGGCTGTAGAATTTCAGGTATCGTTGTTGATGTACGTTAGACTATATTGTTGAAGTTCGGCGATGGATTCTTATATATAATTCTTCTGATTTTCTATCGTTTTCGGTGGAACTACGTCTGTGACGCTATATTGTTTGAAAGTTCGTTATTACCGAAAATTCTTGTAGTAATTCACTTGACGATCGAGTTAATTAATATTCTGGATACTTTTTATCACTTTTAGCTGAATTTATAATTTAAATTTGTGTTTTATACAAGATTTCTAAGGCTTGGTCTAAAAAGATGCGTCTATTTATTTTTCAAATTCAAGGATCCAATTATTCGACAGCACTTGTCTGAATATTACCAAACACGCTATCTATTGATATCAATAATCTCGATGATTTACCCTTTTAACAATTTTATATAAAAAGTATTTGATTAATTTAGAATATCTAAATGATTTTAAAAATTATATTATAAATTACCAAGTTAGGTTAAGATAAATTTGAATGATACAAATCGCATACTGCGCATGATAAATGTAAACCTAGCGAGATGTCAATTTGTAGGCGTGTCTTACTAGTGTCGATATAATACAAAGTTGCATATGGATTTGAATATGTTTTTCGCGCTAATATTTGAAAATTTGAATATGATATAATAAAATTAAATAATGAAAGGAAAATGTATATAGAAATTTAAAGAATGAAATGATCGTTATAAAAATACATATGCACTTCGATACTACTAAGACTTAATAATATTATTTATATAACCATTATATTATAACCCTTTTTCACTTTGTATGTCTTATTCTTCCTATTTTAGATGCAGCTCTATATGGATAACATGCATCACAACAATATATATATATATATATATATATATATATATATATATATATAATATTTTCGTAACCTTGGTATGATATGGTAAACTTAATAAGTCGGCGATTAAAGGTCTGGTTTATTACTTCAAAGTATATATATTTAAAACAACCCTTGTTTTAAATATATATACTTTGAAGTAATAAACCAGACCTTTAATCGCCGACTTATTAAGTTTACCATATATATGTATTGTAGTGGGTCAACCAGCACCCATATTCCAGCTCTAAAATAGGAAATACAGATTATCTACACATTATAAACACCTGTATAAATATTAAATTGGTGGACGTAATTTGTGAAATTAGTATCGAAATGTAAATAAATTAATACGACGATAACTTTAAAATTTATAATTAACTTATTTTGATTTTTAACTTACTTTTTATATTTAAATTTTTCAATTTCATAATTCAAATTATTCGCGCGAAATTACAGGTATCTAATTTATCTACATCAAGATTTATATCGATGCCAGTTAACCACGCCCACTAATTTGAAATTATCATGAACCCCGCGAAAGCGATTTTTACGGTACAATTTATAACTAATTTTATATTGAAAACTACATTTTAGGTATTATTTAACTAATTTTTCGATCATACTAACACTAAAACATTATGCAAATTCATATTTTAATTGATGCAAGTAAAGCGAAAACTTCGAGGCTTTTGTCGATAATTAAAATAGGCTGTGGAATAAAAAAGCCGATATAAAATTTTTACAACAAATGGCCGCATTTTATTAACTTCGTGAAATTTAAATTATTTAATATATTATAAATAAAAATATCATACCAAATTTTCGATCATTCGATAAACAAATAATAGGCCCAACTTTTGATATATAAATTTGAAGAATACCACCACGTAAACAGGAATAATCGAGCGAAGCATCTTTTTGAAATTGGGATACCGTCGATCCGAGAACCCAAAGCCGTTGAACACATCCAACGCCGCCAGACATATTGGAGCAAGCCGTACTCCGTATCTATCCGGATCACAGAGCTTCAAGTCCACATCAGATCCAAGAACATCGGAAACAGGTTCACATCCTACGTTTATTCCACATATATTACCTAAAAGTCAACAATTGTCTAAATAAAAATCACTATAAACAACAATATTCATATTAAATTTCGGAATTTTTACATTTTTATAGACATCAATTAAAACGTGCAATTTCAATATACATATTGCCTAAGATAAAACAATACATACCTATATTATGTTTAATTTAAGAACAATTAAATATTTGTTTATATAATTTTCGTATAACCTAACCTTATGACTTATGAACACATGTGCAACATATTAATTCCTTTTATTGTCACATAGCACGTAATATTCTTTTTATAATACAGTTTCCTTATTTCTTTTATTCAATTGCTGTTACAGTTTTCTTATTTATTTCAATAAATTTTTATTTATTTTATTAATTCAATCTTTTATTTGTGTTGTTTAATTGTTGAGTTTGGGCTTAATCCATATACTAATTACATTGTACTTACGGATAATACACCAAGCCGACGAAGATCCTAGAGATATTAATTAATTTATGTACTCAAGCTCTACCGCAGTTAGTTGGTTATTTTACAAGATCACAGATAGCGTTGAACAAACTAAGAACTACGTCAACTTATGGTGCCCAATTTTTGAATTTTAAATCATAAAGATCAACTTTTATTAATTATTTTTCTAAGTTTATATTCTCATTGTTCTTAGTTTTACGAGCTTCAGCGCATCTCTTCAATATATATATATATATATATATATATATATATATATATATATACATATAGTAAATTCAATTTGTTGGCGATAGGTAAGTAATTAATATGTATAGCAGGCGCCAATTAAGTTGGCGCGAGGAGGGGGTGCGCAGAAGCCGGTTTTAAAAACGTTCACCCCCACAACTCAAGTAATTGTCAGAATACATTTGTCATTGACGTGTGACGGAACATAATGTCTTTGCTAGGGGATCATAAAGTGATACACGCTCAGAGGTTAGAATTATCTGACATTTGATGTAAAACCAAATATAAATCTCCCCACTACTTTTAATCCTGCGCGAACTTACCCCTCCTCGCGCCAACATAATTGGCGTTTGCTATACTTATGTATATAATTAAGCTAGTTTTAAGACGAAATATTGAAATAATTTGGTTATTTTAGCCTTGTATATAGACATTGGTTTATAACTTTGACAATTTCAAATACATGTGCAACCCAAGTCTACGGTTTGCCAGACCGTTGCTTTACCATTTAAGCGGCGATAGACCTTGCTTCAAGCTATTTAGAAATGCATATATAAAGTAACAGTGGTAATGATTCCAGATGTCAGATATTGAATGTAGATGTCAACTTTGAAGGCAGAAGTCAGTTTTGAAAGCGGATGTCAGTTTGATAGCAGATGTCAGCTATTGAAAGCAAATGTCAGTTATTGAAAGCAGATGTCTGTTTTTGAAATGAGATGTCTGTTATGAAAGCAAATATCAGTCTTGAAAGTAGATGTCAGTTTTGAAGGTTTGAAATTGCTAATTATTACTCCATAGCTATAACATTCATATAACTATGGAGTAATAAATAGCAATTTCAAACCTTCAAAACTGATATTTGCTTTCATAACAGAAATTATCTGAACATATATATATATATATATATATATATATATATATATATATATATATATATATAATAACTTCGTGACCTTGGTATGATATGGTAAAACCTAATCAGTAGGCGATTAAAGGTCTGTATATTACTTCAAAATATATGTATTTAAAAAACTCTACATGTTTCGGCTGTATACGCCTTTTTCAAGAGAATACAAAATATGAAAACATTCATATTTTGTATTCTCTTGAAAAAGGAGTATACAGCCGAAACATGTAGAGTTTTTTAAATACATATATTTTGAAGTAATATACAGACCTTTAATCGCCTACTGATTAGGTTTACCATATATATATATATATATATATATATATATATATATATATATATGTATATATATATATATATATGTATATATATATATATATATATATATATGTATATATATATATATATATATATATATATAATTAGACCAGGAGTCTTTGCCGTTAGAACATGTATGGAAGGATAATTGTTTTTTGGGGAATCCAGCAAAATTAAACTCTATTAGTTAAGTCAATTCTTTATTTTTTTATTCCAATATTTCGCATCTAATTCATATGCTTCCTCAAGGGGTCAAAATGTGAACTGGTTTTTTTTATGGAGAAATTACTCGTCTCAATATTTATAATGTTTGCAATATTCTAAATTAATACAACTAATATCAACGGCGTACACATAGTTAACTCCGAAATTACATTTTAAAAACTTCACGTGTGGCTTTCTTTTAAATGTGTTTGTCCTGCTTTTAAAATGTAATTTCGGAGTTAACTATGTGTACGCCGTTGATATTAGTTGTATTAATTTAGAATATTGCAAACATTATAAATATTGAGACGAGTAATTTCTCCATAAAAAAAACAGTTCACATTTTGACCCCTTGAGGAAGCATACGAATTAGATGCGAAATATTGGGATAAAAAAATAAAGAACTGACTTAAGTAATAGAGTTTAATTCCCCAAAAAACAATTATTCTTCCATACATGTAATAACGGCAAAGACTCCTGGTCTAATTATATATATATATGTTTAGATAATTTCTGTTATGAAAGCAAATATCAGTTTTGAAAGTAGATGTCTGTTTTGAAAGCAGATGTCAGTTTTGAAGGTTTGAAATTGCTATTTATTACTCCATAGCTATATGAATGTTTAGATAATTTCTGATATATTTAATGAACCGCTAAGAAATTATCTAAATATTCATATAGCTATGGAGTAATAATCAGCAATTTCAAACCTTCAAAACTCACATCTGCTTTCAAAATACTGACATCTGCTTTCAATAACTGACATCTGCTTTCAAAACAGACATCTACTTTCAAGACTGATATTTGCTTTCACAACAGACATCTCCTTTCAAAAACAGACATCTGCTTTCAATAACTGACATTTGCTTTCAATAGCTGACATCTGCTATCAAAACTGACATCTGCTTTCAAAACTGTCTTCTGCTTTCAAACTTGACATCTACATTCAATATCTGACATCTGGAATCATTAACACTGTTACTTTATATATGTATTTCTAAATAGCTTGAACCAAGTTCTATCATGGCTTAAGTGGTAAAGCAACGGTCCGGCAAATCGTAGGCTTGGGTTCTAGTACCTTTTTAGCACTGCCCTGAGCTGTTATTTTACCATATGCACATGTATTTGAAATTGTCAAAGTCATAAACCAATGTCTATATACAAGGCTAAAATAAACCAAATTATTTCAATATTTCGTCTTAAAACTAGCTTAATTATATACATAAGTACATATTAATTACTTACCTTTATTTACAGGTCAATATCCAATACACTTATTGATGAATTTGAATGTTAATACATAATTTCAAGTGTAGGTTATATTATATGTATAAATTATCTAATTTATGTAGTTTAGTGCTATTATAGACACTTGCATCTACTATATGTGAACTGCCCAACTGTGTAAACTTTAAATATGTTAATTATCTTTAAGTATGAGTACTTTTTAATCTCGGGTCTTACGTAGGTTCTTAGACAACAGACAGCATACATAAAATTTAAAAAAAATAATTATAAATAAATAAATATATTTCCAAAACAATTATTAATTTACACAAGATTACAGAAATTTACAAAACAAAATCACCTCAAACAACATGCTTAAACGAGTATTGGGTTGCTCTTTTAACCCCTTATCTAATAATATTAACAGTTGCCTATACTATGTTTCTTACAGATATTGAAATCGTGTTTCGTAAAAATGCAAATAATAATAAAATGAATGATATTTTTTCAATATATTGATTAAAAAATTATATAATACCCCAAGATAACGTGACTTTAATATGATTTACTACTCGCAATAGTTAAACAAAGTGAAAATTTGAGACTATGCATATATAATCCCACCTGGGAATACCTGTTGTTGTTTACGGAGAGTGTGCGTTTTCTGGACGGATATTTAATATTCAGCAGTGTTCAGGTAATGAAAGGAACTAGAAATACTTGGGATTTTCTCTAATGATGCTCTTTTCAGAACTGGATGGTTTTCTATGCGAAGGCCCTCTTTCTGGATAATTTCTGGTGTAAATATATCATGATCATGATTTGATGAAACTTTCTTTGGTTTCCTAATTATGTTTATTTTATTCGTTTTAGCGAATATCTCTGGGAATTAATTTGCTTTGGGATCGGGATAATTCTGTATATTTATTATGACTTGAAATAAATTATTTTTTTCTTCCGGAAACTATCTTGAGGTATGGTTATGATGTTTAATATTTATTTGAAACAACTTTTATAATTATATTATGATTATTTATTGAGTTTTAATGAATTTCTAAATTGAGGCATCGAAAAAGCTTCGTTACATTAACTAGTAGTGCAAAAATCTCTCTACAATCAACTTTTATTTTTTTTTTGTCATAATGACCAAAGGAATCTAGTAATAATTATTTTTTATTTGTAAAATTTTACTATAAATCGACGTTCTTTTTGTTTAATTTCCACTTATAGTTATTCCTATATACACTAATATTAATCTGAGTATATTACCATCACGTGATCAAGGTTTTGAATACATTAACAGTGGTTAATCAAAAGTTAACTAACACTATCGTTCAAAATTATGTCTACATTAATATTTTAATCATAATTAGCTTTAAATTACTTGATTTAACGCCCTATTAAGTTAAAAAGATAAATTAATGAATGAGTAAATAAAATAAATAAGCAAATAAAAATATTCAGTTAAGTTCGGTATCAAAATTAAAAAGCTAATTTAGATGTTACATTTTATTTACATAGTTTTTACAAAATTATTAAGGATTAAATTACCATTCTTTGATTGATATTACTTTCTTTTACATAAAAAAATAATTAATTTCTTTATATTCTGTAGGAATAAGCTGATCCATCACAATATATATATATATATATATATATATATATATATATATACATATATATAGCCTGTCTGACTGATTTTAGTTTGCAGTATATGTAATAGTGTATTAAAAGTTTAGTGTTTTGTTAGTTTTATCATCATTGACATAGAGATGATAGTAACATGTAGAGGCCACGATAACAGGCTCGTGTGTGTAGTATTACAAACAAATGCCCATATATTTTAGGTTATGTAAGTATTTGTAATACATTTTATTTTATACAATGACAACATATTGACAAATTTGTTTACATTCCTTTTTTGTTTGCTTCTTAATAAAAAACAGGTCTGAGGAAGGTCTAAATCAAATCCAAGACCGAAACGTCACACAACCAAAACAGTGTTTTTCTTCAAAACGACACCCTAATTCTACACAAGTGTAGTAAGTTATTGATACATATATATATATATATATATATATATATATATATATATATATTTAGTGTTTAATTAAATTTCTTATTTATTTTATTGGCCGTGTCTTAATATTAAAATAATAGACTTTTTTATTGGTTTAGCGACCTTTAATGAATTTCAATGTTTTCTTCTACGACGTTTCGACTCTTTTTATTATTAAGTCTTTTTCAAGTGACTAGAAACAAAAATTAATACAATGAAAAGTAAGAAAATATGTTTGCATTTGTATGAATGAATTAAAAATTAAAATTAAAATTAAATTAATAATAAAGTAAGGAAAAATTAAAATGATTACATTTGTATGAATTAATTAAAAATTTAAATTAAAATAATAATAAAGTAAGGATATTAAATGATATAAACTCACCGATTTATTCTGTTTCAAAACTCATTTTTTGCACATGTGTGGTCTGGTCGGGCTTTGCCCGAAACATTTTTAGAGAACGACCGTGTCGCTTCGAATATTTTGTGTGACTAAATGTCTTTTGTTTGGAGAAGTGAAATTTCTTATTCTGTCTTAAAATTAGCAAATGGTCAGGCAAATGTGTTAAGGGATATATAGTATGTGTATTTACAAATGGGAAACAATAAATTTTTTTTTTTTGGTGTGTGCGGGCGGGGTTGGTCGTCTTCTATTGTTTAATGAGTGGGTAATAGAGTTTAGAGAAGTTTAATAATAAAAAGAGTCGAAACGTCGTAGAAGAAAACATTGAAATTCATTAAAGGTCGCTAAACCAATAAAAAAACCTAGCCCAACAGCTACAACCACATGCCGAAGAAGCCGAGTCTTACGTCAAGAACGCAAGCCACTTCATCGAGATATTGAAGAAAGAGAAAGTGGAAACAGATTGGTTACTAGTAAGCTTCGATGTAGTGTCACTGTTTACCAATATACCAGTAACCGAAGCTCTAGGGACCATCGAAAGAAAATACCAACCTCCACCATACATAATGAACCTGGTGAAACACTGCCTGGCAAACACCTACTTTATCTATGGCGATCAACGTTACAAACAAATAGAAGGCGCACCGATGGGCTCCCCACTGTCACCAGTAATAGCGAACCTCTTCATGGAAGACTTGGAAAAAACAGCACTAAGGACGGCCACCCATAAACCCAAACTTTGGCTACGATATGTTGATGACACGTTCGTGATTTGGACACATGGAGAAGATCACCTTAAGAGCTTCCTGGAACATCTGAATAATATCCATCCACAAATAAAGTTCACAATGGAAGTAGAATCAAACAACCAACTACCATTCCTCGACGTTTTGGTTAAGAAGAAAGAAAATGGAGAATTAAGCCATACAGTGTACCGGAAACCCACACATACAGACCGGTACCTCAACGCACAGTCTCACCACCACCCAGCTCAGTTACAAGCAGTAGTGAAGAGCCTAGTATCAAGGTCACAGAGATTAACAGATGAAGACAACGTCATTCAAGAAATGAATAAACTCCACATTGCACTCCAGCAGAATGGCTTTAGCAAACGGACAATCAACAAAGCAATAAAACCTAAACGAGCCACACCACAAGAGAAAAAAGAGGAATCAATAGCCAAAACCTACTTACCCTATGTCAAAGGTACCACCGACAGAATATCGAGAAAAATCAGCACAGTCCTTCGGAATCCAAAACCAAGAATACCTTTAGAAAACCAGGGAGTATATGAAATTCCATGCCTTGATTGTGAGAAGACGTACATCGGCCAAACAAACAGAAGGGTAAACGTAAGAAGAGACGAACACCAAAACTCCGTAAGAAAAGACGAGAAAACTTCATCTTTGGCTCAGCATGTAAAGGAAACGTCCCACACGATAGACTTCAGCAATACCAAATTATTAGCGAACGTAGAACATATGAAAACCAGAATTATCAGGGAAGCTATCGAAATTGAGAAACGTCCGGACAATTTGAATTCGCGAGATGATACCCAGAGGCTACCAACAGCATGGAAACCAGTGTTAAACAAAGAAGTTGTCAACAAGAAACAACAAACAAAAACACCGCAACCCAGCCAGCTCACTCCAGCTACAGGCCCAACGACACGGAGTCGCGCACATACTCAACCAAGTGTAACCAACCAGAACGCTAAGCAGGTATATAACAACCATCTTAAATTCGACTACGTCAGTTTACGAGTAACCAGAAGCAGAAGCAGACAGTTATCGCAGACCTGAAGATGGCAAATGTGATTTTGCCGAAACGTCGTCCAGAAACCAGCACCGGTCTTTACAAAGACCAAACAATGGAAACGCGGAAGAAAACCCGGAATCCAGTTACAACATATATATATATATATATATATATATATATATATATATATATAAACAATGACTAGTGCGATCTCGTTGAAACGTCGTGTCAACTCTACTTCTCAGGACACATCTCACACGCGGTCAAGAACCATAGAAATTAGATTTTCATCATACGTTCTAGTGAATATCAAGGCACACACAGAGTTATGAGTTTGAATTTAATAATTAATTAGATATTTGTGAAAGAGGAAAGAAAAGCTTCGAGGTAATAAATTCAACTTCAATATTACAGTAAAATTTTCCTAGAAAAGTGAATAATGATGGACAAATGGTTATCAGTAATGTGAAAAGCTTTTGGATTTAACCTTCCCCATCTGCGTGTCTGCAGAATGTGATAGCTTTGAAACTAATATAATTTTTTTGCCAAAGTCCAATGCATTCCCAAAAAAAGTTGTTGACTAGTTTATTGGAAAATACATCGATGGGACAGAAAATAACGATAATACTTGATATGTTTGAGTCTTTAAACATTTAGGTAAGATGTCAAACTGAGAAAAGCTGTGCATTCTAAACCCCAAAAAAGTTCAAAAATAAATCTTGTAAATGATGCAAAAAATAAGTATACTTCACAGCTGAGCTGAGCAACAACACAAATTCAGTACATAATCGTTAGTAAATAAAAACCTGTAATTAAAATCAGCACAATTGATCAATTTCGTGTAATCCTTATTTTCGGCTTCTTGGTCATTTTCATGTATCAAAACACTAAGCTAAAAAGTGTTAGTGTTAACTATGGTATAAATAGGCATACAAGATACACAAATGTATTAGATTCTATATATCTGAAAGATTAAGAAATCATGGCTGCAACACATTAACTAGTGACGCTCAACTGTGAAATATCCTTTTGTTGGCGTCATTTATAAGATATTTTGGGGACTTTTTTTGGGGTCTGGAATTTACAACTTTTATCAGCTTGAGATCTTCTTGCTTATTTGCTTAAAGACTTACACACATGAAGAATATAGACCTTTTTTCTGTCCCATCGGGGCAGTTCGCAATGAACTAGTGTGATTTATACATAGTTAGTTAATTCTTGTGCAACTTTATTGTATACAATGCCATTTTAGGAATAAAATTAGGCGTTATAAGTTTTTTATTTGTTTTTTTCTTCATTAAAAGTTCAATATTTAAATTTTTGTATATTGGTTGTCGTCCATCAACTTCCTTTTACTGCAGATGCTTCTCAAAAATAATCTGCGTTTATTAAAATCGCTCGGTCTGGAAAAATAAGAAAATCGATTTCTACGTTATTGGAAAACTTATCTTTCGCTCTCTATAAATTAATTTCGTTTTGTACGGTAAACCTTCCTTTCAGTTTGGGGCGTCTTTCTTTTGATAGATAAAGGGACCTTTGTCTGTTTAAGAAAAGTTCATTGTTGTATTCTATACTTTCTTGGCGGCAGTTGTGTTAAAGATTAGAAAAAATAAAAATATCCTATTCTACTTATCCTGCTCGTAGTTGACGCCAATTAAAAGTAAATCCATTTCATTATTAACACATCACAATTGCCAATAAAAGTTAAGTATTGTAAAATGGTAATTAGGCCAAAGAACTTTCTTGTTCCATGTTGTAGATTGTATGTACGAGGTGCTACCCGAAAATTCCAGGAATTCGAAAGAGGCGCGCGAAGGGATGGAAGTACAGCTCTACAGCACTAGATGGCGTGAGCTACGTCTATACTATGTCAGTCCGTCAAACGGCAGTTTACTAGTTGGTTACAAATGGTGGTTTTTGTGTTTATATTTGTTGAGTTGTATTTGAGTTATCCTACGACATTCTACAATGTCTAATGTGAAAGAGCAAAGAATGTGCGTAAAATTCTACTTCAAACTTGGTAAAACGGTAATCGAAACTCTGAAAATGCTTAAATAAGCATTTGGTGAGGATGATTTAGGCTAGATGCAAACTTATGAGTGATACAACAGTTTTAAAAATGGATGTGTCGGTTGTTGATGTTGCGCGTTCCTATCGTCCATCGAAACAAAAAACACCCCACAAAATGTGGCAAAAGTGTGATGCTGCCCTGCAAGATTGAAGGAGAATAATCCATGACATTTGTAATATTGTCCGCTTGTCGTATGGCGTTTGTCGCTGTATTCTGTCTGGCGAATACAATATGCGGTGTAGTGCTGCGAAGTTTGCGCCAAGGTTACTCTTTGTCTTGAGCAAAAAGGGTATCGTGTCCATGCGTGCACAGACCTGAAAGAAACTACACAAAGGGATGCGAATTTCAGCACCAGAATCATTATTGGTGACGAATCATGGGTATATGGGTACAATCCCGATACAGAGCAGCAGTCGTCGCATTGGAAGACGCCATCGTGACCACGAACGGAAAAAGCACGGCAAGTGCGAAACGACGTCAAGACGATGTTGATTTGCTTCTTTGATGTTAATGGCAATGTGCACAAAGAATTTCTCAAACCAAGTGGAACAGTTAATGGACGATTTTATTGCGATGTACTTTGGTGGCTAAGAAAAAGACATTCGATGCCAAGAGGAGCAACAATTTGTGGATCCTACACCACGACATCCAATCCACACGTCACTTGTCGTGCGTCAGTTTCTAACCTCAATGAAGACAGCAGTACAACCCCTTCCCCCATCCCTTCTCCCCAGATCTTCTCCTTTGCGACTTCTTCCTGCTTCCAAAGTTGAAACTTAAGCTCAATGGGCGCTGTATTGAGATAATTGAGGATATCCAGACCAAATGGCAGACAGTGTTAAACACGAAGACCTCCAGCACTGCTTCCAGTTATGGACAAATCGCTGGGATCAGTGTGTTCATGCGGAAGGACAGTTATTTGAAGGAGATGAATAAGTTGTAAGAACAATTAATTGTTTTTTTTTTCACATACCGGGAATTTCTGGGCAACACCTCGTATACAAGGTGTGTTTATTTAAATTGGCGTACTAACTACACGTGGCGATGTTCTTCGTTAAATTGGGAGTCTAAATTCCTAAAACCAAAATGTTGTTCCATGCTTCATACCTCTGCACGAGGTTCGAAAAGTTCGGACTTTCATTCTTTAAACAAGCATTATTAATCGATATTTATTGACAGACGGACAATTTAGAATAAAGAAGAATTATTTTTATTTTTTCGTTTGTTTTCTTTTTGATTTTAAAGTTTGGTTTTTATATTTGTTTATTAACTTATTTTGGCAAAAAAAAAACATTGACAACGTTGTAAAATAATAGGTAGCCACAACTAGGTAGTGTTGTTCCAGTAAAATGCAAATTTTGACACTTATATACTTATCTCATTCGACTTGCATATTTTTCTGTAATCTGTGTTTCTTACGTGTTTATTTGTATAGTTTTGATAAGATTTCGTGTTTCCATGTTCGTTTGTTCATTATGATTTTTATATTCAATGAATATGCCGATATGTACATGATCCACGGTTTCTGTCGTGGAGATGCTAGTATGGCAGAACGGAAATATCGAGTGCGTTTTCCAAACCGGAGGCATCCAAGTAAAAATGCATTTCGAAGGCCGGACCAACGTCTTCGTAAAATAGGTCCGTTTATTCCAAAAAATGTGAACGCTGGTCGACCAAGGCAAAGGCGTACCGTGCAACTAGAAGAGCAAATTCTAGCCACAATACAGGAAGATCCCTCTACGAGTACCCGTCAATTAAATTAAATATCCCCAGTAATAAGACTGTTCATTTAGTTCTAGGAGAAAACTTACTTCTTCCATACCATGTTTCTAAGGTTCAGCCCCTCTACGGAAATGATAACCTATTTCGAATCAATTTTTGAAATACAATCTTATATAGAATTCAGGAAGAAGGTAACTTTCTAAGACATATTCTTTGGAGCGATTAGTACATGTTTGTCAGAGATGGTGTGTTTAATACTCATAATTTTTATCATTGGGCAGAGGGGGTTTCCATTAACGTTTGGCTGAATGTAATATACCACAGTGTAGTTGAACCAATGTACTTAACAAATCGTCTAGATGCTGCTGAATATTTAAATGTTTCAGAACAAGTTATTGATGAGATACCGCTGGACATACGACGTAATATGATTGGTCGTGGCGGTCCCATATTATGGCCTGCGAGATCTCCCGATCTCAATTCATTGGATTTTTTTTGTTTGGGGTTTCATTAAAACAATAGTTTATTCTACCGCTCCTCGAAATGCTGACGAAGTTGGAGCACGAATTGACGTCGTAATATTAGAAATAACACCAGAAAGACTTGAACGAATAGTACAAACATTACCACATTGATTGCAGCTATGTCTACAAACTGATGGTTTTCAATTCGAATAATTATGCAGGTAATAAGGCCATTGATTTCTGTCAAAGAGATGTAACGAGCCATCGAAAAAATTCATAATTGGAGTAGACTGTGAAATTGGGTTGGTACTTTAGCCACTTCCACATAATGACACATTACATGATGCTTGACAGTTTCTTGTGGTTTCATTGTAAAAAAAGGTTATGGCATTGAAATGATACTACAACATAAAAGAAAACAAATAATTTATTTAATATCGAAATCATAATCAAAATTTACATATAGCTACAGAAATTGTTGAAAATGTTGTCCATTTACATTTAAACACAAACCAACTCTAACTTTTTAACTTTGAAAAATTTGACACAAACTTATAGTTTCAATGTCAAATAATAAATGTCATTATGTGGAAGTGGCTAAAGTACCAACCCAATTTCACAGTCTACTCCAATTATGAATTTTTTCGATGGCTCGTTACAAAGATAAGTCAATACTTTAAAAAAAAAATTTAAACTTTGTAATATTTTCATAATAAATATGTAATTTCAAGAGCTAATTTTATTAGTTTTGCTTCATGCGCATGATTTAAAATGTATGGTTCACAAATGTTGCCAAATGTATGTTTCGTTCAAATTATTTCTGAAAACACCGTTTTAGTATTAAGACTTTTAATTCAAAATTTGACCAAGAATGTTGTTACGTACAGTCAGTACGCCAATTTATACACACTTTGTACAAGATAAAAATCATTGCGTAAAAGATACAATAACTTTATGGAGCTGAAAAATCGCTGGTTGGCTGTTTGTTTACCCCAAGTTGCAACGCGCGGAATTGCTATCAGATACTGGTTGTATTTATAATATATTCGTTGTGGAACTAATTCTGGCTGAAGCTAGAATCCTAGAACAATGAAAATAAAACGATTGATTAACATCTTATGAACGTGAATGAGGACAGCAGAAAACTGAAAGAGAAGTAGTAATGAAAGAAAAACAAACTTAAATACAAGAAATTGAAGCTGTGAAATAGATTAAAAATTACTGAATGAAACAAATAATTAATTAATATCTGAAAGAATATAATAAAGTTGTTCAAGGTGTAACTAAATAATATAGATATCGAACAGTATGGTATACTTGCACGCTTTCGCTGGCAGGGCGTCCTGCAGGATGTACTAGCGAAATGAAGATGGTCGGTAAGTTAATGAAATCGGTAGTCGTAACGCACAATTATAAGGGAGCCTCTATTTATCGTGTATGCCCTTAGTCAGTGGAAACGGGAGTTGGTTGACTAAAACAAATGGTAGGTAGCACCATTTAGTTTTACTTACGGAGGTTGGAGACTGAAAACTAAGAAAAGAGATTGCGCGATAGTAGGCGCACTGACAGACTACTAAATTGTACAAAAAAGACAAACTAAACTAACGGAAGGGGTAACTAAATACATAAAATAAATGAATCGGAAATAGTTAATTCGAATATTGTAAAAAATAAACAAACAAAGGAAAACAAGTAAGTGAATAATATATAATAATAAAATAGAAAGCGACAAACTTACTTAAAATATGCAAAATGCATCAAAATTATGACAATTACTTAATCAATTTCAGTTTGCCTCAACTTAAGATAAAAAATTCGTAGTTCGACGGCAGATCTGTTGTTGAATTTTACATTAGATATTACATACACAGTATTATGCAAGTATAGTAGTAAAATTTAATAGAAATTACAAATTACAATACAAATTAAAGGTGTGGAATCAACTAAATAACCATCACTTTAAAGTTTCCAAAAAATTATAATTACGTGACAGCAGCTAAATTTTAACATTAATTTATTACGAAATTATTTTATGATTAGAATCTTTATAACGAAAGTTATGAATGTGAAATAATTTTATAAATGTTTAAATCACAAATATATGAGCGTTAATAATTTGAATAAAATTACAATAAAGAAATAATTTCTTTTACAAATTACGTGTATGACGTAAAAAGAAGCAATTTATCAAAGTCCCAAATGGATATACGAATTAAACTAAATACTACTACTACTACTAAATACTGTTTTAATTAACATTAAATTCGGAATCGTAAGTATAACAAATAAAATATCGGCGATAAATTATAAAGTTCACTGCATCAGGAAAGGGAAAAAAGCTTGGTACTATATACCATCAACAGATGTAAGCCGACACAGATGGTTTGGTCCCAAAAAGGAATACGACGTATGGTTTTTTTGGTTTTCTCTTTCTAGCACATTGGAATACTTGGTTAACTAGTTTATTATTTTTCTCCTCGAAATCGAAATATTTTAAGTTCCCAAATTAATGTATATACAAAAGTAGCTCGCGTACATTCGCTTATTTGTCTCAAAACCAAAGAAAACGTCCAATTACTCAAAACGGTAATGAGCTTCCTTTTAAAACTTTTTTTTTCACTACGACCTAGCTTTAATCTGCTAATTGCGATAATTTCCCCAAAAATTAAGGCAGACGTGAATTATATTTCGGTTATCGGAGTGCATCTAGATAGATACCACTTTACTGACTCGTCGCTCAAACAGAATTGACTTTAGAATCGCCATCGCTGGGGCGGTGGGGTTAAATTTTGCGAACACAATTTCACGCTAGAGGACGCAACCGATAACAAAGAATATACGTTCTAATATAATGTAAAATTCGAATACAGAGCAGTATAAACTAAGCGTAAAAATAAAATGTAACAGCTTATGGAAACAAGTTATAACCTGAAAGCGGTAATTTCAAGTATCTCGTGGCTCTCAGCATGCAAAGTTTGATTTTCCTAGGTATCGCAATTGAGTAAGTAGTTGAGTAGTGTCATTTACAATGAATCGATTTCTGGGGTGCGTACCAAGCAAAGATCCGTAATAGAATTTTTAACGGTGGAAGGTTGTGCGCCATCGAAATTTACAGGGGTTTGAAAGCTGTTTATGGCAACGATTGTATGGATGTGAAGAATGTTTGTTAGTGGGTTCGACGTGCAAAACTCTGTGATAGAGGCGGAATGAAGAAGTTTGACGAAAAGTAATCAGGTTCAGTATCAGCGACGCATGAGAAGAATCAAAGACAAGTGAATGTACTGATTTAAGATTATGCAAAAACAAATTGCGCATCAATTAAATAATAGTAAATAAAGAGTCCAGTACGTTGTTCGGACGTTGAATTACAAAAAAATTGCGCCAGATGGATACTTCGATAATTAACGAATGCTGTGAAAGAACAAATAAAAAACATTAGTCAAGAACTTCTGAACCAGTATCGACCTGAAGAAGATGATTTTCTCATGAACGTTATCACCGGAGACAAATCTTGAGAAACATGTTCTAACCTGCAAACGGCAATTTCAAATTTTTCTTCTTAGCATTCCAAAGTTTCATTTTCCTGTATATCATCGTTGAGTAACAGTGTTATCACGAGTTATATTTCTGGGATGCGTACCAAGTGACGATCCATAATTGATTTTTTTACGCTGGAAGGTTGGGCGATCATCGATATTTAAAAGCTATTTATGGTAGTGATTGTATGGAATATCGTCATCCTGTTTCTCCACATGAACGAACACTCAAAAGAGTTCCATCAGCGCAGAAGTCATCTTCACTATTTTCTGGGATGCCAAGTGAATCATTCATACTGAATATCTGCCGAAGGAATAGACGATTAATTCGGTAAGATACTGCAAAACTTTACGATCACTTAAGAACCGTACGCGTAAACGAAAAGAATGAACTTCTTCCTGCACCACGATAACGTCAGACTGCATTGCAGCAAAGAAACTGAAGTTCACTGTTGTTTTGCATCCTCCGTACAGTCTTGATCTGGCATCTTCATATTTATAGTTGTTCCCAAAGTTGAAAGAGATGTTGAAAGGACAAGATTGTTCATCAGACACTGAAGTTCCGGCTGCTGTTGAAGCAACAGCAAACAAAAAAAGTTGTTTTATAGACGCAATGAAGAAATGGGTTTAGTGTTTGGAGAAATGCGTTACACTAAATGGTGATTATGTGGAGAAATAATTATGTACTGGTAGTTCACTAAACTTACTTCATTTTTGGACTGATTTCATTAATTTGTTTTTTTTTATTCTTATTTTATAGAGTTGCAGACCTTGTATATCAATCCGCCCTCGTATATCAATCCGCCCTCGTATATCAATCCGCCCTCGTATAAATATCGAACAGAATGACATACTTGCATATTTTCTCCAGCAGGGTATTACACTTTGCGAACGTGCTACACAGAAAGCGCTGAACGCGATTCACTACGTGAATTCGAACAAGTAATTGTCGATGGACAGACTATGTCTGCTGACTGTTGCTGACTGGCTCTCTTAATTTCAAATAGATCATGTTGGGCGGTTGCTATGCACAGTAGCAGTAGAGAAGGGGCGGGCTAAAATTAAGATATTATTAAAAGCGCCATATAATGAAAATAATTACGACTCACAGGTAAAATCATTAAAACATTATTTACAACATGTATGTATTTGTAAATATGTCACATAAGTGGTTTTAGGCAATAACCATTGCTTAGTTGCAATTAGAGTGAGGTACTGTACTGTCTAATGGTAGAATGGTAGCTCGCATCGTCCATTACAAACATAGATGGTTTTTTAAAGTTTTGTATTACTTGATTTACAAACCAGGAAAGAAATTTATATTGATTCACCTCTCCGTGATAATCACTTTCTATCCTTTTAGAAGGAAATAACAAAGAAGCCTCTGAAATGAAGCCATTTTTGTTATCTACATGGACAATAATATAACGAGTCTGTTTTCAGTGACTTCACACTTTTCTTATTACCAATCTTGCCACGATCAGCATATGCTACCATTTTCAAAGATTCATGTTTCATCCCAACAAACAAATTCGAATTCTTCGGATCTCATATTTCTTACATATTGCTATGGATTTTTCCTAAAGTAATATTTTAAAAATAATTTAAAATAAATGTACAATTATTTTTGAATTGTAGTGTATATTCAAAATGTTATTTCATGTGCGAATATAAAAACTAGTTTTATTCGAGGTCGATCTGATCGTGAGGCCTTCCTAAATTCTGGGAGACGAAGATTTGCTTTAACACGAGAACGTTGTGTTTTTTCAAAGATATATATATTATATAGTTAAAGTTAGTTCGGGTTGTTTTTTGATTGTGTACAAAGCAAATCATACGTATGATTTGCTTTGTAATTTGTAGACAGCAATGTTTACATCCCCACTTACTCTGCAATTACATACATTCTAATTTAATATTTGTAAATACTTCATATAAAAAAAGCCGAAAAACTCCAATAATTTATCAAATGTTATATTTAATGAACGGCTAAGAAATTATCTAAACACTTATATATATATATATATATATATATATATATATAAGTAGACAAAGAGTCTTTGCCGTTAAAACAAGTATGTAAAATAAAAAGTGTCGACAAGACTACCTTGTCGACACTTGAATTGTTAAAATGTAATTTAAATCAAGACAAGTAGTTCTTACTACGTGTGTGTTTCTTTTTAGATGTGTTTGTTGAAAAAATAATAATTTTTTAAATGGTTTTAATATGTAAAAACAATAAGCTTTTAAAGTAACAATTTTTAATTAATATAAAGTTTTATTTGTATTACGTGGACTGCTTGTTTCTCTATAGGTTTTGTTTTTTTAAAAATGTTATATCTCTCACAAAAAATAGTTTCGCTTTTTGACCTCTGATGAAGCTCTAAATCTACAGAGCGAAATATAAGGTAAAAAATAAAGGACTCTAATTGACTAACTAAAGGTTTTTATTGCCGGATTCCCCAACAATTTTTATTTTATATATATATATATATATATATATATATATATATATATATATATATATATATATATATATATGTGTGTGTGTAGGTGTGTGTGCTTTTCCTAAGTTATATCATTAACAAAATAGTTAGTTACAAACAAAAATGTACGTTATTAATATCACGAAATCAAAAATTATATTGGTAAAGGTTTTGTTATGGAATGTAAAGCGCATGTCTTAAGTTATATCATTTAGTGTCATACTGACATTAATATTTGTCAATATATTTTCTCTCTGACATCTTGTAGTTTTTCAATTATGGTTTACACCACAGCACACAAAACTTTCATGATCGAAGCGTATTTTAGAACAGGTATGCTAGTTAATGGAATTTGGTAATACAGTAAGCGTTTATGTTTGGATAATTTTAGTCAACACTTCCCAAATTTCGCAGTAGTAGAGCTAGATTTTTATATGTGTCACATAGTGTTGGTGTCTTTCGCGAAACTGGATCTCTTACTCATAAAAAAGGTGCTGGTAGGCCAAATATTCGTACAGACGAAGTAATTATTGACGTTCGTAATCGTATGGAACAGAACCCCACAAAATATTTGAGACGCCTGTCTCAAGAAATTGGAGTTTCTTATGGAACATGCCGAACCATTGTATAGGAGAGCTTGAATATGTATCCATTTAAGATGCAATCATATCAAGCTCTTTTGCCAACAGACCACCCCAGATGTCTTGCGTACTGTCAATGGTTCGTCAACAATTTAGTAAATAACAACCTGCTAAACTTAACATTTTTTTCCGATGAGGCATGGTTTCATCTTTCGGGGTACATAAATTCATCAAAATATGCGAATGTGGAGCACTAATAAACCGCATTTTTTTAATTGAATCTCGACTACATTCTCAAAAAAATTGTGTTTGGATGGCAGTCTCCCGTAGAAGGATAATTGGGCCGATTTTTTTCAATTTTACCATTAATTCAGAGAGGTATAGAAATAACATTTTGACTGAATTTGTTCAACAACTACACGACGATGAACTTCAAAATGGTTATTTGCAACATGACGGTGCAACAGCACACACGACACGAGAAACTAAAGCCTTTCTCCGTGAGTTTTTTGATGATCGACTTATAAGTTTGCATACGCAAGTTGAGTTTCCTCCGAGGTCACCTGGTTTGACTATTATGGACTATTTTATGTCCCCTTACTGCATAATATGAAATATAATATATATATATATATATATATATATATATATATATACATATATATATATATATATATATATAATATTGAAATATATGCAAAGATAACGCTACAAATGTTGCAAAATGCTTTTGAAAGCATGAAAAGGCGCGTAAACGTGTGCATCGAACAAGGCGGTCATTTAGAATATTTATTGTTGTTTGTTTATTTATTTATAATAAAATGTTATTCAAACATGTAAATCATTTTAGATAAACATATATTTACAAATTTTGTCAGTCAAATGTCAGTATGACAGTTAACCTGATAAAGTAATCAGAATTATCTCAAAAGAATGATATAAATTGAAATGGACGTTTTACATTCCATGGCTATCCTTTAACGATATAATTTTTGATCTCGCGTAGTTATTATACTTATTATTATTCATATAAATTTTAAGTTGTGAGGTTGTCATGGAATATTATAAATACGTAATTCCTTACGCGCATTAACCGTCTCGCCGGTTTCAGTATATAATGTTTTTAGTATGTAATTTTAATTGTGAACTGGGATTGATAAACATATATTGAGGAGCTCCGTTTCAAAACGCAGTGTTTGCAATTAGTACAGCTGTTGTGCAAAAGGTGACGTTGGCTTTATTAAAACAGTAGGAGGTGTGTAACTGGTTCGTTTGATGCTAATCGCAGTCTTTACCGCTTAAATCTGTACCAGAAAACTAACATTTGTTTCAAAACGCAGTTTATGTTGAAAAGTATTCGTTTCAAAATGCAGTTTCTGTATTACACGTGCTGCTCTTACGGTTCCTATAAAGGTGTATAAAATGGAAGCAGAGAAGGTCCTTGTTAAAGATGGTAGTAGCGGAACCAGGGAAAGAAACAGAAAAACCACTACAAGGCAGAAGCAAAAAACTATAAGGTTTGTCACTCAAATTTAATGTGAGGTTAGGTTGGCAAAAAATCATACATTTTTTATATTCTCAATTATTTGTGTCGTAGGTTCTTGGTGAAACATTATAAATAATCGTAATTAAATAAATTCAAATAAAATTCTTGACTTTACTGTTTCACAAACTTATTAGTTTCTAACAATTGTCTGGATAAAATTGACTTATTATCTATAAAAATACCTACATATTGCATGACTAAACTATGAGATAGGTCAAGAATTGAGGTCGAGGGCTGAAGTGTTACACTTAGACACGAATATTTTAGTCTTTCTGTATCTTTGTTAATGATAAGTCAACCTTATCGAAACAATTGTTAGAAACTAATAAACTTGTGAAACAGTAAAGTCAAGAATTTTATTTGAATTTATTTAATTACGATTATTTATAATATTTGATTACATTTTTTGTTACTTTCAGATATTCAGATCACTTTACAAACTTGGAAGATTTTGAGCGCCTATGCCAACATCATAATAAAAGGTACAATTGCATGGCAATTAACGAGCAGGACATTATAACGGCCAGGGAAAACTTGTATGTCGTACAAAATCGAGTGATACAGAATATTAAAATTTCCCACCTACTGACAGTAACAGCCCCTAAAAAAATTAAAAACAACAAAAATGTGCAAAATGTTCGCATAGGTTACAAATTTTGGGACTGTAATAAAATAAAACACAACGTATGTCAAAAATTTTTTCGGGCAGCGCTGCACGTTTCTCAACGTAGAATTATAACCATTTCAAAACAAATGAAAAATGGTGAGGGTATAACCGAAAAGCGAGGAGGAGATCGTCGTTCCAAAAGGTATAAACCTAAACGATATGAAGTTATTAAATTCATCGGAAGTCTGAAGGGCAGCGAGTCTCATTACAATAGGAATAAGTCTAAAAGAATTTATCTGGCAGCGGAACTAAGTATCTCAAAGTTGTACAAAATGTACAACAACTCGGTAAACGAAAATTTGCAAGTAAAGCGATGGTTTTTCTTTAAAATTTTTAATTCCAAATTTAATATTGGTTTTACTTAAGAATCAGATTAAGATGGAAGATGCTAGCACCAAAAACAAATGATGGAACTGCGACTACATAAGCTTTCTGCAAAACAGTTTAATCTTATAATGAATAATAATCCTGAAAATAGTTTCTCCCTCTGTTTCGACCTTCAGCAAGTACAAGTACTACCGAAGTTACCAATTCAGGAAGCCTATTATGCTTCGCAGCTAGCACTATACAACTTTTGTATCACTGATATAAAAACCCTTAATCCTACATTTTATACATGGATGGAGACTCAGGCTGGCAGAGGACCTAACGAAATAGATTCCGCGTTATATAATTTTTTGTCAAATTATGTAGAATTCCCAGAATACTGCCGTTTACTAAGATTATTTTGCGATGGCTGCTCTGGCCAAAACAAAAACTCCATGATCGTTCACATGCTCATGTACCTATTGGTTGGCAAATGCAGCATCACGCCAATTGAAAACAATTCTCCTAGTTTTTCCTGTTCGAGGACACACATTTTTGCCAGCCGATAGAGTTTTTGGGAGAATAGAGAAAATTGCAAGAAAGCGATCAGAGATTCTACTAAAAGAAGATTATTGGCAAATTTTTGAAGAAGTTGGAAATATAAAAGTATTAGGATCACAATGGAATCTACATGATATGAAAGATTTGTGCAGGTGTTGCAAGAAGTTGGATGGGATAAGGGATGCCAAGAGAATTTATATCGAAAAAAATGATACGAATAAAATGACAGTAAGGTTAGAGCAGTTCTACAGGAATGATGTTGGCGTTACAAAATGTCTGTTGAAGAAAGGGAAATCTCTAAAAAAGCTTAGCTTAAAATACCTTGAGTTGTGAAGGTCTGTGAAAGAGGAGAAACTAAAGGACGATGACTTCTTATTAGATAAGTGTTATAGTACAAAAAATATGCAAGGCGAGAAGGTTAACTGGAGAAACAGGGAAGCTCTTCAGTGGTACAAGGAACTAATAGATTCTCACAGAAATGGGATAACCAACGATGATGAGAGCGACTCAAATGAAGAATGTGACTGCGAGGAAGGTGACAGCCGCTTACGCATTTAATTTTTAACCTTTTAAAAAATTTTTGGTTTTATTTTTTAACTTAAGTATTTGAAATAAAATACGTTCCGTGTACGATGTCATTTTGTGCTGTTATATTAAGTTTTTTTGAATTTAGTTTTAATACTTAATAAATCATTTGCTCCAAAACGCAGTTTTTTTAAGTACTTGTTTCAAAACGCAGTTTTGATTTATTGTTATATAGCTATTAAAAAAAGTTCACAATAGAATATTTTGTGTTAAGCTATGAAACTAAATTTCTTGTTAAAAGGAACATCTTCCGATGTATTTGACAAAAAACGTCTACTTGGTAGAGCTAGAATAGAAAACGTAGTTTTTCTCGAAACAATGTTTACAACAAAAGCTGCGCTTTGAAACGGAGCTCCTTATATATTTACTAGATATCTAGGAATATAAAAAACTATTTTCTATGATCCGTTTGATTTCTCAATCATTTTAATTTTATTTTTCCAGGAATCAACTTAAATTCGTGGATAACACATTTCGAAGTAGCGTATTACGAACCAACAACATTTGTAGCTCAACATCAGAGGATACGACGCAGCTTAGGAGGAGACCGCTACATCAGACTGGACATAAGCGGTCAAGGCAGGTTAGACAATTTTCTTTCTCTTTACGGTATATAGAACTCTTTAGTATTCATAATTTCCCATAATACAGCAAAAATGTTTTTATATTAAATACGAACTAAGCATTATTTTCTCTGTAAGTAAGTACTTGTAATTTTCTTTGGAAGAAAATGTATGTTGCTCCATGAGTTCAGGGCTTTTACTTAGAGAGTAATAGAGAATAATTAAAGAGATTTGCAAATATATTATTTTTATCTCAGATAGTTGTTTTAATTACTAGTAACTTTCGAAAATACATTTTTAAAGATGTATGTAAATGGTTAATCATATTTTATTTAAAAAAGTATGTCAAAAAAGATAACTTATTATTTATTGCGTTCTATAGGTCGTGGAGGTTTAGGACACAAGACAAACATGTACACTCTTATTGTTATACCGTATGAGAGAGCGTCCTATAGTCAGCTGATGTTACACAAAATCAGTGCTTCCATGCGCAGCCCAATATATCGCACACCACACAGAACACTAGATAAACAAGCGTTAGACGCACTTGCAATGCTTATTGACAAGGGGCGTATCAAATTTTCTCAAGGCACAAAGAAAAACTAATTATTGTAATAATATAACGTAATATTCATTGTCACCTTATAAAATTAAAAATAACGTAGATGTATACAATCATAAAATAACAATAAAATAAAAATACTTCTAAAAACTAAATAACTCTTCTCGAGAAACCAAAGAGAATTAAATAAAAAATTCTCCTAACGAAAAATAACTGATTAACAATTCCGAATAATTTTATTAGAACAGACGTTCAAAACGATCTCCTAACTGAAGAGTGGAATACGCTAATCCAGGGGTTTCCAACCTTTTTATACCTAAGAGCACATTCTAGAATACCGGTTGGACGGCGGGCACTATTTATTTTTTTTAAGGTGAATTTATAGATAGACAGAGTTAATAATGCATACATATAATATACAAAGAAACATTTAATTGCAAAAATATAGCACTTCTAATATATAAAAGTCATTGTTCTAATATTCTTATATTATTTATGTATTTATTTCGTATGGCACATCAAATACAGCATTCAATAGCATGTGTATATAGGTGTCTGTTCCATAGGTCGCGTGATGGGTAGCTACTGCCAGGGAGTATCCCGGTAGTTTGCATCTGCTGTTAAGTTGCGTTTCGTCGGCACAATGGGTCTCTTGTAGTAGGGCGACGTCCACCAAATGGTCATTCAAGAGCCTTAGTTAATATTCAATCGAATTTAGACCTGCCCGGCTTCAAAATTCAGTTGTAAGATCTTCATGGCGTTTCCTACGTCTCTTGTCGAAGGGCCTGAAAAGAATCATTTGCTAGAATTTCACTGTTCATGCTGATTCTTTCTTTGGTAGGAAGTCCCTGCTAGGTCTAGTAGCCTAATAATGTAGACTATGTAGCCGTGACAAGTCACGTTTCCAGGGTACACCACGAGGAGGCAGTCTACATTGTACCTCTTCTTGTGTAAAATAAATAATTAGTAAATAATGCATACAAAATCTACAAAGTAAAAAAATATAAATAAATGTGAATTTTGGCATTGCATTTCATTGGCCATTGCTTCATAGTTAGGAGAATATGATGATATTCATGCTCGTAAGCAATCGTCAAGGTGTTCATCTGATTCATCAAGTCGTGATCTGTACTTTGATTTGATGATATTTATTGCCGAAATCAATGATTTCCACAAGTAAGTGCAACTGAGAAACGATTTCATTTTATATTCTGCTCTTTTCAAGAATGGAAATTTGTTACTGTCAACTATATCCCAGAAATTCTAATCTGATACCATAGATTTTAGGAAATATCGTTTGAAGATCCAAAATGTCCATTTCAAATTCTTCTATCTTTCCTTGAACAAGCTCTGAAATGTATGTAGCTAGTTCGGTTACATTTAATTGGCAAATAAAAGGATTGACAAAAAGGTGACCATGTCATATTAAACTCTTTAAACGAGTTTATAGACCCTATCATTGTAGCTATATATTTGTCCTTTGCCTGGTGCTCTAAGTTTAAATAATTCAGTTTTTCCGTTGTCTACGAAAAAATTCCGCTACCCAACGACCACTTCAGCAGTAACCTTATAAGTATTATATGTTTATAATAAGTTCGGAATTAATGAAAAACATTTCATTTTTTAAAACTAGGTTTCACCTCGTGTAACTACTTTGTCGTGGAAATAGAAATTATTTCTATAAAGTTTAGAAGTCTGTTTAGTTCCAGTTTCATTTAATTCTGGAAGGAATAACTTTGTCTTAAAAATACGTGTACAGTTTAATGTGTAAACTGTAACGTAAAATGGAAAACGAAGAAATAGCAATCAATTGAGTAACACTGACTTCTAAAAATAATATAATATCTTTTTATTAACACCGAATCCACAATGTCTAATATTTTTGTTTGAATATTTGGTAGTAACCGGTTAGTTAACTTGAGTAGTATATTTGCCTAAATAAAACGTTTAATAAATATTTATAAGTAATATAAATTTAAATAGTTTTAAAACTTGGATTTATTAGTATAAATGATGTTAAATAGTATATTAAAAAACGAGTTTCATAAGGCACCATTTTGCCGCACGAGATCAGTTTAGAAAACGAGCCGCTTGCGGCGAGTTTTCTAAAGAGGGAGTGCGGCAAAAGGCCTTATGAAACGAGTTTTTTATACTATTTTTTCTATTTTGCGTTTTTTACATTAATAAATTGCTTAAATTGGAATTATTTAATTTGAAAGTTCAGAGTTTAATTTTTATATAAAGCATGCAGTTGGTCACATTGATACTTGACATTTTCAAATTTAAATCTTGCTATCCGCGAAGTATATTATATTACATATTATTTACTACTTTTCGTTAACATTACTTGATACTTCATTTAAAAATATAAACATGAGTGACATAGAAACATATATATGTTGTTGTCAATTGTATACAACATACGTTGTTTGTGTAAAATACGGACATATATCATATATGTCAAATGTACATAAATTCTTAAAATCATACGACAGCAATGATATTTATTTCTGTATTCGAACAACGCCAACATTGAAAAATGAAAAAAAGCGTATCGAAATGAGGCTCATTTCGATACTGTTTTGGGTTTCATAATGAGTTCATTTCGAACGCAAAATAGAAAAATACATTTATTTGTCTTGATTGTCGAGAAATTGTTTATATACTTATCACAAAAAGTATTTATTTCTAGTATAAAAAAACTCCACGTCCTAAATACGCCTTAATTGTAATTCTTTCAGTAAAAATAGACAAACATGTGTACGAGTAACTACATGGAATTGTACGTTTTCATTTACAAAACAGTTTTATTTTTAGTCAATTCATAACGACAGCACAATTCACCGAATGAATATAAAATACTCTAAATGATTTGAAAGCGTGTTATTACTTACGTATCGAAAGGTACTTAAATTATCCTTTCAAAATGTAGTAAATCAATTTCGTCGATCAGAGAGCGTTGTACTGAAATGAGTTACAACATACAGGACATTTTAACAATGATTTGCTTGCGCTTGGGCGAAAGAGAACGACACTAGGTCGACACGATAATAGTATATTAAAAAACAGGTTTCATAAGGCATCATTTTGCCGCACGAAATCAGTTTAGAAAACGAGCCGCGATAGCGGCGAGTTTTCTAAAGAGCGAGTGCGGCAAAAGGCCTTATGAAACGAGTTTTTTATACTATATTTTCTATTTTGCGTTTTTTACATTAATAAATTGGAATTATTTAATTTGAAAGTTAAGAGATTTATTTTTATATAAAGCATGCAGTTGGTCACATTGATACTTGACATTTTCAAATTTCAATTTTGCTATCCGCCAAGTATATTATATTACATATTATTTATTAATTTTCGTTAACATTACTTGATATTTCATTTAAAAATATAAACATGAGTGACATAGAAACATATACAGTACAAATCTCTTCCCTATAGTCACCTATAAACGTGTATTACGTATGTGTGCGTTCGAGATGCGAGGAGTGGGGACGCACATAGCATGTATGTATGTATGTATCATAATTTATCATACATACATACATATGTACTGTAGATCAGTTTGGATGTAAGCAGTAAGCACATACATAGTATAAACGTCGATGAATGTGGAACTACCGTCAATAATAGGGACTTTATGTAATAATAAACACAAATAAGTGTGGACTTTTGGAAGATTTTAATATTTTTAACGTTTAAAACAATGTCAGATATACCTATAACAATAACAATAAATAAAGCGGTAAATCATAATAACTTCTATATTCTATACATAATAAATAAAACTAGAATTAAAAAAATAAAAGCCATATTTTTCGAAATTTTTAATTATGTGTCTTATCGTTTCAAACGCAATGGTACGTTGAAAGTTAATTTGAAATACCCGTGCAATTTCTCTTATGCTGCGACCAAGATGATACTGTTTTACGACATATTTTTTTTGTTCAAGGGTAAAAATATCCATCGTGAATACGGACTATTCGCAAAAGTTGAGCAAACCATCCAACTTCGCAAGTAAACTGTAACTAATGGCATGTATGCATTACTATGCATCGCTTCGTGCGTCCCCACTCCTCTCTTCTTGAACGCACACATACGTAATACACGTTTGTAGGTGACTATCTTTATATTATTATATATGTTGTTGTCAATTGTATACAACATACGTTGTTTGTGTAAAATGCGGACATATATATGTCTGTCAAATGTACATAAATTCTCAAGATCAAATGATATTTATTTCTGTGTTCGAACAACGCCAACATTGAAAAATGAAAAAAAGCGTATCGAAATGAAGCTCATTTCGATACTGTTTTGGGTTTCATAATGAGTTCATTTCGAACGCAAAATAGAAAAAATATTTATTCTCTTCTTCAAGTATAATCCTGTGCTGATATTAAGAGACGCGCAACACATAATATTAATTCCGGTATAGGGATACCGGAATTAATATTATGTGTTGCGCGTCTTATTCTTAATCGCCATTGCAGTCCCTACTGCAACTAATTACAAGATTTATCCAGTTTGTATATTGTTATCAAATATATACAGGGTGAGTTTTTTTGAATGTTTAGCATTGGGATCTCAGAAACTACTGGAGGAGATAGAAAAACACTTAAATGGGGAAAGATGCGCAGTTTTACGAGTTTGATTTAAAACTGCTTTTATTTCTCCGATAACTTTCATGGCTTATTGGATATTCAAAGAAAACTAAATTTTACGATTTTCTTTAAACATGCTTAGCATCGTGAATAGTAATTTTAGAGAAAAAGTGTTCAGCCAAAAGTTTTAGATAATTTTACGCCAAATAAAACTATGTAGCTAATTTTTTTTTTCGTTCACCATTATCGAGTTATGACACAAACTTGTGTTTTTTTAAATGGAAACCATAGTTGGTTTTGACATCATTAAAAAGCTTATTTTTTGCTGATTACAATGATATAAGGTTTGATATGGTTATTTTAAAAAATAAAGAGGATATAGACATTTCTATGATTGTTCACTTTTTAAGATAAAAACTTAAAAAAAAAAATGTTTGGTGTTTTGTAATTTAAAAAACGAAAAATCTGAGTTACAATAGTGTTCGTTGGAGCAGTCGAGATAAATATACTAACATTGCTTTCACGTTGAGTCACAGAAGTGAGAGCTGTTAATTTTTACTTTTAAGTCAAATTAATTGTCAAACATTGACAATTAACTATTAATTAATTTAATTGTAACTTAACTATAAGCGGTGCAAACGGCCGTTAATCATAAGTTTGCATTGGCTATGGAATTTTCTAACGTAGAAAAGCGTGATATGGTTGAATGTTACATTCAGTGCCAGAAAAATTCACCTAGAGCTGCTGAAGTTTATTTTGAAAATTATTTTGATCGACGTCAGCCGTCGCCACCTACTTTTAAGAGATTATGGGATAATTTAGCAGATTATGGTTCGTTCGTTAAACCAAAATCAAAAAAAGGGATGGATGAAGATAGAGAAATAAACATATTAGCAAGTGTCGCTCAGAATCCATCTACATCGACCCGACAAATTTCAACAGAAATGAGCTCCTCTCAACGCACTATTGTCAGAGTGTTGAAGAAGCATAAATTTCGTCCCTACAAATTATCAGTATCACAAACTTTACATGAAGGTGATAACATCAGACGAATAGCTTTTTGTAGATGGTTTAAAGATCAGTGTCAAAACGATCCACACTTTTCAATGAAAATATTATGGACTGATGAATCTCGTTTCACAAATTGTGGAATGTTTAATAGGTACAATGAGCACATATGGTCCCAAACAAATCCACTTCACGTTGAACATAGGAGACCACAAATTAAATTTGGGTTTAATGTTTGGTGTGGTGTTATAGAATCAACTGTTCTTTCTCCTTTTATTTTTGATGGATCACTAACTGGCAATCGTTATCTTAATTTTTTACAACAAGATTTCGAGGAAATGTTAGGTAATTTAAATTTAAGAACCCGAGCAATGCGGCAATGGTTTCAACATGACGGAGCGCCTCCGCGCAATCAACTGAATGTTAGAAATTATTTAAATTTGAACTTCCCTAATCAATGGATAGGACGAAATGCACCCATTGAATGGCCGACTAGATCCCCTGATTTATCAGTTTTGGATTTTTTCTTGTGGGGTACTAAAGGACACAGTATACAAAAGAACATATGAAACAATCGACGATTCAGAGAAGCTGTCTTAGTTGCTTTTAATAACATCGATAGGCGTAAAGTCCGCAATGCTACAAATTCTGTTGTGAAGAGATGCAATTTGTGTATTAATAATAATGGAGGTATCTTTGAACATTAATAATGTTGTGTGCCCTTAATAAAAGTTCTTATAGTTTTCATTTTATTACTACATAAGATTTCAAAATAAGGTTTCGTTTGGTTTGTATTTTATCAGTTCGAAATTCAATTGTTTTCCATAAAAACCATAAAAATGTCTATATCACCTTTATTTTTTAAAATAACCATATCAAACCTTATATCATTGTAATCAGCAAAAAATAAGCTTTTTAATGATGTCAAAACCAACTATGGTTTCCATTTAAAAAAACACAAGTTTGTGTCATAACTCGATAATGGTGAACGAAAAAAAAAATTAGCTACATAGTTTTCTTTGGCGTAAAATTATCTAAAACTTTTGTCTGAACACTTTTTCTCTAAAATTACTATTAACGATGCTAAGCATGTTTAAAGAAAATCGTAAAATTTAGTTTTCTTTGAATATCTAATAAGCCATGAAAGTTATCGGAGAAACAAAAGCAGTTTTAAATCAAACTCGTAAAACTGCGCATCTTTCCTTATTTAAGCGTTTTTCTATCTCCAGTAGTTTCTGAGATCCCAATGCTAAACATTCAAAAAAACTCACCCTGTATATGTATACTAATTTATATATTTAATATAAAGTCGAATTTCAAGAATTTATCAAATGATATATTAATGAACGGTTAAGAATATATTATTAAATAGCTAAGCATGAAAATTTAGCAATTTCCAACCGACGACAGAATATTAACATATGTTCATTAAAAAGTAAACTTAAGGCATTCCTGATGGATTCGAAATCATGTCCTTCGTAGCTCAGTTTGTTAGAGCGGTGGTCCAGCAAGACATGGACGAGGGTTCAAGTCCCACTTCAGGACGAAATTTTTTCAATAAAAATTTCGAATATTTAACGTCGTAATTGTAGATAGCAATATTTACATTTCACATTGCTTCGCAAAATAACGTACTAATTTAAATATTTAATATAAAGCCGAATTTCAAGAATTTATCGAATGATATATTAATGAACGGCTCAGAAATAGATTTTTTCTATATTATTTAATAGCGAAGGATGAAAATTTAGCAATTTCCAACCGACGACAGAATATTAACATCTGTTCCTTAAAAAGTAAACTTAAGGCATTTCTGATGGACTCGAAATCATGGCCTTCGTAGCTCAGTTCGTTAGAGCGGAAATTTTTTAAATAAAAATTTCGAATAATTAGCGTCGTAATTGTAGATAGCAATATTTACATTTCACATTACTTCGCAGAATAACATACTAATCTAAATATTTAATATTATAAAGCCGAATTCCAAGAATTTATCAAATGATATATATAGACTTGTAAGTATTTAAAAATTAATTGAACGGGTAAGCGGTCAAATAAAAAAAACTTATTTATTTCACTCTATATTTCATAGTGATTTCCTACTTCTTCAGGAGTTCAATTACAGAGTTCAAATTTAGCAAAGACGCCACTAAACATGTTAAAATTAATCGTCTACATTCAAACATTAAATTAACAACATGTTGGTTTCTCGTCAATCTTTTTCACAACTAAGATATTTATTTAAATGTTAGAATGGTGAAAGTAGTGTTAAATTAAATGTACTTACATTATTGTTTGATTACATTTCAACTATGACTAACTGCGTTATACTTATTGTCTAGTTTGCATTTCAAAATACTAGTTTCGAAGATACAGAGAGGCGTCGAAATTGAATGTCGTATTCTAGCGAAATTTTCGCTATTTAAAAAAATGTTCAATCTCGAATTTCTACTCAAAATCCACCCTGGGGTTTTCGGTGGTGCTAAACAAGACTGTCTGAACGGTTTCCCGTTCAAATTAGCGTTTTGGTTTTTAGTACTTTTGACCTGTGGACACATTTTCGTGAATATCTCGAGAACCAAAGTAGATAGCGAACTCTAATTTGGTTTATCGTAATCAGCGGATCCGATTACATAAAGTTTTGACGTCAAAATAGGGAAAATCGGCACTCGACATTTTTGTGACTTTCAAATGTCATCGCCTGGGGTTAAAATAAATCGCGAAATCTTCAAAACTCCCTTAATTCTCATGCGATCGGCGCGAAGTTTGCGGCAAATTAAAGATCTCGTCACGAAGATTAAAACGAGTATATAGAGTGCCACACTAGGACCAACCGCTTGGCCGCTACGGCGACGCAAATTTTTGCAAAATGGGCATTTTCGACTTCGAAATTTACGGTTTTCCTCGCAGAACTCAAGAAGCAGGCATTGGGAAGCCTTTCAGTTTGGACCAGTTGATTTAGCGTGCCAAAACACATAAGACATTGTATGATAGGTCACCTAGAGACAGCTAGTTCCCAAAATACAGAGATGCATCGAAATCGATTGCCAAATTTCGGGGAGATTATCGCGATTTTGAAAAATTTTCAATCTCGAATATCTAAAATAAAGCTTGATAAATGCTTTGGGGACTTTTCGCCATCAGAATCAATGCTGAAAAAGTGGTTTAAGAATTTAGTTGTTACTCCACAAGTGCGTGTTACACCGAACTTTCTGGACGCCCAATAGAGGTCACTATACGTGAAACAATTGAATAAGTCAACCATATTATGTTGGCCAATGTTGGCTCAGTGGTTTAGATGATTGGTCACTTACGTATGAGCAACATGAATTAGTTGTCGCGTTTGTTCACAATTAATCACAAACGCAATCTTGTGACAACTTCAAAAGATTGTGTAACCTCAATCCGGACGAGTTTTTGTACCGTTTCATAACCGTTGACGAAACATGGATCCACCCCAACACACTGGAAATCAAAGAGTACTCGAAACTGTGGGTTTTTCTGGGTGAATCGGCACCGATGAAGGCCAAGTGGATCTGTCGGCCAAAGTCACGGCGTCCGTTTTTTGCGATACACGGGGCATAATGCACATCGATTACCTTCAAATGGGAAAAACAATTACACCAGCTTATTCGACCGGATCATCGGCAGTTTGAAAAAAAGTTCATTTGGCCCAGAAGATAATGCTCTTCAGGTTCATGAATTGTGCTACGAAGTGCTCCCTTATCTGCCATATTCTCCGGATCGAGTCTACAATGACTATTTCCTGTTTTCAAACCCGAAGAAATGGCTCAGCGGAACGAGATTGAGATCCGAAGATGAAATCATCGCTCAAACCCTTGACAAATCTTATTATTCTGAAAAGATCAAAAAATTGGGGAAACATTGGGCGAACGTGTATTGGGCTCGAAGGAGACTATGTTGACAAATGAAATGTTTTTTGGACGAAAAACCTATCTTTCATTCAAAAAGGCATGAACGTAATAATCCATACTCGTATTATGTATACCAACACCACAACATCAGCGGCATACCATCGAGAATACTTACAGGTTTGTTGGTTGAGTAAAATGTTTCCCGGCTACAGTCTGAGGCAGTGCGAGATAACTAGACGTCATGATAATAACAGTAATGGCATTTCCCAACAGCTCTACTTCAATTACAGAATTGGCAAGCCATGAGTTATATTTGTGTCCGCGCCCGTGGAGTGACATAAGATATTTAGCTGTGGATATTCCCCTTAAACGAGAAGGAAAACTACAGTGATAACCAGAGAGCGGACTGAAGCGATCGAATGACCAACTGCCCCGATAAAACGTTGCGGCGGTATAAGGTATAGTATGCGTGTTATAACAGCCCCACTATTTGCTTGCTCGATTGCATTCGTCGAGCAGATGTTATTTCTGTCGTTATGAATAGTATATTGTCTGTATTCCCTCATAAATTCTATTTTACAGTGGCGTGTAAGACGGAACACACACACACACACACACACACACACACACACATATATATATATATATATATATATATATATATATATATATATTGATGTGGGTCTGTTTTCTTCTTAAATGAATTCGTCTTCTAATTAGATATCAGTTCCAAGAATGTTATATCTGGAATATTCAGATTTGTGAAACATTACTTTATAGATAGAATTTTGTATTTTGAAGATGTAAAATCATAATTGGTTTTAAAAATCATGTTACCGATTTATATGATATGTTATATTTAGTCAATCTTTATATTTCGCTCTTTAATTAAATTCATCTTACTTATGTTCGCGAGAATTTTAGATTTCTTAAACTGACTATGATTATTTCATGTATGTTCAAATTACTGTAAACTCTGTTATTTATTATGACTTTTGATAATATCACATTTAAAATGTGCAATTGGAATTACGTGAGTTGGATTTTTTATCACATTAATAGACTGTCAGAGATATTTTCATCTCTGCAATATTTAAGAAATACAGATATGAAACATTTAAAACTATTTCTTTCCATTCTGACAAAATTATCTTTTATATAATTTTCAAATTCATTGTATAAATTTTCTAAGAAAATTTGATTTATGTTTTCTACAAAATTTCTTATGCAGTCAAGACGATAAAAAACAAGATTATTGATTTGAAGATTTTTGCATGCAGTTTTAAAAAGTAAAGTGAAATTTTAAAATTCCTCTGTAAATATATTATATAAATTGCTTATGGTCACTAATTCTCAGGAAAGTGGTATAATTATAATCACATAATATATTTACCTGGAAAGAAGGTTATCTTCGTGTGTGGAAGTTCTAGAAAACTTAATAACCATTACTTTAAAACTTTCCATCATATCTAATGTAGCTTACGTTTAAGCAGCGCTCAATTAGAAGATTCTGGACCCCTTTTTGGTTATTTTCAAAATAAGAAACCCTCAGCAGGATATAATCATTGTACATAACCTAGCAGTTTTCTACGTATAATAGAAACGTATGCAGATTTGAGATAAGTAAAACTACCAGACGATTGTGCCAAATATTTTGAAGCCTACCTAGCTGTACCTTTTGGAGATTCCCCAGAGTATTCTACATCCAGAGAACACGTTGTATTAGATATTACCATATCGGTCATAAGCATCAGGTATTCTTAAGAAAATTTATTCCTGTATTTAAATTAAAGATATAACATTTCTTGCGATCTCATATTATAAAATTAAATTACTCACGTTATTTCAATAATATTATACTTCTGCATATTATTATCAGTATATTGTAATTCTTATTTTGTTTAATCACCAGATTTTGACACGATTCATTCATTTTTATTATAAAATACACTATTATGGTGTAGGCAACCCAATGTATCTAGCATTATAGAAGGTTACATACGTATACATTTAAAACTTGTTTAATAAACATTATCATATCTTGTAGTCTGTCGTCATAATATTATTAAATAAATTTATTAGTTATTTAATTTAACTTAGTCGTTTTATTTTATGTATATCTGTGTTGCTGTCTGTATATTCGGAACTCGCTTTTGACTCTGAGATTAAGAAGTTTCTGCTTATTATTTTATTAAGTTCTTTATTTTCATTTCTGAGCTAGTTTTTCTGTCATTACATTTTAATTTTTCATTCATTATTTTTCAGCTTTCCGCAGCATATCAATATATATATATATATAATTATTTCGTGACCTTAATTAATTAATTAATTAATTAATCGTTATTATTACTCAGTTATGACGGGCACAGTGTCGCGTCACCGTGGATTTTTATTTGAATTTGAGAAGAATTGCCTCGGGAGCCTCGCAAATTCCAATGAGAGACAGAGACGGCCTGGAGTTGATGTTCGAAAGAACTCGAATTTGTCGAGTGATTATTTTTTATTTTTTTGCGACCGACTCCAAAAGCTCTAGCGATCGACCGTTTGGGCACCTCTGGTCTAAGCATTTACTTAATAAACTTATTTTTATATAGTTTCCTTCATATCTGAACCATCATCTTATTATTCTATCCGTAACCGTATATTGATAGCTAGTAAGTTACTTGAAATACACTACGTGTCACCAACGATGCATATTGATTCAGATTGCTTAAAAAGCAATATATTTTGTACAATAATGAATTCACACTACTTTTCATCTACGAAACTGTTTAAACCTTGGATGCAGAGACATTTAGTTCGGAGTCGGTATTATTTACATTCTTTAAAAATATGGAATGAATTATGTATTCCCTTACTGTTCGCAATTCACGAACCGAGAATATATTTGCATTGAAATTTTATTAAGTTCAATTTATTGAGTGTCCCTCTCTTAAATATTGGATTGCTATTGTTTGGAATATTGTCGCCAAACAGTCTTTGAACAAATAGAAGTCCTCCTGAGATAATTAAGGCAGTAAAATTTAACATCTTGAATCCAATTATTTCTCGATTCTCGCAAAGACTTTAATTACGAATCTCGACCAACTCGTCTCTTTTACTGAAGTACGCTTGCTAACAAAATTATTGTAACGTTTCTATTTGGAGTATTCGAAGTATCTTTTTTTGATTCGTTAATATATTTTGTTGCTTCATTCTTGAATAGTAGTTACTTTTCCTTCGAACAATAGAAGTTTTGTTATTGTCGTACAATATATATATATGGATTCAGTTTGTGTAATCTACTTCCTATAAGTCCGGTATCTATCTGTTTTCATATATAGCTAAATTCGCAAAGTTACTTCAGACTATAGTCTTGGAATCGAAGTATTGCTCATATGGAGATCGCAGGCGACGTTATTGGGTAGGTATTAGGTATATTTCATATAGCAGGGTTAGTATTCCGTCAAATTCACAACGATAATAACGGCTGATTGTTAGATATGGTAAATTCGACACATGTGCCAGCGGTGTACGCATGCAATTTTGCATTTAATTTAAATTATAAGAAAAGAATTATAAGGCGTGCACAAACACTTACCGCATTATGAATCATCAATGAATTCATTATCTGGATAAGATTTTTCAAATATTCCAATCATGAGATATGTCTCCACAATTGTTTCACTTAAGTTAGTACGACGTGCGATATAAACGTGTTTTAATGCCGAAAAGGACCGTTCCACATCCAATGCTGTTATATTTGCATATTCAAAATAATCTTGGATAGAATTTAATAGTTCTTTACACGCACCTTCACAAACTAGTTTTAATATGTGAAAATCGAAATTTTTGTCTAAAACACTTTCAAATTTTTCTATCACAGAATTTTTTCTTTCGCCTTCTACAGCGCATAGCTGTGCGTGAACATCATTCACAATTTGAACAGAATCCACAAACGACAGAAATATTTTGTAATTTTTCTATTCTGTCGGCTAGTCCGAAATAATTGTTGTGTATAGTTTGTAAATCTTCTTTAACCTGAAAATATTTAAATAATTCCTGACTTCTTGATAACGATTGAATTTTAAAACTACCTTCTTTACATGATCAAAATATTGATAATAGTAAAACGCAGCCTTCAACCATGTTGTCCAAAGCAGGTATTTCGAGACACTGCCTTTATACTAGCTATTAAATCATTTACTTGTGGGTAGCATTCACGAATCGTTTGTGCCACAAGATCCAAAGCGTGGATTTTGCACGTTACATGTAAGAGGTTGGAACTATGTTCTTTGAGAGATGGACCTAAAGACAGCATGTTTGCGGCACTGTCATTCGCAAACATTAATATTTGCTTCGGTAAAATTTCAACTTTGTCCAATGACTTCAACACCACCTTCACAATCTCACTGGCTGTACACTTTTCAACTCGTCTGGAATCAAATTACATAGCAGGTGACAGTTGATGAGGTTCCATTGTACGTACCATAACAGCCGCTGATTGTTTTTTTCGATCCGTCGTTTCATCCACGCACAACCAGGAGTTTTTTATCTTTCAATTTCGATTTAATTCTTTTTTCAATATCTTTGCGAGCAGAAGATAGAAAACTTCATAACATTGTCCGACTTCGCAATTCGCACTTTGCGTATTTATTCCAAACGGAGATAAATGCATGGCGGTCTAATACAGCAAACGGTATTTTGTACGATTTCGTCGTTGATAAATAATTTGATACATTCGACAATTGTCGAAACATACCTAGATTTTAGAGTAAGTAGTTTATTCGTTATTATATTCTGAGAACGAGCGCGAGATGCTGTTGGAGGATGATTGTTCCACATAGTACCATGCTTGGAAATGAAGGCCAAATCTGATTGCAAGCCTCTTCTTCATCATTATTTTCCGGAGAAGATATCTTTAACAGAAACCATTCAAAATTAAATTCTTTGTTGTTCTAAAATACAAAAAAATACCTGTTGTATCTCTGGTTTGGATTCAGCTTCATCTATTTTATCTTCAGACTCTGATGCACCTGGCAAATTATTCTCATTTTGAAGAAAATCTTCATCGCCTCCTTCCAATCACTGTAGGGCTACACTGTAGGGATTTTCTTCTCGAGACAAATCTAATTTTCTTTTGTTTGACATTATATCTACACAAAAACATACTTGGAAGCAAAGTGAAAATAAACACAATAATAATACACCCTCACTGCTTGGATTACGCGCAGACACTAAAACAATATCCCATATTACTGGTTCACCTTGAAAAAGAACACGTGATACAAGGTGTGTTCGTCAAATTGGGCAACGTTACCAGAATTCCACTTGGAACATGGATGTTGTGGGGGGGGGGGGGGGGGGGTACAGTTATACCCCTTGCATAATTTTATTAAATGTTGGGAATATGGAGCATGAAATTATGACGTAGTGCGCATATAATGTTGGTACACATTACAAATAAAGATAACTGTTGCATTAGCCGAAATTACAACCCTAATCCACAAAAACAAGGAAAAATAACTGTTTGGGGTATAGTTATACCTCCCTCAGGTGTCGTGAGGTTAAGAAAAATGAATGCACGTGCCTTCTAATTGCACTTTTTAATGTTTTGTCCAATTTATTGTATCATAGTAACTTCGTTTTCTTAAAGGAGAATGTAAAACTTCCTACATTTCCATTTCTTTGACAATGTCAAACACATTATCGTCAGAAACTGAGTATCTAATTTTATGAGCTCTATTATGAACTATTTTTGTTGAATATTTTCAATGAATATCACAATAAGCACCTAGTAGAATATGCAAATCGGTAGTACCAATACTGAGCAGTAAAGAAAATTTGACAAAACAAAATAAACTTGATTTCGCCTGCGTAAATTCGTCCTCTCTTTTAATCAGTCACAAGCCTTTATTTTAAGCGATATCTTTTCCAACGGTCCAATCTCGTTTTGAATGGCATATAAAAAGATGTGACATTATGAAGAACTTACAACTTACCTGTTATTTTCCAATATTATATCTTATATCCTTTGAATTAAATTAAATCCGATATTTAATTAAAATTACTAGACGTTATAAATTAGTGGCAGTAATTAGTAATAATATTAATATGTTGTGTATCCCAGTCTATGTAAACGTCTAGCTAGTCAATTTGTAATTACAGAATTGCACGATATAATTCCAGGATCCTATATCCCTATTTATAATACACTGAAGTCAAGTAAATATGATATGCGAAGCTGTTGGATCATTCTAAGGTGTATATTTTGTAGTAAAATGTTAGCGTAGTTAACTTCATTTATTTCTGACGTCAATACTTTTAAGGTTAATAACCAACTAATCCGTATGCTTTTAAATATAAAATTAAAAATTTGAAAAACAAAAATGTAATTACATTCAAAGAAACTGAAACTTTGTTCAAAAGATGACACTTTTTCTTGGCATTTATAAAGGTACAGTAGTAAACAAGCTAATGTCTATAATCTGTGCCGTTTCTTTAATATTTATTACATTCTAAAAATATACATTTATTCAAGAAGTACAAATGTGGGTTATACGAGGTGTATTCAAGTTATAACCCCTCCGATTTTTTTTCACACAAACTTTCACACGAAAGCTATGAAACTTGTGTTACTTTTCAACGTAATCTCCCTGCAGCCGTACACATTTTTCATAACGTCGACGCTATAACTCCATGGTCGCTGCGAACGCTTCCTTAGGAGTCTTCTTTGACCACTGGAAAATCGCTTCGTTTTAGGATTGAAAAACGGCATCCATGTTTGCTACACAACACGCGACCAAAATAAAAATAAAGCAAGTAATAAGGAGGTTGCGAGATGTTCTGCAAGTTCTCCCCCTCTGGCCTGAACCTACCTGGTGATGGTCGTCCCGAGAATAGTACGCTGCCGGCTAGCTCAATTGAATAGGTGAGTGTCGCGAGTCCCTAAGGTCCCTTGATGGAGGATAGACGCCACCGTATTTAAAAAAAAAACCTTGCAGAGACCCCCCAAAAATACGGAAGCGTGTGGGACCCTGGTAGCTTCAATAAAATTCCAAAGAGGAAGCCCCTTATTACTTGCTATCGATACAAACAGAATTTTGCTCTTCTCAGCACTTGTAGGAAAAGGGATCAAACAAACAATCGAAGTCAACAATAACAAAGTTTATTAACACGAAGTAGGTTAAAATTATATATGAGAAGAAATCAGTTTACGTAATACAGATAATAAGATAATATTAATTCAAATTATAAGATGTTATTAATTCAAATTTTAAGAAAATATTAATTCAAATTATAAGCGCCATAACTGTAATTAAGCTAGTAATTAAAATGAGAACGAATAAAAAGTTACAAGTCTCCCAGATTATCCTTTTCCCCTAACAAAATTATAAAAGTAACGCACCAGGCATAAAACTGAACTCCTATCAATTAAATTCACGCGTCGGGTCGACACCCTGTATAATCAGGTAGTAAAATAATGATAAAATTGAAATATCAGAGTCACAATCCCAACTTGAGATTAGCAGAACACAAATTATGTATACGTAATTTTCGGTTCTTTACAATATGGTTATACAGTTTTAATTATATAAAATAAATGAGTGACGTTCCACCAAGATATTGAAAATAACAAAACGTAGCCACGTCTGAAGGATTTTTGCCACGTAAATTAGATCTACAAATACTACAACTGTCTGCCAGTGAAGCTGACGTCCAGCTTGTTTATATAATTATAATCGAATGCTAGAAATCAGGTGTTCTAGCCTCTATCTGTTAAAAATTAAATGCAATTAGCCTTGAAGCTATCAAAGGTTTTTGATCAAAATCTAAATAATGTCTCGAAAAAGCAAACAGATGTTGTAAATCAGTGAAAGTAAAGTTACGGATAACAATCTAGATCAAAATCTAGCAAAATGATTAAACCCAAGAGAAATTAACCCGATATCTCCTATCAGGATTCTACGTTACAAATGTAAATTATGTGAATTCTAAACAACGTCTGCTCAAAACTGAGAAAACGGCTTTTCTAAAGCCTTTTTTAGGAGTAAACGAGATAATATTTAGACAAGTTAATAAAATTTGCAAAAGTTTGAATTTAATATAAAAATTAGATTATCTAAACCTACTTCTACTGTGTTCTCAAAATCGCCCCCACAACAGTCCTATATGGAAAAGCCTTCCACGAGATTGCTCGGACTAACCAATTTTAAAATTATAATTGGGTAAGCCATTTACTGCCACTCTCGCCGCCTTGATGTCAAAAAGACGCCATTTTGAGACGCCGTGAAAATTTGATTCAAAAATTCCCAAAAAAATGGTACCCTCACCGTTTCCAATTACACCCTCGAAAGTGGCTAGTGGTTTATTTGCACGGTTCTCCTCCAAAAGAAGTACGATGTTTAAAGATGCTCCACTGCGTGGAAAATTGCGTAATCTAAAACAGCCTTCCACGTGGTGTGGTCCTCGAAGGGATTCCGAAGTATAATTGGTTTAATTACTTAATTATTTGGGCGGTAGCACCAAAATTATATCCTAAGGAGGATAAAAGAAATGCATAAACAAAAATTCGAAAGAAAATGATATCTCTTACCGCAAAGACTAAGTTCACTCACAAAAATATAACAGATCTAACACTAACGAAGATCAAGAACGAAGTGCCGGTCGATAGAAGTACGTATAAAACGGTCGGGGACCGATCTACGTCATACACAGCATCGATGGACAGAAAATTAGAAAGAAAAGGATTTAATTTCCCGAAAACCCTCACAAGGTTTAAGGGTGAACAACGAAGCTAACGAGCGCAAATTTGGTAATTAAAACACCGCAATTAAGAATAAAACACAAAATAAATATCTAAACAAACGACAAGAGAACTCTGTAAATGTAAGATAAACCAAAAGTCGTGAAGATGGTGCTACAAGCGAAAGAAAAGGTGTACGCAAGAATTACGTTATTTGAAAGTTTAATCAAATAAATAAACACCCAAATAGGTTCACAAAATTCTAATAAAAATTACCACAATAAAAGAATTGAATAAAGAGAAACCAAAATTGAATTAATAGAAAATATAAAACGTAGCATGACTAAGTATATTATTACCAATATGTCGGCCTGCGTCGAGGTATAGGAAAATAACCGGAAGAGGGATTACGGATATAGCGGCATCCAAAATATTTGAACATAAGTAAATTTTATGAAAATAACAAAGTTGAAGATGCCTAAAAAGATTTATAATTAATAACAAAGATAAATAAAATAGTAATAAACGAAAATGTTGAAAAATGAAAAGCCTAAGATGTCTTTACGTAAGCAAATAATGAAATAAATTCATTAAAAATTCCCAAAAGGACTCAGGGTAATTTTCGAGCGTAACATGTTTCATCCATTTTTACAATCGTTGAAGAGAAAGTCCCATTCATAGCGTCAACATTTCCTGGCAACATACCACGCGCGCAACCTTGTGGTAGTCCGTCAGCATTCGCGGCACCCACCTAGAGGACATTTTTTCGCATTTTTAGGTCTTCATGCAGGATTGTATGTATAGATCCCACGGAAATGCCAACTTTGGAGGCCCTGCGCTCCACACTCATTCGGCGATCCTTCAAAACGAGTTCCTTAATTATGTCGTCAGACCAGATGGTAGGAGGCTGAGATTGTCTTGGTTTGTTGTCACAAGACGTTCTGCCTTTTTTGAACGGTCGCACCCGCAAACGCACATTAGATACGTCCATGTTACCATCACCACATGTCTCACTCAACTGGCGATGAATTTCAATCGGTGTCATACCACGCAAATGGAGAAACCAAATGATTACACGCTGTTCTTGTAATGAAAACGTCGCTATTTCAAGTACCAAAAGCAGTCCTCAGTCACGATGCTGCCGCTAAAGTCCTATATGGCGTACAGTGCTGCCATCTCTGTCACGCATTCACAAAGATTCCGCGCGTATTTTAAAATAAACCGTATATTTCTCTCTATTGCCAGTCCTTAGAAAAAGTTCGGAGGTTTTTAAACCGCGTAAAAATTAATCTTTTGGAAACTCGTCAAAATAGGTATTCGTTTCATCAGATCTACCAGAGTTAGATCTAGTAAATATGGTGAATGAGGCGGAATTTATATCCATAGCGATTTATGGAGATAATGGAGCTAAATTTCTCCATCAAAATATTTAATTTTGATAATATTTATTGCATTTCGGTCGTTTTCCCTTCAGTTTTGGATTGAAAAGTTTCAGTATATCACATAATTTTGACCAGTTATTGTACTTCTCTTCTGTAAATAGCAAATAAAGGTTACGACTTTGGAATTCCAAAAAATCATAGCCATAATCTCAATGGTTGAAGAAAATAGTCTTCTTAGAAGTATGCTCACTAGAAGAAATCGTTTATTTTTACTATGTCAAGTGATGTTAAGCGACCAATCTGAGATTAAATATTTGACACACTGGTGTTTCCTTTGCAAATTCAATCGATATTGGTCTGTCAATGCGTGTCGAAAAAGATGTTGAATTTCCCTATAATAATATTCTAGAATTTTTTCCTACTAGGCGCAGAAGTACGAAAGAAGCATATTTCTTCGTTTTTCCTTGGCAGAATTTGTTTATACTGGCTATGTCCTGATGACCCATCACAACCCCATTTACTCAGTAATATATTTGTTGTCTTCAAACTTTTGTATATCTTCTAATGATTTTCGTTCAAAAATCCTTCTGGTAATGTGGTTTATAAGATTTTGCAGGATTACGCTTCCACTTCTTACAGTTATCACTTATGCGTCTGGCTAACATTCAGCTTTTGCAGACTGAGTTTGGTAGTAAGAAGGTTTATTAATAATATTATATACATAAAATAAATAAGATATTGCTATCTGTTCGGAAACAAATTTGATAACTCGTTCAGACGTTGAGCATTATATACGGATGGACTCTTACATATTCTGCTGCGTGCAATAATCACTTTTTTTTCCAAAAGCGCAAATATGTTCAATTGATTTTTCTGCAAACGAAATTTACAGTTATTCGTTTTTTATCTATATGAGCAAGTGTCCGGGTTGTCCCGTTGATTTTCATATAATTCAAAACAACCCATACATGCTAAAACCACTCTAATATACACACTTTATATTTGGTGTATATTGTTTTAACTAGGGTATAACTACTAGGCAAATAAATAAATATTGTTATTATTATTGTTATGTGTTAAAGTATACAGATGTTGACAGACAGTTAATTAAATAGAGTAACAAAGGACAGAATAGTTCGCCTCGCGAAAATTGCAGTCTTTAGTGAAATTAGTGCTAAAATTATCGAATACATCGTCTGGCCCCGGTAGTTGATAATAACGTAGGATGAGAATTTCTCTTAGACAGTGTCTCGGATTTACGATACAGTTCAGACCAGTAATTACGAAGTCCAAGATGCGATTATACACATTTGTAATACTATTGTATTGTGCTAAATTAGCAAAATCAAGTTTGTAATTTCTTGTGATTTGAAAGCATTATAATTATTTGACATAAAATAGAGTCTCCAAAAATAATCACGTTTAATTAGTGAATATTAATTGCTCGAATTACTCAATAGAAACTTCAAAATCAACAGAATATGTCAAGTCGTGTATAAAGCACGGAATATAGTTAATCAAGCAATTTCACGGCGCATATTCAATGAAGTTTGATCGGTGAAGTAAGACGCCGAAAATGTTAATACAGTCACAGGTATATTATTTTTCATAGCTGCCAATACTTCACCATCCCGAGAACATCCAGATTCTATAAATCCACGGTTACATTGAAATATATGATAAGCAAATACGAGAACGTACATACAGCTTAATAATATAAAGAAATGTTATTAAAAAAGCGGCTGCGAAGAACAATACAAGTAGATATCTGTGTGAAAATTGCCTTCCAGACATGCACACACGTGTTTCGTTCTACTATTAAACTCGTCAGTGCATGATTTCGTAGACAAAATTCACAACTCTACTATTCTACCGCATACAGTCAAGGCATAAAAGACAACATGAAAGAAAGTTCAGCGGCCGTAGATTAACTAATTAATGTCAACATCAGAAATACCAACCCAATCAGCACCATTCCCATGCTAAGTGTAAGTGGCAAGCGGTTAGCATCGTGTTATTTGTACTCTTTGATTTGTTGATTTTAGTAAAATATATTTAAAGTTAGAATTGGAAAAGTTTGGTTAAATATTTTAGAAGGTAATTAGAATTTATATATTAATCAAAATAAGTAGAGCATATGGGGCGATGTAATAAGCTATTTATTGAGAATACGTCGGCTAGAAAGAAATGAATTTAATATCACTTGATTTTAATTAAAAGGTATATTACATAATAATAAACATAAAACTACTTACTTTACGTAAGATCTCATTTTTGTTTATTTTCCTAGAAGATATAATTAATAACAAAATAGTCCCTTTTAATACAACAAATGGAAGCAACGTAAATGACCGCCTTAATTTTTTTTTATTTTTCATTTATGTATACTGGCCGCCATAAGTAAATGAACACCCAGTAAACGTAAATATATTTTAATGAAATTTACACGAAAGACGTATTTTGTTCTTATGAAGAAACGATGAAAATTTCGACAAGATACAATTGTAACAATTAATAATAAAACTAATAATGCGTAGGCCATCCTCTACTTCTCACGCGTTCAGCTACTCGATTAGGTATACTCGAAATAAGCGTGTGGTATGCTGTCCCAAACTTCTAAAATCCGTCGTCGGAGAATTTCTACATTGTTTAAGGGTAGCTGTAAGTTATTTATCGTTCGTCCTACCATACCCCATACGTGTTTTATAGGGGATAAGTCTGGCGATTGCGATGGCCATAGAAGCGGATCAATATTAGCATTATTTATAAACTCCATAGTAACCCTTGCTGTATGTGGCCGTGCATTATCCTGTTGAAAAATGAGATTTACCAGCTCTTGCAGATATGGGATTAACACTGATCTCAACACATGATTTATAAAACGATTCGCATCTAATGTTCCTTGAATAATTACTAAAGGAGATCTACTTCCACAACAGATAGCGCCCCACACCATTACACCTTGAGTTAGAGCCGTATGTCGTTGTTGAAAAAACTGCAAATTTCTTCTTTGTCCAGGACGTCTTCTGATCATTCTGCGACCATCATGAGACCATAAACAAACTCGTGATTCATCACTAGAGGCGACTCGATTCCATTCCTCATTACAATGCAACCTATCATTAGCCCATTCCAGTCGTGCGGTTCGATGACGTGGAGTTAGAGGTAAACAAAGAAATGGACGGTACGATCTAGGCCCAAAAGATCGAATTCTTCGACACATTGATCGTGTGGAGATCTGTTGATGAACTTAACCTCGCCATCTATCATCAATTTCTCTTGTTGAGGAAAAATGATCTCTAAGAGCAACAAGACGTAGAGCACGATCTTCACGACCGGTGGTGAGTCAGGGACGTCCAGGCCATGGGCGTCGTCGCTCCTCATTATTTTCTCTCCATCTTCACCAACATAGAGCAATTGTAGCAACACTGCGGCCCACACGATTAGCGACATCACATATTGCTAATCCGGCTTCTCGTAAACCGACTATTCTACCACGTTCAAATTCCGTTAATTCATGAAAATTTGCGCGTCGTCGAACAGCAGGCATTTTTTTTTCCACTATGGTACTAATTACGCCTGCACGTATGCTTTATAGTGACACTTAAGTAAACAACGCCAAATAAATGTCGAAAGAAAACACTAACTATTGTTTATTATTATTTCTATGGTACCTTGATTATTCTTCTGTTGTATCTTGTTGAAATTTTCATCGTTTCTTAATACGAATAAAATACGTCTTTTCCGTAAATTTCATTAAAATATATCTACGGTTACTGGGTGTTCTTTTACTTATGGCGGTCAGTATATATGTACATTTTGAGCATAAATAATATATTTTATTTATTAAATATGGCGCAAATAGCTCTTTTGATTTCCGTGGCACCAGTTCTGAATCCTGCAATGCATTCGAATACTTTGCTAAAATTGGATACGGTACTTATTGGTCTGTAGTTTGCAATATTTAATTTGTCACCTTTTTTAAACGCTGGCCCAAGTTTACTAATTTTGCAAGCCTGTGGGAACGTTATGTCTGGGATACCAACCTAAACTGAACACACAGTGGATACGACAGCACAGATGCACAATCGCGCACCAAGACACTCGGAACACCATCATCACCGGAAGTCATGTCGGGTTTTAGTTTAGAGGCACTGCACATCACATCATTTTCGTCAATACAACCAATATCAAAAGAGAGGTGGTTCTTAATTAATTTTTCTGGCAAAGGTCTATTTGTCTGATAAATATTAGAGAATTCAAGTGCAAATGCGTTAACAATATCCAAAGTTTGAGTGAATTCTTCGTTGCCAAGAGACATGCGTCCAGGTATTCTAGAAGAAGATCGTTTGTTAATAAATGCCCAAAACGTTTTCGGGCAATCTGTCTCTGGTAGTGACTGAAAGCCGTTTGGGTCATGTTTTTTACTTCACGTCTCAGTCTCCTAAATTCACGCAGGTAATATATGGCTTTCGTAGATTTCCATTTTTTTAAATAAAATACTTTCATATGGATTAATCGTTTTATATAATTAGTGAACCTTTCAGGATTTATACGCTTGGGAGTCTGAAATTTTGGAACAGATCTCTCGGAGAGACTAATAATCATTTCTTCTGCTAATTGCGGTATCACCGAATTATTTTCTATAGACCTATGATGAACTCAGCATTGTTATCGCTACATCCAGCAATATATGTGTAATATTTTTTTTTTAATATCAAAGTATGTTTTCAAATTGTTTATTTGTGACATGATATGCATCTGAAAAGATCTTTATTTTATATCTTCAGGCAATCACGATTCAAAGCAACTAACTAGAAAAGTTCCTTTAGTTTAGATGTAATATTACGAAAATTTTGATAACAGCAGTTAATGAAGTAAGTAGAACTGTTGGGTAGTTCTGGTTTGAAGGTATGGTTCCAGATATGCCTTTGACAAGTTTTATTTTTAACTTTGCACTATTATCTTATCATTTTGCAACTCATTTTTAGCTTTTTCTAATACATTTTAGCATAGTGTATTATCGAATAATATTGAAGTCTTTTGTTTGGTGACCAGTCCAAACCGCATTTCGCACCATACTCTTACTATCAAAGTGATTTTGATAGGTCTAGCCCAGTTTCATCTTATTTAAAAATAAAGCAATTGTGCTTCAGGCAACCAATGAGCTTCTAATAGTTTTAATTTATAGTAAAGGCAAATTTTTTTCCTTCGTTTATTCAAAATAAGCTGACACTGTTGTGGTTCAAATATTACGTTGTTCGGTTGGTAATTTATACTACCCTAATAGAGTAATCATATCAAATACATTCATATACATGGCAAGTAAGGATTTTTATGTAGGGCAGCTCCAACACAAACAATTTTCTCAGTATACTTAGGATGTGTCTATTGACTGATTTTTCAGTATAACACTTACATTGTTTGCTATCGTGCGTTCAGGGAGCTCTTGTTATTATCGACAGCGTTTTTGACAAATTAGACGCGAATTTTGTGGGAAATTTTGTCCTACATGTAAAATGAGTGATCGATTTTCTGCCTTGACATATCCGTTTCCGGGTATCATGCCACACTGCCAGTGTTGAGATATGTAAATCTGACACGAATTCACTACATATTATCTACCTGTCTAACCCTCGTTTCTATCCAAAGTGCTTTTTGTGTACTGGAGATCAATACTTGTTTTCTAAGGCTACAACTGCCACGATGTACAGTTTGATTTTTCAATGGAAAATATTGTCATTCCTATATTTACTCTTCAATTAGTTTGAATGTGGTTATTCCACATCGATTTACGAACAGATTTTGACTTAAATTAGATGTAATATGTTGAAATATTTAACTAAATGTCGCTGTGAGCTTAGCTACTAGTTTCTGGTACCCACAAGCAATGTCGAATATTATGTAAACAAACTCAATAGAATTTGGAGGCGAATTTCCTATATAAAATTTATAAGAAGTAAAGTGGGCCAGTTCAAGAATGTTCGATGATATTCGTGTATCTTTATATGTTGGTATTAGAAAAGACAATAATAATAATTAGAATAATTTAAATAGCCTATAACATCGCTAAATACAACACGCAATTATTGAATAGCACTATTCATTCGGGCAACCGTGCATCTGTTTTTTATCGTTGAATTGTGACGCAATTACTGCAACTGTATAGTAAAATTCCTTTCTTCGTGGGCGTAGATAGAAGCGTGAGGAGTTTTTATAATTTAAATTTTATTTATTAGTTTATATTTCGTAAGATAAATAAAGTACGGTGAGTTAGTTTCTTTTTTTCATTATTTTAACTGTTAATTACATACTTCCTAATTTTTGTAATAGATCCTGTTTAATATCGTTTTATAGAATCTATTTCTCCCAATTATTTTGACGTAAGTGTCAATTATAGGCGAAAAGGAATCCAGAATTAAGCTTTCATATATTCACTGTTGTTGGAAAATAAATGTATCTTTTGAAAATAAATTGAGTATTCAAGAAAAAATAGATAGGCAAAAAGCTTGGGTCATGAAATTCAAAATAGGAAATCACATGTAATATCAGTTAAAAATACTTTTTCATTGAAATTATTTCTGAAATAAAAATCATATATATAGTCATCGTATCAAAATACTTTATCTATTGCATTTACCTAGTACACCATATCAATACTGCTGATATATGTTTACACTTGCCACTGTTTCCAGCTTTACAACTGGAAGACAAGCTTTTAACAGTCACATTCTTTTTAGCATTCAATTCTCCCCTTTTTCATGTGGATCACAGTTTAATGCAGTAGTTTGCAAACATAGAGCACATCAATATTTTCATTATTGTATCCAACTATTCCACAAAAAATAATATGACCAGCTTTCAACACTTCCTCGCCTTCATAAACACATCTAAATATCGAAAATACTCCATTAAACTTAAACATTTAGCTGATGCGACAGAATCCATCTAAAATAATTTTCGTTTATTATGTTATTCAACATTATTAATATATTTTAGAGAATATTAACTTATATGACTTACTTTTGAACACAAATTTATAAAAATAAATGCACTTTTCAAAAGTATATGCTTATTGGAAGTAGAAACAGATGTCCACTGAAAAACACGTAATGTATGTAGTTGCAAGTCAGGTAAATGCAGATAAACACGTAATAACAACCAATGTCCCTATACGGAAATTGAAATAAATGTCTTCACCAATAGTTCACAATTTCTCTACCATGGCGCTGCGATCTTAAAAATTTATTCTTATTCCTAATAATATCGGCAGACTACTGTCTTCTTTGTTGTAATGCTTCTACTGTGTGTATCTCAATTGCATAAACAATATGTTTCATGTGACCCCAAAGATAAAAATCTAATGGAGTCAGGTCTGGCAAACGCGGTGGCCATACTACGGATCCTCCTATTCCAATTCATCTTCCCCGAAAATTTGTGTTAAGCCAAGGTCTAACACGAAGAGATTTATGTGCTGGTGCCCGATCATGTTGATACCACATTGTGCGTCTAATATTTAATGGCACATCTTCCAGTAATAAGAGCAAAGAGTTTTCTAGAAAATATTAATAATGCGCTCTCTTCAAACGTTGTGGCACGTCAAATGGTCCAATCAGACAATCACTAAGAAGACCAGTTATCAAATTAAATCTATGCTGAAAATGCGAGCGGCTTCTTAAATGAGGATTTTCTGCACACCATTTATGAAAATTATAATAATTAATGACACCATCCCGTGTGAAAGAAGCTTCATTTTACCATAAAATATGCGATAGGTTTTGACTATTTTGTAACCAATTAGAAAATGTTAAAGGAGCTTCAAAATCATTACCTATAGCTTGGACTCTTTGATAATGACATGGATGTAAGCGATCACATCTTATTATTCTCTAAACCTAAGTTCTATATAATTAAAAATTGCTGAAAAGCCACGTCCATCAACGGAACGTACAGACGCGTTTCGCTCTTATTGGAGCTTATCAATGTACGGTATCTCGAAGACGGATATGGCTTCTCACTTCTATACTTTATGTATATATAGTTAACATTCTGAACTTACTGCAAATAAGAATTAATGAATATTAAATCTCATTTTTACATGTAAATGTCGCCTTATGTGATGCGTTAATAACTACAATCCGACAAACTAAGTTTGTACCAGTATGTAGAACACACCTCGTCGCGACTCCGACCTTCCTTGTAATTAGGATAATTAAAAATTGCTGAAAAGCCACGTCCATCAACGGAACGTACAGACGCGTTTCGCTCTTATTGGAGCTTATCAATGTACGATATCTCGAAGACGGATATGGCTTTTCACTTCTATACTTTGTGTATATATAGTTAACATTCTGAACTTACTGCAAATGAGAATTAATGAATATTAAATCTCATTGTGAATTCCGTTAAGTTTCAATAACTTACGTATACATTTTTAATTTTCATATATTTAGATCTAGAACTTTTTCAGATATGAAATGGAACAAGGTGAAACAATGGCATAGTCAAACTGATTCTATGTCCATTGTCAGTGATTCCGAAATTGATTGCAAAGTCTGTAAAATATCGATAAAGAATTCCAATAAATCGCACGTAAAACGTCACTTAGTATCGCAAACTCGCCGAAATTAGACCCGTTTAAATCTGACAATTTAGCTAAAAATTCTGTGAAACTTTAATGGCGGCAAATATTTCATTAAATAAACTAAACAATTCTCCAAAAATATACTCGTCGAAATGTTCCTGATGAATCCACCTTACGCAAATATTATGTTTCTAAGTGTTACACGAAAGCAGTAGAAGGCATTAGAAGCCATCTTTCAAATCAGTACCTATGGATAATTTCCGACGAAACTGTCGATATATTAGGACGCTGTGTGTTAAATGTTGTAGCTGGTGTACTACATCCAACTATTCCATATAACGCATATGCAATAGCAACAAAAGCTATAAATACAGTTGATGCGGAAACAGTAGCTAAAATCATTTACGAGAATATGCACCAAATGCTTCATTCGGACGACAGGTACAAGAAAAAATACTTTTATGTGTCAGTGACAGTGCTGCATATATGTTAAAAACAGGCAGACTATTAAAAGAAACATATCCTAATATGCTGCATGTTACTTGTGTAGCACATTCTCTCCGCAGAATCTGTGAATATATCAGACACCTTCCCTGAAGTTGATAGACTTGTATCCGCTTTTAAAACAGTTTTCAGAAAAGCACCATTGGGAGTAGCTCTTGACAGGGAACAACTTCCATCTTTGTCACTGCCTCCCTTTCTAGTAATAACTAGATGGGGAACATGGTTGGAAGCTATTACTTTTTATGCAATTTTATACAATTTCGATAGTTTACAAAATTTTGTTACATGTTTAAATGACGATGCTTGAAGTATTACTGAGTGCAAGGAACTAATACAAATTCCAAATTTTAACAAATCAGTTGTACTTTCTTCAGGAATACTTTGGAAATTTGCCAAAATTACTCACTCAAATTAAATGATGGATTAACCACATTAGATGTGGCTATTAATAATTGGAAAAATATTCCAAGTGACTTCGGATGTGGGTTTCGGCAAAAGTTAGACGCACTTTTTAATAGAAATCCAGAAATTTAATAACATTGCTGCAATTGTGTATGGGAACAATGCCTCAAAATCTAACTGCTAAATACGCAGAAATAAAAATATACTTCCAGTATGTAAATGGGATTTAAGTAAAACACTTATACTTCCAGTATGCACCTATATCGAGTTGCGATGTAGAAAGAGCGTTTTCTATTAGACAAGGATGTATTCTATTCACAGAGAACAAATTTTACAGAAGAGAACCTTGAGAAAGTATTGCTAGTTAATATTAATACTCCTTTACTCAACTTGAACTACAAAATGAGCAAATAAAAATGTATTTCGTATTTTATAGATCACCGCCAGTTTGTTTTCCAATTATATAAATAAAATTAAAAAGTCTTTGAAAATACAAATTTGAATAGTACGCCTGTGAGCGATGAGTCATGGGCCTCTCGTGTCCGGTCCTTTATAATAATAATATTTATTTATTTCACTAAACAGTAAAAGCCAAAACGGGTTACAACAACAAAGTCCTATATGTGCATTATAAATTTGGAGTTATATATTAAGTTTACCCTCTAGAGCAAGCTAAAAATTGACATCTGAAACTAAAGAAAAGAAAATTTATTAACTAATCATAACTTAAGTCATCCATAATAGTCCATAACAATGTACCTATAATTACGAGGATGAAGTTTATACACGTACCGAAGGCGAGTGTATAATCATCAGAGTGAATTATAGCCATTATGTGCGAGTCAAATACGATATTTTATCTACGACTATAAACATAAATAATCAAACTTTGAAAATTAATTTTGACTTTGTTTTTAAATAAATATTACAATTGGAATAAACAGTACTTGGTGTACCATTTGAAACAACATTAGATACATTATTACCATTATTAGAAACAGAAATATTATTAAAACTAGAATTATTAGAACACGATGGCTGGTCAAACGGCTGCATTTGCTGGTAACCTCCATTTTATTAGTTGCGGATCTTTCAATGTAGCTTTCTGCTACCGCAGCTGACTTTCAACCACCATGAAGTTTTAAATCTATTATTGTCCCTCAATCTGTGAATATTATCGCTGACTGTCTTCTCAAGCAATGCCCCGTGTACGTATCAGGATTAGGTAACTTCAAGTAAGTTGCTTGCGATCGGATTTTGTTGATTCCAATGACTGACACAGTACACTTCCTCTTTTGAAAATTTAGAAAAAAATCATTACTTGTATTCGGTGGACGTAATTTTTTATATTTCTGAACAATTTCATAAAATGATCCAGTAATTGAAAATTGGTATGGTATTTTTAGTTTTGTTTCGGGAATATCGACAAGAAAAGCAGTGTTATAATCATGCACGTGTTCCACTATCATCTGGCATAACTCGATAGGTCGACAGCAGCCCATAACTCCCATAACTTTCGTTACAAGATATTTGTCGTCAGGGGCTTCTTAAATAGATACATGGATTTGATCTGGAGTCAAAACTGCAGCTTTTTTAGTCTAATAACCATCAGATCGCCTTTTTAAAGCCGAACGAAGCTTCGGGCAGTTTGTGATGTTGATGTTGTGATGAACATTAAACATAGTTTTTAACATTGAATAAAATGTTCACAAAATCGATGATTTGTATTTTTGCGGCAGCTCAACAAAGTACACTAATTGTCTTCTGAGAAGGATTTTGTATTTTTATTTGTTCTCCATTCCAGTTTTATAAGCTATTCTGTAAGATGTTTTGGATTTTTCATGAATCAAACTTTATGTACTGTTTTAGCGGTTTCTCTTATTTTAGGCGGGGTGTAGTTCACATCATTATGACTACTGTTACTAATATCTATTATAAGATAATCCCATTTATTAGTATTACACACACTTTGTCAAAAAAAACCTTGATACAAACAACATGTGACAGAACGCGATATTATTTATATAAATTATTGTGTCCGACACAAGCATCAACTAAGATGGACTAAAAAATTTTTGTATATGATTTTGGGTATACATAATGCAATTATGTTCAACACAATATTAACCAAAAAATATATAAATAGTTGACGTTTTATTTAATAGTCGTGGATAAAAATGTTTATTTCGTACTGATGTCAAATTTATTTCATTTTTCGGATTATTTATGGTACAGAAAATGGAACATTAAAGTCCTAGTACATTAAAGTAAAATACTAAAGTTCTAGTACTTTAAAATTATACGTCAGTTGTTGACAGGAATAATTCAAATTTATTCGTATTGATTTCGTAACTTATGTGGCATCAGATTCTTCTTCACGCGGTTTGCTTCATCCTGAATATCTTGGGATATTTCATTTGTATCCATTTTAAAACGAATAATCGAATAAAACACAGACAATTGACGCAGGCTTTCTTCATTTTTATTTTTAACAAAACTTCTATGGCTATGGCAATATTAGTTACCGCTTACTTAATTTTTGCGAGATATAATTATTATTTTTGGCATAAGTATGAAATTTCTTTTTATTTAAATTTGTTGTATTCGCCACGAAAGAAAAATGTTTTTAAAGGTTCTCACAAGTAATTCCGTCCTAGGCTGACGCCCCGGCCGTAAACAACTTTCACGTCGTTCAAAATGTCACTTTTCATTCTTGATAAATAATAGTTATTTATGTAGCAAGTATATAAAGTAGGACTTTCTTGGCTGAGTCGGGTTTACGGCCGAGCGAGGCTATAATAAAGGCAAGTCCATTTATGTACGAGTTATATACATAACTTATGTTCGCCTGCCATTTTATACTTAATAAACAAATAATTGCAGTGATCACTATCTGACAGTTCAGAATGTTAATATTGACATAGTATCTGAGTAGTTTTACAGCATTTTGTTAACTAGTTTGCACAAACTAAATATATGATGAAAATACCCCGTCAAAATCGTGTTTGAACATTTGTAATAACACGAATTGCACGATAAATATAAACTACAACAAAAATTAGTTATTAAGTTGTGTTTAAAATGATATTTATGTTCTACTGAACTAAAGTTTTTGAGTTGGGTTTGACAGATATTTGACAGTGACAATGAGCAGTCCGCTTTTGAGTTTTTAAAGTACTAGTACTATAAAGTGACAGTTTATAGACAGTCAACTATTCCATAAAATAGGATATGATAGACTATGATGCAGTCGTACATAAAATACTATTATTTCATACTGAAGTCGAAAATGACATTTGTCGGATAATTTATGGTACAAAAAAATACAACATTAAAGTCTTTAAAGTAATTTAAAGTAAAATATTAAGGTCAAGTAATTTAAAATTATACGTCAGCTGTTGACAGGAATAATTCAAATTTATTCAAATTTCAAGAAATGATTTAATTTAATAACAATAATAACATTACTTCATTAACCACTGGCTAATACAATAAACATTAAAAGTGGAAGTCCCTTCGTTTTTTTATAACTGGACCTGCATTAGAACAAGGGGACATATTTATTGACGACTCAGAGATAGGCATCGAATTTTCTGAATTGTAAGTTGCTCCACTGCACAGGTTTGTAGGACAGGTTTCCATCCATATGGAAATATTAGTTACCGCTTACTTAATTTTTACGAATAATTTCTGCGAGATATAAATGTCATGTTTGACATCGGTATGAAATAAATTCATTTCCTTTTATTTTAAATTTATAAAACTTGCAGTATGAAATAAACCGTTGTATTCAACACGAATGAAAAGTGTTTTTAAAGGTCCTCGTCTTTTAAGATGTCGTGTTTCGTTATTGATAAACAAAATACTATTTTGTAATAAATATTACATTTGGAATATAGGGCTCCTGAGCATAATTTATAAGCGATCATAAGTCGTGTAAAATGTGTTTATACGTCTTGCGGTTATCCTCAGAACGCAGAAGCCAGCATTCAATAAAGAAGCTGGATAGAGTCTGCCTGGTTGTGAAGAACTTTAACCATGGATATAGGAAGAACAGCCTCTCTGCATGTTTTAAAAAATCTCACTTGTGCTCTTGCAGGAAATTAGTATGACTTGTATTTCTCACTGGATACGAACCGTTTCTTAGGATGGGTACTTTAAATGTTGTTTCTGAACTCTCCCTAAATCGCCAGGATACCATAAACCATTCAATTTCAAGTATGCCTCGAAAAATTATTGAATGCATAAGAAACCGCAGCGGATTTACTCATTATTAAAAAATATTGTTATTTTTTTATATTTTAGTTAGAAAATGTAATAATTTCTTAAGTTTCATCAAACACCCATTATATATCAATTATATAAAATTGATCAACTCCTACAGGGTATTCGGATTTGTTCAGTCAGTATATATTCGCTTAATGAAATTAGATAGCGTGAAAGCAGCTACAATCTAATTTAGTAGTTTGGAGTAGACACAATTGTGTTACTTGAAGTCGAGATTTAGAGTCCAAAAGGAACATGTGCGGAAGTCAAAACTGACAAACATAAAGTAAAGTAGATGTAAGCGTTGTAGAAACTATAAGTTGAGTCAAAGCGATTTGGCTATGTACAAGGGTAATTTGACGAGAGAGTGAATTTTCAATGAAATAATTATTTTTGAGTAAATTAGTATATTAAAGTATCGATATTAACGTAATTAAAACACGCGCTTTTTTTGAAATATACCAAGTGTTTTAATGATTAGTTATTCCCGAATACTTTACACAATTTTTGTTATTGGTGGATTTTAAAATCATATTTTATTGGTTTCAAAACAACAAATAGAAATACGAACTAATAGTATAAAATTGTTGGATGTGATGTGACATCTAACATCATAGCTTTGACTGCCTTGTAAATGAGTAAACTAAAAATTAGTTTGTAAACAATTTGTTACATAACACTTATTGGGTTATTGTAACGATGAGTTTTAAAATTGATTATTTAAGTAATAAAGCGCGTAGACATTTTACATTTTTTTTCCATGATCTGATAATCACATTCATAGATCTGTAACTTTGAAACAAATAAAAATGGATATACAAGTTTTGCGCTTTTATTACTTGAAATGAAGTCTACTTTACACTCCTAAAATTTGAACATAACGATACGGGACACCTTGTATGTAGATGAACGAGTTAAGCTTCCTTACCTTCAGGAATTGATATAAAATCATTTGTGAAAATGCATGCAATTAGCAAGAATGACTTAGCAAAGAAGGTTCATGTATACAAGGAAGACGATTCACGGAATTTTTTGAAGATGCACAGGACATTACATATTATTTATTTTTGTAGGTGGTAGCAATTTACGATATCTTTGAATCTTGTAGGAGATGCGAATTGTGCAATTTACGTCTATACGATATCAAGGAATAGGGAAGCGTATTACTTATTACTATCCGACCATCTAAGACAGTGAAAGGTCGACGTTTTATAGTTACCGACAGTGATGGAATTCAATATGTAAGTTTGGTGAAGCAGAATTTATCATGGTGCCCTCAAAATGTGAGAGCGAAACGAATTTTATTATGGTATGACAAGGGGAAGTGTACTAATCAAGTAGTGGGTATTAATCCGTTTGGACCATGTCCATTGTAAATTGCACGTTATCTTAAATTGGACGATCCTGAGAAATACATAGGATATGCGGTTTCGACGTACATCGGCTACCATTATGGCGAATGGTGGTATGACAATCGATCAAATCCAACGGCAAGTAGGTTGGAAATCGGCAGCTGTGACGAGTGGTTGCGGTGAAGAGAGTATCAGCAATAAGAAGAATATTTCAAACATTGGGACTGCCATTAGTGGAAGCACGATCCCAGTGACTTCCGAAAATAGTGTTAGAAGTATTCATTTGAATAGCATCCCCTCTGATTTAAAAAACTGAGGGTTTAATATTTCAAACAATGTCAATTCTACATTTCATATTCATTTAAAGTAAGAATAAAATTATTATGAAATATTTCATTATAGCTTTTGACACACATTTTATTTTTTTAAATGATTGTTTTGTGAGCCCATTAATAAAAAGGTGACATTTATACTTGACTTATTTCGATTGATTTGTTGACGTTGTCCCTAGTAAGTTTAAAACACGTGCGTTTTGTAATGATTGATTTATACACGTGCTGGCGTGTTTTAAACAGGCAAAATGATATATCTATAAAAAAAATATATTTTATTTTTCAATATAGTTTCCAGGCAATTTTATACACCTAACCTATATACTTTCCAATTTTTTAAACAGTCTAAAAAGTTCTCTTTCCAAAGCTCGTCTTGGAGTCAGATTTGGTAAATATGATCGACGAGGCAGCAATTGGAATCTTACTTGGACAAATGACAAATTTTGGAGTTACCATAGCGGATTACTGAGAGGGCGCCTTATCCTGATGATAGAAAAGTTTTTTTGAACTAATTCACTTGTTTTTTTTTTTCAAATCGGCATCGAAATGTGTCAAAATGTCAGCTTAATACCGGCCAGTTATTGTATTTCCCTTCTGAAAATAGTCAATAAAGATTACGCCTTGGAATACCAAAAAATCATGGTTACAATCTTATTGGTAAAAGAAGATGCGTTTTGCCTTCTTCAGAACATGTTTACCATAAGAAATTGTTTTGACTGTTTTTTTTTTTTTGAATATTGTGATGCTCTCAGATTTCATCTACGGTGATAATCTAAAGGAGAAATTATCTTGGATTTCGTTTGAACTTAGTGATACAGTCATTTGAAGTTGTAGCACGAGTTCGAATTTACTCACAGTAAGGAAACGTGCCCTGCAATGGTACCCTGTGATAAGCTTTGTTTATATTTAAATGTTAATGCGAAATATTTTGTTCCAGTGCAGTAGAGATGTTTACAACATTAACTGTCTCACACTTTTATTCGGCGATCGCTGTTTGCTATGGTATCGATTTAATAATTTTTTGTAGGAGTTACTGTAAATGACTTTCCATACATTCTGTGCTCATATGACCTCTTTTGAAAGCGATTGATCACTTATAAATCATTCCATGGGAAGGAGCAGATTCATAATAATAGTTATTTAATACAAAGGTATTTTTAATAATATACAGTATTATTAAAAATCTGGTGTGAAGAACACAAATGCAGGTTCACTATTAATATTTTCTGTGAACGTGTCCGAATATATCCTATCCTCAGAGACGTAGATACGTATTTCACCTTTCTACAGGCTCATCGGTACGCCCCTGCTGGAGAAAGGATATTCCCAGACACATTCACAGAAAAGAACCACATCGCCCTATCACCGTAATTATCCAGACCGAGCGCAGAAGTAAATTTGGCGCCGCCTGTTGTCAGACAGCCGAAGTACCTCGCATACCGTCCACATAATTAATGTGAAGTAACGACGCCCTTCCAAAGGTTGGCACAGCCAATCTCTCTAGAAAACTGCATTTTGTTTGTGCCTTCACTCATACTACGGCTTAACCGCATGTGTAATGTATCATTTGTGTTCTTCACACCAGATTTTTAATAATATTTTATATTATTAAAAATAGCTTTGTATTATACAAAACTGGTGGGGTTTACCTACTCATGTCTGATAGTTATTTAACTTTATTTCTGATTCTTTAATCTTTTTTAACGTAAAAAATATCGTTTAATTAACTCATGAAATTATTTTTTCTATACTCTATACTAACATACAAAACCACAAATAGTATCACTTTAAATGATTGTGTAAGCTATCTATACTACCGCTCAAAAGTATACACTCACATAAAATAATAGTATTGGAAGAAATAATTAAAAATACAAACAAAAATGTGAAAATATATATTGATACACTTACGAAAAGTAAAAAATGTTTACAATTTTTGAATTTTTGTTTCATCTATGTGACATCTTCTTTTTTATAACAGCGGAACATAATCCAGTCATTCTGGCTATTAATTTAGCCAACATTTCCGGTGCTATTTGTGTCCATGCCTCTTGTAGCTTACTCCACATATCAGCGATGGATGTTGATTTCGGTACCTTCCATGCGAGTTCTTCCCACAGTAGTGTTACATTTGTAATTTTCTTTTCTTATTTATATTCTTACCGTCGAGCCCCGGAATATTATTTTTAATATTGCGAGTTTAATTTTATTTACGCGTACTGTTTCGCCCTCTGGGCTAATATTTTGTAACCGTGTCGCCCCCGTTCCGTTTCCTGTGCATCTTCGTATAAAGGCATTCGTTCAAAGGCTGCTAACGAATTCAGTTGTGAATGGCTGTATGAGTATCTTCGATTAAGGGGAAGTTTAAAATTCACGAGATATACAACATTAAGTATTAATCGCCTATGCGGATCATAGCGTAGCACGTGAAATATTATATAGAATTGCCGTTTACCGTTTTTGGAGTTTAAAAGTTTAAAGGGGAAACCTTCCTTTTCTGGCATTATTTTATTTAGGCATTTCTTATTCGTATCTCCGGAATAATTGAAACTCCTCTGCGAAGACCAAATCTAGACACCCGACAGCTTAGTCTGCAACAACGAACGATTTTGATTCTTCAGTGCCTGTTAATGGAGAAGCAGACGTAAAATTTACAACTTTCGAGGACCGATTGTATGCAAATACCGACATGTGGACAATTTCAGAGACAGAATAATTCGTATGATCTTTTTTTAATGCCAAAACTTTTGTTATTTCTAAAACTAATTTAACGTTTTGAAATTTAATTACTCATGAGTACCTATCTGTTGATTTTATAATTAATTGCCTATTTAATAAAAAAATTAATTAGCGTTTCGAATTTAATATTCATTCATATTTGGTGGTATTGTGTAACATAATATAATTTTGTAAGATATTTGAAATCCAATTTCGATTTATTTCAATTTATATGTAGCTTGGTGGTTAATAATTTATGTTTAATGTAATATTATTCTTTTTACTGTATTTAATTTTTTTTCTAAATTTCTGTTAACTTTGTTACATATATTATTTTAAAGTAAAGTTTCTTATTGTAACTTCTTTTTTTGTACACCCATCTGTTTGATCTTGGCTTGCAAAATTTGCGTAAAAACTGTACGCACTGGTGCATGTGCGACAATAGCCGTTAAAATTCTAGAAATATATTAGATTTAAAATTTTGGATTACATGTAACAAAATTATTATGTCTTTAACTGATTGTATTACTTGTACGGGTTTTCTCTAATGATCGATGGAAAAGGCTTATTTAATTAAACTTGTAATCTAGACTATTTTTCGGGATTTTGTTTTTGCGTAATGTTTAAATTTCATATTTTTATTATACAGTATGACACTATATACAAATATTTTTTTTTTAAACCAGATACAACTGAAGAGCATTTTTCATTTAACGTTGTTGGTTTTTTTTATTTGTCAATATACGAGATAACTGTTTTCTAGCCTTTTCTTTACCTTTTTCTTCTCTCTTTAGCAAGTTGGCTGCTTTGAACTTTTATTTACAGATTGCAGGTAACCTGTGGAGCATTTCCTCGTTTTTGATTTCATTTTCGATTTTAGTAGTCTGTGTGCCTATGCGCCTACGATCGCGCAATCCCTTTTCTCCGCTTTCAGATTTGAGCTTCCGTAAGTAAAACTCAGTGATGCTACCTACCATCACCGACTCCGTCTCCACTGACTAAGGGCATATACAATAAATAGATGGCAACATAAATTGGCCGCCAAGATCTCCGGATTTATCGGGTATATGAGAACCGACTACAAACTATTCAGGCATTGGAAGTCAATATTTTTCAAGAATGTCAGGGTATTAATGCTCAACTCCTGCTCAAAGTTATGGAAAATTTTCAAACTAAGTCAAAGTTTTGTGTAAGAGCCAAGATATAATTTTCAAAAGCAAAATTGCGCATATTAAACAATTCTATAGCTTTATCAAAATGTGTCATACCAGCTGCCGAACCCTGAAGTTTGACACCTTAATAGAAATGAGGTAGAGTTGTAGTTTAGTGTAGTACAAAACTGTAATAATTAAAATTCGTATAGAAAAGATCGCTTGGAGAAATAGAGATAAAGCCGGGATACATTCCAGAAATCCAGGAAAGAGAAAACTGTTACTCCAACCTATTAGTAACTAAATATTGCAGTGTAATTTTAATTATTAATACAACTTAGCTGCTATATGGCATTTTTTCCACAAAATGCAAGCAAACGTTTAACATAAGCTTGTATCGCGAGACATACATAATACTCATATATCAAGAAACATGTTTTATTTACGACCGACAATGTTCTGAATTATTTAGAACAAACAAAACTTGCTTGCTTCTGTGAGAAATTACGGAATTTATATGACACAGAGAATATATAGCGGACAGATATTTTCAACTCTATGGATTTTAAGGTTTAATAAAAAAACCGACTATTTTAGTTTTCATACTTTTTTCGCATGTCTGTATATACAGATGCCAAATTATTAGTGCCATTCCATTGTATACGTACGTAGAATTTTTCATTAATTAAAAGTTTAGGCAAAAACGGGCATCGCAAAAATGAAAATTCCCTTATTTTTTGGATAATGCTTTGTACAGAACACACATAACGCCAGATAACAGAAAATAGAGCATAAAACGCTGCGTTGATGTAGCGTTACAGAATGACAGGACGGCTTAGCAAATTTATCTTGGCCGGCGAGTTGCGCGAACAAAAAATGAAAAGTCTTTGTAGAGCATGCCCTGCTCACCCTACGGAAAAAAGATTCTTCGGGACCTGCCTGAAATAAACGTAGAAATATTGTACTAGCGCTCGGTTTCATAGTCATAGTTTGAAAGTCTCTTTAACTAAAGCCACCTTCTAGTTAATGGTGTCATTGACACCTCCATTAAAGCAGACGCATTTCATAAAGGAAACTATATGCGCCTTTACTAAAAGTCGATGTATACAGTAAACATTTAGGTTGATCGCATTATTTATAAGTTCCTTTTGGTATTATTTAATATTTTCTGTCATTTCACACGCCAATTTTGCTGTTTTTGTATTGTCGTTTGGCTCTTATGGGTCCCGAGGATTCGCACCACCCTGCCTTATCTATTTTTTATCAAGTTAGTAAGTTTGTTAGGGTTTCTCAGTTTTCGCAATTCTGTAGCTGTCGTTATAACTTCTGCATAGCTAATTATTCACAAATTCATAATGATTTCAACAATCTTGATTGGCCCATTCTGAATTCATATTTAGATGTAAATTTAGCTCTTAATAAATTTTGTGATTGTCTCCATGATGTACTTAATAAATTAGTCCCTAAATATATCCCTACCAGCTCCACTTTTCCTCTCTGATTTACACCTGAAATAAAGATAAATTGAAAAACTAACGAACGTTATAGATACCAAAGATATTGAAATTTTCTATCAAGAGTTTAAAAGAATGAGGTCTTTGATTAAGGAATATATCAGCTCTGCTTATGTTAAATATCTGGCTAATATGGAAAATTGCATTCGAAGAAATTACACGAAATTCTGGAAGAAAGACCAAGAATCAAAAACCAAGAAAGATATATTGTCTTTTGGATTTCGCCCTGCATCTCTACTTGAAATTGAGAAAATTATGTCGGCTCTTCTAGATAAGTCAACAATGGATGGTGATTTAATACCCAGTTCTTTATTTGTAATACTAGTAAAGTATTAGCAAAATAATTACATATTATTATCAATTTGGCTTTGGAGACGTATGTTTTTGCTGACTGATGGTAGAATTTCATCAGTTCACAAGAGAGGTGATGAATTGAGCTTGGAAAATTATAGACCCTTAGCGATCTTACCATATTTTAGTAAAGTTTTTGAGCAGATTTCATAAACACTAGTCTTCATAACACACGCCCATACATATCCAGCAACCAAAATGAATTCTTGTCATTGCGATCTACCGTTACAAATATAACGATAGTGACTCAAAATAGTTATTGGTTAATAATAGTCATGAAATATTGACTACAACCACATTCTGGACAGGCATAACTATAAGTCCTTAAAACCTCGTCGAGAGGTTAATGCTGTATTTATGTGTAAGTTAATTGATGGTCGAATTGTTTCGGCTGACATGTTAAACTATACAGCTTTTCATGTGCCTCAAATGACGTCAAGATCTAATCCAATTTTTTACCCACCAAGAACCAGAGCTAACGCCTTCCTAAGAGGTCCAATTAATTTTATGTAACGTTGTGCGGATACTATATATAGTGACATTTTTACTGGAGATTTTTGTTTTATTTATGTTCAGCATTTTATAATTTAGCACACATCGATTTTTTTTTATATATTTGCCTTGCCACTGGAATTATCCATTGGGTAATAAAGGTTACTATTATTATCATTTTGAGATCGAGTTATTTCGCATTTTCTCAGCCGGTAGCCGGGAAACATTTTACTCTACTCACATATCCAAAGCTATTATTATGCCATATATCTGACATCTCGGTGGCAAGTAGTTGATGTTGCGGTGTTAATATATCATGGAACGGTATTTACTATAAGTTCTAAAATATAATTGATTGATGTTGTTCTTTTTTGCTGTAATTTCTATAGTTGTTGAGCTTGTAGAGACTATATCGGGGTGTAATTTTAGATGTTTCTGGTGTATGAGGAAGATGGCTCAATCTCTACCCTCAGTGTTTTCCGGATAGGATTCGATCACGTGCTTCAATTTACCGTACTGTGAAGTAATTCACTACTGATGGACCCGACAAGCAACAGCAACCGGAGAAAATAATAAAGTCGCTCTATTAGCTGCAGTATCTGTTAATCCTCAGTTAGCTCAAGAGAAATAAGTCGCGAATCTGGATTGTCCAACGCCAGTACTTAGAAAATTTTAAAACTTCATAAATATCTACATACCATCTGTCTTTACATCAAGATCTTCATGGCGTTGATTTCCAAAATCGTCAGTGGGCATGTGAACAATTACAACAAAACCCCAATTTTTTTAGTTACGTGTTGTTCTCTGACGAGGCTTCTTTCACAAACTACGTAACGGTTAATCGGCGCAATACACATTACTGGAGTGTTGAAAATCCACGCTGGCTTCGCCATGTTCAACACCAGCGCCCTTGGACTCTCAACGTGTAGTGTGGAATAATTGGGAACAAAGTCGTCGGCCCCTACATTATTCAAGGCCACTTGAGTGGTGAAATGTACCAAGATATTTTGTAAAATTAACTGCCAGCACTACTTGAAGACGTTAGCTTAGAAGTGCGACAGAACATGTGTTTTCAACATGATGGTTGTCCAGCACACTATTCGGTGGTAACACGTGAAATACTTGATCGTGATTTCAATGGTCGCTGGATCGGTAGAGCTGGTTCAGTAAATTGGACTGCTAGATTACCAGATCTTACTTCGAGAGATTTCATTTTAAGGAGGTTTCTCAAATGCAAAGTATACAATTAACCACCAACAACACATGAAAATATGATTAATAATTTACTAAATAAAACACTTGGTATATTTAGTAAATTATTAATCATGTTTCACCAAGAGCCAACCGTGAATTCTATACATTATATGAAAATATGATTAAGCGAATCAGAAATGCTTGTACCGAAATTCAAGAAGATACATTTCTCAGTTGTCTACACTCTTTCGAAATGCGGATCAATTGGTGTGTTGAAGCTGAAGGCCATCAATTTGAACACTTACTTTATTTGAAAAATGATGAGGCGAGGGGAAATTTAGCACTTTAGTAAGTGAGAGACTCAGGTCAATCAAGCACCCCAAGATGGTACTACGTACACGTGGTTGTTGTTGGGTTACGCTAAAAGTAATTTATTAACCAGCAATTTACATTTCTACAGGTGACCTTTTTCCAATTCGAAATTTGTAAAATGAATTAAGTTTTTCTAAGACCAATTTTGATTATTTACAAAGCGTATTTTTTATTGCACGCCTATTGCAGAATCCTAAAAAATCGAAAAAAAAATAGTTTCATCGATTACAGTGCCATATATCATGTATTGAGAAAATGTTTTGAACAACTCCTACGTACTTTTTCCAGTAGAATTCGAATCTGTAATAAAATATAGGGATTCTTATTTAGGATTTCAAAGTTATCCCCACCCCACCTACATGAAGGGAGAGGGAGAGGCTAGTTCTGGCACTAATGTATTTCCACCATTGAATTTTTAAATTTTAAATCAGGACATTTTTTCATGAACTGCTTATTTTTCCAGATATTTGAAAGTATCTAGTTAAAAAATACCCCCGTTATACACATTCGGTTTGTCCGTTAAAGAGTGAAGATACGGCTGTACCGTCAGATGGAAGCACTTTGCTTAGTTTTGGACTTGCTATTGAGACTGTGATAGTTGTTTTGACGTTCCTCACTGAGCAGCGTTGAATGTTCTTCCACGCTCTGTTTTAATAACTTCTGTGATATAGCGAAGTCGTTGTTTTATGAACGTATCTCTCTCCAGCTTGGGCGTACCGACGATTCTGTAGATAGATGAAACACGCACCTACGTCTCTGGAGAGAAGTTTCTTCACAAATATATCAACTTGTTTTGTGTTTTTCACACCAGATTTTTAATAATATATGCCAAGGGCATATACCTGCACCTGCCCCCTGACTAGATTGTGATCCGTCAGTGTACCTCTCCATGCCTTAGGGATATAACCCATAGCATGAATATCTCCAATAGAGGACCCATAATTTCACCAATTCCCTCTTGAAGGAGCTTGGGAAACACTCCGTCTGGTCCTGCGGATTTATATGGTTCAAACGATCCTATCGCCCATCTAATTAAATGAGGCTTGAAGATCTCGTTTTATATCTCCCAATCATTCCTAATCGCCCTCCAAGACGTGACAACTTGATTGGTACCACAATTATCCATACGCCTGGAACCTGGAACCTGGAAAGTGTACCCCCAGAAGATATTCTAAAGTCTCTTCCACGGTAATGGTACACCTCCCGTCCGATTTTTGTATAGATCTAATTGCGTTGGAAGGATCTTTCTTGAGAATTCTGTTTATTCTGGCCATGTCAGGAACACCTTCTATGTCCTCACAGAATTTTTTCCAGGCCTTCCTTTTGCTCTCTTTGATTTTATCGTTGTATTTATTGAGGAGAGCCTTGTAGGCTTCCCAATTACCTGTTTTCTTCGCCCTATTAATTGGCCGGCGAGTTTCTTTCCTTAAATTGGTTAACTCTGCATTCCACCAGGCAGCCCGCTTAGCTATACGGCGCTCCCTAAGGGGACAGTTATTTTCATAGCAGGAAAGAATGGTCCGTTGCAACCATTCAACAGCCAACTCCAGCTCTTCCACATTCCCTATTCTAACAGGAATATTTCGGGTCTTCCTTGTAAGAGCCCCAGTCTGTTCTCTTGGGATTCCTGTATAGTCTGGGTTCCGTTAAATCTGTACATAGTTCATAGCGGATATACGCATGATCAGAGAGCGACGGCTCGTCGGATACATGCCACCCCCTTTATTGGTATTATTATTTCCTCCATTCACAAGAACATTCAATTTGTCCTTGGTTGCCAGTGTGTTAACCCATCGGTTCGTGAGAACAAGATGGCTGGCTTAACTATCATAATATTATTATTATTGTTGTTTATTATTTCTTATTTCCAGGCATTTTTCCGTAACCTATCTATGCGGCTCTACTACAAATGGCATGTTTCATTCATAGTAAGCAGTTAATAACACCTCTTCCATGTAGGGGGGGGGGGGGCACATTTACTCGGCCCAGAGGGTCCAGCGTTTTAGTTGTTATTATTATTATTACTATTATTAGTGAAACAAGTCACGAATGTCTGTAAGATTTAACCAGTCGTTTTGATTGAAATCCTTTTAATTTATGTCTAGATTGGTTCTGATTTCTTCATAATTTCGTAAACTAACTGTGTATTATAATTTCCCTTCAAACTTGGATGTAATTAAACCTGTATGGTTACACAATTTTTTTTTGATGTAATTTAGTGTATTTATCTGTAGTTAAGGAAGGATATTAAATTGTTATTATGTACTCAATACCGCACTTTGTAATAGTTTATAGTTTCCACATCTGCCTGAAATGAATTAATTGTTTCGCTATTTACGTTAGACAACTTATATTAATTACATATTGTGCTTTAGACGAGCATATTTGTTAGGCGATCAGTTACTAGAACATACTCTAATGATGCTTGCCTTGTTAGTTATCTCAATAGTTTTGTTAATAACATTAAACATCTCGCTCTTGTCGTTCATTTAGAATAATATACGAAACCTGTGCATATACCTTATCTTTGATTTTGTGAAATAGGTCCTTATTTTGCTTGCATACTTTTGTATTTTTGATTTAGATATTTAGTCAATATTAAAAGTACCGAGTGTCCATAAACGAATCTCCCTGTTTTAATGGTATATTATAACAGCTTAACTGACTCTACTTACAAGTGTTTTCTTACAAGTGATCAATATGTGCACCTTTAGTTATACGGCATACATCCAACCTAAAGTCTAATTCTTTCCACACTTTGGTTAACAGGTCCGGAGTAATGGAAGCAATAGTCTCTTCAGTTATGTGTCTCAACTCTGGCAAATCATTAGGTAGCGGCAGACCGTAGACACGATTTTTGTAAAAGCCCTAAAGGAAAAAATCGCATGGCGTTATGTCCGGCAATCGCGGAGGCCAGCTATGAAGAGCTCTGTCGTCTCTACAATTGCGACCAATCCAACGGTCAGGGATGTTCAATCACTCTCGTACAAAGAGATTCCAATGAGGAGGGGCTCCATCCTGGTGCGAAATAAAGTTTACAAGTTCACCCTCTACTAATTGGGGAAAGAGCCATTTTTCATCATATACTGATTAGTCATCCCTGTTACGGTAACTTCAGCGAAACAGCTCTCAAGTTCACGAGGATGTTCTGACCTCCAGATACGAACATTATGGATATTTACCTTCCCACTTAGATGAAAAGTTGACTCATCACTGCACACCACACGATCAAGAAAGTCATCCTACTGCTCAAACACTTCACTTGCAAAGTTAAAATATACACCATAATCTGGCTTTATAGCATGTACCAACTGTAACCGGTATGGATGCATGTGTGAGCGTGTTCTCAAAACCTTCCACACTGTCGTCTTTGGCAACTGAAGTTCAAGACTTGCTTTCTGAACAAATTTCTTAGGACTACGCAAGTTAGATGCTCTGACACGAGCAACATCCTGTACAGACACTTTTGGTCATTCCGTGCTTTTCCCTTTATAGTCCGGTCGTTTCGAATTGTCTATACCATCGGCCGAGGTTTTTGCCACACAGGGGATCACAATTAATCTTTAAGCGAATCGCACGTGGAACTGAAATTACGTATTCACTCTTAGCAAATTGCAGAACACAAAGCGTTTACGTTCAGAGGTCGTATGCGTATGTTGCACTGCAGGCGAGAAAACAACAAAACAGTAATCGCGCATACGCTTATCGAAGACTGTTTGAGCTACGCTTTATTTATTGCTTGAAATTTATTTTATTTTAAAACACGAAATTTTTTAAAACTCTCAAACTCTATAAAATAAATACCAGCTAAAATTACCAAAATAATACCTAGAAATAAAAATAAACTCATACATTATAAACCAATAAACAACATTGACAACCGGAAAAGGAAGTAATTAAAAAATAAATTTAAACGCGGAAATGCCGATTTAAAATCTAGATAATCAGCGCCTCTAGTGGCTTCGAAGGCATTTCAGGCGACTCGGACAGTTTGACAAATAATAAATGTTGGCTTTGTAGCATTGTCTTAATATTGAAGTTTATAAAATATCACCTAGCTGAAAGAAAGTCAGTGGCGTATAAAATAAAAAATTTGAAAAATGGAAAAATTTAAATAGAAATAACATTTTTGCAACAATATATTATGCGTTTTTAAAATGAAAATGCATTCCAGCTTGTTTTTCTTGATGAAATCTGGATTTTTCAATATGGAAGCTCTCAAAAACCACGTCAAGATGAGAATATTAAATCTGTAAAAGCAAAACAAGTAGGTGACAGGTATTAATTATTTAAAAGGTATTAGCATGAGTAGTACATCATTGACTTTTATCGTGTTTTTATCAGCATTTATTTAATTTCCGATGTGCCTAATGCGCATGCCGTCTTCTAGTCTAGTTCTAATTATCTACTTTTGCAGTTTCTTTAATTGAGTCATTTTAAAAATTGTGTATGCTTCTGACTTGCAATAAACTTACACTAAAATAACCATACCGGATAAAAGTCAAATTTACAAATCACAGCATTTGTCAAAACTCGGTGTCTCTACGTTATAACTAGGGTTCTTGTCAATTTTAAATGTCATTTAAAGTTTATATTTTAAATCCGATTGAAACTTGTTTAGCTTCTTCTAAGTAAATATGCTCTCCGATAAATGGGGGATATTGAGAAAGGTAAAAAATTATTTCTAAGACTTTGTTTTCACTGTCACACTACTGCCAATGAAGATTATCATAAAGAAGGTCCCAATTTATTCGGTCTATTTGGCCGAAAAGCGGGTACTACCACCGGTTATCAATTCAGTAAAGCTCATAAATCTAAGGAAATTATTTGGAACAGAGAGACATTGGACATGTATTTAGAGTATCCAAGAAAATATATTCCAGGAACTAAAAAACACATGCATGGTATACCGATCGTAGAAGATAGAAATAATTTGATTTTATATTTAGAAGCAGTTACACAATGAGCTAAGTTTTTCAATTAATATTGATAAATAAAGTTGTTATATTCTACCTAAATATGAATCAATTGTAAATCAATATCTTTGGTATTTTTTATATAAAGTATTTTATATAGAAATTGGTACATTTGCATTTGAAAAAGGTTCTGTTTCTTAGTACTAATTGGTTTGCTTTTACTGATTATATAATATAATGGTAATAATAATAGCTCAATGTACAGTTCTGTGTAATAAATTGATGTACACGTCTTATTGCTCATTCTGGCATTATTTTATCATTGTGAAAACGGCTTATTTTTCCCATATTTAAAAGGTTAAGTAATGCCTTCATTATTGACATTAGTTATCAAAATGCTTGATTATATTCATCTTCTATACAACTATCAAGGTTAGTAATTTTTGGTATGATCTTATGTAGATATGCGTATAAAGAAAATTTACTACATTACATAATTGTTTAATATTTAACACGAAAAATAAAATACAAATAAAAATAAATGTAAAACCATGACAAGAAAACATTAATATTTCGTCATACTACCATTTACTTCAAACTCTATTCAATCGATGGGGAATTGAGTTTGCTAATTGCTGCATGTAATTTTCATCTGCAGCTAATTTTTCCCAAGCATTTTCTATACAGTCCCAAAGGTGATTCACGTTAAGACAATTAATATTTTGAGAATATAATCTTTTAGTTAATAAACCCCAGATATTCTCAAGGGGGTTCAAATCTGGGCTGTTAGCGGGCCACGGTAACGTTTCAATGTTATTGTTATATAGCCATATTATAACAACATTAGCCGTATGTACAGGACAATTATCATGTTGGTAAATAAAATTTACGGGATATAATTATCGAACAGACGGTAACATAACATTTTCTAATATATGGCTATAGTTGTCAGCATTGAACCGCCATCTACTTTGTAACAAACTCCTAGCCCCTTATAACTGCACCAACCCCATACATTTAAGTTGAACCGTCCACTCCTTTGTATTGGATAAATATTCGATACAAACGTTTACTAAAAAGTGTTTTTAAAGACAAAATATTATACTTTAAAGCAGTAAAATGAATTTAAAACTCGAATTTTTACCCCCGCATTCTGATATACCTCTGCGCAGGTCCAATAAATGAATATAAACGTTTGCAGCTAACAATCATAACCTCTACAATCAAATAGTACTTAGGTCTTAAAAGAAAGTTTGATATTTAATATAATTTGGAGAAACAACGAACATGAGTTCTCTAATATCTCCAGGGTCGTGAAGATTCTGCCTGACAAAGAAATTAAAAGGTATGTTAGCTCAGTATTAATATGATAAACTAATTTAATTCAAACGACTTGTCTTGGTTCTTAAATTCCGTTTATTAAAAGGAAAACCTTATCTTTATAAGTGAATATTTAATTAGGTACATTATATTAGGTAATATTTAATAAAACATTCGGAATAAACAATAGATTAACAATTTTTATTTTTATTGAAAACTTAATTATAAAATTTAATGGTTATGTGGAATTTCTTATAGGTGAAAAAATTGAATCTACGGTAATGAGACAAATACTAGGCTTCATAAACAAATAGATTCTGATAAATCAAATTGCTGAATAAAAGAATTTGTATATAACTTCCTTACTTCCAATGTTTTAAACAAAATGGTCATTAAAGGAATCTTTATTTACCTTCGGTAAGTAAATGTATCTGTTAACTTAAAAAAAAAATGCAAATAATAAAAAGCTCAATATTCTATCACAATTATCCGTCTAGTCTCTGGAATTAAGTCTTGCTTCCCTGACGTACGGCTGGTATATTTTAACATCAGGAACAACGGTTACAATCCTGACAGATCTCGTAGGTTAGGATCCCCCGATTATTCAAAGGTATACAAACTTTTCTAAATTCTGCTTTTCTAATTTACGGTCACAATCCTGGTAATATAAGGCCTTGTAATGTTTCCCAATATTTATCTAAAGCAGGTACACATCTTTTGTGGCACATTAATTAATAACGGAGTATAAGATGAAAATAGTTCAAATCTTGGTATAATATAAAAAAAAGCATAATTTATATTATGCTTTTTTTATATTTTTCTAAAAAAAAATCGTTTTATCTAAAACACATTCCATTAATTCAAGTGCAAAAATTCTTCTCCCCAATTGTTTCAATAACTCACTATGGCAACCCAACAGCTTTTTCTGTTTTTGAAGCTCATTGGTCGCTTTAGTTATATAGAATTTTCCAAAATATTTGACATTTATACTATAATTTTGATTCTTAATTAATATTATGAACTTATTGGTTTACAATTAAATTTTTCTTCACACATAACCTTTGATATTACCAAACATTAACAATAGTATACAAAATTAACTAGATTTACATAGGTCTATAATTTTGGTAAATGTAAGAAAATCATATACTTTTGAAATTTAATTATAGATTTGACACTCTAAATTAAGAAAACAATACAAATTTAATAGACTTCCAACCTTCTAAGAAATCTCAATAACAGAAATGTAACGAATTAAAGCTAGTGTCTTCAATAAATTAATTAACATTATTATTATAATATATATATATATATATATATATATATATATATATGTGTATATATATATATATATATATATATATATATATATATAATAACTTCGTGACCTTGGTATGATATGGTAAACCTAATCAGTAGGCGATTAAAGGTCTGTATATTACTTCAAAATATATGTATTTAAAAAACTCTACATGTTTCGGCTGTATACGCCTTTATCAAGACAATACAAAATATTAATGACAGGATATAAATGTCAAGTAATAAAGTTGCTATGGTTTAAATTATTCAAAGATACATTCTAGTAATAATAATAAATCATGCCTTAGTATTCCAAAAAATAGATAACAAGGTGTGAAAATATGTGTTGTTCGCTGCTAGCAATTTGTGTCTCCTTCTGGGTATGAACTTGTGTGTTGGTTGCTGCTGGCAGCTTGCGTCTCTCTATGGGTGTGTGGTTTTGTGTGAGAGCGTAAGTGTAGGGTTTTGTATGTCGGTGCGTTCGTGCGTGTGTTTAGTTATCGGTCGCATGAATTTAGAGAGGTCGGATAACCAGCCGTTGCGTAGGGCCGCCAACCCTTTCCCGACAACTTCTTTACAATTCCGTGCAGTACGTCAGGCCGTCGAAGTACTGCACGAAATTGTAAAGAAGTTGTCGGGAAAGGGTTGGCGGCCCTACGCAACGGCTGGTTATCCGACCTCTCTAAATTCATGCGACCGATCACTAAACACACGCACGAACGCACCGACATACAAAACCCTACACTTACGCTCTCACACAAAACCACACACCCATGGAGAGACGCAAGCTGCCAGCAGCAACCAACACACAAGTTCATACCCAGAAGGAGACACAAATTGCTAGCAGCGAACAACACATATGTTCACACCTTGTTATCTATTTTTTTGAATACTAAGGCATGATTTATTATTATTACTAGAATGTATCTTTGAATAATTTAAACCATAGCAACTTAATTACTTGACATTTATATCCTGTCATTCATATTTTGTATTCTCTTGATAAAGGCGTACACAGCCGAAACATGTAGAGTTTTTTAAATACATATATTTTGAAGTAATATACAGACCTTTAATCGCCTACTGATTAGGTTTACCATATATATATATATATATATATATATATATATATATATATATAAAGGGTCGACCAATAAGAATGCTATAACTTTAACTTGGTATAAAATGAAAACGAATTGATATGTTTCTATGAATTATATTTTATTTTGTAATATATTATATAACATTATGTTTTAAATAAGACGTCATTAAGATGGCCACCTCGGCTGCGGCGACAGACGTTTAGACGACGAACCCAATTTTCAATCACTTTTTCCAACAAGTTGGGCTGAATTTCGCGAATAACTCGGGTGATGTTGACTTTTAAGTCATCGCTGGTTTGAGGATTGTTAGTGTACACCAATGACTTTACATATCCCCAAAGAAAAAAGTCCAGGGGCGTAAGATTGCACGACCTTGGCGGCCAGTTGATAGGACCATGTCGCGAAATTATTCGCTCAAAACGTTCTCTCAATAAATTCATTGTCTCTCGGGCAGTGTGCGATGTTGCGCCATCCTGTTGAAACCACTTCTGTTCCAGGTCTCCAGTATCAATTATATGCCAAAGAAAGTTTGTTATCATGTCGCGATAGCGCTCTGCATTGACTGTTACAGTATGCCCATCTGCGTCCTCAAAAAAGTAGGGACCGATAATTCCGCCGGCATGCAAACCACACCATACAGCAACTTTCATAGGGTGTAATGGCCTCTCGACTAGTTGCTGGGGATTGTTCTCACACCAGAAACGGCAATTTTGCGTATTGACAACACCATTAAGCCAAAAATGTGCCTCATCTGAAAAGATTATTTGTTTACCAAAATCGGCATTTTGTTCTAGCTGCAACAGCGCCCAATCGGTAAACGTTCTCCGCAAACCATGATCGGCAGGCTTCAATTCTTGGGTTAGAATCAACTTATACGGATGTAGGCACAAATCTTTCTTCAAAATGCGCCACGTTGACATCGGTGAAAAGCCCAATTGCTGAGAACGGCGCACAACGGACACATTAGCATTCGCATTCACGCTTTCCCTTACAGCAGCGATATTTTCAGCACTCCTTGCATTTCTTTGTCGTGTCGGTGGCTTACTATCCAGGAGAGTGTAATCCCGTTCGAACTTATCAATTATGCGCCTGATAGCGAGCTCGGAAGGCCGTCCACGTTGGCCAAAATCTCCTCGAAGAGCACGATAACAAGCTCTAACCGATCGCGCATTTTCATAGTACCTTTGTACGATAACTATACGTTGCTCTTTAGTTAATCGATTCATCGTGAAATGTCAGAGTATACTAAGCACAATTGACGTTTGATTTGCGTTATGACAGTTAACACTGTGCACCTATGACCGTCGAAAGTTCTATCACTCCTATTGGTAGACCCTTTATATATATATATATATATATATATATATATATATATATATATATATATATACTGTTCATTAAATCGTGCATGCGGCGGATTGAAATAGCTTTTCATCGGTGAATATGACATTTTGCCAAAAAGGCAATTCCTTATAAACATGATTTAAGGAAAATATTAATCGAGCTTGTTTGTGAACTTCTGTCAGCGATCATTTTTTAATCGCTCCACAACTTTTCAAGTCTGATTATTGAATTCTTCGATTAGCTGTGGATCGTGATCCAGGAAAATTTACTGCAATTTTAGCATTATTAACGGCATTGAGAGGGTTTTCCATCAAATACGTAAAAGCAGCGCGCCTCTTAGTGAGTCGATATTCGTGGACGAGCAGAACCACGTCTTCTCGAAACTGTTCCTTCCTCCTCCCACCGTTTCTTAATTTTTAGCACAGTAGATTTATTGATGCCAAATTGCTGTGCTACTGCTCTAATTGACCAGTTATCTCCAAATTTCCCTATAATGCGAGCCTTACTTAACAAATCCAAATGCGCGGGGATATTTCGATCTATATCTGTCAGTCAAGTATAGACAAATTGATTTGACTCGATATGACAAATGGAAGAGTCAAAGCCTATATACATTTATATTTATCCCGTAATTATGGAAACCAAAAGCCTGATTTAAGTTATCGTATATGAAGTGTACGCCAATTTATTGCACAAAACTGTACATCGCTTGTACAAGACGTAACGTATATATATTTTTTGGGAGCAGCGACCGGGTAATTAAATGAATATTTAATTTGACGTTTCGATATTATATATAGTATCTTTTTCAAAAACCGTGAAATTTATTTTAATATTAAAAAAGGTGAGAGATGATATAATAAATCGACTTACATTAAATTTTTGTGGTAATATATTTGCGACGTATTTGCTATGCATTTCTATATAAAACTAATCTTTTCTTAAAAGGTAAACTGTTTTCGGCCATGTGTTTTTTGTTTTATTTTTGTGATGTTTATATTGTGTTTATATAATGCTGGTAAGTTATTTAAATCTGTTCGGTCATTAATTGAATTTGCATTTTTTTGAATGTAGGCTTTCTAGTATATTTCTTGCTTTCTTGTTTTTTTTCGGATGTAGTTATTGTAGTATTATAGTTTTTATTGCAGGTATTATTATTTGATATGTTTTTTAAGGACTGTACTATTGTTTGAAAATTTGTGTCCATTTAAACGTTCTTGTAGATATTGTGTGTTTAGGTGGATGTATACGCCTTCTCAGTCATTGTATGGAAGTTCATAAATAGCGTTTGTTTTCTTTAATGTAGGCATTTTGTCTATTAATTTTTAGTGTAGGTTGTTGAGATTCTTGGAACTTTTGTGAGCTACTTTTATGTTATATATATTCCAATAATCTCAACAACCGGCAGTGTATTTAACGAAGCAAAATATGAGAATGAGAGCAAAAAACGCTTATGAATTTGTGGAAACTACGCAACATAAACACAAAAAAGGCGCCTGGCTAGCAGTTTTAAGAAGGCGAATTATTGGGCCTATATTTTTTAATCAAATCATAGCTGCTGAAAGATATCGAATTGAATTATTAGAGCCGTTTATTAATGAACTCCATGATGATCATCTTACGGAAGGATATTTCCAGCAAGATAATGCACCAGCTCCCAAATCTCGAGAAGCAATAGATTTTTTGCTACAATTTTTCGATACAATAATTATTACTATTTATTATGACTATTTAATTTTTCCGTATTTAAAGAATACCATTTTCAAGACCAGACATCACACAATCGAAGAGCTTCGTAATGCTATTGTGAATTCTTGTTTTGACAAAACCCAATAAATCCTAATAAATGGCTTTGAAAGCATGGAGCGTAGAGTTCAACTTTGTCTTCAAAATAATGGTCAACATTTCTAATATCTGTTCTATTAATATTTTCTTTTAATTTTGACTATTGTAATAAATATTTTTTCAAAAACTAAATTACTAATTATTACACATATTTACATGACATATATACGTGACATAACCAAACTATTAAAATTATACGTTTGTGACAGATTTCGTGCACTGTTACCAACCATTAAAAAAAAGCATGTCCGTCTCTGATGAGGAAAGTTTTTGAAAGCACGTTATGGCTCTCGCAACTATATTATTAGGAGGCCATAAACCATTGGTCTTTAGAGTCAAGATCGCAGTCATATATACACTTCTTTTATGTTTTGGAAATTTAAAATTTCCTTAAACAATTCATTTTTTAATCCACAGAAAAGACGAATGCATCCAGATAATGCGAATAAAGCAGCAGTAAATAATCAATTAAATCAAAGGCCGATCAATATATCGACATTGAAGTCAAAATTGCAAGTTAGTTAGATTATTCAGTATATATTCAAATAATAAACATATGCACGAAAAAGTTGCATCAAACTGTACATCTCTCGCCGGACTTTTCATCGAAAATTCAGTTAGTTAGTGTACAAAGTAATTTAACTAGCGTACACATTTATTAAGTTCCTCGTTGGCAAACAACGTTAAAATATAATTAGGTATATGCGATGTCGGTACAATAATGTAATTAGCAACGAACGGTGGAAATAATTTCAAACCCTAGAATAGTCACATATGAATACATTTATGTGTATATATACATGCAACATACGCTGCTACTTATAAACAAAAGCTAAATATTTGCCAGCATAATTTTACAATTTGTTCAGTTTATACCTAATATGTTTCAACACACGATAGTTATCATGTTCGATCTAACTAATCGAAGCTTCCTTCTTGTCAATAAAGCAACTCACTTTGGAAAGCGTTGAACGAAGTTTGTTTTATAGCATTCACAAAAAGAGAGCGCTAGAAGGCGAACAACTACTAGTGCTCGAAAATACAGAAATTCCACTTGCCATGGAAGCCAAGTACTTAAAGGTACTCTTAGACCAAAGGCTTACGTGAAATCCTCACCTTGTAATGTTACGAGCATGCTAGTTGGATGTTGGTGTACTTCATCACGTGGGAGCGCCAAATTGTTACAAAATGAACGCTTGTGGTTTGTGTAGATTCGTTCCGGGCTAGCTGTAGTGCCCTAACAATAATGTAAATAATGTAAAATAACACTGGGCAGCAATTAAATTTTTTGTCCTTATCAAACCAAATTTTCTTTCTACGGCACTTTTTGGTTGGCGATTTCAAAATTCTTGAAAATCGTTAAGTAAATGCAGCAAATTCTTAGTTGTTCAAAGAATTGAAAGGCATTCCAAATACATGCTATATGCCCCCACGAGCACTAGACTTGCGCCGACGAATACTATCCTAAATCTACCCAACTTACCTTCAACTTTATGGTTTCCCCGGAGATCTTATGGCTAAAGGGCTAACTCAGTTATAGAGGCGAGTTGACGGGAGGTTCTTACATAAAAAAGGGCACCACCATGTTTTCCTTTAGCCAATAGAGAACACAGACTCTGCCGTAGTAAGTTGATAAATTTTAAAAAAAAACCCAGAGTTCATAACAATTACAACTATATTTATTAATTAAGAAAAAAAAACCAAAAAAATATGCTATACCAGAGGGGTATATGTATGGAACAAAAAAATACTATTCCACGGTTGGAATACCATTGATCAAAATTAATTATCGTACCTAAAACTATATGGAATTGCATCGGCAATTCATTAAAGCTTTAATCAACCTTACACAGGTTCGATACACACAGTATATGCAATACGTACTTAGGTGGTACACACAAATAGAAATTAATAATTCAATAAATAATTAACCGTCAATGTATTCATATAATTGGATACTCCCATCAGATAGTAATCAAAACAGGTTCAGCCTGTATATGCAAAAATGTGTTTAAGATATATAAAAAAATGTAACTAGGATGCTATTCTATAGTTGTGAATGATTACTAAATAAATGGAAAAGATATTTATTTAAACAAAATTTAGATATTAAAATTACATCAGAATCCGTTACTGATTAAAAAAAATACTAAATTTAATTTACTCAAATTTCTTTACTTTAAACAATCTGATATGCGAGATTGATACTGTTAAAAAAAGATACTACTAAAATTTGAACTAGAAAACTGATTACGCGATTAATATATGAAAATGAACTTAGTTAAATTTTACAATGAGGCAAGAGAACAAAAAAAATAAAATGATGAGTAGAACACCATGTTTTAGAACGCCATGCGTTCCTTCAAAATCACTATTAAAATTGTTTTCCGGGACTCTGTCACAAAAATGTTACTCTCTACACACTACCTGGAGTGAAAGATGATCCTTAGATCCGATTACGCTGATTTCCTGTGTCCTGGTGATTAGATGACTGCGGATGAATCAACCTCTTGTCTAATTGGTAGATTTCACCTACGGAATTAACAGCATAACCAGTCGAACGCAATTCCGCCTGTATCGCCGTTATTAGCAGATACTAACAGCCCTAAATAAATGAGAAAAAGAAAAAGAATAAGTGGAAGATTCCAGAGTAATATAACAAAACGGAGAACAATGCTGTCATATAATTACAGCCGGCCCCTTCTCTCAGAACTCACCTGAAGCAAACACGTGGGCGTAAAACTTTTCCAATCCGGGAAACAATACCCTCGACTAAATTATCACTACACTAGTGAATTTATATGAAAGAAACCAATTTGTCAAAGCCTGCCTTCAGCAGAACAGATAACACTGTATCAATTCAAATTGACTTCCCAGTTCTACACTCGTCGACTTACTTCAAAGCGGGACTAATAAGAACAGAACGCCAAGAATGATTGTCCTTTAATTTAAGCAGAATAAACTGATACGTCATTGTTAATAAAAAACCTACTACCCCCATGCAGGATATTGAAATAAAAGATTGATAATTACTCGGATATCATGACATGATTAAAAAGCAAATGAGGAAACCACAACCAAAAATTCATTAATTAATTCGGAGTAATTAAGGGTTTTAGCAATGATTAAAATTATACCAAACGTTACAGCGATCTAGAACAATTGCTAGATGGCTCGCCAAACAAACCAAAAATGTAAAGACTTAAATTAATTGAAAAATGGTTATACGACGAGTTAAACGATCCTAATATGTTTACAAAATTCTAATAAAAAATATAACGATGTCATGTTTACCTAAAATTGCCCAAAAGGAACGATAATGAAATATAAATTCAAATGTACGAACGATGACTCGCATAATATTTCAAGATGTCTACCTGCGCATGAGTAGGTCCAATACTCCGGATTAAAAATAAACACCTTAAATAATCGACTCCGCGGAAACGGTTATAGTGACATCCAAGATATTTTAACCTACAAACGTTACATGAAGATATTAGAGTTTGAAATAGCCTATGATGTTCGATAATTAGCAATAATTTAAATACATTATTAAAAATTCACAAACGGGGTAAGGATCATTTTTAAAATATAACATACCTTTATCTCACTTGTAATTAATGAACTAATTAAGTAATAAACAATTATAAGGAGCTGCAAGTCTATTAAGGTAATCCTGTTCATTAAGTGGGTATATTAGGCTTTAATGAGATTTTATTAGAAAGTATTGATAACTTAGGACTATTTAAAAGTAAACAAGGTTGATAATAAAACGTTAGTTACTTGTTAGTTGTTAGGGAAGAAACTACATCATGTCTACTACTCGACGCAAAACTTGCTGATCAGGACAAGTAATGGCCTCCACATAATGTGTATAAACCATGTGTGGAAAATTTGCGGCAGTTGAGCAAGGGAAAACGCCAAAAATTAGTTTGACGTTCCAATGATACGATGTGAACCGAAAAGCCACGTAGATGATTAATATTTTTTTTATTTTTATTTATTATTTGAGATAGAGTTTTGTGTAGTTCAGACCTCCGGTTATAACAAGAAGAATGATAATAAAATTGTATATTCTAATATAGACTCCGCGATTCGACCAGTTTCTCAATCCGATGAAATACCCGTGTCAATTTATGAAAAGCTTCCTTCACTTGAATATTCAGATGTAGATTATGACTATGGAGATATAATTTCTAATGATGGACCACAACGTTTTACTCAAGCAGAATTGAGTGATTTAGTAAGGGATTTGGGCCTAGCAAAGAAATCATCGGAACTGCTAACTTCTAGATTAAATGATATAACTTACTCGAGCAAAGTACTAAGATAACTTTATATCGTAGCAGGGAAAGTGACCTTGTGCAATATTTTAAAGAAGAGTGAATTTGTTTATTGTAACAATCTGCCAGGTTTGCTAACTAAAATGGGTGTTGTACAATATGACCTAAGTGAGTGGCGTTTGTTTATCGACAGTTCCAGCAGAAGCCTCAAGTGTGCCCTACTACACAATGGGAATGTTTTCAGTTTAATTCCTATTGGGTATTCCGTTCAATTAAACGAAACATATGACGATACTGAGAACTTTATAAAGTTACTAAAATATATACACCATATCTGGGTCTTCTGTGTGGATCTCAAAATGGTAAACTTTTTACTTGGCTTCCAAAGAGGATATATAAAATTTCCGTGCTTTTTGTGCCTCTGGGATAGTGGAGCTAGAAACCAATACTGGATTCAGAAACATTGGCCTCCCAGAACATCCCCAGATATTGGAGAAAAGAATATTATAAGTCAACCTTTAGTTGACAGAGAAAAAGTAATTTTTCCACCTCTTCACATCAAATTGGGTCTTATGAAGCAATATATTAAAGCTCTAGATTTACAAGGTAGCTGCTGCCAGTACATATGTGAAAAGCTTCCACGACTAAGTTACGAAAAAATTGAAGCTGGGTATTTGATGGACCTCAAATTAGGACTCTAATGAGAGATTCAAATTTCATCAACTCTATGAATGAAGCTCAGGCAGAAGCCTGGAGAAAATTGTTCGGATGGTCGCGAACAATTTTCTTGGAAACAAAAAAAGCCTGCATTTATAAAGATCTAGTGCAATCAATGCTTAAAAAATTTCATTGCCTAGGTTGTAACATGAACATAAAGCTTCATTTCCGTCATAGTCATCGTGGTAGGTTTCTTTAAGCGATGAACAAGGCCAGAGATTTCAGCAAAATTTAAAAACGTGGAAACTCAGTACCAAGGAAAACGGGATCCTCATATAATGGCCGACTACTGTGGGAGTGTTCAAAGGGACTGACAAACAAAAATACAAAGCAGAAAGTACTACAAACGAAAATGAATTCCTTGATTGTTGTTTTTCCTTTTACAAATACTCTTGGAATTTTTTAATGATTATTGTGTAAATACTTGCACTATACTCGTGACTAATATTGTATTAAAATAAATAAATGAATTATTCAATTTTATACTTTCTTTATGTCGTAACAGGTCTTATGTAAGTAACTACTTAGCCGCATTAGTGATTCTTCAAAGAGCATAGTACAGTATACAGTTTAATTTTGACGTAATACGCAAAAACTAATATGATTTTCGGATTCAGCACATCCTAATTAGTAAAAACAAGTCTCGCTTAGAAGTCAGCAAAAATCGTGTTGGCTAGTGTAATGAATGTGATTGATTGATCACTTTCGCGAGATTGGTTACATTTATTATTAGACGAATAATAATAAATGATAGCTTAAAAATTTACACAGGCGATCACCGCAAATGAAAGAGTCTAATATAAATATTCGAAAGTTCTGCAACAAATCCGCATACTTAGAATGCAGCATCATGCACCCTACATGAGGTCGATCACGTGTGAACGTCCCACAGCATCCGAGAAGTCTAGTCGCTCTCGTTCTAGACGCCACCTCAATTTTAATCAGATAAAAGTTGGCACGTTTAAAATGAGGAGCCCTTGAATGTCGAATCCGGGAATTTATTCGCGTCGCGGTGTTCTTCCGTACTGATTCCTCTTGCTTCGTATGCGGACTGTACGAGATGTTTCACAGGGATCAGCAAGCAGCCAACAGACCGCTCCCATCCGGTCAACGATACCTCTTGAACTGTCGCTTGGAAAATATTCGTTTTCCGTTCGCATACCACTCCTGCGGTTTCAGTCGAGAGTGTAGACCACTTGAGTTATTCGCTGGAGAGTTTGTTATTTTTGTCTATTTTTACCGATTATGTATTCGACTAAAATTTTAATATAGTGCTGGTTGTTGAAGTTACTAAACACAATCGGAATCCTTAAGCATGTATATGTATATGTTACGTGGTTACATAATGAATAGAATTGAGTCTGACTCGTAATTCAGCAGTCGTTCTTACAAAAGGAGCAAAATCAAACTGCTGTAAATTTTTTAAATTTTCTAACGAATAATTAACTGAAGAAACGCAAGTCCAATTGACGTCATTGACGACATTTTCATGTTGTCATAACTGTATTAGAGAAGCTACAATAGTTAATTTGTTAAACTATATCTGAAAGCTTTTATTACATTAATTTAAATACAATTTTAATACAAAATATTTTAAATTGATATGAATATTATATTATATTATTATATATGAATATTCACTCAAATAAATAATAAATATTCATGGCAAATAGACACATAATTTTCGCTTCAAAACTAAATGTTTCTGTATATATTTTTAGCTGGGTAATAGTTACTGGCGTTGTTGAAAGATACCATATCTGTCAAACAAGCCCAGTTTTTTGTACATTTTTCCCGTTTATTTTTTTTGTTTGAAGAATCGTACGTTCGCCGCGATTAGCGAAACATATTTTAAATGCTGTAGATTACAATCCATCAACAAGCTTAATACTTCGAAATCAATAGTTCATGAAGTTTTTCGTGAACAACTGTTATATCCATATCATTTGCAAAAAGTTCATGAACTGATTCCTGTAAGTTATCCTCGTAGAATGCAGTTTGCAAACTAGGTATTGCTTTAGCAACGAAATAATGTAAACTTCATGAGCATTATTCTTTTCACGGATGAAGCAAGGTTATTGTTACGGAAACAACAATCCTTAATTCGTCGTGCCCGAGACTGTCAAACTTCGGGGAGCCCATGTTGAATCCTCTTATGAAATTTTTCAACATTTCGTTAAGGTGCCTCCTAGGACACCACTGCGTTTATATTAAGTACTTTGGAAAACCGATTTCCAGCAGCGTCCTTCAGGGACGCATAGGTAGGGCCTGTAGGAAAAAAAATAGTAACTTATCATCTTATTTTTTCATATTCTATCTGCATGCGAGAGATTTCCCACATTTTCCTGGACACCTGTATATCAATGCAAGGTATTAAACTTATATAAAATATTTCAATCAATATCTTATAATCTGTTATTTATTGTGTGAAGGTCTACAATAAATTTGTGCGTAAATACAGTGAGAATGTGTTAAAATTACCCCAGGAGAAATATTTACTTCTTAGTTTGATTTTACTAGAGAACAAAACTATTGTGTACCTAGATGTAAAACTAATAAATTTAAAGGATTGATGGTGACAGTGTATTATAATTATCATAATATTTGTGTATCGGTTAATATAGCATTTTACAAAATATAGTTATTTTAATAGTATCTATAATGAGCGAGCAATAAGGAAATTCATTTAACTGCACATCATTTCACATAATTTGGGTAAACATATTGCTATGAATAGAGGTTTGAAAATTTACCACGCCACCATCCACAACTAGTTCTCCCAACAAGGTTTCTCAGCCGGTGAATTTTCAAATATGATACTTCTAACTTCTCGGGTTCCACTTAGGAAGAGCGTGTCTATAAAAGTAAGTTGAGCGCCAGTGAAATGTTCACAAAAATTTATTTACTTATTTTATTAATTAATTAGCAATAATGGTATGTGTACAATTAAACAAGCGCAAGATAAAAATTTAAATAAATATTTAATACAAAAATAATAAAAAAATAAAAATATATCTCTTTACAAAGTATAAAGATGCTGTATTATACAACAATACTTGAAGTAAAAACATTCATTAAAAATTGACAGCTTAATGAATGGAAAACATCCTCTAAATAACTCCGATCAAAACTTATCTAAAAATAATCAAGTTTAATATTAATTTCTCCCCAGAGAACCACCCTGTATAATCAGATACTGATACACGAACAAAACTTACGCATGTGCAAAAGACACGCACAAAAAAACCCTCATACCAATCGAACAAACCTTTCAATTATAATTTTTAGCAAAGAAATGTTAATAATAAACCGTATTATCTGTATTTCTAATAATTAATTCTCTTAACTACAAGCTTGAATACAATAGAAATATACTTATAGTAATTTTATATACTATGACGTCGTCATATAATTTTAATTCTACTTACAAGAAAAAAATATGTGGAGACTTATGAACAAAGAAGAATCAATTTAAACATCAATAATACAACGAGAAAAATTATCTCTATAAATATCGGGACTTTAATACTTATTACAAAATCACTTTCAATCAATCAACCCGAATTAATTAAAATATATTTAAATAAATTTCACAAAGCAACCTTCTAGTTCAAACTATAAATTTCATCTCCACGAGAATTGACCTCGACTTTCACAGAGAGCGATCCCGAATAACAAGTTTTTCTCTTCGCAAAATTTAAATACATTTTCAATATGCAATTTATCTCACAAAATATGTACATTTTTAAATTAAATTATTTTTAATTAAAAATCCATAGCACATCCCCAAAAATATATAATTAATAAGCCTGGACATGTCAAAATCTTATTCATTATATAGTTTTCCGCACTCATCGAAAAATTGTCATCTTCTTACACTTACACTATTGTCCCCGCACTCAGCTGATGAACAGTTTCAGTCTGGGCCTTCTTCCTCAACACGCACCTGTGGAGCGAACGGTTGCAGAGCACTAATGTGATATCGTCTCTTCTTTCGACGACCATCCATAGTATACAACTCGTATGTAACATCATTAAATCTTCCGGTGATACGATAGGATCCAATGTATGGAAGATCGAGTTTTTGGCATTTACCTTGGCGACGTCTTCCAAGACGATAACTTCTTACAATAACGGAGTCGCCAACTTCGAATCTGGTTCTGCTTGTAATTTTGTCATTTAGTGTATTGACATGTTATCCCATACATCACAGTCGAAGGACATTCCAGAGTAACAGTGTTCGGAGAATGGTTGATAATATCTTCAGCCTCCTGGACATGTATCAATCACATGGATTTCCACATGGATGGCGTATGGAAGAGAAAAAGAAATATTTGTAACATTGCTTGTTTTGCATAAACATCATCAACTACCACATAACTCTGATCTCTAATTATTTTCATTATTAAACCGTGGCGCATCACAAAATTTTTATAATTTTCTTGATTTCTTAAAACCTCTCTTAAATTATCAAAATTTTCATTCTGTTGGACCTGAAGGATCACATCATACTCAAATGCCCGCTCAACATAATCTCTATTATACGTATTTAAGTCAACATAATTAAAATTACTTTTACTGTTATACATTCTAGATAACGCATCGGCAGTAACATTTAGTACTCCCTTTATATGACGAATTTCAAAATTGTACTCTGACAGTAATAAGGACCAACGATATACTCTATTATTTGCAAATCTAGTACCCATTAGTGATGTCAACGCAGCATGATCTGTTTCTACTAGGAAGTACTTGCCCAATAAATAAAATCTTAGCTTTTGAACCGCGTGTACTACAGCCAACATTTCTTTCTCAGATATAGTATATTTAATTTCATAACTTTTTAAGATTCGAGATATAAAACAAATAGGTTCTTCTATACCTTCATTATTCACTTGGATTAAAACTCCACTAATTGCGACATCACTTGCATCTACTCTTAATACAAATTGTTTATTAAAATCTGGCAATATCAAAACTAACTGATTATAAAATACATTTTATAAATTTTCAAAAGCTTTTATTCTTTCCTCAATCCAACTGAATTTAGCATTCTTTTTTAACATTTCATACAGTGGTGCACTTGTTTGTGCCAGGTACGGAATAAAACGTTTATAATAATTAATTATACCTAAGAACCCTCTCAACATTCTTACATTTTTAGGACGTGGATACTCTTTAATCAGCTCCAGCCTACTTTGATCCACACTGACATATCTAGGGCTTATATTATAACCTAGAAAGTTTATTTCACTCTTGAAAAATTCACACTTCTTAATATTTAATTTTAAACTTTCTCTTACCAATATTTCCATTATATTTCGTACATGCTCCAAATGATCCTGATAATTTGTACTGTATATTAATATATTATCTATGTAATGTACTACATAAACTTCATAGGGTTCCAATATTTGTTGCATTGCCCTAATCAACGCTGCAGCAGAACTGCTTAATCCATATGGTACAGTCCTAAACTGATATAGTTTACCATTTACCATAAATCCACAATACTTCCTCGATTCCTTTTCTAACGGTACCAAGCAAAAGGCACTCCTCAAGTCCAATTTACTATACACTTTTCTTGACAGTAATGTTTCAATCGTAATCGGAGTTTCAAATTGAGCTTTTGTTCTCTCATTAAGTCTGCGCGCATCCAAACATAATCTGATGTCTCCTGACTTCTTCTTTACCACTACTAACGGATTCACATATCTACTTTTGCCTCGTTCTATAACACCATCTCGTAACATTTTCTTAACTTCTTCTACTTGTTGCATATTCTTTGGAATAGGATAATTTTTAACTTTGAAAGGTTTTGTATCATCTACTTCTAATGAATGTCGATAATTTCTGGCTATACTGGGAAACTTGTTTACTAACTCTATATTATTTTTAATTATCAATTTAACTTCTTTTTCATACTTTTCATCACAATCTATTCTTAACGAATCAATGTCTTCCGGAATTTCCACTTCCACATCATTTCCTTTATCCAATTCTTCTAAAACCATTAACTCCTTTTCTTCAAATACTCGTTCTTCAACTTCATTTTCTATATTATTTATTTTCTGCATACAATTTATTATTTTTTCTTCCTCTCCGGCCTCTTGGATCCACGGTACATTTTTATTATTGATTATTATCTTCTTTTTATTAATATCTATTATTGCTTTAATTTTCTCTAACAAGTCTATTTCCAATATACCATCTCTTCCTAATCTTTTGATTACAATAAATTCTCCGATAAATTTATGGTTCTCCACTTCAAATTCCATAACATACATTTTATTAATTACAGCAATTATCTTTTTAGTAACTGATACAATTGTTATTTTTCCTCTTAGATACAAATTTCCCTTCCTTATCCTTTATTAACTCTACAACGACTTTTTCATCTAAAAATGACGCTTCACTCTCCGAATCAATTAACCAATGACATTCCCTTTTTCCTATCTTAATCTTAATATGTGGCAAACTAGTATTAATCGCGCTATCTGACTTATCATATAAAAATGCATAACTTTCATTCTTTTTGGTTGGCCCTAACAAAAAACCTTACTACAAACAAGTTCTGATTTGTTCTTTCTGTCTATTTTTACTGATACTGACTTGCATATTTATTTTCATGTGTTACTCTATCTTTTCTATTGTTTCTATCTTCTATTTATTTGAGTATGATCATTAAACATAGGTCTTTCAGATCTCAGAGGCATGTTGTGCAAGTTAACTCTCGAATATTGATTTCTCTTAATATTATTTTCTGAATAACTATTATTATATCTACTGCCACGCTCTGCATCATCTAACCTTTTTAATAACTCAAGAAACTGTTGCATATCAGTTATGTTGTGCATAGCTACTGCCTGATTGACTTCAAAGTCAAAATATTTAACTAATTGTGTAACCAAATCTAATTAATTTATCTTTGGGGTCAAATATTTTAATATGGTGTACGTCTTCATGACATAGGCCTCTCTTGTTTCATTATTACAACCTCTAGATTTACCAAATAATAATTCTTGTCTTACCCTTGTCTGCTTGTTTCGTCCCCAGAATTGATTTGTGAATCTGACTTCAAATTGGTCCATGGTCGTCACCTCATCAGACACCATCTCCCACCAAACCAAAGCATCATCCTTCAGGCAGTTTCCAATCATTTGCAACTTTTTCTCGTCCACTGGCACACCTTCCAAGCTGGCTTTTATCTTCTTTAAAAAATTCATGGGATTCGTTGTTGAAATTCCATAAAATTTTGGTAATACTTCATTTTGTACTGGTACAGGCATATAAGTGGGCACATTTATTTGATTCTTCTCTCTTCTTACTTCTTCTATTTTCTTTACTAATTTTACTTCCATATGCTACATTTTTTGTTGTGCGAATTCTCTTCTTTCTATTTCCTCTGATAATTTACTATTTAAATCCGTTATATTCTCTTCTACTTGTTGTTCTGAAGACGATTGTAAGGAGTCCATATCCCTTGTTAAAACTTCCTCTTGGCTCTTATCATTTAATGCCATTATTTTATTAACAGTGCCTACCTCCATTTCTTTTTGTTTTACCATCATCGCATCCATCTTTTCTTCCATTCTTTTTTCTCATTCCATAATTATCTCCATCATTTCGTCCATTCTTTTCTCTCTTTCCTGCATTCTGATTAATATGTCCATCATCATCATATCCCTGATTACTGTGTCGTGCCCCTCTTCATGTATAGTGTTTACTTGACCTATTCTTGCCCTAGCTTCTTCCAAAATTTCCTCACTTCCTTTCTTTGCTGATGTTATATCCTCCATGTTCGTGCTCTATTTCCTGCTCACTACCAATACTGCTTCTGTTCGCCCCACGTTGGCCTTTCCAAAAATATGCTATGAATAGTGGTTTGAAAATTTAGCACGCCACCATCCACAACTAGTTTTCCCAACTAGGTTTCTCAGCCGGTGAATTTTCAAATATGAGACTTCTAACTTCTCGGGTTCCACTTAGGAAAAGCGTGTCTATAAAAGTAAGTTGAGCGCCAGTGAAATGTTCACAAAAATTTATTTACTTATTTTATTAATTAATTAGCAATAATGGTATGTGTACAATGAAACAAACGCAAAAGTATAAATAAATATTTAATACAAAAATAAAAAAAATTAAAAATATATCTCTTTACAAAGTATAAAGATGCTGTATTATACAAAAATACTTGATGTAAAAACATTCATCGAAAATTGACAGCTTAATGAATGAAAAACATCCTCTAAATGACTCCGACAAAAAATTATCTAAAAATAATCAAGTTTAATATTAATTTCTCCCCAGAGAACCACACTGTATAATCAGATACTGATACACGAACAAAACTTACGCATGTGCAAAAGACACGCACAAAAAACCCTGATACCAATCGAACAAACCTTTCAATTATAATTTTTAACAAAGAAATGTTAATAATAAACCGTATTATCTTTATTTCTAAAAATTAATTCTCTTAACTACAAGATTGAATACAATAGAAATATACTTATAGTAATTTTATATACTATGACGACGTCATATAATTTTAATTCTACTTACAAGAAAAAAATATGTGGAGACTCTTATGAATAAAGAAGGTGCATAATCAATTTAAACATCAATAATACAACGAGAAAAATTATCTCTATAAATATCGAGACTTTAATACTTATAACAAAATCACTTTCAATCAATCAACCCGAATTAATTAAAATATATTTAAATAAATTTCACAAAGCAACCTTCTAGTTCAAACTATAAATTTCATCTCCACGAGAATTGACCTCGACTTTCACATGAGAGCGATCCCGAATAACAAGTTTTTCTCTTCGCAAAATTTAAATATATTTTCAATATACAATTTATCTCACAAAATATGTACATTTTTAAATTAAATTATTTTTAATTAAGAATCCATAGCAATATGTATTTTCATATTACAAAAATATGTAAGTACATATTAAAAAGGGTAAAACAACAGTTTACCGCCCAATGATAGATAGGGCGTAAGCATTCCACTTTCAGTATTTAGTTAAACGTATGTTTGCTTCTTTATTCCAAGGTATTGCTGATATTAATACTTACTTTTTTGCTTATGTATGGGATAAATTGCTGCTATCGTACAATTAATTTTTTTTTGCTTTTAGCAGAAATATAGTTTGATTACGGTTTTGTATTTAAGATAATATCATTTCATTCAATTAATATGTTGTTTCGTGTGCGTTTTTCCCACTTGAATCCTAGTTTCTTTAGGATTTTCCAAAGTGATGTTCGTTTTAAAGGAGGTAAACTGGCATACCCTTTCATAGCTTCACATATTTATGTGCAAGTCGGGAACTCATTGTTATAGAAAAATGAATGCACGTGCCTTCTAATCATACTTTTTGATACTTCATTCAATTTATTTTAAGCATCTCGGCAACTTAGTTTTCTTAAAGGAGAATGTGTAACGCTAGATATTTCGATTTCCTTAATGATGTCAAACATAGTATTCCTACTAATCCCTGCTTCCCTTGAAGTTTGACGAACAGCAGCTGTTTTGGACATATTAGCTTGGTTCTTAAAATAAACATTATAAGCCATCTGCCTCTGTCCACTTTTTAACATATTTTTCTTTACGATTTTTTGATGGACCTGGTAAAGCTGTGTCATCTATGCTCTAAAACGTTTGCGATTATATAAATTAAAGAAATTAATGAAAGTGATAAAATATCTTCAGAAAAAGAGTTTTTAACTTTATAATCTCTATAAAAACTATTTTTAAGGAATATTAATACTAAATAGCACAATAAACAACAACTAAAACACGCAATTGACTAGCACTGTTTTATTAAAAAATATAGGTTCAATAATTTGTCTTCCTGAAACTGCTAGCCTGATGCTTATTTTTTTGTGGATGTAGCGTAGTTTCCACAAATGCATGAGAGTTTTCTGCAAACCAAAGGAAAGCTGGAGGCCCTAGCCTCATCCGAAAGGAAGCATTTGTCGAGAATGTCATTATTAATTGTGTTGTTCGAAAACCATATACAATACTGTGTTCTCGTAACAAAATCTACCTGTTTGGGTTCCGAAACTGCTTGGATTTTATATGGAAACAACTTTAAGTCCTTTTTAAAAATAGGACGACTTGTTCCCACTGTCAAATGTATTTGTTGTGACAGTTTTACGATTATATTTTGGGTGAGTTGTCAATTTGACGTCTAATATCCTCTAGGCAATTTGCTGTTCGTTTTCTAGGTGCTCCACCGTAAGGTTTACGAGTTAATGCCCCTGTTTCACCAACTTTAATAACACAAACTTGAATATGTTTTTGAAATTGTGTGTAAGTAACTGGCAGATTAGGATACTGTTGCCAGAAATCCTGTAAGTACTGATTAGTGGAATAAACCCAATGCCATTTTCTAATTTTTTGCCATGTCTATAGTAACTTTGAATAATAAATATTACTACAGACCAATATCAATTATTTTTAATTCGCCAAGATTTTTGAATAAATTCTGTATGATCGTTTGTACTATTCTATTAGAAACATCATTTTTCCTTCGCAGCATGGCTTCATGAGGCAACATTTGACTATTACCAACTTAACTTACTTTTTGCAACAAGTATCGGAAGTTATAGATAACAGAAAGTGGACGTTATATATACATACTTCCAGAAGGTGTTTAATCAAATTAATCATTACTTTCTGTTAAAAAAGCTAGGACGAATAAGTTTTACTACTGTATTGGTTTCTCTTTTCGAAACCTATTTATTAAACAGAAACCGGCATATGCAATACCGAAATACTAAGTCTTCGATATTCACGCCAACTTCTGCTGGTGTCCAAGCGTCAATCTAGGTTCTCTACTATTTCTAATTTACATCTATGATATAGCATGAGTAGTATCCTGTGAGAAACTTCTTTTAGCTGACAATATGAAGGTGTGAAAATCAATTTCATTTTCGCGAAATGATGAGAATGAAATAAATGCTTTCTACATATGCGACGCTAATTAATCGAATTTTTTTGAAAAAAAAAAATTCGTCCTTATGCAGGATTCGAACGTGCGTCCTCTGGCTTGTCGGACCACGCTCTTAACCCTTGAGCTATTAAGGGACTGAAGTTCGAATCACGGGTAAAGCCTTAAATTGCAATAGGAACAGATATTATATTGTGCCCGCAGTTGGAAATCAATTGCACTTTCGCGAAGTGAATGTGAATGACATAAATGCTTTCTACATATGCTACGCTAATTAATCGAATATTTTACTGAAAAAAATTCGCCCTTATGCAGGATTCGAACTTGCGTCCTCTGGTTTACTGGACCACGCTCTTAACCGTTGAGCAAAGTTTTTCTCCTGAATAAAGAAATAATTTTTACCGAAGGGCGAACTGATTTAATTTGCAAAACGCTAATCTGTTAATCTTTTTGTAAAATAAGAAAAAATATTCGATAATAAATTCAATATTTATATATAAATAACGTATTCGTTCCTATGTATATGCACGTGTTCTTAGATGTTCACGTTATATATTGTTCGCCGCGAGAAAGGAAAAGGTATTGTGTTAAGTTTCCAATACATTATTTTACCAGATATTATTAAGAAATGGAAGATCTAATATAAAAGAGATCAAGTTTGCATTACTAGGATGTTTCGCTTTTATTAATCTTTATATATTCAGTTACTTGTATGATTTAGTACGATTACGTAAGATTTATAAAGTACAAAACAAAGACGTGTTTTTAATATCATTATTCAGTACCCAGTTAAGATAAGTTTTAAGCACTGTCGTTTGTTTTAGGAGGGTTTCCTTAAAAATCCATCTTAAAATGAATTCCGCTTGTTCTGAAAACAGAGACTTCAGAGATAAACTTCATCTCTTCTTCCTTGTTATTTTATACCTTGCCTAAATGAGCACCTATTTTACGCGCATTACTGATACATTCTAATGTAAGATAAATATTATAGAAACATGTAAATATCGTCCCAGTTTCTTAGATCAGATCAAAAAATGCATAAAATTACCATACAATAAATTTGTTTCATTTCATTGCACTGTAATCATTCGGAAACAGCACAGATTCGTACAAGGTCTTTCATTGTTTATTGCAATCGAATCAGCCCATACAAAAAAGGCGCTGGTCATATTTTTTAACCTGACTTTTTGTATTTAATGTATCCTCGAAAGATTCACATTCTATAGTAAATTAGATTGTATCGTAATTACTTACGAACAATTTTTGCCTTTCATCGTCCTCCTGATATATGGAAAGAAAACTAACAGGCGTTAGTTTAATATCGTTTTATTAAGTAAAACTTCGAGCAATAAATTTGACGATCAAAATTGATAAATTGATATATTTATATATATATTTAAAAGTAATTAATCAAAGTAATATGTACACGAGGAGCGGTAATTAAGTAACTGAAAATTAACACAAAAATACTCTGAAACGAACGTTTAATTGAGCAGTAAATTAAGGGTTAATTGAATACGATTAATATAAAATAATCTCTGTATCGAACAAGACAGAGTTACCTTTGATTTGCGGCGATGGGCGGCCACGTGGTGCGTCGTATACCTGGACAGATATGCAGAGCGATGTTTGGCCGGAGGAACAAGAAATAAATTAGTTTAAATAATATGGATTCGCTTAAAAGAATAATATATATAGAACAATACAGGATTACCTTTTAATTGCGGTGAGATGCAGGGGCACGCGGGTCATGCCACCGGTACTTGACCAGTACGGCGGGTGATGTTGCACTTTCGAGGGTTCTAACGAGAAGATGACTGATAGTTTTGTATTGAAAACGGTCTGTTTTATGACCTGTCGAAGAGAGGGTCGATATCTTGAGTAATAATTAATAAGAAGCGCGACCTGAAGAGATGTTCTATCGATGGCATAAATATTATTAAAATAACCCTTGTGACATAAGCTTCCTAATGATATGAAACACAACATATAAGAGAAGATGTATAATTAATGTATAATTAATTAAAACAATTTAAAATGAAATGTATATAGAAAGAAATTCCACAGCAACGTTAGGGTTGCTGACGGTCAGGTAGAAAACGAAGGGTCTCAGTCAGGATATAACAAAAGAAATGCTTTTTCTTTGGACACGAATACATAGAAAATGTCTTAAGTTAAATCGAGATATTTAAAGAAGAATATTATTTAAAAATAGATTGAAATATTTTTATATGCGTAGCGTTACAATTCGCCCACCCTTTGAAAGGCATTTTTATGTCTATGAGTGTTTTTCATAAGAAATTGTTAATCAATTCTAAAGTTTGATTTTTAAGGACAAAATATAAAAAAAAGCGCCCAGGCGCTGCTTGTGCATACTGTACCTAAACCATGTTACGTATGGCTACGGGGAAACCTGGAAACCCGTATACTAGGCAAGTTTGTGTTTCTTAAAAATCGGAGGTACAGTTTGAATTAATTGACTTGAGTAATTAATCAGAGTTCGATTAATTAAATGCAAAAAGAAAAAAACTGATCTGATTAGTAAGTCGCTTATGTGTTAGTCGCGATACAGTGCAGTATAAAATATGTAATATCGAAACGAAAAAAGGTGAATGGGCGGGCCCTAATCTATCATTACTAGAGAACGGAGGCAATTTCCATAAAACGCTATCGGCAATTGGAATTGTGTATAACGTCGCTCAGTACATCCCGGCGTAATTCAATGAAGTATTTGTTTGACTTACTCGACCACCTGGTCTCGCACGATAACAACGGACAACTCAGATATTGTATTCGGAGAATATAGTGTTTTTTAAAGTGTTTTCATGAGCGTAGATAGAAGCGGGGTTTTTATAATGTATTTTATTTATAAAACGCAATCGGCAATTGGAATTGTGTATAACGTCGCTCAGTACATCCCGGCGTAATTCAATGAAGTATTTGTTTGACTTACTCGGCCACCTGGTCTCGCACGATAACAACGGACAACTCAGATATTGTATTCGGAGAATATAGTGTTTTTTAAAGTGTTTTCATGAGCGTAGATAGAAGCGGGGTTTTTATAATGTATTTTATTTATTAGTTTATATTTCGTAAGATAAATAAAGTGCTGTGAGTAAGTTTATTATTTTCATAGTTTTAACATTTAATTACATCGTAATTTTGGTGATAGATCCTGTTTAATATCGTTTGATTGAACCTATTTCTACCAATTATTTCGACGTAAGTGTGCATTGAATTTCGTTCAGTTTCAATAACTTACGCACACATTTTTAGTTTTCATTTATTTAGATCTAGAGCATTGTTTAAGTTACTTTTTCAGACATGATATGGAATAATGTCGAGAACGGCATTGTAAAACAATGGCGAGTTGGATTGACGGTCATACTGATTGTATGTCCATTGTCAGTGATTCCGAAATTTATTACAAAATCCGTAAAATATCGTCAAAAATTCATCACTTAGGATCGTAAACACATCTGAACTCTGTAAAACTTTTATGGCGGCTAATATTCCATTAAATAAACTTAGCAATCCCACTTTAAAAATATTTCTTCAAAAATATACTGGTCGAAATGTTCCTGATGAATCAACTTTACCCAAATATTATGTTTCTAGGTGAGATACGAGAACAGTAGAACGCATTAGAAGCCATCTTTTAAATCAATACATATGGATAAGCGCCGAAGGACGCTGTGTGGTAAATGTTGTAGCTGGTGTACTACATCCAACAATTTATTCCCTATAACTCATGGAATAGCAACAAGTGCTATAAATAGAGTTGATGCGGAAACAGTTGCTGAAACCATTAAGGAGAATTTGCAAAAAATGCTTCATTCAGACGCCACGTACAAAGAAAAAATAGTTTTACTTGTCAGTGATAGTGCTGCGTATATGTTAAAAACAAGCAGACTATTGAAGAAAACATATCCTAATATGCTGCATATTACTTGTGTAGCACATGCTCTCCACAGAATCTGTGAATATATCAGAGACACTTTTCCGGAAGTTGATAGACTTGTATCAGCTTTTAAAAAAGTTTTCAGAAAAGCACCATTGAGAGTAGCTCTTTTCAGGGAAAAATTTCCATATCTGTCACTGCCTCCCACTCCAGTAATAACTAAATGGGGAACATGGCTGGAAGCTACTAGTTATTATGCTGAGAATTTCGATAGTCTAAAACATTTCGTAACACTGCTAAAGGAGGATGCTAGAAGTATTGGTGAGTGCAAGGAGCTCACACAAATCCCAAATTTAAAAAATCACTTGTACTTTCTTCACGAACACTTTGGAAAATTGCCAAAACTAATCACTTATTTTGAAAATCGAAATCTCAAATTAAATGAGGGATTAACCACATTAGATGTGGCTGTTAATAATTTGAAAAGTATTCCAAGTGACTTCGGAGGTGGCCTTCGGCAAAAGTTTGAAGCAATTCCTAATAGAAATCCAGATTTAATTACATTGCAGCAATTATCTATGGAGACAATTCCACAAAATCTAACGGCTAAATAAGAAGAAATAAAAGAATATTTCCAGTATGCACCTATAACCAGTTGCGATGTAGAAAGGACGTTTTCTATTTATAAGGATGTACTTAATTCAAAGAGAACAAAATTGACGGAAGAAAACCTTGAGAAACTATTGCTAGTCAATATTAATAGTCCTTTACTCAACTTGAACGACAAAATGAACAAATAAAAAGTTCCAATTATAGAAATAAAATTAAAAACTTTAAAAATACAACTTTTCAACAAATACATATTGTTATGGATTTTCCTTGGACAAGTAAGGAAAATGATTGAACTATATCGAACTCAGTAATAGGGACATTTTAAAAAAATTAGCTATCTCAGTTGTATGTTTATTTATTTCAGACGGGGATCGTTATATATATATATATTATTTTATAAATAAAATAAATTTTATAATGTATGAAATTATGATTAGCCCTTGTATATATAGGTTGTCCAAAGGATTGAACTTGCCGCTTTTTCGGATATTGTATTCGTTAAAATGTGTTGTCTGTATAGATTTTGATTTTATAGATGGTGGGAATGGACAAGCGGATATGGAAATTTCATTTTGATTTAGAGATATCTTGACTGCTAAAGTGTTCGGTTTATTAAAGGATAAAATAATCAATTTTATTCTTTGTTGTATAAATTCGGGTTGTATTTTGTTTTTGCATTTAGTGTAAGGTGCAAGTTAATCTTAATTCGATTTATGCGAGTGTTTTATGTTTATTTTAAATTTTGTGAAAAAGATATCTCTCGTGTATTTTATAAAATTGCACACAGATCTATGTAAGTTGATAAAAAAATATTTTGTTTATATATTTGATATCATGATTATTTTCATTATTATAATTTCATGTATTTATTGTAATAATTTGATAATATTTGAAAGTAGTATATGGATATTAGCGAAAGTTGTCATGTTTTTTGTAAGGGAAGTTTTTTTTTTCTTAAAATAATATTTCGAGAACATTTTGAATTCAAGGTTGGAGTTTCTGTAGTGGGGTTTGACATTGTTATGTTATTTTGGCGCATGACAAAATTTCAATTTTCGTGAGTTTTGAAAACTTATTTGTTTTTTATATTTGTTTGAAGGGGTCACATTAGAGGTTAAACTTGACAGATTTCACTAGTATTTATTAGTTTTATGTTTGATCGAGATTCAAAAGAGGTTTTTCTCTGTGTGCGAGTCATTATTCACAAAGAGTGTTTCCTCCATTGCTACTGTTTGATGATGCTTTAGCACCCTATACACTTTGTAGAGGGATTTTTTTTTTATTTTTATTTTTAATTACACCAACATAAAGGAACTGATTCGTGTTTTATTTGTGTTTATGGTTTTATTTTGGAAAACGAAATCTAAACCTGATCCGCAAGGAACGATTCATGAGATGGCAGTTCGTGGATTCTACTAGACTGATTAGCCGGCGATATAAGCTGTAGTGTGAATAAAAAATTAATAAGCAATTTCAAAGCAAATTCCACTGCAATATGTATTTCGTAATTTTATAGATCACCACCCGTTTGTTTTCCAATTATATAAATAAAATTAATTAATAAATATGTATTTTTAATAATATAAAATATTATTAAAAATCTGGTGTGAAGAACACAAATGCAGGTTCACTATTAATATTTTTTGTGAACGTGTCCGAATATATCCTATCCCCAGAGACGTAGATACGTATTTCACCTTTCTACAGGCTCATCGGTACGCCCCTGCTGGAGAAAGGATATTCCCAGACACATTCACAAAAAAGAACCACCTCGCCCTATCACCGTAATTATCCAGACCGGGCGCAGACGTAAATTCGGCGCTGCCTGTTGTCAGACAGCCGAAGTACCTCGCATACCGTCCACATAATTAATGTGAAGTAACGACGCCCTTCCAAAGGTGGACAGCCAATCTCTCTAGAAAACTGCATTTTGTTTGTGTCTTCACTCATACTACGGCTTAACCGCATGTGTAATGTATCAGAATAATTGAAACATACATGAGTAGGTAAACCCCACCGGTTTTGTATAATACAAAGGTATTTTTAATAATATAAAATATTATTAAAAATCTGGTGTGAAGAACACAAATGCAAGTTCACTATTAATAGTGAATAGTGTTGTTTACAGATTATGTTCAACAAATGTCATTTATTCTATAATATGTGAACAAAACGATATATACTCCGTTCACAAGGTTATTAAATGTATAAGATTACCTCGTAACTCTCCACCAATAATATTCTTACGCGGGAAAGCGTCACCCGGCGTGCCCATTCGGATTAAAATTATTCTGACTTTAATTTTATCATTAGTTAAATAGGTGTAAATCGAGAGAGTAAATCACTGTTTTCTATAGACAAAACGATTGGTCAAGAAAAATGCGTCAAAGCAACCTCACTACATTTGTATAATACCAACGTATTTTTAATAATATAAAAAATATTATTAAAAATGGGGTGTGAAGAACACAATACAAGTTCATTTATGTATTTTTGAATGTATCTTCTCCAAAGACGTAGATACGTATTTCACATTTCTATTATACAAATGTAGTGAGGTTTTACCCACTCAAGTATGTTTCAAATTATGTTGTCATATACATATTCGGCTCACGCCGATAAGTAGTGAAGACACGAGAATACAGTTTTTTATAGATACGGTGGTTACCGACTATAGAAAACACGTCTGCTTCGGCTTTTATTATCTAGACAGCGCTGAATATTGCTTCACGCTCTGTCTGAATAATTTCGGCTAGATAGTAACGTAGTTATGTTTGTTTGAATGTGTCTTCTCCAACAGGGGCGTATTGAGAATCATGTAGAAATGTGAAATACGTATCTACGTCTTTGGAGAAGATACATTCAAAAATACATAAATGAACTTGTATTGTGTTCTTCACACCCCATTTTTAATAATACTTTTTATATTATTAAAAATACTTTGGTATTATACAAATGTAGTGAGGTTTTACCCACTCAAGTATATTTCAAATTATGTTGTCATATACATATTCGGCTCACGCCGATAAGTAGTGAAGACACGAGAATGCAGTTTTTTTTATAGATACGGTGGTTACCGACTATAGAAAACACGTCTGCTACGGCTTTTCTAGACAGCGCTGAATATTCCTTCACTCTCTGTCTGAATAATTTCGGCTAGATAGTAACGTAGTTATGTTTGTTTGAATGTGTCTTCTCCAACAGGGGCGTATTGAGAATCATGTAGAAATGTGAAATACGTATCTACGTCTTTGGAGAAGATACATTCAAAAATACATAAATGAACTTGTATTGTGTTCTTCACACTTATTATATTATTAAAAATACTTTGGTATTATACAAATGTAGTGAGGTTTTACCCACTCAAGTATATTTCAAATTATGTTGTCATATACATATTCGGCTCACGCCGATAAGTAGTGAAGACACGAGAATGCAGTTTTTTTTATAGATACGGTGGTTACCGACTATAGAAAACACGTCTGCTTCGGCTTTTATTATCTAGACAGCGCTGAATATTCCTTCACTCTCTGTCTGAATAATTTCGCCTAGATAGTAACGTAGTTATGTTTGTTTGAATGTGTCTTCTCCAACAGGGGCGTATTGAGAATCATGTAGAAATGTGAAATACGTATCTACGTCTTTGGAGAAGATACATTCAAAAATACATAAATGCACTTGTATTGTGTTCTCCATACCCCATTTTTAATAATATTTTTTATATTATTAAAAATACTTTGGTATTAAGAGAATAATCAATACCATGGGTGCATACGAATTCTGCCAACGAACAAAAGAAGTTCAGGTAAACACTGTCCAATAAAAAGCTTACGGATATTTTGTTTTGAGACTAGGAATTTTGCTGGTGTACTTCATGGAACCTGAGACAAGTACTGCAGCAACATACTCCGAAACGTTCAGATGTCTACGGAGAGCAAAAAGAGAGGCATGTTATCATCAAGAATTGTCCTTCTTCATGATAATGCATTCGTTTATGCAGCAGCACAAACGAAAGAAGTGCTCGAGAATTTCGAATGAGAGCTGTTTGACCACCCGTCTTGCAACCTGTACTTGGCACCAAGTGACTTTCACTTGCTCGTCAGGATGACAGTATGGTTGGGAAAGCAGCGGTTTAGTGCTAATAATAAGCTGGAAACCTATGTGCAAGATTGGCTGAGAACCCAAGCAGCAGCATGGTATAAAGAGGGTGTATAAAATCTGATTTCCTATTACGATCTTTGGGGCAACTTCATGGATTCAGCTTGTGAAGAACCAAAGTAGGTCAGACAAGCCCTGTCCAGCGAATTTTAAGGTTTCTGTATTTTGGGATTCTAGAGGAATTTTGGTGGTAGAGTTCATAGAATCTCAGATCACAATTGCTGCAACGATACTCTTATGAGGAGGGTGGGTATACAGAATCTAATTCCAAGTTACGATAAGGGCCTTAATGCCGGTGGCGGTTGTATTTACAAATAGTTCACATTTATGTATAACTCTTGTGTATATTAAAACTTATTTTATTGCCCTCATTTGTTTTCGTCACTTCACCGGAACTTGAAACTAAAAATAGCCCTCGTATGTAGTATGTAGGAAATTACTATTTAGAATTTGCAACTGTCTATAGTTTTTTTCTATACCTCAAAATTTTATTCGGCATAAAAAACTGGGAGTGGCTCAGTACTTTATCGCCACATTACTTGTCTTACAAAATCTATTACATCGTTATTGAGATAATAGTTTACTTGACTAAACTCTTTTTAAAAATCTAAATTTATGTCACATAAAGGAATATGTGATCTATTACAATGTTATTTTAACGAGATTTCCGTCTCAATTTCCATTAAAAATCGGAGTATTCATAAACTTGAAGCAAAACAGTGACAGTTTAGAGCACCAATCCCTTTCAGATCCTCTTAAACTTCGTTTCCCCTTGGGTACCTACCTAGCAGATTCGGCGATTATCTGACATCGCGGGGACGCAATGGCGAACTACACTAATGCGTCATAATGCGCAGATAATGGAGTTCATTTGTTATTTAATATTAGACGTCGCCTTTTCACCTGGATCGGGTAAGCGGGTTAATGTTCAATTTATACAGCTGATCGTCGTCTTAACTGATGATGAATTGTAAGGACAAGTGGATCGTTCTTCATTCTAACGACAAAAAAGAAACATCTAAAGGGCAATCGATCTTTCGCAACTTCATTTACAATTTTATTTTTGTGGTATTTTAAGGTAAATGTTTGCAATATAGAAAATCTCGTACGTCATAGACATAGCACTATAGATTCTTACTTTATATATATACTAATATTTACGGATATAAAACTAGTATTTTTATAAACTCGTCGACAAAATTATGGAATATTTTCAAAATTTCTGTAATTGCTTTTTGGATTCCGCGGTGGAACCTCATCCTTGGTACTTCTTCCTGGCCGACGTTTCGTCCACTGTTGCAGGGGACATCTTCAGGGCTGCTGCTACTACTGTTGCTGCACTGAAACTGAAAGTTATACAGGAGTTGCTGTTCCGAGTCACTGAAGCGTCACGATTACGGTTGAGTTTTTGAGAAAGAAAGGTTTACCAGGTGTGTATAGAGGATATCCGCCATCATGGTTGATATTATTGGAATACTTGAGGATCTATTGGATTCACGTATTTTACGATTAAAGCAATAAGGGTTGCAAGATAGAATCTCTGCAGACTGAAATTTAATTCGCCACCCAGTTTCGAAACTTTATTCAGCTAGCGCAGACCGGTTGCGCGCAGCGCCCTAGGTCAAGGACCTAGTGGAAACTTGTCTAACTTCTACCTATTTCCTACTACGTGATTATTGCTACGAACAAGTGTCTGGTGCAGTCATGGGTTTCCCCCTTTCTCCTGTCGTTGCCAACATCTTTATCTAGGCTTTCGAAGTTTTGTTCCAATACCAAAAGAGGGTTGATCCGTTTATGGGACCTCTGTTATTTGGCCGCATGGCTGTGATTACTTCAATAAATTCCTTAAGTTCCTTAATTCCAAACACAGTTCCATTCATTTCGCTACTGACGTTAAGTCAGAAGATCCCTTTCCTTTCCTGGATGTCTTAGTGAATCGTCAGTCTGATGGTTCATTAGGATATTCTGTTTATCGCAAACTCACGCCTATCAACATGCTGCACAAAAATGTAGCGTCGTAAACATCTTAGTCCAAAGAGTCTTCTCTATATATGAATTTAATTCCTTGCTCAAAGAAATCAACCCCATCACCAATACCTTAATGGCTTTATCAATAACAACTATTCCAAGAACGATATCCAACGTACTATCAACCAACTCCTGAACCCTTGACTGTCCAGGTCTTTTTCTCAACAAACTTCTGCTATTTCTAAAGTCTACTTAATACGAGCGTTGTAGAAGGACGCTGCGCATAACCGGGCCTGCGCTAGCTGAACATAGGTGCGAAACTTGACAACCAAATTAAATTTCAATTTGCTCAGATTCTATCCTGCAATTCTTACTACTTTAATCGTAAAGTACATAAATCCATAGAGATTCTCAAGCATCCCTATATCAACCGTGATGATGGATAGCCTCTAGCAACTATTTCTTTCCAAAAAGCTCAATCGTAACCTTGACGCTCCAGTGACCTTTACTTTCGGTGCCGCAACAGTAGTAGCAGCCCTAAAGATGGACGCCAAGGACGCAGTTACAGTCTGAAATCCAAGAAACCATTATGGACAGTAACCGTGGATGCCTACAAACCAGATTTCATAATTAATTTTTGAAAAAATAAATACTAATGAACTAAGTTATTTATACACTTTGTATTAAAATCTGGGATTAATAAAATGTTAAGTGAACAATATAGAGATTATGAAAATTAAGGATATTTACATTTGACTTAAATACTATTGAAATGACAAATCCTAATCATTAGTTCTAATATTGATCTTGCATTGTAATTCTTTTCTGTCGAGTATTTTAACTTTTTTGTAATTGAAGGTGTGACTACATTAATTTTCATGTTTTGCTAACACTGTGATGGTTTTTGAATATTTGTGACTGTATTCAGGCATGCTTATGACGTATTTCTCGCACAAAAGCGCATAGTTCGCTGCATTGCTGGTGTTCCTTTCGCAACATTCTGCACGCCTTATTTCAGAAAATCATATATAATTTTACCTCTGCCTGGGGTGTACATATTAGAACGGTTAATGTACGTTTTCAAGATTCAAAAACGATTTAGGAAGTATTCCGACCTGTAATGTGGGCCGTTGGGTGGCCACACTGGATAGCAGGTAGGGCGAATTATCGTAAAGAATGATACTCACAAAGTTCGGGTAACATCTTATAATTTAATATATAACACTTATAAACTGGATAACAATTATATACATTATTACTATGATCTAACTATCATTAAGACAGTAACTGTCTATCTGAAAGTGAGTATGAATGTGGACATGATTCTGAATAAGAATCTGACTCTGAATGTGAATAAGACTGAATGTCACTTACATTACTGTCGTTATATATATCCCAGATGATCCTCGTACTACTTATGGAATATACTACAAACCCTGACATATAGTTTGTGTATGCAAACAGCACGCGTTAGCGAGGTCGTATTTGTAAAACACGTTACATTTGTATTACGGGAACGAGGCTGTGGCCTCATTGAGAGTGTTTGCATATACATAACTGCATTGCGTTATTACACCACCCTTCTTGGGGTTAAGAAAAATAACGCTGAGGTGTTTGTTTTTCTTTCGTTAAAATATTTCCCTTCTTATTCCTATTTTACAATATGGTGAACACTGTTTGGGATTATACATTTACAATGGTAATACTTAAATAATAAATTTGCTAAAACTTATGATAACTAAAATTCTAAAATGAAGTTGTTATCGAGTATCACATTATAATAAATACACGGTAAAATGATGGATAGTCTTAATCTATATACAATAATAATAAATATTTAACGAATAGATATATAATATAAATCTTAAAATGATAAATATCCTAATAAAAACTGTAATAATAAATATACAATATAGATTGTTAAACTTTAAATGGATAATTCTAAATTCTAAAAGATAATGCTTCACAGTCAGTTTTACATTGTTGAAGATTAAAAAATAATTAATTGATAATAATCGTTAATTGATAATAATAATTAATTGATAATAATCGTCGGGCCTTTGTAGACTGTCTCAATCTTGTTAGTCTGTTCGCTTTTTATATTTTATTTCTATATTATGTGCAACTTGTATAGAATAATTGCCTTGTTTCGCAGTTTGCCATTCTTGTCTTTCTTGTTTTTCGCGTTTTGTTCTTGTTCTCCGATTCCTCATGCTTGCTCTTTTGGTTTCAATTCTTGTGCATGATTGTTTGCTCCCAATTCTTATGCTCCCTTTCCAACCATACTTTAAAATAACCCGACTCTCCGTTTTTCTATCTATTTTCCTCCATGGAAAAAATTATTCTGGAAATCACTCTTTCGTGTATTTCCCTGGACAGCACATATTTCGTGTCTGTCATGTTCCTGCGCAGAACTATCTTTTGAAGCTTATTCTGGCTACAGTAAGGGTGCTTGTACAGCGGAACTTCCCTTATGCTGTAAGCCTTTTTCTTCAATACAGAAAAACTTGAGACCAGTTAACAAAACACACTTTTGTTATAACTGTAATCTCTAAAAAAAAATTCTGAGAGCGTTTTTTGTCGTGCAGGATCACTTCCTGGAAGCGCATGCTTGCTTCGTCACGACCTAGGGGCGAATTGGAGTTTTCTTTGCCTTTCTTCTATTTTAGAAGTTCGTCTGATTCGGTTGGTTATCGTTTTCGCCAGTTCCACAACTCTAGGATGATCTGTCCTGTAGGTTGCACTGTTGTTGGTGTCGTAAAGGTACAATCGATAGGTCTCTGTCGTCTTATAGGGCTCCAGACGTGATTAGGATGCTATCGAATCGTCCCGTTACTAACCATTATATCATTGGAATCAACTTCTAAGGCATTTGTTACAAAAATTTCGGAATCTTTACCAATAAAATTAATATACTACTCCTCGTATATTGGTTTCTTTTATTAATTCGATATTATTTTCTTTGTTAGCGAAAAACTTTTTTGAATATGTCAGCAATATTTCCTTCAATGTCACGTATGCGAACGTTTACAAAATAAACATGCTTGTGCATTTTATCAGTGACCTTGACTTCGTGGATTCCTAAACTGTCTTGTCGATACATACATATTTTAAATCGTTGTTTATTTACTCGCGGTTAGTTTAAATATACAAGTTATTGTTTATACTTTTGTTTATAAACTATGAAATATAACCTTCTTGTATGGCGCTTATTAAAAAGGTACAACGCATGCATTTTTTATGCACGTAATTGAACTTATGAAAAAATATAACATATTTTTGCGTTTTATATGTTTATAGGCGTCTTAAAAAAAAATATATTTAAACTTCTGCGTTAATAACAAAATTGCGAAGTGTACGGCCGAAATGTAACATTTCTAAATTACATTGTACATATGAGTTTTTAAATAAACTTGACCTTTAACTATAGAATACATTATTGCGCTACAATATGTTTGCGTAGCAGAAATAAATGATACACATATTGTGATATTGTGTATACGCTTTAAACTAATAATAAACATTTTAAGTATGCGAAAGTCTTGCATTTTTCATTCACACACTGAATATTTGTCTTTGTTTAAATTTACTCTAAACGAATACCTGCATTTCTTCTTTCCGTGTGGAGCTTCTGTTCGCTCTTGGAGATGATTTCCTCCGTTCTTTGTTGCGTACTTGCCCATTTTCTTGGTTTTGACCTGCTAAGCTGTAGGTTTTTTTTTCCTGGTTCGTTCCGAATTTCCACTTGGTCTTTTTTCAGCCTTAGATGGCTGGCAGGGCCATCTAGTGGTGTGGATAGGTAGGATCGCCATGTGATAACGTGGGCCTTAGGCCCTAAGTGCCTGGAGGATCGGCATGTAATAACGGTGGGGCCTTAAGCCCTAAGGCAGAATCGCCATGTAATGTGGGCCGTTGGGTGGCCACACTGGATAGCAGGTAGGGCGAATTATCGTAAAGAATGATACTCACAAAGTTCGGGTAACATCTTATAATTTAATATATAACACTTATAAATTGGATAACAATTATATACATTATTACTATGATCTAACTATCATTAAGACAGTAACTGTCTATCTGAAAGTGAGTATGAATGTGGACATGATTCTGAATAAGAATCTGACTCTGAATGTGAATAAGACTGAATGTCACTTACATTACTGTCGTTATATATATCCCAGATGATCCTCGTACTACTTATGGAATATACTACAAACCCTGACATATAGTTTGTGTATGCAAACAGCACGCGTTAGCGAGGTCGTATTTGTAAAACACGTTACATTTGTATTACGGGAACGAGGCTGTGGCCTCATTGAGAGTGTTTGCATATACATAACTGCATTGCGTTATTACAGACCTTCATGTATAACACCAGGCAAAGAAATAATTTCAGGTTGCCATACAATAAATTAAACATAACCAAAAGGTCGCCAGTCTCAATGGGCCTAAATATTTTAATCGACTCCCTGAAAACTTTCAGATTTTCAGTGCCCAGGGGTTTAAGTGAAAGTTACGGGATTTACTATATCTTAATTGCATATATTACATCGAGGAATTTTTGACCGTCCTTAAACGGTGACAGTTTTTTTTAAAGTTATATGTGTTTATATTATTGGACAAAACAAAAATACTACAAAAAATGATACACCAAAGATAAAAAAAATTCATTTTATTAAAAAAAAAATCTTACTATATTCATTTCAACTTCATTTAAATAGAATAATATCCATAACTACAATTAAAAGAAGAAGAAACAGTTAAAAGTCAAGAAAGGGACCAAAATACAAATAAGAATATCATCCGAATAGAATTCATAGACATCGGGATTCTATACACCAGCTGAAGGAAGATTCTCACCTAAAAAGCAAATAAAATAAAACAATAATAGGCTTAAATTACTCGAGAGGGGCTAAATATACAAAAACAAGTAGAATAACAAAACTTAAAAGAAATTTAATTGAAATTTTGAAAAATATGACTAGGATATTTTGAAATTTTTAAAATAAAACAGTATTACAACATGGAATACAGTATTAATTCAATAATAAACTAAAATTTTGGAAAACTAGAAAAATTTTGACAGATAAATGAAAATGTTTAATACAAATATTAATTCAAATAATTACCTGAATAATAATAGAAAATTCCAGAAAGGCATTCAAGGACTAAGAAGAAGAGGTACTTAAAAATTCGTATGGCTTTTGTCTGAAATGGTAATGTTATAAAACCCAGAGACCGAAAAAAATTACCGATTAGTAACACGTACATCGTGTAGAAAAGATCAAATAGGGGATACGTACTTTGTATTGCCCAAGTTAAATAAATAATAAGTACTTCGTATTATCCAAGTTAAAAATATACATGTACTTCGTGTAAAAAAAATAAAAATAGTGTCAATCAAGAGTCGAAGAAGCTAAGTAAAGACAAATAGTCAATAAAGAAGTTAGGTACTGCCTAAGGAAGATAAACACAAATATTAAGTAAAAAAGAAAATTACCAGAAGAAGAAAGATCCATCTGTCATCAAGTGAAATAAGGTCAGATAAATGCCAATAACAAAAACACCTATTTTTGTAAATATCAAATCATTAATATAAAAATAAGAATATAATTTATAAACCAAATTCAAAATTAAAACATCATATCACAAAGAGTCACAAAATTTCAAATACATTACTTGTTCTTTGTTCTCGTTTATCGAGGATCCACGAACCCAATTAAGAAAAAAAGAAAACAACAGTTTTTTTTAAGTAATAAATAAACACCTGAGAAAAAAAGAAGATACGAGTCCATGTGCCCACGACAAAAGAGCTAGTCGAGGAAGAAAGAACACCACCTCCACTTATAATTATCCTATTTAAAGTACTAATGATATAATATTTAATATATTGTGTAAATATAAAAAGAGATCAAATTTTTATTTATTTTATATTGTAAGTAAGAGATATTTAAGAGGTAGCAGGCGCGCACAAAATACATACATAGTACTATCTATGTATCTGTGTATTCTATATATTATAAGTGTTGTTCTGTTTGACCTATACAGTACAAATCTCTTCCCTATAGTCACCTACAAACGTCTATTACGTATGTGTGCGTTCGAGATGCGAGGAGTGGGGACGCACATAGCATGTATGTATGTATGTATGTACTGTAGATCAGCTTGGATGTAAGCACATACATAGTATAAACGTCGATGAATGTGGAACTACCGTCAATAATTGGGACTTTATGTAATAATAAACACAAATAAGTGTGGACTTTTTGGAAGATTTTAATATTTTTAACGTTTAAAACAATGTCAGATATACCTATAACAATAACAATAAATAAAGCGGTAAATCATAATAACTTCTATATTCTATACATAATAAACAAAACTAGAATTAAAAAAATAAAAGGTAAACTATTTAATGTATTGTATGTTCAAAACGGTCTCCTAATGCAAACAAGCAATGTCCTAATCTGTCATAAAAGTTTCTCTGAACATTTAAAATCGTTTGCGGTTGAATATTTAGGATAGATTCAACTATTTTCGCCCGTAATGATCGTTTCACACGCAATGGTACGTTGAAAGTTAATTTGAAATACCCGTGCAATTTCTCTTATGCTGCGACCAAGATGATACTGTTTTACGACATATTTTTTTTGTTCAAGGGTAAAAATATCCATCGTGAATACGGACTATTCGCAAAAGTTGAGCAAACCATCCAACATCACAAGTAAACTGTAACTAATGGCATGTATGCATCGCTTCGTGCGTCCCCACTCCTCGCTTCTTGAACGCACACATACGTAATACACGTTTGTAGGTGACTATAGGGAAGAGATTTGTACTGTATATACACCACTACAACCATTACATGTTATGCTATAAACCAGATTGGAATATGCTTTTAATTTTGTTGTTATGAATCCTAAGTTGTAATTTTTGGTAGCAATATGTATATAATATTTTATAAAAAACTTGTTTAATTTTTAAGAGAGATGAAGAACATCTCGGTATTGATTGATATCTTTTCGCTGTTTGTCTGTTTGTTTATTAACTCTGTATTGTTGGTGATCATACATTTGATGCACCCTTTGTTTTATTATTCTATTATATGGTGTGGATGGATAATTATTTTATGATAAAGTGGTTTTTATTTTATTTAATGTATTACAGGCTGATCAATTTCATAGCTCTATCTACAAGATTTATAAGAACGCTTTTTTTTTTTTAATGAAAATGGTTGGACACTATGATAATTCATGTATTTTTCCGAGAAGCTTGGTTTAGTATACGCATATCAGGTAGTGTAGATTTTATTATTATTTCTATTAAGGTCATATCTTGGAAGTTTATTTTGTTATTCATCGTTATTTCTATTGTGAATTATTAGTACTAGTATTAATAGAACTATTTAGCAGCTACCATAAAAAAATTCCAAGGTGTACAAATAACAGAAGTTAAATACTTTGTGAAACTAATTGCATAGTAATCGTTTACTAGTTTCGAATATAAAATTCTAGACAAATATATGTTTTTCTGGTCTACATTTACGTATCTTTAAACTTCTCTTACGTTCCTAATGGTACTTCACAATGTACCAACAAAGGATAGGAACTTTGTAACAAAAAACCCTATCAAATTACATGTGGGATTTAGTTATTCTGAGGACCTCAAAGCGTATAAAAGCTCGAATAGTCCTGTTGCGGGAAAGGTAATGAATCAAACCCCACGTCAAGGCGCTAACGAATTATTTGATGATATTAATTGTGACTCATAAATCTCAATTTCATTTATAGGTGGTAATTTATGTGGCTGGAACATTTGTTATAATTCTATATTTACAAATAGATATTTTAATATTATGGGCCATTAATTATATAATATAATTTAGGCATTCTTTCTTTTTTTCTTTGTTTTATAGGTAAGAAATATTTGCAAAACTACACTGAGAAAAATGCGTAATATAAGTTACTATCGGGGTGCTCATTTAAAAACGTCAAGTAGCGTATGAAATTTGTAACATTATGTTTGTGACTGTATTCCAGGATTTCGTATCGATTAAAATGAGAAACATTCAAAACTCAATGTAAATATCATTATTCAGTTTATTTAACTAAAAATTAAATTAATTTCTGAAAATGTTCACCACCGGCTTCTATGCATTTCAACACTCTGCAATGGAAATTTCCATGATTAGCATTCATTTCAACAATTTTTTGTTTGGTGGTTAGCTAAATTATCCATAGGTGTCTCAAAAATGCTGTTTTTTACGTAATGCCATAAAAATAAGTCCGAAGATATGTGAACTACATCGCCAAACACCCTACCCCCCCGCCTCTCGGACCCTAATGTACACTCTTCTCAACAATTTCCTACAAATTAAAAAAATAATGGTTTAGTGCAAATATAGGACATTCAAGTTGGTTTTCTTTTCATTATCAAAAACAACGTTAAATAAATGTTCTTTTATAAATATAAAACATCCCATTTACAAATTTAATTCTATTTAAACTATAAACATTAACTTAACCTCATCATTTTCATGCCGTGATGTTTATATTATATACCTTAAATTTTTTTACACGGATTGTACTATTCAAAGCGACAGTGCTGCTTGACCGGTCAATCTTAAACGGTGTTAATTTAGTACAGAAATGAACATTTCCTTACAGTTACTTTTCAGTTGCCTGGCAATTACTGATGTATGGAAATGTCGACCTTTTGCTTGAAAAAATTTACCGAAAAATATATTCTTGATTAGTTCCATCACATTATTACATTTTTCTTAATAATATATTCTCGGCATCTACTACAATCGTTTGTTTATGTATAATTTTTGGATCATTTCTTTCTTTAATAAAAAAACTTTATAACTGTTGAGAATGGTTATAAAACTTGATACTACATGATGTTTAGAGATCATTAAGAGATCATTGTTTTCATGGCTAGGTAGACTATATAAATATCTTCCTCATAGATAGATTGTGGTTGGTTAAATAGCTATTTCATAGATTTTGATAGAATCACCTCCCTGCAATAAGCTGCTATTAATCCCTTTTGTATATTATGTAAATATACATGATGCGATTTTGGAATAGTCAATTTTTGAATTGAGCACTACATAGTCAATTTTGCGAGAAAGTAATTTATTTAAAAAAAGTTGTGTAATGCCATTAAGAAATATTATGTGTGAAAAGTTATGTTTGTAAGGTGACGACCATTTTCTAGAATACAAATTTCAGGCCTTTCCTTAAACTTGGTATCCACTCTTTCAAGAAAGTTGCCAGCAATGTTGTCACTCTCATGGCGTATGGCAGCCTTTCACTCTTCAAGTGTTCTCGGTTTTCCTAAATAAACACGCGACTTGAGGAAGCCCCATAGGAGGAAGTCGCGGGTTGACAAATCTGATGAGCGAGGAGGCCACAAAACATCGCCAAACCTGGAAATCACTCGATTCGGAAACAAAGCTTGTATAGCTGCCATCGAAACTCTTGCTGTGTGGGCTGAGGCCCCATCTTGTTGGTACCACAAATTATGTCCACAAATTCGTCGTCCACGGAGTTCCGGAACAAAAAAGTTGTTTAACATGTTCATGTAGCGAATAGAGTTGACCGTCACTGTCAAGACCAATGATACAACGCTTAGTGACCCCACACAGAACCGTAACTGTTGCGCTGTGTAGAGGGCATTCAGTCAACCGATGGGGATTGTGTGTTGCCCAATATCGGCAGTTTTGTTTGTTTAATCATCACTCATCATGATCACCGCATTTTCGTTTTTCTCTAAAACGGTTTGCATGGTTTCTGCGAACTCTTTGTGGGTAGTCACCTTCATTGAGCTTCTGTACCATCGCAATCCTATAAGGATGAAATCCTAGATCTTTATGGAATGTGTTCGTTAATTTGCAGTTCTGCAGAATGACGACGTGCTGAGCCACTAAGACTTCTCAGAATCGCCCGTTTCACTCTATGCACATTCTCTGGGATCCAGACACTTCTCTGTGGGCCTGGAAATATCTTTTACATCGCCGTTCCTCTGCTTCTGCCGTTAACATCTGACTCGCCCATTCTGATGTACACTTGTGCTCATAAAATTGCATACAATACTTATAAGCCGAATTTTGTAATATTTTAGTTATGTAATACCGGTTGTTTGAATCTTTAGCGAAGTCGCCAAATGTCTACGTGATATTTGTGTACGGTCTAAAACCGCATTTACACAGTCCAATGTATGCAATTTTTAAGAGCACCAGTGTACATTGTCATACGCGAAAATGCGATGTTCTAATCTCCACAACACCATGCTGGATACATGTAGTCCACGTTACTAGCGAACCTAGTTGAGTTGAAGGATCGTCCCCCACTCCTCTATCACCTACCCTCTCAAAATACTATCAAACTTAAAAATGGACTATTCCTGTGTCGCACCCTGTATAACAAATCCCATTTAATTTTATGCTCGGAAAATTCGTTTTAAAACTAAAAATATATGGAAGAGAACAAAAAAAAATAACACAAAATACTCTAATATAATTTTACGGTATTTCTCCCCTACAAAACTTTTTTTAAAGTTATTACGCCTGGATAACAATAAAAAAATCTTAGAAAACGTCGTCTTGAATCTCCCCTTTTAAGAAGAAGGAATACGCAATGCCCCTACAGAAACGAAGCCAGTCGTTTCCTATTTGTCTTGTGTCGCCCCTGAAATTGATATCGGTCGGAATTCATTTCAACTGGCATAAAACCGTTACGCTTACGTCTTCCAATGCAATAATAAATTGACCATAACCGTTTCGGATTTGTCTGCTGCCCTATACGAGTGTGTTGTCCGGAAGTAAAGAAAGTATAAGGGCTTAAGTAGTCGGAATAATATTTCACGTTATCGATCTCGATGGACCTCTGTCACAGAGTTTTATTACGTAGATAACATATTTGTTACTTTTGCAAACACAATTACAATGTTGCTTATTGGCAGTTCGTGTTCTTATGAACTAGACGTTACTTAGTGACTGAAGTAAAAAGTACTGAAATTAGTATACATTTGTATATGATGTTGTTTTATATTCAAATAGGTAGTAAAGCGACTCAACGTACCATATGTTTTCAATATCTATGGTCTCAAGTTCTGGCCACAGAAATTCGCGTAACATGGATCTGTAGCGGTTACCGTTGACGGTAACGGTTCTTCTCTCACGATCTCGAAAGAAATAAGGTCCAGTGATGCCGCCACGCCATAAACCGCACCACACAGTGAGTTTTTCTGAATGCAATGGCACCTCATGGAACACTTGTGGGTTCTGCTCGCTCCAATAGCAACAATTTTGCATATTGACGCAGCCACTAAGACGAAAATGCACCTCGTCTGAGAAGATGATTTTGTTCACTGAAATCAGGATCAGCTTCCAACTGCTGCACGGCTCAATCAGCTAACTCACGACGCATTCTGTGATCGTTTTATTTCAACTCTTGGGTCAATGCAAGTTTGTATGGATCCAAGGCCAAATTCTTTCGCAAGATTCACCAAGTTGATGTCTCAGATGCCGCAACCGTTGAGATCGTCTTGAAACTCACAAATTCGGCTCTTCCACAATACTGGCCGCTACTGCAGCGATATTTTCTTCACTTCGCGTTTTGAGTTGTCTTCTAGGTGACTTCTGGTCGTGTTGAGTGAAATCCCGCTCAAACTTGGCCAACGTAACTTGAGAAACCGTGATGGCGACCCAATTCTCTGGTGAACAAACAATGAACACCCAGAACTGAGCTGCCACTTTAGTAAAATTTTTTAATAATTGCTAAACATTCAGGAATCGTGAGTCGCTGCATGATGAAACTGCAAATTGTACTGGATATTTTCACACTTTGAAGGATACAAAAAAAATATATTAGAAACTGTAAAATTTTGAAAAGTATCACACTTAATGAAAGACCCTTTGCTTGTATATTTTTAATACGTGTTTTACTTGATGACTTGTTACACTCGAAAAGCGTTTCTTTTTTAAATTATTGCATCATTTTTCACAAGTTCGCACAATTTCGTCATATTTAAACTCAAGTATTTCCCCTCGGTGTTGCACTTGTGTGTTTGTTACTTCACCTTTTAATTATCTTTATTGTCAACTTATTGCTGGGCATTTCCCTAAGTAATACTATTCGGGGATAGCCTTTGTGCGATCTCGAAAGTAAGGAAAGAAGTCTTCCAGAGTGATAATTAGCTAACCGTCATCGGTCAAGGTGCCATGCATGCTGCTTGCACAATTCGACTCGTGTTTTCCATACACGCTGTACTAACAGGATTTCACATAACTATGACACATTAACATAAGTTTTAGTTGCATCCCGCCCCTTTTGTTACGATCTCTGATTTGGGGATTTGAAAGTGGAGCCGCCGCCATCACTATACCCTTTGCAGATGAAGCTAAGGCCCGGCCTAGTCCATCCGGTACATCAATTTTAACTACTTTGATTCGCTTTGGGGTGCACATCTTGCTTATGAACTTTAGTACTTTTTTGAACTTGCTTTTAACTCTTTTTCTCCTTAATTACTTAACACATACTTAATAATTGTTACGTCACTTTAATTAAAGTCTCACTGAAATTTATGTAGAATATCTGTAACCGAAGTTCATGAATTTTGTACCATTTTAAGTACGTCAAATAAAATAACATCAATGCATTTCAAATTTATAACTTCATATATGCTATTATTTTCTTTTACACTTTACATTATCTGAAAAATCGGAGACGGTGGCTTTTAAGTGAATAAAAAATTAAAAACCCTTACCACAATAGAATTTAACAATTCTATATACGTATTTCGACAACCACGTTGTTATCCTCAGTAGAAAAAGCAGTGTAACACTTGAAAGCACAAAAAACACACAACACTCACTGAGCGCTATATTGTACGGCTTCTCGTTTAACGAGGTTAAACGAGAAGCCGTACAATATAGCGCTAGTGAGTGTTGTGTGTTTTTTGTACGGCTTCTCGTTTAACGAGGTTAAACGAGAAGCCGTACAATATAGCGCTCAGTGAGTGTTGTGTGTATTTTGTGCTTTCAACTTTTTCTACTGAGGATGACAACGTGGTTGTCGAAATACGTATATAGAATTGTTAAATTCTATTGTGGTAAGGGTTTTTAATTTTTTATTCACTTTACATTATAATAAACTACTATTTATATATTTTTTACAGTTTATATCCAACAGGAATGCAACATTCCAATATTTGTTCAATATTCAATATGGCCATGACTACCTATCTGACAGATCTAAAAATTAATTAAATTTATGAGGTCTCTGCAGTTTGCTTGGAAGTTAAATTTGTGTTTTTTTTTTTTAAATATAAACGGTAAAAATGTGCGATAGTGATAGTGAAATCTAAAATTTGACTCCACCAGTAATTATGGAACAAGCCTCAATAATCACGAACATCATATTGAACATAGTTGTCGTTTGAAATAAATAAGTTTTGAATATGAAATGCAATTTTTTTTCGTTATTACAGCTGGCCGTAGAAAAAGTAATGTATACAACTCGCACTTAATGTCTATTAAGAGACTCGTATTCTTTACGACACTCGCATTCAGCTCGTGCCGTAACTCTCATAGTCATGGCCTAATCGCCATAATTAAATATTCATTGCATAATGTACTATTCAAATCATTAAATGCGCTTGTGAAATTGCAGTGATTCTTTTATTTAACACTTTTGAAGCAATCCATTCTTACCTCTTTTGTATGAGCAATTTTTTTATACTAAAATCAGGAGTCCTGCTTTTATTGTGGTTTAATAATATCAACTTTTGTATGTACGTAACACAAAAGACAGTATCGCTTCTAAAAGAAATTACCTTCGAGAAAACAGCAACCTAGAACCTTGTCATAAGCTAGCTGGACATGTCAATGGTTTTGTATAAGCCTAAAAGAGATAGGATATTTTATTAATAAATTTTATTACTATTATATATACCGGGTTCCTTTTTGATCATTACACATACATCGCCCTATGTATAGAGCTAAAAAAATTCAATGCATTGGTGGCATAGTAGACAACCAGTTATACACCAATGAAGTATTTTTATAATTGTCAAATATTTCTGATTTTTCATTCATACTTAAATTATAAATTGAATACATTTTATTGGAAAATAGATAATTTAAAACAATTAATTATCCCAACAACCTATACCTTGTGTGACGACAATTTTAAATATTTTAACAAATTCAAAAATGATCGTTGTTTTCTAAATTCCCTCCAAAAAAAAATAAAACCAATGACGTGTTAACAGAACACACGAAGCTGAATATCCCGTGTTATGTAGCTATAGACTCGCTTTTAAATGTAGCCAGGCATTTTGGAGTATCATATAGTTCGGTGTTTAAAACCCTGAAAGAATTCAAATATAAACCATACAAGATATCAAACCAGTAAAAGCTTTTCGAGAAAGATAAAGTAAAACTAACTTATTGTTGTGATATGTTTAATTTGTTAAATAAAAACGAAAAAAATTTAAATAAAATAATTTTTACTGATAAAGCAAACAGTTCCATAATCTATTTAAAGTGTTTCATGTACATTCTGTATGGCCATCTAAATAATTTCTCTTTGAATGCTTAAACGTTCATATCTTTAATAGTGAGAAAGCATAGTAAGATGAAACTCATGGAATTATTTTTTTAGCTAATAGGAAACGGTTGGGTATAATTTGAATAAAATAAATACTTATGTTACTTGTTATTTAGGCACATTATCATATTAACATTTTTGGTTTGAGTCTTGCACGCCTTTGTTCTATTATTAAATGAGCAGTACTAAACACTCTTTCACTTTCTGCTGAACTTGCTCGAATTCAGAAGTATTTCCTAGCACACTATTCTAAGGGTTTCATCTCCATTCCTGTTACCTAAAAGAAAATCCAAATAAAAAATGCAATTATCCTTTTTTTTAAACATACCTTCCAAAATAAAAGAGGATCTACGTCCTAATTTGAATTTGGCCTTTCGAGGTATTGCCTTTTAGTTATTATTACATTAGCTGTAAATTATTTTACTTTCTCTTATTTTTTGTTGCAAAAATCGAAATCATAAAAGTGATTTTTGATATGGACTAATGTCTGTTTCGATTACAGGCATTTGTTCTTTATTTTTAGGATCTATTTTCTTCATTATATTAGACATTTCTTGTTCTAGAAAAGAAGCAGCCCCAGTTGCATTTTCAATGCTACGAAAACTTTCTCTTTTAAATCGAAGGTCGAAAACAGTTGCTACTCTCTGATCGTCCTTCATATGAAAATAGTCTTACTTTAACAGATTCCAAAAGTTTATTGCATAATGTCTTCCCTTTTTCAATTTTTAATTCCAGTAGTGATGCTGTCAGATAATTGTACAGTCCAAAACATATTGCGATTATTAAAGAAATAGTAACATATTTATTACCTTCAAGAATTTCCCGCTACTGCTTTTTAAGATAAATTTCTCAATTTTATAAAACCACTTATTCGTAAGATACCATGAAATTTCTATATACCGCGTGCTCATTTGTAAACCAATTAAAAATTTTGAACATTTTATCATATTCTTCCATTCATTGTTTGCTTTCTAGCGGACGTTTCGTCCACTGTTGCAAGGCATCTTTAGGGCAACTACTATTATTACTGCACTGAAAATGTGTATTGCTTGTTTTGAAAGATTTATTATTTATTTTGATTGTTATTACGAGGCTGATTTGATGAAAGAGAGACTTCAATTAAACACAATTTTGTTCGCAATAGTTACGGCGTGGAATGTAGAAGAACTGCAGGCGAAAAACTTTTTGCGAAGTGGCTACGGACTAGTTGTTTTAGAAATACGCTTGCATGGCAAAGTCTCGATGTTCTTCCGTCGAAAACATAATAGCTAGTGAAATGGGGTGACCGATGCAACGTTATGAGACCGGGTGCACTTGCTTCCCCAAACACAGCCCCAGCATTCATGCCTCCTAACTGTTTAATGGGTTTTGCCGCAGCTTATATTTCTACCCGCAATAGCCAAGACCATATGACTATTAGCTTCTACGAAGAGAAATTAGTTTTAATATAAATACCTCCATAGAAGGAAGTATTTATTCTGCCGTGCACTGTACGTACATTACATGTTAATACAATAATAAACTGTATAACGATATGAGACTTTTATTATATTTCCTGAAAACCTAAAAGCTTTTGTTCATTATTAATGATAATTATTAATCTAAATTTCAGTACATTCAAAAAAATGCAGTAACATATTGCTGTGATACTTTCTAAGCGAGATAAATTGAATAATTAAACTTGTTTTTATTATTAAATTGAAAACAGAAATGAAAAATTTAAAACAAGTAAATTTTAAATACACCCTATATGAACATCGTCATAAAACAAATCTCATAGTCATTTCATGTAGAGTTTTCCGTTATTTTCTGTAAAATATACAATACAGATTGTGTTAAGAAAAAAATACGTCTGTGTATATTTGGTAAAGTTATATTGTATGTAAGATGTCATGTAAATTATTATATGTCTTTACATTCTAGTTTATAAATGTTAATAACTTAAAATTTAAATGATGCTATATATACCAATTTATAAAAAATATTTTAAATACTGTAGTCATAATCTTCATAATCAATTCTTGCATTTTTTAATTTTCTTAGATACATAAACATGTACGGGAAATTTATTTTAAACATTCATTAAGGTTTTATAATATACAAAATAGAATCCAATATAAAATTTGTTCATTCATTGGAAATTAATATATTTGTTTATATATTGTAAACAATGCCGTTGTCAAGTTTAGTACAGTACTACAAGGTAGATATGTTTCAAATTGTAAAGAAGACAGATGACATGCGGTCAGAAGAAACCAAAAACACATTTAAAATATAAAACACTATTAGAAAAAATTATTAAGAAAACGATATTATTATACCGGGTGTATTATGAAAAACCTTTCGTGCTGTAACATTTTTATTTTTTATAGGAATGTAATAAATTATACGTCGGACTAAATCCTTTTAAAAACACTGTAACGTAATCCGCTTTGAATTTTTTTTTACACTTTGTTTTTGACAGACAGCTGCAAACTGTGTTTTTTTAAATTGCACTATATTTTTTTTTTCCTTATTCAAATATATTAGTTTTTCTGAATATGAAACTGCAAACAACGATATCCTTGTATGAAAAAAAATCGAGAAATTGTAGGTTTTTTTTTAGTTCGATTTATTTTGGTTTTTCCGAACACAGAGATTTCTTAAATGCATTTTAAATACTCTATTTCATTTTATTACCAGCAAATGTGTGTACCTTTTAAAATCACTTACATTCAATACTATATAGCCCATAAAGGCTTACAAACCAATGTTATCAGTGAGCGGTGGGTCAACAACAACATTTACAGTGTTTATTTTAAAAATTTAAAAATCAAGCAGTCATATTGAACGATAAAAGTGCATTCCAAATTTTCGAAGAGAGCTGTGACATCTGTCAGTCACACATTCATTATAACATTTTCAACGATTTATTTCTAAATTTTGTTATTGAAATGGATAATGGCGAATGTGTGGATGCGATTCAAGCATATTTTGAATGCGGAACAAATTCTGCAGCTGCTTTGCGACTTTATGGAAATCGTCTCCTTACAGACGGCGTCCAAGAGCCGATAAGTTTGGAAGGCTCGTGCGAAATTTACGAAATTTTGGATCATTCAAAAAACCGAAAATAAACGCACGTGTAATTCAAGATCAAAATTTAGAATTAAGTGTCTTGCTCTATGTGGAAGAAAACCCTAATACGTCTACGCGAGAAATTGCTCACTACATGCAGGTATCACATTCTACAGTTCAGTACATTCTGAAGAAGCACAAGTTCTTTCCTTATAAACCACGGAAGGTGCATGCTCTCGGTGAAAACGACCTTCAACGAAGGGTTCAATTCTGCACGGTTTTCATGAATAAACTAAGGGAAGATCCAATTTTTTATCGTCGTGTGTTGTGGTCAGATGAATGCACTTTTGGGAAAAATGGTGTATTCAACAGAAATAATCATCGCCATTGGAGCACTGAAAATAACCATGTTGTGATGCAACACAATTTTCAAAATCGGTTCAGTGTAAACGTATGGTGTGGCATTTTAGGCGATAGAGTAGTAGGGCCTTTTTTTGTGGAGGGTAATCTAAACCAAGAAAAGTATAATAATTTGTTACGCAATGAATTAGGCGATTATTTAGATGAGTTGCCACTTGCTGAGTTAAACAGGGTGGTGTTCCAAAAGGACGGTGCCACACCCCATAATGCATGAATGAATACTGATTTTCTAAATAATTATTTTGGCGTTAGATGGATGGGCACTTACGGACCTATTCGATGGCCTGCTAGATCGCCAGATCTGAATCCACTGGATTTCTTTCTGTGGTCTTACATTCAAGATCATGTCTATTTGACTCCACCTGATACCAGAGATGATTTAGTAAGAAGGATAGTACAAGTATGTCATGAAATACCACCAAATCTTATATTAAACGCAGCAGTTGGAGTTAATAGAAGGTGTCAAATGTGTCTGGAACAAAATGGGGCCAATTTCGAACATTTGATTCATTAAAATATATGATAGCTTGATTTCTCTAAATTTCGTAGTTTTTTTTTAAATAATAGTCACTCAATTTAATGGAGGTGTCTTCAGGAAATAAATGTTTATTAGAATAAGTAAAAAAAAATATGTAGTACAATTAAAAAAAAAAAATTACTAGTCTGTCAAAAACGAAATGTCAAATTTTTTTTTCTTTTTAAACAGGTTACAGTGCTTTAAAAACGATTTAGTTTGACATATTATTCATTAAAATCAGATAAAATATAAGGAAGCTACAGCCCCAAAGGTTTTTCATAATACACCCGGTATATCTTTTATTTTATTTTATTTTATTTTATGAAAATTAAGAATGGATCAATATCTTCCGGAATTTGATCACGTGTATAATAATGAATTCGACAGGTAAATTATGTAATAAAGACACTCAAGACTTTGAAGTACTAAAATTAGATGTATGTGCACATTTTAGTTGATCGGGTATAATTTCAATTTTTGTTCTAAAACAGAAAATATTACACCGCTATCTTTAAACTTGTAAGTAGGGAAAAAATCTCACAAAAATTTTAGGATATCTGGGTTTTGAACTCGCAATTTTAAACTTTCATTAAATATTTGAGATATTAATTAAAATATATCTTGTGTTATTGACTAATTTATGTAGCAGGGTAAAGTCTCGCCACGTAAATATAAAATAACACATTTTCTTTTGTAATATTATTAATCTATACTACTTTTAAATCCACAAACTTTACAATTTATAAAACTTTAATATAAAAACACTTTGTCATGCTTTAACATCTTGTAGGGTATAAAACTCACCGGTCTAAAGTAATACACAGCTGTATTTTGAAAGATTAATATTGGAATCTAACAAGATCTTTATATATCTGTTTCATTAATAATTGATAACATTTAACACATATAAGGATTAATGTATAATTTGACAAGCTGTTAATAATAAATGTATTAAATTCAACATGCTATCGTATTATTTCTCTTCTAATTACGATAAATGCTTGGCCTAGTTGCAAGGAACCTTTATTTTGTAAAACTAAAACCCTGAGAGAAATTTTAAGAGTCTAAAACAAAATATGTATGTATGGTGATTCATGTTTAATAATTAACGATTTATATTTAATATATTGGCGCCCAGTTTGAAAATCAAAGTACACAGCAATATGTATATATTTATCGAGACACAGTAATGTATCCGAATCTGTAATGCATTTTTTTAAATATCCACTTTGCAGGACGAAATGACCTAATCATTTAAAGTTCTTGTTCGACTACAAGAACGTTAATGTCGGAGATGTTAATGCAGAAAGGACTTTAGTCGTGTTAATTTGCCAATGAGGAGTCATTTACTAAAGAGGGGCTGCTTTGTCCCAGTTCAAGTTGCGTATACTTTGACTTTCTTCTTGTACGCTTGGAGATTCTGGTTTAAACTCAGTTAAGTTTATGCATATTTCAAATGCCAGTTTAGAAACTCATGAATACATTATACATTCTGAATATATATATGATGGCGAGGAGGGTACTTATATTATCAAACAATGTCGAATTAAGTGCGTCTGGGTATTCAGGTGGGGTTCGCCTTTTAATGGTTCTGTCGTTCTATCCTCAATGTTGTTATTTTTGGAAATCTAAATTTTGTTAGTTATTTATTAATTATGAGAGTTTATATATTATAATATACAAAGAGTATATTATTATATGTAACAGAGGGAAATAATAATTAGAGTAAAGTACACATGTAATTAGCAACAATACTTTATCCATATTTTACCAGGATGATTTGACAGGATGACTTTTTAAAAGCTGACAATACTTTCACCATGATGAGAACATTGTTGAATTCTGCGATTTTTTTAAAATCTAACACTGATAATAATAAAATATCTAGTAACCATAAAAGAAAATTTATTAATTGATTCATCAGTGTGGTAAGAAGCTATTCAATATAAAAGAAATATTTCAATGAGGTGGGTAGATTATCAGAAGGCTTTTGACACCACATCGCTTGCACTTGTAATACATTTACTGAAAACTATGAAAGTTCAACCTGAAATAGTAACAAAACCTATACAATTTGAGAGAGATATTTATCAGGGTTACTCATTAAGGGGTCATTGAGTCCACTCCTGTTTTGCGTAACCATGCCGCCTCTGTGCTTAGCTCTTAGAAATACCTCAGGACACATGCCAGGTAAATCTAATCAGAGGAAATACAAAATCACTCATCTATTCTATATGGATTACCTTAAGATTTATGGCCAGAATGAAAAAGAACCAAATGGTTGGCTACCCAAAATATTCAAGTTTTGCGGTGGCCTGCGAAGAGTCCAGCCTTGAATCCAATTGAGAATGTTTGGAAATATATCGTCAAAAAGCTATTTAGAAATATTCAAGATGTTTGGCAAGATGGTGACGACCACAATGGGTTTTAGATCATAATGGTGTTTTATAAAATACTGATACAATTGTATACTTATTTAAACATTAAATTTCTTCAGTATCTTGACATACATTTTTTATTGAATTGGTTATAACATTGATACATAAACAACAAGTGACAGTAAAATACCCTCTTGCAATAGTAAATATTTTGAAAAAACTGCTATACTATTTGTCTGGAACTCCTTGCTCGCGACTGTACAGCTGCGCCCCCTACAAACTCAGATAGTGTGACAAATAATAAATGTTGACTTTGTAACATAGTCAATATTGAAGTGTATAAAATGTCACCTAACTGAAAGAAAGTCAGTTAGACGCATAGAATAAAAAAATTGAAAAATGGAAAAATTCAAAAACAAATAACGTTTTTACAACAATATATACGTTTTAAAAATGAAAATGCATTCCAGTTTGTTTTTCTTGATGAAATCTGGATTTTTCAAGATGGAAGCTCTCAAAAACTACGGCAAGATGACAATATTAAATTTGTAAAAGCAAAACAAGTAGGTGTCAAAAGGTATAATTATTTAAAAATTATTGGCATGGGAAATATATTATTAACTTTTGTTATGTAGATACATAGTTGTACATGCTGGTAGAAATAATGGTTTTGTTTCTTGAGCAGATTTAATCTTCGCAACAAATAGTAAAAGTATGGATTACACGGTGACATGAATCTAGAAAATTTTCTAGAGAGGTACGAAAATCAGCTGCCTAAAAATTTAGAAAACCCTTCAGTTATTATCAGCGAATGGACTGAAGCGATAGAAAGACCAATTGCCCCGATAAAACGTTGTGGCGGTATCAGATATAGTATGCATGTTATAGCAGCCCCTCTGTTTGCTTGCTTGATTGCATTCGTCGAGCAAATGTTGTTATTTCCGTCGTTATGAATAGAACATTGTGTGTATTCCTACATAAATTCAATTTAACAATGGCGTGTAAGACGGAATATACATTTAAATATTATTTCGTTAGACTTCGTTGAAATAATCGGTAAAAATATTATAACCGCTAATTTACAAAGTGTATTCTCGTGTGTACATGCTTTTATACATGCATTTACATATATGTATTTATTGTTCTTGAAATAGTATATTTTTTATTTTCTTCTATAAGGGATTGTTTCTGGTTTCGTTTCTTTCAGTGTTATTTGGTTACAACGTTTATTATTTAAAAAAATCCGTTTTATATTGTTATATTGTATATTTATCCTATAATTTTTTTATCAATATTAAGTTTAATTTACAACTTTACTTTTCGAGTAGTTTTCGTTTCTTCTTTTTAGTCCATTTCTTTCCGTTCTTAGTATTTCCCTTTATTTTCATTAACTATGGAGAATTCTCGTAGGGCAACCATGGTAGGATGGATGAGGTGATACAGATTGGTTGCATATTCGTAATGATACCGAGATATATCTCAGTGCTTGTTGATTAAGTTTAAGGCGTCCACAAAAGTGTAATGTGCAGAGACAGGTTTCTTCGAAATTCATCAAGATAACATTACAGGTGCAGATGGTCATCTGCACCTGACACTTTTAACGAAGAACTGTGTGTTCATGGCAGCCAATATCCCATTCAAAAAGCTTAACAATCCAGTCCTCAAGAGGTTTCTTACAAAATATACTGATCGTTATATACCAGATGAATCTACTTTACGAAAATACCAATTACCAAAATTTTTAATTAAATAAATTGGAAAATATTAATATATATAACTTTTTATTTATTAATTTATTTAATAATATTTTAGTACAGATCCATTATTATCTATTACACATTGTAACCGTTTTCTGAATGACAACGCTATCCGTCGCACTAAATCAATATCTAAATTTTCCCAGTGGTTTTCCACCGTTTTCCACAACTCTCACTATTTGCTGGTCTAAAATAAAATTTGTCATCTGAACAGCTTTACTGGCGGTATCAAAAGGATTTTATAGTAAATACTGAACCAAATTCTGGTCCTGTTTATTTATAGAAGCATTGTGAAGGCCTGAACCAGGTTTTCTGATGAGCTAGTTATTATTTTGCCATTTACGGTAAATATTGTGAATGCTGCTTTTACTAACATTTAAATCAGCGGCCACCATTCGCAAAGACCAACCATTATCCAATAAAGCAACTGCTCTTGATTTGCGTTCAATTCTCATAAGGAAAATTATTTGTTAAATGACAAATACAAACTGGCATTGGTGACATTTCATAAATTGGCAATTCATCTTTTATCATGAAGTAGACTTTACAATGTACAAAAATAAGTGTTCCTTAAATTGCGATCGCAACAGTACATGGTGAAACAGTTGCAGAAGTAATTGATCAATGTATTCATAATATTCTGTCATCGGATAACAATTATAAAGACAAGATGCTATTATTTTTGACTGATGCGGCAGCTTATATGTTAAAAACAGGGAAGTTATTAAAGCAATCTTATCCCAGTATGCTACACGTTACCTGTGCAGCATATACACTACATAGAGTATGTGAATATATCAGAGGTCATTTTCGAAATGTTTATAAGTTAGTTTCATCATTTAAAAATATATTTTAACCAAAAAGTTGATGCCATATTTAGCAGAAATCAAGATTTAAAATATTAATTCTGCACAGAGCCGATTCAAATATCTATACATTCGAAGTATTGTGCACTTTTGCAACATTTTAATCACACACCCATCACCAGTTGTGATGTGGAACGGACATTTTCTATTTTTAAAGACTTTTAACATCTAAAAGATCTAATTTAACACAGGAACACCTTGAAGAAACTTTAGTTGTTCATGGTAATGTTTTACACTTTCAATGTTTCACAGAAAATACATTTTGTTGTGTGAGTTTTATTCTTTGTCGATTATTTTTATTCAAAATTATACGCAATTTGCTTGTCAGTATTACTTTTGTTTCAGCAGTAGTTACTGCCGGTTACCAAACCGTTTATCACATTCGCTCTGTTGTGCATTGACAGATAAATATTAACTGCATATTGCTATGAACTGTGCCTAGCTCATGGGTACAGTTCACGACGAATGTCCGGTTGCTCAGTCGCTCAATCTCCAAGACGGAATCTTCTAGTCTCAGGTCTTGCTCTCAAGCAAGCAAGAAACGTGTAAGCAAAAAAAACAATATAGCAGTCAATAAAATTCACACTTTCATCATTTTCGTTTATTAAAAAAATAAAAAAATTAAAAAAAATCCCTTTACCGAGTGTATAGGGAGCTAAAGCAAAATTAACAGTAGCTTAGGAGGAAACACTCTTTATGATAATGGCACGCACAAAGAGAAAAACCCCCTGTGACTCTCGAGCAAACATATAATTAATAAATAGTTAAGAAACTTGTCAAGTTTGACCTCTAACTGTATCCCCAACAAAATCAAATGTCAACAACCACCAAGTTATCGAGTACGCGTGACAGCCTTACAGTCATGCGCAATAAAACATGACAAAATCAAACCCAGCAACAAAAAACCAACCTGAATTTAAAACGATCTAGAACATCTTGACTAAAAAAAAAACTCCATTACCAAAAACATCACAATTTTCTTGAATTATTCATATACTAATATTTATATCAAAATTTATGCAAATTCTAAACTACCACTACAAACATAAGCAAATTATCGTAGTAGCAATTATATAAATTAATTGTTCAATGTACTTACATCGATCTAATCACATCCAACACTAAACTACGCGAGAGATACCATTATTTAAATTTACTATCAAAAAGAAACGAGATCACAAACACTCGTGCAAATCGTAATTAATTTTTAAAATGCACAAATTAAAGCATCAAAAACAAATAACCCGAATTTACTTAAAAACAGGAGAATAAAAATGAGGTTTTTATTCTCTCTGACCATCTGGGTTGCCAGTACTGGTATCTCTCAATAAAATTTCCGCGAAAATCTCATACATCGAATTCACTAGTACAAAATCTGGCCGCACCCATTAATCTAATATAATATACATACAGGGCCAGTCAAAATATAAATTCAAACACAATAAATATAAATATACATAAAATTCAACAATGCATTTTAAATCCAATTTATACAAATACTGTTCAATATTTAATTCTTCTTTTTTCTATGGGGCAAAAACCACGACAATATGTGGGTATGTGTCACTTATGCATTGGCCACACGTATCAAATTGTTCGAAACTCACGGATCGCTTACAGAAACAGACCTATTGCGAATACAAGGCAGACGCCTATGGGCTATGAATCATCAATCGCTCGAGTCCGTTCTCTGGTTATTATTATGGACAAAACGAGCTATCATACGACAATAATAAAATTACAAAATTAATATACAGAGTCTGTTCAGTTGGAAAAAATTATTAGGTGACTTCAAAAGTGCGAGCCACATCGTCTGCTGAGAGAATTTTCAACCATCTAACGGTTAATTATAATATTGTTAAATATTATAAAAATATTATTAATTGTTTATATATATATTGTAGTGAGGCATACCCATGAGCATGAGAGGCCTAGAACAAAAATACAGAATTTAGATTTAAAATGTTGATTTTAGAATATAAGATACTGCTGGAACTGCATTTTTCACGTGCCATATCAAGAAAGTTAATTCCGCGTTTTTAATTACTCAAATTTGAATCACATATTTATTTATTTTCTTGTAGTCATTTACTTAAGTCATTTTCATTTACATTATAATTGTACCGAAGATATTTAACATGATTGATTGGAAATATTGGTGACACATATTATGGTCATAGCTGTACCTAATTTGAATTGTGTAAGGCGGGAATTATCCCAATTGTAAACAGGTATTTAGCGGAAAATTGAACATTTAAAAGACACTTTTGTCTATTATAAAATTAAAACAATAATTTATGTGAAATATCTAAACGATTAGTAATAGTAATTTATTTCATTTTTATAAATTTATTAACGAGATTAAATAAATACAAACAAGCATCACAAATAAGACGCCTGGATATTGAAGAAAAAAACAAGAGAGAGTTGGCTTGGGGGTAATTAAGAATTTTTCAACGCGTCGAGTTTTTTATAAAAGTGTGTTCCTGAAATTAAGTGATAAAATAGTTAAAATTCTTTCAATGGAGACTGTGGTTAAATAATAATTTAAAAAGGTATATAACCCCTTACCACAATTATTAGTCGTATCCTAAATACGTATTTCGACAACTAAGTTGTCATCATCAGTAGGTAAAAACTACTAATTAAAAGTCACACATGGGGCACAGTAAAGTAAAATAAGCGCTTCCGCACAACTACTATACACTGCAACCCTGTAAAGACTGATATGAATATCAGTATTACTCATTACCATAACAGGACTAAACAATTTATAGTCCTTTAATAGTAATTTGGTAATCAGATAATTTTTCTTACGCGGCTCCATAGTATGTAAGTATGTATGACATATGACATCGATGTTGACGCGCCTCAGCATTCAGGGGAATTCTATTCGGAGCGGGAGAAATATTCATACATTCGCATCGTTGCGTTTGCTCGGAATGAGGCGGTATATATAAACATACATCAAGATATAACAGAGATTTCGCTGATAACCCAAAGTTTCAAAAAGATTTTATTGGATAAAAGAATGTTTAATTACTATCAACCACCTGAACTATCAAAATGGTAATGTAGTATATAGAATTTTTTTAATTTTCTAGTCAACAACATTTAAGTAAACAATTATATATCATTAGATATTTGAAGTATGTTACTTTAAAATTTCCTAAGTTTGTCTATTAAATGGACCCTGTATATTGAATTTGTTAATCATTATTTCGATTCTTCTGTAAAATCTGTTGTGGTCTATAACTATTCACATCCAATTAAATCTTTTATTTTCATCATCTAACCATTCATGAACTACGATGATTATTTATGAAATAATGACTGTCTGGTAGTACCACATTACAAATTAGTTAGTTTGATAATTTTAATTTAATAAACTTCTGTTCATTGTTTACATGATGTATACTTAGAGATTTTTTTGAAAACGAAAATATTTATTGCAATCACTTGTATATTGAGACTTTTTGATCTTACAAAATATTATAATATAATTTGTTGTATATCTATATAAGGTATTATAAATATAAGACAATATATATAACTTGTAATAGTATAAATTCGATTAAAATTTTTGATTTAACCTTATAAAAAACAATAAAATAATGTGTATTTAGATTATACCACAGTAAGCATTTTTTATTTACATTAATTTCAAATATGACACCGGTGTTAATATCTGCAGCGTCATTATAATATGCATAGCTGTACATATCTAAGTTTATAGTTTGATGCGAAAACATTTCATTTAAACGACAACCATGGGCGAGTTTAAATCAAAGTATATTTACAGTATTTATTTTTTTTAATTTTTTTGTTTTAGATTTAGAAACAGTAGCTCGAATATGAGAAACTAACGCGTGACTGCATTTCAGTTGTCTGGGATTGCACGAACTTAAAAAGAAACAAAAATAAACAGACCTAAAAGTAAATTGGTAAGTAAATGAAGAATTATACTGATTCTTTTGTGAGTGTAGTTTATTTTCTCGTTGGAAAATAAAGTTGCATTATCGTAGCAGGAATTCCTTTTTCCTTACCAATTTACTTTTAGGTCTGTTTATTTTTGTTTCTTTTTAAGTTCGTGCAATCCCAGACAACTGAAATGCAGTCACGCGTTATTTCTCATATTCGAGCTATTCGATCTAAATCAAAAAGAAAAAGACAAAATGGCTAATAAAAAGAAAATGTCTAGACACTTTGAAGCAATAAATGAAAGAGGTAATTTATTTATTTTTTTATTATTTTGTTTTAGATTTAGAAACAGTATATTATATTGTGTTCGATATATATATATATATATATATATATATATATAAAACTCTTGAAGCATCGGTAAGTTTTGTTATACAGTTTTTAAGACATTTTTTATAATATTCGATAAAAAATATTTTTAGGATAGACCGGTGCTGATCGTACCGCTACCAGGGGTGATGATGGCGGTGATTGGGGCCTGCCACACCCTCCACATTAATGTATAGAGAACAAATTTTTAGGATAGGCCGGTGCTGATTATACCGCGGGAACTACCGCCACCGCTGCCAGGGGTGATGGTGGCGGTGATTGGAGCCTGCCACACTCTGCATATTAATGTGGAGAGCGAATTTGTTATAGTTTTTATTATATTCAGTGTTTTTCAATATCTACATTAAAAAATATTTATTTATTCTTATTGTTATAGCCGAACATTGGAAAAATATATATTCAGTAAGTTTCTATATTATACTAAAAAAATATAAAAAGGCATGCATCAACATTAAAAATAATGATGACGCATGTCTGTGAAATTCACTCACTAAGCAGATTGAATTACATACGGTGTCGGCTTACTTGAAACTACCTCATTCAAAATAAAAAGGTATGCCTCAACATTTAAAATAATGATGACGCATGTATGTGAAATATTAATCAGACCTGTAGTAGAATGGTTGGGTGAAGAGGGAGTAGTTTAAATATTATAGGAGCTTATTGAACGGCAATGTTAATTGCAGTCTGTTCTCCGCTATCGTGAGCAACACTTCTCCTAAATTTCGCGAAAAAAAATGTCTAGGCAAGTACAGTTTAACGATAATGTTGAAATTTTCGAATGGTTTGAATTCAGAATGCCTGCAGCAGACAGGCATAGATTTAATCGAAGAATAAAAGAATTGGAGGAGTAATTAGTTGAAATTTTAACGCCTTTACATCGAACTCGAGTATATCAACAATGATTCGAGCCTTACCTGGTTGTCGATATACAAGGTTTCTTTAATAACAATTTTACACCTAAGGAGATGTCCATCACCGATGGTTCCCGATCTTTTATTTAAACCTACAGTGCCATTTATGCGTCTATCACCTAGTGAAAAGAGGGAGGTATGTTGGCTGCAGAGTAATCATTTAAAAATTAAATATTCTGACGGACTCGTAGACTTGAAATCTCTGCGAGGCATTTTGAAACATATTTGTAGAGACTTTAGTAAAATATATGTAAAGGGTCAACAAAAGTGTAACTATTTGAAAACTATTGTAAATATAGATGTGAACAACTTGGAATATTTGGGCAATATACCCGTTTTAGTTAAGACTGATGAACCGTGTTTTTATCATGAAGAAGCTAATTGTGCTTGCACGGTAAAAAATGTTAAACTCTTATATGGATTTTTATATAAAAAACATGCATAATAACATATTGTAATTTATATATTCTTATTGTATTATTGTAAATATACAGTTTTAATAATAAATGTTTAAAACTTAATTTCCTCTTTCATTTATTTATTGCTCTCTTATTAAAAATATAAAAAATATTCAAAGTGTCTAGACAGGCTTCACCGAGAAAAACTTGTTCTATCATGTTTTAATTGTTTACTGTTTACATTTTGGTGTTGAAGTTATTAGATTGGGTTGTTAATTTATATTTATTAAATTTTATGTGTCTAGACATTTTCTTTTCATTCGCCATTTTGGTTTTTTCTTTTTGATTGAACCTCATATATCAAAACATAAATGGCACTGTAGGTTTAAATAAAAGGATTAATATTTCACGGGCATGCGTCATCATTTTTTTATCAATCATTTTTTAATGTTGATGCATAAGCCGACACCGGATGTAATTCAATCTGCTTAGTAAGTGAATTTTTATTTTCATTTTAAAAAACATTACTCATTTTGCATTGTCATCATAATTTTATAATTCAACTACAACCAACACAAAAAAATATTAAATCTGCTGATTTAAAATGTAAAGCCGACACCGGATGTAATTCAATCTGCTTAGTAAGTGAATTTTTGCTTTGTCATCATAATTATATATTAAAAGCGAAATAAACAAAAAAATACTCATTTTGCATTGTTATCATAATTATATACTGATAGCACGCCGGATGTGATTTCCTTTAGTATTCATCAAACTTTTGTCGGTGCCCACGTGTTTTATTAAATTGTGAGGTTATGTTTCGGTGGCCCCACTAGGGGGCGTGTGTGGTTATGTTTCGGAGGGTGCTTCCGAGGGCCCCACAAGGGGCTCTAGGGGTGTGTGTGGTTTTGCTTCTGACGGCCCCACAAAGGGGCCCTCCATCTTGCAAGTATTTTTTCTTTTTTGCTTTTCAAACTTACTGTGTGGTTATGTTTTCGGAGGGTGCTTCAGAGGGCCCCACAAGGGGGCTTCTTCTGACGGCCCCACAAGGGGCCCTCCATCTTGTAAGTATTTATTCTTTTTTGCTTTTCAAACTTACTGTGTGGTTATGTTTCGGAGGGTGCTTCAGAGGGCTCCACAAGGGGGCTTTCCATCTTGCAAGTATTTTTTCTTTTTTGCTTTTTTCAAACTTACCCTCATCCGCCATTTTTGTGTTTTATTCAATTGTGAGGTTATGTTTCGGTGGCCCCATTAGGAGGGTCGTGTATGATGGTGCTTCAGTGGGCCCCAATATGGGGCCGTGTGTGGTGATGTTTCGGAGGGTGCTTAAGAGGGCCCCAATAGGGGCTTTAGGGGTGTGTCTGGTTTTGCTTCTGAGGGCCCCACAAGGGGGCCCTCCATCTTGTATGTATTTTTTTTTTGCTTTTCAAACTTACTGTGTGGTTATGTTTCGGAGGGCCCCAGAAGGGGGCTCTAGGGGTGCGTCTGGTTTTGATTCTGATGAGCTTCTTGTGACGTCATTGGGTTGGGTTGTGACGTCATTATGACGTTAGTATGACGTCATTGTGACGTTAGAATGACGTCATTGTGACGTTTGTATGACGTCATTGGGTTGGGTTGTGACGTCATTGTGACGTCAGTATGACGTCATTGGGCTGTGACGTCATTGTGACGTCATTTATGACGTCATGGAGGAGGAGGAGGAGCCAGAACCGGCTAATCCCCTCTACTTTAATTATTTAGGTGATGATAGTGATACCACTTGTGATTCAGACTGGGATTAATTTGTTGTGTTTCTTTATAAAGATAACAAATGCGAATAAATTTTAATACATTTTAGTGGTTAAGCTATATTATTGTTTATAATTTTCATTATTAGTTACTATAATCTAAATTTTATATTGCAAATTTGAAATATATAATATACTTTTGAATGATCAATAATAATAAACTGTTACTGTTTTAATTTAAAATAATAATTTTCAACATGTCATAATCTAAATTCTATTATGTAATTTTGACATGTGCAGTACTGCGCGACACATAAAACTCGTACAACTCTTATGGGAATATAATCAGAATCTTTTGGTTGCGTAAACGGGACAAATATATTCATACAGTCACTTATAGACTTCATAGGTTATACATACATTTCTAATACATAACTTTAAGTCAAATTTGGCAAGTCAAATAACACATATCAAATTTGATAAGCCTGGCTTGAACTGATACTATGTTAGTGTACGGGTTTTATATGTCGGGCAGTGTACTAGTATAACTGCACCAACAATATTTTAATATAAAAACTCATCCTTTTCTTTTCTTCGCAATTCATAACGCTCAACATAATTACTATAGACATATACGCTTCTTCTAGCCTTAAATTTAAAGTTTTAGTTTGACATTTGACACATACAATGATAGCGAAATCGATTGAGGGCACTTGGCAGCTCTGGTTTGTGTATATCAGTCACGAAATATCCAACTTCATTAACTACAACTTTGAAGTTAGCAAATAAAGCGCGTCTAAGTTAGGTATGTCAAATGCGCTCAATCAATTTCGCTCTCACTGAACCATCGGCGGGTACACGAGTATTTTGTTTGGTGTAAATCTGAACGCATCTGACAACTCCTGACAACTAACGTGACAGCTAAATAAAGTAATTTAAAATGTCAAATTTGAACCAGCTTAAGAAGTCTTTTTTAATAACGCGACTTCAGGAGGAATGGACTGTTAGAAGAATTGCGGGTGAACTAAACATAAGTAAAAATACAGTGCAACGAGCCAAAAAACGTTTGCAAAATGGAGTCTTTCTCCGAAAAAAAGGTTAAGGACGCCGAAAAATATAATCTCGGGAGCAAGATGAAGAAGTGGTAGATTTTATTAGAGAACATGATACATGTATAAAAGCAAAAGAAGTAATTAATTTTTCTGGTAGCATCAGAACTACCCAAAAACGAATTGCTGAAACGTAATTAAAATATTGCTGTAGCGCAAATAAGATATTTTTGAGGAAAGATAATAAGCAAATAAAATTGGCATTTGCTCAGCAATATGTTAACCAGCATGATATTTAGAATAATATAGTTTTCTCACACGAGAAAACTTTCCAGTCCTTTCATAATAGTCATATTGGTGTTTATCGACCACCAAAAATACGTTTGGATCCAAAATATGTATCATCCGTCAATCGAAGTGGTCATTTTTCTGTGAACGTCTGGGGGCATGGATTAGTGCCAGAGGTCCAGGTGTATGTATTATATTAGAAAAAAATTATGTGGTGAAATGTATAGAAGAATTTTAGAACAAGCTATGTTACCGTCACTACGGCGGTTTTTGGCGAAAATTTTACATATCGGCATGTAATATAATACAAAGCTTGAATATTTCAGCAATAATGCAACTTTATAATTTCAGGATAACTGTGTAGTCCATCGAGCACGAATAGTCGAAGACTTTTTAAATTTACATAATGTAAGTGTTTTATCGTGGTCCTCAAAAAGTCCGGACTTAAATCCTATTCAAAATATTTGGGGAAGATTAACGAAAATTATATACACACCGCTAATTTTAGACCTAATGCAATTATGGAATTATACGAATTATATATTATTATGGAAGAGTGGCAAAATATTACACCGGAATTTACTCGGGATTTGGTGCTGTCAATGCCGCGACGTTTACAAAATGTAATTGACTGTAATGGAGCAGTGACCAAATACTAAAATTGTACTTAAAATTCTAATGTATTAAAAGATAAAACGTACATTATTTTTATTATATTACTGCGTTGATTAAAGGAGTACATAAAGATACACAAACGATTACTGTCATTCTATATAACCTTTACACATCGCTTGACATGGCTTGATATAAGAGCCAACACTGTACAATTTTTGAAAATTTACGTCAGTTCATCTGTCAATGTTGTACCCGTTTTTTTAGGCGCCGATGGTACATGAACATAACCTACAGTATATACCAATTAAAATTATGGCGGCCTACAACTGACAGCATTGCAAAAAAATTACGCCATACATTAGGTATGACTTGCATTAACTGATTCCCTGGTTTCAGTATATGTAGGATATTTGAATATAACCACAAACGTAGATATGACAATCACCATTATCGCTGTGAATTTGACGGAATGCCAACCCTGCCATATGAAATATACCTAATACTTATCCAACATTGAAATTATGCAACGTCGCCTGTGATCTCTATAAGAGTAATATTTCGATTCTAAGGTGGTACTGACTATAGTAGAATTACGTGACAGTGAAAAATACTTTTGAAGTTGCATATATTTAACAACAAAACCTTTAAACATACATTCAAGTTTGCGAATTATTGAAATATTCTACTGCCAACTGTACAATGATGACAAACTAATTTTTCTCATACCGACCTTCTTTACTTAAGATGGATCACTCTAGAGATAATCCTAAGGAGATTGCTAGCTCAATGTTAAAAATTAGTTACCCAAATTGATTATGCGCGCACTCTACGAAATCGATACAAACTAACGCGGACATATTGTTTCGTGGCGGATTTTTGAATGTTGAAAGAAATTCATATTAATATTTCTCACTTCTCAAAAAGTTTATAATTAATATTAATTATAAATTTTTTTCAAAAGTAAGAAACATTCATTAATAATAATTTAAGCATTTGACATCCCCCAATCTTTACGTTTGTTAAGAAATTCATATTTATCAATCAAGTACGGTTTTTTCATTGTTTTAACTCTTAATTACATACTTCCTAATTTTCGTAATAGATCCTGCTTAATATCGTCTCATCGAATCTACTACTTCCAATTATTTTTACGTAAGTGTCCAATGAATTTCAATAACTTTCTCATACATTTTTAATTTTCATTTATTCACCTCTAAAACATTGATAAAGTCACTTTTTCAGATATGATATGGAACAACGTTGAGAATGGCATCGTGAAACAATGGCGACTTAGATTTAGGGTTATACTGATTCTATGTCCATTGCCAGTGATTCCGAAATTTATTGCAAAGTCTGTAAAGTATCGTTAAAAAATTCCAAGAAATCGCACGTAAAACAGCACTTAGCATCGTAAACACAGACACAGAAATTAGGCCCGTTGGCATCTGACAATTTTAACGAAGAACTCTTTGAAACTTGAATGGCGGCAAACATTCCATTAAATAAACTTAACAATCCCACTTTCAAAACATTTCTCCAGAAATGTACTGGTCGAAATGTTCCTGATGGATCCACCTTATGCAAATATTATGTTACTAAGTGCTACACGTGCCGACGAAACTGTTGATATATTAGGATGCTGTGTGGTAAATGCTGTAGCTGATGTACTACATCCAACTATTCCATTTAATGCATATATGATAGCCACAAAAGTTATAAATACAGTTGATACGGAAATAGTAGCTAAAACCATTTACGAGAATATGCACCAAATGCTTCATTCGAACGACAGTTATAAAGAAAAAATATTTTATTTGTCAGGGACAGTGCTGCATATATGTTAAAAACAGGCAGACTATTAAAGGAAACATGAAGGAAAAGTTTTAAATAAAGCACTCTTGAGAGTAGCTTTTACAGGGAAATCTTCCAACTTCGTCACTGTCTCCCTCTCCAATAATAACTAGATGGGGGAAATGGTTGGAAGCTACTAGTTTTTATGCAGACAATTTCGATAGTTTACAAAATTTCGTTACATGTTTAAATGACGATGCTCTAAGTATTTCTAAGTGCAAGGAACTAATACTAATTCCAAATTTAAAAAATCAGTTGTATTTCTTCAGGAACACTTTGGTAATTTGCCAAAACTAATCACTTATTTTGAAAATCAAAATCTCAAATTAAATGATGGGTTAACCACATTAGACGTGGCTATTAATAATTTGAAAAATATTCCAAGTGACTAAGGATATGGGCTTCGGCAAGAGTTAGACGCAGTTTTTAATGGAAATTCTGATTTAATAACATTGCGGTAATTATGTTTGAGGACGATGCCTTAAAATCTAATTGCTAAATACGCTGAAATAAAAGAATATTTCCAGAATGCACCTATAACCAGTTGCGATGTAGAAAGGACGTTTTGTATCGACAAGGATGCATTTCATTCAAAGAGAACAAATTTTACAGAAGAGAACCTTGAGAAAGTATTGCTAATTAATATTAATACTCCTTTACTCAACTTGACCTACAAAATGAACATATAAAAATATATTTCGTATTTTATAGATCACTACCCGTTTGTTTTCTAATTTTATAAATAAAATTAAAAACTCTTTAAAAATACAAATTTTCAATAGTACGCCCATGGGCGATGAGCCATCGGCCTCTCGTATCCGGTCCCTAGTTATAAATATCAAGCTTTAAAAATTGTTTTATAACTATATTTGAAAATTATTCATGGATCGAATATTTGGGACCAAAGATAAACAAGAAGAATATACTGGGTAACTAGAAAAAAACAAATCCTGTTTCCATAGCTATATTATCCGAACATATAGAGATATCAATGTAATTTTTTTCCCACTGAGAATTATTCGTGAAAAATTTTATAGGTTCTTCAATAATGGAATAACAGAAGTTTAAATTTGACTTAAAAAATAACGATTACACGTTGATAATTTAATAAGCAACTTAAATCGAACCAACCTTTTGTTAAAACAAATGAACTTCTGAGTGACATGAATTGGTATAGTGGCATTTCGTACAAATTAAAGTACTTTTTTTCGTAATAATGGCATCTCATTTGACGAAGCCTGATTTAGATATAATTTCCATGTGTTATAGAGAAAAAAACTGGCGCCGCAAAAGAATTGCGATAGAGTTTTCAGGCAAGAGATGGCTACCTTCCAGAAAAGGAAGGTGAGAGCAAAAATCGTGCTATTCGACGGCTTGTAGAAACCGGATCTGTTAACAGAAAATCTGGCAGCGGAAGACTTATAACTGCTACAACTGATGAAAATTCAGAAATCGTAAGAGAATTGTCGTTGTCATAAGAAAATCAACCGGGAACTCATTTATCTCAGCATAAAATATCAGCCAGGCTAGGAATTAGTCGCAGGTCTGTACAAGTTATTCAAAAACATATAGGTATTAAATGCTACAAAAGGCTACAAACCCCAGCACTTACACTTAATGCAAAAGGCCGTCGATCATCAAGAGCTCTGCGACTGTACAGGCGGTTTTCGAATACTGACCTATGCGTCTAATTTTTCAAGATGAAAAGGATTTTACCATCCAAGTACCTCAAAATAGACAAAATAGCTAAAAGTACCTCAAAATAGACAAAACAACAGGGTTTATTCGACAACCAAAAAGAATGCTATTCAACCAGAACGTTTGTACCACAGGAAGTCGCGGTTCTTTAAAAAGCTCGTGGTCTCATGCGTCATTTTCTGGAACGGGACGATTTACTACCGGAAATGCGTCGATTATAACCGAATAATGATTATGTTTTTATCCAAGACAGGACTCCATTCCACAGAGCAGTAAGGACACAACAGTTTTTACTAGAAAATCTTTTATTCAAGGAAACCGGTGGCCGCCTAATTCTCCAGACTTTAATCCTTTAGATTACTCAGTGTGGAACGCATTGCAAGAAGATGTATTCGCAAAGACGGGAACCATTTGCAAACTTAGAAGATCTGCGTCGATAGTTAGAAGAGGTGCGACCAGAGGTGTCTGTAAATTTGATCAGGCAAGCTATTTTACAGTTTAAACATAGATTAAGAACTGTGAATTTACAAAATGGAGGCCCAATACAATATGTTTATAAGCAGAATTCAGCGTACAAAATGTAGGTAGAATTGTAGTCTATCTAAGAATATCCTTAACGTGTAATTTATTTTCTGTAGTTGATATTAAAATATTAAGCATTCCTTTGTTTTTTTAAATATTCCTTTGTAATTTAACAGGAACAATTTTCAGTGCATTGTCTCTTATCAAGTAAAAACTGAAATCGCTATCTCAGCCTTCCGGAGATGTAAGGACTTAAACAGGATTCGTTTTTTTTTAGTCACAGGTATATACTGAGTACCTGACTATAGTATATTATATATTTAAACTAAATGGATAATGAAAATAACCGTATAAAAACCTAAAAGAAAATAGACAAAGATCCTTTAGTTAAGATATTGTCTAATTCTTACAATATGAAACAAACATGTAAATAATTTACATATCTGTAACTATGCACATGGACAATACACCTCGTATTTTCAGCAATTACTTCTGCTTAATACATATGTTTCTGCCAATATAGGCGTCCTCAGCTAAGCTAGTGAAGCAATTTATACAAATTAATACAAACCTGTTATAAACAACTGGTTTGTATCTGTATTTAAATTTACTGAAATAGCCCGCAAAGATCAAGCAAGTTCCGTCCTATAAGAAGACAACTAATTAATAATTGACATCTTACGGGCGAAAGATACATTGTCCGGAGGGCTACCTATCGTTCGAACAGCTATGCTGCTACGGGAAACGATAAAATACGTATGTAGATGTAGTCCATTAACAACCTGCCAGATGGCGGTATATACGAAAAGGTTTTGTTTAAGTATAACAATACGTTAAGCACGTATAAAGCGTTTGTACAATATGAAACAAACATGTAAATAATTTACATATCTGTAACTATGCACATGGACAATACACCTCGTATTTTCAGCAATTACTTCTGCTTAATACATATGTTTCTGCCAATATAGGCGTCCTCAGCTAAGCTAGTGAAGCAATTTATACAAATTAATACAAACCTGTTATAAACAACTGGTTTGTATCTGTATTTAAATTTACTGAAATAGCCCGCAAAGATCAAGCAAGTTCCGTCCTATAAGAAGACAACTAATTAATAATTGACATCTTACGGGCGAAAGATACATTGTCCGGAGGGCTACCTATCGTTCGAACAGCTATGCTGCTACGGGAAACGATAAAATACGTATGTAGATGTAGTCCATTAACAACCTGCCAGATGGCGGTATATACGAAAAGGTTTTGTTTAAGTATAACAATACGTTAAGCACGTATAAAGCGTTTGTACAATATGAAACAAACATGTAAATAATTTACATATCTGTAACTATGCACATGGACAATACACCTCGTATTTTCAGCAATTACTTCTGCTTAATACATATGTTTCTGCCAATATAGGCGTCCTCAGCTAAGCTAGTGAAGCAATTTATACAAATTAATACAAACCTGTTATAAACAACTGGTTTGTATCTGTATTTAAATTTACTGAAATAGCCCGCAAAGATCAAGCAAGTTCCGTCCTATAAGAAGACAACTAATTAATAATTGACATCTTACGGGCGAAAGATACATTGTCCGGAGGGCTACCTATCGTTCGAACAGCTATGCTGCTACGGGAAACGATAAAATACGTATGTAGATGTAGTCCATTAACAACCTGCCAGATGGCGGTATATACGAAAAGGTTTTGTTTAAGTATAACAATACGTTAAGCACGTATAAAGCGTTTGTACAATATGAAACAAACATGTAAATAATTTACATATCTGTAACTATGCACATGGACAATACACCTCGTATTTTCAGCAATTACTTCTGCTTAATACATATGTTTCTGCCAATATAGGCGTCCTCAGCTAAGCTAGTGAAGCAATTTATACAAATTAATACAAACCTGTTATAAACAACTGGTTTGTATCTGTATTTAAATTTACTGAAATAGCCCGCAAAGATCAAGCAAGTTCCGTCCTATAAGAAGACAACTAATTAATAATTGACATCTTACGGGCGAAAGATACATTGTCCGGAGGGCTACCTATCGTTCGAACAGCTATGCTGCTACGGGAAACGATAAAATACGTATGTAGATGTAGTCCATTAACAACCTGCCAGATGGCGGTATATACGAAAAGGTTTTGTTTAAGTATAACAATACGTTAAGCACGTATAAAGCGTTTGTACAATATGAAACAAACATGTAAATAATTTACATATCTGTAACTATGCACATGGACAATACACCTCGTATTTTCAGCAATTACTTCTGCTTAATACATATGTTTCTGCCAATATAGGCGTCCTCAGCTAAGCTAGTGAAGCAATTTATACAAATTAATACAAACCTGTTATAAACAACTGGTTTGTATCTGTATTTAAATTTACTGAAATAGCCCGCAAAGATCAAGCAAGTTCCGTCCTATAAGAAGACAACTAATTAATAATTGACATCTTACGGGCGAAAGATACATTGTCCGGAGGGCTACCTATCGTTCGAACAGCTATGCTGCTACGGGAAACGATAAAATACGTATGTAGATGTAGTCCATTAACAACCTGCCAGATGGCGGTATATACGAAAAGGTTTTGTTTAAGTATAACAATACGTTAAGCACGTATAAAGCGTTTGTACAATATGAAACAAACATGTAAATAATTTACATATCTGTAACTATGCACATGGACAATACACCTCGTATTTTCAGCAATTACTTCTGCTTAATACATATGTTTCTGCCAATATAGGCGTCCTCAGCTAAGCTAGTGAAGCAATTTATACAAATTAATACAAACCTGTTATAAACAACTGGTTTGTATCTGTATTTAAATTTACTGAAATAGCCCGCAAAGATCAAGCAAGTTCCGTCCTATAAGAAGACAACTAATTAATAATTGACATCTTACGGGCGAAAGATACATTGTCCGGAGGGCTACCTATCGTTCGAACAGCTATGCTGCTACGGGAAACGATAAAATACGTATGTAGATGTAGTCCATTAACAACCTGCCAGATGGCGGTATATACGAAAAGGTTTTGTTTAAGTATAACAATACGTTAAGCACGTATAAAGCGTTTGTACAATATGAAACAAACATGTAAATAATTTACATATCTGTAACTATGCACATGGACAATACACCTCGTATTTTCAGCAATTACTTCTGCTTAATACATATGTTTCTGCCAATATAGGCGTCCTCAGCTAAGCTAGTGAAGCAATTTATACAAATTAATACAAACCTGTTATAAACAACTGGTTTGTATCTGTATTTAAATTTACTGAAATAGCCCGCAAAGATCAAGCAAGTTCCGTCCTATAAGAAGACAACTAATTAATAATTGACATCTTACGGGCGAAAGATACATTGTCCGGAGGGCTACCTATCGTTCGAACAGCTATGCTGCTACGGGAAACGATAAAATACGTATGTAGATGTAGTCCATTAACAACCTGCCAGATGGCGGTATATACGAAAAGGTTTTGTTTAAGTATAACAATACGTTAAGCACGTATAAAGCGTTTGTACAATATGAAACAAACATGTAAATAATTTACATATCTGTAACTATGCACATGGACAATACACCTCGTATTTTCAGCAATTACTTCTGCTTAATACATATGTTTCTGCCAATATAGGCGTCCTCAGCTAAGCTAGTGAAGCAATTTATACAAATTAATACAAACCTGTTATAAACAACTGGTTTGTATCTGTATTTAAATTTACTGAAATAGCCCGCAAAGATCAAGCAAGTTCCGTCCTATAAGAAGACAACTAATTAATAATTGACATCTTACGGGCGAAAGATACATTGTCCGGAGGGCTACCTATCGTTCGAACAGCTATGCTGCTACGGGAAACGATAAAATACGTATGTAGATGTAGTCCATTAACAACCTGCCAGATGGCGGTATATACGAAAAGGTTTTGTTTAAGTATAACAATACGTTAAGCACGTATAAAGCGTTTGTACAATATGAAACAAACATGTAAATAATTTACATATCTGTAACTATGCACATGGACAATACACCTCGTATTTTCAGCAATTACTTCTGCTTAATACATATGTTTCTGCCAATATAGGCGTCCTCAGCTAAGCTAGTGAAGCAATTTATACAAATTAATACAAACCTGTTATAAACAACTGGTTTGTATCTGTATTTAAATTTACTGAAATAGCCCGCAAAGATCAAGCAAGTTCCGTCCTATAAGAAGACAACTAATTAATAATTGACATCTTACGGGCGAAAGATACATTGTCCGGAGGGCTACCTATCGTTCGAACAGCTATGCTGCTACGGGAAACGATAAAATACGTATGTAGATGTAGTCCATTAACAACCTGCCAGATGGCGGTATATACGAAAAGGTTTTGTTTAAGTATAACAATACGTTAAGCACGTATAAAGCGTTTGTACAATATGAAACAAACATGTAAATAATTTACATATCTGTAACTATGCACATGGACAATACACCTCGTATTTTCAGCAATTACTTCTGCTTAATACATATGTTTCTGCCAATATAGGCGTCCTCAGCTAAGCTAGTGAAGCAATTTATACAAATTAATACAAACCTGTTATAAACAACTGGTTTGTATCTGTATTTAAATTTACTGAAATAGCCCGCAAAGATCAAGCAAGTTCCGTCCTATAAGAAGACAACTAATTAATAATTGACATCTTACGGGCGAAAGATACATTGTCCGGAGGGCTACCTATCGTTCGAACAGCTATGCTGCTACGGGAAACGATAAAATACGTATGTAGATGTAGTCCATTAACAACCTGCCAGATGGCGGTATATACGAAAAGGTTTTGTTTAAGTATAACAATACGTTAAGCACGTATAAAGCGTTTGTACAATATGAAACAAACATGTAAATAATTTACATATCTGTAACTATGCACATGGACAATACACCTCGTATTTTCAGCAATTACTTCTGCTTAATACATATGTTTCTGCCAATATAGGCGTCCTCAGCTAAGCTAGTGAAGCAATTTATACAAATTAATACAAACCTGTTATAAACAACTGGTTTGTATCTGTATTTAAATTTACTGAAATAGCCCGCAAAGATCAAGCAAGTTCCGTCCTATAAGAAGACAACTAATTAATAATTGACATCTTACGGGCGAAAGATACATTGTCCGGAGGGCTACCTATCGTTCGAACAGCTATGCTGCTACGGGAAACGATAAAATACGTATGTAGATGTAGTCCATTAACAACCTGCCAGATGGCGGTATATACGAAAAGGTTTTGTTTAAGTATAACAATACGTTAAGCACGTATAAAGCGTTTGTACAATATGAAACAAACATGTAAATAATTTACATATCTGTAACTATGCACATGGACAATACACCTCGTATTTTCAGCAATTACTTCTGCTTAATACATATGTTTCTGCCAATATAGGCGTCCTCAGCTAAGCTAGTGAAGCAATTTATACAAATTAATACAAACCTGTTATAAACAACTGGTTTGTATCTGTATTTAAATTTACTGAAATAGCCCGCAAAGATCAAGCAAGTTCCGTCCTATAAGAAGACAACTAATTAATAATTGACATCTTACGGGCGAAAGATACATTGTCCGGAGGGCTACCTATCGTTCGAACAGCTATGCTGCTACGGGAAACGATAAAATACGTATGTAGATGTAGTCCATTAACAACCTGCCAGATGGCGGTATATACGAAAAGGTTTTGTTTAAGTATAACAATACGTTAAGCACGTATAAAGCGTTTGTACAATATGAAACAAACATGTAAATAATTTACATATCTGTAACTATGCACATGGACAATACACCTCGTATTTTCAGCAATTACTTCTGCTTAATACATATGTTTCTGCCAATATAGGCGTCCTCAGCTAAGCTAGTGAAGCAATTTATACAAATTAATACAAACCTGTTATAAACAACTGGTTTGTATCTGTATTTAAATTTACTGAAATAGCCCGCAAAGATCAAGCAAGTTCCGTCCTATAAGAAGACAACTAATTAATAATTGACATCTTACGGGCGAAAGATACATTGTCCGGAGGGCTACCTATCGTTCGAACAGCTATGCTGCTACGGGAAACGATAAAATACGTATGTAGATGTAGTCCATTAACAACCTGCCAGATGGCGGTATATACGAAAAGGTTTTGTTTAAGTATAACAATACGTTAAGCACGTATAAAGCGTTTGTACAATATGAAACAAACATGTAAATAATTTACATATCTGTAACTATGCACATGGACAATACACCTCGTATTTTCAGCAATTACTTCTGCTTAATACATATGTTTCTGCCAATATAGGCGTCCTCAGCTAAGCTAGTGAAGCAATTTATACAAATTAATACAAACCTGTTATAAACAACTGGTTTGTATCTGTATTTAAATTTACTGAAATAGCCCGCAAAGATCAAGCAAGTTCCGTCCTATAAGAAGACAACTAATTAATAATTGACATCTTACGGGCGAAAGATACATTGTCCGGAGGGCTACCTATCGTTCGAACAGCTATGCTGCTACGGGAAACGATAAAATACGTATGTAGATGTAGTCCATTAACAACCTGCCAGATGGCGGTATATACGAAAAGGTTTTGTTTAAGTATAACAATACGTTAAGCACGTATAAAGCGTTTGTACAATATGAAACAAACATGTAAATAATTTACATATCTGTAACTATGCACATGGACAATACACCTCGTATTTTCAGCAATTACTTCTGCTTAATACATATGTTTCTGCCAATATAGGCGTCCTCAGCTAAGCTAGTGAAGCAATTTATACAAATTAATACAAACCTGTTATAAACAACTGGTTTGTATCTGTATTTAAATTTACTGAAATAGCCCGCAAAGATCAAGCAAGTTCCGTCCTATAAGAAGACAACTAATTAATAATTGACATCTTACGGGCGAAAGATACATACAGGTAGCCCTCCGGACAATGTATCTTTCGCCCGTAAGATGTCAATTATTAATTAGTTGTCTTCTTATAGGACGGAACTTGCTTGATCTTTGCGGGCTATTTCAGTAAATTTAAATACAGATACAAACCAGTTGTTTATAACAGGTTTGTATTAATTTGTATAAATTGCTTCACTAGCTTAGCTGAGGACGCCTATATTGGCAGAAACATATGTATTAAGCAGAAGTAATTGCTGAAAATACGAGGTGTATTGTCCATGTGCATAGTTACAGATATGTAAATTATTTACATGTTTGTTTCATATTGTACAAACGCTTTATACGTGCTTAACGTATTGTTATACTTAAACAAAACCTTTTCGTATATACCGCCATCTGGCAGGTTGTTAATGGACTACATCTACATACGTATTTTATCGTTTCCCGTAGCAGCATAGCTGTTCGAACGATAGGTAGCCCTCCGGACAATGTATCTTTCGCCCGTAAGATGTCAATTATTAATTAGTTGTCTTCTTATAGGACGGAACTTGCTTGATCTTTGCGGGCTATTTCAGTAAATTTAAATACAGATACAAACCAGTTGTTTATAACAGGTTTGTATTAATTTGTATAAATTGCTTCACTAGCTTAGCTGAGGACGCCTATATTGGCAGAAACATATGTATTAAGCAGAAGTAATTGCTGAAAATACGAGGTGTATTGTCCATGTGCATAGTTACAGATATGTAAATTATTTACATGTTTGTTTCATATTGTACAAACGCTTTATACGTGCTTAACGTATTGTTATACTTAAACAAAACCTTTTCGTATATACCGCCATCTGGCAGGTTGTTAATGGACTACATCTACATACGTATTTTATCGTTTCCCGTAGCAGCATAGCTGTTCGAACGATAGGTAGCCCTCCGGACAATGTATCTTTCGCCCGTAAGATGTCAATTATTAATTAGTTGTCTTCTTATAGGACGGAACTTGCTTGATCTTTGCGGGCTATTTCAGTAAATTTAAATACAGATACAAACCAGTTGTTTATAACAGGTTTGTATTAATTTGTATAAATTGCTTCACTAGCTTAGCTGAGGACGCCTATATTGGCAGAAACATATGTATTAAGCAGAAGTAATTGCTGAAAATACGAGGTGTATTGTCCATGTGCATAGTTACAGATATGTAAATTATTTACATGTTTGTTTCATATTGTACAAACGCTTTATACGTGCTTAACGTATTGTTATACTTAAACAAAACCTTTTCGTATATACCGCCATCTGGCAGGTTGTTAATGGACTACATCTACATACGTATTTTATCGTTTCCCGTAGCAGCATAGCTGTTCGAACGATAGGTAGCCCTCCGGACAATGTATCTTTCGCCCGTAAGATGTCAATTATTAATTAGTTGTCTTCTTATAGGACGGAACTTGCTTGATCTTTGCGGGCTATTTCAGTAAATTTAAATACAGATACAAACCAGTTGTTTATAACAGGTTTGTATTAATTTGTATAAATTGCTTCACTAGCTTAGCTGAGGACGCCTATATTGGCAGAAACATATGTATTAAGCAGAAGTAATTGCTGAAAATACGAGGTGTATTGTCCATGTGCATAGTTACAGATATGTAAATTATTTACATGTTTGTTTCATATTGTACAAACGCTTTATACGTGCTTAACGTATTGTTATACTTAAACAAAACCTTTTCGTATATACCGCCATCTGGCAGGTTGTTAATGGACTACATCTACATACGTATTTTATCGTTTCCCGTAGCAGCATAGCTGTTCGAACGATAGGTAGCCCTCCGGACAATGTATCTTTCGCCCGTAAGATGTCAATTATTAATTAGTTGTCTTCTTATAGGACGGAACTTGCTTGATCTTTGCGGGCTATTTCAGTAAATTTAAATACAGATACAAACCAGTTGTTTATAACAGGTTTGTATTAATTTGTATAAATTGCTTCACTAGCTTAGCTGAGGACGCCTATATTGGCAGAAACATATGTATTAAGCAGAAGTAATTGCTGAAAATACGAGGTGTATTGTCCATGTGCATAGTTACAGATATGTAAATTATTTACATGTTTGTTTCATATTGTACAAACGCTTTATACGTGCTTAACGTATTGTTATACTTAAACAAAACCTTTTCGTATATACCGCCATCTGGCAGGTTGTTAATGGACTACATCTACATACGTATTTTATCGTTTCCCGTAGCAGCATAGCTGTTCGAACGATAGGTAGCCCTCCGGACAATGTATCTTTCGCCCGTAAGATGTCAATTATTAATTAGTTGTCTTCTTATAGGACGGAACTTGCTTGATCTTTGCGGGCTATTTCAGTAAATTTAAATACAGATACAAACCAGTTGTTTATAACAGGTTTGTATTAATTTGTATAAATTGCTTCACTAGCTTAGCTGAGGACGCCTATATTGGCAGAAACATATGTATTAAGCAGAAGTAATTGCTGAAAATACGAGGTGTATTGTCCATGTGCATAGTTACAGATATGTAAATTATTTACATGTTTGTTTCATATTGTACAAACGCTTTATACGTGCTTAACGTATTGTTATACTTAAACAAAACCTTTTCGTATATACCGCCATCTGGCAGGTTGTTAATGGACTACATCTACATACGTATTTTATCGTTTCCCGTAGCAGCATAGCTGTTCGAACGATAGGTAGCCCTCCGGACAATGTATCTTTCGCCCGTAAGATGTCAATTATTAATTAGTTGTCTTCTTATAGGACGGAACTTGCTTGATCTTTGCGGGCTATTTCAGTAAATTTAAATACAGATACAAACCAGTTGTTTATAACAGGTTTGTATTAATTTGTATAAATTGCTTCACTAGCTTAGCTGAGGACGCCTATATTGGCAGAAACATATGTATTAAGCAGAAGTAATTGCTGAAAATACGAGGTGTATTGTCCATGTGCATAGTTACAGATATGTAAATTATTTACATGTTTGTTTCATATTGTACAAACGCTTTATACGTGCTTAACGTATTGTTATACTTAAACAAAACCTTTTCGTATATACCGCCATCTGGCAGGTTGTTAATGGACTACATCTACATACGTATTTTATCGTTTCCCGTAGCAGCATAGCTGTTCGAACGATAGGTAGCCCTCCGGACAATGTATCTTTCGCCCGTAAGATGTCAATTATTAATTAGTTGTCTTCTTATAGGACGGAACTTGCTTGATCTTTGCGGGCTATTTCAGTAAATTTAAATACAGATACAAACCAGTTGTTTATAACAGGTTTGTATTAATTTGTATAAATTGCTTCACTAGCTTAGCTGAGGACGCCTATATTGGCAGAAACATATGTATTAAGCAGAAGTAATTGCTGAAAATACGAGGTGTATTGTCCATGTGCATAGTTACAGATATGTAAATTATTTACATGTTTGTTTCATATTGTACAAACGCTTTATACGTGCTTAACGTATTGTTATACTTAAACAAAACCTTTTCGTATATACCGCCATCTGGCAGGTTGTTAATGGACTACATCTACATACGTATTTTATCGTTTCCCGTAGCAGCATAGCTGTTCGAACGATAGGTAGCCCTCCGGACAATGTATCTTTCGCCCGTAAGATGTCAATTATTAATTAGTTGTCTTCTTATAGGACGGAACTTGCTTGATCTTTGCGGGCTATTTCAGTAAATTTAAATACAGATACAAACCAGTTGTTTATAACAGGTTTGTATTAATTTGTATAAATTGCTTCACTAGCTTAGCTGAGGACGCCTATATTGGCAGAAACATATGTATTAAGCAGAAGTAATTGCTGAAAATACGAGGTGTATTGTCCATGTGCATAGTTACAGATATGTAAATTATTTACATGTTTGTTTCATATTGTACAAACGCTTTATACGTGCTTAACGTATTGTTATACTTAAACAAAACCTTTTCGTATATACCGCCATCTGGCAGGTTGTTAATGGACTACATCTACATACGTATTTTATCGTTTCCCGTAGCAGCATAGCTGTTCGAACGATAGGTAGCCCTCCGGACAATGTATCTTTCGCCCGTAAGATGTCAATTATTAATTAGTTGTCTTCTTATAGGACGGAACTTGCTTGATCTTTGCGGGCTATTTCAGTAAATTTAAATACAGATACAAACCAGTTGTTTATAACAGGTTTGTATTAATTTGTATAAATTGCTTCACTAGCTTAGCTGAGGACGCCTATATTGGCAGAAACATATGTATTAAGCAGAAGTAATTGCTGAAAATACGAGGTGTATTGTCCATGTGCATAGTTACAGATATGTAAATTATTTACATGTTTGTTTCATATTGTACAAACGCTTTATACGTGCTTAACGTATTGTTATACTTAAACAAAACCTTTTCGTATATACCGCCATCTGGCAGGTTGTTAATGGACTACATCTACATACGTATTTTATCGTTTCCCGTAGCAGCATAGCTGTTCGAACGATAGGTAGCCCTCCGGACAATGTATCTTTCGCCCGTAAGATGTCAATTATTAATTAGTTGTCTTCTTATAGGACGGAACTTGCTTGATCTTTGCGGGCTATTTCAGTAAATTTAAATACAGATACAAACCAGTTGTTTATAACAGGTTTGTATTAATTTGTATAAATTGCTTCACTAGCTTAGCTGAGGACGCCTATATTGGCAGAAACATATGTATTAAGCAGAAGTAATTGCTGAAAATACGAGGTGTATTGTCCATGTGCATAGTTACAGATATGTAAATTATTTACATGTTTGTTTCATATTGTACAAACGCTTTATACGTGCTTAACGTATTGTTATACTTAAACAAAACCTTTTCTAATTCTTACTTAAATACTAATCACAACTCTTTTTACAAATATAAATATGAAACTACACAAAACTAAAGTAAAACAAGATTCATGTACACAATTATAAGAAAATATAACTGACTATATAGTGATAAAACCTCACAACACAAATACATATAACATAACCACAAATGCAGATCATGCAGATGCTGCCGCAAAATGATAAAAATCATCAAAACATTTGCGAAACTTCAATTTTACACAAAATAACGGTCACCCTGAGCATTCGTGGCTCTCTCTACGAAAACAATACGAAGTACATACAGCTTTTTGGGTTGCATAATTTATTTTGTATTCATTTTCCCTATCTAATGCCCTGGATCACTCTGTAGAAGCTCTAAATTGTAATGTGAAAATTTTACAATGTCAAAATGACAGATCGTGCACTTTGTTCCAGAAAAATTGTGTAGGGACGGGTAATATATCCAAAGAAAATCCAAAAGTGGTATTCTTATAACATATTTAAAGTGTGGCTATAATTTGTATGGATGTAGCCTTTGATGGTATCTTAAATTAATCATGAGCATGCTTAATTATCTAGTCTTTCTATTTACGTCACTAATCTGTGCGGAAGCTTGTAAAGGAAAAACGGATCATCTACGAGTTGGAGCTATGAAATCACATGCACCACCAAATATTCAAGATATGCCATCGAAAGCTCCACTTTCGCATTACCTTCCTAATGGTAATACTTCAAACTCTTCGACTACTACTGCACCTGCGACTACGATTAGGACTCCTATACAGGCTCTGTGGGAAAAATGGCCAGAGAGTATAAGTGATAATTTTATTGCACTGATTCTTCATATAACGAACAAAAGACCTTCTGTAACTGCCGTTCGCATATTACCAAGTGTATACCTAACTCGCGATTTTATATATTGGTTTGAGTACAGGATAATCGAATTTGATACTAATACCAGAACACCTACAAAGTGCGGAATTAAAAAAATTATCAATTCAAAAGATAAAGATAATATTTTCGCAGTTGTTATACCTTGGGGCAGAGACTGTGTCAAGTTTAAAGAACCTGCTCATCATACGCTTCCTATAGCAACAAGAACAGACCTATTCCCAGATAACAAATGTCTAGTATATGCAGCGTATCCAGACTTAAGAGTTGTAGTTTATAATGGCACTATTTTATTAGACAATAAGTGCAATCTGAATCGTGAAATTTGCATTAAAATACGGCCGGACCAATGTTTTCCGCCACACGGCGCGGCTTTAGTGTGCAACGTCCATCTACTGGGCATAATGCTTGAAACAAATTCTTGTAAGCAAGTGTTGGTGTTCACAAGCGTGGCTTATTTTGACGAATGGATCATTAATACGATAAGACCAACAGGCTATTATGATTATGATTTCATTAAATATAGTTGTTCATCATCATTATGGTTATCTTACAAAATTATGGTGTTTATTCGTATTATGGCATTTAGTTTAGAATATAATGCATGAAATCAATAAAGAGTGAATAAATACAAATAAAAATATTCGTTTTTGTAAAACGTTCATTGAGTTTAAAAAAAAATTGAATTGTAATAATTTGAAATATTTTGAATATTTTTTGAATATTTTAATTCTTTTTTGCAATATACAGTGTGTTGCCGCATAATTGTCCCAATACGAAAAATATTTTTATTGTAGATTTATGAAAAATAATATTCTTTATCAAATTTTGCTGGATTGAAGATACACAAATAACACTATACTTTCAAAATAAATTTCGTAGTAATGCGCAAAATAGTAATTTTTTGCAAATTTTTGAATAACATTTTGTAAATCCTTATAAAATATAAATATCAAATGGCATTGAAGGGCATGCATCGTGTTAGTCATGTGTTAGATGAACTACTTGAATTGCTGTCATGCAGTATTTAATTGTCAAAATGCGGACACAAAAAAGAATAGTATATTGTGTAACGAGTGACGAAAGTAACATTTTTTTAAGCGGCAGAACAGTACACAAATAAATGTACTTATTTGTATATCAACCAAAAGCTGTAATAAAAAATAATCTTTTTCATAAATCTATAATAAAAAAAAATTCCTTTTTGTGTCAGCATTTTGACAATTAAATAAGTTCCTACTAGTAAATTTTTAAGCATAATCTTTTTAAGTCCATGTAATGTTGTCCTAATATCTTTTATCAAATAAAAAAAGCAATTGAACGACCAATTGCACCGATAAAACGTGGCGGTATCTGGTATAGCATGCATGTTATAACAGCCCCACTATTTGCTTGCTCGATTGCATTAATCGAGCAGATGTTGATATTTCCGTCGTAATGAATAGTACATTGTGTGTATTCTTTCATAAATTCTATTTTACAATGGCGTGTAAGACGGAATATACATTTACATATTATTTCGTTATATCCGCTAATTTTCAAAGTGTATTCTCGTGTTTACATGCTGTTATACATGTTTATACATATATGTATTTATTGTTCTTGAGATAGTATAGTTTCTATTCTCTTCTATAAAGGATTGTTTCTGGTTTCGTTTGTTTCAGTGTTATTTGCTTAGAACGTTTAGTATTTTAAAAAATCCGTTTTATATTGTTATATTGTATCTCTATCCTATAATTATTTACAAATATTAAATTTAATTTACTACCTTATTTTTGGAGTAGTTTTCGTTTCTTCTTTCGTCCATTTCTTTCTGTTCTTAGTATTTCTCTTTATTTTCATTAACTATGGAGAATTCTCGTAAAGCAACCATGGTAGGATGGATTAGAAACCATACAGATTGATTGCATATTCGTAATGATATATTGTGAGATATATTGCAGTGCCTGTTCATTAAGTTTAAGGCGTCCACAAAACTATAATGTGCAGAGACATGTTTCTTCCAAAACTAATCAAGATAACATGTGACCATCTGCACCTCACACTTTTAACGTAGAATTGTGTGAAGCTTTCATGGCGGCCAATATCCCATTCAAGAAGCTTAACAATCCAATCCTCAAGAGGTTTCTTACAAAATATACTGATCGTCAAATACCAGATGAATCTACTTTACTAAATACCAGTTACCAAAACGTTATTTGTGAGCCATTGAAAAGATACGAACCAACCTATCTATCTGGTCATTATCTTTGGGTAAGTGCAGACGAAACAGCGGATGTAATGGGACGATATGTGTTAAATGCAGTCATTGGTATTCTCCATCCGACAACTTCATACCAACCATGCTTAATTGCAAGTAAAATATTGCCAGTCGTAAATGGTGAAACAATTGCAGAAGTAATTGATCAATGTATTCATAATATTCTGTCATCGGATGAAAACTATAAATACAAGATGCTATTATTTTTGACTGATGCGGCAGCTTATATGTTAAAAACAGGGAAGATATTAAAGCAATCTTATCCCAATATGCTACACGATACCTGTGCAGCACATGCACTACACAGAGTATGTGCTTACATCAGGGGTCATTTTCCAAATGTTGATAAGTTAGTTTCATCATCTAAAAAGATATTTCTCAAAGCTGAGACAAAAAGTTGATGCCATATTTAGCAGAAATCCAGATTTGAATATATTATATCAATTATGTACAGAGCCGATTGAAAAATCTATACATTCGGAGTATGGTGCACTTTTGCAACATTTTAATCACACACCCATCACCAGTTGTGATGTGGAACGGACATTTTCTATTTTTAGAGACGTTTTAACATTAAAAGAACTAATTTAACACAGGGATACCTAGAAAAAAATTTAGTTGTTCATGGTAATGTTTTAAAACATAGTTTTGAGTTTTATTCTTTGTAAATTATTTTTATTCAAAATTAGATACACAATTCGCTTGTCAGCGTTACTTTTGTTTCAGCAGTAGTTGCTGCCGGTTACGAAACCGTTTATTATATTCGTTCTGTTGTACATTGACAGATACATATTAACTGCATATGTAGGTATATGCCACTTATGCAGTGTCCACACGTATCAAATTGTTCAAAACTCACGGATCGCTTACAGAAACAAACCTGTGGCGAATACAAGGCAGACGCCTATGAGCTATTAATCATTAATCGCTCGAGATCACTCTCTGGTTAGTATACACTTTTTGGTTAACGTACCCCCAAAAGAAAAAATCCATAATGGTCTAGTCTATTTTTTCTCATATTTGACGTATTTTCTCCTCCAAGTAATAATATCATCTTTGTCTCTCAAAATGCTATTACGATTCCTCTTCTGATAACTACAAATGAAAAATAGTTTATATAAAGTAGGTAACAAACATTTTCATTATATTTTACCGAAAGTTCTATAATTTTATTAATTGTCTGAGATTCTTAACTTTAAAGTTTGGCAAATCGTCTCTTTCATTTATCATCGTAAGACCTTTCTGTACAGTTAGCGGTTCATTTTTGAAAAAAAAAATAAATGAATAATTCTGCGAATGCTATTCTGCATTACATGAACTACGTTGTCCAGTATGACCCTTGTCCTGTGGTGATTCTTTGATGATTAAAATTTGTGCTCAGCAGTATATTCCTGCAAAAAACTATACTCTGATATTGCTACACTGAAAAACCGTTTCAAAAATATGCAAAAAATAGACTATATTGATTGAAACAAACTATTTAGTTAGAAAGATTAATATATTCAAACAAATTATTCAGTTCAGTATGGTTTTAACACAATAATTTAGTTCAACAGTGTCAAAACGTTAGATTACTTCTATTATTTTCACATTGTTGAGATAAAATCGGTATTTTCTTAACTAAAATAAATTTGTTACTTCCGGGGAATAAGTATATATTTGGGCGAAATATACAGTTAGTTGGGCGTCGAAGTTTATTTCTAGCCAATGAAATGGCGATTAGCCACCTGCGTCTTAGCACATGATTCAACATGCAGCGACTGGTATCTTTATAATTTTATTCTCGAGAGCATGGTGTTATATTGTTAGGATTAATGTGGTTTAGTGTCTTTTGTTGAGTTCGTGATGGGATTTTAGCGATTTAATAACTATTTTTAGAGGTAAGTATGTGTGTAATGCAATTCGTAACCGATTAAAAAATAAAAATTTCTTCCATATTCCCGATAACAGTTGGAGTTAATATACGCATTTCCAATCATAACCTTATAACCATAGTTTTTAACAAGGTGTGTCTGCGTGGTATCTCACTTTTTATTAAATTTAGCAAGGTTAACCTAAACGTCAATCACTTATATCAAACGTCAATTACGTATATTAAATTTTGCACAAGGACTCAAAAACTGTGGTACTAACACTAAACACTTCAAAAACACCTTACTACACCAGTTTTGTTGTAAGAGTTTATATTAAATCTGATTAAGAGATAAAAAAGAGCTGCCGTAACAGATATAAGGTAAGTAATTCTGATAAAATTATTGTTTGATATAAAAATGGAATATAGTGGCCTGAACAAAATATTTAGTAAAGTGAAGCACAATATATATTTTACTTAATACAAAAATATTGTTACTATAAAAAAATATACATTTCAAATAAACAAATACATCTAATTGTTACCATAAAATGTTTTGTTCTTCCGAGTGTTATTTCTGTTTGTATCAATAAAATTTATTGTTTGAAGTAAATATTCCATTTGATCAATTTTAGAAAATTTTATTTGAACTCAACATATATTTCTCAATTATTTCAAGGAAATGATTAGTTATTTTAAGTATTACATGTATTTGATCCTATAAAACTTTTTATTTGAACAAAACATTCTATTTGATTAACTTTGTTAAAGCTACTGTTAAAACAAACAAATTTTATTAACAAAATTATATACTTCGCACAACAATATATTTGTTTGCCCATATTTAAACAAAGATTTTGGTCATTACAACTAAAATTTGGTTGAGTAAACTAATTGGGGTTTTCAGTGTAAAAAGAAACATAACCAAAGTGAGGCGTCGTTATTTTTAAGAAATGTCATCAAAATTTACTTGTTGCTGTTGCTATAGTTACAACGTAAACTACTTTCGAAGTACTTGGCTGTTCTTGTAAGGTTTCGAATATATTCAAAACCCTCTCCTTGTCTTCTACTGTAAAATGTTTGACGGGCCTCTTCTTAGGAGGTGAATTCTCCATAATTTTACACAAAGGGGTAGACTGATACCACAAAGGATTCCACGTAAGGTTGAATTTATAACCTATAAAATAGATATTTGAAAATTATCTTCTGATGTATTTCATGCGCTTTCTTACGTTCGTCACAGAAACAATGTACAGTAGTCTCCAAAAAGATTTTTTTCTTGGATATTAAGCAAGGAAACTGAGAAAGAATAAAACAATAAAAATACAAAACCACAACTGTCAAAACATCGAACTCGATTTATCCTATTGTAAGGGTCCACGCAAACGAACCAATAGTAAACGTTATTTTACGTATGACGTTCAAGTGACGCATTTCTCGTGCGCTACTGCACGTTTTCGGCCATTCTAGTATAAATACTAATCACAACTCTTTATACAAATAAAATATTCGGAAAATAGGAGAAACCCAAAATAAAACCACTGTTTGTTGTTGATGTAAGTAATCTATAGCTCGTTTCAACCTTAGAAGAAAGTACGGGCTCTTATGGACTATTTACCTCTTTTGCTACCCTACATACTTGACAATTAATACATTCTTTTCTAGCACGTGCAAAATTGTAAAATCAAAATTATAGTAACATTTGTTCAATCTGTCACTGCACTGTAATCTGTCATTTAGCTTTGTTTGTGTTTAATTGTACATTAGTTTGCTTTTTTATTTATTTCGTATCTTTCTCAAGTAGCTTCACAACCAGTTTTTTTTAAATACGTGTATGTTATAATTATGAGATGTATAGGCATTAATGTATCTGAGACAATCTGAGTTGTGTTGTATTCGCAATTTACTATGGAGTTTTCAGTTTAAAAGGAGACGGCAAGGTGAAGTTTATAAATCTAGAGAACGGCAGATGATTCGTAATGCCTTTAACTATTTTAATAAAACAATGGGTGGTATCAGTAGCAGTTGATAAAACTTGTAAAACTCTTGGTTATGGTAAAACCATTGTAGTGCGAAATTCGAACTGTAGACAAATGCCGAAAAGAAGTGGTTTACAGAAAAACACTCGAACAAAGACATATGATGAAAATGCGCAGCTTATTATTCGATGTAAAGTACATAATTTCTTTTTGAATAATACTCCACCTAGATTAAACAAAATTTTTGCTGTTAGTATCAGTGATTCTAATTTACCAACATTTAGTAAACTGACATTGTATCGATTGTTGAAAGACATTGTTTTTGCTTATGAAAAAGTTGGTAAGAGGACAGAGGATAATTATCTACGACAAATAAAACAATTCTGATTGGAAAGAAGAAATATTGTATATACCGACGAATCTTGAATTAATGTTGGGCATTTTGTAAGCAAAGCTTGACAGATGCAACTATTAAATCTTGTTGGTAGGCATTTATTGAAGGCTGTAGTACAGGGCTCACACCATCTACTGGTCATGGGCAAAGGTTTGCTATCATTCATGTTATGAATGAAAAAGGCTTCGTACCTGGTGCAAAATTTACATTACTGTGCAAAAGAAATACTGCCAATGTACATGATAAAATATGTGCAGAAATCTTTGAAGGATGGTTTTTACATCAACTGCTACCTAATTTACCACCTCATACAATTATCGTCTTAGATAATGCCTCTTATCACAGCAGAAAACTAGAGAGACTTCCAACAACGAATTGGAAAAAGAAATATTTTGGAATGGTTGATAGATAAAGGGGTTCACACTGCAGAAGTAATGCTGAAACAAGATCTTCTGCATATAGTTGCACAAATTAAACATAGATATAATGATTATTACCTTCATAATGAAGAGGGCTTTATATATTAAGGTTGCCGCCTTATCATTGTACGCTTCACCCAATTGAAATGGTGTGGGCTCAATTGAAACATTTTATTAGAACCAATAATGATACATTTAAAATACGTGAGATGACACCATTAATAGATGAAGCATTTAATAATATTTCAGAAGAAAATCTGCGCAATTATATTGAACATATTAAAAAAGGTATACAATCATAAATTTTAAATTTTTTTTCATGATCGTTATTTTTTTACAGTTGAACTAGATATGTGGGAGAATGGATGAAATAGAATATGATATCGGGGAGTTTATAATATCAATCACTGACTCAAGTTCTTCAGAATTTTCTTCACAAACTTCTTTCTACGATTAATAAATCTTTACTTTCTTTATTTAGTAATGTAATGCTTTGTGCAACCTATATAAACTTTTTAATCTTTGTGGTAATGGACCAAATTTATTTGTAGTAGTCTAAAATTTTTTCAATTTGTTGTTATAACGTAAATGTAGACAATAAACAATTTGTTTATTGTATTTAATTCTAATAATAAAAACTTCAAAATTGTTTATTCTATACGCAATAAATTGAATTTATTTATACCCATTAAATGGAAATTTTACTTAAATCCATTAAATTAAACACTAAATTAATTTTCAATAAGCTTCCCTTTTCTGAAGAAAAGCTAAGAACCTAAAAAACTGCAAAAATTGTTCAAAATATTCTTCCTTTTGATAAAATATAATTGTATATATAATCCTAATCGTATTTACCATATTATTAAGCTTTTATTGTAAGTATTTTATGAAAGGCATGTTTGTCAAAAATTAAAACAGGGTTATTTGGTTATCTATTTATTTACATCAATTTACCAAATTCACCAAAACATTTTCGAAATTTCAATTTTACACAAAATAACGGTCACCCTGAGCATTTGTGTCTCTCTCTACCTAAACAATAGGAAGTACATACACCCTTTTAGGTTGCATAATTTATTTGGTATCCACTTTCCCTATCTATGCTAACAGGCCCTGGATCACTCTGTAGAAGCTCTAAATTGAAATGTGAAACTTTTGCAATATCAAAATGACAGTTCGTGCACTGTGTTCCGGAAAAATTGTGTAAGGGCGGGTAATATATTCAAAGAAAATTCAATAGTGGTATTCTTATAACATATTTAAAGTTTGGCGATAATTTGTGTGGATGTAGTCTTTGATGGAATCTTAAATTAATCATGAGCATGCTTAACTATCTAGTCTTTCTACTTATACCACTGATTTGTGCGGAAGCTTGTAAAGAAAAAACGGATCATCTACGAGTTGGAGATATGAAATTACATGCACCACCAAATATTCAAGATATGCCATCGAAAACTCCACCTTCAAAGTACCTTCCTAACGGTAATACGCCGAACTCTTCGACTACAACCGCGCCTGCGACTACGACTAGGATTCTTATAGAGGCATTTTTGGAAAAACGGCCAGATAGGCTAAGTGATAATTATATTGCACTGATTCTTCATAAAACGAACAGAAGACCTTCTGTAACTGCCGTTCGAATATGACCAAGTGTATACCTAACTCGCGATTTTAAATATTGGTCTGAGTACAGGATAATCGAATTTGAAACCAGAATACCAGAACATCTTCAAAGTGAAAAATTAAAAAAACTTATCGCCTCAAAAGTTAAAGATAATATTTTCGCAGTTGTTATACCTAGGGACAAAGACTGTGTAAAGTTTAAAGAACCCGCTCATCACACTCTTCCTATAGCAACAAGGACAGATCTATTTCCAGATAGCAAATGTTTAGTATTTGCAGCGTACCCAGACTTCAGAGTAGTAGTTTATAATGGCACTATTTTACTAGACAATAAGTGCAATCTGAATCCTGAAATTTGCATTAAAATACGGCCGGACCAATGTTTTCCGCCACACGGTGCTGCTTTAGTGTGCAACATGCGTCTATTAGGGATAATGCTTGAAGAAAATTCTTGTAAGCAAGTGTTGGTATTCACAAGCGTGGCTTATTTTGACGAATGGATCATTAATACGATAAGACCAACAGGCTATTATGATTATGATTTCATTAAATTTAGTTGTTCATCATCATTATGGTTATCTTACAAAATTACAGTGTTTGTTCATATAATGGTATTTAGTTTAGAATATAATGAATGAAGTCAATAAAGAGTGAATAAATGCAAATAAAATATTCACTTTTGTAAAACGTTCAAGCAGCTTGGAAAATTGGATTGCAATAATTTTAATACTGTTAAATATGAATCTCAGACAAGAATTTGAATATTTTAATTCTTTTATATATATATATATATATATATATATAAATATATATGTACATATATATATGTACATATATATATATATACATATATATATATATACATATATATATATATATATATACATATATATATATATATATATATATATATATATATATATATATATATATATATATATATATATGAGGGCTATTGTTTTTTCGAGGTCCGATCGGTCGTGAAATTAAAACCAATGTTTTATTTGTAACATTTAGGTACACCTCCCATCTACTTCTCTATATAGTCGCCGTTCCGATTTAGGCTTTTTTCGTAGCGCGGTATCAACTTTTCAATCCCCTCTTCATAGAAGGTAGCCGCCTGTGCTTTCAGCCAAGTTTGTACGCTGGTCTGCAGCTCATTGGCTGTAGCAAAATGGTGTCTTCCTAAGCTCTTTTTCATACGAGGAAAGAGATGGAAATCGGAAGGAGCTAAGTCCGGGCTGTATGGAGGGTGATCGAATACTTCCCATCTAAAACGCTGCAGGAGGTTCTTTGTTGCATTTGCAGTATGGAGCCGAGCGTTGTCATGAAGAAGAACAAAGCCTGATGACAACATTCCTCTTCGCTTGTTCTGAATTGCCCTTCGTAGATTTTGAAGAGTCAGGCCGTATGAGGCTGCTGTGATGGTCGTACCACGTTCCATGAATTCCACCAAGAGAACTCCTTTTCGGTCCCAGAACACAGTAGCCATACACTTTTTGTTGGAAAATGTTCGCTTAAACTTCTTTGGTTTTGATGGGGAAGAAGAATGCATCCACTGTTTGGATTGCTCTTTTGTTTCTTCCGTTTCCTAAAGAACCCATGTATCGTCGCCTGTGACAATTTTGCTCAAAAAATCTTCTCCTTCATCATGGTAGCGCTGGAGAAACGTTAAGGCAGCACCCATTCGCTGTGTTTTGTGATGGTCGGACAGCATCTTGGGAACCCATCTCGCACACAATTTGCGGTACTGAAGTGTCCCACCCACGATGGTGTACAGAGCTGACCTTGACATTTCGGGAAACGACTCAAGCAACACAGAAATTATGAACCGACGATTTTCTCTAATCGCCTGATCCACTCGCTGAACGAGATCTTCATTGGTTGACATTCGCTTCCTTCCCTGACCGCCTGCATCATGAACGTCTGTACGCCCTGCTTCAAAGTTCCTGCACCATTGCCGCTCTTTACTATCACTCATGAATGTTTCACCATACACATTACACATTCGTTGGTAAATTGTAGCTGCGTTGCACCCCTCCGCATGAAGAAATCATTACTGCACGCAATTCACATTTGGCGGGTGACGCTATTGTCCTCAGCATGTTTACGTGAACACTGCGCGCTTGTAACTGACATGTACAACGTGACGCGATCTGCTGTTATACTAGAGACACTGCGCAATACATCTGCGCAAAGCTTCATCTGATTGTCACAGTGGTTTTAATTTCACGACCGATCGGACCTTGAAAAAAAAATAGCCCTCGTATATATATATATATATATATATATGAAAAATTTTGTGAAAAACTTATCTGCGCGGAATGTGCATATATCGATATTTCACTGTTTTTTACAGATCATCAGTGCACCTTACCGAAGACAGACATGTTATTCACTTCTATACTACGTGTATATATACGAACTGTAATGAACTTCATGTGTATGAGAATTAATAATTATTAAATCTCATTTTACATGCGATTGTCGCTATAATTTGTTGCATTTTAATTCTACAATTCGGCAAATCACTTTTGCCCTAGATTGTAGACGCAACAAGCCGCGACATCAACTGTACAAGTTGTCAGTACAAATGAAAAATTTTGTGAAAAACTTATCTGCGCGGAATGTGCATATATCGATATTTCACTGTTTTTTACAGATCATCAGTGCACCTTACCGAAGACAGACATGTTATTCACTTCTATACTACGTGTATATATACGAACTGTAATGAACTTCATATATATATATATATATATATACATATAAAATTCGGGTAAGCGGTCAATTAAAAAACTCCTTTATTAAATTACCCTATATTTCGCGACAGACTTTGTCGCTTCTTCTGGGGTAAAAAATGTAGCGTTAAAAAATAATAAAATTGACGTACAAAATATAAAAATGATTCATTTTTTCAGGGAACGTTAAATGCTCAAAGGTACCGTACGGAAATTTTACAACATTTATCAATCAGTTGTATGATGATGAACTTCAAAATGCATATTTCCAACAAGACGGAGCACCTTGTGTCACTGTACTGCAGAATCTTTGGTTTATTTAAGAGAATTTTTTGATGAGCGTATAATTAGTCGAAATACTGAAATTGCCTGGCCTGCACGTTCATGCGATTTAACACCTTGCGACTTCTTTTTGTGGCCATATCTAAAAAATAACATATTTCGAACACCTATATTGAATTTGAATGATATGCTACAGAGAATCGAACAGAAATGCATGGAAATTAATAACAATCCAGTAATGTTGCAGAATATCATCAGAAATTTTGAACGGATTTTAAAGTGCATTGATCTTGAAGGACAACATTTTCAACATTTGTTATAGTTTTCAATAAATACCTATTATTTGTTATTTATTTATATGTATGAAACTGTCAAAATATACGACTTCGTAGGTTAAGTAGTAAATTATAATTTACGACATACTTCAAAATGTTCTCATTAAATCACATGCTACTAGATTGACTTTTCAAATGAACACTTGTTATTGTTGCCAAAAAAAAATTAAAATATTCAAAATCTTGTCTGAAATTAATATTTAACGGTAAAAAATGAGTACAATCCTTAAACTCAATGATATGAGCTGTTGAAAGCGAATATTTGTATTTGTACTTATTCACTCTTTATTGATTTCATTCATTCTATTCTAAACTAAATGTCATAATGCGAATAAACACCATAATTTTGTAAGATAGCCATAATGATGATGAACAACTATATTTAATGAAATCATAATCATAATAGCCTGTTGGCCCTTTCGTATTAATGATCCATTTGTCAACATAAGCCAGGCATGTTAACACTAACACTTGCTTACAAAAATTTTCTCCAAGCATTATGCCCAATAGATGTATGTTGCACATTAAAGCAGCGCCGTGTGGCGGAAAACATTGATCCGGCCGTATTTTAATGCAAATTTCACGATTCAGATTGCACTTATTGGTTAATAAAATAGTGCCATTATAAACTACAACTCTGAAGTAAGTCTGGATATGCTGCATATACTAGACATTTGTTATCTGGGAATAGGTCTGTTCTTGTTGCTATAGGAAGTGTGTGATGAGCAGGTTCTTTAAACTTGACACAGTCTGTGCCCCAAGATATAACAACTGCGAAAATATTGTTTTTATCGTTTGAGTTGATAAATTGTTAAATATAGCACTCCGCAGGTGTTCTGGTACTGGCTTCAAATTCGATTATTCTGTACTCAAACCAATATATAAAATCGCTAGTTAGGTATACCTTGGTAATATTCGAACGGCAGTTACAGAAGGTGTTGTGTTCGTTATATGAAGAATCAGTGCAATATCACTTAGTGTTGCAAGTGATTTGATAGCTCCAACTCGTAGATGATGCGTTTTTCCTTTACAAACTGGATATATAAGCCTGCCCATGATTAATTTACGATTCCATCAAAGGTTACATCGATACAAATTATCGCCACACTTATGTTTTAAGAATACCTCTTTTGAATTTTCTTTGGATATTATATTACCTCCCTACACAATTTTTCCGGAACACAGTGCACGAACTGTCATTTTGACATTTCAAAAGTTTCACATTATAATTTATTGTTTCTACAGAGTGATCAATCCCAAGTGAAGGAGGTTACTAAAGGGTCTACCGATTGGGGCTTGAGAAAGTTATTTTTTAATAAATAACTTAATGTGTAAGATACAATGCTAATTTTTGTATATAAAGGGTGGGAAAAAAGTACTGTATCATTTAGAACTTTTAAATAAGCAATTTAATTTAAAAAAATATTATAGAAAAGATGGTTCATACCGAGATATCAAAAATTATCTTGGTCAACGGTGGCCATGGGGTGAAAAACGTCTGTCTTAATTTATATCATCCTTTTGAGAAAATTCGGATGAAATTTTCAGGTTAAGTGTCATGCTGACGTTAAAATTTGTCAATATATTAATCTTAATGTCAGTATGACACATAACCTGAAAATTTTATCAGATTTTTCTCAAAAGGATGATATAAATTAAGACAGACGTTTTTCACCCCATTGCCACCGTTGACCAAGATAATTTTTGATATCTCGGTATAATATTTGGTTTTACTTGGTTACATTCGTTTTTTTTTGAGTTCACTATTTTAATACAAGGTCAACTAATTTTTTTTCTTAAATAGCGCCATGTATTTTTTTTTACATAGTTAAAAGACTTTTGTTCTGTGACGGGAAAAAAGTTTAACGTTTTATCCCCTCTTGACAGGTAACAAAATGTCACTTTCTGTGAAATTACTTTTTTCCCCGGGAACAAAATTGGTACTTTTTTCCGGATATGTACTATCGGCGCCTAAAAAAAACGGGTACACGAGTATTTTGTTTGGTGTAACTCTGGACGCATCTGACAACTTCTGATAACTAACATGACAGTTAAAGAAAGTACTTTAAAATGTCAAATTTGAACCTGAAGAAATCTTTTTTGATAACGCGACTTCGGGAAGGATGGACTGTTAGAAGAATTGCGAATGAACTAAACATAGGTAAAAATACAGTGTTACTAGCTGGAAAACGTTTGCAAAATGGAGTCTTTCTCCGAAAAAAAGGTTCAGAAGATTGGCATTTGCTTAGCAATATGTTAACCAGCATGATATCTTGAATAATATAGTTTTCCCAGACGAGAAAGCTTTGCAGTCCTTTCATGATGGTCATATTGGTGTTTATCGACTGCTAAAAATGCGTTATAATTCAAAATATGTATCATCCGTCATTTTTCTGTGAACGTCTGGTCATATATTAGTACAAGAGGTCCAGTTGTATGTATTATATTAGAGGAAAAATTATGTGGTGAAGTGTATAGGAGAATTTTCGAACAAGCTATGTTACCATCAGTAACGGTGGTTTTTAACGAAAATTTTACATACCAGCATGCAATATAATATAAAGCTTGAATATTTCAGCAATAATGCAACTTTATAATTTCAGGACAACTGTGCAGTCCACCGAGCACGAATAGTCTTTTTAAATTTATATAATGTAAGTGTTTTACTGTGGCCCTCAAAAGCTCCCGACTTAAACCCTATTGAAACTTTTTGGGGAAGATTAACGAAAATTATACACACCACCAATTTCGGACGCCGGAATTTCCACGGGATTTTGTGCTGTCAATGCCGTGATATTTACAAAATGTAATTAACTTTAATGGAGCAATGACCAAATACTAAAATTGTACTTAAAATTCTAATGTATTAAAAGATAAAGCGTAAATGATTTTTATTATATTACTGCATTGCTTAAAGGAGTACATAAAGATACGTAAACGATTACTGTCATTCTATATAACCTTTTTGCATATCGCTTGACATGGCTTGATATAAAAGCCAAAACACACTATACAATTTTTGAAAAGTTACGTCAGTTCATCTGTGAATGTTGTACCTATCCGTTTTTCAGGCGCCGATGGTCCGCTTGTGCTCATAAAAATTGCAAAATTGCGTAAATGCGGTTTTAGGCCGTACGCAAATATCACTTTGACATTTGGCGACTTTCGCTAAAGTTTCAAACAACCGGTATTACATAACTAAAATATTACAAAAATCGGCTTTAAGTATTGTATGCAATTTTCACGACCAAAAGTGTACACATAAGTAAGAATACGAAGATATTTAATTTTAGACTATTTTATTATACAAGAAGTTACATTTCCTTAATGTCAACAGTACAGTTGTTAAATGTGCATTGTATGAAGGACATTTCAAATAACTTAAGTTCCCAATCACAGAATTAAATTGACAGATATTTAATGACTTTAAAGGCTTCCTTAGCAATGCAGGTCCAATGTTGCTATAAGTACAGGCAGTTTAAAAAGTAATAATATGTTTTTTCTATATTAAATCGTCGTTTCTCCCGTTACAGAAAAAAATTGTGTATTATACATGGGTAAAAACATTAGCTTTTAGCTCTCGGTACTTTGAGATAAAACACTACCTCGAGCTAAAATCTAATACTTTTTTCTCTTGTATAATAAATATCTATTTTTCGTCAATATAATGATATGCAATTTATAGGAGGAGGTTGTATAAGAAAATTTCCAAGAAAATGGTCAAAAGTCTTTATGATTCCGAGTGACAGCTCAGTTGTCTCGATTTAATAAATTATTCTGTTGAAATGTCAACATGGCATAATATGAAAAAACTTGACAATCACGCGTCACTCGATAAAATTTTGACATTTATTCGGTTGTAAAAGGTTATTTTATGTAAATAATGTACAAATTATCAGAAAAATACCTAATTTAAGTTTTTACTATGGTTGGTTACGGTAATAGGAAGCGTACGCAAGCTGAGGTATGTGATTTATTTAATGATAAGTAGAGTGGATGTCGATTAACCAAACAACTGTAAGCCGTCTTGTAAAACGGTTTAATGAGACGGGTACCGTTAGTCACGCTCCAAAAACCGGCAAAACAAGAACAGTAACTGACGAAGATAAGGCTCTGAACGTATTATTAGATGTTGCGGAGAATCTCAAAATTTCCACCCGAACTCTAGCTTTAAAAAATTGACCAAATTCGAAAAATTAAAAAAAAAAGTTTAAACCTTTAAAAATACATCTTCTACATGAGCTAAATGAAGATGATTTCGCTAGAAGAATTCAATTCTGTGAAGTTATGTTGGAGAGAGACAATCATTTTCAGTATTTTCGGAATATCTTATTTTCTGATGAAGCAATATTTTATGTAATTGGCTCAATAAATCGACATAATTGTCGATATTTGGCCACAGAAAATCTGCAGTGGGCAGAAGAAGTCCATACACAAACCCCAGAAAATAAATACATGGCTGGGCATAATTGGCACCAATATTATTGGCCCGTTTTTCATAGAAGGACATTTAACTTCAAAAAGGTACTTGCATCTGTTGCAAAATCAAGTGCTTCCTGCTTGTGCAACCTTATTTAATGGCATTCCTGAGGACATATGGTTTCAACAGGATGGTGCTCCACCTCATAATGGAGCAGTAGTAAGAGAGTACTTAAATGAGGTGTTTCTTGGCAGGTGTATTAGCCTATGGAATGGCCTGCTAAGCCATCAGATTTTAATTCTTTCTTCATTTTTTATGTGAGACCATTTAGAGACTGAAGTTTACCAAAATCGACCAAATAATCTCGAGGTCAGACAGAAGTCACTATGATTTCACAAATTGCACTCCAAAATGTTTTGCAGGGGTGACTAGGTCATTGTTTGGGAGTAATGGTAGCCTTTTTGAGCGCTTAAACAATTATTTCTTCTTTCTTCTAGTTTTTAAATTAACTCACCATTTTTTTTGTACATTACAATAATACTACATTTAAACAATAGTTTTGTTGTTCATTTCATTAAAATTTTATAATTTAACAATAATAAAGATTTTTGACCATTTTCTTGAAAATTTTCTTATACGAGCCTCTATAAATTGCATATCATTATATTCATGAAAAAGTCTTTTAAATATGTAAAAACAAAATACCTGACAGTATTTAAGGAAAAAAAAATAGTTGGTCTTGCATTAAAATAGTGAACTCAAAAGAAAAACTAATGCTTCCAAGTGATGCCATATATTATATGAATCATGTTTTATATAAGAAATTTTTTAATATATTGCTCATTCAAAAGTTGCAAGCGATATACAGTACTTTTTCTCCACCCTGTAATATATATAAGCTTAGAGTGTGCTATTTATGTTCGAAATTGGACATCATGTAAATGTCAACCTCTTCCTTATGTGCAGGCACACAATCGCTGAATCCAATTTTCAATTACTTTCCCCAATAAATCCGGCTGAATTTAAAATTTCCCATTCGATGTTTGTTTTCAAGTCGTCAATCGTTTGAGGTCAGTTGGAGTAAACCAATGATTTCACATAACCCTATAGGAAAAAAATCCATTGGAGTTAAATCACACGAACGAGCTGGGCAATTGAAAGCTCCTTTTCGTGAGATGATTGAACCACCGAACTTTTCTTCCAATAAGGCGATTGTTTCATTTGCAGTGTGGGATGTGGAACCATCCTGTTGAAACCACAACTCCTCCACATCCAGTTATTCCAATTCTGAACCCAAAAAGTTTCTTGTCATTGCTCGATATCTCTCTCCATTCACTGTGACAGCATTTTCTTCCTCATTTTGAAAAAAAATATGGTCCAGTAATGCCTCGAGACCACAAGCCGCACCAAACAGTCACTTTCTGTGGATGTAGACATTTATCTTTAATCACTTATGGGTTTCCAGCTGCCTAATAACGCATATTTTGCTTATTAACGAACCTATCCATCCAAAAATGAGCCTCGCCGCTAACATGATTTTCTTCCCGAAATCGGCATCATTTTCTAACTACTCCAATACCCAATCTGAGAACACGCTACGCATGCGATGGTCAGCCGGCTTCAATTATTGTGTGGGAACAATTTTGTAAGGGTGTACTCTTGAATTCTTCCGTAAAATACGCCACGTTGTCATTGCAGAAAATCCCAATGCCCTAGAACGACGCAACACCGACAAATTCGAGTTTTCGGCTACACTGCCTTCCACAGCAGCGATATTTTCATTGCTACTGGCAATTCTTACACGAACACGTGGCTTTTGGTCGAGCAAAGTAAGTTTGTTTCGAAACGATTGATAATTGCACAAATCCCTTGTTCACTAGGCGGATTATGACGGCCAAAAATATGGCGTAATGCTTTGTACATAGCTCGAACTGATTCCACATTTTTGTATTAAATTTTTACAATTTCCGAACTTCGTTGTGGCATATACTTCATCATGATTAAAAGGTTAACTTTACTACCTAAAATGCACACTGTCAGATGTCAATCACATTTACAAAATGAAAGCAATCTACTTTGAAAGATCTCATGTTCCTATTGATAGACCCTTTATAAGAAAAAATAGTTTGCCATCATTGTACAGTTGGCAGTAGCATGTTTCAATAATTCGCAAACTTGAATGTATGTTTAAAGGTTATATCGTTATATGCAACTTCAACGTTATTTTTTAAAAACGCTTGTGATTTATTAAAAAAGGGGCATAATTTGCGCAGACAAAAGTTTATTTTGTTGTCTTAAATTTTCTTTTACTGTCAGTCACTTCTGTCAGTACTATTGAATTACGTGTTCTACTCGCATATTCTGCCGCAAATGCAAACAAAAAATGGTTAAGCACGCTTTTATTTAACCAAATCTGTGAAATTGCAATGTTTTTAAAATATATTTATGACAAAATTTTCTTAACTCTTGGAATAGAATTTCCTTTTATCTCTTGGGCTGCTTCTTCAACCCCGTAAAGGAATCTAGATGTAATTCCAACAAACAACGAGAGCCGACCTTGTAACTTTATGTTCTCGTGTAATATCTTTTTCTTCGTCGCCTTGCTTTTTTCCCTTGTCGAGAAACATTTACATACTTCAGGACATTCGAATTATGCAAAGGCCCCGTGCGCCATGAATAAAACATCATCGAATATCATACGGAAATTATAATTTAACAACTTCAAAGACACCACATTTGCTTTAATGAAAAAAAAAAGTTATTTCGACAACCCACCGCTGGCCTTTTTTTGCTATAGGGAAATGAAGGAGAACTGAAATAATCAAATTAACTTTTGTACCAATGATATCGAAAAGCTTTTTGTGCGTTTGGTGTTAACCTTTGTCCTTTTACGGCAGTAGGACTTTGGTCTGTATTTAAGATTTTTACATCAAACGTTTCTTGAGTTTTTTATGAAAAAAGTTGTAAAAGTATTTTAATAATGAGAGTACAGATTAAATATTAGATTTTCCATGTTCCAAATCTAAAAAGAAATGCAGACGGATGTCCGAGATACTAGCTAATATTATTGTAGTTAATTATATAAATAAAAATTAATACAATTTATTCATTATCTGAATCACTACAACTATTTGAATCATCAGTAATTATTATTGAAGAAATTTCATTGCGATCAAATCCTACTTCTCTTTCCCACCATCTTACTATTTTTTTTTCCGTATAATCAATTGTGTTTATCAGTCCTCTTCGAGGATCATCTTTTTGCCAACAAAAACCAGTAATTTTTAAAAATTTTCCAAAGGATGAACTAAGAGATAGAGGGAAGTACTCTATCTCTTAGTAATGTCAGAAGAGATTTTCGAGTAACATATTGACCTAAAGTATAGAAGTAATTAAATTTATTATATATGATACATTTCATATATAACATTCCATATAGCAGTTTGACTGGCATCATCAATATTTGTGACTGGTTTTGTCTTAGTTCTCCTTTTTGTTGGTGAAGATAATGCTTGATTGTCTTTGACAATTTGGAATATAATACTTACTGTCGATATGCCTATATTCATCAATTTTATTTATTTATCTAAAATTAAATAAAGCTAGATACTTCTCTAACAGCATGAAAGGTATGATAGGGCCGCCATTATCGCGTGCCCTTTCAAAGTATTTCATGAGAGAATTGACCATCTCTCTCGCTTACTTGCACAATGCTTTCGGCATTTTCCGATAAACTGCGCTGGGTTACTTCTGAAAAGAAATGTAAATTATAACAGAGTAAGGAAAACTGGAAAACGACACAAATAAGCAACGAAAGCAATACTGTCATGTATAATAATCAAAGCCTCACAAAAATGTGCCAACCATGAATATTTTCACGTTCTGCCACTTGTTAAACCAAAAAACACTAAAATATTATTTCACTGAATATGCAACAAAACCTATAATTGTTTTTCGTTTTTAATCTAAATACTCATTAAATGTAATTTAAAAGGTAAAGTTGTATGTTTTCTACAATATCATATCATTTATTTAAAAATTATTTGAAATTTTATTTTTAGTGAATTTGCTACAATTTTAAACGCATGTCAGTAGTGATGTGCAACTGAACTTAGAAAATTTCTACTATACTTCTACATGTAAAAGTAAAAGCAATGTAAGTATACTAACCTTTTGCCACCTTCTTTAATACTCTTTACTGAACGTAGATCATTATCTCGCTACGATCTAACAACGTCCTATTTTGAAATATACACGTTTTATCGAAAAAATACAAAAGTATAGATATTTTTCGCTTATATTGTACTTGCACTACTCGCAAACTCGCCTACGGCTCGTTTTCTAAACCTTGAACTCGTGCGCAAAAATCATGTCTTATGCAACTTGTACTTTAATATACTATATTGAACGCCGTTCACGATTCGAAGACCTACACGTCATCAATGATGTCAAAACAATATTGCGAAATCATTTGCAAAATCGATTTGTTTACATTTAAGGTTAGGGTATTAAACGCTTATGTCAAACTTGCAATAATTAGGTTATGATTTTTAAATAGTCGAATTTATTAATTCTCTTACAAAGTAATCGAACAATAAAAACCATACAAATAAAGTTTACGTACATCAATACGTTAAGCACGTATTACGCATTTGTTACAAATGAAACAGACATGCAATATACACGTCTGTAACTGTACACATGGACATACACCTCGTATATTCCAGCATTTACTTCTGCTTGAGACACGTGCTTCTGCCATTTACTATTAGGCGTCATCAGTTAAGCTACTTTCGGCATAGTCTCTTTTATCCGTCAGATGTCACTAGATTATATGGTACCACCTGATAGGACAAAATTTGCTATACCTTATGAGGCGATTTGTTTAAGCTTTACTTACTTCACTAGCTTAACTGATGACGCCTAATAGTAAATGGCAGAAACACGTGCCTTAAGCAGAAGTAAATGCTGGAAAATACGAGGTGTATGTCCATGTGTACAGTTACAGACGTGTATATTGCATGTCTGTTTCATTTGTAACAAATGCGTAATACCTGCTTAACGTATTGATATACTTAAACTTTATTTGTATATTTGCTGCCATCTGGCATTGTGCTAATGGACTTACACCTATATACGTATTTTTTTCCCTTCTGTTCCGGCATAGCCGGTCAAGGGAACATTGCTACTTTCGGCATAGTCTCTTTCGTCCGTCAGATGTCACTAGATTATATGGTGCCACCTGATACGACAAAATTTGCTATACCTTATGAGGCGATTTGTTTAAGTTTTACTTACTTCACTAGCTTAACTGATGACGCCTAATAGTAAATGGCAGAAACACGTGTCTTAAGCAGAAGTAAATGCTGGAAAATACGAGGTGTATGTCCATCTGTACAGATACAGACTTGTATATTGCATGTCTGTTTCATTTGTAATAAAAACCAGGAGAAAACTTTATACCTATTTAATAATAAATAGAATACTAAAAAGATATTTGTGTTGCATCAGTATATATTGAAAGAAAATTAAAGATACCAGGTATTATAAATCAACTTAAAAATAAATTACTCGTTTTAGAGCAATAATAATAATATAATAATAATATATCTTTATTCATTAAGCAGGCGCAGCTCGTGATGACGTATTTTGGAGGGCAAGTACAATGATGCGAGTGCCTCGTGTGTTATCGGTGTTTACTAAGAAAACGTTACAGTTAGTACACGAGAATATACGAAGCACTCGCATCATTGTACTTGCACTCCCAAATACGTCATCACGAGCCGCGCCTGTCGTTAAGACACACAAAATGTATACGAAACGTCACAAATGCATAAATAAAATACAAAATCTGTATATATAAAATAATAAACATATAATTAAAATGATTTTCAAGTCTATAGCACCTATTACATACTTCTTTCTAAAAAAAATCTTCAACTTTATACAACACTTTGTTTATTAATAGTTCCTTGAGTCGGTATTTGAATTGTTTTGTTGACAATGATTTTAAAGTCTCTGGCAAGTGGTCGTATATTTTGATACACTGGTGGAGTACATTTCCTTGTATTTTTGTTAAATGAAAACGTGGAGGACACAAATATGTCTCAGAAGTCCCTCTTGTACTATAACTATGCTTGAGTTCATATTTAGCAAAAAAATCAGAATAATGCATTTTGACAAACAATGCGCACTGCAAAATGTATACCGCGGGTATAGGGTAAGTATTTTTTTATACCTAAAAGTGTTCCTACAAGGATCCCGTGGGTTGATGTGAAATATAGATCTAATACATGCCTTTTGAATTACGAAAATTCGTCCCACATCAACTGAATTTCCCCAAAAGATAACACCATATGCAAGTCTAGAATGCACGTAGGTATAATATGCACTCACCGCGGCATCAGCACTAACACTACGCGAAACCACTTCCAGAGCGTAACAAAAACCACTCAATTTAACTGCCACCTGTTCGACGTACGCCTTCCACGATAGTTGCCTCCTCGCCAAAGGCAAGTTGCATATCCCTGTATCCGATATCAATTTCAATTCTTTTGGCACCAAATCTTATTAGATTCGTTTTACTTACATTCATTTTTAAATTGTTTCTTGTAAACAAATCCTGAAAGCGTTACAAGTGCGTCGTTAACAATTCAGCAGCATTTTCTTGTGTTTTTGCTTTTACTACTGATGAAGAGTGATTGGCAAATTGCATAGTTGAGCATGTAGCTACACTAGTAGGTCATTTACATATAAAAGGAACAATAATGGACCTAAAATTGATCGCTGTGGCACGCCATAATGAACATTGCCCCATTCAGATCGTACCTCTTGTCCAGAAATTTTATTGGCACTGACACACTGCCTCCTACCAGCTTTTTGCTTTTACTACTGATGAAGAGTCATCGGCAAATTGCATGGTTGGGCATGCAGCTACTGCTGGTAGGTCATCTACATATAAAAGCAACAATAATGGACCTAATATTGGTCCCTGAGGCACGCCATAATGAATATTGCCCCATTCAGATCGTACCTCTTGTCCAGAAATTTTATTGGCACTGACATATTGCCTCCTACCCGAAAGATATGAACCAATCCACTCAAATGCCCTTCCACGAAAACCCATGATTTCCAACTTATCAAGAAGCACTCCATGATCCACGCTATCAAATGCCTTTGACAAGTCCATGAATATACAGATAGTATTCTCTCCACTGCTCAATCCATTCGAAATCTCTTCCAGTAACTTGAACATGGCCCTTGAGATTGATCGGCCTTTTATAAATCCATTCTGTGTATTATTTAATATTCCATGTTTATTAATGAAATCTGTCATTCTGGAAAACATAAGCTTCTCTAGAATTTTTGATAAGTTTGAGACCAACGCTATAGGACGGTAATTATCAAATACCGACCTATCACCCTTTTTATACACTGGTTTTATTATGCTAGATTTCATCTTATCTGGGTATTGACCCTTTAAAGAAGAGAGATTTACTATATGTTGCAGCGGTACTGCTAGACTCTCTGCACAGTATTTTATAAGAGTAGTAGGTACTTCGTCGTCTCCTACAGATTTTGTATCATTCAAACTGTAAATTGTTTGTTTTATTTCGTCGATGTGGTATATGTGGTAATTCCACTAGTGCTCTTCTTGGATCATCCTTTTTATATTGGAACACAATGTTCTGCAACACTTTCCATAATGTTAGGGTAATAGATTGTTCTATAATTTTACCACAATTATATTATAATACAGTAAATTTTTTCAAATATCTTACTATTTATTTACATCTTATTTCTTGCTTTTTGTCATGTTTCTGTTTGGGGCTGCAAATTGTGCGTCCTTTTTGTATTTCCGAGAAAATTCTGCTGCTGACAGATGTCACTTACTTACTCCTAAAATTTTTACTGCTCGCTACAAAAAAAAAGTGCAATATGAAATTATAGCAAAATACAAATACGATTTTATTCAAGCAAGAAGCGCCAATAAATGGTATTAGACATATAAAATATTTCGATTAATATATTATTATTTGTTTGAAGGTGTTGCATCTACAACAAAATTGTGTGTAAATACAATGGCAATGTGTAGAAGGTGTTAAAATTACCTCAAACAAAATAACTATTTATACTTTGATTTTACTACCGAACGAAATTATTGCATTTCACAAAACAAGCTACTAGTACATCATTTGTTCTGCTCTAAAATGAACATATTTCGTACTGTAATCGCTGCAGTCCCATTACGATACATGAGAGTGGGGATGTGATAATTATGGAACAAAATACATCTCCACTTCCATGCATAGGGGTGAGGATCACACTAATTAGCCTATAAAGTTTGATTGTGATAATTAAATTGTGATTAGATAATCATTCTTAAAAAAAAATTATGGCTGCAAGTTTACTTCAAACTGTCAGTATACTCGTACTTATAACTTTATAAAGTCCTATGTTAATATAGTATCTGCACGTCTATTAATAAGTCCTTAAAGTTTATTTTCACCACGCTTTTGCTTGTAATCTATTCTTGTAACACATCACGTATTATTCTAAACATTTAATATGTAGCAAGACGTAGTAACTATATCAAATCTTATAAGGTATAACAATCTGAAAAGTTTCTGTGCCAACAAATTTATATGTACACCGCTATAAAAGTTTAAAAGCGACGCAATTACAAACTTCTTCCTTACGAATATAACTTGCGACGATTTCTATGTCTTAAAAACTTGTAATTACCCAAGGGAGCAAGCTAACATCGGTATTTAGTATGAGTCCATAACTCACGTGCTTGTGGTATTCTGTTAATTAACAACATCGGTAAAAATTAGGTTTCCGTTCGAAATATGTACAGAATTTTATAAATGTCAAGAGTATTTGTATTCACACCTGTCTGGTTTTCAAACTCAACATATGCGTGTATAGTCACGTTATGTTTATTGATTTTTGTCCTTCACTGCAAAATGTAAATATAGTGCAGTTTGCGAAAATAAATACTGCAAAAAATATTTCTTGTCTTGTTCACAAAGGTATTATTAAAATTTTGAATCAATTACGTATTTTAAATTAAATAAAGAATCGTTGATTGACGAAGGAGATACTTGTTAAATCTATGATTAATTTTTAAACAATGATTTGCGAAAGTTAAATCTGTTTTCTTTCCTTTATGACTTCTCTCGTGTTCTTTCATCCTAATTTTGAACGTCCTTTCCGTTTGTCCTATGTATACCTTATTACAATCTTCACATGATAACTTATATACACCAGAGTTTGATTCTTTGTCTATTTTGTCTTTGTTGTTTTTAATAATGTTCTGTATAGTATTGTCTGTTTTAAATGATATATGTTCGTTATTAAGTTTTTTAATGAAGGTATCATTATTTTACGATTTTTTTTTCTATGTAAGTGATTGAATTGTAGGAATTAGTTATACTGTTTTTTAATTTTGCGGAAACTAAAGAAAGGGTTTTAGAATATATAATTGTTTCAGCCTTTACTTGATGAAATTCCATTATAACTATTATCAGGATAAAATTAAAAACAAATTTTACTGAATTTCACTTTTTAATTGACACTGCAACGATCGTTTCGCTCCAACCTGAGCTTCATCAGACATATAACTAACTTATTTACATTCCTTCAAATATTTAAAATAAAACATGTGTTTGTTACCGTATACTTGTGTTAAAAAATTTGTAAATAAGTTAGTTATATGTCTGATGAAGCTCAGGTTGGAGCGAAACGATCGTTGCAGTGTCAATTAAAAAGTGAAATTCATTAAAATTTGTTTTATTTTATCCTGATAATAGTTAAAGGGTTTTATATTTTTGTTTACTGTTCAGGATGTTATTGATAATATTTATAGAGTAACCATTGTTTAATGCTATTGTGTATATCCCGCTTAGTTCCAGGTTGAAATTACTTTTACTTATGAGTACGTTAATTTATTTATACACCATTGATTGATATGCTGATAATTATTGTGCTATAGGATGAAATGAAATAGCGTGTATTTTGGTGTCTGTATATGTTGGTTTATGGTATGTGGCGAAATCGTGTTTATTAGTTTTGTGTGTTATGGTTAAGTCTAGAAAATCAATTTTTTTAAAATTTCTGTTTCTATTGTAAATGTTATTTTGGGGTGAATAGTATTGACATAATTATCTAAAGTTTTTAATTGTCTATCTGAACCATTATAGCAAACTAATATGTAGTCAACATACCTAAACCAATAGGCACAATTACTAAAGAAGGGATGTGTACTTATTCTTGATTTATAAATTGTTCATGGAAATTTCGGCTAAGAAGGGACTTAATGGGTTCCCCATTGCTAGACCTTCTGTTTGTTTATAAAATTTCTTTTTAAATTGTAATTAAAACTTGCATTATAAATATTCAGTATTTCATCCACCTGATGAAGCCATTGTATGGCGAAATAATATTGTAGTGGATTTAGAATAAAGTTTTTGAAGCTAGAAGTTTAGAACTTATTTCTTATCATTAAAATTAAGAATATTCTAGCGTAATTTGACAGAAGAGTGACTTCTCAAAAACGCTTTCACCATGAGGAGTATACTGTATCTTCAGCTATGTTTTTAAAAGCGTACTGTCAAAATTTCGTCCGTTTCTGCCAAATAGATAATTTTTACAATCATTTAAAGTAAATTATTTGTATTAATATGGAGAAAAAAAAAATTAAAAGTTGACATTTTCGTTAAATTTTCAGTTGACAAAGTGAGTCTTTTTTGTTACCTAGCTGCGAAATAATGTGCTAGAACGCCAAAGTGTTTTTGCTCTAGCACATAAAACAAACATCAAAATAATTTGCAATTTTTTCGAAACTTATTTATTAATTAAATAATATACATTTTAAATAATACAATATTTCAATACAAAACACTAACTATTATAAAGAGGACGATTACAATTGATTTTGCACCATATGTAAATCGATGTTGGTGCCGATATTGCAGTGAGTTAAATTTATGCCAGATTCAGTGCTGTCAGCTATCATAGCTTTTAGTTCTGGGTGTTCAATTCTGAACTTTTTTGGACGGTATCCAATTGATTTGCTTTTCAAATATGGTATTAGTTTCGAAAATTTTCTAATATTTACATTTTCTTTGGCATTCAGTGTACTTTTTAACATGGGATATACTGACCATAAAGTCGAAGGTTTCATTTTACTAATTTTATATTCGAAATATGCCAGTAACACCGCTTCAGACACTTTGAATTTTCTTCGAACTGCACCACCTTTTGAATTCGTTGTAGGCAATCGCATACTGTCTCGACGATTTTTTGAAGATTAGTTGTGAGACAGCACGTTGTGCTGCTTCCAATACTTCCCCTGGTAAATGCTCGTCCCCACTCTCCCAGCTTATTTTGAATCAAACACTCTTAGAATATGAATTACAATATATCATTCTGAAACTACTTTTTCAAACAACTAATATTTACTGTTTATTAGGTTGCTATCGTTATGGTAGTCACTACGCCTAAACCATCTTGATTAAAACACGGTTCAAAAGATTTCAAATATAAAATAAATTGCTGTGCATAACACTTATGCACAATTTCATTCTATTGCAGTTTTCGAAAAAAATATCATTTGTATCTCGAAAGCGAAATAGTACTTTTGCATACTCGAATTGTTTTTTCTTTGGGCAGAATGTTCCTGTTCCCATCTTCTTTTAATTCTTAAAATTGTGCGCTTATTGTAATAGAAATGAAGTGCAACATCTCTAATTGACCAATCTTCTTCAACTTTTGCTATAATAAAATAGTTTTCTTGTTCGGAAACTTTTTGTATTTGCACAGTATGACAATAAACGTAAAAAAAATACAAAACTAAACAGGAAAAAATAGATGTACGCGATTTTATTGAATACAAGCGTACTAAGATAAATCCTGATGTTTTAATCGCTGAGAGGCTCATTGAATCAACATTCCAAAGCATGTGACCACTTATGGAATAGGAGGAAGGAAAAGGTGTTAATTACTTAGTAAAGAACAAGACAAGGCATTTTCATTGAGCGATAAATGATTGTCTGTAGTAATAGTAGTAGTATTTGTAAACGCTTGACATCATCACTTGACACTATTACATTGAAAGTTTTAATATCATTAGCATAATCCAAGGCGGCAAACTTGCACGTAAATCATTTGTAAGTAGTAAGAATAATAAAGGGCCTAGACTGGAGCCTTGGGGAACTCCAATCTATATATATTTTTTTATCCTAATGTAATATTTTATTGAAAAATTACTCATTCGCCAAAAAGGCTCGTATATGAGTATTAGATGAGTACTTAACATTTGCGCTATGGAAATATTAAATTAAAGAACATAATTCACAAAGGTTTCAGTAAAAATTATTATAAATGATAAAAAAGTTACTTCCAGTTTTCGTAAAGTTTGGTGTCTCATAGTATTGCTCCTTGCGAATCTAAAAGAATAAACTATGCATACAATGTTCATTATCTTGACGTGAAATAGCCTGTAGAAAAATCAATGAGCCATCCACCTAACATTTTTATTCGCATCGCGTGAATGTAAATCTGCACATGGAGGAACACCTAACGGGGAATATATTAGTAAAGAGCATTAGGACGGAAAACCTGTATAATAAAATGAAGTCATTGGAAATCTAGTGGCTTAGGGAAGTTTATTCTTATTGAATTACGATGTATATATTTATTATATTACTAGCTGCCCGTAGCCCGGCGTTGCTCGGCCACATTCTATAGAGAAATTAAAACTTCCTTTGTGTTAACTGCCATTAACCGATACAATTTTTTTTCAGAATAATTGAAACATACGTGAGTGGATTAAACCTCACCAGTTTTGTATAATTTGTTAGTTTTGTTTGTGATATGGCGATGTGGTTCTTTTTTGTGAATGTGTCTGAAGATATCCTTTCTCCAGCAGGGGCGTACTGATGAGCCTGTAGAAAGGTGAAATACGTATCTGCGTCTCTGGGGAGGGATATGTTCGGACACGTTCACGAAAAATATTAATAGTGAACCTGTATTTGTGTTTTTCACACAAGATTTTTAATAATATTTTATATTATTAAAAATACCTTTGTATTATACAAATTTTTTTGTTTATTTTTAGCTAAGCAACGAATCAATGATATTTTATTATAATCAATATATCACGCCAATGCCTTTGGATACACCATATTCTTCGTTATTCCATCTGGTGCATTAACAAACAGAGCAGATGGCTTCCCAATTTGCGAACGTGCTACATATTGCTGTGTTAATTTATTTAAATGAATGATTTTGTGGACAGTTACACAAGCATATTTTGTTGAGACTCGGGTATCCGAGGCCTATCTTTTGGGTTCTACACAACTAGGCCTAGCGTCCAAAGTAAATGCAAAGAAATAATACAATATAAGTAATCGTTTAAAATTATTTTATTGTTTATATTTTCACATCTCATTTTAGTTGTAACTAAAAATATTTCATTCTTAACCAATATATTAACATACCAATGCAACTTTAATATACAAATATTCTTTTGTGAATCACACACGGATAATATTGGAGTTTTGATTCTGATTCAAAAGGGGGTATTTGCCCTCCAAATGCTGAGATTGGTACTCAAAGCCTATCTCTGCCTGAAATGTGGATCTCTGATCTCTGCTGATAATTTTCTGCAAAACGAGGGTGCTATTTAGCGCCTATTTAAGTGGAAACAGGTCCCTACAGAATAGAATACTTATCATCACACTGTATACGTATTTTCTTATTTTTCACGTCTATTGCTGAATGTTTTAAATTCAAAATTTCATATGGCACAGATATTTCGAATATTCAGGGAGCACTACTTCCTCTTTATCAATCTCTGATATCTAGCCTGAGATCTACTTTAATCTTGTATTTATGACTAATTAATGATTTAAAATAACGATCCACATACAACCTTTTTCTAATTTAATTACCTCTATATACCCAAATTTTATCGTGTATAAAGTTTTACTTACTCAAAGATAAATTGTGCATACACAAGTTTTTGAACTCGTCTTGGTATATTATTAAACTTTTATAATAATGATGAGAATAATAATGATAACAATATTAATGATTAAAATGAAATGAAAGAGAAAAAATATGGAGCACGTAACTAGTTTCAATAGCACTAAATTCAAACATGCTCCAGAAGAAGATGAAACAAGCTTCATTTTAATGTCGAGTAGCTGAAGGTTCTGTTAAGAACCGGCTCCAAACGCCGAATACCACCCGGAAAGAACCATTTAGCGAATATTTATATACCACTAGGGGCTGCGAATTTTTTGATTAAATATGACGAACTATGATAACTATGGTAACTATCCAAAGGTACCTAATAATTAATTATTATTTTGTTGCTATGGGACAAGTGGTAATGACATATCTGACACTTGCGGTTTTCATCCAGTTTTCTCTGACATTAATCTTAGGTGTATTTCTTGTGAGTTTTGATTCAATTTTCACCGTTTTCTCTTGTCTTGTGTTTCTCTTTGTTTAAGGTATTTTGATGGTTTCATTATGCCTATACTGCGGCAACGAAATTAGCGCCAGTTGAATGAATTAGACAGAGGTCGAATTATTATCTTGCACCAAGGTGGTTTTCCATACAAAGAAATCGCTTTGACCGGAACCAATCCACTATCATGCACTGTTATCATAATCTAGGGAGAGCCAGGAAAGACGCCAAAGTGGAACCAGGGTTCGGAGAAAAACTAATAAATTGCAAGACCTTAGCCTAATAGCATTAAGAGACTAGCTGTTCAGTACGATATCAATTACTGGTCTATGGTTAGGTAATGAAGGTTGTCCTGTGACATTTCGAACCGTTTATGGCCAAATCAGGGATTTCGGCTTGTAATCCTTGACCACATTTGCTACTAACGGCTCAACACTGGCAGCAACGTTTGGGTTGATATAGGTTACCTATTTTGCGAATTTTACAGATTACTAAAAATGTACTGAAATTACGAGCTAAACTATAGAAGGAAAGAGATACCTAAATATAAAATAAGGAGTCGGAAAATAGTTAATTCGTATATTGAAAATTAAAAAAAAAAAAAAAGTAATTAACAAGTAGTTAACAGGTATTCAACAATGGCTCACATGCCGCAATTAGTAAAATGAAATTTAAGCAATGAAAAAAATTTACACTGGAATATGAACACCCGATATATCAGCTCATTAATTATTGAACATGTTACAAAAATTTACATGAGCTTATACCAAATCAACTTAAAACACTAAAATCAGATAAATTAAATTAGTCTGAAAAAGATACCAAACTTACGACAATTAGTTATTTAATCAATTAATTAGCCGTAACCTAGGATCAAAAATTCTTAGTTCGACCGCAGATCTGTTGTTGAACCTTACATATGGTATTACGGATAATAATAATAATAATAATAATAATAATAATAATAATAATATTAATAATAATAATAATAATCTATTATCATCCCTTTGACTACAATAGCATAGGATAAGTCAACAATTTAAAATGAAACAGTGGTCAGTTCTTATTACATATTGCTTTGGATTTTTCCCTAAATTATATTTGAAATTTATTTAAAAATAAATGTACATTGTTTTTGGATATCTGTGTATATCCGTTATATTTAGATAAAATATGTGTAAGCAAAAACTAGATTTTTGAAGGTCTTTATGTGAAAGCGAACGTAGTGACGATATTGAGGGGGAGACGAACTTATACCTTTAGACAAGAACGTTCTTTTTCTTTAAAATAAATATATATATATATATATATATATATATATATATATATTTATTTAAATCGGGTTGAATTTATTGAGTTAATTAGTTGTTGGTGTTTGATTTTCAATTCCTGTATATTCGACGAGATTGTATTCTCGTAATTTTTATAGTATTTGATTAAACAACGTTTTCCTTGTCAACGTGCCTCCTATATAATTTTTTATGTAAGTAAAGATATATATTTATAAGACGTCTTATTAATTCAAAGAGTTTTTTAAGATTGTATATCAATTGTATTAATATTATTAGTTAAGAGTCTTAATTAGTTGAGATAAATGATAAAGAATATTTTTAAAATTTCTACGTAAAAAAATATAACTGTAAAAATTTTATACGTTTCGAATTCAAGGGTAATTTTTTTGTTACATGTGAGCGCGCATGTAGTAGATTTTTGATCGTGTTTTCAAGTTTGTTTATACTTTGTTGTTCTCTGGGGAGAAATTAAAAATAAACTTTGTTATTTTAATTAAGTTGATCGGAAGTCATTAGAGGAAGTTTTAATTCACTTAGCGGTCATATTCAGTGAATTCTTTTACCTCAGAAGTTGTATATTGTTAAATACACAATCTTTATACTTTATAAAGATAGATTTTTCTTTTTTTGATTTTTTTTTTGTATTAAATATTCATTTAAATTTTATATTGTGCTCGTTTAATTTAATGAACCTTTTACTGCGCATTTATTATTAAAAGAAGTAAAGTATTAGAAAGATAACTATCATATTTGTCAAGTACGTTTGATTGGCACCTAGTAATATTCCAGTTCCACGTTTCCGATTGGAACCCTGAGAAGAAAGAAGTCTCATTGTTGGATATCAACTGGCTGAGTATCCTAGTTGGGTAGATTAGTTGTGGATGGTGGTGCAGTAAAAATATAAACCACAATTCATAGCAATATGTAAGAGCGTCAAAATCCATATATAAAATCTAAAAAAAACTATCTAATACTACTGCTTTAAGAAATATGCAAGGAACAAAATATCAGAAAAAAATTACGCAATAACATAGAGTTTCACACTAACCCTAATTACACTGCAACTAACATTATGCATCACAATCATGAACAAATTCCTGGACTGAATAATATACTTTCGAGATTAATAGGTCTCTAATTCTGCATTCAAACATATCTAGTGGTAGCTGACTATACTTAAGTGGAAATCTATTGTACAAACTGACTACCTGGTGTTTAGGATTTTTTTCAGTAAATGCTAACGTATGTCTGGGAATTTCCAATATATAACTATTACGTGTATGATAATGGTGGTTCTCATTTAATTTTATGAAAATATTAAAATTTTGCTTGACATAAATTAATAATTTATAAATATATACACATGGAAAAGTCATAATGTTACTCTTACTCTTACACTGATTTTGTTCATTAATCTAATCGCTCTGTTTTGAAGTCTAAAAATTCTTAGTCCTTCTATTGAACCGCCCCAAGCAAGTATTCCATATGTAAGTAGGGAATGGAAATTAGCAAAATAGTACTTACACTAGTCAATTTCTTTGCCAAGTAATCAATGTGCTCATTCAAAGAGCAGTTCTCATATATATATATATATATATATATATATATATATATATATATATATATATATGGTAAACCTAATCAGTAGGCGATTAAAGGTCTGTATATTACTTCAAAATATATGTATTTAAAAAACTCTACATGTTTCGGCAGTACGCCTTTATCAAGAGAATACAAAATATAAATGACAGGATATAAATGTCAAGTAATTAAGTTGCTATGGTTTAAATTATTCAAAGATACATTCTAGTAATAATAATAAATCATGCCTTATTATTCCAAAAAATAGATAGCAAGGTGTGAACATATGTGTTGTTCGCTGCTAGCAATTTGTGTCTCTTTCTGGGTATGAACTTGTGTGTTGGTTGCTGCTGGCAGCTTGCGTCTCTCTATGGGTGTGTGGTTTTGTGTGGGAGCGTAAGTGTAGGGTTTTGTATGTCGGTGCGCTCGTGCGTGTGTTTAGTGACCGGTCGCGTGAATTTAGAGAAGTCGGATAACCAGCCGTTGCGTAGGGCCGCCAACCCTTTCCCGGCAACTTCTTTACAATTCCGTGCAGTACTTCGACGGCCTGACCCCCGCCCCAACGAGGCAAGGCGCAGAGCAGCGAAGCGCATCCTGTACGGGGTTGCTCATCGCTAACCAAGGGAACACTCTTAGTGGCTACCTCGGTCGACGATGGTCACACTTGTGCTATCTTAACGTTTTCCTCCAAAGCGGGGGCAGCCTAGCCAGGTTGCCGCCCAGGACCGGTCCTAGTGGTGTGTGCATTGCGCGGCGCCGTGTTAGCGCTGCGTAGCATGGTTCCTCACTCTTGCTGGAAAGGCGGAATGGCACCTGACTGCCCAACGGGCAGACCCCCCTAGAGTTTTGTAGCGCATATGCTAGGCTACAACCCAGTAGAGGACCACATCAGCAAAAAACAGAAAACAGGGAAAGGCAGGGAAAAGCAAGACGTGAGTTATTATTACGTATGCGCCCGTGGAGCTACTTAAGATGCAAAGTTGTCGGCATTCGCTCAAAACGAGAAGGAAAACCACGAAAACCTGCTCGGACAACTAGACAGGAATCAAAACACGGAACAGTCAGCATGATAAGCAAAAGTATATGATATTTAAATGATATTTAAATAACATAAGGTATATAACAAAAAAATATAATATGATGGTAAATTGTAGATCGTTACAATTTACCATTATATATATATATATATGTACATATATATATATATAGTAAATTCAATCAGTTGGCGATTTAAGGATATATCCTTGATAAAGGCATCATTGCCGAAACATGTAGGGTTGTTTTAAATATATATACTTTAAAGTAAAGCCAGACCTTAAATCGCCAAATGATTGAATTTACCATATCATACCAAGGTCACAAAATAATTATATATATATATATATGTATATGTATTTATATATACATATATAAATATAATATTTTCGTGACCTTGGTATTATATGGTAAACTTAATCAGTCGGCGATTAAAGGTCTGGTTTATTACTTCAAAGTATATATATTCAAAAAAACCCTACATGTTTCGGCAATTATGCCTTTATCAAGGATATAAAATATTGATGATAGAATATAAATGTCAAATAATTGAGTTGCTATGGTTTAAATTATTCAAAGATACATTCCAATTGATAATAATAAATCAAGGCTTAGTATTCCAAAAAATAGATAGCAAGGTGTGAACATATGTGTTGTTCGCTGCTAGCAATTTGTGTCTCTTTCTGGGTATGAACTTGTGTGTTGGTTGCTGCTGGCAGCTTGCGTCTCTCTATGGGTGTGTGGTTTTGTGTGAGCGCGTAAGTGTTGGGTTTTGTATGTTGGTGCGCTCGTGCCTGTGTTCAGTGACCGGTCACGTAAATTTAGAGAGATCGGATAACCAGCCGTTGCGCAGGGCCGCCAACCCTTTCCCGGCAACTTCTTTACATTTCCGTGCAGTACTTCGACGGCCCGACCCCCGCCCCAACGAGGCAAGGCGCAGACCAGCGAAGCGCACCCTGTACGGGGTTGCTCACGACGCCGCGCAATGCACACACCACTAGGACCGGTCCTGGCGGCAACCTCGCTAGGCTGCCGTTAACAGCACACACACGTTCGACGTGTGTGCAATGCCCCCGCTTCGGCGGAGAACGTTAAGTTGGCACAAAGTGTGACCATCGTCGACCGAGGTAGCCACTAAGAGTGTTCCCTCGGTTGGCGATGAGCAACCCCGTACAGGGTGCGCTTCTCTGGTCTGCGCCTTGCCTCGTTTGGGCGGGGGTCGGGTTGTCGAAGTACTGCACGGAAATGTAAAGAATTTGCCGGGAAATGGTTGGCGGCCCTACGCAACCGCTGGTTATCCGATCTCTCTAAATTTACGCGACCGGTCACTAAACACACGCACGAGCGCACCAACATACAAAACCCTACACTTACGCGCTCACACAAAACCACACACCCATAGAGAGACGCAAGCTGCCAGCAGCAACCAACACACAAGTTCATACCCAAAAAGAGACACAAATTGCTAGCAGCGAACAACACATATGTTCACGCCTTGCTATATATTTTTTGGAATACTAAGGCATGATTTATTATTATCAATTGGAATGTATCTTTGAATAATTTAAACCATAGCAACTCAATTATTTGACATTTATATTCTGTCATCAATATTTTATATCCTTGATAAAGGCATAATTGCCGAAACATGTAGGGTTTTTTTGAATATATATACTTTGAAGTAATAAACCAGACCTTTAATCGCCGACTGATTAAGTTTACCATATATATATATAATATTTTCGTGACCTTGGTATCATATGGTAAATTCAATCAGTCGGCGATTAAAGGTCTGGTTTACTTCAAAGTATATATATTTAAAACAACCCTACATGTTTCGGCAATGATGCCTTTATCAAGGATATAAAATATAAAATATATATATTTTGAAATGGTTTGAAAGTAGGATTGTTATGTTTGTTTAATGGAATATTTGCTGCCATTAAAGTTTCATAGAGTTCTTCTTAAAATTGTCAGATTCCAACGGGTCTAATATCTGTGTTGCGATTTCTTGAAATTTTTTAACGATATTTTCAAACTGCAACAAATTTCGGAATCACTGGCAATCCAACTCGCCATTGTTTCACGATGCCGTTCTCGAAGCTGTTCCGTTATTGAAACAGTTATTGAAAAGTTATTGAAACTTACCGAATTTCGCTGAACACTTACGTGAAATTAATTGGCAGAAGTAGATTCGATGAAACGATATTAAACAGGATCTTTTACAAAAATTTCGAAGTATGTAATTAACAGTTAGAATAATGAAAAAAAAACTAACTCACCGTAATTTATTTATCTTACAAAATATAAACTAATAAATAGAATAAATTATAAAAACTCCTTTCGCTTCTATCTACGCCCATGAAAACAGGAACGTAACTGTAATATTGAAGTAATTGCGTCACAATTCAACGACAAAAAACAGATGCGCGGTTAGCCGAATGAATAGTGCTATTCAATAACTGCGTGTTGTACTTAACAGTTATATACTATTTATATGGTCCACCCTAATTTCGGCTTGACGCGTCCGGTCTCTATTGATAAATCAGCGTTAGGTGTCAACATTGTTCTTGTTATTCGTGATATGCGGCCAGCAGTGCTTGAAAACGTGACTTAAAATTCCAGAATACTGTTTATCAAGGTGGTTTATGATGGTATGCCCGAAATAATTTCGAAGGTTGTAACTATGAATTAATCTTTCGAATAAAAAAATATGATTAAAATTTCTAATTATTTTCTTCAATTTAAACTCAATCGGGCTTAAAAAACACTTTAATAAATACGTTGAAATTAGTTGAAGTTATATTGAAAAATTTTATATTCAATAATTTCAGTCAGGTCGAGGACATAAGGGGTTTACTTCGTACATACTTGTAGAATAATGTAAAATTCGATTAACTGTTAAAAATAAAAAAATTGCAATTTTTATTTCCTATTCTTTAATTTTCAGTTGTGCATAAAAATATATACGAAATTAGCGTTAAAAGTGATTTTACTTTATTAGGGCGATTGCCTCACTGGCCACGCTTGTTTCGCAAACTTCACTCTAATAAAGTAAAATCCTATTTTTAACACTTTCATCGTAAATTACTGTTTTTAAGTGAATGCGATGCTTCAGTAAATTAATTACAAACATTTTTAATGTTTCTCTTTGAGTTACTAGATGTCTTAAAGATACATTTTTAAAGTTCTAATTTAGTTTGAAACTTTGCAGAAACCAGTAACTTTCAAATAAGTAGAAAAGAGCATTTGCTGCATATTAGGCTTATTATTATTTATTTCTTTCTGTTTTTTACATTGTATACACACTGTATTAACAACGTTTACATATATGACAATACTCACTTACATTTTTATATATATAACAGACATTGAGAATATACTTAGATCCTTCGACAGTAAATATAATTTTGTTTATAAAGTCACGCTCTGTAAGCCGGATGTTTGTGCCTCCATTAGCATCATAAATACTCGGTACATCCAAATTTATACCAGAATTAATTTACATTATTTAGCATTGACCCCATTGTTTCCTGAAATCAGCAGCACAATGATTTAATGAAGAGTATTTAACACCAAACGAATATGTAAATAACAGTTGAATAAATTTAGTAAAGGATGGGCCAATAAGAGTGCAACATTTAATTATTTAATAAAAGACATATTTTTTTTAATGAATATTAATTTTATTGTAACTCAAAGTACATAATCTCCAATTAAGTATGAAAAAGAATATCCAATAAATGGCGACCACGACTTTGGTGGCACACTCTTATTCTTTTAGTAAAATTTTTGGTGACATTTACGCATATCTGCTGCTCAATTTCACCATTGACGCGTCGAATTTCATCCTTAAGCTCATCAATTGTCGTGGGATGGCTGGAATCTGCGTAAGACTTTACAAAACTCCGTAGTCAGAAATCGCATGGCGTCAGATCACATGACCTTGGTGACCAATTTTGGTTGCCTTGGCGTGAAATGATCCGGAAATGTGTGTTGCAATAACCGTATTGTCTCTTGTGCTGTGTGGTAGGTTGCTCCATCCTGCTGGAACCATATATCGTCGAGGTCTATACCGACCAATTCAGGCCACAAAAACTCTCTTAACATATTACGGTAATGGTCACCATTCACTATAACTGCGTTCCCGGGTTTGTTCTCGAAGAAATATGTGGATGCATTATTTTCTCATGAATTCACCTAGGATTCTCAGTAGCCCAAACCCGACAGTACTGGGTATTCACATTCTCATCCAAATGAAAGTGTATTTTTTTCGAAAAATGAACGTTAATTTCATGATTTAACAAAACCCAGTTGGAAAACGGAAGCCGCTGCGTATTATCTACTGGCTTAATTTCCTGAGTTAATTGCACTTTATATGGATAAAGACAAATATCTTTCTTTAAAATACGCCGTAAAATGGTTCTTGAAATTGCCAATTCCTGTGAACGGTGGTGAGTCGTGGTTGTTAGATTCTCAACAATACTTTCTGCCATTGCGGCAATAGTTTCGATAGATCTTCTCAGTCGATGACGAATTGGTGTTTTCTTATCGATAACATAATTGTCGACAAACTGATCAGACAAATATTCGACTTCAAAGAAAGAGGAGGAGAGGCAGACAAAGAAGAACGTGGAGAGAAGAGGTGCTTACAGCTGCTGAAAAACGAGGAACAAAGTGGGAAGATGTGAAAGGGTTAGCTTGTGACAGGAAAAAATGGAAGAAAATATTCAAAAGACTCAACTCCAACATAACTCGACACTAAAAGATACAGGAGTTTCGAGGGTTAAGTAAGTACTAGTAAAAATCTGGTTTTAATAATTAATTACAAAAGCAATTAACTCAACTATTACAGTATTTATCTAAATTGGTAACTTTTACAAAACTCATTTACACTATTCCTCATAAGTTTAATCGCTCTTACTAATATGCTGTAGAATAATATATGAAAAAATAAGAACCTATCTAAGGTGCCCACCGTTAACATAAACGACTACAATATATAATAGCAAGCAAGTTATAATACGAGGGCGGATAAATACTTAGTAAATCTGATGAAAGAAAGCAGAAAGTTGGTAATCCTTTGAAACTTAACTCTCAAAATTTCCATTCATTTCGATCGTAAGGATGTTTGTTATGTGAATAGAAACTGAACTGTTTTTAGTTTGTTCCTTCAACACGGAAAATATCCTATTTTTAAAGAACAAAACAAACTACGCAAGCTTAGCTGAAGTTTGTTTACGGGGAATAATCTCCATCAATTGAAACTATAAAATGACGGACAACTTAAGTTTACCCATGTTCGAATCACTGTATTTGATTAACAACGCAGTGGACCCCCCCCTCCCCCCCCCCCCCATAAAAAGGTGTGTATCCCAGATATTATTAAAAAGTATTATGGTAGATGACCGTGAAATGACAGAGACTCTATACATCTTATCTGAATCAGTGATTTAGATTTTGCGTAATGATTTGAGCATGAAAAATGATGTGCAAGATGGTTGCTGCGTTTGTTGATTGGGGATCACAAAAGTGAACTAATACGCATTTCATGGCTCAGTTTAGCAAGTTAACTTTTGGCACCGAATAATAACGGTTGAGGAAACCCGGATATACCATTACACACCTGAAATTATGTAATAATCAGTGGACTGAAGTTGGTTGGTGCAAGAGTATCGAAGAAGGCGAAGACCGTATACCCGGATAGAAAGATTATGGCTACTGTCTTTTACGACTGAACTGTTGAAGAAACCTGAATATACTATTACACATCTGAAATTATGTAAAAATCAGTGGACTGAAGTTGGTTGGTGCTAGAGTATCGAAGAAGACGAAGACCATATACTCGGATAGAAAGATTATGGCTACTGTCTTTTACGACTGAAGTGTTGAGGACAACTGGATATACTATTACACACCTGAAATTATGTAAAAATCAGTGGACTGAAGTTAGTTGGTGCAAGAGTATCGATTAAGGCGAAGACCATATACTCGGATAGAAAGATTATGGCTACAGTTTTTTACGACTGAAGTGGGATTCTTTCTATCGATTATGTACACTTTGAGATCAACTGCACGATACAATACAACCGAAATCCCCCCCTCCGTTTCCGTTGCATTTTCGGGGTGTAGATCATTGGTACAAAGGCGGTTGTCGAATGCAGTTGTCAATTGTAGGAGTGTGTGAATCTTCGTATAATAGAAAGTTTTTTTTATTCCCGAATACTACGACTTTGAGTATTCATCACTAGAGTGGACCAATTCGGAGCGAAACTAGAGACGTGACTTTCAAACTTACTTAAAATACACTTATTTCTTGCGTCTTCTATCGAACATAGCTGTGCAACATTATTAAATACACAGAATATACTTTCCTGCTGCTATTATACGTGTACACACGATGACCGTGAACAACATACTAAGTAATCGTGAACCAATTCGTTAGTCACGCCTCTGCTTTCGCTCCGGATTGGTCCACTCTATTAATCACTTATGCGGATCCTATCGTAGAGCGTGAAATAATGTTTTGCCGAATACCGACTTCGAAGTTTGAGAGGCTTGTAAGGGGAAAACTCCCTATCTGGCAAGTATAGTACCCCTTCTGGCGGTAAAAAGTCTTAGACACCTTATACCTTAGTCTGCAACTACCGACGAAATCTATTCTCCAGTTTCAATTAATAGAGCAGAAGACGTAAATTTGCAATCTTTTGAGGCCTGAATGTTTATGTAATTCTCGTTTCCGTTTGAATGGCTTTGAATACCGACCTATGGGCAATTTTCTGTGAACGTAACGAAAAAAACAGATGTGACTTGTATGAATTTTCTGAAATGCTGTAATATTTGTCATTTCTAGAACTAATTTAACAAGTTGAACTTAATTACTCATAATTACCTATCTATTGATTTAATAATAAATCAATTTTCTAATCTAAAATTTAATTAAAGTTTCGATTTAAATATTTATTCATATTTGAAGGAATTGGGTAACGTAATATATTATTCTATTGATGTTATTGAAAGAAACTAATTAAAATGGTTTGAACATTTAAACCGAATGAATGATAGAAGCCAGGTCAAACGCTTATGGGACGCCAGAGTTCAGCACAGGCGAGGAAAAGGAAGACTTGGGAAAACTTGGAATGATGAAGTAGCAGAAATTTTGAAGGAAACACATAGACTGAGGCTCGAAGTATCAAAGAATAAGAAAGAATTGTCAAAATTTGTATACTCTATGTAAACAACCTTACACCTTAGGGTAGACAAGGTTTTAGATTATATATATATATATATATATATATATATATATATATATATATATATATATATTACAGTAAAGTAAGAAAAACGCTTCCGCACAACTACTATACACTGCATCCCCGTAAAGACAGTCTTTACGGGGATGCAGTGTATAGTAGTTGTGCGGAAGCGTTTTTCTTACTTTATTGTGCCCCATGTGCGACTTTTAATTAGTAGTTTTTACCTACTGATGATGACAACTTAGTTGTCGAAATACGTATTTAGGATACGACTAATAATTGTGGTAAGGGGTTATATACCTTTTTTAAACTCTAGACTATCTTCGGAATTTTTTTGGAATCTTCGTTGTTTTAGTTGTTTGCGTTCGATTAGCTTTCAGTATTGGATCTTGAATTTGTGTTTTCGATTTTGATCCTCGCATTTTCGCTTTGATATTTGTATCATATAGTCGAGTCTAATATTTCTGCTTTGTGATTTTCGTAGAGTTAGGTTCTCGAGATTTAAGTTTGGTTCTGGTTCATTTCGAACGACTTTGACTTTAGTAAGTTTCATTTTTTTTCTATCGATGATTTAGTTGCAAGTTAGTCTTCGTGGTTATTTTCAGCATTTTACGAACTCGTAGGGTTATTTTTCCTTTTGTCTCTTTGAGGAGTTATTGTTTGGGGTCAGTCTCTCTTCGCGTTTAGGATAAAAGGACGTAATTATGTTGTCACGTGTGTGATGTCGGATTTTTTCGGATATATGCGGCTTCTGTGTATGTGTTCACTCTTCAACTGTTATAACGACAAAAATTCATCATCAGATTCGGCTCTCATTAGATTTTTTCCTTTTTCCTAGCCTGGAAAATTGGGTCGTTGGCAAGAGATTTTAATCGAATGAAGAGATAATCACTGAGACTAACACATATTTCGTACAATTTAATGAAGCTTACCTTTTTGAAGGAACGAAAAGACTTGAATATCAGTGGACTAAATGTTAAGAGTTACGAGGAACATACGTTGAAAAATAGAATACTTTTTTCTTTAAAAATTGCGTTTTCTAGGTTCGCTATTTACTGGACCTCCCTGGTAATAAGTGCATTTAAATGTCTTAAGATTTAGGGCAATAAATTGTACGTAGTAAAGATTTTAATTTATATAACAAAGTAATTTGAAACACACTTAAGAAGGCAAAACCTCACCAAATTTGATATAAAATAAAAACATTTTTATTAATATAAAGATGTTATTAAAGATTTGGCGTGGAGAACATAATACAAGTTCATATTTGTGTTAAAGTATCTTTCTAGACATGCAGACACGTGCTTCATCTTACTACAGAATCATCAGTACATGCTGCTGGAGAAATTCTTTCATCATAAACATTCTTATTATATTACAAAAGTTATTAAGGCAGAGTGTAGAAAAATATTCATTGACTAATGTCAACATCATGAACTCCAAAATAACCATCGCTGTCTTCATAACAAGTGTAAGACAGCCAGGGGATTCCATCTGACGGATGCAGCCGTAACTTGCGGAAACTGTATTAAGTGGAGGCAGTATACAAATCTAGAATTATTTGCAAAGCTGACACTGAATGACATTGTAAAAGTTTGATTTGCTTATTTCATTTGCAAGCACCGTCCTTTATTGCAGGATTAATATCTAATGATTCCCAACACCATACATCTCCGATGTACTTCGTAATATAAATAACCAATTTAGTGTATGTATAATAAAAAGTTTATATTACATTTTTGTACCTTTCATTGCATATTTGTGGATTACCTACAGCTGAGAGGAAAGAAGATAATGAGAATTGAGAAAACACGATTACATTTCATACAAATTTAGAGGTTTCGGCTGAACATTACGTACATCGCGAAATATATAAATATATATATAAAACTAATGTTAAAGGACGGATATTCAGAGTCTCACATCTCGCTTTCTTTGCCTAATCTTTACACCGACATAAAGCGACGCTTTTGAAATTCGATATATAAAAATATAACAATCTGGTGTTAGCGAGTTCAAAAATAAACCATATTCCTTTTTGTACGGAGATCAGGCTTATTTATAAACATTATTTTCAGTTGCTTTTGTTTGCTTTATATTGCTTTGATCTGTAAACATTCTTTGTTGTTAGCATATCTAAGAACGTCTTACGCAAATGTTATAATATTTAAGTTGTAAGATATCTTTTTCGTTTTACTTCATTCGGTTAGTCAGGTTTTGGGTAAACGCAGTTACAGTGTATCTGGGTCATACCTTGATGTACTTTTTAATGCATTGATTTATTTGGTAAATTACTAACGTCAGTTTATTTTCTAACCATTATATTTGATATACCTATGTTGCCAACGCAATAAAAGTATTTATTATTGTTATTACTTGCAAGAAAATATTACCGAGATTTTCTTATGTCCGGAAAATTAAATTTTAGATAATTGTGAAGCTCGAACAGAACGGCACTATAGACATTTTTGCGATAGACTTTTTCATTTTGAAGTAAGTACAGGCTGTGGTAGAATAACCTACCTGCCAATAAAAACCGAAGTAATAAAGGCACAATATATATATAATTGAAACGAAATTATCGACCGTGATATATTATAAAAATTTAATTTAAATTCGGGTAAGCGGTCTGTCAATTAAAAAACTCCTTTATTAAATAACCCTATATTTCGCAACAGAATTTGTTACCTCTTCAGGGGAAACTACAAGATTAATGAGAAAAATAACAAAAAATAAATAAGAGTATAAAACAGTAGTAAAAATACTTACAAAGTGTGGAGTTGAAAAATAATAAAATTGACGTACAAAAAAAATATAAAAATGATTAGATTTAAAAAATACAGTAACTATAGAAACAAGCCTTAAGAACTTTTAAAAAACATGTATATGTAAGAGTTAAAACATGAAAAATAAAAAATATAATGCAATATAAATTTAACAAAATATGGACCAAATAACAAAACGATTTAAGATGTGATAAACGTAATGTTAATGAGAATTAATAATCAATAAATTCTTACATTACTGCCAATGCCGCTCTAATTCGTTGCATTAATTTCTACACCCGACAAAATCACATTTGCCTAAGAATGTAGCTGCAACGCGTCGCGGCGCCAACTGACCGAGTTGTACGGGAAAATGAAAAAATGTGTGAAAGTCGTATCCACCCTGGAATGTGCAGACGCCAGCGTTTCATGGTTTTACCAATCATCGGTGCACCTACATCCAGGAATAGACACGACTTTCATTTCTATACGAAGTGTATATATACTAATTGTGATAAACGTAATGTTAATGAGAATTAATAATCAATAAATTTTCACATTACTGCCAATGCCGCTCTAATTCGTTGCATTAATTTCTACACCCGACAAAATCACATTTGCCTAAGAATGTAGCTGCAACGCGTCGCGGCGCCTACTGACCGAGTTGTACGGGAAAATGAAAAAATGTGTGAAAGTCGTATCCACCCTGGAATGTGCCGACGCCAGCGTTTCATGGTTTTACCAATCATCGGTGCACCTACATCCAGGAATAGACGCGACTTTCATTTCTATACGAAGTGTATATATACTAATTGTGATAAACGTAATGTTAATGAGAATTAATAATCAATAAATTCTCACATTACTGCCAATGCCGCTCTAATTCGTTGCATTAATTTCTACACCCGACAAAATCACATTTGCCTGAGAATGTAGCTGCAACGCGTCGCGGCGCCAACTGACCGAGTTGTACGGGAAAATGAAAAAATGTGGTGAAAGTCGTATCCACCCTGGAATGTGCAGACGCCATCGTTTCATGGTTTTACCAATTATCGGTGCACTTACATCAAGGAATAGACACGACTTTCATTTCTATACGAAGTGTATATATACTAATTGTGATAAACGTAATGTTAATGAGAATTAATAATCAATAAATTCTCACATTACTGCCAATGCCGCTCTAATTCGTTGCATTAATTTCTATACCCGACAAAATCACATTTGCCTAAGAATGTAGCTGCAACGCGTCGCGGCGCCTACTGACCGAGTTGTACGGGAAAATGAAAAAATGTGTGAAAGTCGTATCCACCCTGGAATGTGCAGACGCCAGCGTTTCATGGTTTTACCAATCATCGGTGCACCTACATCCAGGAATAGACACGACTTTCATTTCTATACGAAGTGTATATATACTAATTGTGATAAACGTAATGTTAATGAGAATTAATAATCAATAAATTCTTACATTACTGCCAATGCCGCTCTAATTCGTTGCATTAATTTCTACACCCGACAAAATCACATTTGCCTAAGAATGTAGCTGCAACGCGTCGCGGCGCCAACTGACCGAGTTGTACGGGAAAATGAAAAAATGTGTGAAAGTCGTATCCACCCTGGAATGTGCAGACGCCAGCGTTTCATGGTTTTACCAATCATCGGTGCACCTACATCCAGGAATAGACACGACTTTCATTTCTATACGAAGTGTATATATACTAATTGTGATAAACGTAATGTTAATGAGAATTAATAATCAATAAATTCTCACATTACTGCCAATGCCGCTCTAATTCGTTGCATTAATTTCTACACCCGACAAAATCACATTTGCCTAAGAATGTAGCTGCAACGCGTCGCGGCGCCTACTGACCGAGTTGTACGGGAAAATGAAAAAATGTGTGAAAGTCGTATCCACCCTGGAATGTGCAGACGCCAGCGTTTCATGGTTTTACCAATTATCGGTGCACTTACATCAAGGAATAGACACGACTTTCATTTCTATACGAAGTGTATATATACTAATTGTGATAAACGTAATGTTAATGAGAATTAATAATCAATAAATTCTCACATTACTGCCAATGCCGCTCTAATTCGTTGCATTAATTTCTATACCCGACAAAATCACATTTGCCTAAGAATGTAGCTGCAACGCGTCGCGGCGCCTACTGACCGAGTTGTACGGGAAAATGAAAAAATGTGTGAAAGTCGTATCCACCCTGGAATGTGCAGACGCCAGCGTTTCATGGTTTTACCAATCATCGGTGCACCTACATCCAGGAATAGACACGACTTTCATTTCTATACGAAGTGTATATATACTAATTGTGATAAACGTAATGTTAATGAGAATTAATAATCAATAAATTCTCACATTACTGCCAATGCCGCTCTAATTCGCTGCATTAATTTCTACACCCGACAAAATCACATTTGCCTAAGAATGTAGCTGCAACGCGTCGCGGCGCCAACTGACCGAGTTGTACGGGAAAATGAAAAAATGTGTGAAAGTCGTATCCACCCTGGAATGTGCAGACGCCAGCGTTTCATGGTTTTACCAATCATCGGTGCACCTACATCCAGGAATAGACACGACTTTCATTTCTATACGAAGTGTATATATACTAATTGTGATAAACGTAATGTTAATGAGAATTAATAATCAATAAATTCTCACATTACTGCCAATGCCGCTCTAATTCGTTGCATTAATTTCTACACCCGACAAAATCACCTTTGCCTAAGAATGTAGCTGCAACGCGTCGCGGCGCCTACTGACCGAGTTGTACGGGAAAATGAAAAAATGTGTGAAAGTCGTATCCACCCTGGAATGTGCAGACGCCAGCGTTTCATGGTTTTACCAATCATCGGTGCACCTACATCCAGGAATAGACACGACTTTCATTTCTATACGAAGTTAAAACATGAAAAATAAAAAATATAATGCAATATAAATTAAAACAACATATGGACCAAATAACAAAACGATTTAAGATCGTCAACTAATAGTCAAACCCAGTATATTAAAATAAATTATACTAAGACCATTAGTATCAGATCTATAATTTATGTTATTTGTGTCTCTGTTGATGTGGACCATTTCTAAAAATGTTCTTTTTTTATGGTTATTTTCAACGTCTAAGATCTTAACGTCAACAAAATTGAAAGTATGGTCACGATCAAGTGCATGCTCCACCAATGCACAAGATCTCTTACCAATACGAACTTCACTTTTATGCTGAGTAAGGCTTATTAATTCCCTTGACCAGCTTCAACCCTGTAATCGACACATTGTGTAGTGTGTTTAAAGCGTGGTTGGCAACGTTGGATTTATCCGGTCTATTGTATTTAATATGTGATATGTGTTCTTTAAAACGGGTTATTATTGGTCGTTTTGTTTGGCCTATATATTTGTTGACGTTAAGATCTTAGACGTTGAAAATAACCATAAAAAAAGAACATTTTTAGAAATGGTCCACATCAACAGAGACACAAATAACATAAATTATAGATCTGATACTAATGGTCTTTGTATAATTTATTTTAATATACTGGGTTTGACTGTTAGTTGACGATCTTAAATCGTTTTGTTATTTGGTCCATATGTTGTTTTAATTTATATTGCATTATATTTTTTATTTTTCATGTTTTAACTTTTCATATACATGTTTTTTAAAAGTTCTTAAGGCTTGTTTCTATAGTTACTTTATTTTTTATATCTAATCATTTTTATATGTTGTTCGTCAATTTTATATTTTCTTCAACTCTACATTTTGTAAGTATTTTTACTACTGTTTTATATTCTTATTTATTTTTTGTTATTTTTCTCATTAATCTTGTAGTTACCCCAGAAGAAGCGACAAAGTCTGTTGCGAAATATAGGGTGATTTAATAAAGAAGTTTTTTTTTCTTAATTGACCGCTTACCCGAATTTAAATTAATTTTTTATAATATATCACGGTCGATAATTTCGTTTCAATTATATATATATATATATATATATATATATATATATATATATATATAAATATAATATTTTCGTGACCTTGGTATGATATGGTAAATTTAATAAGTCGGCGATTAAAGGTCTGGTTTATTACTTCAAAGTATATATATATTTAAAACAACTCTACATGTTTCGGCAATGATGCCCAAAGGCATCATTGCCGAAACGTTTCGGCAATCATGCCTTTGTCAAAACAAAGGCATGATTGCCGAAACATGTAGGGTTGTTTTAAATATATATACTTTGAAGTAATAAAACAGACCTTTAATCGCCGACTTATTAAGTTTACTATATATATATATATATATATATATATATATATATATATATTTCCGAAAAATATACATAGATATAAAACATATTGTTTAGTGCTATAACTTACGAAACAGTGATGTTATGAATCAGGTAATAACTGATGAAATGGAAGCAATATCAAATAATAAATAATTATGACATAGTATAGATTAGGCTGTCCAAAAGAGATGCTTGTTGTGCATTTTAAGGCATGTAGGCAGCTTAGAAGTGCAATAAACATGTGGTTTCAAGATGATGTTTGCCTAGCAAACTATTCAGTGGTAGCACGTGAAGTATTTGACCGTAATTTCAATGTTTGCTCAATCGGTAGAGCTGGTTCAGTAAATTGATCTGCTATATCACCAGATCTAGATTTATTTTTATGAGGTTATCTCACATACAAAGTATACACTCAAACACCAATAACACGTGAAAATATGATTGAGCGAATCAGAAATGCTCGTGCCGAAATCCAAGAAAAAACACTCTTCTGTTGTCTACACTCATTTGAAATACATCATTTTGAACACTTACTTTAATTGAAAGATAAGGCGAGGGAAAATTTAGCACTCTGATAAATGAGAGACGAAGGAACACAAATGAAGCAACCTGAGTCTCCTTGTCTCTCACGTATCACAGTGCTTCATTTATATGGTTAATTTAGGAACAAAGAGAAAAATAGTTAAGAATACATTAAGAAGTTGTAAATTGAAGCCAATAAGAGCCAAACCGTACATTATAAGTAGACTCGACAAAGAGAGGCAAGAGATTGGTACTCATTTCATACAACAACAGCCATCTATACGTCGGGTCGGGTACTTCTGGCTTATGTTAGCATAGCCATTTAATATAGAAATTATTCATGGTAGATTTTTATTCCTACCTATGCAAAATCGAATTTGATGAACAGCATATGAATCCGAAGTGTTTTGTAATTTTTTAAAATAATTCATTCTTGCGACATTTAGACGAATTTCATTTGGACTAATCTACAGTACTAATCTACAGGACTAATCTACAGTACTACAAGTTAAGAAAGATGGGAAAATGAAGGCAGTATATGTCGCAAACGAGGAAAAGAATATCAACTGATATAGATCACAATTTGTTTGAATATTTGAGAGAAAATAAAAAACTGACAAAGCAAATTCATAGATCTCGTATAAGATTTACTAATAGGGAACAATTTTGGGAATCTATTGAAAATATCTAGGAAAATATTGTTGAAAAACCTAATTTTTTAAGAAATCTCATTGATTCTGTACCTAGAAGGTTAAGGACAGTAATTGATGTGAATGACGGATCAATTAAGTATTAGTCTATTGTGTTTTCTAAATTGTACTAAAAAATTACTTGACATTTGACTTGTCTTTCAAAAAAAGCTTAATAAATTTTGACAATCTTTACAAGTTAGGTTAAACTAGATTTATGTGAGCTTAACTGTAGGTATATATTTATTAAAAAGTGACGTATAGATGGCTGTTGTTGTTTGAAAAGAATGACTATTGTGGGTAGTATTAACCTTATAAAACTTTAACTTGCCCCTCTTTGCCGAGTCTAATTATAAGTGTCAAGTATCAAGTAAGTTAATTTCGCGTTTTTCTTTTTGTAAATTATTTCAGTATTTTTATAAAAATTCTTATTTCTCATTTCTGTAATAATATTCATTCATAATTTTGTATTTCCGGAGTTTTTTTTAGCTTATTTGATTGCTTTAATTTTATATAACAAACCTTTGATTCAGCTGTATCGTTCAGTACCGTTTAAATATCTAAATCGCGGGTAACGAGTGACATGTATATATGCGAATATTAACTTAATGTATATTGAAATTAACCTGTAAACTATATCAAATTATTATGAAAAATTTTAAAAGTTATCTGAGCGAGTATTTTATTTAAATTTAGTCAATTAGGAAAATAAAATTAAATATTTATTGTTACACAATATTGGACGAATTAGAGGCCATGGAGAAAAAAAAGTTGTAAGTTGGCGTCTTTTTCCTTGAATCGGTGGTAGTAACGCCTCTTTTCGATGTCTCTAATTTGAAAATTAAAAAACTAGTAATAAACGTAATACTCACCTGTAGTTTATATAACACGAAGAAGCAGAATAAATAGTGCTACTATTTAAAACAGAAATAGTACCTCAAGCGAGTTTTAGAGGTTATAAATCTTCGAAAACCAAATCAGCCAACTTCTATCCCTTCGATACCCTTTGAAAAGGCCCAGATCCTGAACACCGACCTGATAACAGTTCCTGTTTTTACTAAGAATTGCTCCTATTATTAAGTCTATAAGTATTTTAACAACTTTTCTTAAAAAAATTAATATTAACCTATCAGGCCGTTTAGATACATTTTAAAATTTAAAATTCACAATATTTCTTAAAATAAACCTACCTGATAATGTGCGGTTTTCTCTTAATGTCAATTTAGCATTATAAGTCCATATATTTTCGTGTATAATTCAATGATTATGCCTGTGAGAATCACTTTTGTAAAGCACATTAAGTCACGTGATAACCGCATTAATACCTTTCAGTTATTGTTTTTATTATAAAATTTGAGATTTTAAATATGCACCATTAAATTGTTTATTATATACCTAATTGCACTTTGATCTATATTATTTAAGTTGAATATTTATAAGTTTTTTAATAATAATGATGAAGATCTGTTTACAATAGGACTGACTCCTGAGTTTAAAACTCCTGCTCATTAATTATTTAATCACTGTCTAGCCGTGGCAAACCAAATATTATATACATAATGGCAGAACCGTATCGATAGGATCTCAGTGCGAAAAATTGAAAAAAAATGAATTTCATAGATTGCAGCGCTATCTATCATGAATTAAAAACAATATGTTTCAGACAAATTTTAAGTACTTTTTCCAGTAGAATTCGAATCTATAATAAAATATAAGGGTTTCTATATAATATTTTAAAGTTATTTCCTTCATGGAGCGAGAGAAAGGGATTAATTCTAGCACTAATGTATTTTTTCCATTGAATTATTAAATTTTATATCTGGACATTTTTTCGTGATTTTCGAGATATTAGAAAGTTGCAAGTTAAGAAATTCAGCCGTATATATATATATATATATATATATATATATATATATATATATATATGTATATATATGTATATATACAGGGTGTCCCAGCTGACGCGGTTTCTTTGATAATTTGTTTATTTTACAGTATAGAGAAAAAAGTTTCTAATAAAAGTTGTCCCTATTTAAACGACGCATTGCTAGAAAATATTTTCAAATATACAGGGTGTCCCAGTTATAGAAAAAGCGTATGTAACTTTATTATTTTAAATGGATCACCCTATATATTATATTTTTTTTTAGATTCTACATGATATTTTAAGTAACTTTTATTAAGACCTACCTATACCTATGTGCTTTTGTTTTCGAGAAAATAAATATTTTATCAAAAATTTTCCAATTGCAGCGTTCTCGTTAATGAGCTGTAGGATCAAAACTAAAAAAGGTAGAAAATTTTGGTTTGCGCAAATTGATACGTCTTGAATTGCTTTACTATTTCCAATATTAACATGTACGGATCCTTTTGTTGACATACAGTTACTGGCGCCAACATTTGGAAACATTTAAATGCCAGTAACTCTGTTTTTTTAAATAGGACACCCTATATCTGTTTACAGGGTTGGATGTAAAATTAAATTCTCTTTATTTTGATATAAGAATGTACCCATTTATCTTCAACCGTTTTAGAGAAAATTGTATATTTCTTCTGCTACTGTCGAAACAGACCACTTCAATTTGCATGAAGTAGGCTACGTAACAATAATATTATGGCAGATATTATATTTAATAACCATTTGAACCATTTATAATTATACACAAGTAATAAGCTTAATTTAAATTTGTATTATAAAGCAATTTCTAAGGATAACATTTGTTCACAATCCTTTTATAAAAAATGTAATTACTTTCTATTTTGTGACAAAATACAACTGAGTAGGCTGACATAATACTATAAAAAAAACAAAAGTTACAAAATCATACAAATGACGTTTGTAAATGTCAAACACATATAGTAGTAAGAGTACCACAATCCAACAGACATTTTGAATTTTGGAACATTTTTCCTGAACGAAATACCAATTTTTCTTTAAAAATTAAACGTTTTCGCCAATTTAAAATGTCATTGACTCGAGAGGAAATGATATTTGTTTTGGGAGAATGCAAGCGTAATCTCCTGTTAGCGTCGAGATGTTATGCCCAGCAATATCCGAAACGCAGGCATCCGCGAGGTACGGCGTTTGAGTTGTTGCGAGAAAGATTTGAAAATTCAGGCAGTATTAATTATAAAAAACCAATCCGTATTAGTATGGCGATAACGGAAGAAAATGAATTCTTAGTGTTGGGCTGCATTCAAGAAAATCCTCATACCAGTGTGCGACTAGTAAGCAGAACCACAGAAATTAGTAAAGCATCTGTGCATAGAATTATAAAAAAGTATAAATTTCATCCCTACCACATTCAACTTCATCAAGAATTACTTCCAACTGATTTTGAACGTCGACAGAACTTCTGCCAGTGGGCCATTGACAAAATTGACAACGATGAACATTTTTTTAGTTTTGTTATGTTTTCGGATGAAGCAACTTTTCACAAAAACGGTTTTGTTAATCGTCACAATTATCATTATTATGACACCGTCAATCCCCATCAATTCCAGACAACTGTGGGCAGGTATATTAGGTACTCGCATAATTGGACCATTTTTTTTTAACCAACATCTGACTGGAGCCATATATTTGAACTTTTTACAAAATGAGTTGGATAATTTATTAGAAGACGTTCCTCTAGCAGTTCTACGTAGGATGTGGATGCAGCAGGATGGAGCACCTCCACATAATGCCGTAGAAGTACGCCGGTTCTTGACTGAAACGTTCCCAAATAGATGGATTGGATGTGGAGGTCCAGTAAGCTGCCCGCGAAATCACCAGACTTGACAAGTTGTGATTTCGTTTTATGGGGTTTCATTAAAGACAAAGTTTATGTTACGCCACCGACCACACTGGCAGATATGTGTCAGCGGATTACACTGGCATTTCAAAAAATCAGCCCAATCATGTTGAGAAATGTTGAACAATCGTTTAAAAAACGTGTTCGTAATTGTTTCGACCAAAACGGAAGACATTTCGAAAAATAAATTAATGAACACTACATTTGTAATGTGCGTTTCCTATTTCACGCATTTCCTTATGTCCTTTTAAAACTGTTTTTGTTGCGATTTATGTTTATGTTATGTTTTTATTTGTTGAGAAGTCCTGTTTTGTTAAAATTGTTTATTATACAAATTTAAATTAAGCTTATTACTTGTGTATAATTATGAATGGTTCAAATGGTTATTAAATATAATATCTGCCATAATATTATTGTTACGTAGCCTACTTCGTGCAAATTGAAGTGGTCTGTTTCGACAGTAGCAGAAGAAATATATATTTTTCTCTAAAACGGTTGAAGATAAATGGGTACATTCTTATATCAAAAGAAAGAGAATTTAATTTTACATCCAACCCTGTAAGCAGATATAGGGTGTCCTATTTAAAAAAACAGAGTTGCTGGCATTTAAATGTTTCCAAATGTTGGCGCCAGTAACTGTATGTCAACAAAAGGATCCGTACATGTTAATATTGGATATAGTAAAGCATTTCAAGACGTATCAATTTGCACAAACCAAAATTTTCTACCTTTTTTAGTTTTGATCCTACAGCTCATTAACGAGAGCGCTGCAATTGGAAAATTTTTGATAAAATATTTATTTTCTCGAAAACAAAAGCACATAGGTATAGGTAGGTCTTAATAAAAGTTACTTAAAATATCATGTAGAATCTAAAAAAAATATAAAATATAGGGTGATCCATTTAAAATAATAAAGTTACATACGCTTTTTCTATAACTGGGACACCCTGTATATTTGAAAATATTTTCTAGCAATGCGTCGTTTAAATAGGGACAACTTTTATTTGAAACTTTTTTCTCTATACTGTAAAATAAACAAATTATCAAAGAAACCGCGTCAGCTGGGACAACCTGTATATATATATATATATGTATATATATATATATATATATATATATATATATATATATATAAATATATAATAATAATAATAATAATAATAATAATAATAATAATAATAATAACCTGTTTTCCAACAATATATAAGCTTTTGACATCTATACTGCCAGATAAGATATACGAACACCTTGAAAAAAACCAAATCCTAGCGGAAGAACAGAAAGGGTGCAGAAAGAAAAGTAGGGCGTGCAAAGAACAGCTGATAATCGACACCCTTATTACCGGAGAGGCAAAGAAGAGCAAAAAACCTCTCCGCACAGCCTATATAGACTACCAAAAAGCATTTGACCGCATTCCACTTACTTGGCTATTACAAACACTGGAGATATATAAAATAGATCCGCAACTAAGGCATATGCTAAAACATATTATGAAGGATTGGGAAACAACATTGACAATCAACATAAACCGAAAAACAGCAGAAGTAGGTTAAATAAAAATACAAAGAGGAATATTTCAAGGTGATTCGCTAAGCGCTCTCTGGTTCTGCATGGCAATAAACCCTCTATCAACTATGCTCAATGCGGACGGGAGATGCTATGAAATTATGGGAAGTGGGCTGCAAATATCCCATCTGTTCTATATGGATGACTTGAAACTTTATTCAACAACAAGGAAAGATCTCGAAAAGCTATTGAGAACAACAGAAACTTTCAGTCATGACATAAAAATGAACTTTGGCCTAAACAAATGTCGCATAAACGCGATGACCAAAGGCATCTGGATTGATTCGGAGAACTATAAATTAGAACACACACTAGACGCACAAGAATTTATACAGACAATGCAACCGCAAGACACATACAAATACCTTGGCTTCGAACAGAGCAGAGGGATAGACAAGAACCGCACAAAAGAACAAATAACTCAAGAGGTCAAACGCCGAATTAATCTGATCCTAAAGACAAAACTTTCAGGTCGAAATATGGCCATCGCAGTAAACACGTACGCACTACCAGTGCTAATGTACACGTTCGGTATAGTGCGATGGACCGCAACAGAATTAGAGGAAATAAACAGACTAGTACGGGTGACATTCACTAAACACCGCGCCCACCACCCTAGAAGTTCGAACGAGAGATTCCACCTTCCTAGGAAGAAAGGAGGCAGAGGTATAATTGATATTAAAAACATCTACTATGAGCAGATACATGACCTCAGAGAATTCTTCACAGTAAAGGCACAAACATCAAACATCCACAGAGTTGTGTGCAACAATGATGACCGTTTCACTCCACTCAACTTAAAGGACACGCAAAACAATATTCAAGAAAAAATTGTACACGACAACGAAAAAATTGACGCGTGGAGAAGAAAAGAACTACACGGCAGGTACATACACGCTGCATACAATGAATACATCGATAAAGAAGCGACACTACATTGGCTATGTAACACGAACTTATTTGTCGAAGCAGAGGGCTTTATGATGGCTATACAAGATCAAGTGATAGCAACTCGGACCTACAAGAAACACATACTAAAAGAAAACACCGCATCAACGTCATGCAGAGTATGTGGCGAGAAACCGGAAACCATAGAACATATACTCAGCGGATGCTCCATTTTAGCCCCAAAACAATTCACCAGACGCCACAACAATGTTGCGAAAGTCATCCATCAGGCAATATGCAAACTGTATGATGGAACCACTGGAATAACGCCATATTACCAGTACCAGCCGAAAAATGTAGTGGAGTTGCCTGAGGCCATGATTTACTGGAATCGGACAATACAAACTGATAGAACTGTCCAACACAACAGACCAGACATTACGTTACGAGACCATAACAAGAGCATTACATACCTCATAGACATCTCTGTGCCAGCGCCATCGAATATCCAGGCGAAGCACAGAGACAAGATCGACAAATATTTACCACTTGCCCAAGATATTAAAGAAGTGTGGAGCCAAAACAAAGTGACTGTAGTAACCATCATCATCGGTGCTACAGGAGAAATACCGCTGAAGTTACATGAGGCTCTAAAGACCCTAAATATTCATCCTATGACATATAAACAGCTTCAAAAAATTGTCATACTAGAGTCAACGCGCAGTGTGCGGCAGGTGCTGAGCCAGAATACATGACAAAAACAAATACGAACTAAACGATCTATTGCGTCGATTAACGAGAAAAAAAAAAGCCAAAAGAACATTACAGTAGATCCATGAAAAAAAAAAGCCAAAAGAACAACGTTACAATAGATCCATGAAAAGAAAAAAAAACGAATAGAACAACGTTACAGTAGATCCATGACAAAAAAAAAAGCAAAAGAACAACAAAGACAAAAAAAAAATTATGTATAATTCTACCAATGTTTCCATCCATATCAAGCAGGATAGATGTTGATATGCTTACCTCGCGGCCGTGTATCAACTTTTTCCCTTTCTCCCGAAAGGAGCTTTCACATCAATAATAATAATGATATGAAATTATTTTCTCCAATCATGCGCTAAGTACCACACAATTATATTTTTAATAATACAGTACTGAAAAAGCTTTTAACTAGAAATATATGTCTCAGTAAGTCTTACCTTAACAAAAGCGCCATCTATAACGGCATCAAAATATGATTAATTAGCCCTGGTTTGGGAGTCAGATAGAGACAGCTTTGCGTAAGTTTATAAACTTGAGTAATATATGTATGCATCAAAGCGTTCTAATTTTACTTAAAATTTAATAAACTTAGAATAAAACTGTATTTCAAAGTATTCTGTGAGACACATCATGTGTCTGTTTAATAAACCCCGTGTCGTCTGAGTTTATCGCCGAAAGCTCAGATAACTTTTAATGAAACCACAAGACTCTCTTTTTGTTTGTTTTGTTGGGTAAAGAATTACGTTACGATTTTAAGGAATTATGAAAGTTACAAAAATATATGTAAGACGAGTTAATATTACTTATATTCAGTTATATGTACGCCCATATATATGTATATACAGTGTGTATAAGCCAAATGGAATAAATTCATTATTTCGGTTACTGTACATATTTATAAAAAAATCCCGAAATATGTCATATTTAATTTATAAATTAACATTCTTCAACGTGAAAATGCGATCCCTACCTTCAACCCCCTTCGAATGACAGGTACAACCCCCATTTTTTTAAATGGGAAGTATAGGCTTGTGATATATCGTTGTAAAGGTCTCTTTATTCTCTATTCAAAAATGTTATAATTTTCATGTTTGTTGCAACAATTAAGATAGAATAAAATAAAATCATGCTGTTATCGAAATTCGCTACAATATACTCAAAAAATAAAATTTAATGCAAAATGTAAAGAAAAATTTAAAACGCCAAAAAAAATATGAATGTCAATGAAGTAGATGTTCAAAATGTTCACCATGAACGTCTTGGCAACATCCTAATCTTAAATAAAACTGTCTTCTAACATTATTTAACATATCAGGGGTGATCGACCTAATCGCCAGCGTTATTCGTTCTCTTAAGTCATTTAAATCCAAAGGTTTAGTTTTGTACACAATGCTCTTCAAATATCCCCATAAAAAAAATTCAAGTAAGGTCAGATCAGGTGATCGCGCTGGTCATTCTATCGATCCTCGCCTTCCTATCCACCGATTGGGAAATATTGCATCGAGGTACTGCCGGACATTGCGTTGGTAATGTGGTGGTGCTCCATCCTGCTGAAACCATATCGTATTCATTGGAACTTGAGGGTTTCCTGGATCAGGATATCAATTTGCCAAAGTTGGAATGACATCATTTTGAAGTAGTGCCAAATAACGATCGCCATTCAAATTGCCCTCAATGAAAAAGGGACCAATAGTATGGTTCCCATCAATACCTGCCCAAACATTAACTTTTACTGTGTATTGTGTTTGTTCTTCCCTCATCCAGTGAGGATTTTCCGTAGACCAGTAGCGGCAATTTTGCCGATTAGCATGACCGCTAAGAGAAAAAGTGCACTCATCAGAAAACATAACGTCTTCTAAATTGATAATATTGTTATCCAGCATGTCCATCATTCGCTCACAAAATAAGTTCTTCTATCAAAATCGTCTTTCATAAGCTCCTGAGTAGATATCATTTTATAAGGATGCATTTTCTTTTCTTTTAATATGTTTACTATCGATGTATGGCTAACATTTAATGTAGTGGATGCATGTCTACTCGATGTATGTGGGTTTTCCATAAACTCAAGCATCACATCTACTTTGATTTCATCACTCAGTGCATTGGCAGCTGGTTTTTTTATCTGCCTTACATGACCAAACTCTCGAAACTGCTTCTCTATCTTACTTATTGTTCCTTGAGCTATGGGCGGTAAATCAGGAAATTTCTCATGAAATAGGCGGGTTACTTCTTGTTGTGTTCGGGTTCTATCTCCGTAACCAATCATTTGTATGACTGTTATTTTATGCATTTCCGTTAATCTAACCATTTCCCAGAATTATATTTTACGAAATTCAAACTAAAATTATCAAACTATCAATTTAAATGACAACTTTTAAATACAAAACAATTTACTAAGGCGTTTTAAACAAACTAATGTTGCCACGGAAACTTTTTAAAGTATTTTTAATGGATACCATCTAAAAAGCACATTGGTATGGTTTTTACTCACTTTCTTATTATGAAGACCTAAACGGGAAGTAAGTAATGCAATGATGCCTTTGATGTATGTATTAAATCTTTATAAACGCAAATGAGCATCTACTTCATATTTTTTTCTGGCGTTTTAAATTTTTCTTTACATTTTGCATTAAATATTATTTTTTGAGTATATTGTAGCGAATTTCGATAACAACATGATTTTATTTTATTCTATCTTAATTGTTGCAACAAACATGAAAATTATATCATTTTTGAATAGAGAATAAAGAGACCTTTACAACGATATATCACAAGCCTATAATTCCCATTTAAAAAAATGAGGGTTGTACCTGTCATTCGAAGGGGGTTGAAGGTAGGGATCGCATTTTCACGTTGAAGAATGTTAATTTATAAATTAAATATGACATGTTTCGGGATTTGTTATAAATATGTACAGTAACCGAAATAATGAATTTATTCCATTCGGCTTATACACACTGTATATATATATATATATATATATATATATATATAATATTTTCGTTACCTTGGTATGATATGGTAAATTCAATCAGTTGGCTATTAAAGGTCTGGTTTACTTCAAAGTATATATATTTAAAACAACCCTACATGTTTCGGCAATAATGCCTTTATCAAGGATATAAAATATAAATGACAGTATATAAATGTCAAATTTGACATTTATATACTGTCATTTTTTATACAATTTCTTGGTAATACATTATACGTACAATTTGGGAACTTTATACCCTACAAATTATGCATATGAGTGATCCAACACGCTGTATATATATATACAAAATGATTAAAGTAGTAATCCTAAGAAAGTTTAATTTTTTTTAAACAAAACTCCAAATTCAAATTTTGAATAATCCTTTACTCGTGACGAATAAGGAAGAGACACTAAGGAACACAAATTATATCAGAAGGTAAGAGGCAGGCTCGCATAGAAAGGAAGTCTACGAGGACTGATAATGGGTTCGGGTAATGTCGTTAATACGATATCTGTCTGATTTTGTGCTGTAACTTAATACCTAGGTGTGCTATTGTCAAAAACAGATATTTATCATATAGGAGGGATCTTTACGATTACCCACACCAAATGGTATAGTCGTGCCGGTGTTCAGTCGACAAGGATACGTCGAACAAAGAATTTGTAACTAAATTTTGGCAAAAACTTGGTCATTTATGCTCAGAAAAAAACAGTAAGATTCGTTTCTATATGACAATGAATCTATAAGTGATACACAAATTTAGGTGGTTTAGTGGTGGTGCATCAGTTGAAAGCGATCCTCGTTCTAGCAAGCCCGAAACGAAAATAAATCTTGAAAATGCGTAATGATTTCGGGTTTTGATTAACCAAAATTGTCATTTGTGTGTGCGGGAGCTAGAAGAACACCTTGGGAATAATTGTAGTTTAGGAAATTTGGAATCAAGACTTCGGGATAAGTCCTGTGGCTGCAAAATTCACTCCATAGTTGCTTATAGAGGACCACAAGAATTATCGACTGGAAGTTGCCAAGGACAATTTGGAAGAATTAGAGACAATCAGGAAATGTTCAAAAGGGTTATTACTAAGGAAAACTCATGGATTTATGATTATGATTCTGAGGACAAAATCCCAATCTTTGCAGTGGAAGACGCTTCATAAGCTACGATCCAAGAAAACACGCCAGTGTTGGAGCAACGTCAGGGCAATGGCCACTGTTTTCTTTGACTAGGAACGTGTCTTTCATCATGAATACGTTCCAAAAAGTCAAACTGTGAGCAAAGAGCATTACCAAGAAGTACTGAAACGATTACATGACGCAGTAAGAAGGAAATGGCCACATTTGTAGAAAAGTGGCGATTGGGTGCTTTACCATGACAACGCACCTTCTCATTCATTCAAGTTAGCCTGCAATTTCTTGGAAGACACAGCTACGCCAACTACTTTACAGATCTGACTTAGCTCTTTGCGACTTCTTGGATGTTCTCAAAATTAGAATATTCTATTATATGTAGAAGATTTGAAGATGTGGAGGAGATCAAAAAGATTACGACAAAGCAGCTGTTAGGTATTCCGATATAGCACGAATAAATACTTTCAAAATCTCGGAATCGCTTAAGTGAAACACCATATTGAGCGCTATAATCTTAGACCACTTTATCGTGAACTAAGGGATATAGTGGTAAAACACGGTGATATTCCACTTTCTGAGTTCTCTGTTGAACCTGAAGTGGTAAGAAAATCATGATACCACCTTTGCCCAAGACAAGCTGACAAAAAGAAAAAAGGACATCACAAAAGTTGTGTTCATTTTTTGAGACATTTTAGGTCCGTGGGGACCTCACTAGACAACTTCTGTGAATTTGTTTCATTATACCACTTAATAGTTAAAAACAACTTCCCAAAAGCAATTTATAATGGTCTAGAAGTAATTCAAAACCTACGTTTCTGTAAGAAAAATTTATTTCACGTCTACTGTATAAGGTCAATTATTTTCGTTCACTGCTCGTTTGAAAACTCACGTTTGTAACGTACCTAAGTACATTAATTTTCCCTACTGTTTCGAAAGTAGTTAAATTATTCTAAATCACACACCGGCATGTCCCTAAAAAACGTACCTTTTATAAACTTTAAATTCGCTTATTTGTATATTCGAAAGGAGATACACAAAAAAAAGTTTGTAAATATATTTTCCCTTGTTACAGAATTTTCAAGTTAAAACTGGCACCGGATCAGAACGTGTTCACAGAGGACGTCGTATTTGAATCTACCAACGGACCCATAAGTTTTGAACCCAGCTCAGTGTACCGGGGTACATTAGAGGGTAAGTTTATTCTTCCTGTTATGCAGCATATCTCTCTAGGACTAACTTTCGTTGTATTGGTTGAATATGTAGATATAGGTAAATACTAGCGAAGACGCAAAATCGACTTTATCGATAGTAAGTAAAAATGAATAAATCATATTCGTACATATTTGAAAGCATACATCTTAGTATAATTTAAGATATTCAGACAATTATTTTTTTATTATTATTAAACATTCATTTGGTAAATTCTTTAGAAGTAATTAACACGCAATTGCCGTTACTTTCTGAAATTATATATTGAAATAAATGAAAACCCATATTGATAATTGAAAATTGTTCTAAAATAATATTATATCACTTTAAAATTATGATTGCGTCTAAGGGATACGATTCAAAATATTATTCTTCGGTTTCAAGAAAAAGCTTGTACATTAGAACACTTCGTTTATTCGTTAGGTAGGGTTACAGATCCTAGCTTGTACTTTATTGTCTGTTATACAAGTGTGTATAAATTGGCATAATAACTATACGTAGCGATGTTATTCGTTAAATTCGGAGTCTAATATCCCAAAACCAAAATATATCATGCTTCTTACCTCTGCACCAGGTTCTTAAAGTTTTTTTTTAATTTTGACACTAATGTTCCTATCTACTTGAATCGACTTGTTTATTTTTCTGTAATCTCTTTTTTTTTCGCGTTTATTTGTATAGTTTTGATTAGTTTTCGTGTTTCCGTGTTGTTTTGTTTGCTCATTGTAATTTTTACATTCAATGAATATATACAGTTATATTTAAAAAAAAGTTGACGATCTAACATACAAAATCAATACAATATTTTCAGGTCTTACCACACTTTTTTTATGAATCAAATTGTATCATATTAGAGAGCATTGAAGTGAAATAGAGAAAACTGTTCTATCCACTGTGTTAATAAAGAAAACAGCGCTGTTTGTATAGAAATAATCTAAAAATATATACAACACCAATTTTATTAGCTAAACTACATTAAGTGTAGTGTACACCGTTCCTAAAACAGGTGATAATTTACTATCAGACAATTTCTTATTATTAGAGGAATCGTTATCTTAATCGTGTTTAATTTAATAATACTGAAGTCATATTTATGCGAGTTCTTCGTTTATCAAAGCGTTCCTTTCTAAATTATATGTATTCGAAGGAATGTTATGCATTTTTATACTTGCATTTCGCACATATGCTATCTTTGAAAGTCATTAATCAAGATAAGAGGTAGCGGTTTATATTTCTGGTTTTGGTATATTTAAAAAAAAATTAATTGTGTTGATGTTTCTCTCTGTGAAACATTTTAGAACATATTGCTGTGTTCTAAAATGGGCTCCAATTATCAAACGTGAATCGTTATTCACCCATTTTTAATGTTTTGACTCTTACAAATTGTTCTCAGGGTTTTTGTTTTCTAACAGGGTTCTTTGCAACTAGGCTAGCATCCAATGTAATAACGAGATAGGATGTTAAATTTAATATATTTATTGTTCATAACTTGCAAAAATATACATTATTTTTTTAACGTGATAAACATCAATTATATTTTCCTTTCAATAGGAAACATAGCATGTGAATCTTCATGTCTAATCATCTAGATAACTAACAATATAACTTTGAAGGTCTTTGTTTGATTTTAATAAATCTTCTAAATACACCTGTGACCATCTTAGACCGGTTAGTATGATACTCTACAAAATCCCAAAGTATGACAGTGTTTCTATTTTAAATTTAATAAAACAACGAAGCTTACGGATTTAAAGTTTTCTCCAAAATGATAATATTTAGGAGAGAAATGTGTTATCTCATATTCATGTGACGAGAATATACGCTACCACATGAGCTATTTAATACCATACAATTTGTTTTATTTGAAGTCTCAATTATTTAATGAAGATTTTTTTATGAGTCCGAAACCCAGATATCTTTAAATGCTCATGAGACCTTTCTCTGCTTGCTATTTAAAATATATCCTTGTGATTTATTCTACCTTTAAGAACAGAAATTAGAATTAATCCGCAATCAATCAAATATCCATATAAAATTAGTAATCTTAAAATTTTAATTTACGAGCTTCAGTCTTGAATACCTTTAATACGTTATACTGATACAGACCCATTCTTTAAAATAAAATTGATATTTATTAATTAAATGAAACAAAGTAAAATAATAATTTTCTTTTAAACTAAAATGTACGAATTCTAAAAATTAATTAACTTAATATATTTTACAACGTCTTTTGCTATCAATGCAAATTTTTGTCTCAGACCACTGCCTTCAATCCATTTTAAGAAAGTCTTCTTTTCCTGAAATAATTTTCTGGCTGGTGACGTCAATTCTTTTTCAAATGTGAAAATAAATCCTAAAAGCTTTCCACCATCATTTCAATTCCTTATGATGGGAAGCCATTCTTGCGAATTTAAATAACGTGTTACATATGCCTATTAAAAGCAACAACTGTGTTTGTCGTATGTATGGAAAGAACAATCATCCGTAAATTATTGCCAGGCCGGTATATGTTATTCGTAGATTTTTATTTGATATACTATGAACGTTTTTAGGTATTTTATATTTAATATTTTATTATTATGTATTTTTTTTGTACTGAGCGCATGCTCCCGATATTTTTATTTTTGACTTTCTTTCCTCGAAAGCTTATTGCAAGAATAAACTGCTATGGCTATAACTATGATTATGAACAAACCTCGTATTTGGAAATTAATCGTTCCCATTATTTTTGCTGTTTAAAGTATTTGGTAATGACCTATGCCTTTGTATAGAGAATTAATTTTTTTTGGAAAAGTATCGTCAAAAATATTGTTGTAGGAATGTATTTTACGTGCTTTACAAAATACGTGAATGACATCGTAAAATCGATATTCCGGGAAATTAGGAATTACAACAAGTTTTACTCATTTATCGGAAGTATTTACTAATTGTGATACAGTTGTTTTGTTTACAAACCCGCCTATATGAACAATTCACTGGAACATTACTATTGCATTTGTTGCGGCTTTTGCTATTAATGTTTAACACTGTTGTTTAATCTAACCCCAACCGCAAGCTTAATTCTACTTCTCTTTCCTGCATTTTCTAAAGTATTCATTGTTCAAGCAAATTAGATAATTGGTAAATATCTTGAAATACTTTACACTTGCTGAATAAACGTATTCTTTTTCACTTAAAAATAAAATCCGGTTTACCAATTTTGTCCGAGTAAAAGTAACACTCGTGTAGTTGATTTTGAGCTTTTAGTAGTAGTGAAGAGAAATACACGAAAGCTTTATCACGTTACCGAATTTTAATGTTTAAAAATACAAAACGAAATTACATGCATTTGTAATAAACAAACTATCTTCAATTATATGAAGATTTCCTTTTACATCTCGCATGAATGTTTGGACGGCTTCTAAATAAAATTCTCTTAAGTGTTTGGAATATCATCTGTCGTAATTGTTACTCATTCATAGCTTCTCAACCATTGCCATATACCTTTTTAGCCGATAAGTCCCAACAAGTTTCATTTGGCCTTGCCTGTAGGAAATTTGGAGGATTGTCGATTCTTAGAGCATATGGTATTCCTTGAGCTTCTAACCAGTTTAGGGTTCTTTTAGCATAATGCGCCCATGCAAGATCAGGCCAAAACATGTAATTATCATTAATGTGATGTACATTAATGAAATTCATTAGTTCTATTAGACAGTTGTGAATATATAATTCAGCGTCCACTGCTTGCCCTCTTACACGGCCTACATAAGGTCTAGATATTCTCAATTCAGATATAGCACACCAGACCAAAACTTTATCAGAAAATTTTGTCTTTTCTATAAATCATGGGTATTTTCAATATTATCTGTATAAACCTGTATTTCCAGGAAGCTTCGCATGATAATAAATGTATGATAAATATGATAATAAATGTAAAATATTTCTCGTCGTCCATGATTATTGTTCGGTTATTAGCAAAATGTATACTGTTACGTGTTCGCAGACACTTCATTATTTTGTCGCAAATTAGCGCCTTCCTTTATTTGATTCTGTTCTATTTCTTGTGAACCTACCTGTAAGTGCATCGGCTTACGGTCATTTATCTGTAGGTATGATTGCGTATTAGCTTCCCTCGTTATTTTTCCCTCTCCACTAAGATTACCGAGTGCGAGATATTTTTCGAGGAGATGTAAGATCGACACCGATATCGAGGAGTCGTGATCCCGCTCTCTTCCATCACGTGCTTGCTTATTTATATGGCTTTAATTATCTCTTAATATAGAGTATCGTTTTGTAGCCTCCTACATCCAGGGTTTAACACGTAGTTTTAATTGGAAGTATTAATTACCTGTACTGGATTTTTTTTTGTTGGGCGAGAGGGTATCGTTTCTCTCTAACGAGATATATTAGTTGTGTTACAAAAAAACAATAGAACCAATTATTACATTTAATTAAATTTTTATTTGTTTATTTGCCTCTTTAGATGGTTTTTTGTATGGGCGACTGAAGTAGATATTTCAACGAACGGGGTTGTTGAAATATCTACGTCTCTTTTTTTTCCACGGCCCGCCGTAGGAGATCCCACATTGACTTGAAACAAAGGACAATTAGACAGAGCAATCAACGCTAAGTGCCCACTGTATAGACGGACCATCAAGCTAAGAATTTTCTATTTTTTTAATTGATTTATCATTCTCTCTCTCTTTATCTATACCACGTTCAGTTATTTTAAGTTCTTTTGTACATGCTACGTACGTAATTCACAAGATCAAAATAATAATTTAGCTAATTACTAATGTTCAATCTATTTATACGTTGTTGAAATATTCAGGTTTAGTCTTTCTTTATACATATTAAATTTTTCTTTAGTTTTTGTTACTATGTAATTCTATGATTCATATAATTTTTTTTTAACTTAATTTAAAAGCATCATTGATTCCTTTTCATTTGGTTTGCTACATTTAAACGATTAAATTTATTTCAAGAGTACAACGTAATTACACACATGTTACTCTTTAACAAAAAAACTTTTGCATTAAATATATGAAGATCTTTTCGTTGAGTTTTTCTTTGTTGTTTTGCGCAAAGTCGAAAGCGAGCACAAGAATATGTGTTTTTTATATCTACACGTTAAAATAAAATTAAGTTTTCTAGTATTGTTAAATTTGCGATTTTAAATTACGATTTACATTTTCTCTATTATTTGTCACTTTAATTAATTATAATCATTCATTCCTTTTTTTTCTAAATGTTCTAAAACCGCAAACCTTTGTTTAATTTACTTCAATCTTCAACTTTGTAAATTTTAACTTAGTGCATTTTAAAATATAACAAAAACTTCCAGACATATACCAGGTCTGCCCACTAGATCTGGCTTATAATTTTGTATTTATAAATGTGAACCAGATAAATACGTATTTTGACGGGGTTTTCTGGGTAGAGTTTATGCAGGAATTTTTTTTTAATTACATGCAGGAAAGTTTTTGCATTCTTCTTTGTGTCGATATACTTACTTATACATATATTAATACGCTTCATATTCATAATTTAGTTTCTTTATTCTTTTTTGTGAGTAATCAATTAGCTTATCTTACGTAGTACCATTTTTATTTTTTTTGTCCTCTAATCGCAAGTTAAAAATAAAGAGTTGTGTTACTTAGCTGAAGCCCGAATTTTCTTTTTTTTTGTCTTATCGTTTCGGACGACTTGGATTTTCCGAATTTGCGGCGACTAGCGGTACCAAATTCGGCGGCGCCCTATTCCATTTTCTCTTTTACCTTCTAGTACCCTTGGGTCTCCCCACCCCTGAACGGAGGCTTTTTAGTAGCCGAGTGGGCGCTAGTCGTTGGCAGGAGCGGGTAGGTGAGGCAATCGTAGGTGTCCGAAACCTTGTCTTTTTTTCCGTCTCTTTTTTTTTTTTGCTTACGGCACGACGGCCTGTGACCGTAGCTATACGTCGTAAAGCTCGACAACTACGATTAATTCTGGCCAATTATGCAGCGGTATATTTGGGACATTTCTTACGTTTTCTACACTTAAAACAATTTCATGCTAAATATCGAGAAACTAGTAGCGTTTGAAACGTTAAAACGGTAAGAATGTTTACGGATAGACACCTCAATGGTATTTTTGACACGTGCGAATAATTTATAGACTTGAACTCCAGTTAACTTGCGTAGATCGCTTATTTTTGGGTGGTTAATGTATGGTATTCCTTGTTCGCATTCTAAAATTGTACGATATATAGTGCTTTTTGATATGTTTTGTTTACTAAAAATGTTAACTATATCTCATTTGAGCAGCTGTCAAACTATGTTGTAAATGTATTTACGAATATTGAGATTTTACGACATAGAACTGACCTTTCACTAATGTGAAATGTTAACAGGATACCGATCAACAAATTTCTTCATGGCTGACTAGATCTATTACTATTAATATACTACAGAGAGCAGTAATATTTTTCCCAAAACTTAAATAACACGTGTTATCTAAACTAATATTATAAAGAGGAAGCATTTGTGTTTTTGTATGTATGTTTGTAACGTTTTCACACAAAAACTACTGGACCGATTTCAAAAATTCTTCCACCATTAGAAAGCTGCATTTTCACTGAGTGACATAGGCTATATTACATTTTCAAAAAAAAAAAAGGGATCCCCAATAAAAATGCATTAATGTAACCCAAGGTGTGAAAAAATTAGTCACAAAAAATCTGTCATCGCGTACGCTGCGGAAACTATTGTTGATAGAACAAAAAAATGTTCTACAGTATTATAGAACGTATTAATATCTACAAAAAACTCCGCGAAACCATATTTCCAACTACTGTAGTTATGCCACTATAACTATTACATTTTAAAAGTTAATAAAAGTGCCGACAATAATCAAACCATATTATCCATACCTCTGTATTATTCCTTATCCTATTAAATGATATTTTATTAAAGACCATTTCAATACCAGTAAAATACTTTTTAAATTATTAAAATCTGACATTCCATTCAAAAGATATAACGAATTTAAAAATGTCAATCTAAAGAAAATAATGTTATAATATAATGTAGTAGTACAGCGATGGCCATATTCATTTTGTTTGTAATAAATTGACAAGCGAAAAATTATAACTGGAATAAGAATAGTATTGGCAGATCGAATTTAATAACAAGATCAATGAGAATGAAAAGTAATAGGAAACAGGCACAGAGAAGCTGTTATAGAAAGTAGTTAAACATAAAGTGATATAAAATCCAAAAATTAATGATCACAAGAAAGGAAGATTAAATATTTAAGAGAATACACTCACTATTGTATTTATTCAAGGTAGGATCGAAGAAAAGAGAACATATATGATTCAAATTTTATTAAAAGAATTTAAATAACACTGAGATATTTGAAAGGTGACGTTTTTGAAATAATGTCAACAATGTGTCAAAAGCCAATTGACAGGAACATGATTAAAATAGCGGGTTACAGTGTTTATAAGTTATGTTAAATAACTAAATGGACTAAACAAAAAATGTAATCAATTCATCAGCTTTACAATTAAAAAAATAATTTTTTTGTCAAAAACATTTTTTTTCCTTTAACTTCACATAGCCACAGCAACGCAATTGGATGATTTGTTTTCCAAGTGAATTTATATTTACTATAATACATTTATCTCTTTTCTCATTCATTTCATTTCAGATTGAGTCACAGCGAAGTGTGGTCGGGATTAGCTAGTTACTGATAAAATAATGAAACATGATGCATGGAAATACATCTTTAATGTTAAGAAAATTGACGTTGTGGTCTGTGAAGAAAAGTAACGAGGATTTTAACGCTCGCTCTACACTATAGAGAAGACGAGTTGATTCTATTCTTCTAAAGGGCGGATGTCTATACAAGCTTTCAAAAGTCTCTCTGCTGTCATTCTCAGGTTATCGTAGTTGTTGCTGTCGTTCTTAGAGCGATATTGCGGGTTAAGCGTTCATGTGCAGGTACTTATCTCGTGCTCTCGTGCATTTTGCCGTCCATTGTTTTATCTGTAGGTATGTGTTATGTTCAGATCGCTGTGTGTGTTAGGTGGTAATATGCTTTCTCACGTGTTTGGTCATCTCTGTCCGTCGCCTTTTATTTAAGCTATTTGCACTTATTTCTATCTCTATGGCCTCTCTAATCGTTCTTGCCTGTAAGTGTCAGATGTCCGCAATACTTTTTGCTGCCTCGAAGTTGATTTTACGGCCTGTCTGTAGTGTGTGCTTAAATAGCGATGAAAATATGTCTTTTCGTATTGCGAGTGCTTATTGCTGATTTGATTGCACGACATAAGCACGGTAGCAGGAGAAGCATAGTATTAAGTATACATCTTGCTCTTCTAGCTCGATCTTGCTACGTGCATTCTCAAGCACTAGTTCTACGTCTACTAACTCAAAGTACTATCTAATAACTTGCCAACTTACCCAACAACACAATTGCCCCGGATATTTGAGGCTGGGAGGCTAACTCAGTTAAGAGGCGAGCTAGGGGAGTTTCTTTTTAATAATAGGCGCTACCGTGTTTATACTCTAAAGCCGATACAGCGAACACAGATGCTGTCGAAAGTAAGTTAAATAGATCGCCAAGTGGCGATTTCAGTCCGTTCTATATTATGTCCATATATTTTCTGGAGCTGCTTGATTATATTTGTCAAGTTACTTGATGAACCATTTATTTAAAAAACCTAAGTCGATTGTGGTGTTTAACTACCTAATGTACTCGTATTAGTTCATTTTATATTTTTCTTTTCTTTGCTTTAAATTTGGCGCCGACTCCAAAAAGCGTAATTTGATCCGTTCAGTGAAACAAATAATGAAATAATACAGCAAATAGAGAGTTTTCTTCTTTTTAGAGCCAAATCATTGTTTGCTGCTTTTTCGTTTGCGGCCTTTTTGGAAGTCGATTTTATTTTTTTTACAGAAATTTTTTATTTGAATAGCGATGGGTGGAAAAACATATCGTTCACCTAATTTCTCATTGTTCACATTTATCAGTTATGACAGATATCATTTGTAAGACTTTTTTAAGTTTTGCGTATTTTTTTATATGGGTTCCTTCAATAGGTACGACCTATTTTAAATAGGTGGCTGTGGCTATTAGTATATGTTAATTGTTGTCATTTAGTTGTCAAATTGTAGCACAATATATGCAGTTTTATGTAAAATGGACAGATTTTCAATTAATCAAAGAGTTTTTACAGTTAAGAGTTTTATTACAAATCAATCAATTGTTCATACTTAGAGAAGTTTTCGGCAAGAATTCAACGTGGCAAGACATGGACAAATTCTTAGCAGAAAAATTGTTTTGGGATAGGTTGAGGGATTTTGATGAAAGAGGAAATGTTTCATCAAAATATACTGAAATAGTACGGACAGTGGGGACACCGGCAAATATTAAACGCGTCAGGCAAGCACTTCAACGAAGTCCGTTGTGTTCTGCAAAAAAAAAAACATTCAATTGCTTTGAAAATCACTGAAATGAGTCTGCTGATAATTTTACATGATGCTTTACACTTTCACCCATACAAAATCCAAGTCGTTCATAAGTTGATGCATGATTGTGACCGAGATGCCCGAATGACTTTCTGCAGGAATATGTTGGAAATTTTGAATCAAGACCAAAATGCGATTAAATCTTTGCTTATATCCGATGAAGCCCATTTGTATATCAGTGGAAGTGTAAACAAACAACACTGCCGTTATTGGTGGCTGAAAACCCACAACAATTACACGAAAACCTGCTTCATGATGAAAAAGTCACTGCATAGTGTGGAGTTTCATCATTTGGAATAGTAGGGTCGTATTTCTTCGAGGAAAACGAGGAAGCTACTACAGTCACCTCGGAGTGTTACATTTTCATATTAGAAACATTCCTATGGCATGAACTTCGTGGAGTAAGACGAAGAAACATGTTTTCCAACAAGATGCGTCACCACATACGTCAAGGCATAGTTTGATTGTTTGGAATCTGGCAGTTTCACACCTTCTTGTCCACCACTCTTATTTAGTTAAAGACTGAAACACATAACGTATATTTACCTTTTTTCTATTCTACCAGGGAATTTTGCAATAAATTGATCGTAATTCATATAATTGGTATAATTGAGTAACACAGTATATTAAATTATATTGAAAAATCAAGGAGGACAGGGCTGTTTCCGCTCGAAAAAGAAACCTCTTAATCTAACAAAAACAAAAAATTAAGGAAGAAAATATTTTAGTTCATTTATTGAACAAAATTTATATCTTAATTACTTCCTCTTTTATGAGAATGTTTCGTAATATTCATAATGTTTGCGGTAAAGGCAATGATATATCGACTTTACGTGTTAGTCGACCCTGACGTTGAGTGTTGATTTTGCTACGAAAAACTTCATCCGGCATTTATTTGTCGTGTAAATACGAGAGTCACAACGGAATATTTTGCTGCGAGAGACATCTGCTTGAGTGTTTTGGAAAGTTTCCTCTTGATTGCTCTTCTTCGCTTCTGTAACCGATTTGTTGAATGCCGAATGTTAGTGTATTTCGTAATATTGAAAAGGTCGAAGAGCGTATATGGATGTACGTGTTTTTTTATTCGGCATCTTCGGAACACTTTTCAAGTTGTAGTACATTGTATATTTTGTTTAGAAAATGTACAAAAAAATAACATCACTGCATCAAAAGTTAGGCGTTATAACAACAATAGATTTAATTAATTTACTTTATAGATAAGTTTCTTAAACTGAAATCTTAATATCTCATCTCCTTTCCCTTCAAAAAAGTAAAAAATTGAAGGAAATGAATAATAATGGCTAAATAATATATGTGGGCGAATTGATATCTAATGTCTCCAGTGTGGATAGTGGGGTAGAAACATGTTCTAACTTGCAAACGGTAATTTCGAGTATCTTTTCTTAGCATTCAAAGTTTAACTTTTAAACTTTTAACTTTCACTGTGAACCATCGTTGAATAATATTGTTGCGTACCAAGCAACGATCCATGATCAAATATTTAGTTCTGGTTGCGCGCCCATTGAAATTTACAGAGATTCGAAACCTGTTTATGGCAACGATTGTATAGATAATAAAGAATGTTTGCCATTTGTTTGAGGTGTGTCACAAAAAGCGGTCAAATAGACCAGTATTAGTGAGGCATGAGACAAATTAAAGAAAAGTGAATGCCCTGATTCAAGGAAATCGCCAGATTACGCAAAAACAAATGACTTGGCAATTAGGTATTAGTCAAGAATGAGTCCAGTACTTTTTCTTGCACCACGACAACGCCAGACCCCATAACAGCATCGAAACGATGAGGGCAGTGACGAGCCTGAAATTCACGGTTGTTTCGCTTTCACCGTACAGTCTCAATTTGGCACCTTAAGATTTCTGGTTGTTCCCAAGCTTGAAGAAGATATTGAAAGGTCAACATTTTTATCAGACACTGAATTTCGGGCTGCTGTTGACAATTGGATCAACAATAAACAAGAAAGTTTTTTCATGGACAGAATGAAGAAAGGGATTCACTATTTGGAGAAATATTGCAACGTGCTGAAATCGCTCTTGGTTCATTTTTAGTTATTTATTACAATAATTTTTCAACGGACCTGTATATCATCGATTTTCGATTATATTTTGTAAATATCGTTATTTTAAAATTTGAATATTTTCTTTTGCTAATATTTAGCCTAGTGTTAAAATTAGAAATTTCGGCATAGTCATTTTTCTGAGTTGATTTAAAATTTAATTAAAAATTTACGATATTGCACGCTGAGGTAAGCAACTTTATTTTCATTATGGTTTAGTTCATATTTTACACGTGTGATGGCGTTGGAATCCGCAATAAATATGATAGGGTTGATATAGTGTAGACAGTTATTTGGTAATTGGGTAAATTTGTACCAGTCTTAATGCAGATCTTTATCTTAAAATTAATTAGAACATCTTACGGCTTTGTCTGTAGCTAATTTCGCTAGAATTGTCATTAGTATTTTCATTTAAGATCTTCTTTGGGTATTGTTACTTCAGAGTCATCTCGTGTTCATTCTTCTGAACTATAGTTTTTGATTAATAATTTTTAATTATGTGCGTAATTAATTAATATTCTTCATCCGTTATATTCCGAATTTTATTGTCTTAATTTTGATGTAGCGAAATGAGTTTCTAATTAAGTATTTCATCACTAATTTTTTCTCTACAGTAGCTTTCCCTATCTCTTAACTTTGTAAGAACTACGCATCTTTTCATATACAAGACTCGAGTTGAGAAAATCTGGTCTTATTTTTGGCCGTGAAGTTTTCATTAAGTAACACGTGATCCATTAATAATCGCAATTAATAGCTTCTTATAAGTAATTTTATTTACTTCGCTATGCAGCTTTTAGTCATTATGATTAATTTATACGTCTGCTGGCCCTTTGAAATACGGAAAAACCGTTTTCGTTATATTTTGCATGAACTTTGTTTCCGTATGGACAACGTGTAGGTAAGGTTAATAGGTGAGTTTTTTTCACGATGGCCATGTGTAATGACATTGTTTCTCTTCCTAGTACTTGGGCTTTTTGCTAGGACGATTCCATTTTCTAGTACATGGTCGCTTTCCAGTACATGGTGGTTTTTTAAAACATGAGATTTTAAATTGCCGAGCACGTGGTATTTAGCAAGCGACCATTAGTTCAACAGTCTGGTGATCGTTCTTCCAAGACGTTACCATTGGAATCATAAGCTAGCAATTTTTTCTGCAACGCAAAAGGTATGAATTGTGTATATATTTTTCTCGGAAGACTACAGACAGTCAAAAGTGGTGTTCCTGTATTGTCCGCATAAGAGTGAATATCTCTGTTACTTTACAACTTTTATCACAACTTTTTTTTCATTTGTCACTATTTTGTGTGTGCTATTTTCAGTTAAAAATGAAGCTCCAATTTGTTTATCACCCTGTATATTGACGGTTCATGTTATATGAAATGACTTTTGATTTTCGGTTTATTAATTGTGAGGGAAAGATGCATTCAATAAATGTTGTTATATGTTCGATTAGCTTTGTTATTTTCTATTGATCTGTGGCAGTCGCTTCCTAATTTTTTTTTACCCCTTCCCTCTGAAATTGCACGCCTTGGTAAATTGTATATTTATTAGCAACTCGTCCACACAGGTAAGTCTTTGGAAAAGCTATCGAGATTCGGGAGCCAGTTTTGCTTTGTTTATTACGTGTAGCGACTGATTATTTTGTCTTTTCTTATTCTTATCTTATAGAGATGGAGACTTTATATGTCAATCCGCCCTTATATGTATGTGCAACAGAAGGATTGATAAAGCTTCTGGATCTCTTTCTCTTTCAGAATGAGAACGGAAACACATATAAATACATTTATATGCTAGAAAAAGTATAAAAATTACGGATTTTGCACGTTCTTTGCTAAATACAGGAAATTACCCAACACATATAACTTTTGTAGTGGCAATCGCAAGGTGTGTTAAACTATGAAACACGATTTGATTTCTCTTTTATTATTTAGTATTTATATATTTTTCAAGAACTTTTGCTTGTTCCAAATCATATAATTATGAAAATCAATGGAAACTAAGAAACTCGGAAAAAGATCTAGGGAGAGGATATCCTAGGAAAACAGCAATCGAAACGGATACATACTAACTTTCCCAACAAACCCTGTCAACAGAGCACTTATGACAACTTTGTTTTGATACTGTAGAGGAAATTTTCTGGGTGAAGTTCACATAACCTGGGACTGCAATTAGTGCAGCGACATACTGTGAAACCCTTACACGTCTAGGGAGTGTCACATAAAACAAAAGGAGAGGTATGTTGTCATCAGGAATTGTCATTCTTCATGACGATGCGCATCCTCATGTAACAGCGCAATCAAAGGAACTGTTGAAGGATTTCGGATGGGAGCTCTTCAACCACCTCTCCGATCTTGGCACACTTCTTGTTTTTTTTTTTTGGTCGTCAGAATGAAAGTGTGGCTGTGAAAACAGCGGTTCAGTACTTGCGATTTCAGTCTCAACTGTTTGTCGGAGGCTTTCCGAGGTGAATTTAATGTCAAGGCGTCTGTCTGGGTTCAACTCACAGCAGAGAACAAACGTGCAAGGTTTACTTGGTCACAAGAACATCAAAGCTGGCAGGAAGAATGGAAATCTGTACTCTGTACCGACGAGTCTTGTTTTGGAAGATATTCTGACGTGTACGAGTTTGGCCCAAATCATTACTGCCCAGAAATGGGCGACCTGGGATTCGATTACATTATGGCGAGGAATGTGTTTTAATGGACGAACAGACTTGTTAGTTTTGGATAGGAATATGAACGGTGAGATTTATAGAGAGCAAGTCATCAACAATTTGGTTCCATATTTAGTTTTTATTGACGATAATGCAACACCGCAGGCAATTAAAGATAAAAAAAAATATACGTATTTATCATTTGCCATTACCCCCAAGACCTCCCGACCTAAATTGCATCGAGCATGATTGGGATCAACTTCAGAGAGCACTAGATGCACCCTGAAACTCTTCGGGAGCCGAGGAATCTACTACCTCAACTTTGAGTGCAAATCAGACAAGATGTGCCGAATGTACAGTATTTACTGTGCCTAGTATAGTAGGCGTTGAAATAAACATTACACAACACCACTATTCATTCGTTGTTGATCTGCCAAATAAAGTGCCAACGTTGAGTTATGTAGCTGTATTTGTTAAAAAGTTGTCTTGAGTTAAAATAGAAGCTGCTCAAAGATTTTGAAAAAATCTGCAAAAGAAAGGTTTAGCGCCATAACAAATTCATGAAGATATGGTTAGTGCACTTAGGGATGATGCACCTTCATATCTGGTGGTGAAGAATTGGTCTCGAGAATTTCGATGTGGAAGAACAACTTGCGAACATGCAAAAGGTGCTGGTCGGCCTCAAACTGTGCGCACTCAGGAAAATGTCAAACTGTACAATTGGAACAATAATCAATGACTATTCGGAACTTTATAAGGTGTCTGCAAGATGGGTACCCAGAATGTTGACACCCGAACAAAAGCGAGAGAGAGTCTCGACTTCAGATGCGAATTTAAAATTGTTTAGCAATGATCCAAAAAAAATTCTGGATCTCTTTGTTACCGTTGATGAAGCCTGGGTTCACCACTTAGATCCCGAGTAGAAAGTCCAAAACAAGGAATGGCGACATCTCGAGGAGGATCTCGACCACCACGCAAGTTTAGGATCCAACCCTCAGCGTGTCAGATTATCGTCACCATTTTCTGGGATGCCAAGGGAATTTTATTAATTGATTACCTGGAATGAGGACATAAAATCACGGTTCAGTATTACGCTATACTAATTAATCAACTTTGTGATTGCATCAAAAAAAAAGAAGAGGAAAGTTAGCGCCTGGAATTTTGTTTCGTCAGGATAATGCTCCAGTACATAAGAGCTTTGCTTCGTTAAGTGCAATTAACAATGCAGGTTTCAAGCTGATGGACCATCCACCATACTCACCTGACCTAGCTCCTAGTGATTTTTATTTATTTCCAATACTAAAGGAAAGTCTTCGGGGGGCCGAATTTAATAGCGATGATGAGGTTATGACAGCAGTTGAAGAATTCTTCTGTGATCAGGACCCCGAGTTTTTTCAAAAAGGTGTAAATATGTGAGAACTTAGGTGGAATAAGTATATTCAAGTGTAGGGTGACTATGTTGAAAAATAATATTGTTTTATATGTTATGGACAATAAATACTGTACATCCCTCGTATGCAGATACGTTGCCAAGCACTTATAGAAGCTCGTTGTCGCACTACTAATTAAAAACTTTATCGTTTCATTTTAAATAATTTACATGCAAAAGAAATTGTCACTTTCAATTTATCCTTTCTTTCTTGAAATCTTTTTAAGTTAACAGTTTATTTGAAAATAATTTTTTTTTCATTTATGTTTGCAAATTTTTGTTTTAAAGTAACTTTCTCACAATATCCCTAACTTTTGACGAGTAGTTTATTAGAGCAAAAGGAACAAACTACACGGCAAACATCTCGCAAAACATTAAAAGTTGGTGTCAAATAAAAAAAAAAATTTAGCAACATGGCCATTCTAGATATGTTCGGTGTTCGTACAATTATGGGTTCATTTAAAAACTGTATTAAATTATCAAATTGTCAGTTTGTATAGTATGAATATATTACATCCACTTATGTTCGCAAAATATGTACACATTCTATTTTACGTTATTTTAAAGCTCTTATAAATTCAAACCGTATTACATATCGTACGAGCTCCTCATGATTTATGTAGCATGTCAAGTCTACGAACAAATAAACAACAAAACGGAAGCAACGTTAAATGTAAGAACATACATAATCTGGTGACGTGAAAAACAACCCCTATCAAAAATCATCCCTTAGAGAAACGATTCTTTTTTGTTGCCGATGGTGACTGGCGTCGGCGGGCCGCAAAGTTAGAAGATGGCGTTGAATTATGGATATGCACAATTTGGAGTCAAATTGCCTTATATTGCCATTAGCACACCTTAATATGTGTCAGAAGGTTGAAATATGAGGTGGATTCTCGTGGGAAAATAAATGCTTTAGAGATGTGTGTGTTTATGTATATATATATATATATATATATATATATATATGAAAAATTTTGTGAAAAACTTATCTGCGCGGAATGTGCATATATCGATATTTCACTGTTTTTTACAGATCATCAGTGCACCTTACCGAAGACAGACATGATATTCACTTCTATACTACGTGTATATATACGAACTGTAATGAACTTCATGTGTATGAGAATTAATAATTATTAAATCTCATCTTACATGCGATTGTCGCTATAATTTGTTGCATTTAATTCTACAATTCGGCAAATCACTTTTGCCCTAGATTGTAGACGCAACAAGCCGCGACATCAACTGTACAAGTTGTCAGTACAAATGAAAAATTTTGTGAAAAACTTATCTGCGCGGAATGTGCATATATCGATATTTCACTGTTTTTTACAGATCATCAGTGCACCTTACCGAAGACAGACATGATATTCACTTCTATACTACGTGTATATATACGAACTGTAATGAACTTCATGTGTATGAGAATTAATAATTATTAAATCTCATCTTACATGCGATTGTCGCTATAATTTGTTGCATTTAATTCTACAATTCGGCAAATCACTTTTGCCCTAGATTGTAGACGCAACAAGCCGCGACATCAACTGTACAAGTTGTCAGTACAAATGAAAAATTTTGTGAAAAACTTATCTGCGCGGAATGTGCATATATCGATATTTCACTGTTTTTTACAGATCATCAGTGCACCTTACCGAAGACAGACATGATATTCACTTCTATACTACGTGTATATATACGAACTGTAATGAACTTCATGTGTATGAGAATTAATAATTATTAAATCTCATCTTACATGCGATTGTCGCTATAATTTGTTGCATTTAATTCTACAATTCGGCAAATCACTTTTGCCCTAGATTGTAGACGCAACAAGCCGCGACATCAACTGTACAAGTTGTCAGTACAAATGAAAAATTTTGTGAAAAACTTATCTGCGCGGAATGTGCATATATCGATATTTCACTGTTTTTTACAGATCAGTGCACCTTACCGAAGACAGACATGATATTCACTTCTATACTACGTGTATATCTTCGGTAAGGTGCACTGATGATCTGTAAAAAACAGTGAAATATCGATATATGCACATTCCGCGCAGATAAGTTTTTCACAAAATTTTTCATTTGTACTGACAACTTGTACAGTTGATGTCGCGGCTTGTTGCGTCTACAATCTAGGGCAAAAGTGATTTGCCGAATTGTAGAATTAAATGCAACAAATTATAGCGACAATCGCATGTAAGATGAGATTTAATAATTATTAATTCTCATACACATGAAGTTCATATATATATATATAAAATTAATTTAAATTCGGGTAAGCGGTCAATTAAGAAAAAAAAAACTCCTTTATTAAATAACCCTATATTTCGCAACAGACTTTGTCGCTTCTTCTGGGGTAAAAAATGTAGAGTTGAAGAAAATATAAAATTGACGTACAAAATATATATATATTTATATATTTTGTACGTCAATTTTATATTTTCTTCAACTCTACAAAATATATATATATTTATATATTTTGTACGTCAATTTTATATTTTCTTCAACTCTACATTTTTTACCCCAGAAGAAGCGACAGTCTGTTGCGAAATATAAGGTTATTTAATAAAGAAGTTTTTTTTTTTCTTAATTGACCGCTTACCCGAATTTAAATTAATTTTTTATAATATATCACGGTCGATAATTTCGTTTCAATTATATATATATATATATATATATATATATATATATACATATTAGAAAAAATGTCTTATTCTCTTGGCCGTAATTATAATATAAAATAAAAAGTAAATGTTTCTTGGTAGTACCGGCCAGGTAATTAAAACCATGTTTAATTTTTATTGACGTTTCGGTACTATATATAGCTCCCTTTTCAAAACTGATATATATTGAAAATGTTAAAAAATGATAAGATGACAATGTTAAATTAATACTATTTACATTAAAATTGTGCTGTGTAATGTCTTCGTTTCTAAATAAAACTAAATTACGAGTGTCTTGCTGGTTTAGACCTTTTTTCCATCAGGCATGTGTTTATTATCGTTTCGATGTGTGAAAATGTTTGCAGTGTCACCCACTATACAGGGAGCGTTGTTTGGACTGTTCTCGGACATGTGTTTTTATTTTAATTGATAGAACAGACATAAATAACATCTCAACAATATACCTGTCCATTATATAACCACTCCCCACCACCCTCCGTATAGTGACATTACAAACATGCAAAAATAAAATTATATAAAATAATTTTTTCTTAACGTCGATTCATCTGAAATATTTGTTTTGTATACTTCTTTGCGAAAAACTTCCGGTTTGTTTTCCGGTTTGAAGATGCTGAGTGACTTAAAACTTTTTTGTCACCGTAACATGAAGTTCGCAGTATTTATAAAATATCAGACGCCTATCTGTTGCAAAATCATTATAATCCTTCACAAATTGACTTAAAATTGCATGTACACACTTTTTTTTCTTTTGGATGTTAATACTCTTATAACTAGCATGTTGGAATGTAAAAAGACCTTGTAAAATTAAGAAAAGCCACGCTACATTTATTTCTCCTTGTTCGATTACCCATGCAATCTCCGCTATTCTTTTTAATATTTCCATCTATTGTGGTTTCTAAACACTAACTTTGTTTACTGTTTATAGTAAATACAGCTTCAACTTGCTACTCACTTCACCTATCTATTCAGTAGTTTAGAAGATTATTTAATTGTCTGCTATAAAGTGTCTGTTTGCATTTGGTATTCAGTTAAGGGGTGTTATTTTACAAGTATACGAAATGTCTTAGTGCTAAAAAGTTTTAAGAAATACCAGCCGGTAGACATACAAGCAACAGAAATCGCAAAAGTGTAATTATACTAACAAGAATAATAAATATTTATATGAAGTTATAGACTGTTTTAAAATAATACTTTGATGAAAAGAGGTCAAGCTTCAAAATATGCACTTATGCATAACGACAAATACAAGGTGTGTATAAATTGGCGGACCCACTACACGCGGCGATGTTCTTCGTTAAATTCGGAGTCCAAAATCCTAATACGAAAATGTTGTACCATGCTTCATATCTTTGCACGAGGTTCCTAAATTTCGGACTTTCAGTCTTGAAATAAGCATTATTACTCGATATTTGTTGACAGAAAGAGCTACAATTTAGAAGAAAGAAGAATTGTTGTTATTATCCTTTCGTTAAAGTTTTATTTTTGATTTTAAAGTTTGTTTTTAATATTTGTTTATTAACTTATTTTGACGAAAAACACATCTGACAACGTTGTAAAACAATAAGTAGGCAGCCTAATGTTGTTCTAGTCAAATACATTACTACTGTCAAATTCATTCTGAAGACAAAGGAAGCCTGATACATCGTTTTAGGATTAGGACTTTTAACTCAAAATTTGACCAAGAATGTAGCCACGTGTAGTGGGTCCGCCAATTTATACACACCTTGTATAATATGAATTTGCATGAATTTGAATTTGCAAATGCATAATTATTTGAAGTTTACTTATGACACTTGGAAAAACAGCTACCGATACTTATCTTTTATTGAAAGAAGTATATGGCAATGAATATTTATCACATGCGCCGGTATTTGAGTAATTTCCAAGCGTTTACAAAATGGCCTGGAAGACTTTGTAGATGACGTACGCGTCCGACCCCATTTCACGTCAAAAACCGATGAAAATACGAAAAAAGATCGGTAATCTAATCCGATTTGACGGTCGGTTAACTATTCGTGCAATTGCTGAAACTGTAGGAATTGACAAAGAATGCAAAACATGCAAAAAGTGTTTGCGAAAGCGGTGCCGAAATTTCTCACAATCGAATAAAAAAAGTTCGTGAAAATATTTGTACTTACACTTGAGGTGCTATTGAAAATGAGCCAAACTTCTTGGAAAAAGTGATAGCATGTGATGTACCTTCGTTTTTTACCTATGCTCCAGCAACTAAGCGTCAATCAATGCGTTGGAATAGCCCAAACTCACCTCTAGCTGAATGAGCAAATCCAAATTCGAAGTTATGATGATTTTTTTATCGATATCCATGAGGTTAGATACCTTAACTTGCATCCTGAAGGTCAAACTGTTAATCAGCATTGTTACCTGGAGGTTCAAGCTCAACTTCGTGAGGAAATGATGTGTTCCTGAAGGCCTAATCTGCAGTAAAAGGAACAAGATTTCAGACCGTGGAAAGTGAGAAAGAAATTGCGGCACGAGTCATAAACGAGCTCACAGAATGACTTCCAGCACAGTTTTGGACAATATGCAGGGATAATAAAAATAATTTATTTAATTTTTTGCCGAGAAGACTAATCCAAATAGGACAACAAAATTTTTACTCTATGTGACAATACAGCAATACACAAATAAATAAATAAATAAATAAATTCCATAAGAACATAAATACATCGCTGAATAATTCATTTGCGTTTCTTGACGAATGGAGTCCTACACAATATATTACATCTTGGTGTTGAAAACAGAAAACATGAGGAGTGTCTGGCAGCAATGCGTGCTACCAGTAAATTTACTCGCGCCAACAGCGATGCTGAGTCGATGTTGTTATTTATAAGATTCATCACCAGTAATGCGTTCTTCCTTTGATTTCGCATCGCTATCCTTTCCAATCCATGCCTCACAATCAGATGCCAGTAGTCTACATTTCATTCTGGATAGACACTGTCTAACCTGTAACTCAAGTACTTCAAAAATTTACGCTAGACGCGTTCAATTTGATTCACGTGTAGATTATATTGGGTACCAAATGGAAGACGCATATTCCGAATTAGTATCGACATATGCGAAATAGAGCGATATAATGGTACCAACATTAATGAAATTTTTTTAGGATATTCTGATAATAAAACCCAGAGACTTAACAGCAGATCTAGTGATGTTTAAGAGATGATCGTTGAAGGTCAACTTGTTGTCGAATGTAAGGCCAAGATCCTTTGTAGAGTTTCTTTTCTCTATAACAGTATTATCGGCGTAATAAAGAAAATTTATAGAATTTATTTTTCTTGTGAAAGTCGCAATACGGCATTTGAAAATATTTAAATTAAATTTATTCATGCGATATCAAGTATGGTTAGTATTCAAGATATTTTGCGAAAACTCAATATCAGTTACTTTTGTAATAGTGTGATATATTTTAAGGTCATCTGCATAAGCCAATACATTGCAGTCAAGTGATGTTATTAAGTCGTTGATAAATATATTAAATACAAACAGGCCCAAATTGGAACCATGAGGAACTCCAGAAGTCGGGTAAAAAAATTTGGTCTATAGTGTTTATTGTAGGTAACATAGTTTGCTCTACCTATCAAATATGACTTCATAAACTTGAGTAGAGAATCGTTAAACCCAAAAGATAATTTAATTGACTAGCGTCGTCTAAAGTTTCGGCTAGTTGGGTTATGCAACACAAGTTTGTTAGAGTGGAGCCATTTTTCACAAATCCATGCTGTAAATGAGAAATAAAGGGCAGACATTCGAACGAGATCATTTTGCGAAGGACGAATAAACATGAATAATAGCTATTGGTCTATAATTAGAGATGTCAGTGTTATGACCCTTCTTAAACATGGTATAAATTCTAGCAATTTTCAAAGCTTGTGGGAATGAAGATGTTTGAATGGATAAATTGAAGAGATGGGAGAGTGGATGAACAAAAATACAAAAATATTGGCGCAGTCCTTAAGTAAATACGTTGAGATATTATCGTCTCCAGCAGTATGTTAATTGTTCAATGCCTCGATGATATCATGCTCTGGAACACAAGAAACAACATTAAGTGGATAATTACTAATAGTATCGTACTCAAATAACGCATCATCGGAGTTTTTAGGGAGACAAACTTCTGCAAATGCAGATACGAAGGCATCAACAATGGTTTGTGGCTTGGAATATTCCTGATTATTCAAAATGTAAGTTACTTGGAAAGCCCAGAATAGAGATGGATGTCTTGTGTATAACATGTATAATGTATAGCTTCTAAAAATTTGTGTTTTAATAATTCTTTGAAACTCTGATTTGTAATAATCATTACCAGAAGATTTCCAGTTCCTATGATAATGACGCTTCAACAGAAGCGTCTTTATGTTCTTAGTAAATCACGTAGGATAAGTTTTATTTGAGGAAGATCTTTGCACAGGAACAGAAAGGTTTAAAGCAGAATAAAGTGTGACATAAAAAGCAAAAAGACACTCGTCAACATGAATATAACTATCTAGGAAAGACTGGTCAGTTTGGAGTTGATCAGAATACAGTTTTTTAAAATTAGCTTTATTTAAAGTTATATCTAATATTATTATTTGGCAGAAATTAACAAGTACGAGATGTGAACGTATTCAAAACATCGAACCATAATGCAGGATGATGTCTGTCTTTAACGACAAGAGAGTCAGAATCATGTCCAATATCCAAATCACATCCATGTTTGATAGTATCAGGTCCAACAGTCGATCATTTGCATTGGTAATATCGTTAAACTGAGTTAAGTTTAACAATGTCATGAATGAAAGCAGAAGCTGCATATTCTCATCAGACTCCACACCAGGTTTGCCAAAATTCGAATTATTAAAATTCCTCACAAGTAAAATATTTTTCCCAGTGACAATGATTTCCAGTTTGTTGAGGAACAGTTCAAAGTCTGGGTAGTTTAAATTCGGTGGGATATATACTAGTATAATAAAATATGAAAACCCAATATATTGGCAGTTACATATTATTGAATCGATCAAAGGAACCGCTGATTTAATAGAAAACACATCAACTACTTTATATTTAATTTCATTACGAAAACTACACCACCACCAAGAGATCTACCAGTATTTTCTACATCTTTATCACACGGCATAGTCTCTTTCGTCCGTCAGATGTCACTTATTAAATAGTGCCACCTTATAGGACGAAATTTGCTATATCTTGTAGGCGATTTCAGCGTAAATGTATATACAGATACAAATCTGTTCTTAAAAAGATTTGTATCATTTGTATTACATTGCTTCAATAGCTTGACTGATGACGCCTATAGATGGCAGAAACACGTGTCTTAAGCAGAAGTAAATGCTGAAAATACGAGGTGTATTGTCCATGTGTACAGTTACAGATATGTATATTGCATGTCTGTTTCATGTATTATTGTAAAATACAATATAGTTTGATTTTATCCTGTGTTTAATTTTTGTTTTGGCCATTACTGCGAATTAATTAAAAATTAATAAAATATAAATAAGGAAAAATTTTGAACTTTTTACTGGCGCTCAAATTACTTTGTAGAAACAGTCACGACTTTCCTTATTGGAACTCGTGAAGTTAGAAGTCTCATATTTGGAAATCAACCGCCTGAGTAACCTAGTTGGGTAAACTAGTTGTGGATGGTGGCGCATTAAATCTATAAACCACTGTTCATAGCAATATGTATATTACAAGATTTTACTAATTCAAAAAGGCCACTAGTATACATAGAAAACAAAAGTGGGCCCAAGATAGAGCCTTGAGGCACACCAGGTGCCAGACCAACACGTTCAGATATCTGACCATCAACCCGTAACCGATTGCGAACTGTCCCGCAAGAAACCATTTAATAATTTGATTGCATCATCGAAGAGGTCCACATAATGGAACACAGCAGACAACAGATCATGATTCACGGTATCGAATGCTTCACTAAAATCTAACAGTATTAGAACGGAAGCGTAACCCCTATCATGTGCAGTCAATATGTCACCCGTAATCTTCAATAAAGCCGACTCACAACTGTGACCTGTCCTAGAACCCGACTGGTAAGCTAATAAAATGTTATAAGTGTTTATATGTTGTATTAATTGTGCATTAAGCAGTTTCTCGAATATTTTAGACAATACGGAGAGCAAACTTCAACTCAAAGCAGCCATAGATTGCGGGTCAGACACCGGTATCACAATTGCTTGCTTCCATGCTAAGGGAAAATACTTTGAAGAATACACGAGTTGATGATATGGACAATGTACTTCATGATTAAAGGAGAAGACATTTTTAACGTATCAATACTTAAGCCATCAAAACCGCAAGACTAGAATGAGCTACTATAAATAAGTTTAGACACTTGTACTTGGTCAGTTAACTGAAAATGAAAATCATTCCCAATATTATTTTTTGTATGTGTAGCGTAGTATTCAAATAGAATAGCTATTATCATGTAGATTCTCAGGAGTTGAAGTAATAAAATAATAATTAATTCAATTGGGATCTTGTAACTGCAATGGGAGATCCGCATGTCTGTTACTGTGGATGTTAAGCATCCGCAGTCCATTCCAATTTTTTTTTGGAGTCTTTAGTTCTACTAAAATACTGTAATACACCTTTTTTCGCGAATGATTGCCTGTTTAGTGTAATTTATAAGTTGCTTGTTGATCCTAATTATTGTTGAAAATTTCGATATCCTTTAACTTCTCTACATATCGTTTAATTATTTACATAAAGTGTTCAATGCATAATTATAATGTTATATACGAGGTGCATTTTAAAAGACACAACCTCTATTGATTTTATTTTTATTTGATTATGCTATTCAGGCTACGTTTGATTAATTATTAATCATTAAATTCCATTTTTATTTTCTACCAAAAAGGAAATTTCACAGCAATATCAATAGTGTGGACTTGACAGAAGAAATGATTTGTAGATTCTGCCAACAGGAACTCGTAGCACGATTTGTGTACTATGATAACGGGAAGGTTTGACAAGAACATTATTTTTAGAATTGGGAGATCAGTATTCTAAAGCAAAACTATATTTAAAAAACCACTGTAGAAGCTGCTAAACTTAATTAATTAAAAGAGGGTAGACGAAGTAGTGGAATACGCTTTGCGACCACTTCAAGCAATCTTAAGTAATCATTAAGGTTTATAAAACTTTGATTACAATTTAGAAAAAAATAGATAGTTATATTGTATCAGAATAATTGAAACATACATGAGTAGGTAAACCCCAACAGTTTTGTATAATACAAAGGTATTTTTAATAATATAAAATATTATTAAAAATCTGGTGTGAAGAACACAAATACAGGTTCAAATATTAATAGTGAACCTGTATTTGTGTTCTTCACACCAGATTTTTAATATTTTATATTATTAAAAATACCTTTGTAGTTATATTGTTTTTTTTTTAAATCTGGCATCATAATATACAACTATTTGTGCGTTTATATTTCAAATTTTGTGCTTCAATTTCAGAAAAAAGTTGTTGTATATTTCCCGTATATAATATCTTCTGAAAATTTCATCACAGTTCCGGTAATAAATAATTCTTTCTGGTAAAATTTCTTTTCCTCTTCGTTTTAAAGACTCCTCTGGGTTTTCATATTCCGAGAATTCCCAAACCAATCAAGTGAAGAAATTTTCTGGCCCATTTGTGATGTCTTGTGTGTTTTATTTTTATCCTTATAAAAATGATAAATTGTAAGTGTAATTTAATGTAATTTATTTTGTCTATATATATATATTTCTTAATTAAAATAAAAATTATTTAGACGTCCGGTTAAAATAACTTTTTCAGCTCTTTAGAATATAAAACATGTGTATTGTAAAACAATACAATTGATTTTGACAATGCTTAAATACTAAATAGACAACCAAATAGCAAAGTTAGATCTATTCTGGAAATTATAAATTAAGAAATACGAAGGTAGAGTTGTTCACGACAGAAATGCAAAAAACAAGCTTTCAAAAATTTATTTTACAATTCTATAATTTCATATCATGCTGGTAACGTCAAATTCTTTTTATATTAATTTCATCATTATATCATACTGTATTCTACTTCAATAATTTATTCCTGGTTTACACTTATAATGAGTTTCTATTAATGATTGAAACTGAAAAATTTTGTTGAATGTGTACCACTAGACTTGATTTCGATCGCAACAATTGACATTAGCGTCTCATATGGTAATCATCTTTGATATAATAATTGTTCGTTAAAATCAAACAATACCCTTACTGTTGGAAATGTTTATTAGGTACTTATATTTGCAAATAGTTATTATTTAACTAAATAAATTTTAGGATCAAGAAAGATATCAGATTAAACCTTATAATTATGGGCCTGTTAACATTTTTAGTAATTTTGCAAAAGTTTTTCAAAGTTTGTGAAATTAACAAATTAATTATTTTCAAGCGTAAACCTGCGTCTGCTTTAAAACGGCACGATTTCATTGCAGATATATCAACATCGGGTTTGGCTGAAATAACCTAATATATTAATAAAATTTTAAATGCTCGAGTACAAATTGATGTAATTTATGTTGATTTGACCAAAGCATTTGATTCCATTAATCATTCCATACTTTTGGTTTCTCGAATGGTTTACTTCAATAATCTCCTCTTATTTTAACACATATGTAGTTACATCTACTACAAAGGATTCAATATAGGCAGTATATTCTATCGACAGGAATTCCTCAGGGATCTACTCTAGGGTCATTATTAATTAATATTTTTATTAACGATTTCATTGCGCTCTTGAATTGTAAAGTGGTAACATGCACGGATGATCTTTTCTAAAACTTTTTCGGTGAACGATTACATTTGTTACGTATTCATCAAGTGGTTTACCAGTGGTGTAGGCACAAATAAATCGCCTTGAGCACTAACAAATGTGCTATTGTTCCCTATGTCCGTGTTGCGAGTCCAATTCTATTCACATATGTTCTGAATCATATTCTAATCCCCAGAATGGATGAATTTAGAGATCTAAGTGGTTTATTTAATTCATCTTTACGATTTCGTAATCATATTCTGATGTGTACAGTATACATCAAGAATATGTTATACTGTGCACACATTTTGTATGAAATGTTGCATAAATTCGTGTGTTGTGAGAATACGCATTATAATTTCTAATGTTCAAATAATTTATTTAATAAAATATATATAAGACACAGTCAATATAATTAATTTAAATAATTTTGTTGCTTTAAAAAATTTAATTAATGTATTCTTCAGCTCTACAGGTTTTATACAAACATCGCTACTGTGTGTACTATAGCTATTAAACCTTTGGGTGTCATTATTATAAGATCTTGTAGTCAATTTCTTAAACTGTTAACATTAAAATTTCTTTCTTATACTTATGTAAAATGTTTGTTGCGTAGTATAATAATACGAGGCGTTATTTTGATAAAAAAATCCTATTTCCAACTCATGATCATCAAGTTGTTGCACAATTTTTTGTAGAATGACAACTCGTTCAACATGGATTTTGTCATGGAAAAATTTTATTCGATGACCTGATATTGCTGTCCACATTCCAGCTTTTCTGTGGTGTAAGTATATTTCGACAAAGGTGTAAGAGTTGTCTGTTGCCCATGTTCTATAATTCCGAAAATTTACATAACCCTATAAAAACTTAAAAAAGGTTAAATATAATGCATTATTATTGTGCATATAGAGGCTTTTCATTACTGGTTTTGAACAAATCCCTTTCACAATTGTTACGCCTTAATTTCCCTTTTTAATATCTATTAATAGTCTTCATTATTTATTGACGAGTCCTGATATCTTATATTAAATAAGTATCATTCGGGTACTTGTTCCGCTGTCTGTGGTTAGCTTTGGTAATTATATCACCCCTTCCGCGTACATGCGGGTAAGATTCGAGGATTAGCCGATAGACCTTGGTAGTGTAAAGTCGTTTAAATAAATTTACGAGTGTACATCTACTTAATTGAAGTTAATTCACGCATCTTTCACCTTTAGTTAATTCATCGTTCATAAACGGATCATGTCAATGAGTGAATTTTAATTTTTTGAACAGCCAATTTGCCGTTTGCGACTTACGTAGGTGTGAGGAAAATATAACACAACCTTGGTTTTTGCGTGGCATTCCATTTCGTCTTCGTAAACGGAAGAAGAAGTAACTTCCTGCTGAAGAATTCACGAGCACTGCAGCCGGTACTACAATATTTAAACAAATTTATTTATTTCTAATGTATGAACAAATATGATATTAGACTTTATTTTGTATACTATAGAGCTTTTGAATTATTTTGACTGGTATTGATATTCTATACAGATTAATAATACACATTTTGAAACGAATGGCATCCTTGTTCTTATAGATAAGTATTACAAAATGTTAATCTTAAAATTCACATTCTATCATGTATAGTTTATTACAAAATTGTTATTGCCTTTTACGTTATTCTGATTTGTGATACATATCAAATATAAATATACATTTATATATATATATACAGACTGTCCCTTAAAAAACGCCAACATTCATAATTCCGTTATTTATTGTTCGGTTTTATTTAAACAAAAAGTAAATTTAATAGCATCAAAAACACTATAAGATAGCAGTGTTTTATTTGTTTTCAATTGTTTTCATTAATGTCAAACGACAGTCAAGTTTTTTATTTTAAATGGCAACATATATATTTTTGGCTATATTCGGATTGTATTTTTTTTTTCTGAATTCAACGATGTATAACATGTTTATTTTTGATAAACGTTTATTGCAAAAAAAAAAACTTTATAAATTTCATCTTTGTCTTCCATTATTTATAAATATTCGAATGTGTCATGAAACATTTGAAATGTAAGTATTATAAATATTATTATAAGAAACAAAACACTTTACAATAAATGTTGAAATTGCACGCCACCTTGTTTAACACATATCGCACATCTCCTAATAATAAAAAATAAAAAAAAAACTTTATAAATTTCATCTTTCATTATAGTAGACTTGGCCCAGTCCACTAGCATTATGTCAATGTACCTTAAGTGTCAGTTTGACTTTATTAAGTTTTCTGTATTATCCTGTTTGAACGTTTTGCTGCAACAAAAAGCGTATTTTCGTTAAAAATGAATAACAATGAATTAACGGACATGTTACAAGTGTTCTTTGAATGTAATAAAAATCGCCTTGAAGCAGTTCGTCGGTACAGTGCTCGTTTTCCGGACAGAGAAGTTCCAGGTTCGAAAATATTTCAGAGAATTGAAAAGAATTTAAGAAATTATGGATCATTTACCAAACCAAAAACACAAAAACGGAAATTCTCCGAAGATAAGGAATTAGATGTTCTTCTTGCAGTACAGCAAAATTCACGAACTTCGATTCGTGAAATTGCACATAATATTGGGGTATCAAAAACTACAGTTCATGGTATTTTAAGAAAACACAAACTTAAACCGTACATAGCTCAAAAAGTTCATGCATTAGAACAAAATGATCCTGGCCGAAGAATTCAGTTTTGTCGTTTTTATTTAAATGCATTAGAACAAGACCCGAATTTTTACAGAAGGATAATTTGGTCTGATGAATGCACTTTTAGCAACAACGGTATTTTTAATAGAAACATACATCGACAGTGGAGTGCAGACAATCCGAGATTTGTAATTGAAAATAATTTTCAAAGACGTTTCAACGTAAATGTTTGGTGTGGCATTTTAGGTGATCAATTAATTGGGCCATTTTTCATAGATGGTTGCTTAAATCAAGAAAAATACTACACTTTATTACACGAAAATCTCCAAAACTTTTTAGATGAATTACCTTTGGCAAATTTAAATAGAATATTTTTTCAACAAGATGGGGCCCCCGCGCACAACGCCAGAGTAAATACTGATTTGTTGAACACCCAATTTGGAAATAGGTGGATAGGAACATCCGGTCCTATCGAGTGGCCTGCGCGTTCACCGGATCTTACGGCCCTCGATTTTTGGTTGTGGGCTTATCTACAAGATCGAGTTTATTTAACAACTCCAGAAAATGTTGACATTTTAAGACAAAGAATTATTAACACTTGTCAAGAAGTACCTGCCGCTTGTCTTTTAAATGCGACCTTTGGAGTAATTAGGAGATGTGCGATATGTGTTGAACAAGGTGGCGGGCAATTTCAACATTTATTGTAAAGTGTTTTGTTTCTTATAATAATATTTAGAATACTTACATTTCCAATGTTTCATGACACATTCGAATATTTATAAATAATGGAAGACAAAGATGAAACTTATAAAGTTTTTTTTTTGCAATAAATGTTTATCAAAAATAAACATGTCATACATCGTTGAATTCAGAAAAAAAAATCCAATCCGAATATAGCCAAAAATATATATGTTGCCATTTAAAATAAAAAACTTGACTGTCGTTTGACATTAATGAAAACAATTGAAAACAAATAAAACGCTGCTATCTTATAGTGATTTTGATGCTATTAAATTTACTTTTTGTTTAAATAAAACCGGACAATAAATGACGGAATTATGAATGTTGGCGTTTTTTACGGGACAGCCTGTATATATATATATATATATATATATATATATATATATATATATATATATATTTGATACTTGCAAACCTTAACGGATGTTCTAAATTTCACGTGCATCGTAACAGTTACAATAAATGACGTTTATGTATTCAAGAAATTTGCAAAATTCTAGTATTGATTATGAAGTTTGCTATTACTATAGTACTTAAAATATACTTTAATATAAATTGGTAGATATATCATGATTTAAATTTTAAGTCATTAACATTTACAAACTAGAACGTAAAGAGATATAATGATCTACATGACATTTGACATTCAATATAAATTTACCAAATATACACAGATGTTGTATTGTTGTATATTAAAACTTTTTACAGCAAATAACAAGAAACTCTACATAAAATAAGCATTAGTTTTGTTATATCGATGCTCATAAAGGATGTATTCAAAATTTACCCGTTTTAAATTTTTCATTGCTGTTTAAAGCTCTATTTCATTTTTCAATTTCTCGCTTAGAAGAGAAACAGCAATATGCACTATTAGTCTGTTTCACTCATACTCAATTCTAACGATTCACTTTCTCTGTCACTATTACCAACATGAATAATAAATGGTTCCAAGATATCGTCCATTAATCCATCTAGGTCCCACATTCTACTTTCTATTTTTTGAAGCATCACCTATAATTTGTGCAGTATGTAACATTACTGCATTCAATTTAATATTTTTGGAATGTAACCAATCTTGTATTGCAGCTTTTTTCCAGGAAGGAGTTTGTACCTTTTCAGCTATTACGGCATTATCTGGTAACTTTGGCAATATCTTCGCAAACCAATCTGCAAAAACAATGCTATTAATTTCATCGTGATAGTCAGGCGTCTTTCTACCTTCAAAGAATATCCTTCACAAACAAACCCTAATTCTGATCCTATGTGCAGTATTATCAATCGTCTGCCTTTACTGCTTGGATTCTTTAGCCCCACGGATAGTCCTTCAACAAGAACTTGTTGTGTACTTACTATGTTTGCATCGACTTAAACCTTGGTATTTGTATGTCCTTCGTTTAACCTAGTTTCATCTAAATAAAATATTGATCGACCTTCATGTTTGTACTGTTTTATTGTCGTCAGATATTTTCTTCTCCATCTGATTATTTCGTCCTTCTCTATCAGTAAATTTTTCCTATTACACTTGACATATCTGAAATAAAAGTTACATATTATAATAATAATAATAATAATATCTACAGATTTTCACTTAGACTTACTTGAAATTAATGTTTTAAAAATATGTATAAAGTAGCTCGACTCATTTTTGGTACAGGTGCACCTCTAGTACCTGTTTTGCCATGATTTTATTAGGAGTCGGTTCCTTTTTAAAAAAGAAACTACACTATCTGTCATACACAATTTTTAACAGATTCATCAAAATTTTGGAGTTTTGAGTGCCGTCCAGCACGTTGTTTAGAAGGCGCGAGTTCGCCCGTTTGTTTGTATTCTTTAATTATCGGAGATCGCAACGTTAACACTTTATATTCAATATGACATGTTTTTTGTCACGCGATAAATGTCCCAAACGTTGGTGCTTGCTGGGCGGTGAAACTGATGTGTTACTCGGACCTGCTTGATCACACATAGTGTTTTAGAATTACCAGAGAGTGGACTGAAGCGATTGAATGACCAATTGCCCGCATAAAACGTTGTGGCGGTATCATGTATAGTATGCATGTTATAACAGCCCCACTATTTGCTTGCTCGATTGCATTCGTCGAGCAGATGTTGTTATTTTCGTCGTTACAAATAGTACATTGTATGTATTCTTTCATAAATTCAATTTAACAGTGGCTTGTAAGGCGGAATATACATGTATATATTATTTCGTTAGACTTCGTTGAAATAATCGCTTAAAAAATTATATCCGCTAAAAGTGTATTTAATAATAATATGTATTTATTGTTCTTAAGATAGTATATTTTCTATTCTCTTCTATAACAGATTGTTTCTGGTTTAGTTTCTTTCAGTGTTATTTGGTTACAACGTTTAGTATTTAAAAAAATCCGTTTTATATATTGTTATTTTTTATATTTATCCTATAATTTTGTATAAATATTAAGTTTAATTTACTACCTTATTTTTGGAGTAGTTTTCGTTTCTTCTTTTTAATCCATTTCTTTCTGTACTTAGTATTTCTCTTTATTTTTATTAACTATGGAGAATTCTCGCTCTTTTTTTGTTTTTCGGTTTCTTTAAAACGTGGGACACTTTTTTTTTTCTCGAGTCAAAATACTCTTAACACTTTGATTTTAGTAATTCGTCTCGGTTTGTATATAACAAAATATACAATTTTACACATAAATGTAGCAATATATTGAACTAAGAAGTTTCTTTTATAAATTTTCTCAGGACATGCTTAAAAAATTGTTTAAATTTGTCGAAATATGAATTTAGTTAATGTATACTAATGAAAATCTTGAAATAAGATGTCTAATAATATTTTAGTCGTATTGACTTTATATAAGTGTCCCGTATCGTTATGTTAAAATTTTAGTAGTGTAAAGTAGACATCGCTTGAAGTAACAAAAACGCAAAATTTGTATATCGATTTTTATTTGTTTCAAAGTTACAGATCTATGAATGTGATTATCAGATCATGAAAAAAAATGTAATCCTAAAGTCAATAGTAGTATATATGTTGAGCACTTGTGAAATTATTACACTATTAAACTTAAATATAAGGTGTTTTATTTAAGTTTAATAGCCTAAAGTCAATAAAAACTGATTTTATTTAAAAAAGTTCAATTAATAATATTTTCGAAATGTCCACCTCCTTGTTGAATGTAGGCTTGTGTCCGTAAGCCAACAGAAGAAGCACTTATCCGAATTTCATACTTGTTTTGTCGGATTTGCTCGGCAGCCAGGTGAATACTATCCAACAACTCCTCTCTTGTGCGCGTAGACTAAATTTTTCATGTACCCCCATAAATAAAAGTCAAGGGGATTAAGATCGGGTGATCTGGGTGGCCATGCAACAGGACCACCTCGACCAATCCATCTTGGATAATTGACGGTAACCCAATTTCGGACAGAAATTCCGAAATGTGGTGGGGGCTCTTCCATGTGAAACCACATGTCTCGTCGAACATTCAGTGGGACATCCTCTAAGAGACCTGGCAGTTCGTTAATTAGGAATTGAAGGTAATTGTCCGCATTTAACCTCCCAGGAAGAACGACAGGACTAATCAACAAGTCATCGATTAGGGCCGCTCAAACGTTAATAGAAAATTCATGTTGAAATTTAGGTGGACGTATAGTTTTGGGATTTTCTGATTACCACCTGTGCAGGTTTCTCATATTTGTAACACCACTTCTCGTGAACGCAAATTCATCTGTCTAGAGGACAGTTCTGCAGAAATTAAAATGAAGCTGTGACTGTCTTAATATCTAGGTAGAATAAACTAGACGATATAAGCCGTCACGTTTTAAAATTCGCGAAACTGTCGCTCGTGGCACTCGTAGTTGTCTAGCGATTCGACATACACTGGGAGTTGGATCCCTTGTAACAATAGCTACTACTTCTTCCTCTAAGTCTGCTGGCAAATTTACTCCTCGGTCGAAAAGATAATCACGCAGTCCGCATTCCCGAAATTGTCTGCGTACTTCCAGAAACGTTCTGTAATGAGGAATGCGCCTATCTGGACACCGATGTAGCTATTCAATAACTGCTTGACGTGCACTGCCGTTACAGTAGCCATACACAAATTGCATGTCCGCATACTCTTGAGAAGAAAATCGGTAAGGCATTTTGAATAAAGAAAACGTGTCCACTCACTAATAAGCTGTTGTATGAACTGAAACGTGATGTAATCCTTTATTAAAATATGCAACGTTAACAGTCATCTGAATATTTGTTTATTGTATGATATTCATGGTTCAGCATCTACGAAATAAGTAAGAACCTTCTTTATCATAAATCAATTTCCAGTACTCTTTTTTGTATATCTCCAAGAAATTACTGTATGCACTACGACACGTGTTTATTTAATTTAGGATAACAATTTATTATGCGACGTTAACAATCACAGGCCTGTTATTGAATCGTATAATTTTTTTTAAATAAAATCAGTTTGTATTGACTTTAGGATTACATTTTTTTTTCATGATCTGACAATCACATTCATAGATCTGTAACTTTGAAACAAGTAAAAATGGATATACAAGTTTTGCGTTTTTGTTACTTGAAATGAAGTCTACTTTACACTCCTAAAATTTGAACATAACGATACGGGACAGCTTGTGTATTGTAATATAACAACTATTTAATTAAAATAAAAAGTCGAGATTGTTGAAATCCTCTTCGAAAATTAAGCGTAGGGATTATTACTTCTTGAGATTGTTCGCGGATATTACTTATTTAATATCCCTGCAGCGATTGCGGTAATATTGATATTGAACGAACAGCAAAGTTTTATTTGAAGTTATACGCTACACTTCCACAAATTATTGAATACTAGCATCCAATAATATCAGTGAAACGATAAACGGTAAAGTTCTATACATATAAAGCATATTGCGCTTGACTTCGAAATCTCTCATCTATTGCAGTCAATAACGCGTAATTAGTCGAATTATCACTACTACAGTGGTTGGCTCTGCTTTGTACACTCCTATTTCTGAACTGATTTGATCGATTTTCCACTTACCGTGATTACGTTGAAAACTTGTCACTTGTAAGACTTCAGCCCGTGTATGTGTTAGACCAAAAGTTTGTGTGTTTGCCCACGAATATACTGTAAAGTAGTTTTCAGTAGTACCGCCTAGAAACTTTACAGTAATTACATTGTATGTAAAATTGATATAGAAACTTCTTTGTAATATTAGAAAATATTGATTACACTTTAGTAACTTTAAAACCAATTACGATATAATTGAAATTAGACGTGGGTAATTTAATTCATTACGTTATATATATATATATATATATATATATATATATATATATATATATATATGTTATATAATTATGCAGCGATTCTTTAGTTATTCCAATTTAGAAACAAACACATTCAACTTATTGCCCTATTTTTTTAAATTTATAATTTCCGTAATGAATTAAATTACCCACGTCTAATCATATAATAATAATTCTTTCTACGTACATTACATACCATTCTACGTATCAACGTAATGGGGGTTCGTGTATTGTTAATCAAAACAAGTTTACTTGAGAAATTAAATATTTTAATATCACAATAACTTGCGAGTTATCAGTACTTGCACCTGTCCTGTTTAATCTGTTAATTTCTAACATGCCACACACAAAGTTAAAAAAATTATGGACATGCCGATGACCTGGCTCTTGCATGCTGGAGTAAAACCATATAGGGAACTAATAGTATACTTTTAGAGGACCTATCCGTGCTGGGAAAATACTTCGGCGCGTGGAGACTAATCCCGAATATGAATAAAACAGAAGTGTCGTGTTTTCACCTCAATAATAAACAAGCACGTCTAGAGCTGCAAGTGTATTTCAATAACAACTTACTACGTTATAATCCTTACCCAAAATATCTGGGAGTAACAATGGATCGCACACTCTCATATAAAACACATCTAGAAAACACCGCAGCTAAAATAAACACCAGAAATAACATAATCTACAAGCTCTGCGGTACTGCTTGGGGTGCGAACGCATCCACCATTAGAACGTCAGCTCTTAGCCTTGTTTTCTCGGTAGCTAAATACTGCTCCCCAGTCTGGTTAAACAGCTGTCACGTAAAGGAGATCGATATCAAACTCAACGAGACCATGAGAATAATTAGCGGTTGTTTAAAAAGTACACCTCTACCTTGGCTCCCGGTTCTAAGCCATATTATACCTCCCACCATCCGGAGACAGGAAAGCCTGGTAAGAGAATAATATCGAATCCCCATCTTCCAGTACACAATTATTTGCCTAACGCTGGCCTGTCGAGACTGAAGTCGAGATCTCCTCAACTACTGCTACCAGAACGACTTATAGCAGAAGATTTCAACCCAAATGATAGATGGAGAGAGTATTGGGCAGCGTTGAAACCCGATCAAGTGTTCCATATCATTGATCCTGCCTTACCCTTACCAGGAATGGAGCTGCCTCGCCATGAGTGGAAGACACTCAATAGAATAAGAACGTCCACTAACTTGCGAATGCGGAGAATCTCGCCAGACTATTCACCATATTACAGCTGAGTACCCCCTTACAGCATATTGAGGTGAGATTACTGACTTCTTTGAAGCAACTGACTGCGCGTTAGACTGGATGAATGGTCTCGATTTTAAAATTGAACTTTTAGATATATAATCCATGTTAGCCATACGCTAAATAAATAATAATCTCATATTATTCATTATTATTCACAATCAAATTGCCAATAATTTAAGTCGTTGATTGACGAAGGAGATACTTGTTGAAACTTCATTATAACGATAAGAAATAGGTACAAAACTTCTAGTTTCAAAAATTTTATTGTAAATCCACTACAATATTGTTTCGCCATACAATGGCTTCATCAGGTGGATGAAAAACTGAATATTTAAAATACAAGTTTGTATATTTATGTACAAATTATTAAGAAAAATGGTTGCGGAAACATTTTTACAATCGTATTTAAGCGTATTTATGTATGTACAAATTATTGAGAAAAATTGGTGGTGGAAAAATTTTTACAATCTTAAATTTAGTAGATGGGAGTTGTTTAAATCTAATTAGTCATTTAAAGTTAATCTTAATTATTATCTATTAATTTCTAAGTTTGTAAAATTTTGAAATCTTTAATAAATCTATGATTAGTTTCTAAACAATGATTTGCGAAAGTTGAATCTGTTTTCTTTCCTTTATGACTTCTCTCGTGTTTTTTCATCCTAATTTTGAACGTTCTCCCCGTTTGTCCTATGTATACCTTATTAGAATCTTCAAGTGTTGACTTATATACACCAGAGTTTGATCATTTGTCTATTTTATCTTTGTTGTTATTAATAATGTTCGGGATAGTATTGTCTGTTTTAAATACTATGTGTTCTTTCTCAAGTTTTCTAAAGAAAGTACCAATTTTTTTCCGAAATTTTTCCTTTGTAAGTAATTGAATTATAGGAATTAGTTATATTGTTTTTTAATTTTGGGTAAATTAAAGAAACGGTTTTAGATTTTTGTTGACTATTCAGGATGTTATTAATAATATTTATAGAGCAACCATTGTTTAATGCTATTATATATATCCTGTTTAGTTCGAGGTCGAAACTACTTTTACTCATAGGTACCTTCATTAATCTATACACCATTGATTGTTATACTGATCATTTTTGTGTAATAGGATGAAATTAATTAGCCTGTATTGTGGTGTCTGTATGTGTTGGTTTATGGTATATAGCGAACTCGTGTTTATTAGTTTTGCGTGTTATGGTTAAGTCTAGAAAATGGATGCTTCTATTTATTTCTGTTTCCACTGTAAATGATATTTTGGGGTGAATAGTTTGAATTGATATAATTATGTAAAGATTTTAATTGTCTCTCTGAACCATTGAAGCAAATTAATATGTCGTCAACATACCTAAACCAAGAGACACAATTAGTAAACAAAGAATGTGTGCTTATTTTAATTTCTAAATTGTTCATGAAAATTTCGGCTAATAAGAGGCTTAGTGGATTACCCATTGCCAGACCTTTCCACCATCAGTTCCTCTGGCTTTGAAATGTATATCTGAAATTATCTGCAACACCTCATTTTGTACTGAGGAGATCTCCATATTAAAAGTGTTTGATATTTCAGTAGCAATTTTTTCAATGTCTTCACCAGAAAATGGATAAGCCATGAAAGTTACAATATCCGTCAGTTGCTTGAGAAGCGTCATTCAAATTTACTTTGAATGATTCTTAGTTGTGTCTCGTAGTTGTCATAATTTGAGTGAGAACTTACCCTTCTTTTCAAAGCTGGAAAATTTGTATAGTCCTTTTTGTTTAGTTGATTAATCAACAGCTTCAATTTATTTATAAAAGCATTTATTGCGCTAACCATATCGATAATGGTTTTATTTTTTCCCTGTAGATCCAAATTAATGATATTCAAATGATTTGTCACATCTGATAGGAAAGCTAAATCACGGAGCAATTCTTCGTTTTTAAGTATCTCAGTGTACTCACCTCGTTCTTGAAGAAAATAAATTATTTCAGATAATAATTCTTGATATCTCTCTAAAAATTTTCCGTGACTCATCCATCTTATGTCTGTAAAAAGAAGTAAATAAATTTGCTCAGCAGAGAGGATTGAATTGACGATCTTTGTGACAATATCAACGACATCGTTCATATTTAGTTTTTTTTAACATAGAACTTACTGATGAATGACTGAATGGAATGCGAAAAATGATGGGAAGTCTTCATTAGTTCGGCACAATCCAACAAACCCAATTTAATTGCCCGTAATTGATGGTGCTCCGTCAGTTGTAATGAACACGAGTTTGTAAATCGATAGCTCATATTGTGTTACAAAATTTAGAAAAACTTTGTAAATATCTTCTGCGCGAGTTCTTTCTTTTAGAGGCAGCAACGTTAACAATTCTTCTTTAGCCGACGTGTCAGAAAATAACATCCGAATGGAAATACATAATTGAGCAGTATCAGTCATATCGGTGGACTCATCAAACTGCAAAGAAAAGTATGTACATTACATAATATCATTTTTTAGTTTGGATTACAAATTTGTGTTCATGATTTCGGTACGTCTAGTAACAGTTTGGCGACATAATTGAACATCCTTAGCAGATATAATCTCTGTTTTCTTTTTGAAGTCGTCAAATAATACATTCGATTCTTTTACTACCGTTCCATCTTCGAAAGGTTTCTTGTGTTGTGCCAATATGTAGAAAATTTTAAAGGATGCGATTGTTGCAGCTGTTGATTGTTTCGCTGGTCTAGTAAACATGGATTGCTCTCCATTTAAACTGCTTTTCAAATCTTCCACCTTTAGTTTTCTTAAAGCACTTTTTTGCGGAAAATAATTTTCATAGTTTTTATGCGTAGTTTTATAATGCCTTTCTAAGTTCCCGCGTTGCCACTGACGATCGAGAAACGAGACAAATTCACTTATCTTTGACCATAGTAAACAAAAATTCTGCCCCCAATCGTTACTAAAATGGTACGTTTTACTTTTTTCCGCCGCACTCATTTTGTCTTTCAAAGATTGCGTGTTGTTCCGATTTATATGAACTTGACTAATTCGGAATCCGGAACGGCCGCCGAACGTTGCGCAGTTGCATTGCCTCGGGAGTCTCGCAAATTCCAATGAGAGACAGAGACAGCCTAGAGTTAACGTTCAAGAGAACTTGAATATGTGGAGTGATTATTTATAATTTTTTCGCGATCGACTCCAAAAGCTTTCACGATCGACCGTTTGGGCACAACTGGCTTAGATAATAAGTCGTCTAGATGAATAATAAGAATAAAAAGATTCTTGTTTTGTTTGGAAAATATTTTGCTTCAGTTTCTGGTCTATAGATTACTTCCAAAATAAAAGTAAATAATAAGTAAATATTTTCACGAACAAAACCTTAATAATACAATACATCAATTATGTTTATAAGGTTCTCGGGCGAGTGGACATTAATAAAAAATATTACAGCGGAAACTCGATAGAGCGACAACGGGCTTCTCGTGGGCATATGGATTCATTAATGTTGACAGCTCCGACCCCAATAATCTTAAAATTTCATTGCACAGCCTTTACAATAAAACCACATCACCTAGCGCGCCGCTTGTTGGATTCGGCATTTTCAGCTACTACAGTTTGCCAGTTTCAACGATCATCGGACGTGCGGAAATGCTAAAAATATAAACGAAATATTCGTTTAAAAACTGGTTGAACGTTACGTTTTCATATAAATGTTCTACGATAAAATTGAGATAAAAGTTCTCCAAATACATCCTGAGCATTTCAAATCACATTCTTCTAGTGCACGTGTCGTAACAAGTAAAATTTTTTTAGAAAATTATGACTGCATCAACTTCTACAAACTCCATTTATTTAATTTGTTTATGTAGCATATGTTACTTTTATGTTTCAATGAAGTTATGTGAGTTTGTTAATTAATTAATTTTCACCCCATTATATTTCAAAATTCATTAAAATTTATAAATTTATTTAAAATACTAGGTGAGCGTCATATATTCTCGACCTGACAGGCATATACATATTGAAAAGTATTCATAGCGTCATAGTTGTATATGCCTTAAACCTACCCTATAAATAATAATAATAATAATAATATCCTTTAATACTCAACACGCTAGACCCAATAACAAGGTACGTTATATATATATATATATATATATATATATATATATATATATATATATATATGTATATATAGTAAACTTAATAAGTCGGCGATTATATATATATAAATATAATATTTTCGTGACCTTGGTATGATAAGGTAAACTTAATAAGTCGGCGATTAAAGGTCTGGTTCATTACTTCAAAGTATATATATTTAAAACAACCCTACATGTTTCCTTTGTCAAGGGAATAAAGAATATAAATGACAGAATATAATAATATTTATATTCTGTCATTTATATTTTTTATTCCCTTGACAAAGGCATCATTGCCGAAACATGTAGGGTTGTTTTAAATATATATACTTTGAAGTAATGAACCAGACCTTTAATCGCCGACTTATTAAGTTTACCTTATATATATATATATATATATATATATATATATATATATATATGTATATATATATATATACATTAATATACTGTCATTTATATTTTAAATTCTTTGAGAAAGGCATTATTTGCCGAAACATGTAAGATTGTTTTAAATATATGCATTTTTAAGTAAAACCAGACCTTAAATCGCCAGCTAATTAAATCTATCATAACACACAAAAGTCACGAAATAATTATCTATATATATATAACAATTGATAAATTATTGGAGTTTTTCGGCTTTTATATGAAAAGCCGAAGCGTAGGTTCATAACTTGAACCTGGGTCTATTGTGGGTGAGTGGTAAAACCGACAGTCCGGCAAACTGTAGACTTGGGTTCGAGTCCCAACATAGACAATATTTTCCAATTAAAAAAAAATTTCGTATGATTTGCTTTGTAATTTGTAGACAGCAATGTTTACATCTCCCCTTACTTTGCAATTACATACATACTAACTTGATATTTGTAAATTTTCATATAAAAGCCGAAAAACTCCAATATTTTATCAATTGTTATATTTAATAAACGGCTAAGAAATGATCTAAACACTTATATATATATATATATATATATATATATATATATATATATATATATATATATATATATATATATAGATAATCAATTTGACCAATATAAATATGTGATAGGTGATAGCATATCTAAGATGTTAGGAAAAATGGAATATCATACCAAAGACTCATGGCAATTTCAAAATTTCATCAAGGAACAAAAAGTACCAACTAATCACAAAATTATATCACTTGATGTAGAATCTTTATATACTAACATTTCTACAGATCTAGCTATAAATATAATAGAATCCAAATGGTATGAAACTAGTCTACACACTTCATTAAATAAAAACGAATTTATTAGAGGTATACATTTCTGTCTCGACATCACATATTTTAAATACAAAAATTATTTTTATAGTCAAACATTTGGTATTGCCATGGGCTCTCATTTAGCTGCTCCTATTGCAAATCTGGTTATGGAACATTTGGAACAAAACGTTATCAATTCATTAGACCCCATTTTCTTCAAAAGATATGTAGATGACATCATAACATTTATTCCGACAAATAAAATAAACTACCTTTTAAATAAATTCAACAATTTTCACAACAAATTAAAATTCACTATTGAAGAAGAAATTAATAACAGTATTAATTTTCTTGATATTTCTTTAAGCTATGATAGACAGGGTACTATTTATGCAAATTGGTATAATAAACCCACAGCTTCTTTTCGATACATGAATTACCACTCAAATGCACCTACAGTATTTAATAAAATGATTATAAATAATCTGAGCATTAAAGCTATCACATACTCAATACAGAAAAGATAACATCAAGAAAATTGAAACGATCTTAACAGATAACAACTATCCACCACAACTTATAGACTAAACAATTAAAAAAGGAATCCACCAAATATACAACACTGCAGGCACCAATAACAATTTAAACAGTGAAGAAACATATATCACGATTCCATATGTTCTAAAATTATCAGAAAAAATTAAATACACTTAAAAAAATATGATATAGCTACAACATAAACTTAGTAATGCTAATAAACATCTATTTTCAAAACTAAAACCTAAAATAGAAAAAAATCGAGGAACACATATCATCTATCAAATACCATGTCGCGATTGCGATAGTTACTGCATAGGCCAAACTAAACAATATTTGTGCAAAAGAATACAAGCCCACAAATACTCTAAAACCGACACAAACTACAACGCGATCACCATTTCGATTTTGAAAACACACAGATAATTGATAAAGAACAACACACAATGAAAAGGGAAATTAAAGAAATGATTAGTATTAAACAGGAAAAAAATTCAATTAACAACAGAAGTGATATAAAAAATTTAAGCTGTATATACTACAACCTAATTATGTAACGATCTGCAATTTACCATCATAAGATATGTTGCTGTTATATGAATATATATCTTATGGTTTGTTTGAATGTCTGTACATTTGCTTATCATGCTGACAGTTCCGTGTTTGGATCCCTGACTGGCTGTCCGAGTAGGTTTTCGTGGTTTTCCTTCTGGTTTAAGGCGAATGCCGACAGCTTACATCTTATGTCGCTCCACGGGCGCATACGAAATAATAACTCATGCCTTGCCATTCCCCGTTTTTGTTGTCTAACTATTTTTTGAATACTAAGGCATAATTTTTTATTATTAAACTGGATGTATCTTTGAATAATTTTATCCATGACAACTACAAATGTATAAGTATGACATTAATATACTGTCATTTATATTTTAAATTCATTGAGAAAGGCACTTTGCGAAACATGTAAGATTGTTTTAAATATATGCATTTTTAAGTAAAACCAGACCTTAGATCGCCAACTAATTAAATCTACTATATATATATATATATATATATATATATATATATATATATATATTTAATGTTTAAAGAAATTTGTTTTTTCTTTTTTATTTTATTGGCCGTGTTTTAATATTAAAAATAATAGATTTTTATTGGTTTTAGCGACCTTTTATTGAATTTAGATGTTTGTTTGCGACGTTTCGACCTTTATCAATTCAGTCTTTTTCAAGCATCTGGAAACAAGAATCATTACAATGAACATGAGAACTGTGTTTTGTTTTGAATTGAATTGACCATTTTAAATTTAACATTATATTAAGAAATGAATTACGGATTAGGTTAGTGTTTTACGTTGAAAACTAAACAACATTAATTTAAAATAGCTTAGAATGGTAGGGGGACATTCATTTGAATAATATCTGTACGAATTAATTGGAGACTTAACAATATTAACAATTTTTAAGTTTAAAATTAGATTAAATATGATTACAAATCGAGCCAACATCCAACATTGAAACTTACGTAAAATAAAAATAAGAATGGCTAAAATGAACAGGAAAGTTGAATTACAATACAATACGTAAAGAGAAAAATAAAAGTCAAACCAAACTCACATTTGTTGTTTTTTCTACACGGATACGCCACATGTGTTTCGACACCCGGGTTTCTTAGAACGAACATGCTTGTGCGGATTTTGTAAGTGAACTAATGCCCTAGTTTGCGGGGGTCTAATTTCTGTTTTTTGGAATGAGCATGGTAGTCAGGACCGTATTTAGGGGTATAAGTTAACATTGTTATTTCTAATGGGAGATATTTTTTTCCGTTTTTGTCTTGTGCGTGCTGGGGGGGGGGGGGGGGGGGTTTGTTTTTAATTTTTCTATTGTTTTATGAGAGGGTAATAAAGTTTTGAAAGCCCATCGATTTCGTTCCGGTCGTTGATTGTTTTTCTATTTTTGAAAATGTGTATCATTTCTAAGACCTCTCTAGCTTTTGTGTTCTTTTTTTGTGTTATTACTTTGGTGTTTTCAAAATCAAAATTATGTTTTAGTGTCAATTGGTGTTTTTTTAAAGCAGTTTGATTTTTTGCGTATTTGTGACCTTTCAATCTTTCTTGTAGTAACTGTTTTGTTTGGCCTATGTATATTTTGTCACAGTCTTTGCAGGGTATGTTGTATATTGTGTGTGATTGTTTTAGTGTAGGTGTTGAGTCTTTAAGTTTGGTGTGTAGGAATTTTAGGTTTTTACCGCTTTGGTGTGCTATTTTGAAATTAAATGGTTTGAATATGTTGTCTAATTTTTCGGATAATCCAGTTATATAGGGTGTGGGGATATATGTGAATTCATTGGTTTTTTTGTTATTGTTTTGGTTGCTTGTTTTGTTATAAATTTTATTGAGTCTAAGTTTTATAATTTTTTGTATGAATTGTGGTGGATAGTTGTTTTCTGACAAAATTGTTTTAACTTTATTTAGTACTGTTGGTCTGAAAATTGGGTTTGTGAGATTTAAGGCTCTGTCTACTAACGCTGTTACTACATTTTTTTTGTGGGCTAGGGGTTGGTTAGAAAAAAAGTTTACATATCTGCCGGAAGCGGTTGGTTTAGTGTACCATTTTGTTTGTATGTTGTTTTTTGTTCTTGTCAGTGTTAGGTCTAGGTAGTTTATGGAGTGGTTTTTTTCTATTTCAATGGTAAACTTTAAATTTGGGTGGAAATTGTTGAAACTATTTTGTATATTGTTTATTTCATTTTCTGGTAGTAACATTATGCAATCATCGACATATCTTTTGAAAAAGGTTGGTTTTGTTTTCAGGGATTTTATAACATTTTCTTCGATGTGCTCTAGTACTAATTGGGCTACTACGCTGGATATAGGTGCTCCCATTGCTAGTCCTTCAATTTGTTTGAAAAATTTGTTGTCGAATTGAAAATATGTGGAAGTTAAAGTTAGTTCTATTGCTTCTAGGAAATCTATTAGTGGTAAGTCTGTGAAATTTTTGATGGAGTCCCATTTTTCTGTGATTACTTTTTTGGCCAGTGTTAAAGGTATATTGGTGTACATTGATTCTACGTCTAGGGAAACTAGTTTTTCGTTGTTTTTTGTTTTTATTGTATCGATATGTTTTTTGAAATCGAAAGTATTTTTAATATAATATTGGTTTTTACCTATGACATTTGTTAGTGTTTTTGTTAAGTATTTTGATAATTCATAAAACGGGCTTTGTATACATGATACGATTGGTCTTAATGGGATGTTTTTTTTATGTAATTTTGGTAAGCCGTATATTTTGGGTGGTTGTGCATTATGTATTTTTAATTTGTTTGCTGTTTTTGGTGAGATAATCTGTTTGTTTTCCCATTTTTTAATTAGTGTGTTGTTTATTTTTTGAAATTTGGTTGTGGGGTCGTTTTTTAATTTTGTATACGTTTTGTCGTCATTTAGGAGTTTTTCCATGTTTTCCATGTATTGTCTTTTTTCCATTATTATTGTTTTGTTTGATTTGTCTGATTGTAGTACTGTTAAATGACTGTTGTTTTTTAGGAAGGTTTTGGTTTCTTTTATGTGTTTATTTAATGCTTTTTCTGTTTCGTTATTAT